>CM074721.1:201128552-202558552 GCA_037306005.1 Rhinophrynus dorsalis
TTGAGTAAAATAAGGGTAATCCTACTGCCGAGAGATTTGTATTTCCAAAGTTATTACAGTTTAAACAGTGCCCTCTAGTGGTCAAATTCGAATTAGATTTCCTGTTAGATTCTAATAGAAAGGAAAGTCAGAAAACTCAGAGACATACAGTTCTCTATAGAATGTGATAGATACTGTCTGTCTCTTCCTGTCAGTTAGAAGAATCAGGAAATAAACACAGTAAATTCACTTCCTCATTATATGAACTGATATAACTTTTGAATAAAAGATCTGACAGTGATGGGAGTGACCTTGTTTTATCCAGCAGGAAATGCTCAATAAAATATGTGTTTTCATAAAAAAAAAGTTTACTGCTCCTTTAAAGCAGAACTAACGCCTCTTAATTATAACCCCCACTTACCTTACCATCACCAGAAAATCCTAGTGGCCCTTATGTATTTTAAACAAAAAAAGAAGAGAAAGAAAGGAAGCACTTCATACAGTAACATACAAGTAAGATGAAGACTCATCAAAAAAGTTATGGCTTGGGTAACAGCATATCGGACAAGTGAAGGATATTAAAATGGCCTCACACAGATACCCATATATCTCCCAACTGGATCAATTGGTCGGGCTGCTGCACCTCCTACACCTGTCTTCTTAACCTCTTATTCAAAGAAAACTTTGGCCCATATATACCAAAAAGAAAATAAGAAAACAAGGGTGCTAGCCAGTACTGGGCAGACAACTGTAATGCTGATGTATGTGTATAAGCAAAAAGTATATGTGATAAATACTCATATGTATTGTAGTCACCAGTAACTTCCTTGTCACTGGTATGCGCTAATGGAGAAACTCTACTTCCTTCCCCTACTCTGGGCCTCCACAAGAGGACATTTCATACACCAAATAGGTTAGTTCTTCCAATTAAAGGATGACCAAACCAAGGTATGTAGTAGTAAGACTGACTTAATGGAATAAAACAAATCCAAAATGTAAAAAATATAAAAAATATATTTACATATTTTAAATATTGGATTTGCGTTGTTTATTTATTTTATTAAATCAATTTTGCTACTTTGTACTTTGCTGTGCCTCTCCTTTAATTGGAAGAACTAGCCTATTTGGTGTGCGAAATGCCCACATGTAGAGGCCCAGAGTGGTGAGGGCAGGAGTGCTTCTAACTTACCGGCAACAAGAAGACTACAAATATATATTTCATTAATACACGGACATCATCATAACTGTTGTCTACCCAATACTGGCTAGTGTCCTTCTTTTTTTTTTTTGTTCTCTTAATGTTGTCGTTGGTGATTTTATTCAAGACGTAACATCTTCAGTCATTCCTGCATGTCATCTCCATGTAGGCAGACGTGACAGTTGCTGGCAATTTTCTTGTATCTGAAGCAGGCAGAGTACATGAGCCTGTTTAACCCTTTAATGTCCCAAGGGGTATACACAGCACAGGGATGCACAGTCTGAAGGCCTGTGGTTCAGCTAGCATCTGTCATGTCCAGTTCTGTGGACATAACATCCAAGAATGATTGAAAATGTTATCTCTAGAAGAAAAACACATGTACAAAATTAATAGGGGCAATAAGCATTTTCTGGGCATATGAAGGTAAGTGGAGGTTTAAGGTTTTAGTTCTCTTTTAAAGGTATAGTAATTAAAACCTTTAGCACCACAGAAGTATCTTAACATTCTCTTAGTGGTGCTGGGGGACCAAAAATGGAAACAGAGAGGGGTGTCCAGTGGCCAGAAATCCCCTTGCATTCCATTATCTCTTTCAGAACAGAGACAGACGATGAGTTAACACCATAATAAATGGAAATCCTCAATGCAATTGTCATTTTGTATGTTCAAGGAGTAGACAATCGGCAGCTGATCTAACACGCCGATCATCCTTTTAGCTATTGTTGGATTACGACTCCCATCAACCTCAACCAGTCTCTAGGTGTTGTGGGACTCCCATCATTCTCAGCTGGCTTTTGGGACAACATCTGTAAGAGAGCTGAGTGCTGATGATGCTTTGTGTAGCGCTATTGCTATTACGCATTTGCTTTACATTTTGGAGAATCCCTCTATAAAAATTGTAGGGGATTAAGTTAATGTAATTCTGTATTAAGATAAGCACTGAGACTGACTCAGTGCTACTCCTACCTAACATTTTCCTAAGATACTACTTTGGATCCCTTGTACCAGGTGGAAGGCAGTGGTGAAGTGTATGTGTGTATTGAGGCACTCCTTTCCTTTGAACCTTGTATAACACCATGGACTAACTGAGCAGAGGAAAGTGGCAAAGCTTTACTTCATTTTCCTGCTCATGCTATAGGAGAGGCATTCAGAGCTTGCGCAAATTAAAGTTTCAACAAAAGTGGAGTATAATGTGTTCCTAAAGGGATAGTAATATTTCGTTTTAGTTTTATTTTATTTTGTAGGCATTAAAAAAACATGAAGAACGCTATAAGTCTTATCTCTCAAACCTTTATGGTTTGAGAGATATTCACAAGCAAAGTTTCCCCTCCCGCCCCTTTTACCTAGTGTAAGATATCTCTTCTCAGATGTGGAATGCAGTCCATAGACCAGACAGATAACAGAAGGGGACACTCTTATTCCTATGAAAACAATGAAATCCCTGCCCCCCTTGACAAGGTTTTCAGGTTTTTCCTTTATCTTAATTGAAGATTGTCCCTCTCTGCAGTCTACCTGGGTACCACCCTTCTGCTGTGGCTGAGCAGTCTTACATCAGTAAAAGGGGCGGGAGGGGGATACTTTGTCATTGAATTACTCTTGAACTACAACTCTGACAGAATTGAAATAACACACTCCAATGTCCAAATATTATGATGATTAATTAGAGCTGCTTTTATTATGAAACATTACTATCCCTTTAAACTTTAGTGCATACCTTTAACTACCGGTGCAGGCATGGAAAGCTAATGTCGCAGTGCAGAAGATGAGCTGTATTGGTAGATTGGTACATTAACCCCTCCCCACCCACCCGGATTTGCTCCTGACCATATTTATTTGCAACTTTTATAGAAATTGGATATGTTTGGGACAGGATAATCTTGAGATCTTAATGTTACTTGTAGACCAGTAGATGTATTTGCAAAGTAAAATAACAAGCCATTATAATTATAATACATACCAAAGGAATTTTTGAGAGTTCACTGTACCAACATGCATTGTAATTGCAGGGATTGTGCTTGTCATTTGCATATATTCCTTGCTGCAAATTGGTTAGTTGTCTATAATCCACATGTATTTTATTATGAAGGGCTTAGATTCTGTTCTTGCCAAACAGTACATTGTGACAGCTAAATTGTCTTTCTCTGTTAAACATCCATACTTGTACAACATATTAATGATTAACAGCCTACCTCTGCTGTAATAATATTGAAGTATGATGCACAATGGCAATTTCTTATTTCCTGCTCACATATTGTTATGAGTCATTTGATGCTAAATGGTAGATGGTGCATTTTCCATGGAATGCTGAACATTCATAAACATCAAAAAGGCTTTGTCACTCAAGTCTTTCCAGATCTGCCTGGGAGTCTCTATTCCCCCTTTAAGATATGACTGAAGCATAGTTCACTGAACGCATATATTAAATGTAGACAGTGTTATTGTTCTTTGACAAAAATCATGTGACCATGAATTTGTGAAAAATGAATACATTTCTCAATTATTGACAGGTGAAAGATTTGACTGAGACAGGTTATAAATTTAGAAAATTATGTATTTTCACATTAAGAACTTAAGCAAAGTTCTTCTTAACGCCTTAGATTCTACAGGTTTTTCCATCGCATTGCAAGGCAGTGCTTTGGAGACAAAGCTAACATGCAAGTGACTAACCCTTTGAGTGCCAGAAGGGCACGGAACGCCCTCTGTCACTCAAAGGGTTAATCTCTTATTCACCCATTTAAGTGTAACCCTTTCAGCGTCAGAGAGGTAACCGATGCATTGGAGTATGAAGCAATGTATTGTATGCCTCTCCGGTGCTTAAAGGGTTAAGAACAATATATCACTTTTAATAAAATAACAAAAGAAAAAAAAATAGTAATGGCACAAACTTTAGGATAATTTACTGATTTGGGGCATTAGTATTATAAGTATAGTATAGCATTATTATACAATGTTTTGGAGGAAAGTAAAAATGCTATATAATAATTCACTAGGATGTTTGTCAGATGCAGTCATGCTCAGTAGAGACTACCCGAACGCACAGAATGCTGGAAGGTGTAGGAATTCTGGGAGCATTCTGTGCTTTCGGGTAGTCTCTGCAGTGCATGACTGTGTCGGTGGCAGGACGCAGAGCAGGACTGGACTCTTAACCCTTTGAGTGCCAGAGCGGAACGCAACTCAATGCAAAGCAATGCGTTGCGTGCCCCTCTGGCACTCAAAGGGTTAACATCACCCGGACCTTGGCCCGTGTACACGGGCTTTTACACTAGTAATGAGATAAAATGAAATTATTAAATGATCTTTGTCCCTATTCCCCTTTACGTAACCACTTAATTTTTCACAATGCTTTGGCTATCTTTATAGCATCTAAGGAGTTAACAAATCAAGTCTTGATAAAGCATTAGCAAACACATACACTTATAGCATGTTTGTCTTAGGGTGGTTAATTGGTGATATAACCTATTAGACATCCTATTCAATATGCTGCTGCTATGCTACTGTTCAGTGAGTTTCTGATTAATGTGCTTTAGTAGACCTGCCTTTTAATATGCCATGGAAATATTTTATTTATTATTTAATTCAAATTCTGTCAATGTGTTCATGATACACGTTATTCAGCCATTACCATTGCCGGGGGAAATTTCCTGCAGATTTGTGTGGATTTCTTCTTAATCTGCCCAGTTTTGAAAATATCCACATGAAAATAGCTTTGCGTGGATATGAAGACATATCATCAAATTAAAAAACTAATTTTCCTGAAAACTGAAGTGCTTACAATGTGGAAAGCCATTTAGAAGGCTGCTTTTCTGAGCTGCTTCACTGTAAGCATACATTCTATGCCTCGCTTCATCTTGCAGGAGAGGAATGGACAACCTTGGACCTTGGGGAGAAATTTTGGAACAAACCAACTGTATCAGAGGGGGGCAATATAAAAATGACCCACATTTTCATTGACTTAAAAGGTACTTTTAAGCTTTTGAATGTTAGAGTGGTCTCCAACACACTGCAAAGCAATGTGTTAACAACATCCCTAAATCTTAAATAAATCTATGGATAATTTTAATTGCCCCTATGGTGCAGTAGGTTTGCCACGTAATTGCTCTTCTTTACGTTCAAGGCGATTTGTGTGTGCCTTCATTTTTATTATGCATGCAGAAGATACCTAGTTGTCTTGACAGCTTGCATTCAAAGCCACTCAGACAATAAAGGTATCATTTTGACTCTATCAGTCTCCTGCCAAATTAAGGTTAGATGGTGGGTTATTATTAGGAGTTGCTAGTTCTACTTTAACCCTTTGAGTGCCAGAGGAGTATCCAATGCATTGCACAGCAATGCTGGCACTTAAAGGGTTAAAGCCTGTGCTTTACAAAGTGTTTGATTTCTATTGCTAAGGAAGTACCTGACATATAGACACTAGTGCCTGTTTCATGTAGTTGTTACTATCTAAATGCTTGTAACATTCTGATGCTTGGACCCACTTAAATCATTACTAGTATGCAAAGCAGCCCTACTGTATCATTAGCTGTAGGGAGATTAACACAGTATTACACCATTACAAGCTTCAAACTGGAAATGATACCCTGGGCTTCAAGCATAAGACCTGGGACTTTTATCCTCCTCTGCCTTTAACTTCATGTATCAGCTGCTGGTGGCACAACGCATTGGAAACATATCTAGCATACTTATATAGCATTGAAAAACCACACAGCCAGTATATTGTCTGCATTAATAAAAGACAGCTTTATTCTTAACATATAAAACATAGAGTGTACCTCCAATGTATTTGTATCACAATTTCTTCTACCATATGAAGAGACTCAAATCTGGGAGCTTTGCATCAGTAGATGTTACTATGTATCTTTACATCTATCAACGCGTTTTGCGTGGTATGCAGACAATATACTGGATGTGTGGTTTTTTAATGTTATATAAGTATGTACTTTTAAGCTAATGGGGAAAGCTTATTTTCACGCACCCATGTTGTTGTTCTACTGTGATACTTGATGATAAGTGCTGTTGCAATATTCCTTGAAGATTGCAGTTTAGTTCTGGTTATTGTACTTAAAGGAATACGGTCAGTGAATTGGAGGTAAGAGCTGCTGAACTCTGTATGATGTCGGTTAAACATATCTAGCATTCAAGGGATTAAAGGTTACCATGTCTGGTTCATGTACCTCACCACCTTGTGAAGCCAAGCAATACTGTGAATAGAAAGAAATCCCATATATATGCCCACCATTTTTCTTTCCAGAATTTGGTCAGTTATGCATGAAAGTTACTTTGAGCTGGTGTAGCCACATTTAAAGGAGAAATAACACCTTCTAATAATTATAACCCCTCCCTTACCTTACTATATCCACAGCATCATGTAAGTCCCTAACAATTTAGCATTGTGTCATTTGTTAAAGGGATAGTAATGTTTCAAAATAATAGCAGCTTCAATTAATCGTCATAGTATTTGGGCCATGGAGAGAATTATTTCAATACTGTCAGAGTTATAGTTCAAGAGTAATTGAATGATAAAGTATCCCTGTCCCGCCCCTTTTACTGATGTAACACTGCTCACCTCAGAGCAGCAAGACTATCCAGATGGCTTTCAGAGTGGGACAATCTTCAATTAGCATAAGGGAAAAACCTGTCAAAGGGGGAAGGGTTTTGTTTCTACTCACAGCAAGAAGATTGTCCTTTGCTGTGAGCTGTCTGGTCCCAAGACAAGATTCCACATCTGAGGGGAGGTGACTTACACTAGGTAAAAGGGGAAGGAGGGGGATAATTTATCATTAAATTACTCTTTATCTACAGCTCTGACAGTATTGAAATAACACTTTACATGGCCCAAATATTATGAAGATTAATTGGAGCTGCTTTTATTTTGAACTATTACTATCCCTTTTAAGAGATAACATCTTCAATCAGTACCAGATGTCATGACAGTTGAGGTAGACATCACACTTCCGGGCAGTTTTTCAAAGTGAAACAGGAAGAGTGTATAAGCCTAGCTAACCCCTTTAAGGTCCAGAGGAGTACACAACACATTTTGAGGCAATGCATTGCACACTTCACCTATCCTTGAATGGTTAATACTCCCATGTGCAGTGAGAAGAGTTTTGTGACCGGAGTCATGCTAGCAAGCTCCTCCATGAACATGATATCCATTACTGAAAATGTTCTCTCTTGAACAAAGGCAGAAGGGCAAAATTCATAGTAACTTAAATGAGGGTTTATTATGAGTAGGTCTCAGTTGTCCTTTAATAGTATTTATCATTATTATAGTTCAAGCCTAACAAATTGCTAACTCTGTTATAGGTAGGTATAACTCTTTAATATGTAATGGCTGTGATAGCTAGTCATTAGTAATTATATCTGATGGGAACTAATTCTGTCTGGATCTGAACCTACCAGTTCCCAGCAGTAAGAGGAGAAGTGAGATGTCAGAAACAGCCTGCTCACCTCACTGTTCACAAGCTCAGGAACAACCTGTCTTAGCCGACAGCGAGCCCTGTGCACCTCCCATTGTGACTGCTGTGATGCAATGGTTGCAATGGTTTAAAAGAAGAAAGTAGTACTGGGTGCCTATCCAACTTACTCCCAGCAGTAAAAGGAAATACAAACTATCAGTCACTGTTGACAACAACAGTCCCCATCCATTTAACACCATTGCTCTGTATATAAATGAGCTCAAATGAAAAGACACAAAAACAGCCTGATTATACACACGGCAATGAGGCATATATATATAGGCTCATAATGCATTGAGGAACTCTTTAGTATTCAATAGGTTAAAGCCCCATTTGAAACAACTGGAATTTTCATTGGTTCCCCATGGTGCAGTTGCCTTGTCCTAGAAAGCCTCACCACAGCCAGAACACAAGCTCTGGGGAGGAGAATCCCAGGGGAGGGCCTGTACACTGAGTGCTGTAAGTTTGTATTGCTGCTTCTTCCAGAGCTGGGATCATCAGCTATTAACTTATAAAAGACTGAGCTACATCATATATATTCGGGACCGTGTCTGCCTCCGGATCTGAATACATTGTTATTGATACTGCTTCTCTGTTGCCTAAGAGTCCCACTGCCTTTGATAATGGCTAAAGTGAGTATTGTCTGATCTTTGTACCTGGGGAATTCATACCAGACTATTGGGATTGCTATCTATTCACCAACTATTTATGTCATAGGGAACTATTTTACTTTCGTGGCCTAAGTCCTCCTGCTCTTGTGGACTTGTCGAATGCTTACTGTCTCGTTCTTTGTAGCTTGTAGCAATGCGTTCCGTACCCCTCTGCACTCAAAGGGTTAAAACATTAGCACTATTTTTTTATATTAATTCTGTTTATTTATATTTGAAAAATGTATTTATGAACCCTTTGAGTGCCAGATAGGTATGTAATGCATTGCCTTGCACTCAAAGGGTTAAAAAAATGAGGCATACATTCAGTTCTGACAATGGGTTATCGGGGGCCAGTTCTTTGCTGATTCAAACAGATTTTTATTTCAGTTTCACTGTCTAATGTTGAGTTGTGTATGCATTTATTTCTTTTTATATTGGGAGAATAGAGGACACAAGATTGAAGCTGATGTACTATGAAGAACTGGCACAATCAGTCTGCAACGCTGGTTTAAATGGGGCTTTGCAATGCGTGGGGGACCTCTCTAGAATTCAAGGAATTTAAGACCCAATGTTAATCAATGGGCATTTTCATTTCTTTCCTATGGTACAGTTGATTTGTTCCAGAGCTGCATCTCTTTACCATACGTGTCATCGTACTCTGAAAAGCTAACACTTTATAAATCATGGTTTTGCAATCCAGAAGAGGTACAACAAAGCACACCTTATGTTTGTTGTTTGACAGATCGAGCAATCTATCTATAAACCTGTAATGCATTTGTAAGGCAGCCACACCTTATGAAAATAGTGCCTTGTAACGGCTGAATAAGTTGCTGTATAAGCAACAGTTGTTTAAATTGGGTTGTTAGGTCTTACTGAGCAGTAGTTTGTACAGTGTATGAGTTCAGTTGATGCACCCTTGACAGGAGGACACAGTGATCAGGAGTTTCTTTCTTTTCATTCCTATTACTTGAAGATGCATGAGTTATCTGAATTAAACAAGGTAAGTGTTTTGCAACTACTTATCACAGAGGTAGTCAACTTTTGGACCTCCAAGAAAATGAAAGATCATTACTGATTTATTGTACTCCTGAGAACACCCTAAATAGATCCAACTATCTGTATCAGAACGTAATTCAACAGTTAAAACAACCGGTTTATTGAAATAATCTTTAAAATAAAGGACTGTATGATAACACTTTACAAAAGGTGCGTATATAGATATATATAAGACCTATTATACAGTGTGTATTCATTCCTAGGAAATAGATCATATTGAGCAATACACACTATTAAGTAACACTCAGTATACAGAGGGATATGTATGGACAGAAAGTGAAATGGATTGGTTATAAACTTTTGGACTCCCATCTGTTGACAACTATAACTCCCACCGTCCCCAGCCAGCTCTTCTCTGGTCGTGGGTGACGGGAGTTGAAGTTGGCAACAGTTGGAGGTCTGACAATTGAGTGATACACTGTTTATCAGCAAAGGGGGTGCAACACATTGCAAGGCAAATCTTGGCACGACTCTCTGGAACGCAAAAGATACCCTTGTACATGCCAGCGTGGGAAACAATTACATTGTCCTGCAATATACTATTCACTCTCTGGCACTCAACGAGTTAAGATGAGTTTTATTTGAATGCACTGGATGTTCCTAAGCCCATTTTTTCATGGAGACAGATAAACAATTCTTTGACTATCTCATTAGCATTCAAGGAGGTTAAAAGTCCTATTCAAATCAATGGTCACTTTTATTTGTCTTCTGTGAATCCGATGGTTTGTACCAGAATTGCTGCAGTTCTTTTTTTTAAATCAGCCTTCATTAGGAACATGTATAATTATTATGCTGTTGGATTGTCCCCAGAAATGATTCTCCTTTTTCATATGTATGTACCTATGTAAAGTTTTGGACGTTTTGCGGTATTTTCGATTCTGGATGTCTGGTTGTCAGGGAGGACCCGGCACTTGTATTCCTTCAATAAATAGGGACTAGTGTGAAAGCCCGTGTACACAGGCTAAGGTCCGTATGATGTTAAGAGGCTGGTCCTGCTGTGCGTCCTGCCGCCGACGCAGTCATGCACTATAGAGAATGTCCTAAAGCACAGAATGCTCCCAGCACAGAACTCCCAGCATTCTGTGCGTTCGGGCAGTCTCTACTACTCATGACGGCTTCTGACAAACATTCTAGCAAATTATTATATAGGATGGGGTTGAGATACAGACTCCTAAACAGTTAATTTTGCCTAATGTGTAGCCAGATTGGTATAGAAAAACACTAAGCCAAGAGGATCATTGTTGACAACATCCATTAATAGCATTATTTTCTTTCACTAAGTAGGATATTGTTATTTAATTCCTGTTATCATAAATGTAAAGAGCATTTCCCTAGGTATTAACTGGTACACGGGCTGTATTACAGTTATCTTAAGGCTCTGGTTTACTGCTGTCCCTTGTGGCTAGCACAGCAGCAGCAGTCCACATTTTCCCTAAATATCAGGGATGCAGAATGCACTTAACAAAATACAGTAAAGAAAAAGCTCTGTTGAGTGTTTAACCCTTTCAGTGCCAGAGAGGTATCCAAAGCATTGCATTGCTCTCAAAGGGTTATGTCTCACAATTTTTGTAGATCAATGCACTGCAGACATCTCTCACATTCAAGGGGTTAAAAGCACAATTGAAATCAATCATTACTTTTAGATGTTCTTCATCAGTGTATTTGGTTTGCCCAGAACCAGATCACTCATTATGCCATCCTAGTCTACTGTCTAGGGTCCAGGGCAATATGAGGGGTCTTGGCTGCAAGTGATGGGTCCCAGACAGAGGCCCTACTTTTGCTGCCACTAACCTCTTGTGACAAATGCCCTTTTGTTGAAAGAGACCAGTATCAGCACTGTGTGTCAGATGCACTGGATCAAGAGATATGGGGCCCCAAACTGGTGCCTTGCCTAGGGCCCTATAGAGCCATATTTCAACTCTGGGTTTGCCCTAGAATTGCCTTTTTATGTATTAGGCCCAATGGGACGTGTACCATATAAGAAAAGTGATATCATTTTGGAACAGACTAATTGCAGATTAGGGGACGAATGAAAATTCCCTAAATTCCCATGAACCTTAATGTTTTTTTTTAACCTTTGAATGTCAGCGATGTCTCCAATTGATCGATGTGCAATTGTTTAATGATCCCGCTATCAATCAAAACTTTATAAACATTTTAATCAATGGGAATTTTTATTGCGCTTAGTTTGTTCCAGAATTATACCACTTTACCTATGGTAAGGTGGAGTAATTCTGGATCAAACCAAATACAGTGTAGGGGACAAATAAACATTATCATAATGAAAATAGGGCTTTTTACTCCTTGATTGTAGAAATTTCTCCCACGCATTGCTTCTTATTGCACTGGAGACCACGCTAGAATTTAAGGGGTTAAAACTACCATTTGAATAATAGGTAATTGGTATTTATCCCCTATGGCTCAGCTGCTTTCCTCCAGAATTACCTCCCTTTGCCTATATACATAAGGTGCATTTAGTTTTGTATTCATTTGACATTCAAAATATAGCATCTACACAGTTATGCATAAACCGTATCATATCCCATGCCTCTGATGAGAATGTGGGTATCAGAGGCCAATGCAAAGCACCTCATTTATATGATAATTACATATAAGCACTGGCTAGTGATTCATGATTCAAGTCATTTGGTCCTTCGGGACTTGTATGTTTACCAGACAGCAAGTATGTGATTATGTCGTGCTAATTAGTTTCCAGGTGACTGAAAAAATGAGCCCACATTCAATAATTGTATACTCGATAGGTCCATTTCCTGGTAACAAAGTTAATTTTAATTGAATAACTAAATCCTCATTGAATCAAATGAATGTGATTATGTATAAAACACTTTCTTGCATGGTTTCAATAAGTAAACCCCTGTTCTTTAACCCCTTCACTCTAACATCTAAGTATGAAATAGCTTGATCCATTTTTCAAAATGACGAATTTCCAGCCAGCATCTGTAAAAACTTATGTTAGATCCTAGTATATCATTCTAAATGTGCTTTTTCAACCCTTTAAGTGAGAGAATTGTGTGCAACGCATTTTGTCACAGTGCCCAACATCTGGTGATTGGTGAGATGGCTCACTTGTCTAATGCATTAGCTATAGAATCTGTTCTAACTGCAAGGTTGCTAGTTTTAGTCCTGGCAAGGTCAGCTTAGCTTTCACCCTTCAGAAGTAGAAAAGGGAGTCCAGGGCATACTTGAAAACAAGAGACAATCTCAATGTATTCTTCCTGGTAAAATGCTTTAAAGGGATAGTAATACTTCATTTTGTCTTTATTTTATTTTGTAGGCATTAAAAAACATGAAGAACGATATAAGTCTTATCTCTCAAACCTTTATGGTTTGAGAGATATTCACAAGAAAAGTTTCCCCCTCCCGCCCCTTTTACCTAGTGTTAGCCATCTCTTCTCAGATGTGGAATTTGGTTGTAAGACTAGACAGATAACAGCAGGGGACAATCTTCTTACAGTGAAAACAATGAAAGCCCTGCCCCCCTTGACAAGTTTTTCAGGTTTTTCCCTTATCTTAATTGAAGATTGTCCCTCTCTGCAGTCTACCTGGGCACCTCCTTTCTGCTCTGGCTGAGCAGTGTTACATCAGTAAAAGGGGCGGGAGGGGGATACTTTGTCATTGAATTACTCTTGAACTACAACTCTGACAGAATTGAAATAACACTCTCCAACGTCCAAATACTATGATGATTAATTAGAGCTGCTTTTATTATGAAACATTACTATCCCTTTAAATCAGCTTTTTAAATCAGCCTTCATTAGGAATGAGCTACATAATTTTAACTTTAATCTATTTACAGGTAGGATCTGCAAAAGGATAGTTATCTTAGGTTAGATCTTTAAAATCCAATCCTAAATTTGCATTTTTAATGCATGTTTAGACTATATTATATACTCCCCATTTGGTTCATTTTGTTTGTGTCATTGTAATGAAAGACAAGAGGTGATGCAGTTAATTTAATTATTACCTACCACTCTAGTTTTCAAATGTGATGTTACCTTATATCATCCCAATTACAGACATATCTATCATATCTGAAAAGCCTTTCTAGATAGCTATGATAATGAGAGCCAGGAAGCCCAGGAAAAGGCAGGAATGACTGTCCCCACAGTGCATATGTAAGGCTAGGTTTTAGGCCTTGGAAAACAAACAGAGAATGTTTACAGATACTAACATTAAGTATAAGGCATTTACATGTACATAACCCCAGATGATTGTTAATGTTCCTTATCCCCTTAACAACGGTGGTCCTGGGGAATGAACTCCCCTTAAGGATCTTTTTGATACTATTCAGCTAGCCGGCACACATGACTGATCACGGATCTTGGAGAGATAAGATTCAGATTCCTGTAGTGCTCACAGTGCCTCTGCAGGAGCACCGTAAGCAAAAAACCCATGACGTGCCAGGACCGTCATTTGTCCTTAAAGGGATAGTAATACTTAAAATGTAAAAAAATATATGTTATAGGGTTTATCCCCCTGAGTAAAACAAGAGTACTCCCACTACTGAAAGGTGTTTCATTCAAAAGTTATTAATTTTCAAAGTTGAATTTTTTAGGTGCAATATCACAGGGGCCTGAAATTGTACAGTGGCGCTGTTGCTACACCATCCTATGGACAGCTCTGGTCCCGGGACCATAAATCTCCATAGGATGGTGTAGCAACAGCGCCACTGTACAATTTCAGGCCACTGTGATATTGCACCTAAAAAATTCAACTTTGAAAATTAATAACTTTTGAATGAAACACCTTTCAGTAGTGGGAGTACTCTTGTTTTACTCAGGGGGATAAACCCTATAACATATATTTTTTTACATTTTAAGTATTACTATCCCTTTAAGTCAAATTTCCTTTTGATGGCCCTAGAACGTTATCGGTTGTTAAGGGGTTAAACTTTGACTGTGTTTTTTTAGTAATGAGAGATAAAGCTAATGCAGTTAGGTTACTGAGATTAGTATCCACAGACAATAATTTACTTTCACTTATGAGACACCCTATCAAGATAAGGGTAATGTGGTCAGGAAGTCCAATGGGTGCCCCCACAGAGCATATATATTTAGACGTAGGACTCCAGCAACAGACAGAGAATTGGTAAAATTGCTAGCTTGAACTATATGGCATTTATGAGTTTATAACTCCAGATAATTTTTAGGTTTTAGTTTTCCTTTAGATATTTGTAAGTATGGGGCAGTCATTTTGTCTGGCATGTATATTTTGTTCATTGATTTTAGCTTCTTCACTTGTATCCATGTAAAAAATCAGTGTAACAAATATGATGGAAAAATACTGACTGTATAACTATACCATGGGTAGGCAACCTTTGGTTTTCCAGCTGCTAGAGATCACAATTCCCATCATCCCCCATAGCCAGCCCATGCACTATACAAAATCAGCTTTGTGTAATCAAGTGTATGTAACACATTGCTTCTGGCATACAAAGAGTTAAAACAATAAAGGATAAGCTTAAAGAAAAACAGAATTTAGATTTGTGAAAATGTGCGTAATGTAGCTGGGTCCATCCTAATACAGTCAAGTGGACACTGTAATCAGAGTTTCTGATTGGGAAGATGCCTTACAGATGTGGCCCTTGCTATCACCTGCATGGTGGTAATTTATTTTGATATAGCATGGCAAGTTCGGTTGCTGAAAACCTACACTAGATGATGGTCGACTGAAGCAGGCCAATCCATTGTGACCAGTCACGCTATATAGACAGAGAATAGCAACAATATGCCAGCCTCTCCATGAGAAATGAGGATGAATGGTTTCCTGTCTGTGTGAATTCTGATCATGCAATTAAAGTGAATTCGGGCATGACATATGGATTTGGGGTGGGGAGAGGAGGGTGGCTATTTACCAAGAAAAGAATGGTTTGTTTGGGGACAAAATATTTCTTTTTTTTTTTTTTTTTTTACATTTTTTTATTTCATTTTAGAATAAATCCAATCGAACAAAATGAGGCTCACATAATAAGAAGAATTTGACTAATTCTGGAGCAAACCATCTCTACCACAGAACACAAAATAATTCTCAAAATTCTTACTGATTTAAGGGGGATTTCAACCTCTTGAATTCTAGAGAGGTCTCCAACAAATTTGTTTGCAATGCTTTAGAGACTTATCTAATATCCATGGGTTTACAATCTTCATATTAATCAATGGATAGCTTTTTGGCACCTACTGTGCAGTTGGGTAACTCCAGTTCTCTTTAGAGCCATATTTGCTTGAATATACGTTGACCCTTATTATAAGTTAACCCCCCAAAAGAATATGAGGCGACTATAAGGAAAACACTGCACATCCAGTATTGCAACTGTCAGTTCCTTATCCCACCCAAACCCACATAACCCCCTCTATTACAACCTTGGACACCACACTGACGTACCTGGGAACTTTTGAAATGAGCTCACCCTGAGATATTTGAAATATTAATCCTTAACACCAACAAGAAAGCAGATTATATGTGTTATGTCAATGTTTGTTCTAAATTAGAGATAATCCAATCAATTTTTAAGGAACCTTACACATGCTACAGTTCTGAGATATAACTTCTTACACACTCATAAGGCAAGCAGGACTTGGCCCCCTGCCTTTCTGGTAGACATATCATGGCTTTGGACAATAAATAAGCAGTAAATTGGTGTAAATAATATAGGAGGACACACTGGATTTGCTCACCCTGAGAATTTGGTCAAACCCTGAGAGTTCCCATGTATGCACACTGGACAATCCATATCCCTTAGTTCTCCACAACCCTCAAACCTTTACCCTAGCAGTCTCTTCTACACCCCACCCATCCAATGTTGTGTACATTAGGCCACTCATCCTCTTCAATGGAGGAATGGGCTCAGAACTGTTGGCTTGATGGCAGCCACACTCCTCAGCTGTGTTTCTGTGAGAAGCAGACTGATCTAACCAATAAGGTAACTACATACTTCATACTGGGTGGATGCATGGACTTTCTACCACCTTTCTTACATGGTCCAGACAAAACAGAGATAACAACACTGGGGAATGGGAGCACAAAGTACTGGTTTTAAATAAGTATGCTAGCAATACTTTACCAGTATGGGGGAAAGAAATGTCAAAGAGGGGATGGAGGTATGAGAAACCAGGGAGCTCCTAGGCTTTGGGTTTTTGAACGTCAGTGACTTGGGTTCATGAGCTTTGACAGAGCATTACTTAACCTTATACTGTTACAGCTCATCAAGCCGAGCCATAGAAGCTAATATAAAGCAATGGTTTCTAAGGCTACGATTAATATAAGGCAAGGTCATTTTTTCAGATTAATTTTCCTGAAAAATACTTGCCTTATATTTGAGCAAATATGGTACTTCACCCTAAATAAGAATTATATTTCTTTAAATGCTTGGCTGCTATTCTCAAATGTACTGGAGATCTCCAAAGCAGCCAAGGGGTTAAATGGGAATTATACCCTTAGAATAATCAACACTTTTATACACAGGTATCCTTAATACAGTAGTCAAGAATATGTATTTACTCATTTTCTAATTTATTTATTTAAAATGTTGTAGTCTATAACTGAACATGGGACATTTTACTAACTTGTGACTGTTTACATGCCCCTTTAGAATCATGGGCAGGCCACTCTCTCTGTATAGATAGAGGGAGAGCCCTGTCCATGATTTTAAAGGGCCATGCATTCATTCCTGAGATGGTAAAATGTCTCTGTTCAGTTATAGAATATATGTAACAAATGTTCTACTATCCAGGCACTCATCCATAATGAGCTGATTAAAACTTAGATATGATCTGTCATGCTAATCTGATGTTTCATTCTCATTTTTTTCTTGGGGATACTGGTACAAATCTATACCTTTATTACTGAGGAAAGTCTCTGTCCAGGATTGAAATGGTGGATTTTTTCATCACTATTAAAGGCTAAGTTTTAATCTATTTATAATGGATGGGTGCCCTGATAGAAGATTCATACCATTTATTTGAATTAAAATTGGAAATCAACATTTAGCCTTGGAATGTATTTACTACATTTAGGTGTGCTGCCTAGAGGAAAGGCGCTTTTGACTAAAACAAAGGTAGGGATTCTTTACAGTAAGGATGGTAAGGCTATGGAATTTTTTGTATCGGGATGTTGTGCTTGCAGATAATGCAACAGCACTCAAAAAAGCAATGGATGCCTATCTAGCACAGAACAATATTGACAATTATGACAGATGGCTTCAAAGCAAATAGGATATTGATCCGTTGAACTATTTGACTACCAATTGGAGTCAGGAAGGAATAATTCCCCCCACACACACACACACACTTGGGACTAGATTGGAAATGGCTTCTTCTGGATCAACAGGGGTGTTTTTCGCATGGGTTGGACTTGATGGACGCATGTCTTTTTTCAGCCTTATCTACTATGTTACTATGTATGTTCTTCCATTGGGTGTTGTGCAGTTATAGACTACACCAGAAATAAAATGCAGAAAATAGTAAGTACATATACATGTCTACTGTATGAATTATGCCTGCCTAGGTAAGTCATTTTAGTAAGCAAATTAAGAGTGACCTATTCAAAGAGTATAGTTTGCTTTCTATAAATCAGGAGCAATATTATCCCTAACAAGAGCACTCCCAGGTTTCCAGAAAATAATTGGAGGATCATAAGCTCTAGGGTATACCCAGAAATGCAGCTGCATAAGAAGAGAACCAATGTCCCAGAGATTAAGTGTATCTGCACTGGCAGATTTATACATTACATAATACTATGTAATGTACAAATCTGCTGTTGATTGAGGGTGTTGAGAGTTGTAGTCCAACAAAAGCTGGAGGGCTGCAGGTTGCCCAGAAAACATTTAAAGGGATAGTAATACTTCGTTTTAACTTTATTTTATTTTGTAGGCATTAAAAAAACATGAAGAACGATATAAGTCTTATCTCTCAAACCTTTATGGTTTATGAGATATTCACAAGCAAAGTTTCCCCTCCCCGCCCCTTTTACCTAGTGTAAGCCATCTCTTCTCAGATGTGAGTCTGGTTGTATGACAGTACAGATAACAGAAGGGGACAATTTTCTTTGTATGAAAACAATGAAAGCCCTTCCCCCCTTGACAAGTTTTTCAGCTTTTCCCTTATCTTAATTGAAGATTGTCCCTCTCTGCAGTCTACCTGGGCATCTCCCTTCTGATCTGGTTGAACAGGGGGGGGGATACTTTGTTTGTGAATATCTCTTAAACCATAAAGGTTTCAGAGATAAGACTTATATCATTCTTCATGTTTTTTTAATGCCTACAAAATCAAATAAAGTTAAAATGAAGTATTACTATCCCTTTAAGTTATTGGGGAGATAAAGATGTGTAGTCTTTGAAGAGTACAAGCTTGCAAGTGGGATTTCTTGGCAACTGAAAACACCCTCTCTGTTTGCCCTTGCCTACCTTTTGTAATTGGGTCAGTCCCTAACAAGGCATGTGAATATTCCCCACCAGAGAAGGTCATTGTTTTGTGTTTTCACAAAGTACCCATAAAAACGGAAGATAAAATGTGCATTGTTTAGACTGGTTTCCTGTTATATAATACTAATTGCCATACCATAATAGGGGTTTAAAAGGTGCCCCCTCACTGTCTCCAGTAAAAGAAAGAATATAGCAGTAAAAAAAGGTATGTAAGAATGAACTGTGAAAAAGAGATACAGCAGAAGAAATAAAAAACATAAAAAGATTTTCATTTTGTCCAGGGCAATAATGGAAAGGCAGACATCTAAGAACTTGGTTCCTGCTGTTCTTCTGTTCTATATGTCCAGATAATCTTTGGGAGAGGTGCAGACGAAAAGGTCATGATTCTCTAGAGGAATTTCCAAACAATGGTTTCAGAGCAATAACATGTTTTTTTTCTACTGTTACATAGTGTTCTTAGCATTTACCTCAAATGCAATAGTTCTGTGAACAAGCCTTCCAAATATAGGCCTAAATTACATTGCAGGTGATAAATGTTATCACCGGTCTTATCTTACAGATTCAAAGTGACGTCTGTGGGGAAATTTATAGATAAAATCAGTGGTAAATTTATCAATGAAATGTAATTTAGGCCAGAGTTAGTAATGTTAAAAGTATCAATGTTAAATTTGATGCACATATAGTCATGGTCATACTAGTGTAAAAGCCCGTGTACACTGGCTAAGGTCCGGGTGATGTTAAGAGACCGGTCCTGCTCTGCGTCCTCCCGCCGACGCAGTCATGTACTGTAGAGATTGCCTGAAAGCACAGAATGCTCCCAGCACAGAACTCCCAGCATTCTGCACAGCATGCTCCCAGCACAGAGCTCCCAGCATTTTGCACAGAATGCTCCCAGCACAGAACTCCAAGCATTCCTCACAGAATGCTCCCAGCACAGAACTCCCAGCATTCCACACAAAATGCTCCCAGCACAGAACTCCCAGCATTCCGTGCTCCCAGCATTCCATACTCCCAGCATTCTGTGCATTTGGACAGTCTCTACTGCACATGACGGCTTCTGACAAACATCCTAGCTAATTATTATATAGGATTGACTGATGTACAAGAAGTTGCCACGTGTCAATATGTGGCACAAACATTTTGTTATATGTTTCTTTATTGTATTATTTGGAGATTTACTTTGTAATTTTGGCACATGTATTTTATTGGAATAAAACTGTATGGTACACTATAATTATGGCTACATTCATTATGTGATGGTTCACAAAGGTGATGAACTAAGAAGACCTGGAGCAATTCTGAAGCAAACCAACTTCACCTTAAGGGGCATATAACACTTCTAGCTGTCAATGTGCTATAGACCACTCTAGCATTCAAAGGCTCAAGTTTGGAAGTTTTGTATTAGTCCCCATGGGACTGTTGGTTTGTTCTTTTTAGAACATTAGCCTCACCAAGCATGATGATATTGGTCTTCAGACTGAGTGTATATTTTTGAGTAATTTACAATGGGGAGAATGTATGAATACAGTTTTAGGCGAAATTGGGAACTGGAATCAAATTTCTAGCCTTATAGCAATTTACTAAGCTACTTACACCCCAAATCCTCCCCTTAACACCCACGATCCAAGGGGTAGTATGTGAATGGTTCAGGTTGTTCCTACATGTATTAAACAAGGCACAGATGACATGACGCAACTTTACTCTTGTTCATTCTAGGGGGCAGGTATAAGGCGTTCACTGGCATTAATGTCTTAATGTTACCAGACTGCATCTGCCTGTATGCATTAAAGCAATCATACACTCTAGTACATACCTCTAAGTCCAGCCACTGCAGCTGGAGATTTGCTCCAGTAGATCTGCTCTGCTGAATTCATACAACCCCCTCAATGTGATGTATATTTCCAAATCCCATGAAGGATGGTATAATGATTGAAGATAACTCACCACATCTTCCCATTGGCTGAGATGTATATCACGTCTGAACCACAAACATCAACTATGCAGCCCTTAAATACTTTAACCAATGGGTAGATACTTCTCTGGCACTCAAATCACTGCTTAATAAATCAGTCTAACAAGATGTGCAGTGTTAAGTTTGCTGACAAAAATTGCAGGAATATATATATTAAATATACATTTTTAGTCAAGGACTGATATTAGCATTGGCTGAACAATGCATTATCTTCCAGCAGAACTCGGGCATGATTTATCTTTAAAAAAACTGATCTTAACTGGGTCTTTAATTTGTATGTCAGTGAATTAATGTGCTGACCAAATGTTAGGTGGGGGTCAAGCCACATTCCCAGGAATTTATAGTATTTGACTGGAACTTGGTTATTATGTGTCTTGCTACAATGCACGCTAAATGTATTAAATAGTGAATGTTCGCTTCAACACAGACCTTTCTTATGTTGTATTAATATATGGCTTAGAGGCGATTAATATATTTATTACATTGCAAGGTCATATGCTGAGTAAAATTTTATGATAATTATAGTAGTTACTACTTAAATGTTTAAAAATCTCAAAATGTTACTTTATGTTTAAATGTGATTTGACTTTTTCACATTTGGATATCATTGGATGGAAATGCCTTGGAAGAGTAACTAAAGAGAACAACCCAACTCTACTGTAGTTTTTATTGTTTTATAGAAGAACTAACTCCTTCTTATAATAAATACCTTACTGTGGTGAGGAAATCCTAAAAGCGATGTGCAAAAAGTCCAAGGTGAATTGTCACAAAAATACCACAAACTTCTGCTTTTCCCATGAAAATTCCCATGATTAGAAACCCAACAAAATGTCTGCTTTTTCACTAACCCCAATAAATTTCCAGCAAAAACTCTAGTTCCCATAGATTTCAGTGGGAGCCTGTGAAGTAAAACCAGTGATAAAATTTATCTTTAGCAATGAGATACAGCCTTAAAGGGATAGTAATACTTCGTTTTATCTTCATTTTATTTTATTTTGTAGGCATTAAAAAAAAGTGAAGAATGATATAAGTGGTTTATGGTTTGAGAGATATTCACAAGCAAAGTTTCCCCTCCCTGCCCCTTTTACCTAGTATAAGCCATCTCTTCTCAGATGTGGAATCCAGTCCATAGACCAGACAGATAACAGCAGGGGACAATCTTCTTCTTGTGAGAACAATGAAAGCCCTTCCCCCCTTGACAAGTTTTTCAGGTTTTCCCTTATCTTAATTGAAGATTGTCCCTCTCTGCAGTCTACCTGGGCACCTCCCTTCTGCTCTGGCTGAGCAATGTTACATCAGTAAAAGGGGCGGGAGGGGAATATTTTGTCATTGAATTACTTTTGAACTACAACTCTGACAGAATCGAAATAACACTCTCCAAAGTCCAAATACTGTGATGATTAATTAGAGCTGCTTTTATTATGAAACATTACTATCCCTTTAAATCAGCTTCTCAGTTTTCAGTTAGTATTCCCCTTCAAAATCCCCTAGAGTCTAAGGTGAGTATGACATTCCTAGTGAATACTGGTATATTATGTGTTGCCTTTTTTACAATTTAAAGGTAATTAATTTCAGGGAGTAGCCCAAATCTGAGCACAAAATACTTCACTTGGATAGCAAAGGTACAGGCCCTTCTGTTATATAACAAAAAGCTGATACATTAAATAACATATAATCTTTTTTATATATATTTTGGATTATATACTACAGGGAATATGTTTAAAGGTAAATCAGAGCCATTCTTGGCCAAACTAACTGCACCTTAAGAAACAAATAGAAATGTCAATTTATTTAAATGGGGCTTTTAACCCACTAAATATTATAGAGGTCTCTGAGGCACTGGGATGCATATGTTGGAGACCTTTCCAGCATTCAAGCGGCTTTAAAAGCCCTGTTCAAATTGAATGTTAATTGCGCCACTTTTTTTTGCATATGGACCTTAGCTTTGAAATCCATAATGTTAAGATTTGAAAATCTTAAAGGAGCAATAAAATGCCAGGTGGAGGGTTGTAGGAAGATATGTGACAGCAATAGAAATCATGTTCTCATAGCTTAAAAGTAGGGATAGGTGTAAAGTCAGAGAAAATTCCTGCAGAAATGTTTTTTCCCGCTTTTTACCTGATAATTCTTGCTCATAAGAAAATAAAAATACAATACAATACAATACAAAATGTCCGCCTTTTCACCACTGCCAATAAATTTCCAGTGAGAACCATTTTTCACCTACGTTTTCTATGACTGCAAGATTTCCAATTGCAATATTACTTTTTTTTATGTCTGAAGTGGAGAAATAAATAGCTGAAATTAAAAGTTTTGAGTCCTACAGTAACATATGACTTGAAAAGGTTGTTAACAGGCTGAATGTCTTTGTCCTTTGACCATAACACTAATGTCCTGCTTAAGAAACATTGGCACAACCATCTTTGAAAAATAACTGTGGTTTGGGATATTCCACCAGCATGCAACACATGACATCTTTAAAGCCACAGTTTTCAAGAAAAGAAAAGGACAGCATGCCAACAGCCAAAATTTTGGCAAGTTTACTATTCTACAGGTGTACTTTTGCATTAATTTTGAGCAGCTTTTGAATTCTTTCCAAGAACTTAGTGAGTGTGGGATTACAGCACATAGTGAAAGAACTGTAACTGTATTCCTTTAACTGCATAATTTGTGGAGGTGGTGGCATTATGTGAGGGCACTCTATG
Organism: Rhinophrynus dorsalis; assembly: GCA_037306005.1. Lineage (NCBI taxonomy): Eukaryota > Metazoa > Chordata > Amphibia > Anura > Rhinophrynidae > Rhinophrynus > Rhinophrynus dorsalis. The sequence goes on from CM074721.1 coordinate 201,152,004, forward strand.
ACTCTTGTCATCTCCAAAATCAAACTCAGAGTCATACTCCTCTGCAGTAGAAGCAGAAAATCTTGGCACACTCTGACACATCAACAGCACCTCTATCATGTACCCCAGAACCCCTTGGGTATCCTTTTAAAAGGTTGCATGAAAAAGAGCGTGCGACCACATGACACATTAACCATGTCGCTATGATAAAAATGTAGACATGAGAATCTTGCACTGCTTGAAAGCACAATATTCTCATGACGCGTACTGAAAGGTTGCATACCTTTAACCCGTTCATTCCTCTCTTTCATGATGCCTCCAGAATAATTATAGAGCCGGTAGCCAGGAGCGGAGCTTCCGTGATTCTCTTCACTTCCTAGTCAATTGCCTGGGTGGCAAGAAGAGGCTGTCCCAGACCATCAAAGTATTGCACTATAACTTCCATCGTCCTTACCCATCTGGTGGCTGACGAGAAGAAGAAAAGGCTCTTTGTGAGGCAATAACTTAATCCCAGTCTTGCTGAGCACTGTCCAGGCTCTCTCTCCCCTTCTTTGCATGCAGAATGACAGGGTACAGTGAACATGCAGAGAAGGGGAGAGAGAGCCTGATGAGAATTGAAATCCTTTTATTTCACACATGGTATAATGCAGGCTCTACATTAGCAGTCATATCTTTATTTGGTCGTTCTACAGGAGAAGTTGAAAGTAAAGTTTATCCTAAACCCCATTCAGCCATTTGCATCTTATATTATAGAGTTTTCCACCCTTCCTATGTCATACACCATATCCCCAAAGGCCAATTTCTGTGGTGTAAGATGAAATTGTTCTTATATAAATGAATTCCTCCTCAAGGCTCTGCTTTTGTCCAATGGTTATGGAGTCCTCATAAAGAGAGCATAAAACCATTCTCTTTCTAGAGATTGTGAAGAATGCTTGAGTACATTGATAAAAAGAAGTGGACTTTTTGAATCTGAGAAAAGTATGTATCATAAATTGCAGTTTACAGTATCATAAAGTGTGCAATATTATCAAATACTTGCTGCCAGTGGTTCATAATGACTAAGATCATGGAATGATATATTTCAGATGTGTTGCAAAGAGAGTGAGGAACATGGTCAACATCACATATTTAACACCATTTGAATCTAACATACATATTCCTACTTGGTTGCGTGGCAAAGACACCTACTTCAAAATGTGTTCTTATGATCTGTTTTCTGGAATATACTGTGTCAAAGGTTACCCATGATGGACATTACTTTTTTTCAACCTAATGCGTTATGTAACTATGTATTTGTTCACTTGTGGTGGTTGCTCTATACAATATGTTGTATGCCTCCCCCCAAACATTACATGAGTGATTGAGAGAACATTTAAGTTGGAAAACAAGGACAATAGTTCTGCAAACCCTAGACATCAATAGATACCAGACGTATTAATCTGAACTCCATAGAAATTGTGTATCTGAATATCAATGGTGGTGAGCTGAATCTTTTATTAGCTAAGAGGGAAGCATTTTGGATTATAACTTGAGGTACATTCCATGGGGATGGGGTATTTTTGAATGAGGGTTTGAATATGCTGTCTATATACATTACTCCGGACTTTTATGATATGTGTGTTTGAGCAGTCTTGGGCACAATTGCTCATCCTGTGCGTTACTCTCTTTTAGTTTTTTCATTCTCTCTTTTGCTGTGAATTGTTATTAAAGTGGACCTATCACCTTATATTTTCTTTACATATTTTAAAAATTCAAGGAATAGTAATCTTTAATATGTTTAAAAAATATGGTGTAGGGTTTATACCCCACCTGAGTAAAACAAGTTTACTCTTTACTCTCACTGCTGAGAGGTGTTTTATTCAAAGTTATTACAGGTCAACAGTGGCACTGTTCCTACACCATCCTACGGACAGTTGACCATAAATCTCCATAGAGGGCCGCTTTACAATTTCAGTCCATTAAGATACTGTAACTAAAAAAAATCAGGTTTGAGTTATAATAACTTTTGAATAAAACACATTTCAGCAGTGGGAGCACCCTTGTTTTATTCAGGGGAATAAACCCTAAAAAATATTTACATATTAAGTATTACTGTCCCTTTCATTCAAAACTGTCTATCTGTCATGTTAACCAAAATCCCAGCAGATGTATAGTTCGGAGATATTTCCACTTTTTATTTCTGGCAACATGTTCTGGTATAGCACATAGCTTAATTAGCATATGAAACATCACTTAAACCTTCATTCCACATGACACTCCACTAAACATGCTTCATTAGCCTTTGACACATCACTTAATGGTTTCATTAGCATATGAAATGTAACAGAAAATACTTATTTGACATATGAAATATCATTGAAACCTTAATTAGCATATGGAATGCTCGTGAACATGTTTCATTAGCATATAAAATATCACTGAAACATCAGTGGTACCTAATGGGTAGTGCAATTAGCATACATTAGCACAGAGTAAGAAGTATGAATATCTGCTTAACTGTACATTTTCTGGTCTTTTGCCTAAGATAAGATATAGGCAATTTTTAATGTAGTTTTCAAAAATGCAAATTTGAATTAAGGAAAAGTTCCAGTTTAAGTATTATAATTAAAACTCTCCCACTGTTTGATGGTTGCTACAATTTCCACATGAAAGGACGGTTAAAGCAGGCCTATCACCTTAAGATATATTTAGATTGGTTGGAGATTCACTAAGCAGATATAAAGAGGTTATAAATAAATAAAGTGCCTATAGGTTGTCCTACCCATTTCTTTGTAGTATAAAAACTTTTGAAAATGAAACTTTATTTGTTAGAGGTACTAAATGGTACTATGTGTTACTAAGCAACTGATGCTGAGCCAATAATATCACACCATGCTATAAATTAAACTATTTCTAATAACACACCAAGCGATTAGTATGTCCAAAAATAAAACTAATTAGCATATTGTGCAGGATAAAGTAACACATTGTGGAAACAAAATATAGAGGTTAATTCCTCAAAGCATATATACTTTACAGAAAAATCATTTATACAACATATAGGTCGATTTTAATTATCTGTAAAACACTGTTTAAACTGGTTAAGTACTCGCAGCAATGTGAATTGCGTTACACTGGAGCTTTGGGGCTAGATTCTATTACAGGTGCTAATTTTATATCTGCTTTTATCTCCAGTTTTCCCCATAGACTTCAACAGGAAAATGTTTGATAAAACGGGTGTTAACATTTAGCACCTGCAATAGAATCTAGCCCTAACTGATTTAGCACCTGCAATAGAATCTAGCACCTGATGTCTTAGGCAGTTTTTTTTTTCTGGTAATCGATGGCTTGTTTTGATTTTAACCACATATGAAAAATGTTTGGAGTTTTTAACTCTTTGAGTGCCAGAGGAATGTGCAACCCATTGCAAAGCAATGTGTTGTGCACCCTTCTGGCACTCAGGGTTAATATCCATGAAGGAGTTATTCTTTGGGCCGTATGTTCAAAGGGATAATGACACAAAATTGTCAAATGAAAGACAAAAATAAGTAATTGTATGCATGAACAACATATTTTCTATAGCGTATACAACAAAAAAATAGTAATGTCCGTTGTGTACGACACAACTCCAGAATTGACGGTCATAGGGGCGGGGCAAGGACGTGGCTAAACTATTCTCCAGTGTTGTATAGAGGAAAAGAAAATTTGTTGGAACTAATGACAAAAAAAGTCTTTCAAAAAACAAAATTTGTACGTTAAGATAAAAGTGGAGGGAATGTATTCTGAATGTGAAAATTTTTGTCTTTAGTTAAGACATTTTTGTCATTAGTTAAGACATTTTTAAAGACATTTTTGTTGTTAGTTAAGACATTTTTTTGTCGTTACATATGACAATTTCAGTCTGGACAAACTACATATTTCCAATCACAACTGACACTCTCTGAAAATATTAATGATCCCAACTACACTGTACTTTGAAAAGTCGTAACAAACGACAAAAGCTGTTTCGCTACTTCTTTGAACATATGGCCCGTTACAGCTGGATTGCTGCCGCATTTACTTTTACCATTCATTGGAGGAGATTCACTAAGCAGTGATAAAGATGGGATAAAGTGAAGATGACTTCTCCAGTTTTTTACTTCTCCAGTTCCTCAGTTATTTTATGGAGCATATACATTGATTTCTTCAACTGGATATCTTAGTGCATAGGTTCAACAGAATAACATAGGAACTGGAAAAGTGATAATCTGGAGAAGATATCTACACTTTATCACCTCTTTATAACCGCTTAGTGAATCTTCTCCTTGGAGCCTTTGACAGCTTTTTGTGGTGATAAGTAACTATTTTTCCAATTTATTTATTCAGAGGGTAACATAGAAACATAGAAGATTGACGGCAGAAAAAGACCACCTGGTCCATCTAGTCTGCCCTTTAGTATTCCTTTATTGTTATCTTAGGATAGATACATGTTTATCCCAGGCATGTTTAAACTGTGTTACTGTGGATTTATCAACCACCTCTGCTGGAAGTTTGTTCCAAGTTTCTACTACTCTTTCAGTGAAATAATATTTTCTAATGTTTTTCTTGATTTTTCCTCCAACTAGCCTCAGATTGTGCCCCCTTGTTCTTGTATTCAGATTCTTATTAATCACACTTCCCTCCTGAACCTTGTTCAGTCCTTTAACATATTTAAAGGTTTCAATCATGTCCCCCCTTTCTCTTCTTTCCTCCAGACTATACATATTTAGATCTCTGAGTCGTTCTTGATAAGTTCTATGCTTTAGACCTTCCACCATTTTTGTAGCTCTTCTTTGAACCCGCTCAATTTTAGTTATATCCTTTTGCAGATGAGGCCTCCAGAACTGTACACAGTATTCCAGATGTGGTCTCACTAGAGCTCTATACAGAGGGATCACAATCTCCCTCTTCCTGCTTGTTATACCTCTAGCTATGCAGCCAAGCATACGATTTGCTTTCCCCACCGCCTGGTTGCATTGGTTACTCATCTTGAGGCTGTCAGAGATGACCACCCCCAAATCCTTCTCTTCTGAAGTCTTTGCTACCACAGAACTGCCAATACGATAGTCAGATTGAGGGTTTCTTTTCCCCAAGTGCATTATTTTACATTTGGAAACATTGAACTGAAGTTTCCATTGTTTTGACCACTTATCTAATAGTGCCAAATCATTCTCCATATTACAGACACCTCCTGGAACATCAACCCTATTACACACTTTTGTGTCATCAGCAAACAAGCAAACCTTCCCTGCCAAGCCTTCCCTTATGTCACTTACAAACATGTTGAACAGAACAGGGCCCAGAACAGATCCTTGTGGCACTCCACTTGTAACCAGTCTCTGCTCAGAATACACTCCATTAACAACAACCCTCTGGTTTCTGTCCTTCAGCCAACTGCAGATCCACTGAACTATCCAGGGGTTAAGTCCAATTCTTGATAATTTATCTATCAGCTCTTTATGGGGAACTGTATCGAAAGCTTTACTGAAATCCAGGTAGGCGATATCCACAGCACCACCTTCATCCAGCACTTTAGTTACATAGTCAAAGAAATCAATGAGATTAGTCTGACAGGATCGGCCCTCAGTGAAGCCATGCTGGTTTGGGTCCATCAGGTTGTTTTTTGTTAGATGGTCAATTATCTTCTTCTTTAGAAGAGTCTCCATCATTTTTACCACTACAGATGTCAGGCTGACTGGCCTGTAGTTACTAGCTTCTTCTTTACTACCCTTCTTGTGAATGGGTACAACATTGGCCATTCTCCAATCATCAGGAACTTCTCCCGTAAGAAGGGACTGGTTATACAGATTAGTCAGGGGGCCAACTATGACAGATCGGAGTTCTTTAAGAACTCTAGGGTGGATTCCATCCGGACCCATCGCTTTATTTGACTTTAGCCGGACAAGTTCCTCTAGAACATCGGCCTCTGAAAACACTGGGGCTAAAATTATACAACTAGAGGCAATGCTGTGTTCAGCCATTTTCTGATTATGAGGACCGCCGTCTGAAAAAACTGAGCAGAAGTAGTTATTCAGATGGTCAGCGACCGCCTTTTCCTCTTCTATATACTTATACATATTTGATGACTACACAACCACTATAAACTTTGTTATATTGCTTTTTAGCTCTAATTGTTGGTTTTGTGCATGACTCAAGCTCTCCCAAATATCCTATATAATAATTCGCTAAGTTGTGTGTAACGCCCGACATGCGCAGTAGACACTGCTGCGCGTGCGGCAGTCATGTGCAGTACAGACTGCCCGCGCCGCGGCTGATACAGAGCTGGGCGCTCCCAAGGAGCGTCCAGCTCTGTATCAGCAGTGGCGCGGGCAGTCTCTGCTGCACGTGACTGACCGGCTGCCAGAGGCACTGTGGCCCGTGTAACGGGCTGTTCAACTAGTTGTATATAAAATAAATGCCTTTTGGATGCCAGTTTTGCTCTGTTGCTAACAGTTCAATTCGAAAAATGAAAATAGCTTACGCTGTAATAACTTTGTATTAGAAAACATGCAGTAGGTGCCCCTGTTTTACCCAGCAGCATAACACTATACGCAGTATATTTCTTTGTAAATGTTTATTTCTCCTTTAAGAATTTTTTTTATGCTTTTGTAGGTTTAATTGATTTTAGCTAACAACTGTAGAATCCAAAGTGATATAGATTTCTGTTTGTATCCAGTGAAAAGAGTGACACAAAAATGAACCACATTTGTATTTTCAATACATTTTGATGAGGGAATAACTATGATCTCTTGTTTGTGTTGGTGATCAGTATATTGACCAATATATAATGTGCTAGGAAAGTCATCAGTACAATGCACTGGAGAAGATTCAAGCTCCCAAAAGGTTAATTCACAGTTCACTGGTGGTTTCCAGTTGATCTTGTAACCTGTTTCTGTATATCTACATTTAAAATGTTGAAAATGTTCTCACATACATATATTTTACCTTCACACATCTTACACTCTTGCATTGACAATCACTCTGACATGCATTGCCACACTTTACTCATTAAACTTGGGAAGATACCATACATTTGTATTCATATCTGTAGGTGTATGTATGCTTTCTATACATTTACATCAGTGGTGGGCCACATGTTGCTTCAGTAGCTTCTCCTGCAGCCCTCCAGTCTGTTCTCTACTACAGCAGGAAAAGGAGACAATTAAACAAACCTGGTTTTCACCCTAAAAATACATACCTCTTTTTTTTTCTTAATTAGCTCAAACTTTTCTTTACATATACTGTTCCATCTCAACACATCATTACTTCACAAAAGGGACTTATTAAGGATGCTAAAGAGGAACAATTATAGAGCAAACCAACTGTATCATTGGGGACAAATACAATATCCCTTGATTTAATGGGATAGTAATACTTAAAATGTAAAAAATATATGTTGTAGGGTTTTCCCCTGAATAAAACAAGGATAATCCCACTGCTGAAAGGAGTTTTATTGCAGCTCAAACTTGATTTTTTAGGTGCAGTATCACAGTGGCCTGAAATTTTACAGTGGCACTGTTGCTACACAATCCTATGAACAGCTCCGGTCAGTTGACCATAAACCTCCATTGGATGGTGTTGCAACAGCGCCACTGTACAATTTCAGGCCACTGAGATACTGGAAATAAAAAAATTAAAGTTTGAGATCAATTAACTTTTGAATAAAACACCTTTCAGCAGTGGAAGTACCCTTGTTTTACTCAAGGGGATAAACACTAGAATATATATCGTTTTATACACATATTGTTTTACATATTAAGTATTACTATCACTTTAAATGGAACTTTTGACCCCTCGTGTCCTAGAGAGGTGTCCAAATTATTGCCCTAGATGTTTTCATAAATTCATATTTGACTTCTGATTAATTCTAAAGTTCATACCTCTCTAGTGTCTCTCTTTAGGAGGGACAGTCCCTCTTTTAGATCCAAATCCCTCTGTCCCTCTTTCCCACCCTGGTGTCCCTGTGTTTAGGAGATTAGACTGTGTGGTGTGTATATAAGTGTATCACATTGCTCCACAGCCATAAAACGCACATTACTCTTTGTTTTTATGTGTTTATAAATTAGTTTGTGTAAGTAAAATACTTTGGTCTTGTTATAAGTCATTTATTAGGTTACACAGTTCAGTAGGTCATGAAATAACCTAAAAATTCTCTAATGCCCTGCCTACCAGCCACAACCCCAGCAATACCCCCTAAAACACAAGTGTCCCTCTTTGGCAATTTGAAATGTTGGGAGGTATGTAAAGTTTGAATTCTTTTTTTTTTAATCTACTCATCTATGTACCTTTGTAACAGTATATAGTTTCAAAGGCTAGTAATACTTAAAATGCATAAGAAATATGTTATAGGGTTTATCTTCAGAGTATAACAAGGGCATTCACACTGCTGAAAGGTGTTTTATTAAAATGTTATTATAGCTCAAACTTGGATTTTCTAGAAGTAGTATCACAGTGGCATGAAATTGTACAGTGGCGCTGTTGCTACACCATTCTATGGAGATTTATGGCCAACTTACCAGAGCTGTCCACAGGATAGTGTATCAACAGCGCCACTGTACAATTTCAGGCCACTGTGATAGTGCACCTAAAAAAATTCAAGTAATAACTTTTGGAAAAAAAAACACATTTCAACAGTATGAGTACCCTTATTTTACTCAGAGGGATAAATGATACAATACTTTTTTTATATATATTAAGTATTACTATTAAGTATCACTATCCCTTTAATTTCTTTCCCATGAAAAAATGTTTATTTTTATCCATGGGTTTTCTTGCAGGAAGGAAAAAGCTGGCACAAATTCAGTTGTGTATATTGAATGAAAGGTGAAGTTCATGACACACACATCATCCTATATAATAATTCGATAGGATGTTTGTCAGAAGCCGTCATGTGCATTAGAGACTGCACGCACTGCAGTCATGCGCTAACAGACTGCCTGAATGCGCCATTGTTGATCCGGAGCAGGGTGCTCTGAATTCAGACCAGAGTCCTCTCTGCGCACCTTCCTGGGATTGCTTGGTGAGGAAAGAGGCTTCGGGTACCACCCGAGGCTGCTGGGTGGCACTGTGGCTGTGTACACGGGCGTTTAAACTAGTAACACATAAATGAATGCTCACAATCTACCCGGCAATGTGCAAACCACACATTAATTCCCAGAACACCTACACAGGAAGATGACCACAAAAATGGCCTTACCATGGGATTTCCTATGGGATGTGAAACAGGCTGTTTGCTACCTGTTTCTTCCTGTAGTGAAATTTTCACTACAATTAAGCTTGGGTTTTTATCATGTATGTATGCATTTTTCTGCTTCATTCTCCCCTACTCTCCATAACAATTCTTGTTAGATTTTATGATAGCTGGAAATATCTGGAGGTTTTATTCTGTCTCCCAATGTATTTCATTCCTTATGTAAGATTTTGTTTTGCACTTATGTAAAGAATTGTAAATGTTAACCCTTTGAATGCCAGAGGGGTATGCAATGCATTACTTTGCAAAGCGTTGCATACTCCTCTGGCACTAAAAGAGTTAAGGGAAACTTTCCAAAGAGGATTCTACTTTGTTTATTGATTTATTCAACTGGAATTCCAATACAAATCTGCATGAATGTTATAATCCTCCTCCGTTCACTTGACTTCCAACACTTTTGGTCTATGAGGAAAATTTCCTTCTCCAGAATTTGCAGTTTCAGCTACAGAGGAACATTCCCCTTACATTTGCTTCTCATTGTTCTCTTCAAAGCTGAATAACTGTTATCCCCTGATATTTACTTGTTTATCTTTATTCTGCTTTTCCTTTTACCTACCCATCTATTCTATCCTGTACATATTTAATATGACTCTTAACTTTATTATTGAATAATGGTGAACAGAGCTATAGGCCATATACACAAAAAAAAGCGGAGAAATTCTGAGGCAAACTAGCTAATAGGGCTTTTAAAAGGACAGTAATGTTTCACAAACAAAGCAGCTCCTATTAACCCCTGAAGGACCGGCCACTCACGCACGCGGCTGGCACTTAAGGACCACGGACCATTTTTTTTGTGATACGGATTCAGGGCTCCCCGAACGTCCTTGGTCCTTCAGGGACATCTACCCCGTGACATACATGTATGACATGGGTCGTTGAGGGGTTAATCTTTATAGTATTTGGGCCAATACTGTCAGAGTTGTAGTTCAAAAGTAATTGAATGATAAAGTATCCCCCTCCCGCCCCTTTTACCTAGTGTAAGCCGCTTCCCCTCAGATGTGGAATCTGGTCTCTTGACTGGACAGCTAACAGTGAGGGACAATCTTCTTACTGTGAACATAAGGAAATCCTGCCCCCTTGACAGGTTTTTCAGGTTTTTCCTTATGCTCACCAAAGATTGTCCTTCTCTGAGATCCATCTGTACCGTCTTGCTTCTCTGAGGTGAGCAGTGTTACATCAGTAAAAGGGGCGGGAGGGTGATACTTTATCATTCAATTAGTCTTGAACTACAACTCTGATAGTATTGAAATAACACTCTCCATGGCTCAAATACTATGAAGATTAATTGGAGCTGCTTTTATTTGTAAACATTACTATCTCTTTAAGCAGGGCATTACACAGCAACAGGTTGAGACCTCTCTTCTCTTTAAGGGGTTAAAAGCTTCATTTAAATTAAAGGGAAGCTGTGTTTGCCTCCTATGATGCAGCTGGTTTGTTCTAGATTTTCAACAGGTTTACTTTGTGCATATGTCCTTTTCTATCACAGTATTGGAGGTAGATTTTTGGCATTCAGCTTGGATGCCAGTTTGGGGATCTGTATGTATTTACTAAAATATCTCTAATAAAATTGTAAAAGGGACAACATTTTATATTTGTAGAACTTTTTTGTTTATTTTTCTTGAGGCACACAATGGCAAAACTGGTACCTTTTCTCCAAAAAAAACCAAAAAACATATATTTTCCTATACAAGACAAAAGTTGGCTCTCTAGCGGGTGGGAACTACAACGCCTATCATCATCAGTCAGCCAACAGTTGGCTGGTGATGCTGGGATTTGTAGTCCCCAACCAATACTGAAATCTCCCCCACCTAGAAAACATTTCTGTATAATATAATAACAAATAAAAACAACAAAACCCTCTCATAAATTGGGCTTTCATCCCATCTGTACTATCACATTTAAATTAATATTAAATATTTCATATTTTTCATTAAAGCAGCAATTATACTTGAAAATAAAAATGTGTGTGCATATCGCTAATGTAATGATCATTTGTGGCGCTATGTTATTGTAGTGAAATTTCCTCTTTAAAGGGTTAATCAAAGATACTACTACTAATAATAATTATGACAGTAATAAGCTTAATTTAGTAGCTTTGATTTTAAATTAATTTTAACATAAAATTAGGCTGAATTGATAAATTAACTGAATCTATTCTGGAGCAAACCAAGGGCTAGATTCTTTTGCAGGTGCTAAATGTTAACGGAGCGGGGCACTCTGAATTCAGACCGTAGTCAAGATAGCACCGCTGCGTTGCTGCCTGGCACTGTGGCCGTGTACACGGGATGTTCAACTAGTAAATAATAATGCCCCAAATTTCCACTGATTTAAATGAGTCTTTTAATCTTAAAGTCTCATTTCAATCAATGGGATTTTTTTTTCCTATGTCCTCTATGGTGCAGCAGGTTTACCACTTAATTGCTCCTCTTTTAACTAGTTAATCGGCCGTTATGGACCAATGGCCCATATTTATAAAAACTGGAGTTATTTTGGAGTAAACCATCTGCACCATAGGGGACAAATAAAAATTTGTATTTAGTGAAAACAATGCATTGTAGAACTCTAGCATTCAAGAGGTTAAAACACTATTCAAGGGCATGGTAATAACGAGTTTTTCTTTGTCCTTTATGGTGCACACAGTTTACTCCAAAATGACTGCAGTTTCCTTTTATAAATATAGGCCAATGTTTCCTTCTAGTATTCCTATTCTCCAGTCTATTATAAAGCTCAATGTTATATAATCTGCTGAATAGATTTGTCTTGTCCCTGCATTCTGGAATTAACATACTATATTAGTCCTTATCATGCCTCCTGGGAAACTATTCTATGAGTCTGTCAACCATACATAAAATATTATTTATATAGAGTACTGTGCAAAAGTCTTAGGCAGGTGTCAAAAAGTGTGGTAAAGGAAGAATGCTTTAAAAATAGACATGTTAATAGTTTATTTTTGTCAATTAATAGTGAGTGAACAGCAAGGGCGTCGCTAGGGGTGGGTTAAGGGGGCTGAAGCCCAGAGTGTGTCAGTGGGCAGCCCCGAATGTCAGACCATCAGCAGGGGCGGGCTGACCCCAATCATAAATATGGGTCTGTGTTTCAGAGACCAAGCAGTTGTGCATGAGGCTGGCTGCTGCTTCAGCAACTTCTGGGCATAAGTATGGATTGGAACAGCAGGCTGCTGCCTCACTCTGTCTTCAGCTTCAGAGCTGAGCCATCGGCTCCACACTGGCTCTTCTAGCACTTCCTGGTGCTTTGAGATGACATCATCAAAATACACCCAGAAGTACCAGTGGAGGCAGTGTGGAGCCGATGGCTCTACACTGAAATAGAAAGCAGAATGGGGCAGAGCAGAAGAGAAGGTATGAGGGACAGTAAACAAGACTGGTGTAGATCACATAATATATGTGAAAAATCTGTGGACTGTCTACCAGTGTCAGGGGAATAAGGCTGGTGGGGCTCACATAGAGTATGTGGGGAACCTGTGACTATCAGTGGGCAAGGAAATAAGGCTCCAGGGCAGGTCATATAGTTTATGTGAGGAATCTGTGGCTACAAGTGAACAGGGGTAAAAGGCTGTTGGGAATCACATAAGGTATGTGAGGAATCTGTGTCTACCCGTGGGCAGAGGAATACGGTGGGTGGGGGTCACACAGTGTATGTGGGGAATCTGTGACTACCAGTGGGCAGGGAAACAAGGCTGGTGGGTCATGCAATATATGCGGGAAATCTGTGGCTACCAGTAGGAAGGGAACAAGGCTGGTGGGGCCACATAGTGTATGTGGGGAATCTGTTGCTTCCAGTGGCCAGGGGAATATGGCTAGTGGGATCACACAGTGTATGTGGGGAATCAGCAGATACCAGTGGCCAGGGGAACAAGGTGGGTGGGGTCACATAATGTGTGAGGGGAATCTGCCAGTGAGCGGGGGAACAAAGCTGGTGTGGGTCACATAGTGTATGTGTGGAATCTGTGGCTGCCAGTAGAACAAGGCTGGGGTATCATAAAGTGCATGTGTGTTGTTCTGTGGTTACCAGTGGTCAGTGGAACAATGTTAGCAATCAAACAGTGTATAACTGGCTACGAGTAACCAATGGAACAATGATGGGGTATCACACAGTACATGTGTGGTTCTGTGGATACCAGTAACCAATGAAACAATGCTGGAGTATCAGACAATATATATGTGTGTGGTTCTATGGCTGCCAGTGGCCAGTTGAAGAAGGCTGGGATAACAGTCCATGTGTGGGTCTGGTGCTATCAGTGACACAACACTGGGGTAGCAGACAGTGGATGTGTGGCTATGAGGAGCTAATAGCACAAGGTTATCAGACAGCGTATATGGGGTTCTATGGATTCCAGTGGGCAATGGGTATCAGACAGTGTATATGTGTGATTATAGTGTTACCAGTTGCACAATACTGGGATATCAGACAGTGTACGTGTAGAACTGTGACTACCAGTGGCCAGTGAATCAAGGCAGGGTAGCATAAAGTGTATATGTTTGTGGTTCTGTGTCTGTCAGTGGCAAGTGGGAAAGGGCTGGGGGGTATCAGACTTTGTAAGTGTGGTTCTGGGCTACCAGTGGAACAAGGCTGAGATATTGGACAGTGTATCTATAGTTCACTACTGCTGCATGGTAAGTAATAATACTTTTTAAATTATTTTATTGTTAGAAATATGTATGTGGAAAAAAAACAAATAAGTGTGTGTTTACGTGTGTAAAGTTCCCTGAGGTGTGAATGTTTGTGTGTGTGCATGAGTGGTGTGCATGTGTGTGTGTGTGTGTGTGTAAAGTATCCTGGGGTGTGAATGTGTTTCAGTATGAGGTGTCCTGGGATGTTTATATTATACAAACATTTATCTAGGTAAACCTGAGCAACCTGAGGCCCTCCTACTGTTAATGAACTACACCTCTAATAATTCTGAGCCAGCTATTTGGTTATTGAGGATGATGAGAGTTATAGTCTAACAACTTAGAAGTAATAGTCACTGCAGCACCACCTCATCCTTCCTGCCACAACCTCTTTCCCTGCCGTGTTCTTTTTCCTTTATACCAACAGATAATATCTGTGGTTCCCGATCCTACCTATATAGCCTTCCCTTTTTTACTGCCTCTTTCCTTCCCATTTCCCACTGTCTCTCTGGTTCTATTCTGTAAACCAGCATAGGGCATGCTGACATACAGACTTACATTTTGCCTGGTTTGCAGAATAACAGTAGAGAGACAGTGGAAGATGGGAAGGAAAGAGGCAGAGAAAGAGTGTGGCAGGAAGGATGGGGAAGAATATGGGTATGGGGGGTAGAAGAAATGGATAAGGCAGGAAATCTGAAATGGACATAAAAAAGAGGAGTGGTATGTGTGTGTGTGTGTGTGTGTTGGGGGGCTTATACTGCACTGACCAAAAACTTGTTGGAGAGGACTCTGTGTTGGTAAAGTAGTAGATGGTGTTAGGAGGACTAACAAAAAAGTAGAACCCTAAAGTCTAGACACCTCTGCTCTACAAAATGCAAACTCTCTGATGCAACTCCTTTTTGGCTTGTAATCTCTGGTCATTATTTTTGAGCATTAAATACAATTATCAACATAGAAATAAAATTGACGGGCCCATTGTAACCTATGTGGTATCACTAGTGTAGCACCACTTAAATTGTAAGCTCTGTGATAAAAAAAAGTACATTGCTATGTAATGTACTTAACATAGAGAAATGAGTACATTGCGTTTCAGTTGTCAGTAAATAGAACATTTTAATGTAATGTTTTTTAGCAGATAGGCAATTTTATTTGTGTGCTTTATATTAACAACACAGAGCTTCTGCAAGTATAGATCAATGGCCCATATGTATTGAACCAAACTGGTTTTATTCTGGAGTAAACCAACTGTACAATAGGGGACAAATACAAATTCTAAAATTCCAATGCACTTGAATAGAGCTTTTTAACCTCTTGAATGCTAGAGAGTTCTCCAATGCATTCAAGGGGTTAAAACCCCAATTTAAGTTAACAGGAATTTTGATTTGTTCCCTCTGGTACAGTTGGTTCGCTCCACAATAACTTCAGTTTGCATTTATAAATATGGACCATTGTATCTTTAGTTAGAACAAAAAAATGGCAAGAGCTGAACATAAAATGACTTACTTCTTAACTCTTTGCATTGCATTATAATTAGATCAGTAAAATAAACATTTACGTTGTTTAAGGATAACCCGCTCCTCACTACAGTGTTATCATTAGTGTTGAGCGAGCACCCCGATGCTCGGGTGCTCGGGTGCTCTGACCGAGCACCGCCGGAGGCTCGAGTGCTCGGCCGAGCACCCGAGCCCCATTGACTTCAATGGGGCGACACGAGCATTACACCAGGCACCCCCTGCTCTGATGAGGGGAGGGTGCCTGGTCAATGCCCCCTTCATCTCCACAATGTCCCCCTTCATCTCCGCAATGTCCCCCTTCATCTCCGCAATGTCCCCCTTCATCTCCGCAATGCCCCCTTCATCTCCGCAATGTCCCCCTTCCACAATGTCCCCCTTCATCTCCACACTGTCCCCCTTCATCTCCGCAATGCCCCCTTCATCTCCGCAATGTCCCCCTTCATCTCCGCAATGCCCCCTTCATCTCCGCAATGCCCCCTTCATCTCCGCAATGTCCCCCTTCCACAATGTCCCCCTTCATCTCCACACTGTCCCCCTTCATCTCCGCAATGCCCCCTTCATCATATCTATGGCTCCCTTAAAAGTATGATCTGCTGGATAAACAGATTAATTGATACAGAAGGAGAAAAACTTCAAAAATGACATTTTTTATGTTCTTATTAAACCACCTTGGTGAAAGAGTCCGCACAGAAAATAATCACAAACAATTTTGAAGCAAATGTTTCCACAAAAATTCTCTTAAAAAACCTTGTGATTTTTCACCAATCTCTACATGAAAATATTATTTAGCTGCTAAGGTTCTGTAGCCCCTGGAAATAAGTGTTTATTTTTGTGGAAAGTGCTTTTTCCTTATTTCTAATTTGATAGTGTTAGGAAAACAGAAGGGATGAGAGTATCCATTTTATTAGAAGCTACATGAAATAAGATATGTCTTACTGTGTGTTCATGTCCACATTTCCAAAAATTATTACAGTTCATTGTCATCTCAGGTACATGTTTGCATGTGTTTCAAAATAGTGTTTCAAAAAAGTTTAGAAAGTACTCTCTCAAGTGACTCATCTGAGATGGCTTCAAGAGCAATATGGATGCCCTTGTTATTAAAGCTTTAACAATTTCACCAATTGATTTATAAAGAAGATATGGTTTCTGGAAAACAGGGTATTTGTTTTTGAGGATACATAATATTGACTTTTTAATGATTTGAGTTTTTTTCCTATTTAAGTTTAATGATTGTACTTTCTTCTTTGCATTTGTACTAGTGTACATTTAAATTTACCTAAATATAAGCTTCCAAAATTAACATGTGAATTTTAGCTTTATTTATACAAAATGTTTCTAGGTACATACCACTCAACATTTCAAATGGCCAAAGAGGGACACTTGTGTTTTAAAGGGATAGTAATACTTCGTTTTATCTTTATTTTATTTTGTAGGCATTAAAAAAACATGAAGAACGATATAAGTCTTATCTCTCAAACCTTTATGGTTTAAGAGATATTCACAAGCAAAGTATCCCCCCCCTGTTCAGCCAGATCAGAAGGGAGGTGCCCAGGTAGACTGCAGAGAGGGACAATCTTCAATTAAGATAAGGGAAAAAGTTGAAAAACTTGTCAAGGGGTGAAGGGCTTTCATTGTTTTCATACAAAGAAGATTGTCTCCTGCTGTTATCTGTCTGGTCTTACAACCAGATTCACATCTGTGAAGAGATGGCTTACACTAGGAAAAAGGGGCGGGAGGGGGAAACTTTGCTTGTGAATATCTCTTAAACCATAAAGGTTTGAGAGATAAGGCTTATATCGTTCTTCATGTTTTTTTTAATGCCTACAAAATAAAATAAAGATAAAACAAAGTATTACTATCCCTTTAAGTGGTGTTTTTGGGGGTGTGGATGGTAGGCGGGGCATTGCTGAGAATTTTTAGGTTACTTTGTGACCTATTGACACCTCTTTGTGTAACTGAATAAAGTATATAGAGCAAGACCAAAGTATTTTATTTACACAGATTCATTTACAAACACATATACTGAAGATTAACTAAACATTATTGTGAGTTTTATTGCTGTGGAGCAGTGTGAAACAATTGTATACACACAGTCTCATCTCCTAAAAAGAGGGACATCAGGGTAGAAAAGAGGAACAGAGGGATTTGTGTCTCAAAGAGGCACTGTCCCTCCTAAAGAGGGACACTTGGGAGGTATGTAGGTATCACCAACAGAATGTCCTTGATCCAAGCAAATGTTGGGAAATTAGTAAATAAACAGTTAACATACGTGCAAGTGCTGTTTATTTGCAAAGTATTGCCTGAATGGAATACACTGAATAACAAATATGCAAGTGTACCATTTATGTAGGTGCAGAGCTCTATACTGTCTCTCTCAGGCCTCTGAGTTCAGCAGACAGGCTTGGTGCCCAATGTATCATTTATCAGTAATGTTACTTTAGAAGATAGGGGAAGTATTTACTTCTCAATAATACTTGTGGTCTACCATAAGTTTCCACTAACACCTTCAATCATAACCACGTTAAACTTCATATTCTAAATGAGTGATAAAGTTTAGCAGTATTAGAAGACATATTATAAATAATGAATTGTACTTTCCCCTAGAGTAATGTAATGTTTTACACACACACACACACACACACACACACACACACACACACACACACACACACACACACACACACACACACACACACACACACACACACACACATATACATATATTATTTTCCCCATTTATCAGCTGTTTTTTACTGATGTACTGTACATCACATCTTAATGCAGATTCAGTCATTTTGATGGGGGGATGCACTCATGACAACCTCAGAAAATGATATATGTAATGCACCCATTCCATGTAATGTCTTATTATGTTCAGTTTGGGAAAAAGATAATATTTTACTCAAAACAGCAACTAAATGGCTTTAACTCAGCAGTAAATGTTTCCAATATCTAATCCATGCTAAACCCCAGTGCTATTTAATATAGTCTAGACAATTCAGTAGCACATAAAACAGGGTTAGTCTGCAGTGGCACTGGAGTTTAGAGTTGGAAAGACCTAGATTACATTGCTGTTGGTTAGTGTTTTCATTATCAGCTGTTTCAATCTAAAATATTTCCATTAAAGTCCATGGAGAAAGTTCTAGATAAAATTGTTAAAAAAAATTATCAACTGCAATGGAATCCAGGCCTTAGTTCTAGACACAAGAGTTGAAGTCTTCTAAGATTATCATTTGATTTATACTGTATATTTACCATTCAAGGAATAGTATTTTTTTTTTTTAAACTTTAATGTTATAGGAACTTTCCTACTGAGTACAACAAGGGTAGTCTAACTGCAGACAGCTGTTTTACTGAAATGTTATGAGAGTCCAAATTATCAGGAAGAAAGTAACAGCCTGGTTACTTCCTGAAAACTCAAACTGACAGCATGATTCAACACTGTCTATCTCATCCTATGGTGAATTGTTTGTCAGTGACTTCCCTCTCCTATTGAATTCTACAGAATAACTAACTGAAATCTGAACACTTGATTTCACTGTATAAAAAAACTGTAACCAATACTGACTATTTCCATTAGTGATATTAAACATATACAGTAACAGTCCGTTTTTAATCTTGACTGCTGATTAAGGAGGAAGCATTGGCTCAGGGAAAACCTGAGATTTTAGAGTTTCCTGGTGCAGCCCTGCTTCCCTGCCTGCTTCAGGGGTCAGTTTTTTTAAACTCTAAAATGACTGATAGGAGTTATTTTCAGGCTGCAAAGTAAAACCATGTGCTATATAGTGAGTTTTGTTCCCTAGGCCGAGCCTTAGTAAAGCATAGTAATTACCCTTTTAATATGATTTTTTTTTACATAAATGAAGAGAATTTTCTTTTTTTTCAGGTTGAAAGCAACGAGAAACCTAAAATCCTACAGAGGGGAGCTTTTACTCAGGCAGCGCCATTTAAAGAAGAAAAGTTCCACCGACATGTCAGGTAGGTACAAGTACGTTCACAGTGTAACTATTAACATTATTTTTGTAACTATATTTAAAGTGTTAGCTTTGGGTACTATGACTGATAATAGAAAGACTGCTGGCCACAACATTGCTATTTACTCTGTGAAAAGCCTACACATTTGCAGACATTTTGACTGAGCCATTCAATTAATAAAAACTGGACATCTGTCACAAGATGTCAGAGTTAATTTCATTCATAATATAAAATTGAAATTGTATATTTAATTAATTCATTAAAATTAATTATTAGTACAGCTTTAAATCACATGCTTTTTACAGCTGCTTGCAAAATGACTTATGGAAATAATAATACAAGGTCCCTTGTTTCTTGTTGTCTAGTTCAGAGATGAGCAGGCAATTATTTTTGCAGACACTGGTGGACCACATTTCCTATTAGTCTTAGCCGGCCAATGGCCTTGATCGGGGTTATAGCCATACTGACTAGGCAAATGTGCAAATCCTTTAGAAACAACTTATTCTGTGCTTGGACATTCTCATACATATCATGCGGCTGAACATTTTAGTATGATCTACAGAGTATGATAGCTTTACTGCACACTGGCACACAAAATGTGCCATTGTTAAGAACAGCAAAACCCATACTCTACCCTTATAGAATACACAGGAAAATGGTCACGTTTTATGCCAACTCCCTCTGTTTCTTGTTAGTAACTAGGGATGTACAAAACTTTCGCCTCAAAGAAAAATCAATGAAAGGTGCTTGGCGACAAAATTTCCAGCAAAATGTTTTCTTTTGCTTTTTTTGCCTAGCTTATTGCATTGATATCAGTGGGAAGTCTGAATTTTTCTCTTTTTTTCCTACAGTGATATAAAAGGGTGTCAGGCTACCAAAGCATGCCATTCTGTATTTGTGAGAGGAGAAACAGCACAGTTTTGAGCTAGAGAAAATAGGTAAATGAAGCTTAGTTTAGGGAGTCTTTTAGGTAGGACATTTGTTCTCTGTATTAGGGGAGTCTGGGGATACACTGGTGGAGAAGAAGGGAGGAGAAGGTTGCCCCCAAATACCCCAACATTTGGTGTGACTGACTGGCAATGCTTGGAGATCTTGGAGATCACACTCCTTCAGTTGGGTTGTGCACTGTAGAGTAAAAACACAAACGGTAGTTGAGTACTGTCCAGCAAATGTATAAAGGGCAGGGGGAAGGGGAAAGGTGGAGCAGTGCATGGATGTGAGAGTAAAGGGGTAGTTCAAAAACTAAACTAACTGCAGCCATGGTTGCAGCAGAGTGTGCAATAAATCATGGTGATCCCTCTCCTGCCAGGGAGGATGCAGTTTGTCAAGGCTGCACCAAAAGATCAATCCACCACCAGCACCAGTAGAAAAAAAGCATGTAAGAGGAACATTGAAGAATGCAACAAGTGGTATTGTGGTTTTGGTGATAGCAGTGGCTTAAAGGAATAGTAATACTTAAAATGTAAAAAAAAAATATGTTGTAGGGTTTATCCTCCTGAGTAAAACAAGAGTACTTCCACTGCTGAATGGTGTTTTATTCAAAAGATTTTACAGATCAAAGTTGAATTTTTAGGTGCAATATCACAGCGGCCTGAAATTGTACAGTGTTGCTGTTGCTAAACCATCCTATGCACAGCTCGGGTCCCGGAACCATAAATCTCCACAGGATGGTGTAGCAACAGCTCCAATGGAGTAAGGTGTAGCAGCTGAACCAACTGCTGCATTTGACAGAGAGACAAACAAGCACCAAAACACCTGTCCTCAAAGTATTAGCAAACTTTGTGAAAGTAAAAAAGGGAAATTGTTTGACACCTCTAAAAGCTTAGAGGAATATAAGGGTAATGGGCAAGAAGAAGCTGGTGATGCTCATGCTGAGGATGACCTAATGATGACTGATGATGACCCAGATCAGGAATATATCCCTCTAGCATGCTTGTTTTCTTCAGATACAGATGAAGTTGAGAGTGAGAGAGATGGCATGGCCAGAAAGTTAGCACAAAGGCAAAGGCTCAATCTTCCACCACTGAAATGGAGCACTGTGTCTGTCTATATGCTATTTTAGAAAACCATTGGAAACTCTGACCCTGGACAAGCAAAGATGGCAAAAAGTACACAATCACCCTAACAGTCATCATTAGCATAATTGTCGCTTCCAAGTCCAAGTCCCACTCAACACAGTTTATTAAGATCCACAACCTTAGCTATGATGAGTGCCTCTGCTTCTGCTGGAAGTGTTGCACTTTGGACACCTAGTAGTAGTAGCAGTAGAATTGCATCAACATCTAGCCCCAGAAATAGTAATAACATCCCCTCAGGAACTCCTCAGTCCACAGGATGGAGATACTTCACTCAGGATTCAAAAGCTAAGCATGTTGCTATCTGCACATGAGCAGTGGGAACGTAGGTTCACACCTAGGCACCTCCTCTATGAGATCCCACCTGAAGCACAATCACAGTCTAAGAGGGAGATGCACTATCACTAGGTCAGAGATGCCACAACTAGCAGCAGCAGAAGCACTCGAACATGTTCCCAGGGCTCTGGGGCAGATAAGAGATGTAGTGATGTGATGTTATTTTTGTATCAGAAAGTGTGCCAACAGTGAATAGTTAGTTCAGTCCAAATAACACCTATGGCTCCTGCTGCAGAGTTGTATGATGACTCTGGGTTTACTTTAGGAGATGGTGAGTCATAGACTGCCCACACATATTGCCTTTACCTCCGCCACATACTCTAGTCATGTTGTTATAGCAATAATTTACAAGGTTTGTCTGTGTTGTCCTGCCAACCCACACTGACTGAGATCCTGGGAAGGAGTCAAAAACTTTACTAAAACAATCCCAAAGAATTCTGGTGAAATGGCAAGGTTGCCAAGGTTTTGGCAGTGGTCATGCTAATGTGTTTGTTTATAGAAAACCAAGCTTTCAGAGAACTGATGTCATGTGTAGCTCCATGCTGGCATATCCCAAGACACAGATATTTTTCCAGAATGGTTGTGTCTGAATTAACCAAACAGAAAAGCAGGCCAAATATATTAACGGTAGTATAGATTATGATAAAGAGGGGGGGATGTGAAGGATGGTTGCTACTATCTTTCACACTTGGGACCATTGCTATGACCAATACGTAATGTTTATCAGTAGTCTGAGAAGTAGGATAGCTTACATTTGACCCATACATGATATCTATCTATCTATCTATCTATCTATCTATCTATCTATCTATCTATCTATTTATATATATATATATATATATATATTGTCCACAGAAGGCCAGCACTCACAGGACTTTCACCACAATATAAGATTTATTTATTCATTCGACGTTTCGGTCCGGTAAGGACCTTTCTGAGAAAGGTCATTACGTGGACAATATTTGAAAATGCCAGAGCACCCAGGCATTTGTATCAAGAACATGGGAGTGCCGATCCTGGGAAAAAAGTATGTATATATATATATATATATATATATATATATATATATATATATACAAATCAATCACACCATGCCAGTCCCCCACCACCACTACCATACACATCTGCCACAATGTAGGTTTTTTTTATCTCTTGACATCATCATGATTATGCCTGAGTGTCACTTAAGCAGGCAGTTAGTGTTGTGGGCAAACGACAAAGACACTCTGCATGCTAACACATTTTTCAAGGCTTATGTTGCTGTAGGGCTAATTTTACTTTCAGCTGCTCATTTATCCACTGCAGCCCTCAGAAGAAGTAATATTGTGGTGGGAAATGTTGCATTATACAAAACACAGGTGAAAAATTTGTTGGGATTGGCAAAAAGGAGGAACATTTTTCAACAGCGAAAAAGGAGAAAACTTTTGTGAAAAATGTGAAAAATCTTCCGTTTCTCACGAAAAGCCATGCAAAAACATGTTTCTCTCTTTTCACCACCCTTATTAGTAACTGCGATTAAAAAAGTTTCAGGGAATCAGAATGCCCTGAAATGCCCCCACCCCAAACACACACACACACTGCCCTCTCTTTGTAATAAGCAGTGTAAATAGAAAACATTTTGGTGTACATAGCTTAGTTAGTGTATATAGGCAATAGGCAGGAGCAATACCATTAAATTGATTCCACCATCTATTTTAGTGTAAAATCATATTAGTACATCCACCCTACTGAGGCTGATTTACACAGAACTGGAACAATTTTGAAGCAAGTCAACTGAATCATTGGGGACAATTTATTTAAATGGACTTTTAACCATCTCAATTCTAGAGAAATATACAACTCTTTGCTTCACACTCAAATGTTTAACCCCTTAAGGACCCTTGACGTACCAGGACCGTCACGGTCCTTGAAATACGTCACGTACTTTTTACTTACATCGCTCTACCGGGAGAGCTGTAAGTAAAAATAGGGCCTGAAATTGACCGCTCCAAGATCGGAGCAATCTCTATCAGGCCCCATAATGACGCGCCGATACACGTGACAGGTCACGTGTACCGGCACATCCAAGTGCTCCTATGCGGTCATTATGGGACGGAAATGTCCCATGACCGCCGGTCCTTAAGGGGTTAAACTCTCTATTTTATTCAATGGGGAATCCAGGAACGTGCATTTGTCCTCTGTGGTGCAGCTGGTTTGTGCCAGAACTGCTCTAACTCTTCTTGATACATCTTCTTCACTGTTGCTCATCCCTGGACTACTTTGTTTAAAATGATTAGTAAATGCACAATATTTGTTTTACAAATTCTCCACCTTAAACTGTTAGCAAATAACATCCATGATTGATGTTACAAAGAAGTGCAAAACAGTCTCTTTACATATCTTGCTGTAATCAAAATTTCTTCCAACACGCCTTGTTATCCTTGTCAACTCTGCCTATGACACAGCATGTAACTCCTTTTGTTTCCTTGGTGAAGTGGTTCAAAGCAGCAGCTCATGTTTGCCAAGATTTCTTTTCTTTCAGTCAACATAAACCCAGCAATTATGTGTGTAAAGCTAGACAGGGAAGAGGAAAATATTTAAGTATATGTAATACAACACAAATAGTGAGTGTTTGCGTTACTTAATTGTGACTACTTGCAACTACTTAAATACTTCTTTTAAATTAAAGGGATAGTAACCTTGAAAAAAAAAGGTACAGGCGAATTTATAGGTACAATTAAAACATACTTACTGCCCTCATTCCCATCTCTCAAGCCGTTATGGTTTGAGAGATATAATAAAATAAAGTCCACCGCTCCCTCCCCTTTCTGCCTGACGAGCTGTAAAGCTGTCAGAGGCAGAATCCAACTTTAGGCGGCTCTTCAGGAGTGCTGACAGCGGGATATCTAACTATAATTACTTCATCAGAATGGTCTACACGTGTGCTTGCAAGCCAGGCACACGCTGTAGACCATACCGATGAAGTAATTATAGTTTTATATCTCGATGACAGCGCTCCTGAAGAGCCGCCTTCTGATCCCAGAAGCAGGAACTCATGATGTCCGCTATACATCAGACACATGAGAAGTGGGAGGGAGTGGAGACCTTTATTTTATTACATCTCTCAAACCATAACGGTTTGAGAGATGGGAATGAGGGCAGTAAGTATGTTTTAATTGTACCTATAAATTTGCCTGTACTTTTTTTTAGAGGTTACTATCCCTTTAAAGGATGACTAACATGGGGTAGTTACCCTATCATCAGTTCTGCTCTCCTGGGGGCAGATCTGCTGATTAAACTGGGGCTTTATTGTAAATCCTGGCACACCAACATGGAAGTAGAATGGGAGCATTGAAAGGAGACCCTGATGTTCCCCCCAGTTTATCTCCACTTGAATTGCACAGGACAGTTTCCTGTTTTGTGTGATACTATTTCCCACTGGATTTGGCTTCATACCCTGACACACAGTTCTATGTGGATGCAAACTGGAGTTTGTGTCTGATAGCTACAGACTTCCAGATTGTGTTTCAGGTGATGGGATCACTTTTCCAAATGGTTGATAAGAGCCATTTTGGGGATTATTTTTTATTTCTTATTAGAGCAGACTTAAGGGGATGTATTACCCCTATACAAGTTAGCCTGAATAGTTACATTAGGGCTCAAAAATTTCCACTCGCCACTAGCCAATGGCGAGTGAAAATTTAGCCCTGGCGAGTAGAAATTCAACCCTGGTGGGTATGTTTTGGCTTGCAGTGGCGAGTAACTTTTCAGGTCTGGCTAGTAGCAAAGGACTTAAAATTATAAGCCCTGGTTATATTATATAGTGAATATGTGTAAAAGTTTATTAATTTATTTCTTTTAAAGCTCTAGTTAGTTGAAATTGAAGTAAGAAACATTGACATTCTCAGGAGGTGAAGATCCTCATGAGCTGTGGTCTGGAGCTATGAGCCAGACTCTAGTTGTTGAATTATTTAGACTTCTCATATGCAATAGGGCCAACATTGTAGTGTTCCAACATTATGGCCAACATGTATCACACTGGTTAACCTGGACAATCCAGCTTGACACAGTTTCATGATCCTGTTCATCTCATGTTTGTCAGTTGATGATATCTTGAAGTTGCTATACCCTATAGCTAAAATTGCGGTATTAAACATTTTCAAAGTGAACAGCTTGTCTGCCCAGCTGATGACCTTTATACCCATCTAACTCATACCTCAAGTGACCCATTAATG
Organism: Rhinophrynus dorsalis; assembly: GCA_037306005.1. Taxonomy (NCBI): domain Eukaryota; kingdom Metazoa; phylum Chordata; class Amphibia; order Anura; family Rhinophrynidae; genus Rhinophrynus; species Rhinophrynus dorsalis. The sequence continues at coordinate 201,177,975 of CM074721.1, forward strand.
TGGAATTGCAATCATTTACATATCAGCCAGCTAGCTGTGTTGCTTATTTTGCATAGCTCTTTATCTCCTGCTTCCTAGTGTTGCAATTTCAATGTTGAGCAGTTTGTCTTTATTAATATGGTTTTGTGTGAATATATTAAAGGTAAGCTTCTTTAAAGTCATTTTCACCTGGAAAATCAGTGAAAATGGATTGGTAACATGAAATATCTACAAGGCTAGTAATAATTGTTTTTTAAATGAGAGATAGAATATCAGACAAACACCATATAAATATTTAAAGTGTTATACTGTGATTTGTTGGAGTTAGAAAACAATTTTTAGGTAATAAAACTGGAGGGATCTCAAAGGGAACATTTATTTAGTAATTGTAGTAGTTGAAGAGCCCGTTACATGGGCCACAGTGTCACTGCCAGCCGGTCGCAGGGCAGTCATGCGCTCCTTCGGAGCATCCCGCTCTGTATCAGCCTTGTCACGGTCAGCCTCTACTGCACATGACTGCAGCACGCACAGCAGCCTCTACTGCACATGACTGTGTCGTTACACACGTTTTAGTTAATTATTATATAGGATTAGTATCTCTTACTTTGTTTTCTAGACTTGCTTTCCCTGTTATAGCTGATCCTCATATATAGATAGAGGCACTAAATTTGTTCTTATTGTACAAGATGTTCAGGCATATTTTGGTATGAATAATTAAAGTGGTATAGCATGATATAGTTCTTCTAGATGTACTCTGCCAAAATATTAATGTGTTATAATAATGCAAAACAAGTGCCAGTGTTCTTAGAATATAAATATGAAACATCATATATGAATATATGAAACTTTAATCCATTTGGATGGTAGAGATATCTCCAATGAATTAATATTTAGTACCTAAAGGCACTGAATGTTTATGCTGACTGACCATAACTGTCACTGGCTCACAAGGGCTGGATGCAAACCTTTTATTAGAACTTGGTCAGATATCACCTTTTGGACCCTAGTATAAGGCATGCTACATATATGTCTGCTATTCTTGATTGTTAAAAATAAGCAACATGTAAGTTTATAACATATCCAAAGTGTAATACTGGGTATATATAATGCAGACATACATACTATATATATATTCAGTAAAAAGTTTTAGGCAGGTGTGCAAAAATGCTGTAAAGTAAGAATGCTTTAAAAAATAGGCATGTTAATAGTTTATTTTTTTATCAATTGACAAAATATATAGTGAGTGAAAAGAAGAAAAATCTAAATCAAATCAATATTTGGTGTGATCACCCTTTACCTTCAATCTCAAAAAGAAAAAAACACACTACCCAGCCTAAGATGGGACAGGCTTTAAATTCAAAGTTCCGCAAAAGGAATGCAGTGATAAAATAATACAATTTGGAGAAAAAAAATTGTCTCTTCCCTCATAACAGAGGAAAGGAGACAGTTGGTTTACCACTTATTCCACACCCAAAAAGTCCCTGTAACTTTGGTCTGAAATCAGACTCAATATGAGAATAGATTCAGACACAATCACTGGCCGGGGTGGGGTCAGGGCCGGCGCCACCTATAGGCGAGGTAGGCGCTGGCCTAGGGCGCACATGTACTGGGGGCGCGGGCATGCAGCGGAGAAGAGCTACGCCCGCTGCCCGCACACACCGCACCGGGAACGCAACATAGTGAGACCTGTGTCTCTACTGCGCTCCCTCATCGTCCTCAACTCTTTAGTAATGCAGAGCGCTCTGCATTACTGAAAAGAAGACTACACGGAGCTCCAGGTATGTGATGGGGGGCAAGTTGGAGCTTATGGGTGGCAAAGTGGAGCTGATGGGGGGCAAAGTTGGGGCTGATGCTGGGCAAAGAGGAGCTGGTGGGGGCAAAGAGGAGCTGATGGGGGGCAAAGTGGAGCTGAGGGGGCAAGTTAGAGCTCATGGGGGCAAAGTGGAGCTGAGGGGGCAAAGTGGAGCTGGTGGGGGCAAGTTAGAGCTGATGGGGGGCAAAGTGGAGCTGGTGGGGACAAGTTGGAGCTAATATGGGCATAGTGGAACTGGTGGGGGCAAAGTGGAACTGATAGGGGGCAAGTTGGAGCTGATAGGGGCATAGTGGAGCTGGTGGGGGCAAAGTGGAACTGATAGGGGGCAAGTTGGAGCTGATAGGGGCATAGTGGAGCTGGTGGGGGCAAAGTGGAGCTGATAGGGGGCAAGTTGGAGCTGATAGGGGCATAGTGGAGCTGGTGGGGGCAAAGTGGAGCTGATAGGGGGCAAGTTGGAGCTGATAGGGGCATAGTGGAGCTGGTGGGGGCAAAGTGGAGCTGATAGGGGGCAAGTTGGAGCTGATAGGGGCATAGTGGAGCTGGTGGGGGCAACATGGAGCTGGTGTGGGCAAGTTGGAGCTGATGGAGGCAAGTTGGAGCTGGTGGGGGGCATCTCTTACAGGCATCTCCAGACCAGGGGCAGAGAGAAAAATCATGAAATGAGGTGGGCTATAAGTGGGTGGGGTATAAAGGGGTGCGGCACAAGGGGCAGAGCCAAATGGGCAGCAAAATTAGGTTTTGCCTAGGGTGGCAAAAATCCTTGCACCAGCCCTGGGTGGGGTTGGTGTCATGGAAAAAATGTAGATAAGGATGGGGGAGAGACAGCGCATAGGACTTCTAAGTGTAGTATTAAGATTTATTACAAAGACATTAAAAACATAAAATATTTTAAAAATTGACCATTTGCAGGTTACGCATGCTTTAGATCCACATTTGTAGTTACAACTGATAGAGCTTCCATTGATTAATGTTTTACCTTTATTATGTTTTTTTTTTACATCCAAATCACTTAGAGCTAGTTTGTTCTTCAGGTCTTTAGACTTCTTATAAGGGCCAACTATTACTTATATAAATACATTTGTCCCATTATCTATATCCTTACCTCCATAACCATTTATACAGCTCCAGAAGTACCCTTTGAGTTTATTGTGCACTTCCAAGATTCTGTCATAAAATATTGTATTTGTCTATAAATATTTTAAGTTTATGATTTTAATGTCTTCGTAATAAATGTTCATTCTACACTTAGATGTCCTATGCACTGTCTCTCTCCCATCCTTATCTTCTTTTTGAGTGATTGATCCCATGGACATCGTATTGCATTACACTTTGAGACCAGCAGCAAGGAGTGTGTTGAAAGAGGCGGCTTTATATTAAAGGGATAGTAACCCCCCCCAACAACTTGACGGCAAAATAGAGGAATCATAGAAACATACCGAATGAACTGAGTCCCATCTCTCAAACCTTTATGGTTTGAGAGATGTAAGGCAAGACAGTCCTCCGGTCCCTTCCCCTTCTGCCTGACGAGCTGCAAAGCTGTCAGAGGCAGAATCCGGTTGGCCGACTTTCGGCGGTTCTGCAGGAGTTCTGACATCTAGATATCTCTGTATAATTACTTCATAGGAATGGTCTACAACATGTACTTGCAAGCCAGGCACATGTTTTAGACCATACCCATGAAGTAATAATACGGAGATATCTAGATGACAGCACTCCTGCAGAGCCTCTGTCTGGTGCTGGAAGCCGGATCTCATGACGTCCGCTATACAGCGGACGCATGAGAAGGGGGAGGGAGCGGAGGTCTTTCTTGCCTTACATCTCTCAAACCATAAAGGTTTGAGAGATGGGACTAAGTGCGTTTGGTATGTTTCTATGATTCCTGTATTTTGCCGTCAAGTTGTTGGGGGGGGTTTACTATCCCTTTAAGACTGTTCTGTTAGGGAAAGTTTATATTATATTTCTATCAAAACAAGCATGGACTAAAATATTCTACACATATATGAACGTATGAAGCATATAGTGATCATATTAGTTCATTTATAATATAAACACCTCTACCAAGATTTTAGTTTATACCAACTATAGGGATTAGCATCTCATTATTATACCTCTGCAGCAAATCTATATATCAGTATTGAGTGGCGCTGTGTATTTACCTTTCTTCTCTTCCTGAAAAAAATGTAAACTTATAATAATGATAAATAAAATGTGTAAATAATCACCAAATCCACCTGCCCTTAATCATTATTATAAGTTTACATTTTTTCCGTGACATCTCCCACCTGTCAGTGATTGTGTCTGACTCCATTATCATACTGAGTCTGATTTCAGACCAAAGTTACAGGGACTTTTTGGGTGGGAAATAAATGGTAAACCAACTGTCTCCTCTCCTCTGTTTTGATGGAAGAGAGTTTTTTTATGTCCAAATTGTATTATTTTATCACTGCACCCCTTTTGTAGACCTTTGACTTCAAAGCCTGTCCCACCTTAGGTTAGGTAGTATGTTTTCTTTCTTTTTGAGATTGAAGACAAAGGGTGATCACACCAAATATTGATTTTGATTTTTCTTCTTTTCACTCACTATGCATTTTGTCAATTGATAAAAAAATAAACTATGAACGTGCCTATTTTTTCACACCTTCCTAAAACGTTTTCACATTACTGTATATATATATATATATATATATATATATATATATACTATAACATAAAGTCCTAGAATGCTTCGCTCACTGTGTGTGTAACCGCACATGCGCAGTAGGGACTCGCGGAACGGGCTGATGCTGACAAACTGTCACCCAGCGCCTCTGCTACTCCCCCGGAGCCGGGAACACAGACAGGCTGTGGGACATCCAGAGCTCCCCGCTCTGGATCAGCCCGTGTATACGGGCTTTGTAACTAGTATATATATATATATATATATATATATATATATATATATATATATATATAGTCACAAATACATACACACACACACCTGTCTCTAGAATACAAAGGGTTAATTGGTCACTGTTCTTTTGTGACCATAATTTACATTATTGCTAATGTCTATCCACTGCAGGATAAAGGCCTCCTCAGCAAGTTTCCAGCAATTTTGCTCTTGCTATCTGCTGCCGCTGTGTACCAACAAATTTAGCAGTTTCATCATCCCATCTTATCTTTGGTCTTTTTCTTGGGCATTTAGTATCAAGTGGAATCCATTCCAACTACCCTCCGGTCTTTTTGTTATGTGACCTGCCCTTTTCCATTTTAGGCACTCTTTCAATGTTGTGATAAACTTTTTTTTGCTAATGAATCCATGCACAAATTTTTCTGTCTCTTTTTGTTATGTTCAAAATTTGACGTTCCATACTTCTCTGTTGAGTGAATGAACCATAATCTGTCATGCTAGACCAGTGCGGGCCGGCAGATTTTGGATTGATTTAGTCTGGGGTCCCTGCCAGGAGTATATGCTACCAATGGCATGGTTCTTGGTTTCATTGACACATGCAAACACTCCCACCATGATAAGCATTGATCCATAGGAGATTGAGACCTTGAGAAAGGTCTTGAGAAAAGTCCTGCTGTAGGACTGAAATGTTGACCCTCCTTTCATTTATTTGCCCTCTCAATAAATCTTTAAAAAATTCCCACAGGTGCTGCCTCCAATTTATTCTATTTACATTTATCCTTTTGAGGATTGTGCACCTGGGCATTAAGGCTATTCAGAGAGTGTGCCTCCAACCCCTTTCCTTTGATATATATATATATATAGAGCTCTTCCATCCCAAAACAATTTGTAATTTGGAAATCCCTCAGTCAGTCATTCAGTGTTCTTAGGGACTCCAGTTACTATATATTCAGGCCCAGTTAGGGGTGGCATTTGCCTGGGGTGGCATTTGCCAGGGGTAGCAGTTGGCACCTTTCTCAAAGTACATCTTTATCTAAGTACTGAGAGTTGGACAGGAGAGAGACAGCTGCTGCAGCCACCTAAAGACAAGAGGCAAATAAACAAGCTGAATTCAGAATGAAGAAACAGTCATTTTCACCAAGCACTGACATTTGCTTCCTCTACTGAAACTACTGACCACCTGATGCAAGAAACCAGGATTTCCAGCCACCATTAACCATTACAACTTCTGCCTCTCCTGATCATCATTGGACTACTTCATTTAACCCTGCACTGATTCCTACCCTCACCAAGTACTTTGCAGTTCTGCTACTGAGTCTCCTCACCATCCCTGGCACCTATACCCTCTGCTCCGTGGATTGACCCTTGACTGCCAAGTCATCTGTACTCTCCTGGATTACTGACTGTTGCACATCTCTACTGCCCCATTCATTAACCCAACTATGGGCAAATTAACTCCTTGTTTTGTCATCGCCATTCTCACATGCATAAGAGTCTCCTCCTCCTGTGTCCACATTAAGTGTCACGCCATTCACATTGCACCCTCAATTCTTCACTCACCACTTCTCTGCTCCCATGAACTTTTTTCATTCCTCCGCTCCCTATCACCACCATCTCCTTCTACCCCTGCAAAAAAGCCCCACTGCTTCAAATCTCACTCTCACCTTATGTCCCTGTCCCTTCTCCTCCTACTTGCTGCAGGTGACATCTCACCTAACCCAGGCCCCCCTTCCATTCTCTCTTGGACCACAGAACCCACTCACACACGCAACACTCACAATCTAATAACCGTACCCCGTCACCTAACCTCCTCCCCCCCCTTTTGTTTTGGTCTCTGGAATGCCCGCTCTGTGTGTAACAAACTAACAGCTGTTCATGATCTGTTCATTTCTCATTCCCTAAACCTCCTTGCCATCACTGAAACTTGGCTCACATCATCAGACACTGCCTCCACTGCCGCACTCTCATATGGAGGCCTTCAATTCACACACACACCGAGGCCTGGCAACAGGCAGGGAGGGGGAGTAGGCATCCTGCTGCCCCCTAACCATATATTTCAGGTACTCCCCACTGTTCCCTCTCTTTCCTTCCCTACATTTGAAGCTCACACACTTCGCCTCTTCTCTCCCCTCCCCCTGCGTGTCGCTGTCATATACAGGCCACCTGGTCCCACTGCACAATTCCTTGATCACTTCACCTCCTGGCTCCCTCACTTCATGTCCTCTGATGTCCCTACTCTCATCATGGGTGACTTCAACATCCCTATAGATAATCACAACACCCCCCCTGCCCTCAAACTCCTCTCCTTAACAACCTCCTTAGGCTTATCGCAGTGGACCAGCTCTCCCACACACAGTGATGGTCACTCCCTCGACTTGATCTTCACTAACCTCTGCTCGGTCTCCAACTTCTCTAACGTCCCTTTTCCCCTCTCTGACCACCACCTCCTCACCGGTAACCTCATCATACCACGCAAACCCATCACCCCCGCCACAATCAAGCGCATGCGGAGAAATCTACATTCTCTTGATAAGCAACAATTTTCCACCTCCCTGCAGCCTATCCTCAACCCCATCCTCACACTTACTTGCCCAGACAAAACTACTGCTCTCTATAACAGCACTCTCACTTCAGCCCTTGACATCGCTGCACCTGCAACTCCACGCCACCCACGCACAACCCCACTACAACCCTGGCACACAAGACTAACGCGATACCTCCAAAGGTGCTCACGCACTGCTGAAAGGCACTGGAGGAAATCGCGCTCCACAGCCGACTTCACACACTACAAATTCATTCTCCGTTCGTATAGCTCTGCCCTCTCCCTGGCTAAACAGTCATTCTTCTCCTCTCTAATTTCTAATCTTTCCTCCAACCCCAAACGCCTTTTCTCAACCTTCACATCTCTTCTAAACCCACCAACACAAACACCTTCCACTAACTTCTCTGCCCAAGATCTCGCCAACCACTTCAAGAACAAGATTGAATCTATCAGACATGATATTTCATCACTACCAGCCAGCCCAGCCCTGTCGCCTCTCCCACATACACACTAAGCTCCTTCCCACCTGTCACTGAGGATGAAGTCTCCCTTCTCCTCACTCGCTCAAACCTAACCACATGCCCTCTCGACCCAATCCCATCTCAGCTCACCCAAGAACTCTCCCCTCTACTAACTCCAATCCTTACTCACTTATTCAACCTCTCTTTGTCAACCGGCACCTTCCCATCCTCTTTCAAACATGCACTAATCACTCCCATCCTAAAAAAACCCTCCCTGGACCCAAACTCATTGTCAAATTACCGGCCAATTTCCCTACTCCCGTTTGCCTCCAAGCTTCTCGAGCGCCTTGCATATAACCGGCTCACTAAATTCCTCTGCTCCCATTCCCTGCTAGATCCCTTGCAATCCGGATTCCGCCCTCATCACTCCACTGAGACTGCCCTCACTAAAGTGGCCAATGACTTGCTCTCAGCCAAGTCTAAAGGCCACTACTCCCTACTCATTCTTTTGGACCTGTCAGCCGCATTTGACACAGTCGATCACCCACTCCTCCTCCAAGCCCTCCACTCCCTAGGCCTCTGCGACACTGCACTCTCCTGGTTTTCATCTTATCTCTGCAACCGCTCCTTCAGTGTTTCACACTCCGGCTCCACTTCCCCACCCCTCCCACTGTCTGTTGGTGTGCCCCAAGGATCAGTACTGGGACCCTTGCTCTTCTCAATCTACACTGCTTCCCTTGGAAAACTAATAAACTCCTTTGGGTTTCACCATCATCTCTATGCTGATGACACCCAAATATATCTTTCCTCCCCAGACCTCTCTCCTTCCCTCCTGTCCCGAGTGTCTGACTGTCTGTCTGCTGTGTCTTCCTGGATGTCCTCCCATCAACTCAAACTTAACCTTAGCAAAACTGAACTAATTCTCTTCCCTCCATCTACAACCAGCCTTATCCCAAACATTACCCTCACCGTTAACAACACTTCCATCACACCAACCCCTACAGCACGCTGCCTGGGGGTCACATTTGACTCTGCCCTATCCTTCATTCCTCACATCCAGTCAATCTCCAACTCATGCCGCCTCCACCTCCGCAACATCTCTAGAATCCGACCCTTTCTCACAGAAGACACTACCAAAATTCTAATCCAAACACTCATCATGTCCCGTCTTGACTACTGTAACTCTTTACTAATTGGCCTGCCTCTCACCCGACTAACCCCGCTACAGTCCATAATGAACTCTGCTGCAAGACTAATCTACCTCACTCATCGCTTCTCTAACACCACACCCCTCTGTCAGTCCCTACACTGGCTCCCGTTAGCATACAGAGTAAAATTCAAAACTCTGGTGCTAACTTATAGAGCCCTCACTAACACTGCACCCCCCTATATTTCATCTCTCATTTCCAAATATACTCCCGCCCGCCATCTTCGCTCTGCACATGACCTTCTGCTCTCCACAGCTCTTATCACATCCTCCCACTCCCGCCTACAGGACTTCTCCCGTGCTGCACCTGAGCTGTGGAATTCCCTCCCCCGCCCCATCAGACTCTCCCCTAGCCTTCAAATCTTCAGACGCTCCCTGAAGACTCACCTCTTCAGGGAGGCCTATCAACTGCCTCCATAAACATCATCACCAAGATTCACCCCTTGCACGGACTACTGCACTCAATGGCACTTCTCACTCCCACCCACTGACTGGCAGTTCATGTGGCAGGAGGCACTTAAACACAATAGCACTTACTCCTTCTGTATCAAACCTACCTTCCTCTAGACTGTAAGCTCTCACGAGCAGGGCCCTCTGATCCTCCTGTTCTACACATCTGATTGTACTATTTAATACCTCTGTATGTCTATTCCCCAATTGTACAGCGCTGCGGAATTAGTTGGCGCTATATAAATAAAGAATAATAATAATAATAATATATATTTGTGTTAGAACCGTCACAAACATTTTGCTGAGCACTGTAGACCTAATATTATTACTATGTGCATATAGTATGAAGAGTTACAAACCTTCTAAACTGTATCCACATTACTAAGAATTGTTGGCAACAGTTTTTTGGTTCCCCATGCTCTTAATTACATGTTTATAGTTAAATGTTTCTTGATGATTTTGCCATTTTGAACAACCTTGCACACCCTTTCATTGTGTTATTAACTACATTTATCTGTGACTTGTGATCATGTATCTAAGGTATTGTAAACACTCCTTAACTGAAAATGTGATTTACTATATGTTTTAGTAAATATGTTTGTAGCTTGCGGCTCCATGGAAACATCAATCCTTTATCTGATAAAACAATGTTTAAATTAGTTGAAGAGCAGTTTTCAGAAAGAATTTATAGATTCCAGAGAGATGCTTGATACAATTAAATTGTTCCAATGAGGATTAGAACTGTCTCCGAACCACTATAATAATGGCCTTGGCTTAACAAGCAGTGATACATTTCTGAAGTAAGAAAAAATATTCCTACTACGATATGTTTTTCTGTGATATGTAGCCTTCAAATGGTATAATGAAGCCTTCACAGCGGATGACTTGGTACCTTAGTACAACATAAGAACTGGAGAGCTTGGCCAGAGCTGGATTTCTTAAGGCTTGATAATTCTATACTTTTATAATTTTATAGATTTCTTAGGCTATAGTTTTGGATTGGTGTTGTGCAGGACACATATGGTTTTATTATCACTATCTTGTCTATTACATTAGGTAAAAGGTATAATTTTGTCCTTTTATATGACATTTGAATGTGTCTGTTACTTTCCATATGCACAATAATTGTTTGTATACTATAAGATTGTTGAACTAAAACACCAGGAGGGTAATTTACAGAGTAGATTTGATTGACAAATGAATAGAGAGAAAGTTTCCTTTGGTGCCTGGATTTCCTGAATTTTACCAGCAGAAAAGGACCAAACAACAAAAATATTTGAAAAGTTCTACTATATGGCAAAAAAATAGCAAATAGATATTACATAAACTAATAGAATATAGTGATTATCAAAATTTACATTTAAGTTACATATATTGTGACATGGAATGCTAAACACATGGAAGTCAAACACAACATAAACAAAATCTTCCTTCTTGATTTACTTTCTCATCGATATAATGTCATTTATAAGGAAATCTACATCTAGTCACCATAATGGGTCCCTGATGACTGGCAACACCCACAAACTGGTTCTTTATTGGGTAGCTGTGTATGTTTCTCAGTATGAATAAGTTAAAATATTGAGATATTTTGTGCTTTTAGAATTTTCAAGATCACCAATCTGAAAATTCTTTTCTGCAACCATTTTTTGATATACGAAAAAAAAATTAATTAGTTACAATTGTCTTTGTGACATTGTATACATGATCTGTGAGGGCTTTTTAATTATTTGATGTCACAGACAAAATGTCGAGTACACATCCAGTATTTAAGAAAATTCAGTAGTCGTTGAGCAGATAAGGATATACTCAGTTGAAGTGATCAAGAACGCTCTTTGAGAATTTAATCAAATTGTCTCAGTACCCCAAGGAAATGCTTACCTCTAAATTATTCTGCTGCAATAATGCAGTACTGCAGTCATCAGCTTTCCCAGCCTCTGTCTGATATAGTCTTTTAGATTCTTGGTGCTAGGACAAGTTAATTGGTTGCTATGTGGAAAGAGAGAGCTTCCTGACTGATTTATAATGTATTGTTGGGTGGGAATCCCATTTGGCCCTCAGAGGCTTCTCCTTTGTCCCCCAGTCTGTTCTTTGGTACAGTGGGAAGAGAAGACAATTTCCCTCTACCACAGCACACACATCCTATTACCTCCAAGCATTTCTTATACATCAGAGCAGACCTCCCTTTACATTTACCCTGCTCAACCTCTTGGGTACTAGAAAGGTCTTGAAAGCATTGCTGTACAACTCATTGACACAGTGGGGCCAGGTACCCTGGTTCTTTTTTCCTTTCAAGGCTTTTCTATTATTTACAGAAGTGCAATGTCAGCAAGCTAACAAACTACCCTTATATCACCTTTACATAAAAGCTTCTGTGAGCCTCTCTGCTGTTATCTAAGCAGAAGCAGGGACAGTATTTGAGAACATTATGAAGAGTCAGTGCATCACGGGTCTTGAATTCTGTTTTGCCACTGATGCATCACATTAGAACTTGCTCTGAGTGCTGTATGTTGGGCACAAGATATTACAAGATATTTTGTATTTCTCAACTTAAATAGCCTTTGGAGTATGGCAGTTGTAATTTATTTAGTTTGCAAACATTCTTTTTTGTAGCATTGTGATGAGCAACAACTGGGATATATGTCACTAGTATATGTCGCTACATGGGACAGGATGGTTTAAAATGGTGTGAGCCATGGTATGTGCTTAGAAGTTCCAACATTTCTGGGGGTATAGGATTTTAATGAAGTGAAATGTATGCCACCCAAAACCAAACATCACAAGCAAGCCATCCAACTGGCTCAAGTGGAAGGCAACACATGGAATAATATATTGTTCAAACCTCTGACACAAAATGAATTAAAGGGTCAGTAAAGCATCTATGAAACACACTTGTAAACTACTGGCAGTACCCTCTGAGCTATGGGCACTGAGTTCCTATAGCACTTGTTCTCATACCTCCCAACATTTCAAATTGCCAAAGAGGGACTTTGTGTTGCTGGGGGCGTGGCTGGTAGGCTGGGCATTACCGAGAATTTTTAGCCTATTTCATGATATCTTCTTGCGTGACCTAATAAATGACTTACAACCAGACCAAAGTATTTTATTTACACACACTAATTTATAAACACATATATGATGTTTAAACAAACAATAATGTGAGTTTTATTGCTGTAGAGCAATATGATACACTTATATACACACACCATGCAATCTAATCTCCTAAAAAGAGGGACATCGTGGTAGGAAAGAGGGACAGGGGGATTTGGATCTAAAAGAGGGACACTTGGGAGGTATGTGTTCTCTCCTGGTTTATTGCATGGATCACTTACATCTGCAAAACTGTATGAAGTCAGTACCTTATTTGGACATAATAGAAGCTTTCTCTCTTCTCCATAGAAGCCAATTGATAATGGATTTGCCAAAACGCGGTTTCTATGGTACTTCTGTGGGTAGGTGAAAAGTTCCCACGAGTGCCGAGTAAGGAGCTGATGTTACCCAGCTGTACAGATATCAGTGATCTGCACAGCAAACCAAGAGAGAATGGATGAGTTACAAGCTATGAGAACTCAGTTTCCATAGCTCAGAGGACACTGACAGTAGTATAGAAGGGTCTTTTTTTTTACTTTTTTACTGCCCCTTTAATTGCATAAACTATCTTACCCTTAGTTGTTGAAGTGTTCCCTCTGAGGCAAAAATGGGCAACCCGAGTAACTCCAACTGTTTTTGTACTATGAAACAAATATTGTGATGAGCACTCATTGAGAATGAACAAGATAAAGTGTCTCGTTCTTAGGCATAGTGGCCCCTCAGTGATGCTACAAGTCATGTTTTTCACTCCCATGTGCATTGCAGAGAGAAAATATCCATATTCACATCAGACTGGTCCCGCCCTCAGAAACTCCAGCCACGAAATGTCAGGAAAATCCTCCCTGCATGAGAGAATCAGCAAAACCACAGATGTACATTTCGGCCTATGTGGGCCTCCTCGGTGTGCTGCAGCTGATTCTCTCTAGGCACATGGAGAGCAAGGGTCCATGCCTGGGATCCCCTTCCACTTAGGGAGACAAACAAACAAATATTGCGATGAGCACCCATCTATACTATACCAGCTGACATACAGTGACAGCTGGGAATTGTAGTCCAACAGCAGCTTGAGGACTTCATGCTGTTGTGACTGCTGGATTGTCCATAGTCTGAGATTTTCCATTGCCTCTAACAATGTAAGTTAAGCACAGAGGTTACAAATGAAATGTGGCTACACTAGTGATACCACAGAACTGCAAGATGAAATGGGGCTACAATAGTGATGTCAAAGAGCTTTCAATTGAATTTGAGCTACACTAGTGATGCCACAAAGCTTTCAAATGAAATGGAACTGCACTATTGCATGCCAATTTGGAGTGCAAGCTTTGTGGTATCTCTTGTGTAGGGCCATTTCAATTGAAAGATCTGTGTTATCACTAGTGTAACTGGCAGCAAATGTGAGATGGAGTGAGGCAGTGGCCTGCTGGCCCAGACTTATGTCCTGATCCAGGGATATATTACTTCCCTGTCCCCCAGAACAGCCCTCATCTTATTGTAAGATGCAAGAGTTGAAACTATTAGCAGTGTACTGCAAGAAATATCACTCAAAAATAAAATATAGATGTACCTGACCATTTAGAGAAGGACACTTTCCTACATAAATAATATGTTAATTAAAATAAGAGCCTCTTATTTGGAGGGAATAGTTCCCCTTTAAAGGGTTATTATTATACTAATGTCCATGTGCTTTACAGTTATACAGAATTTTGTAAGAACTTATGATATATTCATGAACAACAATAATCTTAGCATTCTGTAAATATGCATGTCATTTTAGTCATAAACATTAGGCATACCGGAAGATCAGCAGGAAGGTATTCCTTTTGCTAGAAGAATAATGTTTTCCTGAGTGTAAAATTTATCTCTCGTTGTACAATAAGTGAATATGAATGCTTGCAGTACTTTATAACTTTATTTTATTATGTTTGTTTTTTTCTTGATTTAAACATGGCTTGCCTTCTGTGGCAATGGCTATATTATAGCATTTTGCTACTGTTATGGGTGTTGTCATGCTCAATTCTAAATGTGCCTTTTGCCTCACTGATAAGCTTGCAGACAAATGTCAGCTGAGATGTCAGCTTGACACATTATTGTCAGGTTGTTTTTTTATTCTTCAGGAAATGCAACAAACCTCAGTTGTTGTAAAATAATTCTTGCATGTTCTAGCATAAACTGTGTTATTAGTAAACAACCATGGAGGTAATGTCTGTTAAAGCTCCAAATGTCTTTGCCTGGAGTATAACCTCTGAAACTTGCCTGGAGCTGTTTTTAAGTGCATACTGACAGAGATCATGTCTTGTTGCATGTAATAAAATCAGCTTCTTCGTTGTTTATGAAGTAATGCAAATGCTCCCATACGTCCTTGTCCCCACACAACATCTATATGTGCATTTAGTTATGCCACACTAGGTCAAACAATGAAAATGAAGAGTTTTGCACAGTAGTACATAGCCTGCTCACAGGAAGAGAACACACGTCACATGCCTAAATTACCCACCTCGGGACAAAGAGGAGGCAGAGGAGAGAAAGAGAGAGCGGGAAAGATGGATAGAGAGCAGTTGGTTAAGGCACCAGCTGTGGAATCAGTTCAAATATCATGGGTTGCAGTTTCTAGTCCCTGGTAGCCTCAGCTATCTGCCAACCTGCACTGGATAGCATGGCAGATTACAGTCCATACCCTCAGCTTGGTTAGCTGTGGAAGCCTTCATCCCGCAGTGTGTGTGTGTATGTGTCTGTGTTTGTGTGTATATATATGTATATATAATGTAGTGTGAGATTATGGAATATTACATTTATTGTCAGGTACATTATATCCTTTTTCATCCTGTTTGGTGTCATCCCAGAGAAGGGAGAGATTTAAGAGGTTTACATAATAGCAAGCAAGCTCCTTTGATTTAAATGTAATCATCCACTATGGTATCAGTGTAAACATAGGCGTGGCTAAAGCCTTTTCACTGAACTTTATTTTCCTATATCTCTCAAACCATAATGGATTGAGAGATACAACTAAGTTCAAGTACTCTCTTTTAATTGTATCTGCCATATAGTTAATACTTTTTTTTCAAACATTACGATCCCTTTAATACCAGTATTTACATTGTAGAGCTTTTTCTGCTGAGACAAGGGATGGAAAATGCTTCGGTCAAAAATTATTACATGTCAAACTTGTATTTCTTTAAGAGTTTGAGGTCAAGATTTTTTTAAGCCAGGTGGCACCACCTGGCAGCAAACATTTTTAAATAAAGCATTCAGAAAAATGGCATGTTAACGCTGTAAAAACAACATATATTTTTCATAATTATGGTTTATTGCTCTTTTAAGCACAGACAGATCTATTTAACTGAATGAACTGCTGCATAATCCACCTTTGTTCAAGCAGGGAAAAAGAAAAAGAGAAAAGGGCATTCCAACGATATTATGCTGTTGCAATAAGCCACTGGTGCTTTAATTTGGTAGTAGCTTGGTCACACCTCCAATCAGCTGCTTTCATATTGAAATAAGAGCGCACTTCAGTTTCATAAATGAGAAGCATTAATACCCCAGTATACACCCAGTGTTTCAAGAGGGCATATCATGATATATATCCCAAGCATTGTATAAATGTTCCACCAAATTGCATTAATATACTGAGTA
This sequence comes from Rhinophrynus dorsalis, assembly GCA_037306005.1. Taxonomy (NCBI): domain Eukaryota; kingdom Metazoa; phylum Chordata; class Amphibia; order Anura; family Rhinophrynidae; genus Rhinophrynus; species Rhinophrynus dorsalis. Next base: position 201,194,037 of record CM074721.1, read on the forward strand.
CTAATCCCTCTTATACATGAAACTGAAGCACAACTTTATTTCTTTAAAGAGATAGTAATGTCCCTTTACATGTTTTCTCAGTTTGTAGTCCTCAAAAATGTGAGTTTAACACAAAAAAACGTATCTCTCAAACCGTAATGGTTTGAGAGATATCTTCATTCAAAGTTTGACGTCTCCTGCTGTATCTGTCTGTTCATCTACCTATCTATCCATCCATCCATCCATCTATCTATCTATCTATCTATCTATCTATCTATCTATCTATCTATCTATCTATCTACACCATAGACGTGTAAACAGAAACGATACAAGGAAGCTGATGCAGTAAGCTACCTTAAAGGGATAGTAATACTTCATTTTAACTTTATTTTATTTTGTAGGCATTAAAAAAACATGAAGAACGATATAAGTCTTATCTCTGAAACCTTTATGGTTTAAGAGATATTCACAAACAAAGTTTCCCCCCCCTGTTCCACCAGATCAGAAGGGAGATGCCCAGATAGACTGCAGAGAGGGACAATCTTCAATTAAGATAATGGAAAAAGCTGAAAACCTTGTCAAGGGGGGAAGGGCTTTCATTGTTTTCATACAAAGAAAATTGTCCCCTTCTGTTATCTGTCCTGTCATACAACCAGACTCACATCTGAGAAGAGATGGCTTACACTAGGTAAAAGGGGCGGGGAGGGGAACTTTGCTTGTGAATATCTCATAAACCATAAAGGTTTGAGAGATAAGACTTATATCATTCTTCATGTTTTTTTAATGCCTACAAAATAAAATAAAGTTAAAACGAAGTGTTACTATCTCTTTAAAGAAGACATTTACAAATTCTCAAATCTTGAATTGATATAAATGGGGATTTTATCTCCTTGAATGTTACAAAAGTCTCCAACAGATTGTTTTGCAATTCGTTAGAAACCTCTGTAGCATTCATGGGGCTTAAAGTTCCATTTAACCCTCTGAGTGCAAGAGATGTATCCAAATCATTGTGTTTCAATGCAGTTGATACCTTTATGGCACTCACAGGATTAAATCTATGGGAATTTTAATTTGTCACCTATGGTTCAGTTAGCATACCCTAGAACTGCTTCAGTTCTGCTTAAATCCTTGAGGGCAACAGAGGTATCCAACACAGTGTGTTGCAATGCATTGGATACCTCTCTGGCACTCAAAGGGTTAACACATCATTATCAGGATGTGAGAACATGCACCAGGGAGCCTCAGCTATAACACTGTGTTTTAAGGTTGTGCATAAAGTGTATTGTCATCCTAATAAACTTGGGGTTATCCAACAAAAGTGTTAATTCACCTTTCAGCCTTGTTAGTGCAAGTGAAGTCTCTAATGCATTGTAAAGCAACCAGTGGGTTATTAGTAAAAATAAGTATTGGTTTATTATAATTAATATTTTTATTCATAATCATTAAGTGATCTTGATGTAGTATGAAGCAATATATTGGATGCCTCTCCAGCATGCAGGCAGTTAAGAGTGAAAACATGTTTTTCTTGGTTTAATATAATACTTTTTTGTTGTTGAAATAATTAAATTATCTCTATATAATGGACCGTATGTTCAAAAGAAAAGTGGAGGAATTCTGGGGCAAACCATTTGCACTGTAGGGGAGAAGTAAAAAGTCCAAAAATTACGCTTGAGTTAAATGGGGATTATTAACCCCTTGAATGTTAGAGAGGTCTTCAGTGCATTTCGAAGCAATGCATTGGAGACCTCTCTAGCATTCAAGGAGTTAAATCCCCATTTTAAATCAATGCAAATTTTTAGTTCACCCCATAGTGCAAATGGTTTGCTCCAGAATTCCTCCAATTTTCTTTTGAACATATGGCTCATATATGTAGAGCAAAGCAATTTGCTGTAGACCTTTCTAACAGCCAACAAGTTATTTATAATAAATACAATTGTTAGATTAGTGTACTTTAAAAAAAAAAAAGAAATGTAATCACTAAATTAACTTGATGCAGTATCTCACTTTAGAAATAACATATTTTACTTGAAACGCGTTGTCAAAACAAGACGATAACTAATGAACCTCAGTGACAATCTGTGAAAAAGTAATGATGCAATTTGAAATACACATCCAGTTAGTTACATTAATTAATTACTGTTTGTTATTTAGCTGTTCCTTAACCCATTGCTTTGATACCTAGCTGTCAGTTACAAACACCAACAAAGCAGATCACTATTTTTACCCTCAGCTTTTAATTAAAATACATTTCATCCTTGCTTTTTTATCTAATATATGGGGCTCGGTTGCTGAATTACTGAAGTAGCTGAACAATGCATTAAAAACATTTCCAGTATCCAGTGGTAACCCTGCTACTAGGAGATACTTTGTTCCAAAGTTATAACAGCTCAAACTGTTGTCATGTTTATATTATACAGATAGTAACAGTGCCACCTGTTGTCCAGTCAATTCTTCTAATGTCTACAATTTTATTCCATTAAATGCTATGGGAGAGGTGAGCCACTTGCTACAGTTCTCTATAGAATGTGATAGTAACAGCTCCACCAGTTTGTGATAGTCTGAAATGTAATAACATTTGAAAAATGCTACAGTAATACCTGTAATACCCTTATTTCAGTCAGTAGGAAAAGTCTTGCAATATATGTTTATATCCAAACTAAATCTTTACTGTAAATGTAAGAGCAGGTGCATGATGAAGCAAAAGAAAGAGGGTCAGTGTTTGCTGGGGTACAAATAGGGTGCAGTTGAGGGAAATTATCTCCTCTCCCCATCGTACCAAAGAACAGACCAAGGGAAGCATTAATATAGCACATTATTTGGTGGGCTGATTTTGTTTTTTATAATGCAATGTATGTTTTGAAGGCTGGAATGTGTATGCCTATGTCATTTATACATTTTTCTCACACAGGGGTATATACAGGTAATAAGCACAAAAGGAAATGTAGCTTGAACCTATGAAGAGCATTCAACCATAAATACATTTTAAAAAATAATGTTATTGTCACTGTACAAAGCTTTTTGAATGAAAATGTAACATTGTGCCTCCAATTACAAGGAGTGGGTTGGGCTGCTATTTTATGCCATTCCTCTGCTCCCTGGCACATGTTAAGTACGATCAGGGTGCAGGATAAATCGGTCCTAAATGATACCTTGTCTTATGTATCCAACGGATTGCTTTGTAATCAAAGGGTTAGAGGAGAACTAAAGCCTAATAATAATAACCCCACTTAACTTATTATGGCCAGAAAATCCTAATGACCCTTATGAATCTTTCCTGCTACTTAATTAAAGATAAACATCTTCAATTAGTCCTGGATGTCATCTACACTGAAGTGGCCATGGCCGTTGCTAGAAGGACCACATGACCTCAAATTCTGTTCACTGCAAATGGCAAACTTAATCCTATAAGGATCAGAGATGTACTCAACGCATTGCCTAAAAATGCATTGTACAACCCACTGGTCCTTAAAGGGTTTAGTAGGCTCATGCAGTCTGCTGGTTTCAGTTTGAAAAAACTACATCAACTATCATGTCTGCCTCCATAGACATGACATCCAGGACTGATTGAACATGTTATTCACTGAACAAAGGCACAAGGGCAAAATTTATAGAAGCCATTAGCATACCTCCCAAGTGTTCCTCTTTAGGTGGGACAGTCCCTCTTTGAGACCCAAATCCCTCTGTCCCCCTTTCCCATCCTGGTGTGTCTCTCTTTATGAAAGATCAGTCTGTGTGTTGTGTATATAAGTGTATCTATCACAGTGCCCGTGATCTCCATCTGTCACTCTCGCTTGTGCTGAGCTCCTATTGGTTGAGCCTGTTTGGCCCGCCCCTGGTGACCTTTTTATGCCTGGCCATTGGCACCTGTCAGGTGCCCTTTCGTGGTGTTCCTGAGCCAGTATTGCTGTGCTGTGTTCCAGTGTTCCTGATTCCGGTATACCGACTTGGCCTGTATAGACTACGCTCCTGTGTTCCTGCTCTGTGATCCGACCCGGCCTGGCTGACGTTCCTGCTTGTGACCTGATTTGGCTTGTCTGAGAACCCTGCTCCGTGATCCGACCCAGCCTGGCTGATGTTCCTGCTTGTGACCTGATTTGGCTTGTCTGAGAACCCTGCTCCGTGATCCGACCCGACCTGGCTAACTTCCTGCTCTGTAACCTGTACCGGCTTGCTACTACCCCGCCAGCGTTCCAGCTTCCTGCTGTCGCCGAGGCGACATTCTGACTATCTCCTGTGGTTGTGGCCTCCGTTTACCGTGCAGAGTTGTGCTTCCATTACTGAGCCTCCATTCACTGGAAAAGAGCTATAGCTTACTCTTACACTTGCTGAGCTGTTACCTTCCAGCCGCTATTACTGCTGAGCCGGTCCATCCTAAGGCTTGTGAGGCGACAGTTCATTCTACTCCTTGCAGTACAGCCGGTCTCCGTTACCGTGCCGGTGGGAGGCGTCATTGCGCTAGCTCGTTCAGTGCTTCCGTTATTACGCCCGGTGGGGCGTTTGGCTCAAGCTCCTGCAATCCAGTTGCTTCCGTTATTACGCCCGTGGGGGCTATTGGCTCAAACTCTTGCAATCCAGTTGCTCCCGTTATTACGCCCGTGGGGGCTATTGGCTCAAGCTCTTGCAATCCAGCTGCTTCCGTTATTACGCCCGTGGGGGCTGTTGGCTCAAGCTCTTGCAATCCAGTTACTTCCGTTATTATGCCCGTGGGGACTATTGGCTCAAGCTCTTGCAATCCAGTTGCTTCTGTTACTATGCCTGTGGGGGCTACAGGCTCAAGTCTCTGCAGGGTTCTGGTCTCAGTTCCCTTCTGCTGAAGCAGTTATCTCTGTTTTAAGGACTTTAGGTGTTGTATCAACTACACCGCTCACTGCCTCATTACCACCTTGGGCGTGCCAAACACCACAACAGAGGCTGACTGATACTAGTGTTAACCCTGCCTTCAGTACCTGTTATATGAATGTCTCTGTAAAATGTATTAATCTGTATACTGGGCAACTACAGCCTATTTACTATTATTCTGTGCTGCCTATAGAGGGCAATCCTTTCTTTTATTTTTGTTTAATAAAACTGTGTTTTATTTTACCCACTGGTCTGAGTGTCTTAAAAACCGTAACAGTACGAAAGGGCCATGACCTCAGACAGTAAGGGTGAGAGTAATACACAAAACATCCACTGGAGAATGGATGTTCACGAGCAGCGCCTAGACCAGTTGGCACTGGCCTTACAAACCTTACTTGAGCGTACGGTACATCTTGACAAATCAAACCAGAATCAGGTGGTCCCCCCAGTTCCGACACCAGACAATCAGTCGGTAGCTCCTATTGCTCATTCCAGAGGCCTAACGACGGCGGCGACGTTACCATTAAGATATGATGGCGAACCCACTCTATGCAGGGGCTTTATTAATCAATTGGAGATCTTTTTTTAACTAACACCCTAGGCATTTCCTAACGACCAAAGTAAGGTCGGATTTATGATATCCCTACTAACGGGCAAAGCACTGGCATGGGCTACTCCTCTTTGGGAGAATTCCAAACCCTGCACTCAGAACTTTGGTGAATTTGTAAGGAAGTTCTGCAGAGTGTTTGAGGTTCCTGGCAGAGCTGCCTCTGCTGCCAAAAGGTTAATGGAGATACAGCAGGGCGATCGTACCTTGGGCGATTATGCCATCGAATTTCGGACCTTGGCACCAGAGGTCGGATGGAACAACGAGGCATTGGTGGCAGCCTTTGCTCAGGGTATGTCCGATTTCATTAAACATGAAATTGCTGCCAGGGATGTACCTAGCGATTTGGATGAATTCATTGAGTATGTTATGCTCATTGATTCTCGTATCCGTGAGAGACGGTTGGCAAGAAGGGCGAAATCCAGAAATATTGGGCATGGTAGCCTTTTTAACCCACCCTCACCTCCCATTCCTCCTGAACGGTCACCAGAGGTGGGTGAACCAATGCAGCTAGGTTTCACCAGACTTACTAAGGAGGAGCGGGAGCACCACAAGAGGCAGGGCTTATGCTTATATTGTGGCAAGGCTGGGCACTTACTACGCACATGTCCGGTAAGGCCGGGAAACGGATGCCCCTAGGGTACCTTGAGGGACAGGCCCTAGGTGGCGTACAGCAGTCCCTAGATTCAAGTACACAAAAACCCACCATCCAGGTGGCATTTTCTTGGGCAGACCTGTCTGTATTGGTTATGGCACTGGTGGACTCCGGTGCAGCTGGGTACTTTATGGACCAATCCTTTGCCGAATTGCACAAGATTCCGTTAGTCAAAAGGGAATCTCCCTTGGCTATTGAAGCCATTGATGGCAGACCCTTGGAACCTGCATTTATCACTATGGAAACAATTCCTATTTCTATGTCTATTGGCACTCTCCACAAAGAGGAATTATGTTTCCAAATAATTCGATCTCCTCATCATGGAGTCATTCTGGGGTTTCCTTGGCTACTACTACAAAACCCCCAGTTTGACTGGCAGAGATGTGAAGTTAAGTCATGGTCTGAATACTGTGCAAAGAACTGTTTGTCCCACCCTGTCAAGATTTGCTGTACCTCCCCCTCCGTGCCAGCTCAGTATCGAGAATTCAGTGATGTATTCAGCAAGGGGGAGGCTAGCGCACTGCCTTCGCACAGACCCTATGACTGCGGTATTGGTCTGCCCCCGGGTGTGGTGCCTCCTAGGGGTCGCACTTATCCACTGTTGTGCGATGAAAACAGGGCTATGGAGGAATATATTGAGGATGCCCTCAAGAGAGGGATTATTCGCAAGTTTACTTCTCTGGCTGATGCCGGCTTTTTCTTTGTGAAAAAGAAAAATGGCGAGCTTAGACCATGCATCGATTACCAGGGGTTGAATAAGCTGATGTCTAAAAATGCCTACCCCATCCCACTCATAACTGAATTATTTGACAGGTTGAAAGGATCTTCCATCTTCACTAAACTAGATCTAAGGGCTGCATACAACCTGATCAGAATTAAGGCTGGAGATGAGTGGAAGACGGCATTCAATACCAGATCAGGGCATTATGAATATCTGGTGATGCAATTTGGCTTATGTAATGCACCTGCAGTATTTCAGGAATTCATTAATGACATCCTTTGTGTCATGCTTCAATCCTATGTGGTGGAATATCTAGATGATATATTGATTCACTCTGCCAATCTTACACAGCATATTAAGGATGTCTCTGAGGTTTTGCTTCAATTACGTAAAAATAAACTATTTTGCAAACTAGAAAAATGTGAATTTCATAGGTCTCAATTACCATTCCTGGGGTTTGTGATTTCTAAGATGGCATTGCTATGGACCAGGAAAAATTGGCAGCAGTCCTACAGTGGCCTCGCCCTAAGGGGTTAAAAGCGATTCAGTGCTTTTTGGTCTTTGCCAATTATTATAGGAAATTTATTCAGAACTTTTCTACTATTGTGAAACCTATGTTTGATTTGACACATAAGGGCGCTACTCCCTCTCAATGGTCCGTGGCAGCAGAGGATGCTTTCGAGACTCTTAAGGCCGCCTTTGCCTCTGCTCCAGTGCTGTCCCACCCCAACCCTGCCCTACCATTCACATTGGAGGTTGATGCCTCTGAAGTTGGGGCTGGGGCAGTATCTCCCAATGCCCTGTGGGAGGTGGCCCCCTGAAACCTTGTGGGTTCTTTTCGAAAAAACTCTCCAGTGCCCAAAGCCACTATGAGATTGGCGACAGGGAGCTTCTAGCTATTATCCTGGCACTTAAAGAATGGCGTCACCTATTGGAGGGTACTAAAAACCCAGTATTAATCTTAACTGACCACAAGAACATGACATTTCTCTCTGAAGCAAAAAGGCTGTCCTCACGACAGGCTAGGTGGGCACTTTTTCTGTCTCGATTCAACTTTGTAGTGTCCTATCTACCTGGCTCTAAGAATGTTAGGGCAGATGCGCTGTCCAGACAGTTTGCTTCGGACATTGAGAGGGAGGAAGAACCAGTACCTATTATTCAGCCTGATCGCATCTTGGCTACTGTATGTACTAGCATCACTTCGCCACTGGGGGAAGAAATTTTGGCATCCCAAGCAAGGGATCCTCCAGAAACCCCAGTGGGCAAGTGTTTTGTGGATGAGCCATTCCGTACCCGTCTTTTGGAGACATATCATTCTTCTAAGGCTGCTGGGCATATCAGGAGGGATCAGCTAATATGGTCTCTATCACAGTTGTTTTGGTGGCCCTCCCTTAGAGCCGATTGCTCCACTTTTACTGCTGCCTGTGCCAACTGTGCCTGTGCCCAAACCCCCAGGCATCTCCCAGTGGGCCTACTCCAACCTGTGCCTAATGGTGAACGTCCATGGTCCCATATATCAATTGACTTTCTGGGAGTACTGCCAGTCTCCTTATGGTGGTCGACAGATTCTCGAAAATGGCTCATTTCATACCCCTCTCTGGTCTTCCGTCGGCCCAGGAGTTGGCAATGATTTTCGCCAAAGAAGTGTTTCGTTTGGTACCCAGAGTGGTGGTGTCTGATCGTGGGAGCGAGTTCGTGTCCAGATTTTGGAGGGCATTTTGTGGTCAGATGGGCATCCAATTGTCCTTTTCTTTCGCCTACCATCCCCAGACCAATGGGGCAGCTGAGCGTGCCAATCAGGGACTGGAGCAGTTCCTGCGTTGCTTTGTAAGCAATCATCATGACAACTGGGCCGACCTGTTGCCGTGGGCAGAGTTCGCCAGGAATTGTGCAGTTAATTCATCGTCCCCGTTTCTCATTAATTACGGGTTCCAGCCGTGCCTGCTCCCGGACTCATTTCAGTCGCAACAGATTCCAGCTCTGGATGAGCATATAGAGCAGCTTCGCTCCACTTGGGCACAGGTTCAAAGGACCCTCAGTCAGTCATTTCAAGGACAGCAGCGGCAAGCCAATCGTAGACGTCTGCCAGCGGTTTCCTTTCAGGTTGGGGACAGGGTATGGCTCTCTTCCAGAAACCTCAATTTGCAGGTGCCTTCCAATAAGCTGGCTCCTCGGTTCATTGGTCCGTTCAACGTTTTCCGTAAGGTGAATGCAAAACGCTATACACAAACCCCTATACACAAACTGCTATATGCAAAATGCAAGATGCTACATGCAATACTCAAAATTCAAAACGATATACACAAAAAGGTATATGAAAAACGCTATGCGCAAAATTAAAGATGTTATACGCAATACTCTATACACAAAATTAAAAACGATATACGCAAAAAGGTTTATGAAAAACGCTATATGCAAAGCCCTATATGCTATACGCAAAATACAATACGCAAAATGTAATATATAAAACACCATACATAATAAGGTATACGCAAAATGGTATACGCAAAACACTATATGCTATACGCAATAAGGTATAAACAAAACTCTATATGCAAAACACTAAACATGCAAAATGCTATGCGCAAAACACTATATGCAAAAGGCAATACACAAAAAGCCAAACAATGTATGTAAAACATGCAATACACGCAAAACACACACGCTCACTCACACATACGTTCTCACATGCTCTCAATCAAGTATGCTTTCATACGCTCACACACACAGACACATACTCGCGCTCACCGATGGATAGTTGTGTAACACAGTGCTTTGCAATGCTTTGCACACTGTTTTGGAACTGAAAGGACTAAACACTGAAAATTCAGCAATCCAGTCATTAAGAACATTGTTTCCTTTTTGGATTTACACACAATACATTCACATGCACAGCACACACATACAATAGACACATGCAACACACATGCACAACATACACAATACACACATGCAATACGCATGCACAAAACAAACAGACAAAACACACAGTCAATACACAAACACATGTGCAATACACACACAATACACATGCACAACACACACAATACACACATGCAACAACACACACAATACAAGCACAAAACACACACACATGCACAACACACACAATACACACATGCAATATACATGCACAGCATTAACAGACAATACACCCACACGACAATACACATATACACACACAATACACATGCACAACACACACAAAACACACATGCAGTAGCACACACACAATTCACACACACAACAGGCACATATATAACATACGTGCAAAACACACGCATACAATACACATGCAAAACACACAAACAATACACACATGCCATACACATGCACAATACACACACAATATGCACAACCACAAAACACGTAATACACCCACACACTAGCACGACACACAAACAATACACATATGCAATATACACTCAATACACAAACAACACACTCCCACAACACACACAACACACACACACATTCAATAAACACACAACACACCCACCCACAACACCCACAGTACACACATGCAATACACACACCCACAATAGATACATGCAAAACACACACATGCACAATACACATACAATACACACACTTGCAAAACAAACACAAATATGCACACACAATACACACATGATACACATACACACATAAACATAATACACACACGCAATACACACACTCTACACAAACACAAACTCAATACACTCACACAATACATGCAACATATACCATAAACACAATACACACATAATAAACAGAAATAATGCATACACACAAAATACACACAAAAATACACACATAATAAACACACACAATATGCAAAATGATAGTCGCAAAACACTATACGTAATACGCTATACGATATATGCAAAACGCTATACACAAACTCCTATACACAAACTGCTATAATCAAAATGCAAGATGCTATACGCATTACTCTATATGCAAAATTCAAAACAATATACTCAAAAAGGTATATAAAAAAAGCTATATGTAAAATCCTATATGCTATACATAAAATACAATACACAAAATCTAATGCATAAAACACTATATGTAATAAGGTATATGCAAAACACTATATGCTATACGTAATAAGGTATAAACAAAACTCTATATGCAAAACACTATACACTATGTGAGAAATGCAAAATGCTATGTGCAAAACTCTATATGCAAAATGCAATACACAAAAAGCAAAACACTACATACAAAACACTCACTACACTCAAAACACTCATGCTCATGCACACATACGCTCTCACATACTCTCAATCAAGTATGCTCTCACATGCTCACACACACTCACGTTCACTGATGGACAGTTGTGTAATGAAGTGCTTTGCCCACTGTTTTGGAGTTTAAAGGGCTAAGCACTGAAAATTCAACAATCCAATCATTAAGAAAATTATCTGCTTTCTGGATTTACCTGTATGTCAGGTGAACTGTACAACTGCATGGGACTCTTGTTGTTCTTTTTTTTTATTTGTTTTATTAACAGCATAGACAAAGATGTGCCAATATTGCTAGTGTGTTTATAAATTAGTCTTTGTAAATAAAATACTTTGGTCTTGCTCATTTATTCAGTTACACAAAGAGGTGTCATTAGGTCATGAAATAACTTAAAAATTATCTTAAAAATTATCGTTAATCCCCTGCCCGTAGCTATAACCCCTAAAACACAAATGTCCCTCTTTGGTCATTTGAAATGTTGGGTGTTATGCATGAGGATTTTCTGGCCATAGTAATGTAAATGGGGGTTTTATTATTAGGTGGTGTTAGGTTTCCAGTGGTCTGGGGAAGTGACCTTCCCTTAAGGACTGCTTTGATTGTTGTTGGGTCACTGGCACACGTGACTGATTATGTGTACAAGTGCACTGAATGGGGGTCTGAGAGAGACCACTCCGGTCTTGGAGCAGTCAATTTCAGATGCCGTTTGTGCTTACAATGCTCCTGCAGTGATGGTCCTGGTTTTGAACTGGCAGAGTTGTAAGACAGTTTATAATAAATGTGTCTATCTATATGCACAGGGCAATCACTTGATTTGTGATAGCAAAAGTAAAGTTCCTGCACCAGCAATTCATACATTCCTCTTAATAAGAGGTGTGTATTATCTTAGAAGAGCAAAACCCTTACTTTGGGGGGTTTATAATCATATGCTGGCTAGTTTACTAGTAAAATGGGTAAATACAAGCACCATAGAGGAAAATGTTTACTTTTCTATTTTTGGTAAAAGAGGTATTGGTACTAAATACAGGTGCAAACCCAGGATTTCCAGAGAGGGGTTTTCTAAAAATAAGATATCCATGTGAGATTCTGCATCCAATAGCCATTGTAGCTGCATAGAGGGGCTCAACCTGCAGTTTTCTAGAGGTTGTTGGCATAAAGTCCCCATCATCCTCAGCTGGCCAATGGTCAGCTGATAATGAGAGGTGTAGTGCAACAACAGCTGAGTGACTGCAGTTTAACCATTCCTGATACAGACATGAAAATTATGGTTTTAAATCGCTTTCTCTCTGGATAGAGATACTAAAGTGTAAGGGGGATTTCTGGGCAACTGGAAACCTTATCTTGGTTTGCCCTTAGAGTACCCCTGAACCCTCCCCCCCAAAAAATTAAATAAAATAAAATAAAAAACTCTTATTTCTATGCATGAAAAGTCAAACTTCACTTTGGCTAAGGTGACCAGACCTCCTTTACTGTAGGACATTTATGGAAATTCTGAAGATCTGCATAGAACTACTCCAACCGTTCTTTGTGTATGTTGTAGTGGGGCGGTCTGGTATAAAATGGTTCTATTAATACTAGGGGAGGGTAATGCTGGATGAGCTGTGAACCGCATTATACTAAGCTGTGCATGAGCAAAGTGCATATATAGTATGCTGATATATGGGTTAGTTAGAGATACATGCTTTTTTCATATACATCCCTTCCTGTTTTGTTCCCCAAAAATGGCTTTACAGGGACAGGACCAGACATGTTGCCCTTCAGTCAGACTTATAGAAAAGCCAAAACAATTCTGGGGCAAACCAGCTGTGCCAAACAGAACAAATAAACATTCACAAAATAGCCAACTGATTCAAGTGGGGCTTTTAACCCACTGAATGCTAGAGTAGTCTACAACATATTCCACCTCAATGTGGTGGAGACCTCTTCAGAAATGAGTGTGTTAAAAGCCCCATTTCATTAAATGGCAATGTTTATTTGTTCCCTATCGTGCTGTTGCTTTGTACCAGAATAGCCCCACTTTTGTTTTGTGGTTGTGGCCCTTAGTCTGGGGCTTATTGTTCCCCTTTAAGAAAACAGCTTCTCAGGTTCATTTTGGTACAATATACCACAGTGGGTCTTAAATATACATAGTATAGTGGTGAGTATCCCTGCCTCTCGATTCCACGACAGCGAGTTTTTACTTTTTCTCAAGCACAATGACCATCACTGCCTTTGGCCAAACTCAGCACTTGACACCATCATCACCTGTTGTCTGTCTCCTTTTACCCATTTAGTCTGTAAGCTCCTTGTGGCAGGGACCTCTCTCCTATTGTTTCTATGAATGTCCCCTTTTATTTATTGTAACATACGTCTATTGTAAGGAGTTGTGTACACTGTGTGGCGCCATATAAATAAAGATATACATACAAAAGAAAAGTGAAACAAACCAACTGCATTGTTAGGGGAAATAATCATTTCCTAGACTTCCATTGATTTAAAATGAGGTAATTTTAACCCTTTGAGTGCCAGAGGGGTACGGAACGCATTTCTTTGCAATGCGTTCCATACCCCTCTGGAACTTAAAGGGTTAAGTTAAATTGATTTACTTGGAAGACCTCGCTCTGGCATTTAAAAGGTTGCAAGCATTTGACACAGTGAAGTGCATATACCAAGAAGCGTTCCGTACCCCTATGGCACTTAAAGGGTTAATTTAAATTGATTTACTTGGGAGACCTCACTCTGGCATTCAAAGGGTTGCAAGCATTTGACACAGTGAAGTGCATATACCAAGAAGAACTGGCACAATTCTGGAATAAATTAACTGCACTAAAGGGTCCACGAAAAAATCCTCTGAATTTCCATTGATTTAAATCTGGCTTTTAATCCCTTGAATGACAGCAAGATCTCCAATACATTTGAAATGAAGACCTCTCTAGCATTCACACAACTAAATAAATCATTGTGAATACATATTTTGGCCCCTATGATGCCGTTGGTTTGCTCCAGAATTGTTCCTCTATTCCTCACTGCATAAGGCTTGGTGTATTCCTTTAGGAACATAATCCAAGTGTCTCTTGTACCATGAAGTGAAAAGCTGCTCGATGAAAGTTTATTTCAGCACATACTGCAGTAGTTGTTTGGCTTTCCTCCAAGCTCATAAACTTGGTATGTGATCAAAAGGTTGTGACATAGCTGCAGAAGATTAATAATTCCAGCTTTGTAAGAAACAAACAAAGCCACAAGACAAATGAATACGCTTCTATTTTGTGTGATGTGACCCGAGGTGGCATAAACAAGCTTTTTAAAAAATTGACTCGATTCCTTTTACTTTACATAAATCTGCATTTGCATGTTCCTTTGCCATTCCTGCACATTTCTAATCAGACCTTAATTAAACTTTTGAACACAAGTAAACCGATGTCGTGTTCCTACCTCTCACATTGTTTTGGAATACCTAGGATGATTGGTTTATGAAAAAAGTAGGAAGATACTTAATGGAACAATTCCTGTGCTGCAGTAACAGTTGCCATAGTGATCATTTGCACAGACTGGACAAAAGCTTTTGCTAGAATGGAATTCTAAATTGAGTATTAATTTATCCACGTGAATGCTATGTCAACATCATTAGATTTTGCCTCAAAATGTGAAATTGTTGAAGCTAAAAATAAATATTCCTTTTTCAGGTAAATGTTTCTGACAAAGAGTGTAAATTCTTTTCTGAAAAATGAATTAACACATAGTTAACTCCTTGGATGGTAGAAATGTCCCAATTGCATTGTTTTGCAATGCACATGAGACATTTCTAACATGCAAGGGGTTAATAAGAGAGCAACTAATGAGAAATGAAACAATGCACATTATAGATCAGCCTTTTGACGTAATGTGTTGCAGACATTTCTAGCATTCAACGGATAAGAAGCCAATTTAAAACAATGGGAATTTTAATTTCTTTACTATGGTACAGAAGATTTGCTCCAGAATTGAAACGCTCTTATTGTATACATATGGTCCAGTGAGTACACAAAAAGATCTGCCAGTGGTGAAGAGACATTTCTAATGTTTTTTTCAGATTCTGACTATTTATAAGCAAATATTTCATATAAGATATAGGAGGTTTAGCAAATTGTGGTGAGGGCCAATTGGTTGCCTCAGGGGTGTCGTCTGTTTGCTGTCACAGCATGAGGGGTGCATGCTGGGTAAAAGTACAGGCTTAGTGGAGATGGTGCTGGATCATGACTGCTGGACATGGTCCTGGGAGTTGGGGTGTGTATTGCGTTGGGCTACAATTTGCCACATTCAAATACCTAGGGTGGATGGTGGCATTGCCTGCAGTCAAGTAGTGGCAGAAATGTACAAAGTTATTAGATAGGATAGTAAAGAAAGGTTGGTGTACTAGAAAGCACTAGGTTCTAGGTGGGAATGGTTATTTATTTGTATGGACAATTGTTAATATAGGTAAAGTTTAATGTTTGCTATATTTGTTATATGTTTATAATAAAATGTTGTGGCCTTTTCAACCCATCCAAGGTGTGTGACGATCTTTGTGGGGTGGGGGGAGGGGGAAGAGTTTCAGGAGGGTGGGGGCTGAATGACTTGATGGTGCTCATGTCATGCACAATGTATCTAAAATCATGTGGTCAAATGGAGGAAACTATTATCTTTGTGAATCTGCGGGACATCCTGGCCTTAAGCCACACCCCCTATACTGAATTATTATTATTATTATTTATTTATATAGCACCAACCAATTCCACAGCTCTGTACAATAAGGAATAGACATACAGGGATATTAAATAGTACAATCAAATGTGGAAAGCAGAAGAATCGGAGGACCCTGCTCATGACAGCTTACAGTCTAGAGGAAGGAAGGTTTGACACAGTGCAAGTTCTATTGGGTGTAAGTGCCTACTGCCACTTGAGCTGCCGGTAAGTGGGTGGGAGAGAGAAGTGCTGTTGAGTGCAGTGGTCCAGGGAAATGGTGGTTCTTGGTTTCTGGAGGGAGTTGATAGGCTTCCCTGAAGAGGTGAGTTTTCAGGGAGCTTCTGAAGATCTGAAGGCTGGGGGAGAGTCTGATGGGGTGGGGGAGGGAATTCCAGAGCTCAGGTGCAGCACGGGAGAAGTCTTGTGGGAGGAGTGGAAAGATCTAATAAGAGCTGTGGATAGCAGAATGTCGTGTGCAGAGCGAAGTGGGAGTGAATTTGGAAATGACAGATGAAAAATAGGGGAGGGTGGTGTTAGTAAGGGCTCTATAAGTTAGCACCAGAATTTTGAATTTAATTCTGTATGCTAATGGGAGCCAGCGTAAGGATTGGCAGAGGGGTTTGGTGCCAGACAAGCGACAAGTGACGTAGATTAGTCGTACAGCGGAGTTCATTATGGACTGTAGTGGGGTTAGTTGGGTGAGAGGAAGGCCAATTAGTAATGAATTACAGTAGATGGGACACGATGAGTGTTTGGATTAGAATTTTGATAGTGTCTTGGTTGAGAAAGGGTCAGATTCTAGAGATGTTACGGAAGTGGAGGCGGCATGAGTTGAAGATTGACTGGATGTGAGGAATGAAGGATAGAGCAGACTCAAATGTTACCCCCCCCCCCGCAGTGTGCTGTAGGGGTTGGTGAGATGGTAGTGTTGTTAACGGTAAGGATAATATCTGGGGTAAGGCTGGTTGTAGAGGGAGGGAAGATAATTAGTTCAGTTTTGCCAAGGTTAATTTGAGTTGACAGGAGGACATCCAGGAAGACACAGCAGACAGACAGTCAGATACCTGGGACAGGAAGGTAGAGGAGAGATCTGGGGAGGAAAGATAGATCTGAGTGTCATCAGCATAGAGATGATGGTGAAACCCAAAGGCGTTTATTAGTTTGCCAAGGAATGCGGTGTAAATTGAGAAGAGCAAGGGTGAGGAGGGGAAGTGTAGCCTGAGTAGGAAACACTGAAGGAGCAGTTGCAGAGATATGATGAATAACCAATTTGTGATAATATTGCAATCTGACTGAAATTCATGTATGAGTGCTTACTTGCACAGTGAATAACTACTTCAGTGACTTGCACCTCAATCATTTTATTTTTTCTTTTATTAAAAAAATAGGTTACCTGAACAGTTAGCTAATACAAAATTGGGTGATAGATACTGACTTGGATGTTTCCATGTAACTTAGTACACTGGAAACATTTCTAAATGATACATAGTTCAATGTATAGTACCTGTAGCCTTGCCTTTGTTTTTATATGGCATTACTTCCCCTTTAATATTGTTTATTACTGGGCATGTATATATATATACATTAAATGGACAAATTAATGTTTTCAAGTAAAATGCTAATTTATTATATAGGTAATTTCTATAATAAGATGGAAAAAAAGCAGCTCCAGTTTTGTCTATATTTGTTCTTGGTTGCTCAGTGTACAAAATGGAATTTTGAAATATAAAAAAAGGAACACTTTATCATTCGTTCCTTCCATCCGATTTGCTTTCTGCACCGTACATTAGCTTGCCTCCTGGATATATTGCAGCTCAGACAGAATCAAGTCAAAATGTTCAGGCAAAAGACAAAAGAGAATTTCTCACCTCCAAAATGGATTAGATCAGCTGTTTCAATTATTCCAGAGAGAGAGAGAGACAGTGACCAACTGACTTGCACATCGAAGAAAAAAATGATATTGAGTCCTGTGAGGATGCCATATGCTCTGTGTTTTGAGGCAAGTTGCCTACAGTACAGTGCAATTACAAACAGACTGGAGGCTACAGTAAAATCTGATGAAAAAATGCCAGTAGAGAACAATGTTTCAATGTTTTCTTAATTACTAATGGAGACAAACAGCTACATTTTAGTTATTTATCACAACCTAAGTTGTTTAAAATGCAAATTCCTGCATCTTTCTCCTGCAAAGGGACACACACATAGTTACAAAACAATTACATTTTGTTATGGCTGGGATTATTCCCGCTGGTCTTTCAGTCGTTAAGAATTT
This sequence comes from Rhinophrynus dorsalis, assembly GCA_037306005.1. Taxonomy (NCBI): domain Eukaryota; kingdom Metazoa; phylum Chordata; class Amphibia; order Anura; family Rhinophrynidae; genus Rhinophrynus; species Rhinophrynus dorsalis. Next base: position 201,212,020 of record CM074721.1, read on the forward strand.
TAGGATTCTTTGCCTTTGTTTTAAATAATATATCTATCAGTATGGCAGCTTAATATCCTGCTGGTTGCGATGTATTTGCAAAATGTTCCATTTATGCCGTTTCACTCATTTTATTGTCTTTGTGCCCCTCACCATATCAATTATACTTGTTAAGTTATCACCATTAAGATGTTTACAATATACCTGTACTGTTAGATGACTTATTTATAACAGAGCTAGATATTAACCCCTTGGATGATAGAGATGCCTCAAAGACAACTCCAGTATCCAATGGGCTAAACTGGCCGTTACCACTTATTATGGAAAAATATATATTTTGTATAATTTTCATGCTGAGCAAAACAAAAATAAATGTAAATTTCCAAAAAAAAGCAAGTTTGCACTGAAATAACATTTGCATGCAACATCTTCCTCTAGTGGGAATAACCTAGTTTAAAGGGATAGTAATGTTTCATAATAAAAGCAGCTCTAATTATTCATCATAGTATTTGGACTTTGGAGAGTGTTATTTCAGTTCTGTAAGAGTTGTAGTTCGAGAGTAATTCAATGACAAAGTATCCCCCTCCCTCCCCTTTTACTGATGTAACACTGTTCAGCCAGAGCAGAAGGGAGGTGCCCAGGTAGACTGCAGAGAGGGACAATCTTCAATTAAGATAAGGAAAAACCTGAAAAACTTGTCAAGGGGGGCAGGGCTTTCATTGTTTTCATAGGAAGAAGATCGTCCCCTGCTGTTATCTGTCTGGTCTATGGACTGCATTCCACATCTGAGAAGAGATGGCTTACACTAGGTAAAAGGGGCGGGAGGGAAACTTTGCTTGTGAATATCTCTCAAACCATAAAGTTTTGAGAGATAAGACTTATATTGTTCTTCATGTTTTTTAAATGCCTACAAAATAAAATAAAGATTACATGAAGTATTACTATCCATTTAAAGGTAACTTTTTGTGATAATAAATATATACTAATGGGATTATCCTGCTGAGTAAAATAAATGTATTCGCACAGGTGGGAGATTTTTCATTAAAAAGTTATAGCATCTCATACTGTTAGAAGCAGAGCCATATGGTGCCCGAAAGGCTATTTTATAATGCAATTAAGTCCAATGGTACAATTAAACAATGCCTTATTTAGTTTACTTTAGTCACATTAAGTAACAAAATTGAAAAGTTTCAGAACAATTTATATATACGTTTTTATAGTAATGTGCTCAAATACCAGTAGATGTTCACAACTTATGGAAGAAAAACAACACACAAATTGATTCGGGATCCTGATACAGACAAATTTCTGTACCACGAACCCCAACCAAACACCCTGCGCACAGCTCAAACCCACCCAGAGATCTATATAGGGATAAATCCAAATATTACTGTCGTCAAATTTGAGTCTATTTATCCAGAATAAAAGTACTACTATCCTAGGTCATAAAATACACATCAATCAAATGTCTGTCTTAATGCAATGGAATGAATGGATGAAAATTATGAAAAAATGAAACAGTCAATCTAGATATTCGTAGAGAACCATGAACAAACTTGGATTCACTTATCTTTGTCTATTGTCAATGAATGATGATGAAAGATGATAATGAGAAAGATGTATGATACAGAAAGGGTATGATGAATAAAATGAAGAGTAGTCCATCCAGTCTTTAAATACTTCTATAGATCTAATCAGGTGCTGCTCCCTTCACTTCGGGACCTTCCCCCTTACTGGGAAGCACAATCTAGAAAATGAGGAGCGCAGAAGAGAAGAATCAAAAAGTACTATTTTTACTTTTCTTTCAATTGCACAAAGAATACAGTTTTGCTTACCAGATCATCTATATTTCCATGCCCATAATCTCCTGGACCATACAACCTCCTATTGGGAGCTTTTGTCGATCTAATGCCGGATCTCCAAGCACGATGTCAGTTTTCAAATCCTTGCCGTCCTGATGTATATACGACTCCTCACTGTGTGGGAGTAGAGTATTCTATAGGGGAATCCCTTCAAAATCAACTCTCCACAATAGGCTGGTGTTCTGGCTCAATACACGCTAGAAAGTACCGGAGGCATGACTGGGAGTTACTAAGGATGATAGAGGTTCAATTAAGGTAAGATATGAAAGGAGGAAATACTGGTTTGTTTAATAATGCACCTGCCCAATTAATTGAACCTGAGGGTTAAATAGAATGGACAGGGATGGGAGACTGTAACCCCTGAGGAAGTGGAAAGATAGCCACTATATGTGTCGGGTTTGGAACATTTGGAGCTAGACCTCTATCATTCTAAGTACCTCTGGTACTTTCTAGCGTGTATTGATCCAGAACGCCAGCCTATTGTGGAGAGTTGATTTTTAAGAGAATCCCCTACAGAATACTCCCACACAGCGAGGAGTCAGATATACTTCAGGACGGCAAAGATTTGAAAACAGACATCGTGCTTGGAGATCCGGCATTAGATCAATGAAAGCTGCCAATAGGAGGTCGTATGGTCCAGGAGATTATGGGCATGGAAAAATAGATGGTCTGGTAAGCAAAATGTATTCTTTCTGCAATTGAAAGAAAAGTAAAAGTAGTACTTTTAGATTCTTCTCTTCTGCGCTCCTCATTTTCTAGATTCAACTTATAGAAGCATGAATCTTTTTTATTGTAGGAACCTATATGTTATAGACGTTTTCTTATTCAAGGGTACTCCCACCACTGTCAGTTGTTTTATTCAAATGCTATGGAAACAGAGATCCAGGGATCTTACTTCCTAAAAGTTCAAAGTGACAGGAAGTAACTCAGCAGTTACTATAGAAATTTATAGAAAACTATTGTCAGTGACAACTCTGATATCTGGCCATGAGAGGAAAATGTTAATTTAAAAAAATAACATTTTAATGTGTATTAACTCTGGAAAGATACATCCCACAGCAGTGGGAGCACCCTTATTTTATGCAGCAGGAAGACCTTACAATATATATGCTTTGTCATAAAAAAAGCTTACTAGTCCTTTCATTTTCTATGTCATTGCACATGAATACAATGTCCAATATTATAAATGCCCACTTTTATGTTAGCATGGTGTAAGCATACCTTGCTATATGCTATCTCTTCCTCATGTCCTCTGTCACACTAAGGAGGGAGATTTACTAAGTGGTGATGATAAAGAGGTGAATAGGCTCCATAGGATAACATAAGAATTAGAGAAGTGATAATCTGCTTTATCACTGCTTAATGAATCTCCTCCCCAGTTATTTCACAGTGGGCAGAAGATCCCGTATAAATCTGCAGTTTATGATATGATCTGCCAACAGTGGTTTCTTGCCTTAAAGGGATAGTAATACTTAAAATGTAAAAAAAAATATGTTGTAGGGTTTATACCCCTGAGTAAAACAAGAGTACTCCCACTGCTGAGAGGTGTTTTATTCAAAAGTTATTAATTTTCAAAGTTGAATTTTTTAGGTGCAATATCACAGTGGCCTGAAATTGTACAGTGGCGCTGTTGCTACACGATCCTATGGACAACTCTGGTCAGTTGACCATAAATCTCCATAGGATGGTGTAGCAACAGTGCCACTGTACAATTTCAGGCCACTGTGATATTGCACCTAAAAAATTCAACTTTGAAAATTAATAACTTTTGAATGAAAGACCTTTCAGCAGTGGAAGTACTCTTGTTTTACTCAGGGGGATAAACCCTACAACATATTTTTTTTTACATTTTAAATATTACTATCCCTTTAATCCTCACTCAATGGAAGAGCTTGAGTTTCTCACTTTGGCTCTATATAGTAAGCAACAGGAACAACACCACCTCAGTAGCATTGTTAACGAAGTTTGCTGTAACGATTCACCACAGAAAACCAGCTTTGAAGGGGAGCGTGAACATGCTCCCTGGGGCAGCTGGGAAGTCATTTGGGACATTCAGTCCCGCAGAACGCGCGAGCGCCCAGTTTTGCTGGGCTAGTATCTCTACACCCAGCTCTAATATTGGGTTTAATATTAAACCCAATGTAAAACTTTCATTTTAGGTGATAGTTCCGCTTTAACTGTTTGATAGCCATGGAGGGAGGGCCAATACATTGCTAAATAAATGTTTAAAACTGCACACAAAAACTGGCCACGCAGTGATATCAGTTGCTGACTTTCAGGCAATGCCACCCTGACTCAATTCAAGGGTAAGGCTGGCAGGGTGTATATTTACAAATGCGGTATACATTCATGTGAGGGTTTTATCCACCATGCTTTTCACCACTCACTCCTACAGGGCACTATCCTGCTGGTATTATGGCATCGCCTAACACAAACAAACAAGAGATATGACAAGCAGCCCGGCTCTCTAATGAACTTTTCATGGGCTATGAAGACCTTCTTTGCCCCCCTCCCAGGACTCATTAACTCAAGTGTGATGAGAGGATGGTGAGGAGAGGGTGCGGGTCATCTGCCAGTGGTGTCATTGTGTCAGCTGGCTTCATACAGCCTTATGCACAAAGAAATGTGGACTGGTTCGGGGTCAAAGAAACAGCACCATCAAAATGGCCAAAACCTATGGTGACTGACATGGGACTTTAAAGCATGAACACAAGAGAGACTGACATTGCATTATGAGACAGCTCTAGACCCCAATGGGCTATGAAATAATGCCAGTCCAAGAAGATTCTTAGTTCTTAGCACTTGCTTTACAGTAACCGTAGGGACATTATAACACCACTCAGAGCTTGGCCTTGCGCTATGCACCCCTGTAGCACTCAGAACCTTGGTACAGCTGGATACCTGGAAGTAAAAGGCAAGGTAGATTTCATCCACTGCACTGGAAGCATACCTTAAGCTTGAACCCTTTGTGTGCCTCCGTGCATGGATAAGACATGTCACCTCTCCCTTGCCTGGCATTGTTTCCCTGCAGCTTATACCAACAGAGTTTAATGCAGTTTGTGCCCTTGTAAAGGCTGCAATAACCCTTTCAGTGCCAGAGGGGTAGTTAACGCATTGCAATGTTGGTATAAGCCGCTAGAAAATTATGCCAGGCAGGGGAGAGGTGACATGGCTTATCCGTCCATATAGGCACACAAAGGGTTCAAGCTTAAGGTATGCGGCCAGTGCAATGGATGGAAGCAATGTTGTATGTTGCTATATAACAATGTCGCTGACAATCGGAGATCTACCTGGACATTTAAAGTGCGAGTAATATACTGATGTGTAGTATAGATATATCCCAACTATCAGAAGGGTGGCAGCATAAGAGATCAGGCAAACTCCTTGCCTTCGGCCCCATGCTCACTCCTGTTAAAATTACACTTCATTGTAAAGTCCTTGCAGAGAGGTCACTTGCGACTTCTATGACTCGCTGCAGAGATTTTCACTCCTGTAAAAATCACACCCCTCTGTATGTTGGAGAGATGTGAATGGAGGAGATCTGCTATCTCCTCCTCCTGACAGCCCCAGGATACGTGTGGGACATCTGGAGAATTGCTGGTCTCAAGACCAGCTTCTCCTTTATAGTACAGATTCCATACAATTCTCTGTGAGGATGAACTACCAAACTGAGGATGATAAAAGTATAAGCTGGTACAATGGAATAAACACATTATGTTTTTACTTTTACCACCAAAGCTCAAAAATATGAGCTGCAAACATGGGGCTGATTTGTACAGAATTAGATTTTCCCTAGTCTGTGTTCACATGGACAACTTTTTTGTAGCAAGGGTTTTGTTACATAAAACAAAAATAACATGTGTAATGCACTATTACAGTGATTTTACTGTAATAGTGTAGCAAGTTTTTTCTCCTATTATCTCTTTCTCTCAGTATCAACAGCAGTGTCACCATCTCAAGGAAAATATAACTACGTGTGATATTCAGACTATTGTATTTAAACCACAAATACAAATCTGCAGGAATTTCAACACACTATCTGTGGAAAGTTGCAGCATGCTGCATCTCTATGATGAGCTATAAACCTTGGACCTTGTGAACAGTACCATGTTACACATGTGTTTTTTGATTTGGTGTTAGTGTCAAGACTACAAAATCCCCTCTATGAACCAAGCATTAAAGGGATAGTAATGTTTCACAAAAATGCAGCTCAGATTAATCTTTGTAGTATCTGGGCCATGAACAATGTTATTTCAGTACTGTAACAGCTGTAGTTCAAGAGTCATTGAATAATAGTATCAGAGCAGCTAGACTGTCCAGATGGATTGCAGCAAGGGACAATCTTCACTGAGCATAAGGAAAAACCTGAAAGACCTCTCAAGGGGGGGAGCATTTCCTTATACTCACAGAAAGAAGATTGTCCCTTGCTGCAACCTGTCTGGTGGAGGGACCAGATTCCATATCTGAGGGGAGGCAGCTCGCACTAGGTAAAAGGGGTGGGAGGGGAATACTTTATCATTCAATTACTCTTGAACTACAACTCTGACAGTATTGAAATAACTCTCTCCATGGCCCAAATACTATGAAGATTAACTGGAGCTGCTGTTCTTGTGAAACATTAATATCCCTTTAAATGTACCACTTTTAAGTGGTTCTGGGTAAGACAAAAAGAAGTAAATATAAAACTATATTGTTTACACACACACGAAAAAATATGTCAAATATTCACACTTACTAAAGAATAAAAATCACAACTCACTGTAATACTAAATACATAGTCATCCTTAGAAGAATATTAAGATGCTCTCACACACCCATTGAATATGACTCCTTGCCTCAAATGAGTTTAAAATGTCCACTGGCATTTTCATGTTTCCTGAACCTACATGATGGAATTCAACTGTAAATCAAGCTACAGAGATACAAAGCCACACACGCACACTCACACACATGCATACACACAAACACTATTTTTATGACAAAAAGCACACTTTATCTTTCTTTTGGAGTTTGAATTATCTTTCATAGGTATGCCTTCATGAGACACTCTGCACTATTTGTAGGTTCCCCAACTTCTTGTGTTGACTCCTATGAAGTCACCTGTGGATTCTGACAGCATCAGTATCAGTATGTCAGACGAACATCGTCAGAATGACATCTTGTAGTCTCACAGACCAACTACAGTACATCCACCTGCTCACTCCCATTCTAATAGCTATTTCCTTCTCAGAGGCTTCCAGTACTAAAAGAACCATTTATTTACAGTGTATCCAGCTGTATATAAAGGGTTAACTTAATACTGCCATGCGGAGCGGAGTACCTCTTACAGGAATGTTTTTTATATTCTGGTGTAGTATATCCCAAATCAATCTAGTTATCTTGTGAATTGTTTTTTTGTTTATGTTCTTTTATTACATGTATAATTGTTGCTATGCTTTTTATTTTATTTAATCATTAAAAGCCATTGTTTGTGTATTAAGTATAGATCCATACAGGTACAGGGATATTCAGTACCATCACTTTTATTTTTTTTTTTAATAAAAAAAATAATTATATATAGCAATTTTCAAAAAACAGAAATAATATGTTACATAGTGCCAGCATCTTTTTTTCAAGAAAAATAGCCTTGGATCCATACAATTTGCTCATAGCAGTTTGATTATAGTGTATGTAATCTGATATAGTATTCTTCTACTGTGTAATTTTAAAATAAAAGTTGGCATTTACCCATTTTCTTGAATCTTGGATTTTGTTTATTTTGTAACTATTTTATTATATTTTTACATTGTATTGTTTTATTATATATACCTGTCACCAGAGGGGAGCAATTACCCTCACAAATGCCTCCCTTCATCTCCCACTTGCCTCTGTAAAACAGCAGGAGGAGTGAATGTACAGGGCCAACACTGTTCTTACAAGATGTGTCCAATCTATCCTTCAGACTTACAACATGTACATCTGTTTGTTTTTCTGCACACTGAAAGTCAGATTCTTTGAGGAATGAGGATCTGAAAGGTCATGGTGAAATAAGAAAGGAAACAGGAGGCAAATTCACCCTCTGGACACTTCTTTAAAGTTGCCTCCTGGATCTGATGCAAGTGAGGGATGTTTGATATCCTCTCCCCCTCCCCCTCCACCTTTATCCATTTTCTTTGCACCCTTACCCCAATATTATCCCTCACTCTCACTTATGTCTCTCCACCCTGTTGCCCATATTTATCCTATTTCTCTATCTTACTCAGCTTCTCTCTCTCACGTCTCTCCCTTGTCTTTATTCATCAACTTGTCTTTATTACCCCCAAGTTGCCCTTCCAATTTCTCTCCCCTTTTGCTGTTTCTCAAACCCTCTCTCCTTTCTCTCCCCCCTTGTCCTCCTCTTCACTTTATGCCTTCTCTGTTCCCTCAATTGAAATATAGCTACACTAGTGATACCACATACCTTAAAATTATATGACTACCCTCTGGTAGCCATTGAATTTTAAGATCTGTGGTAACAATAGTGTAACTCCTTTTTATTTGCAAACTCTGTGCTATCACTAATTTAGCTTAATTTCAACTGAAAGCTCTGTGTATCACTATTGTTGTTCCTTTGCAATTGTAAGCTCTGCGGTATTACTTGTGGGGCACCATTTCAATTGTAGGATCTGTGGTATCAGTAACATAGCTCCATTTCAATTGTAAGCTCTATGAGAAGCCAAATGTAGCACCATTTTTATTGGAAGCTCTTCACTGTCAATTGTGTAGCTCCATTTCAAATGGAAGCTATGTGTATCACTAGTGTAGTGCAGTATAATTCTGAGATCTGTAGTATCACTAGTGTAGTACCATTTCATTTGTAAGCACTGTGGTATCACTTGCCTTAGTTTAAAAAATAAATGCCAATTCTAAAATTAACGAATGGGGGCAGGCTGGGACAGTGGGTTAGAGTCATTGAAGAAATCTGCCAATTGCTTGTGTTGCTTCCCAGGCCAAAATATGCCATCCCTCACATATAGGGCTGAATTCCATTGCAGGTTATAACTTTATCACTGGTTTTATCTCCAAATCTATAGCATCCTATAGGATTTTTTTTAGATAAAAGCAGTCATAACATATGTCCCTTGAAATATCATCCACACGGGGTGCTATGTGGTTGTTCTAACTGTCAAATATTTTTCACTCATTAATAAGTAGGAACCACCATTTAAAATTAGAGTAAAGGAACCTTCAATATTAGCAGAGGAAGGGGTGGAATTTTGGAATTCCTTCATTTGGAATGTGGGGATGACAGATATAAAAAATGTAAGTGCTAAATTTCATCCTTGAAATTCGACTTTCAAAAGAGTAGGGAAAACTATTTTTTTCTAGCCCTTTTACTACCTATTCTATTCTATTTTGGTTAGTACGTATGCTGAATTTTGCAATTTGGTGTATATAACAAAATGGCTCAAAAGAGCATTGCTAACTGAGATTCTGCTATCACATTGAATGGAATGGACTCACTAAGGCTTCCTTTCCCATCAGGATAAGCCTTTCCCAGACATGGCAGCTCATGTCTTCCGAGACTGGAAAAAAAGCTTATTCAGTCTCCACTGGCTGCGACCACCACCACAGCCCCTACCCCCATTGTCCTCATGCGTACCCAACCACACTCCTCACACTCATGCAAATCCCTATTAACCCCTATAATAACAGGCAGCCTAAAATGCATTGCTATGTAATGCAGTGCAAACTTGCATCAAAAGGGTTAACTACCCAAAGAATAAATGTACACTACCTGTCACCCCCCACTAGCCTTACCAGTTATAAAATTAACCCCTCCATTGTTGTATTCACTGGGAACATATTGCAATAAATGCATTCGATCTGGTACAGCACTGGTTAGGTTAAACTTGTGAAGAATTAAACGTTGGTTAAATCTAAGGCCTAAATAGCCTTCATTTGTTTTCTTTTTTTGGGGGGGGTGGCATTAATGTTGTCCTTCCATCTCTCCATCTTGAGCATATCATGGTTGGCAATCAAGCATATTAAATGAATAAAGGGGTAAGTTAATTCCTCTTTTTTTTTATTTAAAGTACAATACAACGCTACCACTAAAAATAAAAAAATACCCCTGTGGTCTTGCCTGACATCAGTGGCTGGCAATTGGGCAGTCCATTGTAGGGAAACATACAGGTACTGTCTTTTATATGGCCAATCCCTGTTTAATTTTTTTTCCTTATATTCCCATTGGCTGAGAGATGGTGTTACACAGAACATAAAAAGTGCCCTGGAGTATTTTAAACCCCCCCCCATCCAATCAACAATGAGAAGGAAGGGGTCACACGCACAAAATAAGTGACCCGTTTCTCAACGCAAACAGTGAGCAGAGTGGGGAGGGGTATCTTATGGTGCATGCATATCCTTTCTCCTTATCTGTGATTGACTGGGAGGTTAGGTTACTTATGGGCACATTATGTGCCCTATTTAACCCCACCTCACAGACAATGTAGTGTAAGCAATATTTAAATAAGGATTGGTCATATAAAAGACACTCCCTTTTTTCCCACAGTGGGATCTGGGCAATGGGCCTGGAAGGACTGGTGCGTGTGTGACTTTATTTATTTATTTAGGGGCGGTGAGTGTGGCAGCAGGCTTTTAAGGATTTTTTTTTAATTTACTTATTTTATTTGATAAGTTACTGATGTGGAGGACCAGGGTATCACAGACACCACTAGACCTCCGACATCAAGGGGAATATGTGTTTTTTACATACATAATACTATCCGGGGGGCGGGGTTGTGGAGGAAGTGGTCCTGGGAACCATGATTTTCAATAAATTAATAGGATGTTCCAAATTCCGTATTGATTTTTTTTTATACAGGTTTTTGCTGGACCCCATATTAATTATATTTTGTATTCATTAACCCCTCCATTGTCATGCACTTATTGCAGATGCCATTGCAACTGAAGAGTTAATCATGTTTTTGGAAGAGGGGTTGGGGTGGTGTTTTTTTTTTTTTTTTTTTTTACCTATTTACAGGTCTTTTATAAACATGTTAAAAAGCAGTGCACCAAGTAGTGAACCCTGAGGTACGCCACTCTCAACTTTAACTGTATTGGAGAATTCTCCATTTACAACACCACACTGTTCCCTATCCTTCAACCAGTGTTATATCCAAAGGTTCTCTCCTAGACCTAATTTCCATATTTTATACACCAGCCTCCTGTATGGCACTGTATCAGATGACTTTGCAAAATCTAGATATACTACATCTACTATTTTACCAGTATCTAAGTTGCTACTTACGTCTTCATAGAAGCTCCAAAGATTTGTTTGGCTAGATCTATTCCTCATAAAAACATGTTGATTCCTGCTAATAATCATATTTTCCTCTCTGTAAATCCTGAATATAATCCCTTATTATCTCTTTTAGCAGTTTTCCCACTACAGAGGTCAAACTCACAAGTTTCTGTTTTAATTCCATTCTGAAATAAAAGTGCTTCATTAGCTTTATGCAACTCTTGTGGGACTGAGCCAGTGGTGATAGAGTTTTTTAAGAGTAAAAAGGTTGTTCTTGTTAACACTGCTCTGAGTTATCGAAGAACTCTTGGATATATACCATCAGGACCAGGTGCATTGTCAGTCTTCATTTTGACCCTTGACCTATTCTTGTGTTAACTCAATCCTATATAATAATTCGTTAGGATGTTTGTTAGAAGCCATCATGCACAGTCCACATGATTGCATTGCGTGAGTGAGGCAAAGCAAGACTGCATCTCGTGGAGCAGTGAGGTAGCAGCCGCTTAACTCTTTGGGTGTCAGAGAGCTTTGCAATGCATTGTGTACCCCTCTAGCACTCAAAGGGTTAACATTACCCAGACCTTGGCCCGTGTACATGGGTTTTTACACTAGTATCTGATAATGGTATAGTGGCATTTATTACTTGTTTAGGCTCTTATGCGATTTCTTCTTCCCAAAGAAAATGTTCAGAATATCAGACTTTCCTTTATCTTCCCTAATCATCTATCTCATCTAATTTTTTAAAGTTCCAATGCACTCCATCTTAATTTTTTTGCTATTTAAGTAAATGAAAGAACATTCTGTTCTTTCAGACTAAAAGAGTTTGAATGCCATTTTTCCCTTTTCATTTCTTTCTTTACATTTCCATATTGGTTGCGATACACTTCTTTTGCATATATTCCCCCAATGGTATATACAGTTAAATACATTTCCGCAGCCTAAATTTAAATTCTGAACAGTTTTGTTCAGTATTTTTTCCTTTAAAGGGCTAGTAATGCCTGTATTTAACTTGCTGCTATATTGTAGATGTTAAAAAAATATAGTGTATGGAGAAAGCCCCATCTCTCAAACCTTTACGGTTTGAAAGGTATTTGCCGCTAAAGTTCCCCCCTCCCTCACATCAGCTGTAAAGCTGACAGAAGGTTGGAGGACAAGCACTTAGAGTAAAATTTCAATTTATTAAAAGAGCAAACAGGTAATGGAATATACAAAATAAACAGGATAATAAATAGGATTCCACCACGGAGCAAGATAGTCCTATGAGAAGTAGTAAATCGTATCTGGGTATCCCTCATGTAGACTAGGAGTCTGCCAGAGCTACAGGTCTGCACCAGACTGGGTATCCAACTAAGTCGAGGCAACATGGAGAGGGTAATCAGACGGAGTCACAGGTCAGCACTAGAATGGGTAGAGATACAAGCCAAGGTCAAGGCACAGAGCGGGTAGTCAGCCAAAGCCACAGTACTGCAACCGGAAGGATAGATAGCCAAGCCTAGGTCATACATGGAGCGGGTAGTCAGACAGAGCTACAGGTCTGCACCAGATTGGGTATCCAACTATCTCAGAGATGATACGGAGGGGATAGTCAGACAGAGCCAGAGTCACAGGTCAGCACCAGATAGGATAGACAGACAATGCCAAGGTCATACATGGAGCTGGTAGTCAGCCAGAGCCTCAGGTCTGCACCAGATAGGATGGTCAGACAATGCCAAGGACATACACGGAGTGTAACTATAAATAAATCAACTGATACCTGACACCAAAGTAAGGGCTACTGAGCATAGGTTCCCCAGCCCTTATATACCTAGCCAGGAAGTGGTAGGGAAGAGTTAAGCCATAGCTCAGGGTATAAAGTAATGCAACATCACACCCACAGGTGCACTAAAGAAAATGTCGCAACAACCCACGCATGTGCATTGAATCCTGCTTCGCCTGGTAGAGGAGGTCAAGCCGCACTGCCCCGGGAGAGGGCACGGCCGGCCGCGGGAGGCACCAGATGTGTCTAGGCCGCAAGAGGAGAGAGACACGGGGAGCAGGGAAGGGGCACCAGCACTTGTTCCAGCAAGGCAATGGTTACTGGCCATACAATGCCGGTCAAGAGGTACAGCAGGTTTTAACAAACCCATGTTGTGATCACTTTTCTAAATGTTTACCTACTTTAATATTGCACACCATTTCTTTGTTATTTGTTATCACTTGGTACAATACATTTGTATTTCTTGTCGACACTTCCACCATTTGTGACATGTGCCTATACCTAAGCATGCTCACAAACCTGTTTCCCTTAGCACTCTGACACGTCTCATATCTCCAGTTTATATCTGGATAATTAAAATCTCTCATAATTATAGTATGCCCAAGTTGTGCAGCTTTTCTCATTCGTAATACCAGTTGGGCCTCAACATTCTCACTCGTATCTGGTGGTTTGTAGCATATACCTACCACTTTTTTTTTACCTTTTACCCCACAGTTGACCTCAATTTCTACCCACAAGGACTCCACGTTATGGCCAGTTTCCTTGAAAATATCTCTCCTTAAACTTGGCTTTAGATCAAATATAAACACACACACCTCCCCCCTTGTCTATAAATCTTGTCTCTCCAAAAGAGGGAATAGCCCTCAATATTTACAGTCCAATCAGGTTTATCATTTCATCATGTTTTGGTCATACCAGCTCATTAATTACCAGCAATTATTGTTCTCCCATTTTACCTACTATACTTCTTGCATTCGTTAACATACAATTAATTTTGTCATCATTACATATTTTACCCACTACTTGCCCTTTTTCTACATCAACATTTAACAGGAGTTCCTCCCTATTAGCTACATTTATCCAGTCCAAGGAAAGTGTCTGAGATCCAGACACTTTTCTTGGGCTTCTTAGCCTTGCTTTGTATGTGTTTTTAATGTTTTTCAGTGTTCTAAAATTATTCCAAAGGGGTGTAAAAAGACAACAACCAAAAAACTCACTTCAGCAATCCCTTTGTCAGAATGTGATTGCAGAACTGACCAGCTGGAAATATCTGCAAAATGAAAAAATAGCCATTCAGTAAATTTTTCCAGCTGGAGTGGAATCTTGGCCGAAGAAAGAATTTAAGATAAGTGCGTTTGTAAGAGAATGACGCATACTAGATTACACTATATGGCAAAAGGTTAATTATATTGCATCGCATATTATGGAAATAATATATATTGCAGGGTTTATCCTGCTGAGTTAAATGTGGGTGCTTCCTCTGCTTATAGATGTGTTATTCAAACATTATTGCACCACAAGTTTTTTTGGGTGCAGTACGCCCATCACTGGAAATTTTACAGTAGTGCTGTTGCTACAACAGCCTACGGAGAATTACTGTCACTGACAATAGCCATCTATAGATTGCTGTAGCACCAGGCCACCCTAAAAGCTACAGCAGTGGAAGTACTGAACCCAAAGAAATGCAAGACGGGCAACAATAACCTTTGCATAAAACGTATCTCAGCTGTGGGAGTACCATTGTTTTACCAGGATAAACCTGCAATATATATATTCTTTCCATAATATGTGATACAATACCTTTAATCTATTGCCATATAGTGTAACCTTGCATTAAAGGGATAGTAATGGTTAATTTTAAGTTGATTTAATATTGTAGACATTAAAAAAGGTTAACATCTATGTAAGTCTTCTCTCTCAAATCTTTATGGCTTGAGAGATATAACTTGCCAAAGTTAACTTTTCCTGGCTGTTTCACTCAAGTCTGCCATCTAGCTGACAGCTGCAGATTCCAGTCATTTGACCAGACAGAGGCTCTTCAGCAGAGCTGGAATCACACTATTTAGAAATAAATACTTCATTGGAACGGTCTACAAAGTGTGCTTGCAAACCAGGCACACATTGTAGACCGTTCTAAATGAAGTATTTGTCTTTAGATATTGTTATATTGGCACTACTGAACAGCCGCATCTGGTCAAGCGACCAGAATCTGCTTCTGACAGCTTTACAGCTCGTCAAGCAGAAAGGGGAGGGACCAGAGAACTTTGTTTTCCTATATCTCTCAAACCATAACGGTTTGAGAGATACAAATAAGTGCAAGTACTCTATTTTAATTGTATCTACCATTTAGTTAATACTTTTTTTCTGGCATTACTATCCCTTTAAGTAATTCTGTCTATGAGGAGGATCTGGTTAAAATCAAGCACCTATCTTGGATTTGGGGAGGATTATTTAGTTCAACTGGAGGGCCTCACTTTAACCCCCCTAATCTAGAATCTACTCCTTTTTCAGTTTGACAACTTGGGAAGTTTCTCATATCTCAGAGACACGTTAATAGGCTACTGTGGTCAATGCAGTGGCCTGTGTCGAACTTGCTTGAAGTTCAGTGTCAGCTCTGTGTGACCTCTGTGTGAGATGCTAAAAATGAATGTTTAATCTCTGTGATCCGTTCACAGAAACCAAACAGGAACAATTAGTACTTGCCTTTACACATAGTACAGCATTGTGTCAATTCCAGTAAGACAAGGTCAGAGAGGGTATATAACCTACTGTACCTTTAATTATTCTTTGTGTCAAACTCTTGACTAGCAGATGCTGCCTAAGAATAACTTACATTGCATCCATGGGATTTTAACATGTTAAATTACAAAGTATTTTAAATACACGTTTCTTTTACTAATCATTTTATACAGTGAGGCTAATGTACTCAGGAGAACTGGATCAATTCTAGGGGAATCCTTTTGCATCATAGGGGCAGTTAACATCCCCACTGACCTAACCTTTTGAGTGCATCGTAATGAGTTGCATGGCCTCTGGCCCTCAAAACGTTATATGCATATATAGCAGTCAGAGGGTTACACCTCCATTTAAATGCTTGGGCATTTGGGGATATCTGTTTGTCCTATATGGTGCAGTTGGTTTGCTCTAGAATTGCTCCAATACCTCCAAGTGTATCAGCCTCATTGATATCATTTGTGGCTTTTTATATGTTGAGGGGCATATGCATCAGATAAGCAGAATATTAAACAATTTATTTAGCTTTTCATTTTGGTTCATAAGTGCCATCTTCTGTTGCAAAATCCCCTCAGGACAGACACAAACAGGAAACTATGCAGTGCAAAACAGCCCTGTGCAAAAAAAGGCAGATTGTACCAATGTTCTGCATTGTGTGAGCACACCCCTCCTGTTCTATTCTACCCACTCTTCCCTAATGTCTTCTGTTGCCTTATTTATGGATCAACATTTCAGGACTATATTTAATTTACACCTCTTCACAGCAGACAATAGGTTTCAGTAGTCTGAATTATATGTCATAAAAGCTCATCTAAAAGTTCATCTAAAACTCTGCAGAATCATAAAAACATTTTCATGTTTGAAATTCCACCGTCCAATGACAAGATTTCCAGTACAAAAAAGACAACCCTTAGTGTATACTTGCCCCTGCACTTATTCTCCTCAGAACTGGTGCTGTGAGTTCCACAGAGGCAACTGATAATTCCTACTTGCTGTTTTCACATCATGCCCACCTGTACAATCAAAGGAATGGGATTGACAACTTCAGCTCTTGCAAGTGGTGTGACAAGAAGCTGTGGAATAATCAGTGGGCAGAGATTAAACAGATTGAGCTTTAGCAATTGTTCTTTTATTTTTTATGCTAGGGATAGTAATGTTTCATAATAAAAGCAGCTCTAATTAATCTTCATAGTATTTGGGCCCTGGAGAGTGTCATTTCAATTCTTCAGAGTTGTAGTTCAAGAGTAATTGAATGATAAAGTATCCCCCTCCTGCCCCTTCTACTGATGTACACTCTGCCGCAGAGTGTGCCCAGGTAGACTGCAGAGAGGGACAATCTTTAATTAAGGTAAGGGAAAAAGCTGAAAAACCTGTCAATGGGGGCAGGGTTTTCATTGTTCTCACAGTAAGAATTTTGACCCTTGATGTGAGCTGTCTGGTCTATGGACTGGATTCCACATCTGAGGAGTGGGGGCTTACACTAGGTAAAAGGGACAGGAGGGGGATACTTTATCATTCAATTACTCTTGGACTACAATGCTTGCAGTTATGAAATACCACTCTCTATGGCTCAAATACTATGAAGATTAATTGGAGCTGCTGTTTTTGTGAAACATTACTATCACTTTAAGACTCATATAATCCTGTGGTTATAGTTCCCCACTGCTCTGTAACCATACTCAAAACAGTGTTCTCCATCTACTTTTGGCTTAAGCACTTAACAGTGGAATTAGTCTAAGGAGGATTAAATTCTGTATTGTGCTTTGAAAGAATATTGAATATAATTTTCTTTAATATATAATGAGGGATGCAATGGCGTTACTCCTTTGTGGTTTTCCAATGGTTTTGTTATTTAATTGTTACCTTATTATCTTTCTGAGTATTTTCACTGTTGAAACATTATATTTGACTGCATACCTTTTGTATTGAATTACTAAAAAGCATTTATTTTCCCTTTATGAAATCCTCCATAGGTTGGTGTATAAATTTCTTTAATGTAATCATGTTATCAAATTACTTCAGTAATGTCCTTAGAGGGAAGGTAAATTAATACCCATTCACAAGTTTTATAGAATTCAATTTCAGCTAAACATTACAGAAGTTAACAGTGATACAGAAAATGCAAATAAAGCTGTTTGTTTACAAAAGTGTCTCATTTCTCAATATGGGAATTGAACAGACTCCTCTATTAAGCTCTTACTGTTTAATATAAACTAATCTATGGAGAAGTAAATGCAATGCATGTATTTGGTATCTTTTGTCTATCATTTTCCCTTATTTCCCTTTTTAGATTCTCCAGTATTTTAAGGAGGTAATTCATAGGGATAGGTGAAGAGTCCAAATTTTTCCTTTGAGGACAATTTCACAAAAATTCTCACCTAGAGAAAATGCATACATTTTCCACCTTTTTAGCACCATCAATGAATTTCTCCTAGAACGTGTTCTTTCAATGGCTGCAAGAATTGAGTATGCACGCTCAGATTCATATACTTAATAACATTTAGATATTCCTCAGTATTTGCTTCTAGGTCTATGTGAGTAGCATTCTGGGTGGTGATGGTGACATAGTGGTGGCTCATTATTAATGTGTTCCATACTGCACTTAGAAAACCTGTGGTACTGTCACCCTTCTTGTCTTTTGGGGAGATCCTAGTAAAGTCTTATATCACTGAGAGAACAGTGAGAGTTATTTTGTAAGGATACCTACCTTGTGATACCAGGATAAGTGTTTTTTATGAAAGTATGTGTTATCATTTCTTTAATGTGAGTAGGAGTCTTGTGGGTGTCTGTGGTATTAGTGTTTTCTTCAAGATACTGGAAACTCATACCATTAGATTGTATGAACTTGTAGATTCTATTTTTTATGGAAGGGAGGTAGCCATTGGATGAAAGGGACCAAGCAAGTGGCTAAAAGGGAGTAGAAAGAGCAGTAGAAACACAGGGTATGGAAAGAGACAGAATGTCAGAAAGGATGCAGGAGGAGCATATGATTCTTTGGAGATCACAAGCAAAGGAACAGATGTGAAACAGTGATGGTAGTAGGGGAAAGACTAGATTTAGCAGGAGTAACAGCAGAGATAGAAAGAAAGGGATACACAGGAATGTACCAAGTTACTGAGGCAGCGCTACAGGTTTTGTCAGAGGTTGGTGCTTCTGGAGGGCTTTCTACTTCCTGAAAGCAATTATGTAGTTGAGTGTTCCTCTCAGGGGCCATCAAGAACTGTGATCGAGTGACCTGTGTGAAGTTGAAACAGAAAAAAGCTTTAATACCAGGTACAAGTGGATTCAATGTTTAAACCATTAACCTCTTCCACTTTTAACCCACCTCTTATAGGGAGCACTCCCTCAACTTCCACTACTCTCAGAGATCAGGTCTACTTCTTTTGTTTACAAGGGGACCTGCTCTCCAAAAGGATGAGGAAGTATAACTGGAGAACCCTTTACCTTATAATGGTTTTCAGATGCTCACCTTCTGCTATCTATCTCTTTCCTCTCTTTTTCTTTCTCCTCACTCATGTTTAATCTTATCTATCCTTCCATTCTACACACTTTTAATTAACCCCCTCTCTCATTTTCTACTCTGAAAGTTTATTTCCTCCTATCCTTTCTTCTTACCCTCAGGTTATCCGAATTGCCCACTCCCAAGTTTATCATAACGTTTTGCTCCCTTTAACGTGTATCCCCTACTTAAACTTATTTTCTTCTTCCCAATGTGTCCCTTAGACTCCTTCCACAATGATTTCCATCAGTCTCCACACCACCTCATATTTATCCCTATCTATTCTTGCCTTAGACATCCTCGTGTCTAACTCTCCATTCTTGGTACAAGTTGATGTTAATATATAGCATTTGATTTAAGTGCATACATATAATTTATGTCTATTTAATAAAAAAAAAAACATTTTTCTTCCATTTTTGATAATCTTATGGACAATTGGTAGAAAAAAAAAAAACAAAGAGGCAAATACATTCTTCCAATGATTATTTCAAACGCAAATGGTTCCTTTCTTATAGAACTGATTTTGTACATGACATTCTGGGAATAGTCACTTGTTTGCACTGACCTTATAAGTAATAACAAGACAAACATTTGTACTATACTGACTGTGACTGGGAATGAAACCCTTTGAAGTGGACAGTTAAAAGCAGTTTGTTTCAAGGCAGTTGGCTGTTAGAACAATAATAACCAATATTTTTAATAAAAGCTAAGTTGCCCTTATTGATTTTAAGTCATGTTTTGACTGGAAATACAACAGAATTTTAAATTACTAAGAGCACAGTATAAAAACTTTTTCAAGAGAAGTAGCACCACAATTATGAATCATATTTTTACTATTTGAAGCATCTTAAATGTTGAAAGTTTTAATAATAATAAAAAATTCTCCAGTATTTTAAATGCATGTAAGACCCTGCCTCAATCAGTTGAAATCGTTATATATATGATATGATAGATGGTAGAATTAATTCAGTTAATCACTGGGACTTTTACATATACCTTTGTTTATAATATCATGCCCTCCTACGTAACACACTCCATTCATTAGGTTTTCATGACAATGCTCTTTCCTGGATTTCTTATCTATTCCAGGATATCAAGCAAGACTCTATACTCAACTATTCATCTATCTTCCCTGTTGATCTATCTTTTGGCATATCCCAAGGCTCTATTGTAGAAATTGGCTAAGTGTCACTTCAAACTCAAAAATGTTAAACATTCAGCTGATAATTATACTATACAGTAAAGCCAGAATTATTTCCATTTCCCATGCTAGCTAACTGTTGTTCATAATAAACTCCTCTGTTTTCATTTTTTTTTCAAAACCTTTGAAACTACAGATGTTCCTTTCACTTTTGTCTATGAAACGCTGCTAAAATAAAACTATTTCTGTGTATTTCCTCAAAAACAAAATGTTGATTCAGGCTCTCATCCTTTCCCACCCTGAGCACTAGAACTTATTCCTCACTTGTGTCCTCACCTCTCTACCCTTCAGTCTATTCAGAATGCTGCTGTAAGGATCACAACATTATCTTCTAGTTCTGCATCTTTTTCCCTTGTATTAAAATTGTTCTACTGGTTTCCTATTTAATTTCAGGTACAGTACAAATTTCTTCTTGTATGCTTCAAAACCCTTCACTCTCAGGCCCCTAATTTTATCTGTGAATGAATACTCCTGATGTTCCTACTCACTATATGTTCTCTAGTTATTCCTGCCTTGTCTCTTAAGCCCATCCTTTCTTTTATGCTGTACTCCGTTTCTGGAACTCCCTACCTGTCATAATACATATGACGTTCAGTCTTCACACTTCTACATCAGCCCTTGTTCCATAACTCTTCTGACTCACCAGCACTGCACTGTGGTCACCTTGGTCGATTAGGAAATTTGCACTTATACAAATACTTAGAGGGTTATGCAATAAGGCATGATAAAGTGGCAATAACTTCTCCATTGATATGTGATTCTATAGAGCGTATGCACTATGATCTCTACCACTTGAAATGTCTTAGTGCATTGGCTGTGAAGAATCACATAGGAACTGGAGACTGATAATCCTTGAGAAATTATATCTTCTTTATCACCACTTTATCACACCTCAGTGCATCTCCCCCACCTTATATGTATTATACCTAATTAAACTATAAACTCTTTTTTGCAGGAAATGCTTAATTTTCTTTTCATGAACTGAATGTGTTGTACGTGTTAAACTATGTAAAGCACCGTGTACCCAGTGTTGTTATGTAAATAAACTTATACATTCATAAGTACATAATTATGGATTATGGATGTTTGTAATTGAAGCAGCTGACATATTTGACTATCTAGGAAAAACTGATGTAGACTTAGATGAAGAATATATATGTGGAATAATACAAATTAAGAAAAGATCATACCACCTATATTATCTGCTGACTTTTTCAAAGAACTACATTACATAATTTCTAGGGATGGGCAAAAATTTTCACCTCAAACTGAAATCGGCGAATAACGGCGTATCCTGTGAAAAGTGCAGTTTTTCCACTTTTTTCACCTAGCTCATTCCATTGAAAAAATGGGAACAATGAATTTACACACAACACATAACAAATATTAATTTATTTCACAAAGGCATAG
This sequence comes from Rhinophrynus dorsalis, assembly GCA_037306005.1. Lineage (NCBI taxonomy): Eukaryota > Metazoa > Chordata > Amphibia > Anura > Rhinophrynidae > Rhinophrynus > Rhinophrynus dorsalis. Next base: position 201,233,722 of record CM074721.1, read on the forward strand.
TATAAAAGGGGCATGAGGGTGCCTGTGTTGTGGAGAAAGAATCAGTTGAACAGGGAATGTTTTTTTTGGGGGGGTTGTTTACTGGGATTGGGGGGCAGTTAAAAATAAAATAAATCCTAAATACAATTAAAAAAACCCATAAGACATGGTATAAAAGATGTCTGAGGAGGGTGCTTGTGTTGATGGTTGGAGTCTGGGAATGAATCAGTTGAACGGGGAATTTATTTTGGGGGGATTCTTGACTGGCATTGGGGGGACAATCAATAAAAAAATAAATAAAATAAAATAAGAAATGTATACGTAAAGTGATAGAGACAGGACAGGAACCCCCTGACATAAGCTGCCACTGAGGTAGACTGATACTTGACATGATAGAATATTTTGTAGAGGATGATTTGTTGTTAGAGGCCCAAGCCCTGAGAAAACATTTATTTTGTAGGACTTAAGCTTGTTAGAAACAAACCCCAAAAGATTGTTAATTTTTTGTGGTAGGACTATGTTTTTTTTTTTATTATATTTTTATTCATTTATTTATAAAGCAAAAGCCCTGTGAAAAAAAAAAATCCCTACTGATTCAGTGCCAGCAGGTCATGTTGGCCAGTAGCCACTGGCCATTGTCAAATGTCTGCTGCTGAGTTGTTTAAGTAGCAGGATGATTAGGCAGCTAAAAGGGAATGGGATCAACAAAGCAGCAACATGGGAGATGATTGATGGAGGTTCCACTTGCCACGAAAAGCTCCAGTGATGCGCCTGAGGCAGTAGCAGCACAATAAGTAGCCCCCAGTCTATGTGGAAAAAAGAACAAGTTGGCCAATAATTCTTCTCCACCTGCCCCTCCTCCAAAATCATTGGTGTGGTGTTATTAGAATATACATTTTTCCTTGAGAGGAGGAACTGTGGCTCTCATCAGCAACTGCAATGTGCGCAGTGTGTGTGGTAAATAACATCTGAGGGCACAACTGTATCTAAACACTATGACACCAGAACCCAAGTACTGCCGCTGTCACTATACCCCTTGCCCACACCCCGCTAAGGACACATGACAACTTGCTGACAGTTTAATAATAATGATGAACCCTCTCTGCCACCATCTTATATTCTGTGGGATGGAATCTCCTCAGATACGCCTTGATGCCCAGCTTGTGATTCTACTCCATCACACTGCCATGTATGGTCAGTGCACCCCACAGTGTGCAATGTGTGGAAACAAACTGCCATCCTAACATCTACAGTGTGGCTATCATTGGCTGGGGGAGGTAACTATAAACGAATTGAATTAGCAGAAGATGTAATTGCCCTAGAGGAAGAAGGTGATGGCGAGCTAGTTCTTTCACTGATCATGGAACTTCCAGTCTCTGCCTGGGTTTCTCTATTCTTCCTCCTCTTTGATCTCTGCCTCACCTCTTGTTGCCTTTCTGGAGAGTCAGGGGGTACAGCCACAGTGGTGCTTGATTTCTGTGGTGGGTGTTTGGCTTTAACATGTTTTACATAAATGTCATGGTGTCAGTGTTTCATATGAGTTATCAGTGCAGTTGTGATAAGACGCGTTCCCTTCTTTCCTCTTCTCACTGACTTGTCACAAATTGTGCACTGTGTTGTTAATGATGACTGCACTGTGCCTACCCCAAGAGAAAAATAATCCCACACCCATGACTTCAGGGGGGAGGGGGAAGATGGAGAAGAATGGCCTCTTTGTTCTTGTCCTCCACATTCCCCTTCACTGTCTGGGGCAGATGATGTTGCTGCTCTTTCTGCTATTGTCTCAGAACAAGCACTGCAACTAGGACCAGGAGTATTGGTGCTGCTGTAAATTGAACCTTTCATAGTCCCAGATCACTTCTTGACCCCATTCTCACTGTGTCCACAGAATCTGTGGCACACTAGCTTGCTCCTCCGCATCTTTCTTTCCTTGCAACTCAGCAGCAGCAGGAATTAGAGCAGTTGCAAATTCCTCAAATTCCAAATGCTCACTGCTAGTTGGAGGAGGTGACAAGCAATGTGACAGAGGGTCACCTAATGTCACCTTGCCATTTCTTTTGTGACATGAAGAAGGCAGACTGGCAACAGTAGTAGCAGGCACAGGCAGCTGATCTGTGCTCCTGCTGGTGGTGGTATTATTGCAGTGGTGACAATTCTGCCTTCTTCAGGATCATGTTCCGCATGGACAATGCCATGAGTGGAAGAGAACTCTCAGGGGAATGGTGTGGGCTCCCTTGACCGCTAGTCTTAACTCTTTCAATTGCTTCCACTACCACTCTTCTAACACTAGTCCCACCTTCTGCTTCACCATCACTGCTACTACTACTAACACCAACCACATCAATTTCAGCCCCTGAGTTTTCCTCCTCACAGTCACTATTAATATGATGATTACCCCCTCCTTCACTCCTAACGCTATCAAGCTGCTGGACCTTCTTAGTAGTAGTAGTAGTAGCACTGGCAAGACTACTAGGGGATGGCAAGTGTGACTTAGGGTCCCCTGCTGTCACACTTGGCATCATCATCTCCCTCCTTCCCCCCCTAGTATTACAAGACACACTGGCAGCAGGCACAGCACTGGTGGCAGAAGGGGCAGCACCACTGACAGCAGGCACAGCACTGGTGGCTCTGGCAGCATATCTGACAGCAGGCACAGCACATCTTACAGCAGGCAGCTGACCTGTCCTGTTCTCACTACTACTACCCTTTTCTTCCTCCCTTGACATTAATTTCCCCAAGAACCCTAGGGGTGATTTAGGGGGACTAAATTGCTTCTGTAGCGCTCACTTCCTCCTCAGACTCAGACTCATTGGACACATAATTGTCCTTCCAGTTCCTCCTTTTATTACTTTTAAACTTTCTCATAGTGATAGCAGTCACTGTGAGCCTCTCGTGCCTCAATTTTGCTAAAAGATTGCTGCTGAGTGGCACAGCACCTCTATCTCACTCTGTAGCTGCTTCTATTGCGTTTCACTTCCTGGAATATATCATGTTTTTATAGCAAAAAGGTGAAAAACATATAAATCAATGGGCGAAAACTTTCTAGCCACTGAAAAAAATGGTGAAGAATTTTGGCCAATGGGCAAAAAATACGAAGATTTTAATTGCTATTTTTAAATCAGATTTTCCACGAAAAAGCACACAACAATGTGCTTTTTGCGGATTTTTTCACAGGAACACGGCGGGACCTTTTGCCCACTCCTAATAATATCCATAATCTACCATCTGTTTACCTAAAATAGTCTCCTGGGAAGAAATTGTCACACCCTTGGAAATCTTTTGTGAATAATCTTAGTTGATTAGATATTTTATTTTATTAATCTCTCCAAACAGAAGATTATACAAGTCTTTGAATCTATTATATATCACTCATGTTTTGATTAATGGGTTGTGCTTTCCGTCTTTATCCAAGATACCATGCAGTAATTAATGTTTTGTTTTCATTTGCAGCATCCAAGTCAGAGGAATCTTTATCTATTTTAGACTCTTTAACCCTTTGGGGGAGATGCATTAAGGCATGATAAAGAGATTATAAAGTTGAGATAATTTATTCAGTAATATCACTTCTCCAATTCCTATGTTATTCTATGGAGCCAATGCACTAAGATCTCTCCAGCTTTGGAGATCTTAGTGCATTTGCTGTATAGAATAACATAGGAATTGGAGTAGTGATATCACTGGGGAAGTCATCTCTGCTTTATTATGACTTAGTGTATAATCCCCTTTGAGTGCCGGAGAGGTATCCAACACATTGCAATGAGATGCACTGGATATCTTTCTGGCACTCAAAGGGTTGTTATTTTTCTGCTCTTCCTTCAATTCTCAGAATCTCAGCCATGAAATTATATCAGACAGAGTCCATGAATACAGATTCCACATAGCACTGTAGAACCAATGGAACTAACCAATGTCTTGTCATTTGTTTTGGTATACTGTACGCTTACAAAATCAGCTGAGAGCATCTCAGCTCACCTCATTGTTTTTTACAGTGTTGAACATCCCTCTGGTCATCAATGGGTTAACTCTTTCATCAGATATTGTGCCTTTCTATTGTATGTCCTGACACATTTCCTTGTGTGTCATTGGTAGGGGTTGAAATTACATAGGTTTTGATTTCAGTCACCCTGCAATGAGTCTCATAGAATGTCTATAAAGTTTTGTAGCATGTACCTACTCCAGTGTAATAATGTGTCTTTCAAATGTTATTACTTTCCACAACAAAAAAGGGTTTGTGTGTGTGTGTGTGTGTGTGCATGTGGAGCAAGGTGACCTTTAATAGCTCCAGTTAATAAGAAAGAATGTTCAATCAAAGACACAGATGTTCAAGTGACATATATGTCAATTATCAGGCTGCCTGAGTCTCACTTATGACTGCCTCTGAAAATTCATTTTCAATTTCGTCTTGTCTGCAGATGAAAGTCTAAAATTCAGCATTTCGCCTGAAGCAACAGTGCCTAGTATCCGTTCTATCGAGCAAGGGCTTATTGAAGAGTTTATTCCCACAACATAAAAGGGCGATATTTTGGGCTGTGACTGCTATATGTTTATGTAAAAAAATGTTATATTAATACATTAGTGTACTGGTCAAGTTGATCTATAAAATTCAGTTTTGAGAGCTTTTTTTATCCTAGCTATTACATTCCAAAAGTTCAGGGCTTCATAAGCTAATTTCGAGGAACATCAGGAACCGATCAAATAACCCATGCTACACAGCTGGAAACAACCATTCAAGTGATTACATTAGCACCCAATCGGGTATTCCATTGTCAAACCAATCTTGATTTATACTCTCCTGACTAAAAAAAAAACACACTAGGAACCAAGTCCAGCCCTATGTGAGGATGGGAAAGCACAAAAACCCTTTTCAGTCATTGGGTGAAAGGAGTTTTTGGAGCTGTAGAGGCTGATGTACTAACAAGAACTAGAACAATTATATTGCAAACCAACTACACGAGGGGGCAAATAAAAGTTCCCCAAGTTCTGATTCCGTTAAATGAGACTTTCAACCCTTTAAATGATGGAGAGGTCTAAAATGCACTGCTTTACAATGCTTTGAACATCTGTCTAGCATTCAGGGGGTAAAAAGTGCCATTTAACTCTATGGGGATTTTTATTCCTCTTCTATTGTACAATTGGTTTGCCTGTAATTCATATGGTTCTTCTTAGTACATCATCCTTATAGTCTGTTCTCTCAGGTTATCAACACATCAAACCTTTTCACATTCATGTGTTTATCACTAGAGATGCTTGTAGACTAGGATATGGATGACTGTAGTGAGAATAGATAATTATTATGCAACTGACCAGATATCATGGATATGTAGATAGTTTCTGCATAGGTAAGAAGTTCATAGGGGTCATGTATTCACATGACTCTTAGCATAACTTAGCCCTAGACTAGATGTTCTAGTTCTATGTCTGCCTAACAGCAATTTATTAATATTATGGCTAAAATTCTCTCAAAGTTCTGTTTGTACATGAGAAAGGGTAGTGTGGGAGTGTATGGGTGTTCTAGCACATTCCATTCTTCTGTGCCTCGATTTATTTGTGTATGAAACAAAGCATAGAAAAGAGTAGTGTAACTTTGCTCAATTTCCCTTCACACATTGGATGGGAGGTACAGTGAGGGAAAAAAATATTTCATCCCCTGCTGATTTTGTACATTTGCCCATTGACAAAGAAAAGATCAGTCTATAATTTTAATGATAGGTTTATTTGAACAGTGAGAGACAGAAAAACAACAAAAAAAAAAAATCCAGAAAAACACATTTCAAAAAAAGTTATAAATTGATTTGCATTTTACTGAGTGAAATAAGTATTTGACCTCCTATCAATCACCAAAATTTCTCGCTCCCAGGTGTCTTTTATACAAGTAACAAGCTGAGATTAGGAGCACTCTCTTAAAGGGAGTGCTTCTAATCTCAGCTTGTTACCTGTATAAAAGACATCTGTCCACAGAAGCAATCAATCAATCAGATTCCAAACTCTCCACCATGGCCAAGACCAAAGAGCTGTCCACGTATGTCAGGGACAAGACTATAGACCTACACAAGGCTGGAATGGGCTACAAGACCATCGCCAAACAGCTTGGTGAGAAGGTGACAATAGATGGTGCGATTATTCGCAAATGGAAGAAACACAAAATAAGTGTCAATCTCCCTCGGTCTGGGGCTCCATGCAAGATCTCACCTCATGGAGTTTTAATGATCATGAGAATGGTGAGGAATCAGCCCAGAACTACACAGGAGGATCTTGTCAATGATCTCAAGGCAGCTGGGACCATAGTCACCAAGAAAACAATTGGTAACACACTACGTTGTGAAGGACTTCACTTTTGTCTCTTCTGTTTGGCACTGGTCACTGTTTCCATGTTTGTAGTTTACGGGAATTCCCAGGTCTTTCTTTAGTCTCCTAAACTGATTCCATCAAGTTCATAAATAACATTCTGATTTTTTCTTCCCAAATGCATAACTTTACACTTTCCCACATTTAACTTTATATTCCATTTGTTTGCCCAATTTGCCATTTTATGTAAAATGCCTCTGTAGAGAACAAACATCCTGTTCTGGATGTGTTATCCTACATAATTTAGTGTCACTGCATATATTGAAATTTTGCTTTCTGTACTTATTTCTAGGTCATTTATAAATATGTTAAAAAGTAGTGAACCAAGTACTGAACCCTGAGGTACTCCACTTTCAACTTTAACACTATTGAATAATTTTCCATTTACAACACACTATTCCCTATCCTTTAACAAATTTTCTATCCAGTTACAAATGTTATCTCCTAGCCTCAATTTCCTTAATTTTATACCCCAGCCTCCTGTGTGGCACTTTATCAAATGCCTCTGAAAAATCTAAATATATTACATCTACTGCTTTACCAATATCTATTTACTTCTTCATAGAAACTCAAAAGATGAGTTTAAGATCTATTCTCCATAAAACCATGTTGATTCCTGTTAATAATCTTATTTTCTACTGTGTACTCCTGAAAATAATTATCTTATTATCCATTTTAGCAGTTTTTCCACTACAGAGGTCAAACTTTCAGGACTATCATTCCAATGTTCTGTTTTAGTTCCTTTCTTAAATATAGGTGCTACATCGGCTTTACACCAATACTGCAGCACTGAGCCTGTGATACGAGAGTCAAAGAGAAAATGGTGGTCTTGCTAACACTGTTCAGAATTCTGAAAGAATCCTTAGATGTATATCATCAAGACCAGGTGCTTGTTAAAGGGATAGTAATGTTTCATAATAAAAGCAGCTCTAATTAATCATCATAGTATTTGGACCTTGGATAGTGTTATTTCAATTCTGTCAGACCTGTAGTACAAGAGTAATTCAATGACAAAGTATCCCCTCCTGCCCCTTTTACTGATGTAACACTGGTCAGGCAGAGCAGAAGGGAGATGCCCAGGTAGACTGCAGAGAGGGACAAACTTCAATTAAGATAAGGGAAAAACCTGAAAAACCTGTCAAGGGGTGCAGGGTTTTCATTGTTTTCATAGGAAGAAGATTGTCCCCTGTTGTTACCTGTCTGGTCTTACAACCAGATTCCACATCTGAGAAGAGATGGCTTACACTAGGTAAAAGGGGTGGGAGGGGGACACTTTGCTTGTGAATATCTCATGAACCATAAAGATTTGAGAGATAAGACATATTGTTCTTCATGTTTTTTTAATGCCTACAAAATAAAATAAAGATAAAATGAAGTATTACTATCCCTTTAAGTCTTAATTTTGTTCAGTCTTCTCATTACCTCTTTTGTTAACCCAAGAAAGGTCCTTCTGGGACCGAAACTTTGACCTGTTATTTTGCCACTTTATCTTTGCAATAAATTTATTAGTCCCACTGGTGCTGCCCATTATTTTGACACTATATATATATATATATATATATATATATACACACACACATGCACAAAAAGTAAGCACTCACTGGATCTTGTACATTAATAAATGCTGATTCATTACATCACGTGGTCATGTCAATGATTTGGCTCTCCTCTGGAGCCTCAAAAAAGTTGATATGGCTGTATAATGCAAGACCGTAGTATTTATTCATTTCCAAGATCATTATATGATTACTTTTTGTTTATGTATATTATGTATATTAAAAATATATCCTTTGACAGTATGGGATGCCTCCCAAGCACCATAACTTTATTATCTGGAGCTAATTTACAGATACATTTATGCAACACAGTTTTGTAGAATGCAAAATAAAAGAAATAATAGAAAGTAGGTACTGTGCCAAAATAGTGTCGTCTTGCACACCAATATCCTATATAATAATTCGCTAAGTGTGTGTTTGTCAGAAGCCATCATGCACAGTAGAGATGGCTGCACGCGCTGCAGTCATGCGCAATACAGACTGCCTGCGCTGCAGCTGATACGGAGCGAGGCACTGCAAATTCAGATTGTAGTCCTCTCTGTAGTCCTCTCTGTGCACCTTCGGTGCGCAGAGACGACTACGGCCTGAATTTGGAGAGCCCCACTGCCCCCACTCGAGGTGCGGGCAGTCTCTACTGTGCATAACTGCACCCCGGCCATTGCTGGGTGGCACTGTGGCCCTTGTACACGGGCTCTTCAACTATTTGGGAAATAAAACGATACATTTCAATCACTTGTAATGTTGGTTTATGGTGGCATATACTTCCCATCAATAGAAATTGCTTGCAGAGATATTGCATAATCTTTGCAGGAGGAAACCTTGAAAGAACGCCACAATAATAGTTCAATCACCAATTTATTTAAAAAGGTTAAAATAAGACTTGTAACAATTGAAAGAATAAAATGATACAGACAATCCTCCAACACGTTTTACAGTGTTCAGCTGCTTTATCAAGAGACAATTGCCTATAACTACCGAACAATACATTTTTGTATGAATTCATTATTTTTGTCTTCAAAATTAGGAGCTGTAAATGTGATATTTTTCATATCTTTGTAAACTGACTAAATTATATAGTTACATAGTTACATAGTAATTTAGGTTGAAAAAAGACTTGCGTCCATCCAGTTCAACCCTTAAATAATTATAATTATCTGCACACAAGCATCTGGGCCATTACCTGAGTGCAATATTAACCTATAAAAATATAATTCATGCAAGGCAAAGAGACTGATGTTCTAAGAAGTACCTGGAACAAATACAAATTACTTTTGACATAAACTTGGCTTTTTAACCACTTAAAGGTCAGTGCAAGCTCCATAAATCGGTTCTGTCCAGAAGGTTGGGATTAGCTATCATGCTCTGCTCCCACTTTCTTTGTAAATCAGGGGTAGTCAACTGTTTGATATAAAGTTTTTTTTGTGGAGGAGGACTACAACTCTCACCATGCCCAAATAGCTGTTGGTCGTTACAGTTCCCAGCAGTTGGCGGTCCAACAACCGACCACCCCAATGTAAATGAAGCACAGCAGGAAATGGCCAATTCAAACATGTTTGTTTGTCCATATAGATTTTACCTTCGACAATGACTGGAAAAGTTAGAAATGTTTGGTTGTGGACAGTTTTTAACTCTGTGCAATACAATACATACTCCTCTGGTCCTTGAAAAGTTTAAGACAGCTGCCACACAAACCTACCTTATTTTCCTGGGTTTTGATCTCTATCCCTAATAGAAAATGAAAGCCTGTGCTGTCAGTCCCAGTCTGCTCTAGGAGGTGTTGCTAGGAGATGGAAGGTACCGGCAGAGACTGACAGTGCAGGCGCGCAGACATCACTATGCAAAGATGTCTGCGCTGTTTCCTGGCTGTCAGTCCCGGGAGTAGTAGGGATTCTGTATAACAAGGTAATAATTATGGTGACTAGTACTAGTGAGCAGCTAGTCGCCAGATGGGTAATTCTCTGGGGGCAACTTTAGGCGGGGTGGTGGTTCCACTTTAAGATTAAAGTGGTATTCCCCAGTAATGTCTTCTCTTTCCTTTCAAAATGAATACAAAAATATAAGGGACTATACAACTAAATAAAATGGAGCAATTCTGGAGCAAACTAACTACCCCCTGGGGAACATATAAGTATTCCCATTGACTCAAATGGTATTTAAACCATTTGAATGCCCTTAACCCCTGGAATGCCCCTAACCTCTGGAATGCAAGAGGGGACTTCAGCACATTACTTAGCAATGCTTTGGAGACTTATCTAGCATCATGGGGTTAACCCCTTTGTGTGCCAGTGGGGAGAGCAATGCATTCCAGAGCAATGTGTTGTGTACCCCTCTGGCATGAGGGTCAATCCCTTGAATGCTAGATAGGTCTCAATTAAATCAGTGGTAATTTGGTGAATTTGTGTTAGTTATGATGCATTTGGCTTGATCCAGAATTGCTCCAGTTTAACTTTATACATATAACCCTATTTGTTTCAGTTCTCTGCTCTTTATTGATCTCTTTCACTGTAGCGTGTATGAGCAGGGAGCTGAATACCATTTGTATCTATCTATGTGTCACAATGTGTTATATTTATTAGTGCTTGTTCACTTGGTAACAATATTGCAGTGATAATAGAGTATAGAAAAAAATTCTTGAGATAGGCATCATTTGGCTGTCTGTATAAAAGGAAAGTAGTAAAGTTTTGGAACAAACCAGATTCACAGAAGGGAAAAATAAAATCCAAATTCGTGTAACTGGAGCATTGAACTCCTTGGATGTTAATGAGGTCTCCAATGGTTTGGTTAGCATTGGAAGGTTAAAAAGCCCAATTTAAATCAATGGGAATTGTGGGAATTTTTACTTGTGTCCTATAGTGCAGCTGGTTTGCCAAGTAATCGAACCACTTTGCTTTTATACAAACAGCCCATTGCATCTTATGATGCGGATCATGATCTCTGTACATGTGAAACGGTGATGCTGCTTTCTGTAGCATTTCTCCAAGAATGAGTTAACACAGCTACAAAACTATAGTGTGGCAATCACAATGGAGTCACACAGATATTTCTGGTGTTGTGTTTTCTGTGGGATGCAGTTGTTTCTGTTTAGGATGAAGGAAAGGGATGCTGGGAGATAAAAAAAAATGCTGCGCTTTTTCACAATAAAAATGTAACATCTTTCATGTAATTCCATGCAACAACAACATTAATCCTATATTAGACAACATTTAAAGAAAGTCACACATAGGATAAAATTGCAAGTTTCATCTGAATATCAATGAGCAAATTCTTATTAATTAGGTGGTCAGCAAGAGGATATGCACAAAAGCTAACAAGGTATACCAACTGGGAAAGTTCTGCTGCGCTTCCCTATTTGAGCACAGGTCTTGCACTATGCATGTTCTGTACACAAAAGGTTGAGATATCATGGGCCCTTCCCTTAGTGTTTTGTGACCCCCAAAGGTCACTTCCCCAGTAGGAATGGCTTTTCAACAGGGCTTATAAATTTAAGTCCTTTGCTACTAGCCAGACCTGAAAAGTTACTCGCCACTGCAAGCCAAAACATACCCACCAGGGCTGAATTTCTGCTCGCCAGGGGTAAATTTTCACACGCCATTGGCTTGTGGTAAGTGGGAATTTTGAGCCCTGCTTTTCAGTATCCCATCTTCCAAACAACTAATCCAAAAAGTTGCTAATGTGAACATAGGCAAATTCTCCAACTGAGAATTTCTTCTGAATTTGTTGGCTCTATCTAAATGAAAATAATAATGTCTATTTTACTTTATTACTATTACTGGTGGTGTTGTGTTATTATGTGAGCAGAATACTGTGGTCATTTACCTAAAGCTGGTTCAACTGACTTTTCAGGAATGTACAAAACAAATCATTTCATTATAGAACTAATGTTTTCTCCCTGAGAAGAACTTCTATGGATTATGCTCAGAAACCAATTTTATTCTAGTTCTCAATGCATTGCAACATAATTAATTGGACACTTTTTCATGTCACAATAAGACTGACTGCTGCCTGTCAGTTAAACAATTTCAGGTGTTACCCCTTTGAGTGCCAGGAAGGTATTTAATGCATTGCGTTGCAATGCCTTGAATACCTCTCTGGTACTCAACTGGTTAATATTCAAAGGGCCTTGTGATCAAAAGAAATCCAGATTTATTCCAGATAATTCCAACTGAGTACCAGAGCTGAGCTAAGAACAAGAGGTCATCCATTAATACTAGAAGAAAGACGCATCTGAATAAAACAAAGGCAGGGATTCTTTACAGTAAGGGCAGTAAAGCTATGGAATTCTTTGCCTCAGGAATTGATGCCTGTCTAGCATAGAACAATCTTGAAAATAATGACAGATGGCTTCAATGCAGATAGTATGTTGATCCAGGGAACTATCTGACTGCCATTTGGAATTTTTTTACCCACTTGGGGCTAAATTCGACTGGACTTGATGGACACATGTCTTTTTTCAGCCTCATGTTACTATGTTACTATATAACTGTACCATAGCAGAGAAATAAAAACCCCAATAGAGAATTTATCTCCTTGAATGCTGGAGAGGCCACCAATGCTTTGCTTCACATAGTGTTAATGATCTCACTACCATTAACCCTTTGAGTTCGCAACACATTGCAAATTAATGTTAAAAGCCCCATTTATATCAGTGATGTTGTAGGGAATGTATCTGTCCCCTCTGGTACTCTCAGTTAGCCCCAAAATTATTTCATTTTTCTTAAGACCTTGCAAGAAAAATAACTATATTCTTCAAATAATAATGAATGGACTCAATTGAATTTAAAGAGCCCCACATTATTTTTATTTTATTTTTTTACCTCTTCGATGCAAGAGAGGTCTCCATCACAATACTTCTGACCTTACTAGCATCCAAGGGGTTAAGTGTTTTGTAGACTGAACAATGCAGCACGGTTCAGTTGTTAGCAATACAATATTCCATCTAAAATGTTTATAGTTTCAATTACATTTATTAATGTTTCTTTTTGATTAAATGGGAACAATTGCTTCTTTAAGGTAAAGGTCTGTGAATGTGTGATTAATCAGATTGAAATGACAGTGCAGACAGTCCATGCCATGCTTCGTTATCAGAATGATTGATTTTTGTCTCTGCTGCTGGGTGAAAAAATATCTGCTAATAACTGCAGCACCAAAGCTCCAGATGCCATTGATAGCACAAATCATATTTTCACATTCCATATTATTTGCCTCATTTGCAAGAACGGGGACATAGAAAATGATCTGCTGGATTGAAAATTATAGCATGAATATGACACCCAGCATTTAGCCAGGGAACACAATTCAGCACTCCAAAGTTACAAATTACTGTTCGAGGACGCATCTTTAGCATATTTCCCTGTACATGATCTTATATCACAATTATAACATTTTTGTTTTGAACAAGTACCTCTGTATGTTGTGCTCACAAATCTAAATACAAGGAGTTGGAGAGGAACATTAACACTTCCTAATAAACCCTCAGTTTACCATAAACTGAGTAGAAAATCTTATAGGCCTTTATGAATCACTTCTTTGTGGACTGGTTAAAGGAACATTAAGACCTAAAAATTAATTGGGATTATATATACGTCATGCTAACATCTGTACAAAATCCTAAATATTGTCTGAGGCCTTAAATGTTATATTTATTAGTTATGCTCCATGGGAGCTTCCATTGTCCTCCATGGTTCCAGGTAACTTTGCATTCTTGACGGGTGTCACTGAACTGATTGTCCAGGATTGTTTGGAAATGGGCTGATTTGAGATAACATCAGAGGTGTAACTGCAGGGGGTGTAGAATGGTCTCTGGAAAATAGCCTTTCTGAATGCAAGAGCAATGGGGACCAATCATAGTAAATTAACTGACTGTTCTTATCTCTAAGAATAAAGTGCAAACTAAATTAAATAAATGTAGCATATGCATTTTTAGTTTTTAAATATGCTAATGGTGGTAAGGACGTGGTATTTAAAGTTACAGCAACCTGTTTCATTTTTAGGTCTTAATGTTCCTTTCTGTTAGTAATGTATATCACGTCCACGGTGGTAGACATGATTTTTGGTTGCTTCACACCAGGATTCCAAACTCATCCCACTGAAATACTGTTTCCTTGAATTTGATCCTGTAGACTGTATGCCATTTAGTAGCTCTTGTAGTAATACTAAAGATGGAGAGGAACAGCTTGTGCACCACTGGTGTTCTCCAAGCAGAACATTGAAAAAAAGGAACAGCATCTGAATTTGTGCTGCCATCAAAGCTAGGATATCATTTTACTATACTAGGTCCCTCAATGGTACCCTTTCACATTTAATTGCCATCTCCAATATTTACACATATCACTATGTAACCCTTCTCCAACATTTAGGGCATTATTCAATAAGCTAAAGACATGCAATGTTGGTGCCATAGGATACAAATAAAAAGTCTCCAAATCCCCATTGGTTTAAATGAGGCTTTTAATGCACTGAATGCTAGAGAGGTCTCCAGCATTGGATCTGTATTTGCCTTTATATGATGAGTACTGATGAAGTCTATCTTTAGTTCACAATAAACAATAGTTTTCATATGAACAAAGAAATGGAGCAATTTTGAGAACATTTCACAAAACTATCATTTGATTTAAATAAGCATTTTAAACTTTTGATTTCTAGAGATTGCAGCACTTTACTTTTTTAGTGAGTTGGAACCGTCTGTCATGTTACTACTGGGGAGGTGAGGTCTGAAGCTGCAGCTATGATGTGGGCCAACATCTAAGTGGACCAGTTGTCTCTGTACCATCCTGTAATCCCTTCTGACTCTTTGAATGGAAATGAGGTCTTCAAAAAATTTCTTCACACAGCATTGGCTACCTCTCTAGCATTCATGAGATTAAAAGTCCCATTTAGATAAATGGGAATTTTAGGCATTATTACCCCTGTGGTGTAGTAGGTTTCCCCCAGAGTTTCTCTACTTATTTGTGCATATGACCCATTGTTCAGAAGTGAAATGGTATGTTTTAATATTCATATATATATTTGTAAAATATGTAGAATATATTATTACTCATGTTGTTTTTCATTAGGTTGGGGATGGTTAAACTGTGCTCCTTCTTTCAGTTCCTTCAGTGATTTATTTATGCTGATACTAGTTACAAAGCCCGTATATACAGGCTGATCCAGAGCGGGGAGCTCCAGATGGCTCACAGCCTGTCTGTGCTCCCGGCTCTGGGGCAGCGGCGGAGACACTGGGTGACAGTTTGTCATCCAGCCGCCTCCGCTGCTGCCCCGGAGCTGGGAGCACAGACAGGCTATCAGCCTTCCGGAGCTCTCCACTCTGGATCAGCCCATTCTGCGAGTTCCTACTGCGCATGTGCAGTTACGCACACAGTGAGGGATGCATTCTAGGATTTTATGTTATAGGATACTAAGAACAACTAGAGCAATTCTAGAGCAAATCAAATGCACCACAGAGAAAACATTAACTGTCCCTATATTTTCAATGATTTTAACAGGTATTTATATCCAATGGATGTTAGGGAGGCCTTCCAAACATTACTTCACAGTGAGCTGGAAAACTGGAGAACTCTCTGAAAATGTTTTGTCCCCTATGGTGTAGTTGCTTTACCAGAGAGTTGCTCTATGGTATGTCTTCTTAGTATACCGAGCCTCATTGTCACAGAAGAGAACACAAACTAGAATAGAACAACATGTTAATCAGTTGATAGTGAACAGACCATGTTCTTATTTGAAAGAACATGTATCATCCTCTGTAAACTGTTGTGTCACTGAGTATTAATAAGGGTGTCAACAATTAATCAAAAAATGGTTATTGATTGTCCAAGCATTTGAAAGGTTGCAATTACTTTTTTTGCTTGCAATTTATGACAAAAGTATCTTCATTTGCTTTGTTCTAGTGATTCCATTGCAAACAACTACAGCCCAGCAGCAAGAGACTTTTCCACACACTACATCTACAAACTTAATAACAGCATCAATGGTAAGAATGATTCCATCGCTCAGGTATCACTTAACCCTTGAAGGACCAGAGAAGTGGCTCGTAAAGGGTTAAGAGAATAAACTAGATAATGAAACAGGATTGGCCTATACATCCCAAGTTTTCAGCTAATGAAGTCTACATTTAGCTCAGTCCTCATCATAATATATTGTCAACAACTCATAGAAAAAGCCCCAGCCACATTCAGCATAAACATTGTAAGAAGATTAGTTTATATAGGCTATAATAGAGTTCAAATGCACTTTAGAAAAATGAAAAAAAAAAAAAAACAGACAGACAGATCCTATAAACTGCTCCCATACTAATCATTGACATATTCCTTTTGGTCTTTATTAATGATCATACATACAGTATTTTCCTGCTTTTCTTATACATGTCAGGGAAATAAAAGAAATATTGTGGAAATGCTGCCATTACTGCAACACAAATACATACAAACTCATACAGTATATGTATGTGCCTCCCCATACAGTTTCATAGGATCTGCCTGCTTGAATCCTGCAGATGGGAATGGCAGAGATACCTTTTACATTACGGAATGAATAGCTTTTTTCTCTGTTATTCCCCATCTCGCATAGACCTAGTAAATAGATAAACACCTATCTTGGAGTTGGGAAATATTATGTAATTCTCATTTTCTGGGTTAAACTGTAGCAAAGGTTGAACCTGATGGA
This sequence comes from Rhinophrynus dorsalis, assembly GCA_037306005.1. Lineage (NCBI taxonomy): Eukaryota > Metazoa > Chordata > Amphibia > Anura > Rhinophrynidae > Rhinophrynus > Rhinophrynus dorsalis. The sequence continues at coordinate 201,250,260 of CM074721.1, forward strand.
CATGTGTCTTTAATCAACCAATTTTACTATGTAACCTGAGATCCTCTGGTTTTGAACTGCATTTTGGGTCTTTATCAGCATGTGATTTAACCTTGCTCCAGGCCATGTAAGTTGGGCCTGACTTCAGATTATGATTCACGGCCCAGTCGATTCTACTTATATCCCTGGGAGACCTCGCTATCATTCAAGAATTAAAAATCTCCACTTAAATAAATGGGAATTTCAATTAATTCCCTATGGTGCAGCTGGATTGCCCCATAATTGCTCCATTTTGTTTTGGTCACATGGCTACATCAAGCATAAATGTGTTATGGTAACCCTTTAAAGAACAGAGATATGCACAACTCTTTGCACAGAAATATATTGTACAGCCCTCTGGTCCTTAAAATATTAAATAACATTCACTAATTACTGTCCAAGCTGAGTATATTAAGACTTATTATGAAACTAGTTGAAGAGCCCTTGTACACGGGCCACAGTCCCACCCAGCAACGGTAACAGTGCAGTCATGCACAGTAGAGACTGTCCACGCCGCGGTTGATACGGAGTGGAGAGCTCCAAATTCAGACTGTAGTCCTCTCTTCGCACTGACTACAGTCTGAATTGGGAGCCCCGCTCTGTTATCAGCTGCGGCTCGGGCAGTCTGTAGTGCGCATGACTGCAGCTTGTCCAGGCATCTCTGCTGCGCATGACGGCTTCTGACAAACACACATTTAGAAAATTATTACATAGGTTGGAAGGAAATGTATCTGGCATACATTTACATGGTTGGTATTCAAATGGTTAAAAAAAAACCACTGATATTGACAGGAAGCCATAATAATTTATCTCAGTCACCGCTCACATCACAAACTGTGAACAAGATTACCATATGTCAGTGTATGAGCTGAACTTTTAGCAACAAAGAAAATAAATAGGTTTCTGTGTTCTCTGAAATTTCAGGCTAGTACAAAGTGAAGTTACTAGAAACTGTACGGATTTTTATTTTGTTTTAAAGTACAGATGTGACTCTTTCAACAGAAATATTGCTACTCATCCACAGAAATGAAAATGGAAATAGAATAGTTTTTTTGGGGTATATATGTGAACCTGGAATTTCAATTCACTGAGGGAGGTGTGTGGGTACTCTCCAGTGTAATATGTGAGTTGTGAGTGTGTGTGTATATATATATATATATATATATCTCTCCTACATAATAATTCGCTAGGATGTTTGTCAGAAGCCGTCATGCGCAGTAGAGACTGTCAGAAGGCACAGAATGCTGGGAAGAGTAGGAATGCTGGGGGCATTCTGTGCTTTCGGGCAGTCTCTACAGTGCATGACTGCGTCGGTGCCAGGACACAGGGCAGGACTGGCCTCTTAACCCTTTGAGTGCCAGAGGGGTACGCAATGCATTGCGTACCCCTCTGGTACTCAAAGGGTTAACATCACCTGGACCTTGTCCAGTGGACACGGGCTTTTACACTAGTATATATATATATTTCTTATTGGAAAGCTTGCATTTGTTATTATGTACAGGACTCAAAAAGTGGTTGACAAATTTTTTAAAGGACTAAACCCTTTAATCTCCAATAAATTTCCAGTGGAATCCCAGGAACAAAAAACATATTGATGCTAGTTTCCAATATATTTTTTGCAAGACATTAGAGAGCTCCCTAAGATCCGGAGGTTAAAGAAGAAGTAAACTTTCTTTTATGAAAAACTATATATCATATGCTATTGCGGTTGAGTAAAACAAGAGTACTCCCACTGCTTGCACTTGCTTTATTCAAAACATGTAACGGTTCAAACTGTCACAAAGGGATGGAGCTGTTAGTATCACATTCTATAGAGAACTGTCAGGGAGGCGACTCTCCCATAGAATACAATAAAATAACTATCTGATCACCAGCTGAACTATAGGTAAACTACCTGAATACCAGAGGGCACTGTTAATGTTGAAAAAAACAAGTTTAACCCCATCCCGACAACTGACTTACCAGGTACGTCTCGCAAGAACTGTCACTTAGTGACAGAGGACGTACCTGGTAAGTCTCGGAAGTCCAGGTCTCTGTGCGGCTGCACGCCAGAATCATTTCGTAAAAAAATTAAAAAATGTACGCACACGGCTGTCACTAAGGGGTTAAACTGTTATAACTTTGGAACAAGGCACCTTCCAACAGTGAAATAACACATGTTTTACTCAGCAGGAATTTTTTTTTTTTTTTATAAAAATTGTGTACTTATTCTTTAATATAAAATAAATATCAAATTAAATTAAATTACGATAAATTTGATCAAGAAACATTTCCCAAGAAATTGTATTTGAACATCATTATTAATATTATCTGTGTTGTTGTTATTATTATTTAGAAATAGGTTATATTATTTGATGGTTCACCTACTGGTAGTCACAGATCACAGCTTCTTTCCATTTCTTAAAGGAGAAGTAACATCTCCCAATAATGAACCCTCATTTACATTTCTATAGCCAGAAAGTCCTTGTGGCCCCTATGAAATTTACTATTGTGTCATTATTTAAAAGAGAGAGAGAGTGAGAGAAAGAGAGAACATCTTCAATCAGTCCTTTATGTCATGTCCATGAAGTCAGACATGACAGTTGCTGGGACACATTTTAATCTGAAGTCTTAAGGACCAGAGGCTGGTAGGGTACATTGCTTCACAATGATTTGTGCCGACATTGCTGTACAATTTAATGGTTTGGACAATATAGGTGACAGGTGCTTACAAAAATGAAACAGGAAATGAGGTCCCTGCTTGAAAGCTTACAATCTAAAGTAATGTGAAGAAGCACTCATGCCAACCTCTAGCAGCATAAGGAAAAGGAAGGCTTGTTTACTAATTTCCTCTACTTGATGTTAGTACATGTTGTTAAATACAGAGCAAACCTTTAATTGTCATACACTTCTACACTGCCTTCCCATTGTTGTCAGAGGCACAAAGTGGACAATTTTCATGTGAAAAGCATTATATATAGGTAATACAGTGGCGTAACAATAGGGGTTGCAGGGGTCGCACCTGCGACCGGACCCGTCGCTCCAGGGGCCCGGCCGTCCCCCTGCGAACCCCTCACCACTATCCCACAGCCCATGCCCGCAGCAGCCCAGCTGATCTCCTGGCGCTCTAGTAATGCAGAGCGCTGGGAGATGACATCATCTCCCAATGCTCTGCATCACTGAGAACCGCCCGGGAGCGGGTGATGGAGGTAGGAGATGGACATGGGGCAATGTGAATGGGGGGGGGGGGGGCCAGGCTCATGGTGATTTCTGCACCAGGGCCCGGTGGCTTCTAGTTACGCCACTGAGGTAATAGAAAGCTAAGGTTCATAAAGGCATTGAAGTCTATTCATATATACCCATGTCTAGTTCCTCCTTTTTCTTTGGGGTGGTGGGTCAGAAATTAAATAGAACAGGTTTAACAGGAGAAAGAAACAAGCAAAAAAGTATTTAGTAATTTCTGTTTTATTGCTTTTGCCATTTAGAATACTCCGAGTCGCCCAGGCTAGAAAATCCAGCTGGATTACTATGTCAGAAATCTCCTTATCAAGATCTCAAAATTGTCAAGAAAAAAGATGCATGGAATAAATTGAGCAAGGGAAAGTAAGTACTATCAAGTTGTCATGTTTTCAGGTAGACAAATCTTGTATACTGAATGAAGGAGGATTTCTGAGATGCTATCAAATGTCATGCATTTCGCTGTACTGTTCATGAAAATAAAATGATTTTGTTCATGCCTAAAGCTCTACAGTGTTAAGCCATGGTTACATAAGAATTTGTGTCTGATTGGACTCCAGTTTGAAGAGAAGAAATGCTCTGAACTCCAATAGAGATCCATTGGTCAGATATGAAACTGAAATATTCTTTGTTAGTACACTAAATATGTTGGCATCGATTTCAAAAATACTTCAAAATAAGAAATTGAATATGATACTTGTTCAGTTACATTTATAATGTGACTTTAAACAGCAGATTAGAGGATTCTTTTCTGATCTCTGGTGTAATCTGAGGTGCACTTATGTCTTCTCACTCCCTCTCTGGGTTGGATACGAAATCATACATTTTATGTTTCACTTTTATATACTCAGTGATGCTAAATCTGTTGGACAGCTGCAACTAAAACACCTCCAGAGTGATTATACCCACTTATTTGTAGTACTCTGCTTCAGGTAGGTATAGGCACTCATCAAATCCATTCTAGGACTTACATCTTAAAGGGATAGTAATGTTTCACAATAAACAGCTTCGATTAATCTTCATAGTATTTGGGCTATGGAGAGTTATTTCAATACTGTCAGAGTTGTAGTTCAAGAGTAATTGAATGATAAAGTATCCCCCTCCCGCCCCTTTTATTGGTGTAACACTGCTCACCTCAGAGCAGCAAGACTGTCTGGATGGATTGCAGTGAGGGACAGTCTTCAGTGAGCATAAGGAAAAACCTGAAAAACCTGTCAAGAGGGGCAGGGTTTTCCCTGCACACTGAAAACTATTCAAACAAATTCCTAATATTTTAAATATTTTGCACAGGAGCAAAGATGACTCTCCCTTGCAGTGGCAATAAGGTACTAATCCTGGCTGCCTGCCAGAGGCGTAACTAGAAGCCACCGGGCCCTGGTGCAAGAATTGCCGTGGGCCTCCCCCTGACCACACTGGTCCCCTCAACCACATTGGCCACCTCCACATTGCCCCCCAATCTCCAAATTGCCCCCATCTCCACCATGCCCCCAATCTCCAAATTGCCCCTTCCACAATGTCCCCTTCATCTCCACATTGCCCATTCCACAATGCCCCTTCATCTCCACATTGCCCCTTCCACAATGCCCCCTTCATCTCCACAATGTCCCCTTCATCTACACATTGCCCCTTCCACAATGCCCCCTTCATCTCCACATTGCCCCTTCCACAATGCCCCCTTCATCTCCACAATGACCCCATCTTCACATTGCCCCTTCATCTCCACATATCCCCTTCCACAATGCCCCTTCATCTCCACATTACCTCTTCCACAATGCCCCCTTCATCTCCACAATGCCCCTTCCACAATGCCCCCAACTCCACATTGCCCCTTCATCTCCACACTTCCCCTTCCACAATGCCCTGATCTCCTCATTGCCCCCTCCACAATACCCCTACCTCCAGTACCTGGTGGTCTAGCAGCGTGACTTGACAGATCTGTGCCGAAGGAGGCACAGATCTCTAGAAGTGAAGCTCCCACGCGCCACTCTAGTAATGCAGAGCCTGGGAGATTATGTCATCTGCCGCTGTAGTGGGAGTTGCTGCAGGCAAGGGGGTCACGGGGGCGGCCGGGCCCCTGGAGTGACAGGCCCGGTCGCAGGTGCGACCCCTATTGTTATGCCACTGCTGCCTGCCTATGCTACCCGCCTGCCTACACATCAGCTGGACACTCTCTATCTCCTTCTGCTCTCTCTGAGCTCCAACAACAGACTAAAAGGAAATGCAGGCTGTCTGGGTGTCTGATATGCCATTAGCCCAACCCCCCATCATAAAATGAAGACGCTAATTGGACTAGAGAGGGAGAGAAAGTATGGAGGGAAAGTATCAAGCGCGCTGGTAGTCGTTGTCCTAACTTCCAAAATTTACACCGAAGATTTTGACCAGGTCTGTTCAGATTCAGTTTTGAAAAAACAAATGACTTTTTCCCTTCGGACTGCCCGAATGACGTTGAATGCCCCTTATTCGTCCAAATTCCGAAATCGGCCAAACCGAGTCGCACAAGTCTTTTTAAAATCACTGTTGTAACTTTATTCAATAGAATGCATGATTGTTCTGCATTTGGCATATATTTTTATGATCAAATTTGAATTTAGCATTTTTTTTCTCCATTTGACCTATATCAGATCCTCAGGCAAGAATTTTTAGCACTGTCTAGATATTTCTGTGTTCTTGATCTCTCTGTCCCTCTCTATACTTTTGCCTATATTCCTGGACCAAAAGGGTAGATGGAATGACTATTTAGAGACTATCACATAGTCTAGGACATTTTTCCTTTCCTCCGGGGACCTATATACTTTCGTCCCTCTCAGAATTTATGAATTTTCTGCATACAGTATTATTCACCCCCTCTGGTTCTCATGAGGGTAACCATTGAGTGCCAAAGGAGGTTTGCCAAACACAGCAAAACAATGCTTCGTGTAGCCCTATGGCATTCAAAGGTTTAACTTAATCAACCCACTGAAAGTGCTTGAGCATTTTATATGGTGGGTAAACAATGTTCTTCATGAAAACACATTCTATTTACATAAAATATGACCAGTTCTTCGCTTCAATATTGTTTTGTTGTATCTGAAAACATAACATGCTTTAAATCTCATAGATAATAATCAAATAAATTAACATTGTTTCTGTCCTCCAAATACATAATTTGTACCGTAAATGCTTTCACTTTTTTAAGATGTCTTGGCTGAATCCTATATAATAATTCTCTAGGATGTTTGTCAGAAGCTGTTATGCGCAGTAGTGTCTGCCCGAACGCACAGGATGCTGGGAGTTCTGTGCTGGGAACATTCTGTGCTTTCAGGCAGTCTCTACAGTGCATAACTGCATCGGCATTGCATTGTGTACCCCTCTGGCACTCAAAGGGTTAACATCACCCAGACCTTGGCCCGCGTACATGGGCTTTTACACTAGTTCGTTATAATCACCATCCCTAAACAGCAACGATATAAACATACTGTGTTGTGAAGGATCTGTCAATAACTCTTTCAGCATTGAAATTAAAACTAAGTGTTGAATTATATTGTGTGGGTAATGTGATATGGAGGATAAAAAAATCAGTTACTCATGCAGTGTACTGCTATGGATTCTAATTAGAAGCACAGTGCTATATGATGCCAGTATAATATTGCTTCATACTGTTAATCCAGCAACCTCATTTTCTCAATATTAACCTCTATTTTTATTTCATTAAAATACATCTATTAAAATCCTCACACTGAGCTTTAGTTAACAAAAAAAGAAATCACAAGCCTTTCATGGGCATCAAGCAGGTTAATTGGAAAAAACAAATATCTTGCCAAATTGCAGACTTGTACTGTGTATGTGTTACAAATGCAGCTGGGTAATTTCTACATCTTGTGAGGGTATCATTTAGGCTAATTTAACACTTTGGATGTCAGAGGGTTACACGATACATTGAAGAGTGTTGTGCACCTCTCTGAAACGCAAAGGGTTAAAGAATCAGTAAAGCTTTATTATGAACAAAAGCATATTCTGTAGGACTTTTCTCTTTGAGTATAACATTGGTACTCCCATTGCTTATCAGTTGTCTTATTCAAACATTATAACAGTTCAAACTGTCAGGAAGTGGTGGAGTAGTTACTATCACATTCTGTGGAGAACTGAAGACAGTTTTATTTTATTTATTTATTTATTTATTTAGAAAACTAGTGTAAAAGCCCGTGTACATGGGCCAAGAAGCAGGTGATGTTAAAAGGCCAATCCTGCTCTGCATCCTGCTGCTGATGCAGTCATGCACTGTAGAGACTGCCCAAAAGCACAAAATGCTCCCAGCACTGAACTCCCAGCATTCTGTGCGTTCCGGCAGTCTCTACTGCGCATGATGGCTTCTGACAAACATCCTAGCGAGGTATTATATAAGATAGTTTACCAGGAAGAATACATTGAGATTTCTCTCGTTTTCAAGTATGTCCTTGATAGTTTTCAGTAAAAGGTTAAATATTTACACAAATTGAGAAACATTATATATTACATGTTATTATATATGCATACATACACATATGAATATACATACATATGGAATATTAAAATTATATACAGTTACACTCTGTTTTTAGATATAAAGAAGCATTTAATCTTAAGGATTTTAGACTGGGAGCAGATTTGATTATTTCAGGCAGATTGTTCCAGGCCTTTGGAGCTTTGAAGGAGAAGGCAGATCTTCCTGCTTCTTTCTTGTATTATGGCGTACGCAGGGAGTTGTTAGCAGTGGAGCGGAGGTTATAGTTAGTATGGAGAGCAGGAGTGAGCATACTTCTCAGGTAGTCTGGTAGTTTTCCAGAGAAGTGGTTGTGTACTAAGCAAGAAAAGTGAAGGGTGACAGTGACTCAACTCTCCCATATCACACAACAGTATAACTGGGTAGCAGATGAACTGTAGGGGACCTGTCTGGACAGCAAGTGGTACATTGTATTATAAAAAAAAATCTTGAACTATAACATTGTTTGAATGAAACATCTGCCAGAAGTGGGGGTACCATTACTCCTTAACTTGTTTTAAACACAATGGAACATTTCTGCTCCTTTAATATCATGTGAAGTTAGGCTGATGTGCTTTGCAATGTGTTGGATGCCCCTATGGCCTTCAAAAGGTTAAAAGCACTGGAGCAATTCTGGAGAAAACCAACTGCACAACAGGGAACAAATAAACATTCCATAAATCCCCATGGAATTACATGGGGATTTAATCCATTAAATGCTAAAGAGATCTCCAATTAATTTTTAAGTAATGCATTCTAGGGGTTAAAAGCTCCATTTAAATCAATAGGAATTTGTGGATTTTTTTTTTATTTGTCCCCTATGGCACAGTTGGCTTGCCTCAGAATTAGTCCCGTTCTCCCAAGTACATCATCAGCATTACAATGTCTATACTTCACTGGACACACTCCACCTGCCCCATAGCGTGCACATGGCAACAATTGTCTCTATGCCTTGTATAGTAAATAGCGTTACACAAGACTTAGAGGAAAATATGGCCACAAAATGCCCATAAACTTCTTCATTTCTGTAACCTTGCTTGTTGTAAGTAGCTTAGTAAATTGGCATTAGGTAGGTGTCAGGCTAGGAAATCAGTTCCAGTGCATGATTGCCTGGAATCGGATTTCATCCATTCACCTCACTTTCACTTCTCTGGGGATTTCCATACTTTCTGTCCCACACCTTTTATGTGATTTCTGTACCCCTGTCCCTGTATGCAATAGTATGCATTGACTGAACATACAGTGCCTCTGTCAGTGCTTTATGATGCCAGTATAATATTGCTTCACACTGTTACTCCAGAAATCTCAGTTTCACAATAGCAATATCTATTTTATTTTATTAAAACATATGTCATGTTTGAAATACTCAATAAATGCTTTAAAACAAAGAAATATAAAATTAAATAAATAAATATGTATTAAAATCATTACACTCAGGTGGGTGTATCACTCTGATTTCATAGGCACTGGAATCGGCATACTGTACTCATGTCTGCATAAATTAAATTTTTTAAGCTATGTAAACACAAAAATCCCCTCTTAACACAACACGCATCATGGGCAATGACACAGTCTGTGCGCAGTTCAGAGCATTCCTTTAGTTGGCGTCAAGATTTATACCATGTATTAATATGGCACAGACAACTTGGTCACCTTCACTGTTCATGCTATGGGGTAGAAGTACTTGAATTAAGGTATAACTATGGTGGATTGTGTCCTCAGTATGCACTACTGGAAGCATATACCATAGTGAATAAGGAAATTGCCAGTGTGGCTGCACAGGGTAATTTGTACATTCTCCCAACTGAGCTTTAGTTAAAACAAAATAAATAAATAAAGGGCCTTTCAGGAGTGTGAATTGGGTGATTTGGAAAAAACAAATATCTTGCCAAAATGTAGACATGTTTCTGTGTATGTGTTACAAATGTGTATTTTTTAATGTTTTCATGTTCCTTTGTAGTAATTGGGGCAGGATTTCCCAACAGGTAGAGAAGGTAACTGTGTTGACCACTCCTATAATCTGAATTGTGAGTTTGACCACATCAACCCGAAGGCCACTGCACCAGACACCTACCTCCTGGTTTGTAGGAGCTGGTTTAATTACAGGTCAACAGACCGCTTTACTGTTCATTATTTTACCTCATGGATACTAGAAAGACCTTTAATGCAAAAATTAATTGTATGTTGTAAGCTAATGTTTAAACAAAAAGTGGAGTAGTTCTGGGGCAAACCGACTGCACCACAGCTAGAAATAAATATTCTTCAAATCCCCATTGAATTAAAAGTGTCTTTTAACCCCTTGATTGTTAGCAATATATCCAATACATTTCAAAGCATTCAAATTCATGTACAAAGATCTACAAGGCCAATTAAATCAATGCTGATTATTGGATTTATTTTATTTCTCCCCTACAGTGCAGCTGGTTTGTTCCAATATTAACCAACTCAAAAGGTTAATCCACTTTTCTTTTGAACATTAAGGTGTATGTATTTTTTGTGGTAGATATAGACTGTTGGGGCTACTACACTAAAAGTCATTAGTCACCAGTATAACACGCTTAATCATGAACAATGGCTCATCATCCTCATCTGGGTGCTGGACCACCACTGGTCTCCATAACCAAGAGTAAACGATGTATAATGAAGAAATGGATGCAGCAGCACTCCAAAGGAGGAATTCACATACACGAAGAAAAACATTTGATTTATTGATGAATGTTAAAAAAAGAATACAGGCATGGGTGAAGCATGAGGGATAGAAGACATAAACATCGACTAACAAACAACCGTAGATTAACTTTGGAGGTTACTTTGTTTCACTTTGTTTTTAACCAATTGAATTGTCTTTGATAGTCTATATGTTACAGTGTTTCCTGTTGTTTGTTAATCTATGATTACGTGCTGGTGAGCATGAAAAGCGTAAGATGTTCTGTAATCTCTTCATCTGTTGTTTTTTCACGCTTCACGCTATCTATGTTAATTCTTTAACATCCTATATAATAATTCACTAAAACGTGTGTAACAAGTCATGCGCAGTAGAGACTGCCCCGTGATTGGCTGGCAGTGGCACTGTGGCCTGTGTAACGGGCTCTTCAGCTAGTTCATCAATAAATCAAAAGTTTTTATTCTTTGTTTTTGTGTAATCATCCTTTGGAGTACTGCGTCATCTATTTCTTCGCTATTTTTTGTGGTAGGCAACAATGGTTGGGGCTAGGAGTGAAGTCAAGTCAGGAGTGGGGTGTACCTCTGAGGTGGGTTAAACACACATTGGATACATTGCCTAGGCACTCGTAAAATACAGATTCGGCCTTGGAAGTCAAATAGGCCAAGAGAATATCAATTGTTTGCCAGTGTTGTTAATTTATCAGTAAGAGGCCTCCTTCAGTTTGCACAGTTGTAGAAAATGGTTGGATTGAAGAAATGAATTACTTGTCCAATTTAGAAGTATTTAACAAATATTGTTTTCAAACAAAACAAGAGGAACAGATTGCAATCCAAAAATATCCTCATGAAAGGTAAGAAATGCATAATTCTGATCTTTATCATTCCGTTTTCTGCAAACCAGCAGATTGTAATCGTTTTTATTAATTATATTACTTAATGTGCAGTCTGTTACTGTTTTAGAACAATCCCTCAACAATGTGTTGTTTACATCAATGGTAATGTAGGTGGAAGCATTTTTTAAAATCTTTTTAAATGCTTGAAGTGTCTTTGGGACTGATGTGACTTTTGAGAGAGCTGAAGCAATTTCGGAGCAAACCCATTGCACCACAGGGGGAAAATAACATTTTCCATTGATTTAAATGGTACTTTTGAGCCCCTGAATGATAGAAATGTCTTTTTGGAGACCTCGTCATCATTCAGTAACTCAAAATTCACATTTAAATCAATTGGAATTTGGGATATTTTTATTTGTTCCCTGTGGTACAATTAGTTTGTTCCAGAATTTCTCCAGTTCTGATTAGTACATCATCCTCTGCGTTTCTTTTTACATCTATTGTAACCTGTTTTATTTTAGTCTGACGTCGCTGTATTGTCTCATAAAAAGATCTAAATTTTATTCATTGCACCAGATAATAGGATGAAACTCATCCATAATAGATGCAGCTAATGACGATGGCAATATTTGCAGACACAAATAATTGTAAGCTGAGGAGTGCTAAAGCTGATTGCTGTACGAGTATAAAGATGTTTAGAATTCAAAGCCATCTGAGGAGAAATCATAAATTAAACTCATAAATCTTCCCAATCTTTAGCAGTCCCAAGCACTAGTCTGTAAGCTTTTTCTAGAATGAAATTGTGAGAAAGTTTATTGAATGATTTTATTACAGTATTTTCAGAAGTTTTTGACTGCTAGTCAAAGTCAACTGCGCCATAGGGAACAGATAAAACATTCCCACTGATTTAAATGAGGGCAGAGCCAAATTTGGAAGGAAGCCTCAGCTGTACTGACCACACCCACATTTTGAGTTGTGCATGTGGTCTTTGCAATCTCAATGTTCCTAAACCAATTTATAGACCCTTTTATTGAATTATGTAACCCCTTAGATGAGAGAGAGGTCTCTAACCCAAGCAACCAATGGATTAAAAGTTTTTGTTTTCTTTTGTTTTGTTTCTTTGTTCTTGCCCTCAAGACCTACCAATATTGCATATTTTCAGGATATCCCTGAATGAGCACATGTGGACCAATTAACTGAGACACTAATTAGATCACGGTGCTCCAGCTGGGATATCATGAAAACTTGTAATGTTGGTAGTTCTTGAGGACCAGCCACCCCTGCTATAGGTAATTTCCTTTCCATGGCAAATGGATGGGTAGGGTCAAGTGAAGAGTGGGTTTGTGGTCATTGGTGGAGCTAAGGATGTCTAGTGTACCTTTCCCAGGGGCTCTTGATATGTAAATCCAGCCCTGAATGGGTCAAAAGCCCCATTAAATCAATGGGAATTGCTGGAATTTTTATTTGCTTCCTATTATGCAGTAGGATGCACCAGAAATGTTCCAGCTTCATTATGCATATGGCCCAAAGAACTGAGCTGAGTTCCCTAAATTAGAGGAAAGTATGAATCCACCAGTGCAGACCATTTCTGTGCTTATACACTGGCATAAAAAGTGTAGCTTCCCTTCATGGTATGTACTAGAGCAGTGATTCTTATCTCTGGTCTTAGAGACATGCAATAGGCAAGTTTTATGGATATCCCTAATTAAGCACTGGTCAATGAGTCAAAATGATTGAGCAACTAATTACCCAGCTGTGATCAGCAGAGATATACTGAAATCATTACCTCTTGCTGTGTCCGACTCCCGAGGGCTAATACTGAGAAACATTGTACTTGAGTGTATAACCAATTTAGTGCATGGTGGCACACACACACTCCACCATTATTGAGCTTGCAATGCCAGCATTCCAGAATGCTTCCCCAAAAGCATGAGCAGGGTAGTAGCCTAGTAGTACCACTACTAGTAGCACCACTTTCCTCCAAGCCTTGATAGAACATAGGTAGAAGCAAGGCCCAGAGGAACTGAATGGCCTGACATATCACTCCACTTTCCTACCCTTCATACAAACAAACTAAGATGGAAACTTTTCAGGATTTGGTTTTCTGAGAGAAACTTCTATGAATCAAGAGTTCCGTATGGCGATTATCAAGCTATGTGTACTTTTTACCATTGACAGCAAATCAGCATTTTATTGTTTTTTAAATTATATATTTTTTTACTATTGGTCTACTGTTTTCTCTTTCCTACACATTGTGCACCATACTATGCACTATTGGATTTTAAGTGTTAGTGAGACTCATTTTGGATGCACGATCATTTAGGAGTATTACAAGAGAAGTAATGAATCTTAATAATAACCTCCCACATACATTTCTAGGACCATAAAATCACAATGGCTGCTCTGAAGTTTTTCATTGCGCCTTCATCAAGAGATACATCTTCAATCAGTACTGAATGTCATGTCCTTGGAGGCAGACATGATAGTTTCCAGATAGACCACAGGACACAAACTCTGCCCATTACACATGGTAATCTTAAACCTTTAACCCCTTAAGGACCAGCGGTCCCGGGGTGTGTGGTCCTTTAAGGGCCAGACTGAGAAATTCGATGTGCCGCCCCACTTGACTGATCATGTGTGCCGGTACGCCGAACGAGGGACTGAGAGAGATCGCTCCAGTCTTGAAGGGATATACTTCAGTCCCTGGTATTACTCACTGCACTCCTGCAGGAGCGCGGTGAGTAAAAGTATGTGACGTACCAAGACCGTCACTGGTCCTTAAGTGCCGGACCAGCGTGACAGTCCGGGTACGTCATCGGACACAAAGGGGTAAACTAAAGAGGAGGACAAATTGCTTTGCAATGCATTACTTACCCCCAGGTACTTTAAATGTTAAGTAGGCTCAAGTACTGTGCCAGCTTTATTCTGAGCAAACTGTCATGTCTTCCTCCATGGACATAACATCCAGATTTAATTGACAGTGTTATCCCTTGAAAAAAGTGCAAAATTCAAAAAGGTCATTAGAATTATCTGGTAACTGTATAGTAAGTGATGGTTATTACTTTGAGGTACTACATCGCCTTTAATTGAAATTTCATATATCGCTTTATGTCACATTCAAATCAGTAGGGGTTTTTGGTGCTTGTTTGTTACAAATCTTCAGGGTAGACAGCATATTTAATAAGTGTTAGGCAGGAAAAGCACAAAAAAATCAGATCTACAGCCTATTTTTGGGCAGAATCATGTTATTACATCTTCCTATTGTGTATTAACCGCATGCATGCTTGAAAGGAATCCAGTGCATGGCTTCATAATGCATTGAGGACCTTTCTAGCATTTATGTGGTTAAAGTGTACAACCTGCAGCTACCTTCCTGTTTTGATTAAAACTACAAACCAGTGACAGTTGAGTGAAGCAGAGAAATAGATAAAAACAATATTGCACTGTCAGTCAGTCAATCAGTTCTTTTTTGGTGTGTTTTCAGGAGACAAGATTTGCAATATGCTGGTATTCAAATAAATACATTTAATACTGGCCAATATTTCAGTGTCAGACTGCAGCGGATCGCCGAGAATATTTTGTAAACCAACTGCAATTTGCTATTGACATGGAGGAAATCTAGTTCTCCACTACAGAAGGCTTGTTTAATGAACACTAAAAAAATCAGCCATGCAGAACAGACAGAAACATATACTCCATTACCAAGGTGACATACATCCATGCTCTATCCAACCATTCCTGCTCCTCATAACAAAAAAACATCAGGAAAGAAAACATCATTTAGACATTTCTATGCAAAAGCAGATCTACCATATTTCTCTTTAATTTTCTGCGTGTCACATACCCTTGGTACACATACAGGCTGATGCACTAGAATGTACGGGAGGAATTATGGGACAAACTGTCTGTACCATACGGAAAATATTAAAATACCACAAATTTCCACAGGGCTGGAAATGCAAATTCACACTGAATTAAATGGGTATTTTAACTCATTGAATGCTATAAATGTCTCCCTAATATATATAGTTGTTTTATCCCTAATTCATCCAGCTCTTATTAATATATATATATATATATATATATATATATATATATCAGCCTCATTGCATCTATGGTGAAAGCCATTTTGAACTTATTGTTTCTTAAAGTGATAGTAATACTTGCAAATTACTAATCCCCATATTGTAGCTTTGTTAAAAGGAAACTTATTGCCCCCAGTGTCATCTCTCAGGCCCTTATGGTTTGTGAGATGATAGCCCTCAAAGTTCAAACCCTCCCTCCCCCTTCCCTGACTGAACGCTGACTGCAGGGGAAGCTGTCGTACGACAGTCTTTTGTGCATCAGGCAGCTCTGCAGCTGAGCCGAGATCACTTTTATGAAAAATAATTCTTTCACTGAAATGGTCTTCTACGTGTGCTTGGTTTGCAAGCACATGTAGAAGACATTTTTAGTGAAAGATTTCTTTTTTATAAATGTGATCTCGGCAATACTGCAGAGCCGCCTGATGCAAGTAATACCGGATATCCCTGCAGTCAGCGTTCAGTCAGGGAAGGGGGAGGGAGGGGGGAACTTTGAGCGCTATCACCTCTCAAACCATATGGGTTTGAGAGATGACACTGGGGGCAATAAGTTTCTTTCCAACAAAGCTACAATATGGAGATTAATAATTTGCAAGTATTACTATCCCTTTAATGATGAAATGTACTACAGGAAAAAGTGTCTAGTAGGGAGATGTCCTTCACATAACAGTCAGGTGTTCTTAAAGGGATAGTAATATATTAAGTGCAGCTCTGAGCCTTCTTTATTCTATTTTTAGCATGTAGCACTATATTTCAATAATAACAGACTTCTAGTTCAAATGAAATTGAATCAGAAAGGATCCCCCTCCCGCCTCTTTCTCCTGCGTCACTCTACCTCTCAGTCTGATCTGGATGGAGCACGACAAGGGACAATCTTCTGTAAGCAAAAGGAAGATCCTGACCTCCTTTGTCAAGGGGGCAGGCTTTTCCTTATACTTACTGAATGAAGACTGTCCCTCGCTGCATCCATCCAGTCCCACAACCGAATTCCATATCTATGGGGAAGTGGCCAGAAGGGGCGGGAGGGGGATCCTTGCTGATTCAATTGCTGTTGAACTACAAGCCTGTTAGTGTTGAAATATAACGCTACGTGCTAAAAACAGAATAAAGAAGACTCAGAACTGCACTTTACTATAGATATTACTATCCCTTTAAAGTGAGTATTGAAAGTTGTGTTTCAATTTTTGCTGAAGACACAAATCTATGTAAGAAAATAAACACAATGGGATTTAGCAGGATTTAACCCTTTGCCAGTGCTTTGTAATGCGCTGTGTACTATTCTGACACTCAAAGGGTTAACTCCTTAATTGCTAGAAAGTTCTCTAACATTTTGGGGGATTAATATAGATAAAGGTAAGGGTATGCATTTAGGAAATACTTGGCAGTCCTTGATGGAAATTGGTTTGGGAGTTCTTGTACACAACACATACTTCACAATAGTGTGCTGTGTCACTCAGCTGTGGCAAGAGCCACTAGGATATTATCATGTAAAAATGGTACATAAGCAGTGAATTAGAATATAATTCTACCGCTCTATAAATCCCTGATAATCCCTCATTCACATTATGGAATACAGTTTTGGATACCAGTTATTAATAAAGATATTTAAGTATAGAGGCATGAAACAAAACTGATAAAGGGAGGTATATTAGTTATTGGGAGACTAGCAAACCTGAGATTGTTTACTTTAGAGAACAGACACATCCAAAGAACTGTCTAGGGAAATCTTTACTCAGAGAACTGAGCATAGGATTAGAAAGTCAATTCATAGGGCCCACTAGAGTGCAATATTTTTTGATATACTTGCACAGATAAATCTACAATATTAGTGATTAGTTTTTGTAATAAAACCACTTATGCAAATGGTTCCACTCAGGTCAGGATATCCTAAATATGTGCACTGTTTTGTGCCGTTACTGATATAACTGTAGTTTTTTTCTACACAAAATACTAAAAATGTCCTTTTCTAATGTCATGCCATATTTCTTCCATGGAGCAATGTTATTAGAGATAGAAATGCACAGACATACAAGCAACCTGCTTGCTAAAAAAATGGATTGAGAATCCCTTTTACTCACTGTTCCTTTAATGTTCCCTCCTACTCATTAGGCAAAAAAACAAAAAGAATACTCATAGTGCTTAGTCACCATAAACACTCAGTAAATTCCTAATAAAAACACAAAAGAAAACTAAAAAGTGAAGTGATTGCTTCACAGTAAATATATAAAGCATGTTTTACTAATAGTAATATGCCCAGCACCTGAACATGAAGAGGTTACAACAAGGGTACTCGGCGGAACATACAAATTCATCAGAGCAGGTCATTTTCTGCACTGGGAGTTCCTACACAATCCCTTGCACTCTGGAGTATGTACTAGAGCATATGGTTGCTTTAATGCATACTAGCACCCACACTTTTCCACCATGGATACTTTAAAGTGATTACACCCGGAAAACATGTTCTATAGCATGCACAGAAAAAAAAGAGTAAAGTTACACCACCTTCCTCTATTCTTTTGTTAGTACATAGCATTAAAATGTCCACACGCTTCCCAATTTCCTTTCCCTTGGTGCAACCAGCATATAGAGGACCATTTGCAGTATGCGTAGCTTAGTAAATTTGCAATAGGCAGGAATAGCACTAAAAATGGTTCTAGTTCCTATTTTAGCCTGGAATCTCCAGGTCATTATATTTAATATTTAATAGTTCTCTCATCAAGCATGGATAGTAGATATTGTACTATTATTCACACAGGAGAAAATATATGTCTGTTAACTATAGACCAGTAAGTATTACTTGCATAGTGGAAAAAATGCTAGAAAAGTTACTAGTGATCCATGAATATGTGTTGAACAATAATATTATTAGTGAGAGTCAGCATTGTTTTGTAAGGGATCTATTATAGCAAATATATCTACTTGCAATTTATGATAGGATGAGAAGAAATATTGTGTTATTACTGTGAATGTAGTATACTTGGATCTTTTAAAAGTATTTGGTACTGTGCCATGCAAGAAATTACTTCAATAAATAAAGGGATCAACTTGTGGATAATATATGTGTGCTAATGGATACATATCTGATAGGAAAATGATAAGCCAGAGAGATGTAAACATATTCATTTCAAGTGCATCTGCAGTAGAGCGACCCTTGGGCCCATTGCCTTTTCATTTGTTGATTATCTTCTGCCTTCGATATAGTTAACCACCCTCTTCTTCATCAGATTCTCCACAATCCTGGTTTCTGCAATGAAGCTGCTTCATGGCTTTCATCTTATCTCTGACAACATTCCCTTTTTGTTTCTTCTGGAAATAATTTCTGTCTGTAGGGGTGCCTCAAGGCTCCTTTCTAAGTCCTCTACTTTTCTCCCTGTACACCCTTTCATGGGGGAACTTATTAATTAATGTGGGTTCCAGTACCATCTATATGCTGATGATATCCACATTTATATGTCTACTCTTGATCTTTCAAATTTCATATGACCCTATGTTATTTCCTCATGGATGTCTCGTTGTCATCTTAAGAAAAACCTATCAAAAACCCAACTTCTCATTTTCCATCCCAGGTTTCACCCAACACCCAGCTTCACCATCACAGTTGATGGGACTGGCATTCTTCCAGTCAGCTTGGAACACTGCATATGGGCAATATTTGATTCTTCCCATCCTTCTACTTTCACATTAACTCCTTAGCTAGAATCTGTTGGTAAAATTCACCTATCCCTGTCACAGAAAACTACTAAAACTCTTGTGCATGCCTTATTCCTCCTCGCTTAGACTATTGCAACTTACTACTAACTGGCATTCCGGATTCCCATTGTTTTCGTATTCAATCTGTTCTAAACTCATCTGAGTGAATCACCATGCTCTCTCCAAAAATGTAACCTGCTTACATCTCTCTTAGATATCTCACATTGCACCATATCACCTGCTAAGTCCTTCTTACCTTTAAAGGTCTCCACTCTGCTGCCATCCCACCTTACAACTCTTCCTTCATCTCCACTTATGTTCCCCGTCTCCTCCTTCATTTAATGCACAGCACCTTTCTTGTTACACCATGCACACCCTTGACTGTGTCCTGTATCAAACCTTTCTTTTTCTTTCAGATCCATAAGTTTGGAACTCCATACCTCCCTGCCCACATTTAATACTGCCGCCCAACATCTTTAAATCTACCCTGAAATGATATATTCTGGAGCACTGGAACCATGAACTGTCTATTGTTTCTCTTATTGTGCCACTTATTTTAAACCCATTAATTGTATGTATTGTACCACACTACTGTGCTGTGTGCACTGTGTGGTGCCACATAAATAAAGCTATACATACATACATATGCAATTATTGATAATGAAATGGGTATTAGAAGTAGTATTTCAATACTGCTGATGACACAAACATATGTAATGTAATACCAGGTACATTATAGGTCCCCAAGAGATATTGTGCTTGGTTAGCATAATGCATTATTATTGTACCAGGCAGCTCTATGGCACCATTATTAATGTGGAGATGAACACAATTATATGCCAAATCTTTTGGCTCCTAGGCCAGTACCTAGCAACACCACCTGGTAATACACATAAAGCAGTATTTATTTTTCTCTTCAGAAAGATTTTGAAAATCTGGATGGGTTATTGGGAATTGAGGATTAATATAAATAAACATGTCTGTGCATATGGCTACAGAACCCAGCATGAACTTATGCACTAACTGAGGAGTCCTTTTTAGAGAAGGATAAGGAAATACTTGTAAACAGCACACTTCACTGCAGTGTACATAATTACAATGGTTCTGTACCCATGTGAAAGAGGCCTTAGGCAGAGCCAATAAGATCCTTTAATTTATACCAAAGGGTATAGACTCATGATGAGAATATAATTCTATTTCAGTAAGACCCATCTAGAATTCGGAGTCCAGTTTTTGGGAACCTGTTTTTTTTTAATAAATGAAAAACATTATTAAACTGATCACAGAGACATGAAAGCAAATTGATAAAAGGAGTGAAGATTTTTCGTAATGAAGAAATAGTAGCCAAGCTGTTTTTTATTAAATTAGAAGAGAGATATCAACAGGGAATAGGATTAGTTTATTCAAATATGTTCAGGGCAAATATAAAGAAGTCTTTGGTGGAACGAACATGGATACATCTATAAAGATTAGGTTATTTTTTTATAGTACGACCATTAAGAATAATGAATTTCTTTCCTCAAGAGGCTGAATTGCCAGATAAAATATGGAAAATGTAGACACCTGTTTCTCCAGAGAAAATGAGATTGCCGTTTGTAATTAGAAAAGGGTTTGTTTATTCACTGAATCAAACTGGAAATTACATCAGAGGGTCTGGTCTGCCTTCACCTGGATTAGCAGACTTGGGCTAGATTCTATTGCAGGTGCTAAATGTTAACACCTGTTTTATCAAACATTTTCCTGTTGAAGTCTATGGGGAAAACTGGAGATAAAAGCAGAGATAACATTAGCACCTGCAATAGAATCCAGCCTTTGATCTGGTAAAGGCTGAACTTGAACAAATCTCCCATTTTTAAAGTTGAGATTCTGTTACCTAGTTTGCTAAAATAAATTCAAGCTGATCTGTCACATAAAAAAAACATTTTAAGCAAGTTGTAGCTAATATCATTTTATAACACAGTTTACACCAAATAAAGTCTCTAATTCATGTGTCTATGTTTAACAAACTTGCATCCAATTAAGTGCATAATGTGCCACCATTTAGATTTACTGGGCCTCTACAGTGTAACATGACTTTACCCACATTTCTTGCACAAAACAATTCAATAATGCCTGCTTCCTCTATACCCATCTGTACTGTGACTTGTTTTCCTGGGTTCCCCAGTGGACCGAACACATTATTTCAGTGTTCAGTGGATCCCTAGATGGCAGCCCTAAGTAGCAGTGCTGAAAGGTCAGTTTTACCTTGTTCTCAGATAAAATACATTTGGCATGCTTTGCTGGGGCTGGTATACTTTTTTTCAATAAAAACTGAATTAACTCTCAATTATAAACACTTTAGCACCTCGAAACCTTATAGAATATAGTGTTGCCCATATATCTTCCCTTAAAGGGATAGTAATACTTCATTTTAACTTTATTTTATTTTGTAGGCATTAAAAAAACATGAAGAATGATATAAGTCTTATCTCTGAAACCTTTATGGTTTAAGAGATATTCACAAACAAAGTATCCCCCCCCCCCCTGTTCAACCAGATCAGAAGGGAGGTGCCCAGGTAGACTGCAGAGAGGGACAATCTTCAATTAAGATAATGGAAAAAGCTGAAAAACTTGTCAAGGGGGGAAGGGCTTTCATTGTTTTCATACAAAGAAAATTGTCCCCTTCTGTTATCTGTACTGTCATACAACCAGACTCACATCTGAGAAGAGATGGCTTACACTAGGTAAAAGGGGCGGGGAGGGGAACTTTGCTTGTGAATATCTCATAAACCATAAAGGTTTGAGACATACGACTTATATCATTCTTCATGTTTTTTTAATGCCTACAAAATAAAATAAAGTTAAAACGAAGTGTTACTATCCCTTTAAGCAAACTGTCTGACAATGTGTTTTTTTCTTTCTTAGTGAATGTTGTTAGTTAATTTGGAATAATTTAAGGCAAAAGGAGGACATGTGGCCTTATTCATCAAGCAAAGGAGGTACATGTCTGGACTAAACCAACAGCACCATAGAGTTGAAATGAAAATTCAGCAAATTTCCCATTGCAGAGGATACCTCTCAAGCATTATTATATTAACGACGTTGCTAAATCCTGTCGATTTCTTTTTCATAACATTCCTAAAATCCGCCCATTCCTCTGTTCTTCCACAGCTAAAATTCTTATACAAGCACTCATCCTCTCCCGCATGGACTACTGCAACCTTCTGCCTGGCATTCCTGCCTCCCATCTCCATCCACTTCAATATATACAAAATGCTGCAGCATGAATTACTCTTTTGTCACCTAGGTTTGTCCCTACCCAGCCCCTCCTCAAATCTCTCCAGTGGCTGTCTATCAAACTCGGATATCTTACTTCTTTCATTCAAGACCTGTCTCTCCTCTACTCCATCTTACATTTCCACTCTGATCTCCCACTATACCCCATCCCATCACTCACGTTCATCTAGTTACTGTCTTCTCTCAGCTCGTTTTGTGTCTACAGCCCTCTCACGTGTCAAACCTTTTTCTCTCATTGTTCCATATGTATGCAATGCTCTACCTCCCACCCTGCGCCACTGCATCTCTCTGATGGTCTTCTAGTCACACTTGAAAATACATCTCCTGGGTAAAACCTCAACATGCTAGAAGGCACAAATATTCTTATAAATGATTTACTCTGCTTGTGTCCCCTATCATCATCAGAGCTCTAGCACTGTATTCAGCACTTGACCCTTATGTACTCTGTATGTCTCCCATTACCACTGTAGATTGTAATCTTTTGGGCAGGGTCCTCGCACCCCGTGTTTCACTCTACAAAGCACCTGTAACCCTGTATTGTCTAAAGCCTTAAATTGTAAAGTGCTGTATACACTTGTGGTGCTATATAAATAAACATATTCATTCATTCATTCAAACGATTAAACACATCATAGCCACTAATGGAGAATTTGACTTTCCCTCAACAGATTAAGCATCCAATAAACCTCCATAAGGGATTCAAACAAGCAAATCCACAGGGGGTGAGAGTTGTTTAATAGGGTAAAATTAGTTCACAGCTAGAATTAATGATCACAAAATGAACTTTTGCTATTTTGATAGATTCATCTCAATGACGTATAAGAAATCTAATAACGATATAGAAATTTATAGAAAATAGTTTAAGTGCATTGTGCAAGAAATATATAAGTATAAAAATACATGTAATACACAATGCAAGTAAAGCACTCTTTTCTTTACCCTTTGAGTGCCAAACAGTACGCAACGCATTCAGACAGGAATTGTCTGACATTTTGCAACTAGACTATCATTTGGGCAGGACCAGTATGATAGTACTTCTCTGTGTAAGGCACTTATAAGCTAAAAGATATTGCACCCTGGGTGCAGGACACAAGTCCCACTGAGCTTTGGAAACATATGAGGGAGGAGATGATGTTAGTAGTTCTGATGCTACAGTACGTGTCCTCCTGCTCAGAAGTGTACTCTCCAACCCTTTATGTCCCCTTCCACTGAAAATCTAATTTTCTCTTAAAAATATCTAATGTATCTGCCCTTAACACATTCCTAAGCAAATAATTCTACAATTTAACAGACTTTACTGTAAATAATACCTTCCTCTGCTGAAGCTGAAAGCTCCTTTCCTCAAATATTAAGGCCCCTAATTGGCCCCTAATTATTTTATTAGGCCTCGGCATATAAAGTTCACTAGAGAGTTCCTTGTATTGAGCTTGCATATACTTGTACAATGTATAAGATCCCATTTTAGGTGTATTTTTTCCTAGAGTAAATTGCAATATTTGGCTAGATGTTCTTCAATTCCTGCATTCCTTTTATTAAGTTTGTTGTTTTTTGTACTTTACCCAGTTATAGAATGTCCCCTCTAAGAATAGTTGCCCAAAATTGAATTGCATATTCCAATTGAGGGCATACTATTGACTGGTACAATGGCAAAATTATGCTATCCACAATTACAACAATAGCTCTTTTTATGCAGGACAGTATTTTGTTTGCTTTTTGCTATTGCTGTTGACACTGATAACTATATATGTCTCATTGAATGCCCCCATTAAGTTCAAAAGTAGCATGCTTACTTTTTCCCCCAAAATGAATAACTTTACACTTCCCTACATTAAATCCCATATTGTATTTGTTTGCCAAATCCACCCTTTTAGGTAATTTTTTCTATAGAAAGCAAAAATCCTCTCTGTATATATAACTTTGCATATTTCAGTGTTATCACATATTTAATTGTTATCACAATTCAGTGGGAGCATCCATCTTTACAGGATTTGCATGATTGTTAGTTTATCAATTTATGCAGATGGGTTTGTAATGGCCAGCATGGAAAGGCAGGTGGGAAGTAAAGCAGTGTGGAATGTTATAATCTGTATTTCATTCAATAAATAAAGCTAAATATGTCATACCCTACTGCTTTAATTAAGAAGTGTATAAATTTTGATTTGTTTATTTCAAAACCACCTAAATTGTTATAAGGTGTTCTACTTTAATGCCCATATGGTACTTGGTGACCAGAAATGTATCATTTATTGCATGGGTAGTCAATCTATGGACCTCTAATTGTTGGCCACTGGCTGATTGAGGGGTAAAGGAGTTTATAATACACAACAGCTGGTGATCTAAATATTGACTGCTGCTGTAGCCCCTGAAACTCTGTGCTTTTGTGTCACTTTTTTTGCAGCTAGTAAGCTGACAGAGAAGAAAAATGTATAGTCTTTTAATGGCATTACCATGTGGGTGGAGCAAAAGATAAACGATAGAAGGACAGCATGCAGTGTGAAATGCTTTCAGCTGTCCAAATCTGTTTTCAAAATAATTTAGATTACTGAAACTGTTCCTGCCAATAATTAAATTTGTTCTTCCTTTGGGCTGCAAGTTTATCATTTTATATTATCTCAGTGTCAAATGAATGCCTTTTTAAGGGTGTGTGTGAAAAGTTTCCTTGCCTACCCTTTAAAGACCAGAGTGGTGAGCAACGCATTGAGGAGCAAAGCATTGTATACCCTTCTGGTCCTTAAGGGCTTAAGCAGAAGTTTTATTTGCAAAATAAAGATCTTAATTTCAGCCAGGTTCAGTGATAGTTTTTAGATGTGAAAAAATATGATTACTCTTTGAATAAACAAAATGAAAAGGAGCATTATCCGAAGTGTCCCGAAACCATACACAGACTCCTCAATGATGCTTGTGTTCCAGTCTATTATTAGTACTGTATTATGTGTGTTCCAATCCATTATTAGTACTGTATTATGTGTGCTCCAATCCATTATTAGGACTGTATTATGGGTGTTCCAGTCCATTATTAGGACTGGATAATGTGTTTTTCAGTCCATCATTAGAACTGGATTGTGTGTATGTGTTCCAGTCCATTATTAGGACTGAATTGTGTGTATACCAGTCCACAACACCTCTAAGTGCAGTATTTTAACAATATGAAAATATTTTGTAGTTTTCTTTTTACCCCCCAATTAGATTTACTCACATTACAGAGAGGTTTGACCTGCCTCTCAGTTTCCAATGCCTGCCCTGGATATTGGAGCGTCACTCCAGGCTAATGACACTTCCACTGACTCAAAAGAATTGTGTAGGAACAAGTTTGAATGTTGTTCTCAAAGTTATGTCACATATCAAAGTTCAATATGTAAACCTCAGTGGGAGCTATTTAGTGGTATAAATATATGCAAGTGTACAACCATTCATATAATATGAGGGTTTTAAAAATAAAATATCTAATATTTATTAGTCTAAATGTTGGTAAAAAAATTATTTGAGAGATCTTCTAAAACCTGAATGGGTCTTACAGTATGGGGCTGATAAATACAGCTCACCCACCGCAAGGATCCAAATTTTCAGGCTACAAACAGATATAAGTAATACACTTAAATACACATAAAATAATAAAATCGCTGAAACTTCAAAATATTACCCACAGTGGGGGAAAAAAAGTCTTACTCAACGCGTTTCATGGTTTCAGACTGAGCCACTTCCTCAGGAACAATAATGTTTAATGGCATGGGTTACCCTGCATATATCGTCTCCAGCAAGTGACACAGTCTGACGCCACGAAACACGTTGAGTAAGCCTTTTTTTTTCCCCCACTGTGGGTAATATTTTGAAGTTTCATCAATGTTATTATTTTATGTGTATTTAAGTGTATTACTTATATCTGTTTGTAGCCTGTAAATTTGGATCCTTGCTGTGGGTGGGTGAGCTGTATTTATCAGCCCCATACTGTAAGACCCATTCAGGTTTTAGAAAATCTCTCAAATAATTTTTTTACCAACGTTCAGATTAATAAATATTAGATATTTTATGATACTCTTTAAGGTATTACTATCCCTTTAAAGCTAGACTACAGCAAATCAAGAACATTTTTGTTAACATTTATTTTCAAAGTGTGATTGATAGAAAATGTCTTCTCTACCAACATGTCTTTTCTACTCAATACAGTAAGACAGGGAAAGGCAAGTCGTTAGTGTTTCTCATTAATTGCAACACTTCCCTAATAATATTAATCTAAAATGAGATATACAGCAAATTAATTGATTGGATATGAATCTAATTAAATATAGAAGAATTTCAAAGCTGGATAACAAAATGTTTTAGGATCCCATTGCACAGAGCAAGCCTGGTGCAGTGAGATGGTCGATGTTACAAGGCCTGTGCATGAATGAACCCATTTCGATAAACTGCAATATTGTGATTAGGGGGACACCCCCCACACATGTTGAAAATCGCCACATACTCAGGGAAGGTCGGGGCAGGATGTTGGGCATACTTGACATTTCAAAGTTTCATGTTAATGAGGTATGTTGAGCCTAATTTTTAACTTTTGCAACACACCGCATTGGATACCTCTCTGGCACTAAAGGGTTAAAGGTAAAGATAATACATTTTGGGGCATAGGGTACAAATAAGAAAGCCGTATTGATATAAGTGGGGCTTTTAACACATTGAGTGCTAGAGAGGTATGCACCATATTGCACATTAATGAGTTAGAGACCTCTCTAGCATTCAGGGAGTTAAAAGTCCCATTTAGAGCAAAAGAAATATATGGGAATTTTTATTTTAATAGATTTTTATTGAGGTTTGAAGAATACAACAGTGCACAATATAGTACAATGCAATACAAGTTCTTACAAAGAGTGCAACAAATATATATATACATGACTGAGGGGGAGAAATACTGAAACAAGGGTTGAATAGATCTGTTAAAAACTTCATTGGAGGAGCTGTCAATACCAAAATGAATGGGTCCACCAAAGTGGAGTCCCTTTCAAGTCAGACCCATAGCTTATTTTCCCTATTTGACCAATCAGGAATACTGGCTAAAAGGGAGGCTTTATGATATCATTTCAGGTTAGGAAGGCCTAGGATACCATTGAGTTTGCTTTTGCATAGGGTGTAGTGGTTGACCCTGTGTTTCTTGGCACCCCAGACAAAATGGGAAAGGATACGAGTAGATTTGACAAAAAAAGAATGTGGAATATGGACCGGTAGAGTCTGGAAGAGGTAGAGGAAGCGTGGCAAGATGGTCATTTTGATCACATGGATTTTGGCCAGCCAGGATATATGTAACCTATTCCATTGGGATAATTCTTTTTGGACTGTGTTCAAAAGTTGTGGAAAGTTTAGGTCATAAGCAGGGTGTTATTTAGCCAGGAGGGAAGAAGAGAAGGGGTCAAATTCAGATAGAAAGGCAGGTATAGCTGTATCCAGATTACTTGTTGACAATAATATGTCATCTGCAAACAATGATAATTTACACATAAAGGATTGTAGGGGAATACCCATCATGGAGGGGATGGTCCTGACATGTTGCAAGAAAAACCTCCATAGTGGGAACAAACAAAAGAGGAGATAAAGGGCAACCCTGTTGGGTTCCACTGGATATTGGGAAAGGGTTGGAAAGGAGACCATTTACTTTAACTCTGGCATTAGGATTTGTATATAGAGTGTGTACATAGTTTGTGAACTGTGGTCCAATTCCATATGAACGAAGCGTAGACAACAAAAAAGACCATATGGGAATTTTTATTTCGCCCACCTTTATTTTACATAAGGCTCATTCACTTAAATTGATTAGCCCTTGTTATCAATGTGCTTCAGTGGCCCTGGAGACAAAATAACTCTTCTTAACTATAATGGAATTGCTTACTAGAGATTTTCTATTTAGAGAAGTGTACGAAATTGTGAAAACAAGTTTATATTGCTAATGAAGTTGACCAATTTTTTTGATTAGCAACTGTTTTTTTGTTTTGTTTGTTTTCTTTTTTGTATTTTTGTGATGTTTCATGCCTTCAAGAAATAAAAGTAATTGGACTTGGTGTCAATAGATTATATAACATGGGTTATGATTTAATCCAGAGTCATACATTTCCTCAGCTATTTCACATTGGATGGCTCAATGGCACCTCAAAACCATCATGTCTAAAACTGAGGTATTCTCATTCCACCTAGACAGGCCCAGTATTGCTCTTCCAGGTCAAGTAAATGCGCCATCAAAAATCCAGTCACTGAATCATGTTGCCTAGATGTGATAATTGTGTCTGCTCTGTTATTCTATATATATATATATATATATATATTCACTCTACTACCAAGTCTTGCTGATTTTTCTTACAGGATATAACAAAGCAAAAATTGTGATGCTTTCTCTGTCCCTCCACAGCTAACACTGTTATGCACATGGACTAATCTAAGCGTCTTCTGTCTGGTTTTTCCTGCCTCATAACTCCATGCACTTCAATCTATACAGAATCCTGCAGCATAAATTACCTTATTTCCTCCTAGATTTGCCTCTGCCCCCTCTGTCTTTCAAATGGTTTTCCATCAAATTCAATACATCATGCAAAATCCTACTTTTATCATTCAAGGACCTCCTCCTCTTCTATCCCCTTTTACATCTCCACACTGATCCCCCACTACACCCCATCTCGCCCCTTATGATCAACCAAGGACACGTTCTCCTCTTAGCTCAATTTGTGTCTACTCTTTTCTCTAGTATCAAACCCTTTTCCCTCATTACTCTTTATCTGTGTTCTACTTTAGCCCCAGCCTGAACCAGTTCACTCCTCTCACCATCTTCAGATCTCACTTAAAATTCAAATCTCCTCAATGAAACTTCAACAAACTAGATGGCACTGCCAAGCTTCATCATTTCAAAGCACTTGTAATCTATGCCTAACTTGATCAGAAATCCAACATTGTATTCTGCCCTACACCTTGTGCACTGTGTATGCCCCTCCTTATTTACTTTAGATTATAAGTAGTGATGAGCGAGCATGCTCGGCCGAAGCTCGGTTCGGCTCGAGCATCGCTCTGCTCGGCACATGGCGGTACTCGTACGAGTACCGCATGTGCTCGCCCGCCATGTTTGGGTCTCCTCCCCGCACGTTTCGCGGCTGCTGCGCAGCCAATAAACGTGCGGGGAGGCTCTGACATCAGTGTAATGCCAGCAGCCATGTTGGCTGCTGGCATTACACTGATTGGCTGGCCAGAACCCGTGATCGGGTGCTGTATAGCACCTGACCAGCGAGTTCGGCTCAGTCTTAGCCAGGGAGAGATGAGGATAGGAAGGGAAAGTCAGTGTAGGGAGAAGAAAAGTGTGTTTGAACAACATATAAAGAAAGACCCAAAAGTCCTTTTTAGGACTACTGTGTGTGGGGGCAGCAGTTATATTTTGTTTTGGGGGGCAGAGTTTAAAAAAAAAACGTCACATATTCCGTTCACTGTGCCTAGCCGCAGATTAGCAGCACATTCTGTTTAGTGTGCAAAGTTGCAGATTAGCAGCACATTCTGTTTAGTGTGCAAAGTTGCAGATTAGCAGCACATTCTTTTTAGTGTGCAAAGTTGCAGATTAGCAGCACATTCTGTTTAGTGTGCAAAGTTGCAGATTAGCAGCACATTCTTTTTAGTGTGCAAAGTTGCAGATTAGCAGCACATTCCGTTCACTGTGCCTAGCCGCAGATAAGCAGCACATTCTGTTTAGTGTGCAAAGTTGCAGATTAGCAGCACATTCTGTTTAGTGTGCAAAGTGTAAAAATAAAAGTCACATATTCCGTTCACTGTGCCTAGCCGCAGACAAGCAGCACATTCTGTTTAGTGTGCAAAGTTGCAGATTAGCAGCACATTCTGTTTAGTGTGCAAAGTGTAAAAAATAAAAGTCACTTATTCCGTTCACTGTGCCTAGCCGCAGATAAGCAGCACATTCTGTTTAGTGTGCAAAGTTGCAGATTAGCAGCACATTCTGTTTAGTGTGCAAAGTGTAAAAAATAAAAGTCACATATTCCGTTAACTGTGCCTAGCCGCAGATAAGCAGCACATTCTGTTTAGTGTGCAAAGTTGCAGATTAGCAGCACATTCTGTTTAGTGTGCAAAGTGTAAAAAATAAAAGTCACTTATTCCGTTCACTGTGCCTAGCCGCAGATAAGCAGCACATTCTGTATAGTGTGCAAAGTTGCAGATTAGCAGCACATTCTGTTTAGTGTGCAAAGTGTAAAAAATAAAAGTCACTTATTCCGTTCACTGTGCCTAGCCGCAGATAAGCAGCACATTCTGTTTAGTGTGCAAAGTTGCAGATTAGTAGCACATTCTGTTTAGTGTGCAAAGTGTAAAAAATAAAAGTCACTTATTCCGTTCACTGTGCCTAGCCGCAGATAAGCAGCACATTCTGTTTAGTGTGCAAAGTTGCAGATTAGCAGCACATTCTGTTTAGTGTGCAAAGTGTAAAAAATAAAAGTCACTTATTCCGTTCACTGTGCCTAGCCTCAGATAAGCACCACATTCTGTTTAGTGTGCAAAGTTGCAGATTAGCAGCACATTCTGTTTAGTGTGCAAAGTGTAAAAAATAAAAGTCACATATTCCGTTCACTGTGCCTAGCCGCAGATAAGCAGCACATTCTGTTTAGTGTGCAAAGTGTAAAAAATAAAAGTCACATATTCCGTTCACTGTGCCTAGCCGCAGATAAGCAGCACATTCTGTTTAGTGTGCAAAGTTGCAGATTAGCAGCACATTCTGTTTAGTGTGCAAAGTGTAAAAAATAAAAGTCACTTATTCCGTTCACTGTGCCTAGCCGCAGATAAGCAGCACATTCTGTTTAGTGTGCAAAGTTGCAGATTAGCAGCACATTCTGTTTAGTGTGCAAAGTGTAAAAAATAAAAGTCACATATTCCGTTCACTGTGCCTAGCCGCAGATAAGCAGCACATTCTGTTTAGTGTGCAAAGTTGCAGATTAGCAGCACATTCTGTTTAGTGTGCAAAGTGTAAAAAATAAAAGTCACTTATTCCGTTCACTGTGCCTAGCCGCAGATAAGCAGCACATTCTGTTTAGTGTGCAAAGTTGCAGATTAGCAGCACATTCTGTTTAGTGTGGAAAGTTGCAGATTAGCAGCACATTCTGTTTAGTGTGCAAAGTGTAAAAAAGAAAAGTCACATATTCCATTCACTGTGCCTAGCCGCAGATTAGCAGCACATTCTGTTTAGTGTGCAAAGTTGCAGATTAGCAGCACATATTCCGTGTAATATGAAGAAGGCGGGTAAAAAGGGACGGGGAAGTGGACGTGATCCTGATAGTTCAGGGCGCTGGTCAGGACGCGTAGAAACTGTGCCTGGTGCCAGAGCACAAGAAAGAAAGACATCCACCATACCTAGCTTCATGTCTCAGTTTACAGGGCGTCGCAGGACATCACTCTCGAGGTCAGACCACTGCGAACAAGTGGTCGGTTGGATTTCAGCTGATACTGCTTCCAGTCGGTTAAGCACCACCCTGTCTTCCACCAAGTCCACTCTCAGTAGCCAAGAGTCTGGTCAACATAATCCTCACCCTGATCATCCTTCCTCCCACCATAGAGGGTCTGGCCAAAGAAGTGATCCCACACTGGGATATAGTGAGGAGCTCGTCTCATCACCAATCCTTCATTTGAACCTCTCTCCAAGCACGCTTGCAGAGGAACATGACATCTTGTGCCCTGATTCACAACCTCTAGAGGGTACCCAATCACAAGAAGATGACAGAGGGGAACGGCATTTAAGGTCAAAGGAAGTGGATGATGATGATGAGACACAGTTGCCATCAAATCAACCACTATTACTGTCTCAAGACCTTGATGAGGAGGATGATTCACAGTTGTCAATGACTGAGTATGTGGTGGGATCAAGAAATGAGGAGGATGATCAGAGTGAGGAAGTGGAGGAGGACTTGGTGGACGATGAGGTGACTGACCCCACCTGGGAAGGTGGAGAGCCGAGCGATGACAGCAGTCCTGAGGGTGAGCCATCTGCAGCACCGCAACAGGCTGGAAGAGGCAGTGGTGTGGCTAAAGAAAGAAGGCGGACCGCACCAAACCGGCCCGCAAATGTTCCACGGAGCACCCCCTTGCGTAAATCTCCCTTGCCAAGGGCTAGGTGTTCCGCGGTATGGCGTTTTTTTTAAGGAAAGTGCGGACGACAAAAAAATTGTAGTTTGCAACCTGTGCCACACCAGAATGAGCCGAGGCATGAACACTAGAAACCTCACCACCACCAGCATGATCCGACACATGGCATCCAAGCACCGTAATAAGTGGGAGGAACGCCCGGATCGCCAATCTGTGTCTGCAGGCCACACCACTGCCTCCTCTTCCCCTGTTTTCGGTGCCGGCCAATCGCCTGTCGAAGGCGCAGGCCCGCATACCTCCCGCCCTGCACCTGTACCATCTGAAGCACCATCAGCGACCACATCCACTTCCCTGTCCCAGCGCAGCGTCCAAATGTCGTTACCCCAGGCATTTGAGCGCAAGCGAAAATACCCAGCCACCCACCCACAGGCCATAGCACTAACCTCACACCTTTCCAAATTACTGGCCATCGAAATGCTGCCATTTAGGCTTGTGGACACTGAGTCCTTCCGCAGCCTGATGGCAGCAGCTGTCCCTCGGTACGCAGTCCCCAGCCGCCACTACTTTTCCCGGTGTGCCGTCCCCGCCTTACACCACCATGTGTTCCGTAACATCACCCGTGCCCTGACCAACGCAGTTACTGGGAAGGTCCACTTAACGACTGACACATGGACAAGTGCTTGTGGCCAGGGACGCTACATTTCCCTGACGGCACACTGGGTGAATGTCGTGGAGGCTGTGAGCGACTCAGACCCTGGGATGGCACAGGTGCTACCCACGCCGAGGATTGCGGGCCCTACCTCCATCAGGGTTTCCGCCAGCACCTATGTTATTGGCTCCTCCTCCTCCGTTTCCACCTCCGAATTCTCTGCGCGCAGCGCCACTCACCCATCAGCCGGTAGCTGGAAGCAGTGTAGCACTGCAGTGGGGAAGCGTCAACAGGCCGTGCTGAAGCTGATCTGCCTTGGGGACAAACAGCACACGGCCTCAGAGCTGTTGCAGGGGATTAGTCACCAGACCGAGCAGTGGCTCTCGCCACTCAACCTGCAACCAGGCATGGTTGTGTGTGATAATGGGCGTAACTTGGTGGCGGCTTTGGAGCTCGGCAAGCTCACACGTACCATGCCTAGCGCATGTATTTAATTTAGTGGTTCAGCGATTTCTAAAAACCTACCCCAATTTGCATGATCTCTTGACCAAGGTGCGCCGCGTGTGTGCACATTTCCGTAAGTCATCAACAGCTTCAGCCGGCCTGTTGAAGCTGCAGCAGCGCTTACAATTGCCAGCTCACCGGCTGCTGTGTGACGTGAGCACGCGCTGGAACTCCACCTTCCACATGTTGGCCCGGATTTGTGAGCAGCAGAGGGCAGTAGTGGAGTACCAGCTGTTACACGGTCGTCGCCTCTCCGTTCAACTTCCTCTAATCAGAAGTGAGGAGTGGGAATGGATGTCAGACCTCTGTGAGGTTTTACGCAATTTTGAGGAATCGACACAGATGGTGAGCGGCGATAACGCTATTATCAGTGTAACCATCCCACTTCTGTGTCTACTGAAACGCTCGCTGCTCACAATTAAAACCGACGCTTTGCATGTGTAAGAGGTGGAAATGCGGGAGGAAGAGCTTACACAAGGTGATAGCCAGAGCACCCTCACTTCGTCTTCTCAGCGACAATTGGAGGAGGCGGAGGAGGAGGAGGAGGAGGAGGAGGAAGACACGGTTGCCTCCGCTACAGAGGGTAGCCATGGAACTTTAGTTCCATCTCTTCAGCGTGGGTGGGCAGAAGAGGAGGAAGAGGATGAGGAGATTGAGAGTCATCCTCCTGGTGAGGACAGCGAAATCTTGCCTGTTGGTACTCTGGCACACATGGCTGACTTTATGTTAGGCTGCCTTTCCCGTGACCCACGCGTTATACGCATTTTAGACAACACGGATTACTGGGTGTTCACCCTTCTGGACCCCCGCTACAAAGAGAATTTCTCATCTCTCATTCCCCCGGTGGAGAGGACAAGCAAAATGGTGCAATACCAGAAGGTTCTTGTCGAAAAATTGCTCCAAAATTTTCCATCTGACAACGCTGGCGGCAGAGTACGTGCTACCTTGGCCAACCGAGAAGGGGAGAAAAGGGGAGCACACAGCAGTTCCGACAAAGGCAGGGCAACACTCTCCAAGGCGTGGGACACCTTCATGACACCCCGCCAGCACCCTCACCCTGATGCGCAGCCTAGTGTCACAAGGAGGGAAAAGTTTTGGAAGATGGTGAAGGAGTACGTAGCAGACCGTGTCAGCGTCCTCAATGATCCCTCTGTGCCTTACAACTACTGGGTGTCCAAGCTGGACACGTGGTATGAACTGGCACTCTACGCCTTGGAGGTGCTGGCCTGCCCTGCCGCCAGCGTTCTGTCTGAGCAGGTATTTAGTGCTGCTGGTGGCATCATAACAGATAAGCGTATCCGCCTTTCCACCGAAAATGCTGATAGGTTGACACTTATAAAAATGAACAAGGCCTGGATTTCCCCTGACTTCTCCACTCCACTGGAGGAAAGCCCCGGGTGAACATAAAGTCACTTTAGATATGTTATTTACAATGATGGGAATACTCTGTATTCCCATTCACCCCTTCCACCCAAAAAATGGGTATATGGTTGACTCTTAATCTTCTCATCCTCCTCCTCCTGTTCCATATACCCTGTGATATAATTTTTATATAGGGCCAGCTCACCAGCGGGCCCTGTGATATAATTTTTATATAGGGCCAGCTCACCAGCGGGCGCTGTTTGACAATTTTTGTATAGGTCAGCTCACCAGCGGGCCTTCTCATATAATGTTTTATTGGGTCAGCTCTCTAGCGGGCCCTCTCATATAATGTTTTATAGCGTCAGCTCACTAGCGGGCCTTCGCATATAATGTTTAGGATGGTCAGCTCCGCAGCAGACCCTCACCCATAATGTTTTAGATGGTCGGCTCAGCGCACGTTTCCCCCTTGATCATGGCCCCAGTTCAGAAAAATCGAGGAAATTTTTTGCAGAATTTGCCTCTGCGCACGTTTCCCTCTTAATCATGTCCCCAGTTCAGAAAAATCGAGGACATTTTTTGCAGAATTTGCCTCTGCGCACGTTTCCCTCTTAATCATGGCCCCAGTTCCGAAAAATCGATGACATTTTTTGCAGAATTTGCAGATGATATACAAGTAAATATACAGCAAATACTGTTTGGTAACAATTTTTCGCCTAAAGTCGTTTTTATCTTCCTTTTTGTATGTTTTACGGTCAGTCTGTAAAAATGGCGTACTACGGGCGAAACATCGTTCCCAGCAGCGACGTTGGAGTCCAAGATGCATCCAGACATCCTCCCTATGCTGTCCCTGAACCATTTCTGTGGTGTTTCCATCATTTTCTGCCCTTTTCCTATGGACCAGGCACCCTCCCCTCATCAGAGCAGGGGGTGCCTGGTGTAATGCTCGAGTCCTCCCATTGACTTCAATGGGGCTCGGGTGCTCGGCCGAGCACTCGAGCCTCCGGGGGTGCTCGGCCAGAGCACCCGAACACCCGAGCATTGGGGTGCTCGATCATCACTAATTATAAGCTCTAGAGCAGGCACCCCACTCCCATTGTGTCACTCTGAAAAGCATTTGTGTAACCCTGTGTTGTCTAAAACCTTAAACTGTAAAGTACTGCGTATATTTGTGATGCTATATAGATAAACATTAATTCATTAAGAAAAGCACAACTTTGTAGTAACTTAAGCCAGGAGCTGGGAAAGCTTGAAATCCTTTCAAATGTCAACTCTCAAGAGATTCTTGGTTGCTGACCTACAAAAAGAGAAAAAAGGTGACAGCATGTCAATCATTGCTTATTGTTAGGGTAAGATAAGAATCCAGTATTAACCAACCACCATGAGTAATAAGACATTGATTATGTTATAGGAGAAAAGCATTTTCATCTTTTGGAACCTATCAAAGGGACTTTTTGATAGGAATTATATATGAAAGTGGAAAAGAGAGTCAATTATGTTGTCAACGGAGATTTCACTGGCAGTTATTAGACAAATAAAACAATTAAGAAATTATATTCTGATTTAAAGGAGGAAGACAAAACTAATAGATAGAATTATGCGTATCATGTAATCAGATATGCAAAGACCGAAATATTTGACAAACAGGCCAGTCTGTGAGGGTTCACAATAGAAATCTAAATAAGAACTAATATTAATAAGAAATACAAGGATATTGAAGACAACCTTAGCAAGTGTAATTGCTAGGAGCTGAAAAATAGAAATTACAGGAAATATCCCCCACTGAATCACTTATTTCTATGCCAATATGAGTTAAAATTCTCTCACTCATTGACTGGGGGAAAGGGACACACATAGTGTTGTGTGTGTGGGCCAGAGTAACCTCTTTTCCCCAGCCAATCAATGGGCTTGGAGGAAAGAGTCATGCATGTTTAAAATGGCTGTTTCCAATGCTTTTTTAACGATCTACACTTTCCAAATTCTTATTGGCCCTTTTTTGAATCTTTTCTTGACCAATGATCTATTAATCTGGAATGGAATCTTGGTCTTAATCAGGTAATAGTGGTGTGTGTATTGTTTTTTTATTGTTGATATTTTTGTAAAATTGAGAAAATACAATTGATCAATTTTTATATTTCAAGGCAAAATTATTTCCTTTCTAATATTTGAGAAGTTTGTTTTATACAGTGTATCCTGAGTTATCTTTCAATAATAGAAACACTGGTTTATTTCACTGTGGTCCAGATATTATCAAACTGGATGTGTGAGTAGTTTATACATTGGGGAGGTATACTTATACAATTGTGTATTAAAATAGGCACAGGAACCAACTGTCTTTGTGTGGTGTCTTCCTAATAAATATTTATTATTTACATCAATTATTTACCACTTTGCGCCACTTGATCCAAGGGAGTGGGGTAATGTATGGGTATTTTAGGGTGTTCCATTGCTCTGCATCTTATATTTCACCATGTAATTGCAAGCCACGGTGCAAACAGTGAACAATTAGTGTTCCTGCACATGCTATAGGGATGGTGTTTGGAGTTTTTGAAGAAGGCTATCACAATGTCAATACAATGTATGTGTTGATTGAATGAAGCACCTCATAATGTTCTTTCTTAAATATGATACATACTGCCATTTAAGGGTTCTCTTAAATAGTTCTTCTTAAGACAGAAGTCTTGCTTCCGTCAAAATATATATATCAAATGTATTAATTACTGTATAAGGTACATGTAATAACTTTTTCTTGAATCCACACTTTGAAAGAGAAATAAGCACTTATGTGTGACTTCTACTGAAGCAGAACCTTAAAGGGATAGCAATACTTCGTTTTAACTTTATTTTATTTTGTAGGCATTAAAAAAACATGAAGAATGATATAAGTCTTATCTCTCAAACCTTTCTGGTTTAAGAGATATTCACAAGCAAAGTTTCCCCTCCCGCCCCTTTTACCTAGTGTAAGCCATCTCTTCTCAGATGTGAATCTAGTTGTAAGACCAGACAGATAACAGCAGGGGACAATCTTCTTTGTATGAAAAGAATGAAAGCCCTGCCCCCCTTGACAAGCTTTTCAGGTTTTTCCCTTATCTTAATTGAAGATTGTCCCTCTGTGCAATGTACCTGGGCACTTCGCTTCTGATCTGGCTGAACGGGGGGGGGGATACTTTGCTTGTGAATATCTCTTAAACCATAAAGGTTTGAGAGATAAGACTTATAACGTTCTTCATCTTTTTTTAATGCCTACAAAATAAAATAAAGATAAAACAAAGTATTACTATCCCTTTAAGCCTTTGAGTTCTAATCAGGTATTTTGTTTTGAACATAGAATTGGCATGTGGGAGACCATCTCCCATCTTAAAGAGAGTGCCCTATTCTCTCACCAAACTATTTAAATTCTTGTTGCACTTTCATTGTGTATGGCTTTGTAGCACAGTTATATTCTGTAATCTTGGAAGACCAGCTAATGGTACAACTGACAGAAGAGGGCCTTTAAAAATATGCACCAAAGGACATTTATGACCCTTCTGTAACACATCTTACTCTTGGCATCCTTACCTGAAGGATGATCCCAACTATTTATCATGCAAAGTATTATGGACCTTATGCAGAAATAAAATTTGTTGCAGTTCCGGATCACCGGATCAAACCAACTGCACCATAGGGATAAAACACTTCCAAAATAAATATTGATTAAAATGGGTCTTGACCACTTCTCTAACATTCTAGATGTTAAAAACCTAATATAACCCAATTAGAATTATTGTGAGGCAGTTAGATTGCTCCAGAATTGTTTCAGTTTAGCTTCCTGCATAAGGGCTCTAAGTCGACCAACTGGTTCTTATATACCAACAATTAGTAGTATAATTGGTCACTGAAGGGATCTGGTGCAAAACATTTTTCTGTGTCCATTTTTCACAAAGGCATAAAAAGAACCTTTTGGACCTGTGGCAGACTGGGCCCTGCTGTAGTTACACTCTCTGCATCCCCTGTAGTAGCACCACTGCCAGCAACTCTGCCTCTGTCTCACCACCAGTCAGAGATGTTTTATGCAAAGCTGCCATTTAAAGGAGCAGTAAACTTTTTTTTATGAAAACACATATTTTATAGAGCATTTCCTGCTGAATAAAACAAGGTCACTCCCATCACTGTCAGATGTTTTATTCAAAATGTATAGCAGTTTAAATAATCAGGAAGTGAATTTACTGTTTTTACTTCCTGATAGTACTGACAGGAAGTGACAGGCAGTTTCTATCACATTCTATGGAGAACTGTATGTCTCTGACTTTTCTGACTTTCCTCTCCATTACAATCTAACAGGAAATCTAATTAGAATTTGACCACTAGAGGGCACTACTAATGTAAAAAACCATGGGTTTAAATTGTTATAACTCTGGAAATATAAATATCTCCGCAGTGGGAGTACCCTTATTTTACTCAGTAGGAGAATCCCTACAATATATATTTTTTCATAAAAAAAGTTTACTGCTCCTTTAATCTTTTGAGTGCAAGAGAGGTATCCAGTGCATTGCAATGTAATGCATTGGGTACCTCTCTGGCACTCAAAGGGTTAGATATATTTTGGAGATATATTAAATATATTCTAGTATAATAAATTGAATGGACATTGTATAACTAATTTTAAACAAACTAATTCCCTCCTTTTTGTCAGTCATAGTTTTATTTAACCCCTTAGATCCTAGAGTGATCTTTAAAGCATTGTTTCTCAAAGCACTGGGGATCTTGGTAGCATCCAAAAAGTTAACATACCAGGTATTTGAATAAATTATACTCTTGAAATCAAAGATTACAAATATTTGCTGCTTTGCAAATGAGGATAATTTTTATGGCTCAGTTACAGTTGGTTTATCTATGTGTCTATACTCCTTGGTGTAGACAGATGTTACTAGCAGGTGTCGTACATCTCAGCCGTGGCTTCTGCTCCTCCCTAAATCTCAGATCTCATTTCCAAGATTTTTTTAACAGACACTTCATCCTGCTTTTTTCCTTCATTACTGTTTGCCTTTCCAAAATTCTGAACATCACGCACAACTTTTTCATACACCAAGGCTGATGCAGAAAAATGGTGGAGTAAGTTTTTCAGAAAACCATCTTCACTAAGTGGAACACATAACAGACCTCCACATTTCAGTTCAGTTTTCAATAAGATAAAGAAGTATCCATTGCATTTAAATCAATAGGGATGTTTATGTGTTCTTATGGTGCAGTTGGTTGAATTTATCCACTTTTCTGATTACATCATATACACTGTATACAAGATTGGACATCCTCTCTCTTATCTTTAATTGGTGAGGGGTCTCATTACATTTTCAGTTGGCTTCACTTAAATATAGCCACACTGTCCTATCACCCTAGTATATTGACAATGTACCAATGGCGGAATGGAAGACATGTAAAATACAGTAGTATTGCTTATTATAGGAGTAGTAAGACATTCAGAAAGCAAGGAACAGCAATTGCAGTGCCAACCAAATGCACCATAGGGGACAAATAAAAATTACCATTAATTTAAATACTGCTTTTAACTTGTTGAATGCCGAAGAGGTCTCCAATGCATAGTAAAGCAATGAGTTGGTGACATCTCTAGCATTCAGGAGGTTAAAAGCCTCATTTAAATCAATTGGAGTTTGGGGGGATTTCATTTGCCCCTGTGGTGCAGTTGGTTTGCTCCACAATTGCTCCTATTTTTGCTTTCTTAATCACTCCTATAGTGTAGAGCTTTTACTCAGCCCCCATTGATATCAGCTACATATACATCAGCCAGAACCTGACATACAAAAATAGAGAATTTCCATGTAGTACAATAAAGGTACATTTTACTATATGGAAATACTGAATATCCATGAGGGCTGAGAGTGCACATAATCACACAGTGCAGTGTTTCTCAACTCCTGTCCTCAGGACCCACTAACAGGCCAGGATGTGATGATTTCCTTGTTAGAGCACAGGTGAGTTAATCAATGTGAATGAGCCCCTGATCACCACACCTGTGCTCTAGCAGAGAAATCCCTAAGTCCTGGCCTGTTAGTGGGTCCTGAGGACAGGAGTTGAGAACCACTGACACAGTGCATGCATGTACACCATTGCTGCTGATATTTAAAAATCTTGGGCTGTACGCAGAATAGGAGACAAATGAAAATCCCCAATGGCAGATATGGACTTTTAACCCCTTAAATGCCAGCAAGGTCTCCAATATTTTGCTTTTCATGCATTGGAGATCCCTCTAACAATAAATGGATTTGGGGAACTTTAATTTGTTTCCCATGGTGAAGATAGTGTGCTGCAGAATTGCATCTCTTTTTGATTCCTGAGTACAGTATATTTTTCTCTGATTTACTGAGATTGACTGAATTCTGTTAGGAGTGGTGAATACTCTGATGTCAAAACTGTATATATTTTAGTGTAAAAATATGACAGAAACTATTGTACATTTGAGATAGTATTGAAAGAAATAATTTTCATCACACTTAATTTTATTTTAAGGTATTGGAAGGAAGTCACATAGTGTAATGCCAGTGGTGTCCATGTTATTATATAGGATTAATAAATATATGTTGAATAAAATAATGTTATTCCAAAAGCTGGGAGATGTTTCATTGAAAAGTTATTGCTGCTCAAAGTGATATTGTTTAGCTAAAACTTTAAACAACAGTGCCATCTAGTGTCCAAAAGGAAAAAAATAAGTAATAATGTATTTGAGTAATAAACGAAAGAAGAGAGACAAAAGAGAGGCGCCTCCTTGTGTAATTTATGCACGTATAAATACCACTACCAGCAGTGCAAACACCCAAAGGAGATATACTGACAAAGGGATATGCTGTGAAGCTACTTATGTAGTACACAGTGCAACAGGCTTTATTGGGAATATCACAATCCCACAGAAGGAAGTACTTGGAACAATCTCTATGGGGCTGCACCTTCAGGAACACATTCTCTCTAAAACGGTAAGGCCAATAGCATGAAAATTAAACAGAATCAAGTACCCGAGTGGAGATGGGGGAATATCTCCACAAGCTCGTTTAGTTGGATTATCTATCTGACAAATACAGATTGTGAGTACTATTGGGAGCCCTTTTTTTCTTGCTATATATTAATAATGTATTTGAGTCACTGATTATGGCTGTCCATTGTAAATGATAGGAACAGCACCATCTGGTGACCACAATAGAAAATTGCAGTTTAATTAAAAGACAAGATTTAGTTGTTATAAGCATTGAATGAAATCTCCCAGCAATGGGTCTATCCTTGTTCCAGTTGCCAGGAAAGGCCCTATAACATAGTTTTCATTACAAAAAGGTATACTGATCTTTTAATTATCAACACCATAGAAAATGTATAACATACTGGCAAAGTGTGAGTTACGGAAAACTAACCACATTGAAATGGTGAACTAATTAGAGAAAGGTAGAAGTATACCGGATTCCACTAAGTGATATGGAATTGATGATTTTGTAGACAATTTAAATAGTGTTCAAATTCGCAGTATTAACTGATTGTAAGGAATGGGAAAAGATGAAACCATAGAAAAACATGCAAAACAGAAAATTACAAAAAACTTGTCATCAGCTATGACATTGGTGCCCTATAGCAATGGCCGTCAAACCATTTTAGGGGCAGACTCCTTTTGATTCAAATGAAATCCCCATAGAACACAACTTATCAATCACTTTAACATTGTATCAATGGCATGTGTATGAGAATTCTAATTGATACCAGTTAGACAGGTAAGACTATATTATAAGACTAGATGTATTATTGAGCAACAAAAATAAGGCAACAATATCTTATAGAATGGGTTAGGTCACAGTACAAGAGAAATCTATCAAAACATAACTGAATGTGTCAATATTCCAAAAGTCCATTGGTAGTTGCAGAACCACACATACAGTGTCTGCCAATCCAAACTTTTCCTGTCTTCCATTATCCCTTTGAGTGGGTATCCAGTACATTGCAAAGCAATACCCCTCTGGCACTCAAAGAGTTTATTATATTTGTACTATGGAACTCTTTGTATTTCTTAAAGGAACCATGTGGATATACAGTACACAATATGGGAAACACTGTCCTAAACAAAAGTACAGAGTACCACAATCCATCATGTATACAAAAAATATCATACTGTACATATGATATTGATACAAAATACAATTTTAGTTTATTATTGAGATCTGAATTAATATATACGAATTCACATACCTGAGCCCTGAGAGATTTTTGGATATGTTGTCAGTGCTGTGCAGCTTGATAAGGACAAAAGTGTGTGTAACGGAATTTATAGTGGTTAATAGGAGATATTATCCTTCCTGGTTGTTTGTATACAGGGCAGATGGTGGCTCAAGGCAGATGGGTTCCAAGAATCACAGGAGACAAAACCTCTCAGATAAACAGATGGAGAAGTGCTCATCTAGATTAACACTTTTCTGGACCAGCACACTGGGTTTGCAAATTGTTGAGCAATCCTCTGGTCCTTTAAAGGTTAACATGAAACTGATACTCAGTCACATTATAGGTGTGCATACGGATTGGGAATCACAGCATAGCTCATTTTCTGTGACATCGGATTCCTTTGCATTTTAGAGAATGAACTAGAACATATGATGTTTGGTACATCTTTAGTGCATAACAGTGCACACATTCTGCCATTGTTATGACTTAAGTATGGCAAGTTACTAAACCCCTCCCTTATAGCATGATTAGGGAAATTAAGTAAAATTACAACAATTTACTTTGCATTGTTTAGTGCATTGTGTTAAACTAGGTACAGAGAAACAAAACCACCCAAAAATGACGATACACACCCAAACTTCTCTCCCATTCACACAAGTGGCACCGAGGGGAGAATTCTCATTGGTAAAAGGTTAGTACACTGGTGAAAGGAAAGCACAACACTAGTCAACTGACTCATCTATTAGGCCATACCCCCTG
Organism: Rhinophrynus dorsalis; assembly: GCA_037306005.1. Taxonomy (NCBI): domain Eukaryota; kingdom Metazoa; phylum Chordata; class Amphibia; order Anura; family Rhinophrynidae; genus Rhinophrynus; species Rhinophrynus dorsalis. Next base: position 201,294,087 of record CM074721.1, read on the forward strand.
AAGACAAGTCTAGCATTCAAACACTTAAACACCCATTCACATCAATGGGAATATTTACTATACGGTGCAAATGGTTTGCTCCAGAATTGCTCCAGTTCTTATTAGTAAATAAGCCACTCTGTGTGTGAATATTTTTTCACGCAAAAGGAAATAGATTTAGTGGAATAGCCTGCCAGGAGAAGTGTTAGAGGTTAAAACAGTAAGGGGATGTAACAATAACTGGGACAGAAATGCACTCAAAGGGTTAAGATATATGAAAGTCAGCAGACAAAATGGACCAGTATTTTCTTACCTGGTATGGAAATCATTTTTCCACTGTTTTCCACTGGAATGATCAGTGAGAATGATCGGTGAGAAAGTTTTTGCAGTGGTGATTAACACAACCAGATATCATCATATTCTGTCCCTCAAAATGTCACAGGGTTGATTTTGTTCTAGCTATAAAGCTGAATTGATTGAAAAAGTCCATAAATCAATATTTCAATTATTACATTCCTTGTACTGGATGAGTTGCCTTCATCCTCTCTCCCAGTGGACCATGCTTACATGTCCTTGATAACAGAATAGTTCCCCTACTCCATCTTTAATCACATATTTCCTAACCAACCTTAAATTATTCCCCATGTTGTCCTCTTCCAAATCTTAATGTGACTGCAGGGAAATAATATGTAGTGAATGATTTTTGTGAGAAATCGTCAATACATAGTATGTCCACTAATGTGCTAGAAATTGCCCCCTCCCCCCAACTGTTCTTCCATACAGTGGTATAATGTACCTGGTAATGGAACACTGAGCACAATCATATATTGCAATTAGGTGCTTATCTCAGAGGCCATGAGCTTAATGAATATACCATCACAACCATATCAATTCTGGATCAAACCAGCTGCACCACAAGAGGGGGCAAGTTAAACTCCCTAAATTCCCATTCATATAAAAGATGATTATAACCCCTTAAATACTTGCAATCTCCTCAACACAACCAATGGGAATTTTCATTTGTTTGCTATAATGCAGCTGGTTTGCTCCAGAATTTCTTTTCGTGAATTTTTCTATGTGAATAAAAGAAAATTCTACTAGTGCATTGACACCTAATGGTGGGATAAAGAAAATGATGATCAGCTTGTGGAGATGAAAGAAATAGATGACAGTGTAACTAATAGACTGTTTAATGTACAGGAGAACTCAGGGCTCATAAAAGTAAATATGAAAATATCACATTAAGGTGGCAAATGTATGACTGCACCAATGCAACTACATGGAATTATCCTACAATGCCTGTGACTGTACTTACAGGTGTGCACTATAACTGTAGTGTAGACACAAAACAGGGGAATAGCTGTCCAAGGAGAAAGGGGCAATGGTGTATTTGGTTTAGTTGATGACCTCATTCCATCCCTGGATTGTTTGAGTGATCTACAACAGTGATTGTGTGGTTCTATAGCTACCAGTGCAGTTGCACAAGGATGTAACTCCTGGGAGGTCAGCATATGTGGCTCTCTGGCTACCAGTTTAGTGGACGAGGCTAGAGGTTCAGTGTGTGTGTGTGTGGGGGGGGAGGGTCTGTGTCCACCACTGCAGTTGGACAAGGCTGGGTAATCAGTATGTGTGGTTCTGTGATACCATTGGACAAGGATGGGATGAAGGGATTATCCAGCTGTTTCTAAACTACAACTCCCATCATCCCCTGCCAGACAATGGCTGACAGGGAATGATGAGAGTTATAGTCCAGCAGCAACAGGAGAGCTAGGGGTCAATAAGTGTTTATACATCTACCAGTGATGTTTGAAAAGGGTTGAAGATCAGTATGTTGTTTCATAACTACCAGTGCAGTGGGACAAGGTCGGGAGGCCATGTGTGGTTCTACTAGCTACCAGTGCAGTAGGATGAGGCTAGGGGGGGCGAGTGTGGTTATTTTGGCTACCACTGCAGTGGGGCATGCCTGGAGGGGTTTGTATGTCCCATTCTATAGCTACACGGAACAAAACAGGGGTTCTATGGCTACCTGTGCAGTGGTAGGTCATGGCAGAAAAAAAGCAGAAAATCTGCACTTTTCACTGTTTTGCCTATAAGGTGAAAAATCGCACTAATTGCTAATCAAAATCAACGGCACTGATTCTACTATAGATAGAGCCGGATACATGAAACTCCAAAGGCATTTTTTTGGAAAGGTAATGCAGGCTGCCTTACTTAAGTTATTTTTTATTTAGCTTTTTTTATTACTGAAAATCAGACTCAATTCAATTGTAATGTAATCAAGCAAGCATAATCTTTTTTTCTTGTGAGAAATAATTTGATGTTGCCTAGTTTTCAATCGATCTGGTTCATCTAAAATATTAAGTTGAAGAAAAAGGTATATTTCAGATGCTTCAATATAACAAGATTTTCACTCTGACAACTCATTTAGGCATGTCTGTCATATTGATAAACCCTTTTAAATGGTTAAAGGGTCAGTAAACCTAATTATATGTTGTAGTTCTCTCACTAATAGCTATTAAATAAAGCAAGTCTGCTTATACTGCACTGAAATGCTTCAGTCAAATGTTAATACACAGCATACTTGCGTTCTTTGAGAGTTAAAGGGATAGTAATGTTTCACAAGAACAGCAGCTCCAATAAATCTTCATAGTATTTGAGCCATAGAGAGTGTTATTTCAATACTGTCAGAGTTGTAGTTCAAGAGTAATTGAATGATAAAGTATCCCCCTCCCGCCCCTTTTACCTAGTGTAACACTGCTCCCCACAGATGTGGAATCTGGTCTTAAGACCAGACAACGCACAGCAAGGGACAATCTTCTTACTGTGAGAACAATGAAAACCCTGCCCCCCTTGACAGGTTTTTCAGCTTTTTCCTTATCTTAATTGAAGATTGTCCCTCTCTGAAATCTATCTGGGCATCTCCCTGCTGCGCTGAGATGAGCAGTATGACATCAGTAAAAGGGGCGGGAGGGGGATACTTTGTCATTCAATTACTCTTGAACTACAACTCTGACAGAATTGAAATAACACTCTCCAAAGTCCAAATACTATGAAGATTTATTAGAGCTGCTTTTATTATGAAACATTACTATCACTTTAAAGGGATAGTAATACTTCATTTTTACTATCACCCATGTTGTAGTCCTTAAAAATCGGAATTAAAAGAGACCAGCTGCATCTCTCAAACCTTTACGGTTTGAGAGATAGCCACATTCAAAGTTCGCTCTCCTTCTCTCTCCCCTGACATCAGCATTATATGCAATGCTTTTGTGCATCCAGGTGGTGATATTGCTATTACTGCTGGTTAAAAGCCCCAGTTTAACGTTTTCCAATGATGGTTGTAGCAACAGTGTCACCTTTCAGCAAAATATTGTAACATCAAGCTATCTGAAAATTGCCAAATTACATCTGTGATAACTTTGAAAGCAGCATCTCCCAAAATAGGGTGTACTGTTGTTTAACTGAATATAACAAGACCTATAACATATATGTTTTCATAATTGGGGTTAATTGCTCTTTAATAAAATCTAGAGATGTGCAAAGTTTCATACATTGTTTTAACCAATAAGATCTCAAAAAAGAGACTGTAGGATGCCATTACAAGTAATAGCTCAGCTTCATGTTCCCAGGGCCGGATTTGCCATAAGGCAGAGTAGGCACCTGCCTACAGGCGCACCGCACAGAGGGATGCCTGTCATTGAAATAAATTTTTTTTTATATTTATTCACAGCGCCAAAGGGGAGAAATAACAGTTCCCCCAAATTCCTTTGTTCAAAATGGGGCTTTTGACTCCTTGAATCAGCGGTTCTCAATCTTTTTTGCTCAAGGCACCCCTAACATACAGTATGGAATTTTCAGGGCACAAATACATAGATATTTAGATCTTTTTAGGTCTCTCCATTGGAATAAAAAACATACTGTGCATAACAATATTTGTAAATATACAACTGTAACTCAGCACTCACATTTCTTTAAAGTCTTTATAGAGGGTCACCCCAAGTGGATGTCATAGCACCCTGGTTGAGAACCACTGTCTTGAATGTGTGAGAGGTCTCCATTGCAAAACTTTATGAATTCTAGTCTTCTGGAACAAATATCTGTATTCACCATGTCATTAACCAGATCCCATACCAATTCTTGCTGCAACAAGTGAAGCCGCTGTCCACTTCCTGCTTTGATCCGCTACTGCATTAGTTCTCTAAGGTTTTGGAATGATGTCCCCATTATAGCTTTCAACAAACTTTATTTTCCCCACTTTTTTTTCAAAATAGATGTTTACCTTTGCTACGTATTTATATTGTAACTCATTTGCGTTTTATTTATTTTGTAAAAATAAATGAAAAAAGCAATTCATGTTTTATCTTTTCCCATGTTGTACGCATTTCAATAAGTAGGGTGACCACATCTCCTATCTGCCATTCCGGGACATGTGGTCACCCTAACATCTACATATAAAGCTGAGATTTCACACCTGAATTCACCCATTGAGCAGAGTCAGTGCCGGCGGGAGCCTCAGCAGGGGGACTCAGACCTCAGTCTCACTTGCAGAGCTGCTGCACCATCATACCGGCACCATCCCAGCTGTCTCGCACGAACCAGTCCAGCCAGCCTAGCAAATACATTTCATTGGCTGGCTGGACTGGTGCATGTTGCGCTATGTAGGGGCTGTGAGTGCTGGCTTTGTTGCTTCATTCTGGGACTCTTTGTTGTCTCGGTGGAGGGTGACATGGGACACAGTATCAGAGCGGTAAATGAGTATTGGCTTCACCCAGACCAATTAAAAACCTATACTTAAAAATAAGAATAGTTTAACACCTGGAATACAATCTGAATTTAGTGGAAAATCTGAATGCTTTTAGTAGGTACAGAGTTAAACAAATATAACACAAGTGGGGATTCCTATTAGAGAGAACAATTTCTTTCCTTTATTTTCCAGCACCTCGAGCGACAGCTATAGACTATTTAATGAACAGTTGTACGTGCTTCTTGTTAGAAACTGAGCTCATTTCTTGCTTCTTAATGATCGTCATCCTGTCAGGATTTTTTTCTCGCACACATAACCATTGCAAGACAGATTTGTAACATGGCAGTTATCACTAGATTGTCCATTCTTCAAGCAAACAACTGGTACCACCTCAATATCAGAAACATCACTGGATGGCAGCTCTTCAGGGGGAAAACAATAATTAGAATTTTTGGTAGGCTGATGATATATGCTCATTCGATGGAAAATATTTACTTTGTTTCACTGGAGTGTGTTGCATATAGAGGCTGGTGTACTCAGTAGAATTAGAACCATGTTGGAGCAAAACAAATGCACCATAGGAAAATTCCCCAATTTCCATTGATTTTTCTGGGGCCTTTAACCCCTTCAGTGCCAGAGGCTCGGGCTCGTTTTCTGTACCATGTAGAACAGACACTTTTTCAGCATTTTTGCTATCCTTCTATTTAGGCTTGATTTCCTCTGGGAATTTCTAGTTACATATGGAAAACTATATATTGTTTTTTTTTAGAACGATCTGAGCATTTTCGTGGTACCTTACATGAAAAGAATTTTGCATTGTGCAAAAAGCTACGATGTCATAATGACAAAAAAGTGAACATTTACTTATTTTGCTGAAATCACATACTATTAGTGATGAGCGAGCACCCCAATGCTCGGATGTTCGGGTGCTCTGACCGAGCACCCCCTGAGGCTCGAGTGCTCGGCCGAACACCCGAGCCCCATTGAAGTCAATGGGAGGACTCGAGCATTACACCAGGCACCCCCTGCTCTGATGAGGGGAGGGTGCCTGGTCCATAGGAAAAGGGCAGAAAAAGATGGAAACACTACAGAAATGGTTCAGGGACAGCATAGGGAGGATGTCTGGATGCACCTTGGACTCCAACATCGCTGCTGGGAACGATCTTTCGCCCGTAGTACGCCATTTTTACAGACTGACCGTAAAACACACAAAAAGGAAAATAAAAACGACTTTAGGCGAAAAATTGTTACCAAACAGTATTTGCTGTATATTTACTTGTATATCATCTGCAAATTCTCCCAAAAATTTCATCGATTTTCTGAAGTGAGGCCATGATTAAGAGGGAAACGTGCGCAGAGGCAAATTATCCCAAAAATTTCCTTGATTTTCAGAACTGAGGCCATGATTAAGAGGGAAACGTGCGCAGAGGCAAATTCTCCCAAAAATTTCCTTGATTTTCAGAACTGAGGCCATGATTAAGAGGGAAACGTGCGCTGAGCTGACCATCTAAAACATTATGGGTGAGGGTCTGCTGCAGAGCTGACCATCCTAAACATTATATGCGAAGGCCCGCTAGTGAGCTGACGCTATAAAACATTATATGAGAGGGCCCGCTAGAGAGCTGACCCAATAAAACATTATATGAGAAGGCCCGCTGGTGAGCTGACCTATATAAAAATTGTCAAACAGGGCCCGCTGGTGAGCTGGCCCTATATAAAAATTATATCACAGGGCCCGCTGGTGAGCTGGCCCTATATAAAAATTATATCCCAGGGCACGCTGGTGAGCTGGCCCTATATAAAAATTATATCCCAGGGCATATGGAAGAGGAGGAGGAGGATGAGAACATTAAGAGTCAACCATATACCCGTTTTTGGGGTGGAAGGGGTGAATGGGAATACAGAGTATTCCCATCATTGTAAATAACATATATAAAGTGAGTTTATGTTCCCCCGGGGCTTTCCTCCAGTGGAGTGGAGAAGTCAGGGGAAATCCAGGCCTTGTTCATTTTTATAAGTGTCAACCTATCAGCATTGTCGGTGGAAAGGCGGATACGCTTATCTGTTATGATGCCACCAGCAGCACTAAATACCCGCTCAGACAGAACGCTGGCGGCAGGGCAGGCCAGCACCTCCAAGGCGTAGAGTGCCAGTTCATACCACGTGTCCAGCTTGGACACCCAGTAGTTGTAAGGCACAGAGGGATCATTGAGGACGCTGACACGGTCTGCTACGTACTCCTTCACCATCTTCCAAAACTTTTCCCTCCTTGTGACACTAGGCTGCGCATCAGGGTGAGGGTGCTGGCGGGGTGTCATGAAGGTGTCCCACGCCTTGGAGAGTGTTGCCCTGCCTTTCTCGGAACTGCTGTGTGCTCCCCTTTTCTCCCCTTCTCGGTTGGCCAAGGTAGCACGTACTCTGCCGCCAGCGTTGTCAGATGGAAAATTTTGGAGCAATTTTTCAACAAGAACCTTCTGGTATTGCACCATTTTGCTTGTCCTCTCCACCGGAGGAATGAGAGATGAGAAATTCTCTTTGTAGCGGGGGTCCAGAAGGGTGAACACCCAGTAATCCGTGTTGTCTAAAATGCGTACAACGCGTGGGTCACGGGAAAGGCAGCCTAACATAAAGTCAGCCATGTGTGCCAGAGTACCAACAGTCAAGATTTCGCTGTCCTCACCAGGAGGCTGACTCTCAATATCCTCATCCTCTTCCTCCTCTTCTGCCCACCCACGCTGAAGAGATGGAACTAAAGTTCCATGGCTACCCTCTGTAGCGGAGGCAACCGTGTCTTCCTCCTCCTCCTCCTCCTCCTCCTCCTCCTCCGCCTCCTCCAATTGTCGCTGAGAAGACGAAGTGAGGGTGCTCTGGCTATCACCTTGTGTAAGCTCTTCCTCCCCCATTTCCACCTCTTCCACATGCAAAGCGTCGGTTTTAATTGTGAGCAGCGAGCGTTTCAGTAGACACAGAAGTGGGATGGTTACACTGATAATAGCGTTATCGCCGCTCACCATCTGTGTCGATTCCTCAAAATTGCGTAAAACCTCGCAGAGGTCTGACATCCATTCCCACTCCTCACTTCTGATTACAGGAAGTTGAACGGAGAGGCGACGACCGTGTAACAGCTGGTACTCCACTACTGCCCTCTGCTGCTCACAAAGCCGGGCCAACATGTGGAAGGTGGAGTTCCAGCGCGTGCTCACGTCACACAGCAGCCGGTGAGCTGGCAATTGTAAGCGCTGCTGCAGCTTCAACAGGCCGGCCGAAGCTGTAGATGACTTACGGAAATGTGCACACACGCGGCGCACCTTGGTCAAGAGATCATGCACATTGGGGTAGGTTTTTAGAAATCGCTGCACCACTAAATTAAATACATGCGCTAGGCATGGTACGTGTGTGAGCTTGCCGAGCTCCAAAGCCGCCACCAAGTTACGCCCATTATCACACACAACCATGCCTGCTTGCAGGTTGAGTGGCGAGAGCCACTGCTCGGTCTGGTGACTAATCCCCTGCAACAGCTCTGAGGCCGTGTGCTGTTTGTCCCCAAGGCAGATCAGCTTCAGCACGGCCTGTTGACGCTTCCCCACTGCAGTGCTACACTGCTTCCAGCTACTGGCTGATGGGGGAGTGGCGGTGTGTGTAGAGAATTCGGAGGTGGAAACGGAGGAGGAGGAGCCAATAACGTAGGTGCTGGTGGAAACCCTGATGGAGGTAGGGCCCGCAATCCTCGGCGTGGGTAGCACCCGTGCCATCCCAGGGTCCGAGTCGCTCCCAGCCTCCACGACATTCACCCAGTGTGCCGTCAGGGAAATGTAGCGTCCCTGGCCACAAGCACTTGTCCATGTGTCAGTCGTTAAGTGGACCTTCCCAGTAACTGCGTTGGTCAGGGCACGGGTGATGTTACGGGACACATGGTGGTGTAATGCGGGGATGGCACACCGGGAAAAGTAGTGGCGGCTGGGGACCGCGTACCGAGGGACAGCTGCTGCCATCAGGCTGCGGAAGGACTCAGTGTCCACAAGCCTAAATGGCAGCATTTCGATGGCCAGTAATTTTGAAAGGTGTGAGGTTAGTGCTATGGCCTGTGGGTGGGTGGCTGGGTATTTTCTCTTGCGCTCAAATGCCTGGGGTAACGACATTTGGATGCTGTGCTGGGACAGGGAAGTGGATGTGGTCGCTGATGGTGCTTCAGATGGTACAGGTGCAGGGCGGGAGGTATGCGGGCCTGCGCCTTCGACAGGCGATTGGCCGGCACCGAAAACAGGGGAAGAGGAGGCAGTGGTGTGGCCTGCAGACACAGATGGGCGATCCAGGCGTTCCTCCCACTTACTACGGTGCTTGGATGCCATGTGTCGGATCATGCTGGTGGTGGTGAGGTTTCTAGTGTTCATGCCTCGGCTCATTCTGGTGTGGCACAGGTTGCAAACTACAAATCTTTTGTCGTCCGCACTTTCCTTAAAAAAACGCCATACCGCGGAACACCTACCCCTTGGCAAGGTAGATTTACGCAAGGGGGTGCTCCGTGGAACATTTGCGGGCCGGTTTGGTGCGGTCCGCCTTCTTTCTGTAGCCACACCACTGCCTCTTCCAGCCTGTTGCGGTGCTGCAGATGGCTCACCCTCAGGACTGCTGTCATCGCTCGGCTCTACACCTTCCCAGGTGGGGTCAGTCACCTCATCGTCCACCAAGTCCTCCTCCACTTCCTCACTCTGATCATCCTCCTCAAGTCTTGATCCCACCACATACTCGGTCATTGACAACTGTATAACATTCTCCTCAACAAGGTCTTGAGAAGGAAATAGTGGTTGATTTAATGGCAACTGTGTCTCATCATCATCATCATCATCCACTACTTCCTTTGACCTTAAATGCCGTTCACATCTGTCATCTTCTTGTGATTGGGTAGCCTCTAGAGGTTGTGAATCAGGGCACAAGATGTCATGTTCCTCTGCAAGCGTGCTTGGAGAGAGGGTCAAATGAAGGATTGGTGATGAGACGAGCTCATCACTATATCCCAGTGTGGGATCACTTCTTTGACCAGACCGTGTATGGTGGGAGGAAGGATGATCAGAGTGAGGATTATGTTGACCAGACTCTTGGCTACTGAGAGTGGACTTGGTGGAAGACAGGGTGGTGCTTAACCGACTGGAAGCAGTATCAGCTGTCATCCAACCGACCACCTGTTCGCACTGGTCGGACCTCGAGAGTGATGTCCTGCGACGCCCTGTGAAATGAGACATGAAGCTAGGTATGGTGGATGTCTTTCTTTCTTGTGCTCTGGCACCAGGCACAGTTTCTCCGCGTCCTGACCCGCGCCCTGAACTTTCAGGATCACGTCCACTTCCCCGTCCCTTTTTACCCGCCTTCTTCATCTTACACGATATATATGACTTTAATATATATGAGTTTGAAAACTTAACAGTATTTCTTACTATTCTGCAACTCTGCAGAGTACACAGAATAGGCTGCTAAACGGCGGTGAAACACACTGAATGGAATATGTGACTTTAATATTTGAGTTTGAAAACTTAACAGTATTTCTTATAATTCTGGAACTGTACAGAGTACACAGAATAGGCTGTTAAACGGCGGTGAAAGACACTGAATGGAATATGTGACTTTAATATTTGAGTTTGAAAACTTAACAGTATTTCTTACTATTCTGCAACTCTGCAGAGTACACAGAATAGGCTGTTAAACGGCGTTGAAACACACTGAATGGAATATGTGACTTTAATATTTGAGTTTGAAAACTTAACAGTATTTCTTATAATTCTGGAACTGTACAGAGTACACAGAATAGGCTGTTAAACGGCGGTGAAAGACACTGAATGGAATATGTGACTTTAATATTTGAGTTTGAAAACTTAACAGTATTTCTTATAATTCTGGAACTGTACAGAGTACACAGAATAGGCTGTTAAACGGCGGTGAAAGACACTGAATGGAATATGTGACTTTAATATTTGAGTTTGAAAACTTAACAGTATTTCTTATAATTCTGGAACTGTACAGAGTACACAGAATAGGCTGTTAAACGGCGGTGAAAGACACTGAATGGAATATGTGACTTTAATATTTGAGTTTGAAAAATTAACAGTATTTCTTACTATTCTGCAACTCTGCAGAGTACACAGAATAGGCTGTTAAACGGCGGTGAAAGACACTGAATGGAATATGTGACTTTAATATTTGAGTTTGAAAACTTAACAGTATTTCTTATTATTCTGCAACTCTGCAGAGTACACAGAATAGGCTGCTAAACGGCGGTGAAACACACTGAATGGAATATGTGACTTTAATATTTGAGTTTGAAAACTTAACAGTATTTCTTATAATTCTGGAACTGTACAGAGTACACAGAATAGGCTGTTAAACGGCGGTGAAAGACACTGAATGGAATATGTGACTTTAATATTTGAGTTTGAAAAATTAACAGTATTTCTTACTATTCTGCAACTCTGCAGAGTACACAGAATAGGCTGTTAAACGGCGTTGAAACACACTGAATGGAATATGTGACTTTAATATTTGAGTTTGAAAACTTAACAGTATTTCTTATAATTCTGGAACTGTACAGAGTACACAGAATAGGCTGTTAAACGGCGGTGAAAGACACTGAATGGAATATGTGACTTTAATATTTGAGTTTGAAAAATTAACAGTATTTCTTACTATTCTGCAACTCTGCAGAGTACACAGAATAGGCTGTTAAACGGCGTTGAAACACACTGAATGGAATATGTGACTTTAATATTTGAGTTTGAAGACTTAACAGTATTTCTTCCTATTCTGCAACTCTGCACACTACACAGAATGTGCTGCTAAACTGCGGCGAAGCACACTGAATGGAATATGTGACTTTGATATTTTAGTTTGAAGACTTAACAGTATTTCTTCCTATTCTGCAACTCTGCACAGTACACAGAATGTGCTGCTACACTGCGGCGAAGCACACTGAATGGAATATGTGACTTTGATATTTGAGTTTGAAGACTTAACAGTATTTCTTCCTATTCTGCAACTCTGCACAGTACACAGAATGTGCTGCTAAACTGCGGCGAAGCACACTGAATGGAATATGTGACTTTGATATTTTAGTTTGAAGACTTAACAGTATTTCTTCCTATTCTGCAACTCTGCACAGTACACAGAATGTGCTGCTAAACTGCGGCGAAGCACACTGAATGGAATATGTGACTTTGATATTTTAGTTTGAAGACTTAACAGTATTTCTTCCTATTCTGCAACTCTGCACACTACACAGAATGTGCTGCTAAACTGCGGCGAAGCACACTGAATGGAATATGTGACTTTGATATTTTAGTTTGAAGACTTAACAGTATTTCTTCCTATTCTGCAACTCTGCACAGTACACAGAATGTGCTGCTAAACTGCGGCGAAGCACACTGAATGGAATATGTGACTTTGATATTTGAGTTTGAAGACTTAACAGTATTTCTTCCTATTCTGCAACTCTGCACACTACACAGAATGTGCTGCTAAACTGCGGCGAAGCACACTGAATGGAATATGTGACTTTGATATTTTAGTTTGAAGACTTAACAGTATTTCTTCCTATTCTGCAACTCTGCACAGTACACAGAATGTGCTGCTAAACTGCGGCGAAGCACACTGAATGGAATATGTGACTTTGATATTTTAGTTTGAAGACTTAACAGTATTTCTTCCTATTCTGCAACTCTGCACAGTACTCAGAATGTGCTGCTAAACTGCGGCGACGCACACTGAATGGAATACGTGACTTTGATATTTTAGTTTGAAGACTTAACAGAATGTGCTCTAATCTGCAACTTTGCACACTAAACAGAATGTGCTCTAATCTGCAACTTTGCACACTAAACAGAATGTGCTCTAATCTGCAACTTTGCACACTAAACAGAATGTGCTCTAATCTGCAACTGTGCACACTAAACAGAATGTGCTCTAATCTGCAACTTTGCACACTAAACAGAATATATATATTTTTTTTTTTTTTTTTTTGTTTTTTTCCCCCCACACCAAATAACCTGCTGCCCCCACACACAGTAGTCCTAAAAAGGACTTTTGGTTCTTTTTTTTTCACAATTTTTGTTTTTTTCCTCCCTACACTGCCTTTCCCTTCCTATCCTCAGCTCTCCCTGGCTCAGACTGAGCCGAACTCGCTGGTCAGGTGCTATACAGCACCTGACCACGGGTTCTGGCCAGCCAATCAGTGTAATGCCAGCAGCCAACATGGCTGCTGGCATTACACCGATGTCAGAGCATCCCTGCACGTTTATTGGCTGCGCAGCAGCCACAAAACGTGCGGGGAGGAGACCCGAACATGGCGGGCGAGCACATGCGGTACTCGTACGAGTACCGCCATGTGCCGAGCAGAGCGATGCTCGAGCCGATCCGAGCATCGGCCGAGCATGCTCGCTCAACACTACATACTATGTATCAAAAACATTTACAATGATTGTGAAAGTTTCAATTATTTGAAAAAGCCCTGAGTCCTCTGATTAAAAAAATACCAAATTTGTATAGTTTTACCTACGTCCATCGCTAGCGCAGAGCCCTAATCACCAGGAGCTCAAAATGGCATTTTCAACTTTATGAACCAATATGAACTAATAGGGTTTTTGTGGTAAAACTACCTTAAAACAGTGGAATAACTATATAAAGCTATATATTTCTGGAAAGTAGACAACCTGCTGCATCTAATGAGTGGTGACTTGCCTTCTTATCCCAAGCCTGGTGTGCCCAAATGTTTCCAAAATTTGACACTATAGGAAAAAAATTGAATTTTTTTACATTTCTGCCCCTTCAGATGTACCGAAATATGTGAAAACCATGTAATTTCTAACTGTATTCATTAGCCAGTGCTCTTAGGAGACAAATGATGCCCCACTGGAATGAATTGACCTACCTTAGGGGGTGCCAGAAGCACATAACTACACCTACCTATTTTCTTCTTTGAAAATGGCTGCTTGTATAAAATGTTCATAACTGTTAGAGACATGAAGGAAAGGTATAAAAGGTATACCATTTTGGAAAGTAGACATTCTCCTGCATCAAATGATGGGTCACTTGCCTTTCTATCCCTGGACTGAATCGCACAAATATTTCCAAAATATGGCACTATAGGAATAAATACATGTTTTTTTACATTTCCATCACTTCAAAGATACCAAAATCTTTGAAAACCATAACATTTCCTGCTGTATTCAGTACCTGCTACCAACAGGAGAAAAATGGTAGCCCATTTGTGTGGGTTAACATACAATATGTGGGTTCTAAGAACACTTACCTAAACCTGACACTTTTGTTTTTGAAATTATCTGTCTGCACTAAAATGTTTATAACCATAATAGATATGCAGGAAAGGTAGAGAAACCATGCCAGGAACATGTCATACACTTTTTGAGGCCGCTGGAATATACAATTAAAAGGAAAGAGGGACAATTCTGTAGCAATCCAACTGTACCATAGGGGAGGAATAACAACTGGCCAAATTCCTAATGAGTTAAATGGGGTTTTAGCCCCTTGAATGATAGATGGGTCTCCAACACATTGATTCATACTGCATTGGAGATCTCCCTATAATTTAATGGGTTGTAAGCCCTCTTTGAGTCCACAGAAAGTTTTAGTTCTCAAGTGTGATGCAGCTGGTTTCCTCAATTATTGTATTTTCTTTTGCAGATAAGATTCTAAAGGTGTCATCCTGGAAGCTAAAAGTGGTTAAATTTGAGAGCAGACTAACTGCACCATAGGGAGCAAATGACTATTCCACAAATTCTCATTGATTTAAATAGGGGCATATGTGGAACCTCTCTGGTTCTGCCTCGGAGATTCAGGTTTCAACTGTTAATTACCGGGTCTCCTGGGATAGCAGATATTTTTCTTCCTTGTTGAATTTTGTTGGTAGCCCCTCCCCATTCCATCCACTCTCTCACCCATGTTAGGAGCAAGCTACACCTTGTTATCATGGTAACACTACACACCCAGTTAAGCCTCACCCACATTGTGATACAAACATGTCATTTTGATCAGTCCCAACCCAGATCTTTGGATCACTCTGGGGGTTCCAGTAAAGAAGACTCCCAAGTATGAATGTTTTTTTAACTACTTGATGGCTACAATATCTGTCAAAATATTTCCCTTTCAAATGCTTATATATACTAGTTTAGACATATTGTCATGTTGTTGCAAGAAATACTGATTTGTATCTGCCTACATTGTGCCCACTAAAGGGCCATATGTTCAAAAGAAAACTGCATCTGAGACCTTTCTAGCAGTCAAGGGATAAAAGTCCCATTTAAATTGATGGCAATTTTTATTTGTTGCCTATGGTGAAGCTGGTTTGCTCCAGAACTGCACATGTTTAGCTTTAATAATGGCACCTTTAGAATCCTTTAAGTGTTGTGGATATCTTTCTCAGGCCCATTAATATCTGTGTAAAAACTAGCTACGTTTGTGTACCAAGGACAACTTCTCTCCTTTCTGATCCTAGGATTCATTTGGTTCCATGGTGTACTTTGAAACAATAGGCCTCCAGATGGAATTATTGTGTTTTACAAAAATTACTCCTATGGGAGTAAACATAGAAAAATGCCTTCCTGTTAGTCATTTCTGGATTCAGAAAACTTGACTTTATAGCTCCCAGGTTGTAATTCCCCGTCCTGTAATGTAACTGACGCATTGGAGTAAACCAACTTTACCATAGTAGACAAATGAAAAACATAACAGTGGATATTATTGTAGGTGATCATGTGGCCTCACATACTACAATAGGCTATTATGAGCTAAAATCCAGAGGTAACTGTAACAGCTGCAGATGTATCCAGTCTGTAACTACCCATTTCACCATTCAGCTGAATAGGAACTCTATTTTAAATTATAGATGAGGAATGTCTGTTTTATTTAAGCTACAGGTCAGTAATCTGACCTGATTAGAACCAGTGACTCGAATCTTCTCAGGTCATTGAATAAATTGTGGCTTGGATCTAATAAGATCTGAGGCACTCATCCTATATAACAATTCGCTAAAGTTTGTCATAAGACATCATGTGCAGTAGAGACGGCTGTGCGCGGTGCAGTCATGTGCAGTAGAGACTGCCCACGCGTGTATCAGCCATGGCGCGGACAGTCTCCACTATGAATGACTGTGCCGCGACCGGCTGGCACTGTGGCCCTTGTAACAGGGTCTTCAACTTGTCTCTAAGATTAAGCAAGAATCTTACCTAAATGCACTAAGACGCCCATACTGTCAATCTATTAAACTAGGGATCATTTCTCAAATTCTTAAAAAGTTACAGTGTTAGATAAAATACCAATCAGAATTCTAGGAATATTTGTCAAACAGTTTATATACAAGTATGCAAAGAAAATGTTATAGACCACCATTTAATTCAGAAAATAAAATCTTATAATTTATTGAGCCAAATGTAGAAATTCACCAGTGCAACCCCAATTGTGTTAGCATCTAATGCCAGTAGCTTCACCCCAGGATATGCACTACAGTATGCTACGGTGTGTACCAGGCCGGTGGATAATCCTTGCCATTGTTAGAACTTTAATGCCAGCAGCAGGTCCTGAGTATCACCTGCTCCATAACCTGCATGGAGAAATAGAGCACACTTACACCAGCACATAGAGGAAAGGAACTCCACCAAATGCCTGCAGACTGCACCATTGTCCTCTCCTCGGTGTAAGCAGTGTTAAGAGGACGAGTTTTGGCATACGTAACTCAGCAAATTAACCTTAGGTAGGCACAGGTGCAAAAAGTTACTTGATTATAGTGCTAATTTAGCAAGGAATCAGCATTGTATGTTTACCCCATTAGGCTTTAAAGGGATAGTAATGTTTCACAAAAACAGCAGCTCCAATTAATCTTCATAGGATTTGAGCCATAAAGAGTGTCATTTCAGTACTGTCAGAGTTTTAGTTCAAGAGTAATTGAATGATAAAGTTTCCCCCTTCCTGCCCCTTTTGCCTAGTGTAACACTGCTCACCTCAGATGTGGAATCTGGTCCACAGACCAGACAGCTCACAGCAAGGGACAATCTTCTTACTGTGAGAACAATGAAAACCCTGCCCTCCTTGACAGGTTTTTCAGCTTTTTCCCTTATCTTAATTGAAGATTGTCACTCTCTGCAATCTACCTGGGCACCTCCCTGCTGCTCTGAGCTGAGCAGTGTTATATCAGTAAAAGGGGTGGGAGGGAGATACTTTATCATACAATTACTCTTGAACCACAACTTTGACAGAATTGAAATAACACTCTCCAAGGCCCAAATACTATGAAGATTAATTATAGCTGCTTTTATTATGAAACATTACTACCCCTTTAAGCCAAACATCTTATAGTTTATACATAACTATATTATGGCATATGTATAACCTCTCAACTTGCAGAGGCATTTATATCTCCATTAAAATCAAAACAAATTAGTAATTTCTATGATCCACTGTGGTGCAGCTGATATGCTCTGGAAAGATAAAGAACATTCTCAGGCAAGTGTAAAAACCTCTGATCCTTAAAGGGTTAATTGATAGATTTAAATATATGTACTGTAGATTTTTGGTCTGTGAGAAATGTACATGTTCACGTAAGTGTTCTTTATCAAAGGGACTAACAAATTGACTGTTATCAGTAAGCAAATAGTGATAAAACTTCCTTCTGCCTTCATTAAAAAGACAAATAGTCTGCTGTTTGCATTCAACATGCATTTGTCAAAATAAAGCACATATTCCTGGCTACAAATCTTTATATAGAATTTAATGTACAAATATAATGTAAGGTGTTAGAGACTGTGCAAGACCATCAAATCTGGTAAAGTAAAGTTTCCCCTCCCACCCCTTTTACCTGGTGTAAGCCATCTCTTCAGATATGGAATCTGGTTGTAAGACTAGCCAGATAATAGAAGGAGACAATCTTCTTCCTAGGAAAACAATGAAGGCCCTTCCCCCCTTGACAAGTTTTTCAGGTTTTTCCCTTATCTTAATTGAAGATTGTCCCTCTCTGCAATCTACCTGGGCACCTCCATTCTGATCTGGCTGAACAGTGTTACATCAGTAAAAGCGGCGGGAGGGGGATACTTTGTTATTGAATTACTCGAACTACAACTCTGGCAGAACTGAAATAACACTCTCCAAAGTCCAAATACTATGATGATTAATTAGAGCTGCTTTTATTATGAAACATTACTATCCCTTTAATGACTAGAGGGACGTACAATACATTGTCCTTAAGGGGTTAATCTTACTAGTTACTTCAGTGTGTGTCAGACACATTCTTTATTCTCTGGTCAGATGAACCTTGTTCATGAAGTGCAATTCTACAGCAAAGGTTGAAGTTAACATTTTGTAAATTCCCATTGATTTAAATTGCACTTTTACCCCTTGAATGCTAGAATGGAGTCCAACGTATTGTTTCACAACATATTGGAGACCTCTCTAGAATTCAATGGTTTACAACTACAAGACCCATCTAAATCAATAGGAATTTCCATTTCCTTTCTGTGGCGCAGCTGCTTTGCTTCAGAATAGTAACACAAAATATGCAAAAATATATCTTGCAGAGTTTATCTTCCTGAGTAAAACAAGGGTACTCCCACTACTGAGATGTATTTTATTCAACAGTTATTGCAGTTCATACTTTAATTATTTAGGTGCAGTAAATCAACGGCCTGAAATTTTGCAGTGCTGTGTTGCTACACCATGCTGTGGAGTTTATGGTCAACTGATCTGAGCTGTCCTAAGGATGGTGTGGCAACAGCGCCACACTACAATTGCAGGCCACTGTGATATTGCACCTAAACATTCAAGTCTGAGCTGCATTTGCTTTTCAAGAAAACACCTCTCAGCAGTGGAGTTCACTTGTTTTACTTACGACGATAGATTCTATAATATATATATTTACATATTAAGCATTACCATTCATTTCAGTTCTTTAGCTTCATTATGCCTTTGAGTGACAGAGAATTATCCAACACATTGCAATGCATTGAGCTGTATACCTCCCTGGCACTCAAAGGTTTAATATGACCAAAAATTCAATAGTGAAAGACTGAAAAGTATAAAGAAAGGAAAATAAGGAGAGTAAGTGCGCCTATCAGTGCTTCTCAACTCCAGTCTTTGGGAAGCACAAATAGGACAGGTTTTCAACATATCTTTACTCAAGCACAGGAATCACAATGACTGATCCACTGACCTATCATTGATATCCGAAACACTTGACCTCTTGGTGGGCCCCAGAGGACTAATGATAAGAAACGGTGGCTTAAAGGGATAGTAATAATTAAGTATTACTAATCCCTATAGTAAATTTCTTTTAAAAATAAATGTATTGCCCCCAGTTTCATCTCTCAAACCTTTATGGTTTGAGAGATAATCGCTCCTAAAGTTGCCCTCTCCCTCCCCCTTCTCCGAAGTCAGAGTTGTAGCTGACTGAAGGGAAATCAGGTCATAGATCATCAGGCGGCTCTGCAGCAGAGCCGCGATCACGTTAATTTAAAAAAAAAATCATTCAGTGACAGTTTTCCTTTTTATTAACGAGATCGCGGCCCTGCTGCAGAGCCGCCTGATGATCTATGACCTGATTTCCCTTCAGTCAGCTACAATGCTGACTTCGGGGAAGGGGGAAGGAGAGGGCAACTTTAGGAGCGATCATCTCTCAAACCATAAAAGTTTGAGATGAAACTGGGGGCAATATATTTATTTTTAAAAGAACTTTAATATAGGGATTAGTAATACTTAAAGGGATAGTAATACTTCATTTTAACTTTATTTTATTTTGTAGGCATTAAAAAAACATGAAGAATGATATGTCTTTTCTCTGAAACCTTTGTGGTTTAAGAGATATTCACAAACAAAGTATCCCCCCCCTGTTCAACCAGATCAGAAGGGAGATGCCCAGGTAGACTGCAGAGAGGGACAATCTTCAATTAAGATAATGGAAAAAGCTGAAAAACTTGTCAAGGGGGGAAGGGCTTTCATTGTTTTCATACAAAGAAAATTGTCCCCTTCTGTTATCTGTACTGTCATACAACCAGACTCACATCTGAGAAGAGATGGCTTACACTAGGTAAAAGGGGCGGGGAGGGAAACTTTGCTTGTGAATATCTCATAAACCATAAAGGTTTTTTTAATGCCTACAAAATAAAATAAAATTAAAACGAAGTGTTACTATCCCTTTAAGTATTAATATCCGTTTAACCCTTTGAGTGCCAGAGTGCAAAGCAATGTGTTTTTACCCCTCTGGCAATCAAAGGGTTAAATGTAGAAACCCTGAATATGGAAGGATTGCTGATATCAGAATGTAATCATGTGATTTGCACATTTTAGTGATCTTTCATTATAGTAAAGACTATCATTTCTTCCACAGAACGAAAAACAATAAATAAACATTAGTTGATCTTGAGTGACCAATACAAGCAATGCAGATAACAGATTGTATATGAATAAGTTGTTTTTTTCAATATCAGAAATAGAAGTGCTCATTGCTGACTGTATCAGTCACATCTTACTTTAAAACGCATTGCAAACTTTACTGGCACTCAGATGGTTGAAAACAAAAATGACTAAGCCCTGATACTCAGATTCATGAAAGAGACATGTCCCACCATAAATATTTATAGCCTCAGCACTAGCACTTTCACCTTTTATTCTTTCACAGTTTCATCACAAAATGCTTTCAGAAAAAAATGACTTAAAGGGATAGTAATACTTTGTTTTATCTTTATTTTATTTTGTAGGCATTAAAAAAACATGAAGAACAATATAAGTCTTATCTCTCAAACCTTTATGGTTTGAGAGATATTCACAAGCAAAGTTTCCCCTCCTGCCCCTTTTACCTAGTGTAAGCCATCTCTTCTCAGATGTGGAATGCAGTCCATAGACCAGACAGATAACAGCAGTGGACAATCTTCTTCCTATGAGAACAATGAAAGCCCTGCCCCCCTTGACAATTTTTTCAGGTTTTTCCCTTATCTCAATAGAAGATTGTCCCTCTCTGCAGTTTACCTGGGCACCTCCCTTTTGCTCTGGCTTCGCAGTGTTACATCAGTAAAAGGGGCGGGAGGGGGACACTTTGTCATTGAATTACTCTTGAACTATAACTCTGACAGTATTGAAATAACACTCTCAAAAGTCCAAATACTATGATGATTAATTAGAGCTGCTTTTATTATGAAACATTACTATACCTTTAAGCCCTTGAGGATGAGGGGGATTCGAAGCAATACATTGCACACCTCTCTGGTCCTCAAGGGGTAAAAACGTGATACAACCAGAAGTAAAGTGTATGACCTTAAACATTTGGACACCAAGGAGTTACCTAACAAATATGCTTTAGAGTCCTCTGTAGTTTCCAGGTAGTTAAAGCAGAACTATCACCCCTTTTAAACTTTGCCCGAAATAATTACCCGTCTGGCAGCTAGCTGCTCAATAGTGCTAGTCGTCAGAATTATTACCTTCGGAGCGTCCAGCTCTGTATCAGCCGCGTCGCGAGCAGTCTCTACTGAGCATGACTGCAGCACGCACAGCAGTCTGTACTGCTCATGACTACGTCGTTACACATGTTTTAGCAAATTATTATATAGGAGATATATAAATAAATATATATAATGTAGCAGATCATACTATATTCTGTTTTCATTTCCCATGTGTTTTTGAACCCATTCCATCAAATCTCCATTCTTCATAATGTCTTAGTTCATGACTTCTTCCATAGTTTTTTACATTATTGTTTGTCATGCATGAGCATTTATAGATAACTAGTTGAACAGCCCGTTACACGGGCCACAGTGCCTCTGGCAGCCGGTCGCGGGGCAGTCACGCGCAGTAGAGACTGCCCGCGCCGCGGCTGATACAGAGCAGGACGCTCCTTCGGAGCGCCCAGCTCTGTATCATCCGCGGCGCGGGCAGTCTCTACTGCGCATGAATGCTGCATGCGCATCAGTGTCTACTGCGCATGTCGGGCGTTACACACGATTTAGCAAATTATTATATAGGATATGTTTTAGTACCAACCTATATGTTTCTCATATGTTGTACACTCTTTGAAAGAAGTTGTGGTGTTGAGCAGCTTTAAATATTTATTTTCATCATATATTTCTTATTTGTACCTCACATGACTATTGTTTCAACTTCAACACTTTTTATATAGTGCCTCCAATTTTACATAACTTTCCTGCGCTATATTTTTGTACAAATCACTTATTTGCGCAAAATAAAATCTGATGTCCTTCAAACAATCTTTATACTAGATTTTTAATTTTAACATAAATATTAACATTACATATTAATTACATTAACATAACTTATTGATAACATAACTATAAAACAACTATATGAATAACACTTATTAAGCAAGGATCAGAAGTATGACACAAAGAGAAAATCCTATAATATAATTTGCTAGAATGCGAAGCTCCCTGTGTGCGTAACACACACATGTGCAGTAGAGACTGCCTGAATGACTCAGTCACACGCAGTAGTCATGCGGAGTAGAGACTGCCTGAATGCACCGGCCCCCAGTCCAAGGCACGGCCCACCGCCCGTCCCCATCCCCATCCCCATCCCCAGGCCTTCAACACTAGTAACTAATAAAAAAATTTAATTATACTTTGAGAAGGAGTTTACAGTCAGAGCCATATGTACTATCCAACCAAGGGGACCAGATATGAAGAACATTTTCAAAGTTGGACAATTCGATAGAACTTTATTTATTAGTTCAATGTTTTGCACAAGTAACGCCTCATAACGGTTAAGTTCAACATTCATTCCTTCAATCAATCTGAAAAAGAAAATATATATTAATCCCTTGAAAGCCAGAGGGGTGTACAACAGATTACCAGGCAATGCATTGTATACCATGCTGGTCTTCAAGGGTTTAAAAATACAAATAAACAAAAAACTACTGCACTACATTAAACAATGCTACACAAGATTTACAGTAAAAAAAAAAGTAATCTTCTTAAGCTGACATACCAATAGCACTCAGTAACTTTTCATTTTATATACTTGTAAAGTAAAACACAACGGCAGAGGAGTATTTCCAGGGGCTTCCACTTGGCAGTAATGTATCATTTTTCTTGTCCTTAGATGTTGTTCAGGAGACTGGTATAGCAACCATTGAGAAGTCCTACAAAATTGAATGCAGTGTCCTCAAACGAAAAGTCATCATGACTATACCTGAGGACATTTCGGTTCATTATTAGCTCAGAGTGTGTTTTTTTTTAATAATAAACCACAGATACTAGATACAATGTACAAAAAAGTATATAATGCTAAGTATTAGTGAGCATTCAGCTTATATACAGTAATGTGCAAGAGTTTTAGGCAGGTGTAAAAAAAGCTGTAAAGTAAGAATGCTTTCAAAAATAGACGTTAATAGTTTATTTTTATCATTTAACAAAATGCATAGTGAGTGAACAAAAGAAAAAGAAAAATTTAAATCAAATTAATATTTGGTGTGACCACCCTTTGCCTTCATCAATTCTTCTAGGTACACTTGCACACAGTTTTTTAAGGAACTCAGAAGGTAGGTTGGTCATCTTGGAGAGCTAACCATAGTTTTTCTGTGGATTTAGGCAGCCTCAGTTGCTTTTCTCTCTTCATGTAATCCCAGACAGACTCGATGATGTTGAGATCAGGGCTCTGTGGGGGCCATACCATCACTTCCAGGGCTCCTTGTTCTTCATTACACTGAAGATATTTCTTAATCACTTTGGCTGCTGGACCTTCTTAGTACAAACTGCTGGACCTTCTTAGTACTAGCACTGGCAGGACTGCTTGGGGATGGCAAGTGTGACTTATGGTCCCCTTGCTTTCACACTTGGCATCATCTTCTCCTTCCCCACCTCCTGAGTATTACATGACACACTAACAGCTTCAGCAATGTTGGCAGCAGCTTCAGCACTGGCAGCAGACACAGCACTGGTGGCACTGGGAACAGAGGCAGCACGTCTGACAGCAGGCACAGTATTGGTGGCAGTAGGTTCAGCGCTGGCAGCAGACACAGCACTGGTTTCAACAGGGGCAGCATGTCTGACAGCAGGCACAGCACTAGTGGCAGCAGGGGCAGCAATGGTGGCAGCAGAGGCAGCACGTCTAGCAGCAGGCACAGGCAGCTGACCTGTCCTGCTCTCACTAGTACTACACTTTTCTCCCTCCCTTTGCATTCCCTTTTCTCCCTCCCTCCCTTCCCAGTCCCTTTTCTCCCTCCCTTCCCATTAAATTCCCCCAGATCCCTTGGGGTGATTTAGGAGGACTGGACAGCACTGGTTCAATAGTGCTCACTTCCTCCTCCTCAGACTCCAGTTCCTCCGTTTTATCAGTTTTAAACCTGCTCATAGTGAGAGCAGTCAATATGAGCCTCTCCTGCACCAATGTTTCCAAAATATCACCTCAGAATAGCATAGCACATCTACCTCACTTTGTAGCTGCTTCATCAAATACGTCAAAAAGGTGAAAACCATGTAAATCAATGGGCGGAAAAAATGGCAACAAATTTGGGCCAATGGGCAAAAAATTCAAACATTTTAATTGCTAGTTTTAAATCGGATTTTCCTGTGAAAAAGCAGACAAGAACGTGTTTTTTGCAGAATTTCTTGCGGGAACACGGCAAGAGATTTTGCCTACCCCTATAAAAGATCAGAAAAGGGACATTTAGACTAAACATATATCCTAATATAATACAGTGACCACAAGAAACAGCAAGTTAAATGTGTCAGTCTGGTAATATAGCTCTATGAACATACTTTATTGATATTCAATGAAAGGTCACATGTTGCCATCTATGGTATCAATTTAGTATTATGGTCGTATTTAGTGTTGAGCGAGCATGCTCGGCCGATGCTCGGATCGGCTCGAGCATCGCTCTGCTCGGCACATGGCGGTACTCGTCGAGTACCGCCGTGTGCTCGCCCGCCATGTTCGGGTGGCGGGGATCTGTGCCGGAGGAGGCACAGATCTGAAGACGCTCCGCTGGACCACCAGGGACTGGAGGTACGGGGGCATTGCGGAGATGAAGGGGGCATTGCGGAGATGAAGGGGGACAGTGTGGAGATGAAGGGGGACATTGTGGAGATGAAGGGGGACATTGCAGAGATGAAGGGGGCATTGCAGAGATGAAGGGGGCATAGCGGAGATGAAGGGGGACATTGCAGAGATGAAGGGGGCATTGCAGAGATGAAGGGGGCATAGCGGAGATGAAGGGGGACATTGCAGAGATGAAGGGGGCATTGCAGAGATGAAGGGGGCATAGCGGAGATGAAGGGGGACATTGCAGAGATGAAGGGGGCATTGCAGAGATGAAGGGGGCATAGCGGAGATGAAGGGGGACATTGCAGAGATGAAGGGGGCATTGCAGAGATGAAGGGGGCATAGCGGAGATGAAGGGGGACATTGCAGAGATGAAGGGGGCATTGCAGAGATGAAGGGGGCATTGCAGAGATGAAGGGGGCATAGCGGAGATGAAGGGGGACATTGCAGAGATGAAGGGGGCATTGCAGAGATGAAGGGGGCATAGCGGAGATGAAGGGGGACATTGCAGAGATGAAGGGGGCATTGCAGAGATGAAGGGGGCATAGCGGAGATGAAGGGGGACATTGCAGAGATGAAGGGGGCATTGCAGAGATGAAGGGGGCATAGCGGAGATGAAGGGGGACATTGCAGAGATGAAGGGGGCATTGCAGAGATGAAGGGGGCATTGCAGAGATGAAGGGGGCATAGCGGAGATGAAGGGGGACATTGCAGAGATGAAGGGGGCATTGCAGAGATGAAGGGGGCATAGCGGAGATGAAGGGGGACATTGCAGAGATGAAGGGGGCATTGCAGAGATGAAGGGGGCATAGCGGAGATGAAGGGGGACATTGCAGAGATGAAGGGGGCATTGACCAGGCACCCTCCCCTCATCAGAGCAGGGGGTGCCTGGTGTAATGCTCGTGTCGCCCCATTGAAGTCAATGGGGCTCGGGTGCTCGGCCGAGCACTCGAGCCTCAGGCGGTGCTCGGTCAGAGCACCCGAGCACCCGAGCATCGGGGTGCTCGCTCAACACTAGTCGTATTGTATTCTTGGCATATGCATGGTAGTATTGGCCTTGTATTTTTTTATTGGATTTTTCTATTGGGTTATCTTTAATGCATTATCCTAATTTCACACTAAGGATTTAAGGATTTTCCAGTTGTGATTTTTGGGTTCATAGGGCTATAATACCAAACTGACACATTTAACTTTTTATTTCTTGTGTTTTGTACATTATATTAGGATATATGTTTAGTCTAAATGTCCTTTTTCTGATCTTTTATGTATCTTTTGATGTTCATTTTGATATTTTGCATCACTGAATTGTTTATATAATCAATAAATGGAAATATTCTTCCTTAATTTCCCTCGCTCGACTTGGGCATCACCCAACATTGTAGAACATTGTGATCTGGTGTACTACAGGCCAACAGAGCTTAGAGCATACAGTAGATCCCATAGATCTTGGGACACAGTCTAGCATTTAAAAGGGCCTTATGTGGACCCTATATCAAGTCTTTAAACACACTATGCTCCAAGTTAGAATTCCAATTTTGTTACTTGATGTCTTAGTTCTATTCTTTTTGCAGAACCTCATGATTCAGTTAGCATAAACAATATTGATAGATGTTTCAAAATCTAGTGCAGTCACTAAACTATCACAAATAAGAGAAAATGCTTTCTGAATAGAAGATGGGTATTCTCAAACGTTTAACTGGACAAAGTGCCATTTAAATGCACAAAAAACTTTGTACATAAAATGCGAGATGGACCTGATATAGCTCAGATATGGCTCTCTGCACATTTGTAGACTGTGTGTGTACCATGTTTGTACATGCCTCTCAGTGTCTCTTCCTGTTTATACATAAGAAGACAAATTCTAGGCATACAGAGGCTAAAATCCTAGATAATAGAATTGTTCAATATTAAGGGAAGCCATCTCAAGCCACTGAGACAGATCTTGTTGAATTTTTATGGCATGATCTGTGCATATACATTAGTTTATAGAAGAGAATGATTTTACTTACCAGGATGAACCAATAAGAGGTCTAGAAGCTGGGGATCCTTCTAATTCTGTGGTGATCAATATTTTTTGGCCAAGTCATCCCTATATATATATATATAAGTCAGGATTTTCAAGAAAACCATAATTTGTCATGGGAGTAATGAAGGGTACACATACAAAAATATATATCTATTTTTAGGACTTAGAATAAGAAGGACAAAAACTAGCATATTGTGCAACATCATTTCCTGGCTAAGGACCACTGCTCTAATTCAGAATTATCGCAGAGGTATTAAGTCTGCATTGGTATGAACCACTCCATAATGTCTTTAATACTAGACTGAAGTCAGGAATAAATACAGTATGCACAAATATGAACCTGGAGAGTATGACATCTATTACAGTTTTCACCCATTATATAGCAAATCTGAAACAGTGTATCCTATGAAGAAGAAATCTCCCTTGAACCATGCAATTTCTGGTTGAAAGTACAGATTGAAAGACTTTGATCAGGAGACATCTTCCTGAAGATCAAAAGTCAGTTCTGGGATGTCAGCTTGTTACTTGGACAGACCAGACTGGTACAGTCTTAATGAGCTGTTAAGGATAGAATCAGGATAGAATATATTCAAGAAAGAGCTTTTGGGAATGATTCTGTTAAGCAAGACTTCTCTGGGATTTGGAAGTATGATTAGCAGGGAATTTTTGAACTGGCGCAGAAAGCATTAAATTCCCAATACAATAAAAAACATTAGTGGAGAGGAAGAAGTTGGCATTTAGATAATCAAATGGCAAAAATATTTAATGCCTTTAATTCTGAATTTAGTGTACAAAAATTAACATAACTCAATTATATTTTCAGTTGGTTGTGTTAATTTAAGATATCATTCACTTGTGTTATTTCTGCAGACTTGGTAAAGACATTTTCAATGCAATATTTAATTCTTGTGCCTTACACTGTATTTTGGAAACCCATTTTATTTGTGTATTTTGTATATTCTATGCATATTTTCTGATATCCCCTTTTGTTGCCATTAAGGTAATTCATGATGTGATTATTATCCATGCTTTATTTAGCCCTCAATGATCCTCGCCACCCATTGGCAGAAATGTATAATTATAGATTTCCATACTTAGAGAATTATTCTATGGCAGGTGATATATCTTTCTTTGATGTTATCTCTAAATTTCTCCAATAGAATAATAGTATTTTGTGAAAAAAAATCTGTCCATATATTTAGAAACTACAACTGAATTCAGCCCAAAGTTGGGTAATATAACACGTGCACATCTCTCACACATAAATGTGATGTGTGTACTTGGTACTTTTGTGCATAGGCTTATTTAGAATATATATCAAACAATTGTCTTGATAAAGGTCCATGTGTGAACCTAATAGCGTTTAACTTTGAGAATGTCTGATGAATGGTTGGATTAGAATGTCAGGACATTTTCTTTCATATAAGAACAACTTAGCTTTTATCATTACTTTTTACTTTTAGATAGTAAAATTATAATCTGATACAGTGTAACAAACCAATGTCTGAAAAGTATAGCTCAACTTCAGAAGATCATGGAACCTTAGAATTGTTCAATCTGTGGTCATGTGACCTTAACCTTGAACTTTATGAGGAACGCAATTGCTGGAAATGAAGGTAGTCTGATGCAGTGTAACAAACTAGAGTCTGAATAAAATAGATCAATTTCAGAAAATGTGAATAGAAACTGCTTTAATAGAACATGCAGGTGATTTTGAAAACTTTCAAAATTGCCAAGATTGTTTTTGTACTGTATTGATGAGAACAGGAAAGCAGATATGAACATATTAACTGTTAAATAAAGAGTGAATGATTGACAATTTAGAGCCTTATGCAGAAAGCAAAATCTCATGGAGGGTTGTCACTAAGATGTGAGGTGATAATGTGGCGATAACTCCAGTGATATCAATTCTCCATTTCCTATGTTATTCTATAGAGCCTATGCACCAGGATCTCCTAAGTGAGAGAAATCTTAGTGTGTAGGCTCCATAGAATAATATAGGAATTGGTTACGTGATCACTGGAGAAGTTATATGCACTTTATCACCTCTTTATCCCCTCTTAGTACATAACCCCCTTTGACTATTAGAGAGGTCTAGTGCATTGCATTGTGAAACAATGGGTGGGATTCCCTAAGCGGTGATAAAGAGATGATAAATTGGAAATGACTTCTCCAGTGATATCACTTTTCCAATTCCTATGTTATTCTATGGAGCCTATGCACTAAGAAGTCATCCCTACTTTATCACCTCTTTATCATGCCTTGTTGAATAACCCACAAAGTGTTGAAGATATCTCTAGCATTTAAGGAAGCAAAAGCACCAATAATATAGTTGGTTTGCTTCAGAAATGTTCATTTTTTTTTGCTTTCTACATAAGCCCTTGATTTTATATTTCTGATCCTCCCCTTGAAGTCTTACTTACCTAAATATCCACAGTAACCTATTAACAGTAACAGTAACCTATTGTGCTTGGTGATCCTCCTCCCACCCCACAGTTCCCTTGCCAGTAGATTTCAGTGGTCTTAACTCCATGAATTCTAGATAGGTTTTCAATGAGTGTTGCAGTTGGTTTTCTACTTAATTATTCCACTTTGTTGCTGATGTAGGCCCATATTTTTTGGAATTTAACTTCAGGCAGTAGAATAAAACAATTTGTTGATCATAAAGACGCTTATGATCTTCCTCCATCGGAAATATGGAGATTTCTACGCATCAAACACTTCTTGGAACAACCCTCCCTGAAATCTGTATGGTGATCTCAACCTACCAAATTTGAATTTCTCCTCTTGGTATCCAAATAACCACCTAACTCTTTAGGAAAAATGTATGCTGTGCTTTCTTCTCCTCCCACAATCTCTAAGCCACAGTACGCGTTGGCATGGGAACATGAGTTGGGTCTGTCATTATCAATGGAGGATTGGGACTGCATCTAGAAGTTGGCAGCCTTGGCGTCTATTTCAGCGTCAGGGTTGGAGATGCATTTCAAATTTGTTTCCAGGTGGTACTTAACACCCTCCAGGCTTCATGCTATATCCCATTCGCTTAGTCCGCTTTGATGGAGATGTCATGATGGCAGGGGCACCCCTTCTCATATTTGGTGGGCGTGTCCAAAAATTAAACCATTTTGGTCCGAATGCATAGATTCTATCAAACTGTGCCTACATATCTCCCTCTCGGCAGATATCTGGCAAACGTTATTTTTTAACCTTCCTAGGCTCCCAATCTTGAAATGGACTCTGCTCCTTACTATGTTACTGGTTGCCAAATCTCTTATCCATCAACATTGGAAAGATGTTTCACCCCCTACTCTTTCTGAGTGGGTGACTTCTGTCTGACAACACATTGCAATGATGAGAGTACACATTACTAGACAGGGTGGAGACCCAAATACTATTGATACGTTTTTTGCAAATTGCCCATTTTAAATATACTATAGTCCTAATGTTCTTAATTTCCCATGGCCTGAAGCCTCTTGTACCTATCACACCTCTTCCTTCTGAACCCTCTCCCCCTCTTCCCTCCCCCCCCCCCTTGTTTTTCCTCCTCACCGCTCTCCTCTTTTTTCTCTCTTTCTTTCCGCTTTCGCTTTCTCTCTATTTTGTCACGGACAGAACCACCCTATGAATTATGGCTTACGCCTTATATGTTTCATTATACATTTACTCAAGTTACTCAGTGCCCCGCTGTGTCTTCTCTCAAGTTCATAATTACTTCATGTAATTATTGCTATTTCTTAATGGAATGGCTTTTTACACTGTATGTTACGATATAATTGTCGCACTATGCGGGTGTGTTCCCTCCTGTTCTTGTATTCTTTGACTTATTACCAATAAAGCTTTTAAAATAAAAAAATAAAGTTATTTTGAAGTAAGCCAATTCTATCATAGGGGACAAATACAAATCCTAAATTCCCATGCGCTTGAATAGAGCTTTGAATAGAATTTTTTTAGCCCTTTGAATGCTTTGCAATGCATTGGAGACATCTCTAGCATTAAAAGCTCAATTTAATTTAACAGGAATTTTCATTTTGAACCCTGTGGTGCAGTTAGTTTACTCCAGAATTATCCCAGTTTGCTTTTATAAATACATTGCAGTGTCCTCAATATCACCTGGACCACAGAGAGATAAAGCAAAGAAATCAATATATGAGTGCTGCCAAGTGATTAGTTCTACAGCTCATAAGAACAGGAGCCAAATTTCCTTTAACCTCTTGAGGAAGAGAGGGCTCTGCATGCATTGCTTCACAACACATTATACACACTTCAGGGCCTTAAGGATTTAAAGATCTTGTAACCTTTTATTTTGAATTTTCTTATTCTACATGGGCATAATATAAAAAGACAATTTGCCTTACTTTATATAATTTTTATCTTAATTTTTTTTTCTACATTTTTATGTTTCTGACAGGTAAGTTCCTTATATCTGTTCTCTAGAATTCTCTGGTCAGTGACTGTGAAAGCAAGACATTGATACAATTTAAAAACTGTACAATGTAAAAGCATACAGAGCACTGGGTGCCACAGGAATAGTGTTACTTTGAGTCAATTAATATTACATTTTATCACCCGCTTGCTTTGATGGTTGACTGACAGAAAACTCACTGAAACCTGGATCCAGGGAGATTACTAAAAAGGACAGAAAAGTGTACAAAAATGAGGGTAGATGAAAAAATAATAAAGGTAAAGTGAATCTGACTTTATATATTTTTCTCTTGCAGAATATGTTGAGTCAAAATAAAGGCTGCTATCCCTTTAAACAATGGTCTATGTAAGCATAGTTAAAAGAGGAACAATTCTAGAACAAATCAGTAAAGAATTTCCTAAATCCCTACATTGATTTTCATGGGGTTTTTAATTTCTTGAATGCTCTAGAGTTATTGCGTACTGAATTCAACTGGTTTTAAACCTGTTTAACCCTTTGAGTGTCAGAGAGGTATCCAACTCATTGCTTTACAATGAGTTGGATACCCCTCTGGCACCAAAGGGGTTAAATAAATGTAAATGTTTATTTCTCCTCTATGGTGTAGTTCATTTTTCCCAGAATGCTCCCCTCCACACGACCCATGTGACTTCTGTGTGGGGAGATATAAGCAGCAAGTTGTTTGGTACATTTCTAATTCCAATAACTTTTTTTGTGCTTTGTGCTAACATTAAAAAAGGACAGTTATTTTCTTTTCCAAGCAGGAGTATTACAAAAATGAAACCCAACTTTAACAAAATGAAAAAAGGAAGCCTGGAGTCACGGGGTAGGCCCCTGAGTATCCTAGTGGTACTGTAGCAATACTCTAGGATATGAATAGAATATGTAAGGCAAAATTCATTTTCTGCTGTTGTTCAAACACAGATGTTACACTTTTTACTAGGCAGAGAAATATCGCTTATAATGGAAGATATTTGAATATAGATAGAAAAAAAATAAAAAATCTTTTTTTTAATTTTCTCATTCTGGGCAGATGCTTCATTGTAAAAAGAATAGCTTGTTGTTTTGGAAACATATTGGATAAATAAGCTTTTCTCTATGGTCTGTCGTGGAAATCCAAAGTTGTGATATTGTTATCAATTGTATAATGAATGAGCTCTGAAATAAGCCATTTGTTTCAGTGTTTCACATAAAGCATTTTAGCTCGGTATTTGTATCCAGAGCATATAAAAGGAGCATGTGTATGTTTCACAGTTGTGATCTGTGCAGTATTTATATTGTTGGCAAACTTTTTTTTGCACAAATTGGTGATTAGATAAATGTACTGCCATTATGCCTGGTTAAAGGAGCAGTAAACTTTTTTTATGAAAAAATATATATTTTAGGGATTTTCCTACTGAGTAAAATAAGGGTACTTCCATTGCTGAGAAATTTTTATTTCCAGAGTTATTACAGTTTAAACCCATGTTTTTTTACATTAGCAGTGCCCTCTAGTGGTCCAATTCTAATTAGATTTCCTGTTAGATTCTAATGGAGAGGAAAGTCAGAAAAGTCAGAGACATACAGTTCTCCATAGAATGTGATAGAAACTGCCTGTCACTTCCTGTCAGTTAGAACTATCAGGAAGTAAACACAGTAAATTCACTTCCTGGTTATTTGAACTGCTATACATTTTGAATAAAACAACTGACAGCGATGGGAGTGACCTTGTTTTATTCAGGAGGAAAAGATCTATAAAATATGTGTTTTCATAAAAATAAGTTTACTGCTCCTTTAACTACAACAAGAATCATTAATATATGCTGTTCCTGTATTGTATATGAATTTATTTATTTATTGTTAACACTTTGAGGGGTATACAATGGATTGTGAAGCAGAGTTGCACACTCTGGTTCTTAAAGGAGTAGTTTTTTTTAATGAAAACCTATATGTTATAGAGCATTTCCTGCTGAGTAATAAAAGAGCACTCCCACTGCTATCAGTTGTTTTATTAAAAAGTTATAAAAGTTAAAATAATCAGGAAGTGAATTTACTTTGTTTGCTTCCTGATAATTCTAACTAACAGGAAGTAACTTGACAATTTCTATCACATTCTATGGAGAACTGTATGTCACTGACTTTCCTCTCCATTAGAATGTAACAGAATAACTAATTGGAATTTGACCGCTAGATGGCACTACTAATTAAAAAAAAAACACAGGTTTAAAATGTAATATGCATCTCATCAGTGAATGTTTTAAATCCGCTGTGTGATATTTTATACTTTTCAATAAATGTGAATAATGTTAGTGCTACATTTTGTAGAGTGCAGCAAACAATTACACACATTTCTTTCTCTTTGACTACAGTTTAACCAGTGATGTAACTAGTCATTACAATGCCCAGGTGCAAAACATTTGTGGGCCCCCAGAGGTATAAACCTGGTGTAGATGATGACCCCTTTGATGCTGGATCCCTGCACAACTGAATCCTTAGCACATCCCTTGTAGTTACATCCCCTGAGTGTATTTGGTATTACCAGGGAGTATACATATTGTTAGGATTCAGTTATTCCCTGTAATTAAATAGAATTGTGCAACCTTACTCTTTTCTCTACATTGCCAACCAACGGCAACACAGGGAGCAAATAAAGTGTACATTAATGGCAATGGAGCTTTAAACTGCTACCGTGTTGTGAAATCACTATGCTCTGTACATATGGAATGATGGCCCATATTTATAAAAGCAAACAGGAGTTATTTTGGAATAGACCAGCTGCCACATAGGACACAAATAAACATATCTGTTATTGTCTTTTGGGCTTTTAACCCCTTGTATGCTAGATAAAGATCCCAGTCCATTGCTTTGCAATGCATTGGAGACCTCTCGGTATTAAAAAGCTCTATTCAATTGCTTAAGAATTTTGAATTTTCATTTGTCCCCTATGCTGCAATCGGTTTTTGCTTTTGTAAATATTGGCCAATGTTTTTATGAAAGTTCACGTTAGTCACTTGAGGACCTAAGAGGGTACATAACGAATGCAGAGTCCACAAGTGGTTAAACAGTGTCAAGGTAAAAATGGTTCCACAGTGCATGACAAGTAAATATCAGTCTGCAATCAACAGCATTTGTGTAAAACCATACTGTACAATTACCTAAGTATGAATGGATATGTACAAGGCCAGTTCTTTTGTTTACGACAAAGAAAACATAGAAAATACGTACATTTATTACTGCTTTCTATTGTGTAGTTGGATATATGTATATGTAATACACAACAATTGTTATCACTTTAGAACATTATAATTATAACCAAGGCCAGAATTCCCAATAGGCAGATTAGGCAACTGTCTAGAGCTCCAAATTTTGAAGGGTGCCTCACCTGTGCTGGCCACGCCCATATTCTCTGTAGTGGGTGTGGCCAGAGCAATTTCAGTGTCCCTGTACCAGTTTTATACCCCATTATAGACTATTATGTAACCCCTTGGATGCTAGAGAGATTTCCAGTGCAATCCAGAGCAATGTGTTGGCAATCTCTCTAGAAATCAAGGGGTTACATTTTTTTTTGGTTCTTGCTTGTTATAGGCCAAGGGTATTTGCTGTGCCAGGAAACAGTGGATGGAAAAGTGGGTGGGGTCATATGAGGAGTGGGGTGTTGACACAGGCAGAGCTAAGGGCACTTAGGGGCGCCTGGGATGTAAATCCGTGTCCTGATTATAACTAACACTAAACAGGTCCAAGATTGGCTCTATTTTTAAAAAGTGTGAAAGACACAGGTGAGGTGAATTGAAAGCACTTTGGTATGACTTCTTAAATACACATGTATTTAAAAATGAGGAGACTGATGTACTGAGAAAAGTGGTGCAATTCTGGGGAAAACAAACTGCACCATAGTGAATTAATAAAATTAATTTTGGTTTGAATGGGGCTTTTAACCCCTTGAATGCTAGGGAGATGTAGAGGACAAGGCTGGGAAAAAAGTCCAGATACTACAAAATAATACAGTTGCATTAAAGCCACACACATAAAAGTGGATACGCATTTTAACAACAATCAAATGCAGTTATAGGCCATTACAAGTGTCTTAAATGTTACCATATAATCTTATGGACACTGTATCAAACATTTGCCTCAATAAGAAAAAAATCAAATAATGATTATTGTTAGTCAAAACTGAGGGTGATGTTTAACCCTTTGAATAATAGGTATGCAAAGCATTGCACCTCAATGTGTTGCATACTTCTCTGGCTTTCAACGGGTTGAGGTTGTGAAGCAATATACTGCACACCCCTATAGTCTTTACAGGGTTAATTTAATTTATCTTTTCTTTCTCCACGGGCTGAGGATTGTGTTATGGATCAGTGGTCACCAATAGCATTTTCTTTCTGCAGCATGAGTTTTATTTAAACCACTGGATGGTAGAAACGTCTTCAACCATCCTACTAATTGCTTTGCAATGTAATTGAGACATATCCATCATCCAAGTGCTTAACTGAATGTAACTATGAATTTTTAGGTCCAGAGGAGTGTGAAAAGTGATACATTGCATACTCCACTGTAGTACCACTTTATGGATATTATTGATTTATTGATTTTTTTAAGCCGTTTTGAAGTGATTCAGAGGAACTTTTACTTACTCCCTCCCCTTTCTCTTAAATCAGCTCCTCAGGCAGTGAAGTTGCTGACAAGGATGCCAGCTAGCAGAGAGTCTTTTCACAGTATTGTGAGCTCTAATTATGTTGTGTGCTCAGGATACTGTGAAATGACTCACAGAGAGGGAATTTCAACCTTTGTCTTATTGCCAAGTAGGCTTACTATGGCAACCCTACTTCCTTGGCAAGCCTAGCTCTGGTAGTTGGTTGATTATGTCAGTTCCTTTACTGCTGGATGAGCTGAGAAAGGGGACAGTGGGAAGAATAAAACAAGTTAAAGAGGGTTTCTATTTAAAAAGTGTGACTGACATCAGTTATACTTAGGGGTGAGTGAAATCTCTTGCCGTGTTACAGTGGGAAATTCTGTGAAAACCATGTTGTTGTCCACTTTTTAGTGAGAAAATCCACTTTAAAACCTGCCATTAAAATCTTCGCATTTTTCCCCATTGCTCAAAATTTTTCACCATTTTTTAGATGGCTAGAAAGTTCCCACCCACTTATTTATGTGATTTTCGCCTTTTTGCTATAAAAACGTGATGTATTTGCTGAAGTGAAACATAATAGAAGCAGCTTCGGAGCAAGGTAGACATGCTGTACTGTTCTGCTGTGATTTTGACAAAATTGAGGCAGGAGAGGCTCATTGTGACTGCTATCACTATGAGCGGTTTAAAAATAATAAAAGGAGGAACTGGAAGGACCATTATGTGTCCACTGAGTCTGAGTCTGAGGAGGAAGTGAGCACTACAGAAGCAATGCTGGTCAAGGGAGGAACAAAAGGGTAGTAGTAGTGAGAACAGGACAGGTCAGCTGCCTGTGCCTGCTGCAAGACGTGCTGCGCCTGCTGCCAGATGTGCTGTACTTGCTGTAAGATGTGCTGTGCCTGCTGCCAGTGCCACCACCAGTGCTGTGCCTGCTGTAAGATGTGCTGTGCCTGCTGTCAGACATGCTGCCCCTGCTGTCAGTGTCATCACCAGTGCTGTGACTGCTTCCAGTACTGCCCTTGCTGCCACCAGTGCTGTGCCTGCTGCCAGTGCTGAAGCTGCTGCTAGTGTATCTTGTAATACTCAGGAGTGGGGAAGGAGAAGATGATACCAAGTGTGACAGCAGGGGACCCTAAGTCACACTTGCCATCCCCAAGCAGTACCACCAGTGCTAGTACTACTACTACTAAGGTCCAGCAGCTTGTTAACATTAGGAGTGAAGGAGGGGGTAATCAATATCCTCCTATTAATAGTGACTGTAAAGAGGAAGACTCAGTGGCTGAATTTAATGTGGTTGGTGTTAGTAGTAGTAGCAGCTGGTGGGACTAGTGTTAGGAGAGTGGTAGTAGAAGCAATTGAGAGCGTCCAGACAAGCGGTGAAGGGAGCCCACACCATTCCCCTGATCCTGGGAGTCCCCTTCCCTCCAAGGCATTGTTCATGTGGAACATGATCCTGAAGAAGGCAGAATTGTCACCATCGCGATAATACCACCAACACCATCAACAGGAGCACAGATCAGCTGCCTGTGCCTGCTGCTACTGCTGCCAGTCTGCCTTCTTCATGTCACCAAGAAATGGCAAGTGTGACATTAGGGGACCCTCTGTCACATTGCTTGTCACCTCCTCCAACCAGCAGTGAGCTTTTGGAATTTGCGGAATTGCAACTGCTCTAATTCCTGCTGTGGCTGCTGAGTTGCAAGGGCAGCAGGATGCTGAAGAGCAGGCTAGTGTGCCACAGACCACTGTGGACACAGTGGGAATGGGGTCAACAAGTGATGAAGGATTACTAGGACAGGTTCCACTTGCCAGCAGCACCAACACATATTGCAGAAGTGGTGGAGGCTACTTATGGCGCTGCTACTTCCTCAGGCTCATCATTGGAGCTAGTCGTGGCAAATAGAACCTTCCTCATGCATCACTCATGTTACTGCTATTGTTGATCCCATTGCCTTTGAGCTGCCTAATCATCCTGTTGCTTAAACAACTCAGCAGCAGCAGAAAGAACAGCAGTTGAAAATTCTGCAATTATGAACTCAGAAGGACATTTGAAAATGGCCAGTGGCCACTGGCCAACATGACCTGCTGACACTAGGCCAGTATGGCATTTTTTTCCTCAGGGCTTGTGGTTTAAAAGAATAAAATATATAAAAAAACATAGTTCTACAAAATAATAAACAAATTTTGGGGGTTTGTTTCTAAAGAGCCTAAGACCTACAAATCAATGTTTCCTTGGGGCTTGTGCCAAGCAAGTCTAAGTCCTACAAATCAATATTTCCTCAAGGCTTGTACCTCTAATAAGTCCAAATCATACAAATTAATGTTTCCTCAGAGCTTGTGCCTCTAACAACAAGTCAAGTATCAGTCCACCCCAGTGGCAGCTTATGTCAGGGGGTTCCTGTCTCTATCACTTTACAAACAAATTTCTAATTTTATTTTATTGATTTATTTTTTTATTAACTGCCCCCCCAGTACCATTCAAGAACCCACCCTCCAAAAAAAAAACCCTGTTCGACTGATTATTTCCCCGGACTCCACCCACCAACACACGCACCCTCCTCAGACCCCTTTTATACCATGTCTTATGGGGTTTTTAAATTGTATTTAGGATTTATTTTTTATTAACTGCCCCCCAATCCCAGTAAACAACCCCCAAAAAACACTCCCTGTTCAACTGATTCTTTCTCCATACCCCGCCATCACAGGCACCCTTATATCTTTTTTATACTATGCCTTTGGGAAATAAAATATTTGTGATGTTTTGTGTGCAAATTCAATGTTCCCATTAAATTCAATGGAATGAGCTAGTCAAAAAAAGTGTAAAATCGTCACTTTTTGTGGGAAATTATTTGCCAATTGAAAAGTGCCATTATTCACCAATTTCAGTTTGCCCATCCCTAATCATAATCTTAATAGTGGTACAACAGATTTAAATAATGTTATTTTGAAGCATTAATCTTTCTTCAATAGAAAATATTTATTTTATATATTTTAAGAAATGCTACACATCAATAAAAATGTTACCAAAATGCATTTGAATGTCACATATCCTTCATCTGTTGCAAATAGCTTTGAAACTCACCATTCATACAATATTTTACTTTGTTGTCTATAACTGTGCAATGAATGCTGAAACAGAATTCTTGTGCTGTCATATTAATTCCACTTCTACCAGTGATGAATTTACATATTCACATTAAATTGTGCGACAACAATTTTCACAAAGAGCACAGAATAAATTATCCTACCATTTAAACCCCATGCATTTAAATTGTACTTTGACAGAGAGCCAAAAATATTTTACTTGCTCATCTCTTCTGAGATATTCGTTACATCCAGCTCCTGCACATTGTTAATGTTATATGATTTTCTTATCTAGCTTAGAACAGTTGTTTACTGATGACTTAGACAAGACTTTACTTTCTAAATGTGTTTTTGCCCAGAAATGAAAAAGTTCATATCTGCTGTTCCTTGAAGAAAAAATCCCCTGTGTCCAAAACAACTGTGTTCCATTTTTCTACTTAAAGGTTAGGAAATGTTGCCACACTATTCATATTGAAGGTACTAGCAGAGGTAATGGTTCTCTTGTAGAAAAAAAGGGATATTTAATATTGTATTCTCAGCTGGGTAACCTAGAATAAAAATAATGCTATTTATAATTCTCTTATCTCACCATCATAGCTATCCATATTTTTGCTATAAAATCTCATATTTTGGCTGAATATACAAATGACCATATGACTCATTTTATTGAATTCTCATTTTGCCTTTTGCAGAGAAGGAGGTCCCTGTACTACTATATGATATGGTACTTTTTTCTGTTGTCAGTCATTTGAAATTGTGTATTACTATAGTGAGCCCTCTAGGTTCCATGGAGCGACACAATACAATAAGGCGAACATTTTAAGACTCTGAGTAATTCTGGGGCAAACCAATTGCTGCTTAAGGGCCAAATAAAATATACCATTGATTTAAATGTGGCTTCAACACCCTGAATGCCAGAGAGCGTTGCATTTACAGATATGAAAATTGTGAGAATTTTTCTTTGCTCCATATTTATGGAGTTGGTTTGCTCCAGAACTCACATTGATTTGACTTCAGCTTTTATCACCTTGGGGGTTATTCACTAAGGCGTGATAAAGAAGTAGAGATGACTTCTCCCATGTTATTCCTTCGAGCCTATTCACTAACATTTCATACGTTTTGGAGATCTTAGTGCATAGGTTCTATAGAATAACATAGGAACTAGAGACGTGGTATCACTGGAGAAGTCATCTCTCCACTTTATCACCTCTTTATCATGCCTTAGTGAATAACCCCCCTTGAATACTATATGGTATCCAACACATTGCAGCTACGTGATGGGGGATTCACTAAGTGGTGATAAAGTGCAGATGACGTCTCCAGTTTATCACTTCTCCAATTTCTATGTTATTCTATAGAGTCTGTGCACTAATATTTCTTCAGGTTTGGAGATCTTAGTGCAAGAGCTCCATAGAATAACATTGGAACTGGAAAAGTGATAAACTGGAGACGTCACCTCCATTTTATTACCTCTTTATCACTTCTTTGTGACTATCCCCATGTGACTCCCATCATTCCTCAACAGCAAAAACATATATAGTTGGGGGAGCTCTATGTGTAATTGATTCAGCTATAATTAAACCTCAAATATCTATACAAGGAAAGGGTTAAACTTCCACATGTGCCATGATCAAAAGTAAATCCAAATAACCAAAAGGTGACTAGATGAACATATATTGTAACATCATTAATGTTTAATATCAAATACAATAAAACATGCTTCCATGCACTGTATAAAAGTAAAACAATGTATAATACAATATAGTATTCTACAATTACAGAAACTTTTCAATCCAGTCCACTGTATCTGCAAAAGAGACTTATAGATGGAAAGTTTGCTTTAGCACTGTTAGCTGTTCTATTACCTCTTCTGACAATTGTGTTGTACACTCTTAAGTACTGTGTGTTTAAAATGTTCTTTTCCCGGCAAACAAAACAGTCCTGTTATGCTCTCTTGTTCTCTCCTGTCCTTGTAAGCTATCAAATGGCAACATTTGTGTCAGAGACGTCTTGGTGATAGAAAACACAAGCGACACCGGGGCTTTTCGATG
The DNA here is from genome assembly GCA_037306005.1 of Rhinophrynus dorsalis. Classification (NCBI taxonomy): domain Eukaryota; kingdom Metazoa; phylum Chordata; class Amphibia; order Anura; family Rhinophrynidae; genus Rhinophrynus; species Rhinophrynus dorsalis. Next base: position 201,335,031 of record CM074721.1, read on the forward strand.
TGTGGAGGGATGCTGGTTTTCATCTGCTATCTGACTTCGTCTTAGACAAAGAGTTCCCTTCTTTTACGTATGTACAACATAATTATTCCCTCCCTATTTCCCAGGAGTGCCAGCATCGCCAAATGGCCCACTTTCTTCTGGGATTCACAGCCAGAGGTCTTCTCCCACATCCACTTACTGCTTACGAAATGGCCCTTTGTCAAGGGTCTTTCAAAGCTTTATCAAAAGATTCTTCATTCGGATACACCTTCTAAACCCATGTTTTTGATCCGGTGGGAACAGGATCTGTCTCTTACCTGGTCCCTTTTGGATTGGCCGCTATTTTTCACTCCCAGGTTGCTCAAGCACCTGATTTCAAAGCTAATGAGATTAATTTTAAGATTCTAACTCTAACTTTTTCTAGACTTGCTACAATGTTTCCTCATTCTGATACTACTTGCTGGTGGTGTCGGTTGGGGGGAGGGAACTATGATTCATGTTTGTTGGTCCTACACTCCCCTTCGCCAATTTTGGAACTCCATTGCCCATGCTCTTAGTCAAATTTTGCTGATCCCATTGACAATGACACCAGAATTTATCAACGTATGGGTCTTTTCAGGGCCTGGGACACAGTGGTAACCTTGGTTGCCCCTCCAGTTGGGTCCCCTCATTGATGATCCTCCTTACTTCACTCCTTTGTGCCAGTGGCATGGCCTTGGGATTGTTCTACTCCTGAGCGGCTATTCAGAACTCCAGTCGGTGGCCGTTGCTGCCTCTGGGTATTTTCTTTTCCCCCTGGATTTGCGGCATATCGAGGTTGGTTGTGAGCAGTGCACACTTGCCTCTCTGCTTTTGTGCTTGGCTGGCTCTTGCCCATGGCCCTGAGACCTTCCTACCGGGATCTTTCTCCTTTCCTAGCTCTTCTCCACTCTTTTCTTATCTCTCTTTTCTTTTCTCTCTCCTCCCTTTTTGCCTTGTTCTTCGACCTCTTTCTTATTCCTTTTCATTCGATGAATCAGTTCGTTTTGTACCTTGCCCTGTTTTTCATTTTTCAATTCAATGTACTGCTTTTTTGCACATTACATTTGGCTACATCTCCAGTTTTTTATTTTATATTTGGAGATTTACACATCTCCTGCACTGTTTCTTTTCTGTATTTGTCTATTTTTCAATAAACCATTACAGTGAAGCAGTCCTCAGCTGAAGTTTGCAGAAACTTGCAGAAACTCCCTAGTAACACCATAATGACTGGGTACATACATTCTATATGTTCAATTGTATTAAAATTCATCAAATATACAATATACTAATTGCTTGTCCATCCTACTCACCATTATATAGTTATCCAATATAAATAATCATATAAATAATCATTCCCTGAGGAAGTGTCCAGGAGACACAAAATGCGTTGGAAATAGACCCTGTAGATGCTATACAGCTCAAGAAATTTCCGCTGATATCCAGAAAGATCCAGCATGGTGAAATCCTTTGCCTGCTTGCATTTTCTGTCAACAAGATTTCTTTGACACAAATGTTGCCATTTGATCGCTCTGCCCGCTGAAGATCTTAAATAGCCGTGATAAACACCATATATACTGCAGAAATAACCTTCCCTACACTGTAGATGGTGAGGATAAGGTGCCTCTAAAATAAGAGACCTTTCAAGGATGGGAGAGAGCATGAGCGCATAACAGAACTGTTTTGTTTACTGGGAGAGATAACATTTTATACACATAGTACTTAAGAGTGTACAACACAATTGTCGGGAGAGGTAATAGAACAGCTAGCAGTGCTAAAGCGGACTTTCCAGCTAACAGTCTCTTTTGCAGATATAGCGGACTGGATTGAAACATTTCTATAATTATAGCTGACTCAATTACACATAGCGCTCTCCCAACAATATATGTTTTTGCTATCTATAGGGATTGTAGCAGGCTATAGTGGAATCTTCTCATGCCCTGGTGTTAGCATTTTCTATTATATATTTTGTTCTCTTTAATTTAATGTTTTTTGGTATAGATTTAAACCATTGCTAGCTAAGAGCCAGGATATATCCCCCCTTTTTTCTTTTTTTTGTGTATGTTTTGAACCAATGGAACATTTTATTTGTACCCTATTGGGAAGTTGGTTTGCCCTAAAATTGTTCCACAGCTTCTCATTACAGCTTCAGTATATACACATGACAGCATACAAGAGTAGCCATGTTATGTTGTGTCAATAATGCAGACATAGGGTCAAGTTTAAATGCACTGCTTGTTCCTCCATCCCTGGCATAGCAACTCATTATCCAGAAAAGTAACAAGTTAGTGCTATGCCCTGGATACGGCCCAAGAAATTCAGTCAGTCAGTCACAGACATAATACGCTATGAGGATGTTGTACTAGGATCAACTAGTACAATTATGGAAAAACTAGTTGAAGAGCCCGTTACACGGGCCACAGTGCCACTTCTAGCCGGTCGCGGGGCAGTCATGCACAGTACAGACTGCCCGCGCCATGGCTGACATCTGTATCAGCTGCGGAGCATGCAGTCTGTACTGCGCATGACTGTGTCGTTACACAGGTTTTAGTAAATTATTATATAGGATAATGTAACCCTTTGAGGGCCAGAAGGGTGTGCGCTCATTACTTTGCAATGTGTTGTGTACCCCGCTGGCATTCAAAGGGTTAAATGGGAAATTTACTCCTTGAATCCTAGAGAGCAGTGTGTTAAAGACGTCTTTAGAATTCAGGGGATTGAAAGACCTATATAACTCTGTGGACATACTCACTGTCCCCATGTCGTGTCATTGGTTTGCTCCAGAATTGATCCAATTCTCTTAAAGGGATAATAATACTTTGTTTTAACTTTATTTTATTTTGTAGGCATTAAAAAAACATGAAGAATGATATAAGTCTTATCTCTCAAACCTTTATGGTTTATGAGATATTCACAAGCAAAGTTCCCCTCCCCGCCCCTTTTACCTAGTGTAAGCCATCTCTTCTCAGATGTGGATCAGGTTGTATGACAAGACAGATAACAGAAGGGGACAATTTTCTTTGTATGAAAACAATGAAAGCCCTTCCCCCCTTGACAAGTTTTTCAGCTTTTCACCTTATCTTAATTGAAGATTGTCCCTCTCTGCAGTCTACCTGGGCATCTCCCTTCTGATCTGGTTGAACAGGGGGGGGATACTTTGTGAATATCTCTTAAACCATAAAGGTTTCAGAGATAAGACTTATATCATTCTTCGTGTTTTTTTAATGCCTACAAAATAAAATAAAGTTAAAATGACGTATTACTATCCCTTTAATACTTCAGCCTCTATATCTTGCAAAACAAAGCTCTAGCTATAAATAAACTTGCCCAAAACAAGTAATTTGGTTATACCAACTGGATCCCTATGAGACCATAACAGGTGGCATCCACTATCTTGCCCACCTTTCCCAAGTTTCTCATCTGTCATTTATACTGTGGGTCATGGACCTGGGAGTAGGAATATATTTAAACTTCATTCAAACATATTTGCTGCCAGTTCTGCTAGGTAACATTTTTTCCTCTATCCTTCTGTTCCGTGTTATATTTGATTGACAGGAACTCTTTAAGAGGAATGAGGAGACAGATATCAGTCTATTTTTGTTCGGGGATCTCTGTTGGATACAATTTTATTATTTTCCCTGCAGCACCTTCTACTTGGCTGATACTGTTATAGCGGATCATATTTAGAAAGCTCTTTGTAGATCTGGGACTTGAGCCCCAAGATATAGCATTTCCCATGGGTCAGTCTCCTAGTCTAGACTACCCTGGTGCATTTTGTGAGCACATTTTTTTTTTGCTAAAACTCTCTTCAGTATCATGTTTTATTGTGTGTGTCTGCTTGTTGCCTGGGCAATCGTTCTCTGTTGTTGCACATTGATGGCTGATTTATCTTCAGATTTTTAATACATAATTACTTTTTTTGTATCTTGTACAAGAAACAAGAAACAGAGCTTTTTGTGAAGTTTTGATTGTGACTTCTTTGGACCACACAGATGTAAAGCAAGATTTTATTGCAGAGATTTTTTATTACTACATAAAAGGGGCTATTAAAGGGACTCTGACTCTTTTCCCACTTTATCCAGTAATAGCCCCTTGGATGCTAGAGACATATCCAATGCATTGGATATTTCATGCATTTGATTTTTATTAAATGAAATACTTACTGCTGTGAGTCAGATTTTGCTTTGTGGGGGGGAGGGGGGAGAAATTCATTTTCTCATCTTTTCAAATTTCAGAAATTGAGTTAACCCTTTGAGTGCCAGGGGGCTGCGCAACCCATTGCTTTACAATGCCTTGCATTATCCTCCTGCACTCAAAGGGTTAAACTCTTTTTCAACAATAATAACACAGCTCCAGCAAAATATGAGGGTTATGCACTAAGGTGTGATAAAGCGGTGATAACGTGGAGATAACTTCTCCAGTGATATTACTTCTCCAGTTCCTATGTTATTCTATAGAGCCTATGCACTAAGATCTCCAAAGAAATCTTAGTGCATTGGCTCCACAGAACTGATCTCACTGGAGAAGTCATCTCCGCTTTATCAACTCTGCCTCAGTGCATCTCCCGCCTACGTGTTTTACCCCCTTAAAAACCAACAGATGGTGTACAAAATTGATCTGCAATATTTTGTTCACTCTTCTGCTCCATAAGGGGTTAATATTGGATATAGTGAAAATATTGAGTATGATTTTCAAAGAAGAACAGGAACAAAAGTAGAAGACACTCAGGAATCATGGCAAAGGGAAATTAGCCAATCTACCTGACCCGGAGAAGGAAAACTAACACCTCATAATAATATTCCCCACTTACCTTATTACAGACAGAAAATCCTACTGGCCCCTATGAATTTTGGTTTTGTGCCTTTGTTCAAGAGATAACATCTGAAGTCATGTCCATGGAGGCGGACATGACAATTCCTGGCAGACAGAGTGCTTGAATCTACTTAATTCTTAAAGACCAGAGGGATATGCAGATTATTTCAAAACAATGCTTTGTACAACCATCTGGGCCTTAAAATGTTAAGAATACAAAGTGCAGTGAGCAGAGTTTGAGATCCAGTTGTCCTGACAGCAACTGTCATATCCGTCTCCATGGACATGAAATACAGGAATGATTTAAGATGTTGTTCTTGAATAAAGACACAAGGTCAAACTTGCTAGGGGTCATTCAGATGTTCTGGTAATAGTATGGTAAGTGGGTTTACTATTAGTAGGTGTTAGTTTTCTTCTAACCCTTTGAGTCCCAGAGAGGTATCCAAAGCATTCCTGGCACTCCAATGTTTCCTGGCACTCAAAGGGTTAATAAATGGGTTATTGCCCTTTGCCTGAGTGCCTTCTACTACTTTATGCTACTAGAGTGGGATGTGATGGAGGACATGCATGGTATGCACTAATGAGCAACAGGCAAAGATTTGGGGGCCATGCTTATCAAACTAACCGTGAAATTCAAACACAGCCATGATTTCCACTGTAGGAATGAGAATGTCCAGTTGATTCCAGTAGGTCATTTAACTCCTTAAACGCCAAAGAGGATCTCTTTAAAGGGATAGTAATACTTCATTTTATCTTTATTTTATTTTGTAGGCATTAAAAAAACATGAAGAACGATATGTCTTTTCTCTCAAACCTTTATGGTTTAAGAGATATTCACAAGCAAAGTTTCCCCCTCCCGCCCCTTTTTCCTAGTGTAAGCCATCTCTTCTCAGATGTGAATCTGGTTGTAAGACCAGACAGGTAACAGCAGGGGACAATCTTCTTTGTATGAAAAGAACGAAAGTCCTCCCCCCTTGACAAGTTTTTCAGCTTTTTCCCTTATCTTAATTGAAGAGTGTCTCTCTCTGCAGTCTACCTGGGCACCTCCCTTCTGATCTGGCTGAACAGGGGGGGGGGGGATACTTTGCTTGTGAATATCTCTTAAACCATAAAGGTTTGAGAGATAAGACTTATATCATTCTTCATGTTTTTTTAATGCCTACAAAATAAAATAAAGATAAAACGAAGTATTACTATCCCTTTAACTCTGCCCCAAAGCTGTACCCTTTTTTGCCTAGATACCTTTGAGCTATTGGACATTGTCCTTCACCCACCTGTTTCTAAGAAGAACTGGAACATTTCTGGGGGTAAACCAATTGCACCATGAGGGAAAATAAAAATGCCATTGATTTAAATTGGTTTTTAACCACTTGTCTGCTTGAGATGTCTCCAAAGTATTGCATTACGGTGTATTGGAGGTATCTACAGCATGCAGTGGATTAACCCTTTGAGTGCCAGAGGGGTACGCAACTCATTGCAAAGCGTTGCGTACCCCTCTGGGGCTCAAGGGGTTAAAAGCTCCATTTAAATCAATGTGACTATTTCTTCATAGTGCATTTGTTTCAGTGTCTTCATGATGCATTGGAGAACTCTGTAACATTCAAGGTATTAAAAGTACATTTTAACATTTTGAATGACAATTCTTTGCAATGCTTTAGATAGCCCAGTGGGTTAAAGGGCAATTATCACTTTATTTTTAAAGTCTAGTCAAAGAGTAGAGTAAAAAGCTTGTGGCTGCTCTGCACAGTCCCCATATGGCTTTTGTCAACCATTTAGAAGTCAGAAAATTAGCCCCATTGGTTGGAACATTACCTGGAAGTCTGGGTCTCTCACCCTTAAGCTCCTGGGTTGTGTGCATTTTCCCCTGCCGAGACCTGCTTTGTTGGACTTTCTGCATCCAGGAGACTGTGTGATGCACAATCTATGCACTGGGAGAGCAGCCTTCCCCTCTTTTCAGATCCCTGTTGTTCTCCTCCTCTGGGCCGCTGGGCCGTACTGTGCCGTCTCAGCTTCATTTACAGATCTGCCCTTAGGGTAGCATATCTGCCAGCAGGGAGCAATATATCTTTAAAACAATGGAAATTTTTGTCCTTGTAGTGTAGATGGTTTGCTGAAGAACTGCTCCAATTTGCTTTTCTTGTATATAGCCCTATGTAAGGAGAAATTTCTGGAATTCCCTGTCCAGCAATACCCAACTAAACCAAGTTAGCTATTGCTAATGAAATGTGTATCCATGCTACTCTTTTTTGCAAAATATGATAATTACAAGTACTCTTATTATAAATATGACATTGGAAACTATGTGATCAACAAGCACAAGAAACATGACATTATAAAGCTGACATTTCCAAACACCTAATAACAATGCAAGGATGACAAAATGTGAGATTATGTTCAGTGAATTAAAAAAAAAATAACTGGATGTTTATATAACAAATAAAGGAATAAGGAACCTATGTTCAGAGGCAAGAGCTAAGTGTCATTTTCCATGTAACATAGAGCATTTGCCCAATAGTCTTTAGATCATCTTAGTTTAAATTTTCCAACCATTCTAGGGGAATGTGGGGCACACACTCTGTCATTGTTAATTCTTTAACTCCTCAAGAATCAGAGGGATGTAAAAAGCACCAGAGGGTTTAATATAAGCTAGCACCAAACGCCTTCCTTACAGCATGCTCAGGATGGAATATGGAGCAAAGTGACTCCACAACTTATTTAAAGGGATAGTAATACTTTGTTTTATCTTTATTTTATTTTGTAGGCATTAAAAAAACATAAAGAATGATATAAGTCTTATCTCTCAAACCATAAAAATTTGAGAGATATTCACAAGCAAAGTTTCCCCTCCCGCCCCTTTTACCTAGTGTAAGCCATTTCTTCTCAGATGTGGAATCTGGTTGTAAGACCAGACATATAACAGAAGGGGACAATCTTCTTCCTATGAGAACAATGGAGGCCCTGCCCCCCTTGATAAGTTTTTCAGGTTTTTCCCTTATCTTAGTTGAAGATTTTCCCTATCTGCAGTCTACCTGGGCACCTCCCTTGTGCTCTGGCTGAACAGTGTTATATCAGTAAAAGGGGAGGGAGGGGGATACTTTGTCATTGAATTACTCTTGAACTACATCTCTGACAGAATTGAAATAACACTCTCCAAGGTCCAAATACTATGATGATTAATTAGAGTTGCTTTTATTATGAAACATTAGTATCCCTTTAACCCTTTGAGTGCCAAGTGCATTAATAGATGGAGTCAATAAAAGCACAGAGGAATGAGATCTCCACACTGACCTCCCCTTGGCGCAAGCATCATAAATGAGGAAATATTAAGAGAGCTTAGTACATGGGTAATAGCTCAGGACCACTATTCTATAACTACAACCCTTCCCCTTCTAAACCTAGAATGTTCGGACATTTATATTTAAAGGAACAGTCTAGAGATGTCTCAAACAAAGTGATGCATTGAAAATGTCTCTACTAGTAATCACTGAAATCAATTATAATTTTAATAACTAATTATGGTTCACACTAGAATTGCTCCATGATTGTCTGTTTATACGACCCAAAAAATAACATGCAATGTGAAATAATCTGACCTTATGGACTATGGTATTCAAGAGCATCACTGGTCCTTCTGGCGAGATACTGCATTCTGTAATTGCATTAACCCTTTGAGTTCCAGAAGAGTAGGCGACACATTGTGAAGAAATGCGTTGCCTAACCCTTTGGAAATCAAAGGGTTAGCTTTACCCTATGTTTAGCCTTTTGAATGTCAGTTGGGGTGTACTGCAACTCCCACTGGCACTCAAAGGGTTAAAAGAAAATTAGGGTAATTCTGGGGCAAACCAACTGCACCATAGGGGACAAGAATAACATTACCATTTAATTAAATGGGGCTTTTAAACTCTTGAATGCTAGAGAGGTCTCTATGCATTGCTTTTCATTTGAACGTAGGACCCTTTTACAACTGGACTGTCAAAATGAGGTTTACAAAATAATGTAACATTTACTTCAGAAATGGTCTTGGACACAAATTCGAACATGTAAACTACTGAGATGGACAATGACAATGAGCAAGTCCCATAGAAATGTGACATTGTCACCATCCCCAAATAAAAGCTAGACTGTTGGCCCTGAGACACATTAATTGCTTTCTGTGATAATGATGTTTCTACAAAATGTTTTGATGCTGTTGCTGCTGATGTTGCCAAGGGTATAATACAATACTTTTGATTACTTGCTTTTCAGTATACTTTCTAGCTGTTTTTTTACCTTGAATTTCTCTCTCTCTCTCTCTTTCTCTCTCTCACTTTCCACAATACAATATTCCCCTCGATCTATAAGAATATCTTTATTTGATTTCATAGAATCCATGCTCCTCACAAATTCAGAAATTGTATGTTTAAAGCAGGTGTCCAGTATTTTAACAATGATATATTCTTTATTGTTTTTAAATGAGACTATGGGAGGATGCATGGTTCATGTCTATGTTGTTGTTGTTATTGTAAGAATTACTGGCCATGCTCTTGATTTTTCTTTAGTAATGTAACAGTGAATGTATCTTACTAATTCATGCACCGGCATGACTAACGACCAAAGTGGCCTCCTCAAAAGGCTTCAAAAGCTCACATAAGTCACATATTAGCTGTCATTGCCCAGATGACAAAGAAGCCCTTCCATTGCATTCCTGTTAAGCATTGTATAATCACTAATGGCCTTGTTCTGCTAATACAAATGGTTTTGCATGTATAATGTGGAATTCTACCTGGTAGGAACCTCAGTTTTAAGCTGCTGATGCAGAATATAACCCATTGTGAACACTGTAGAAACAGCTAAAATCTGCACAGATTATATATTTAGCATTTATTTCACCGTTTGGGATTTTGAGATGGCTTGTGTGGCAATTAGATTGAAGAAATCAGTGAACAAGGGTACATGCACCATATCTGCTACACTCAAGGCACCATTCAGTGAGAAGTGACAGTTATATATATCATATATGTGGTCAAGTGAACTTTTCAGCCACATGATATTATCATCCTTTTACCAATGACACAAAACACTTACTTGAAAACTCTGGGTCAGCAGTTCTAGAGATTTGGCAATTTTGCCATTCTACAGGTTATATATGTGCATTTTTTTTTTTTATTTTAAAAAAATCTTTATTGTAAGATATAGTAAAATACAGAAGGCACATAAAAAATAAACATAATAGAAAAGGAAAAAAAGAAAAAAAATTGCAGAGTAATACAATGCATTGTAAAATAAACATTTCAAGAACAGAGTCAAACTTGTGCCAAAAGGCCTGTTGGCGGATAAAGAGAGAAGAATAAAAGAGAAAAGGTATGCAGAGAAGGAAGACTGAGAGAAAGAAGAGAAGAAAGAAGAAGAGAGAGAAGAGGAGGGGTGGGAAAGGGGGAGAAGGGAGAAGGGGGGGACAGAACAATGAAAAGAGGGAATCTGGAAAACAAGTACCCACATTGTACATCCAGTAGTAGTGAGGTATGCATCACTAGTAGTATCAGAGTTGTATGAGGAACATCAGTAAGTAAATAAAGGGGGGAAAGAGGATCTAAGCGGGTCGATAGAGGTAAAAATCACCTACCCATTCCTCAGGAGCGAAGGGGCTTAGACTAACCAATAAATTAAGCAGAAGTGGGAAGGGAGGAAAGTAGGAGAGTCGCCTCCTCAGAGTCCTTACCTCTGGAGATCATAGTCAAACGGAGCAAAGTAAGTTGGTCGTGGGTGGTCGCAAGCCACTCTTTGACTGTGGGGGGCTCAACGTCTCGCCAATGCCGAGGGATCAAGCTTTTGGCCACATTAAGCATTGTGAGGAGGGCTCGTTTACGTAGAAAAGGGAGGGAAGGAAGGCAAAGGTAGAACAGTATATGCCAGAGGGTTCTAGGCAGAGAGATATGGAGAATGGAGTCAATGTGTGTAATACCAGAGTAGAAGGAACTTTTATAGTGAAAATCTAAGGCCACAGCAGAGATGGAGGTGGAGGCTGCTGTGAGCCAAATGGAGTCCCAATAATCCTGAGGCAGAATATCTCCTAATTCTCGCTCCCAAGCTAAAGCATATGAGGGTTTCCCCGGGGAAAGAGGGGAAGAAAGAATAGAATAAAGTCGACCAAGGACCCCCTTAGAACAGGCCCGTGGGGAGAGCAGGAGTTCAAATTGTGTAGGGGATGAGGAAGACCAACTAGATTTCATCACTCGCGACTCCAAGAAATGCTTGATTTGAAGATAACTCCAGTATTCGCCTTCCGATACACCAAGACGAGTACGTAAGGTAGGAAAGTCAACAACTTTACCATGCGCTACAAAATCCGATACCTGAACTACAGAGAGGTCGGACCATGGCTGAAAATCCGTAGATGGGAGTAAGTATGGGGATATAGAAGCGGAAAAGAGGGGGGAAGCTCTAGAGGGGAAAGAGCAAAGAGATTGGGATTTGTTACAGCTGAGTATCGTGGACGAGACAACAGAAATTATAGGATGATGCTTCAGGTGTGAAGACCGAGCAGACGCAGGAACCAGAACCTCTACAAGAGGGTCTAAAGAGGGAATAGCGTTACGTTCCATAAGAACCCATTGTTTCGAAGGAGCGTTACGTATCCAATCAAAAATAGTAGACAATATTGCCGCTTGGTGGTATTTGCGCAAATCAGGAAGCCCTAAACCTCCGTATGATTTAGGGAGATGTAAAGTAGATTGTTTAACTCTAGGGGGGCAAGAGTGCCAAATGAATTTAGAGAAAAGGGAGTTGAGTCATAGAAAGAATGATGCAGGAAGCTGGAGGGGTAACGTCTGGAAGAAGTATAAAATTCTGGGAAGCACATTCATTTTCAATACGTTTATACGACCCGACCAGGACAGCAAAAGTGGTTCCCATTTCTTCAAATCTTGGGAAATGGCTGTAAGCAGAGGGAGGAAATTCAAAGAGAAGATATCCTTGATATTTGGGGCAAGGTAAGTGCCTAGGTATTTAATTGCCTATGTAGACCATCGGAAAGGGAAGGAACGATAAAGGGAAACCAGTAACCTCTGAGGGCAAGCAATAGGCAGTGCCTTAGATTTGGACGCATTGATCTTGTAATTAGAAATATTAGAGAATATACTGAGAGCCTGCATGACACGCGGAAGGGAAGTGGCAGGACTACAGACTGTGAACATAATATCGTCTGCAAACAATGCCAGAGAATGCTCCTTGTTATGTATCTGAACACCAAAGATCGAAGCATCATCCCGAACATGACAAGTCAATGGTTCCATGAGTAAAACAAAGAGTAGAGGGGAGAGGGGGCAACCCTGCCGGGTTCCATTAGAGATAGAGAAAGAGGAGGAGAGAACGCCATTAACCTTAACTTGGGCATTCGGATTTTGGTATAAAGTGGATATAAGACTTATAAAAACGGGACCAAAGCCAAAAGATTCAAGCGTATGAAAAATAAAGGGCCAATATACCCAATCAAAGGCCTTCTCCGCGACTGTGGATAGAAAGACAGCAGGGGCCGGTGAGTGAGAAAGATGGTGCAGGAGATTCAGTAAACGCCTAGTATTGTCACGTGCTTCACGCCTATGTACGAAGCCAGTTTGATCAAAATGAACAAGAGTAGGAAGAATCGGTTTCAGTCTAGAGGCGAGAATCTTCTCGTATATTTTGTTGTCTAAATTGAGTAAGGAAATGGGGCGATAATTTTCGCAATATTGCGAGTCTTTTCCCGGCTTAGGGATCACTGAGATATGAGCAGCTGATAGAGCAGGATGGGAAGAGATTGGGAGAAGCCGTCAGGACCAGGGCATTTGCCCTGCGGAAGAGAGCGGATAGCCTGTAGAACCTCCTCGAGTGAGATGGGATCTTCCAAACGAGCTCTAAGAGAAGGGTCCAAGAGAGGGAGTTTGGCCTCTAAGAGATAAGAAGAAATTCCAGACTCTAAGGAGGAGGGATCAGCCAACGGAGGAGGCAGGATGTAAAGAGCAGCATAGAAAGACTGGAATTTTTCCGCTATAGCCTCTGAATCATGAGATAAGGAATTAGAGGAGACTGTAATGCAAGGAATAAAATTCAACGAAAGCTTGCGACGGAGTTGGCGAGCAAGTAAAGAACCTACTTTGTTACCTTGCTCGAATATTTTCTGTCTAGTGCACAAAAACAGCTTTTCAATCCGAAATTGCAAGATAGCCTTTAACTGATGCCGGAGCGTAGTCAGTTGAGCAAGAACCAAAGCGGATCCAAAAGATTTATGATGCGTTTCCAACTGAGAAACTGCAAGAAGGAGGTTGTTCAGTTCATGGTTACGCATACGTTTTTTGTATGAAGCTAATTTATTGAACTCCCCACGAATTACACTCTTTAAGGCCGCCCAGACCGTCACATTGGAAACCCCGCAATCAGAATTATCAGCAATATAATTCTCAAGTGAGGTTTTGATAGCAAGTGTAACATCAGAAGAGTTCAGTAATGTCTCATCTAGCTGCCAGTTGGGTGGAGGTGAAAAGGAAGAGCGTGTGATATAATGGAGGAGTATAGGAGCGTGGTCTGACCATGTTATATGACCGATAGAGGCTGCCTCTATTCTCGATAAAAGAGTCTGAGGTATGAAAAAATAGTCAATGCGGGAATAAACATTATGGGGATGAGAATAAAATGTGAAATCTTTCCCATCTGCGTGACAAATCCTCCAGGGATCAATTAACCTATGTGAGGAAAGGGAAAGATTTAGGACTCTAGTGAGCGATCTAGGGTAGGAGAAGACCCCAGTCGAACAATTTAGTAGCGGATGCAAGGGAGAATTGAGGTCTCCACACAGAATCAAATCCTCTTCTGCGAAGGTATCCAATTTGTCTAGGAAACACCGAAAGAAGGAAGATTGAGAGGTGTTAGGAGAATAGAAAGTTGCCAAAGTGATGGTGCAATTAGCTAGGGTACCTTTGAGCATAATAAAACGGCCCTCCGAGTCCCGAAGAACTGATTTGCAAAGAAAGGGAACATGCTTATGAATGAGAATAGCCACTCCATTGTGTTTAGAGGACGTTGAGCTAATGAGAAATGAGGGTTAATGGTGTCGAGGAAGATCAGGTAGGAGGTGAGGAAGCGACAGACAGAGGCGTTGGATAAGTAAGATTATCCGCCATTATCCAATAATTTGGGGGATACTAGAAGTGATGTTCCTAGACTATACTGGAGGTACTTGGTCCAGAAGGGGGGGTAAGGAAGAGGAAAAAGGGAGGGGAAAGAGAGAGAGGGAAAGCGGAAGGCAGCAGGTGAGGAAGGAAGGAAAGGTGAGTAGGAAAAAAAAGGTGGAGAGAAGAAAGAAGATATAGCACGGAAGGCTCATCTCGGAACGACCAGGGATCACATGATCCCCGGCGCCCAAGAGCAAGGGCAGAAGATAGAGAGCCTAAGAAGGGAACATGAGAAAAAGGAGAAGTAGAATAAAAGTCAGCAGAGAAGGACAGCTGAAGTAAGCGCAGTAGGAGGAGAATTAAAGAAGAATAAAAATATTTGTGCATTTTTTAATGTATTTTTTAACTCAGTAAGTGTGGGTTGGAAGAACATACAAGAACTGTGTAACTTAATTTATATAACATTACTAGTGGCATGTGTGTAGTCCTTGAATCTTGTCATCTCCACCTAACTTAGACTCATATTCCTCTGTGTGTTGCATTTGCACAACAGGAGTGGGAGACATGGTTTTCATTGTTAATGTTATCACACTTTCTGGGATGTACAACTCTACTCTTATGTGCCCTTCAGCCCAGTGAACTTTTAAATGGATAGTAATACTTCGTTTTATCTTTATTTTATTTTGTAGGGATTAAAAAAACATGAGGGACAGTATAAGCATTATCTCTCATTCCTTTATGGTTTGAGAGATATTTACAAGCAAGGTTTCACCTCCCGCCCGTTTTACCTGGTGTAAGCCATCTCTTCTCAGATGTGGAATGCAGTCCATAGACCAGACAGATAACAGCAGGGGACAATCTTCTTCCTATGAGAACAATGAAAGCTCTGTCCCCCTTGACAAGCTTTTCAGGTTTTTCTCTTAACTTAATTGAAGATTGTCCCTCTCTGCAGTCTACCTGGGCACCTCCCTTCTGATCTGGCTGAGCAGTGTTACATCAGTAAAAGGGGCGGGAGGGGGATCATTTGTCATTGAATTACTCTTGAACTACAACTCTGACAGAATTGAAATAACACTCTCCAAAGTTCAAATAATATGATGATTAATTAGAGCTGCTTTTATTATGAAACATTACTATCCCTTTAATAGTTCTTCTATTGCTGCGAGTCATCTCTCCTCTGACATGGTTCTGGTGAGTCTTCCAATCAGACCTGTGGTTGTACTTCAGGTGCAATCTCAATAAAGATGTGACTAGATGCGATGCTGCTTTCCCCGTGCTCACATGTTTTTTATGCAGGCAACAGATAGCAACATGTTAACTTTTGGATTCTGAGTGAAGTATCTATTTTTTATTTATTCAGACATTCCAGATTATCTCTCAAAGAGTTTATAAGCAGGCATATTGCTCCTCTCCATTGGTGGAAGATATAACTTTTTCCTTTTAGTTAAATTTTGGACCAAATCATCATCACGCTCACTCTCTACTTTATTTTTATCTCATTATTGATCATTAGGTCAGCAGCAACAGCATCATCTACTTCCTCCCATGTCACCTACTTTCATATTCTTGTAGGCATTTTAATGTCTATTTTTCCCTTCTGTGAAATATACAAAGATTCACCACTAGTGTTTCTGAAACTGTCTGACTCAGCAATTGTTCTCACTGCTAAATCATCCTACACAATGGTAACAACAGTAACATTTGATTCCCACTTGTCTTTAGGTTTAGTGTTTCTACTGGTGCTGGAACTTTTCATATTACTTTTACAAACTTCCTTTATAGAAAGTGGGGGCGGTCATCATCATCATCTTTTACTTCACAGGCACCATCAACCATGGCCATAGTCAGGTTCTGTAGTATGACTTTCTACCACCAACACATCCATGCACTCCTTCTACTCCTTTCCCCTTTTACACGCGTCTCGCATTTACGGTGGACATAATGAAAATTGTGTTGCTTTTACTTTAAAGTATACCACATATCTGTTAGAGTGTGTATTGCATACCACACAGCTATTAGTGTGTGGAGTGATGTTTTTTTCTGTCTGAAAACTATGTTTCTATATGTCACTGTTACTCTCGGTAACAGCTCAAGTGAAGAATATCCTGCTTGCTGGAGACATTACCATATGAGGCTAGCCAGATAATGTCCCGGCAGTACATACTTCTTCGTAATTTGGATATACTTCTTATGCAGTTAATCAGTTTTTATTAATCTACCTAGCATGCATAATCATTATATGAGGCAAGCCGGATGATGCCCCAGCAGTACACATTTCATCATATCTAGTTATATGTTATACATATTTTGATATAAGCCGGTCACAGCTCTGGTATATATACTGTTGATCTGCTTAGTGATTAGGTTAGGAGTATTTCTCCTTTTGATCTCAGGAGGCTATATAATCTTTGTATAGAATATACTGAACTTACTATATTCTCGATTACAGTCCTATCTTTGAATTCCACCAACATTCTAATTATACATTGCATGTATGTCAGGACTAGTATACAGATGTTCCTATTTATATATTTAGTAAATTTAATAAAGGTTAAGTTTTAGGATTTCTCTTTTTATGGTTAGACCCCCTAGGTCAAATTGATTGAGCTGATTGAGTGTGCTAGTACTGCAGGATTTCCTTTTGTGTCTTTGTATTCTTGCGTTCATTTTTCCCTGCAGCACCTCATAGGCCACCATTGACCAGACAGTGGAGGTCTTGGATTCTTGTTGACTGAGTGCATGAGAACTCTCTTTTTTGTTGTTCTGACTAAGAATTCTACTTATCTCTTTTACCCCATATGCTCCTGGTGTCCTCAGCTTTTTTTGACTATTCTTCTACTTGATTCCATCCACACCATCTGGTAGGTTCTGATATTGGGCCTCAGGGCCCAGGAGGAATTTATTGTACTTACAATATTACCTGTATATCTATGTTTTCTCTGACCCAGGTGACCCGCGCTATAAATGTATTCTCCTACATACACGCCTATAGTTACCTTCGATTTGGGCTTCCGCGTCTGCCTTGGCATCTCCTGGCCGAATCAGCTTGACAGTGTGTTTCTATTAGGTTATTAGAGTTTTGGCGATCCTAGTCTTATTCTGTTCAAACTGTGGTTGGAAGTCCTTCACACTTGTCATTTCTGTCCTGCACCATCTCTTTCACCACTGTATAGTGAAAGATATTCCTTATGTGTTTTGGGCAAACCTTCAGCAGTCCCAGTCTGCTACATTTAAAAGGCTAGTCTCTATTGCCCTGTGGCTGAAAGTTAAGCAGTCCCAGCCTGCTACATTTAAAGGGCTAGTCCTTATTGCCCTACTGGGGAACCTTAAGCAGTCTCAGTTTGTTATGTTGGGTAGATCCTTTTCAGTTGAGTGTGAGCTTACAGGGTCTGCATCCACACTTGGTCCTTTGTCCAAGACCAAGACTGGTGTGCATCTGCTCCCGTCATGTTCAAGGTTCGTGGCCAGCACCTTTATCCGGCTTTGGCCACAGCAAGGGATACGTACCACAATCAACATTCCAGAACTACGCTCCCCAGTGCCGCTCCAGCTACATTAGGGTCCGGACATTTGAACACCTGGATAATGATCCTTGACCCACTGTCAGTGTCACTGTCTTCATTTCACACCAACACTCCTAGTACTGTCATAGTTTCAGAAACATCACCATCTTGCAAAAAAAAAGAAAGCACACACTAGGTGGTGTAGCACCTTCCGCTCATCAGTATATGCTTGTTCCACTTGTTTTTGCTGATGTTGAAGTATGTAAGTTGCACAGTACATGAACCTGTACATCTTGTCTATTTTTCTTGTCTTGAAATTATGATGTATTGTTTTGTCTGCATATTATCTTTCACTCATCCTCAGTAGAGTCTCAGCCAGTCACAGCCAGCTCAACTAGGAAGGATCTCCTGACTGGCTGTCACTTATCAGTCACAAAAATATTTATTTTGTTTCTTTTTTAATTCTCCCTTCAAACCCGCACCCAGAGAACAAATGACAGTAGCAGAGACAGACAAAATATAGAACACTCACACCCCTTTTATACTAGCATGGAGGAAATATATGGGGGAAATGTTCCATGGGGGGATACATTATTATCATTGATTTCAATGCTATGAAAAAAGGCTTAAAGGGATAGTAATACTTCGTTTTAACTTTATTTTATTTTGTAGGCATTAAAAAAACATGAAGAATGATATAAGTCTTATCTCTCAAACCTTTATGGTTTATGAGATATTCACAAGCAAAGTTCCCCTCCCCGCCCCTTTTACCTAGTGTAAGCCATCTCTTCTCAGATGTGAGTCTGGTTGTATGACAGGACAGATAACAGAAGGGGACAATTTTCTTTGTATTAAAACAATGAAAGCCCTTCCCCCCTTGACAAGTTTTTCAGCTTTTTCCATTATCTTAATTGAAGATTGTCCCTTTCTGCAGTCTACCTGGGCATCTCCCTTCTGATCTGGTTGAACAGGGGGGGATACTTTGTTTGTGAATATCTCTTAAACCATAAAAGTTTCAGAGATAAGACTTATATCATTCTTCATGTTTTTTTAATACCTACAAAATAAAATAAAGTTAAAATGAAGTATTACTATCCCTTTAAAAAAGCAGGAATTTGACACAAATGTCCCCACCAAGAGGAAAGTGATGTAAATACTTGCAATTTACAGTATTATACATCCTATTTATCCAGACCAGTGATGGTGAATTCTCTAGAGATCAATTTAGCTGTTTTATGAAAGTAAGGTATATTTATATATTATATATTTGTAGGTAGTAGGGTATATTTACATTTAAATGCCTAAATTCCTAACATTAAATCACATTTGCTGAGTAATTTGGGTGTGCACAAAATCTTCTGTATTATGATAATTAGTTCAAATGTCCATTAACTAGTTTCCTGATAAAACATGCATATTTCCATCTACTTTTAAATCAATTGGATGCTAAATAAATTTCTATCGTTGTACTTCACTCTTTTCCTCTATCACTCTACTTTTCTTTAGAATTCATTTAGTATTTCATAAACAGTCAGTCCCTGTCTCAGTTAACTCACTAGGGATTTTCTATCATATTGTATGACTGTTCTACTCTCATTAGATGGTCCTACCTCACTCATGTGGACAACTGTTATATTTCTCTCATGGATTCGTTTGAACAATTTCTTGTTGTAAAACTTCCAATATGTTGTATTCTATTTACTTTTACTAAAAAAACATTTAAAAAAAATTCTCTAGTATTTTGACATATCTAGCACGCAATTGATTAAAATTATATATGTTTTGTAAGAATGTATTATCCTCATGACATGAGGGCTGGAGGGGTATGCAACACATTGATTTGGCTGCACACTCCTCTAGTCCGGAGGTTTTTCTCACATTTGCATCTTTTGCTACTCTCCAATACAAAATATTATGTATTTTATGATTTCTTTGGCTAGCAGGCACTTCTTTTTTTGTTCTTGGCAGGAGTACCAATATCGCATAAAATATTTATATTATATTATTGTACAGTTGCATATTATAGCCTTTGTATAACAAATATTGGTTTGGTATTATGATGTCCGTAAATATTTCTGAGAAAAGTACAGGTTTTTTTATTGTAGTGACTACTCATCGAACATCTAGGGACAGGTATAGCCAGTAAAAATTAATGTAATAAAATGCTAATATACAATCTACTCTAATATGAAATAAGTTATAACATTTACAGATGTAAATTTAAAAGTTTCCATGCATTGGTTAATCATAATACAGGGGTCAGACCAGGTGACTGATTCCCTGATGAAAGAGCAGCGCTGCACTTTCTAAGAATGACCTGGTGACAAGGTTCATTCACTCAAGCGCTTGTACTGCAGCAGCTTATACAGCTGCTCCAGTAGTAAAGAAGGCAGAAAATGGCTTCGGAGTCGCCCCATTGATCATCTATCCTTTTGGATAGATGATCCATGTTAGGGGGGTGTCAGGAGGGGTCCTGATGCCTCCATCCAGGTCTGAATTATATTTTTAAAATAAATATAATAATAGACATTATCAGAAATCACATATAACATATGTTACAAATATATTATATGGGCTTTAGTGAAAATTCCAGCAATTGTCGCCTGCATTGATCACCTATCCTTCTGGATAGTGATCAATGCTTGAGGTCTGGACTATTTATTTTATATACAATTACAAATATAATAAAAAAAAATTGTTACACATATACAGGCAAGGTATGCAGCCGCAGTGCGTTGCTACCTCTCTGGTACTCATAGGGTTAACCCTTTGAGTGCCAGAGTTGTATGCAACGCATTGCAAAGCAATGCGTTGCGTACCACTCTAGCACTCAGAGGGTTAATCATGCAATGAAAAAACAATGAGGGTATGTCAAAAGCAATTGGAGAAGAACAATGCTGAATTGAAATGGAGAAAGAGAGTCACAGGATCACTGTAAGTTGATTTTTAAAGGGGGGGTTAAAATTTCAAATGTGAACAATATTTGTCGAATTAAAATGGTGAAAGAAAGCACTATAATTCAAATTTCAAAGGGGGGGTTAATATGTCGAAGGGGGTCACTCTATGTCGATTTTGATAATGTGGGGAACACATCTAACACTAAACTTGATCTTTTTGTCATCAAACATACGCCTATTTCCTTTGTCTTTGACATTTTGCACTTTTTTTAAGTGGTAGTTGAATACAAGCAGACAGCTCCAATTTTGTTAGTTCGTAGAAAAGTGCTGTCTACACCAGTTTTGTTTTACTGTGGTTCTGCAATAGAATACTGGAGTAATACATGTTTGCAAAATACACTTTGCTTGTTTTTAATGTAACATCGGTTTTAGCATGGGTAATAGAATCGAGCCCATGATGTGTGGGTGCACATTGTCCTGCTGCATTAGAATGCCAGGAATATTCTGGAAAATGGTATAATAATAGATTGTACAACCAGGTCTGCATATGGATTTGGAATAATTACTAGGAATGTCTGCCATATGTGTTCGTCAGTTAATCATATTCTTGCTATTGTCATACCATAGACATGTCATGAAGCATCCCAACAAGAATGTTAAAGGTCTACATACCTCAAGTATGAAGACATAGTTATAATAATTTGGTTTACCTTATGTCAGTGGGTGTTCCACTGAACCCCAGCTAGGTCAAGTAAAAAATGCAGTATAAACTAGACACCAGCACACTGAAATAGTGTGCAACTGAAATACCTTTAGTGAAAATTCACATTTTCGGGTTCCAACAATAGGACCTTCATCAGGGTGGATTAACATCCTATTGTTTGGGACTAAAACATTGTTTTTTCACCTGGTATTCCATTCAAGGTATTTCAGTTGCAAATTACTTGAAGTGTGACTGTTTACTTTATTCTGTTAAGAAGAAGCCTATCGCAAGCAAAAATGCAGTATTAAACATCTTCACAGTTAACAGACAGTTTGCCCAGCTGACAACCAGTATACCCATCTAACCCATTACCCATTTGACTCATCTCTGCAGAACTGATATCACATATCTCACACAGGGCTAGATTCTATTACAGGTGCTAATTTTATCTCAGCTTTTATCTCCAGTTTTCTCCATAGACTTCAATAGGAAAATGTTTGATAAAACAGGTGTTAACATTTAGCACCCTCAATAGAATCTAGCCCACAATCTGTTGCTTGATGTGATTTACATAGATATATGTCCTTGCCTAACTGGGGTTGCAATTTCAGTATTGAGCTAATATTTTGCCAGTGAATTTTGAACTGTACATTGTTACATACACATTCATAAGGGAGCAATTTGTATGTCAGTGTGTTTGTTACTGTGTAAACTATGTTTTGTAGTAAGTGATGCATGGGTCTTGGACTGACTTCAGTACAGAATTACTTTGTTTGCAATGACAGATATAGACAGTCATGAAGCATAATGAGGGTTATTCACTAAGGTGTGATAAAGAGGTGATAAAGTGGAGATGACTTCTCCAGTGATATCACTTCTCCAATTCCTATGTTATTCTATGGAGTCAACTCACTAACATTTCTTAAGATTTGTAGATCTTATGCATAGGCTCCATAGAATAACATAGAAACTGGAGAAGTGATATCACCGGAGAGGTCATCTATCTATCACCTCTTTATCGTGCCTTAGTGAATTTCTCCAAATGTGTATCTTCCTATAATATTTGACATTGCTCTTGCACAACACAGTTGTTGTGTGTCCTATTATTAAATGCAAGATGATATAATCCATAAATACAGGGTTATACTTTATATTAGTAGGTAAATCAGGAAGGTCTGATAAAGACTAACTTATCTGGTAGCAGGAAAGCTATATAATTCTCAGTCACTGGGAAATGAGGCAAAGGTTGAACTTGATGGACTTGTGTCTTTATTCAACCTAATTTACTATGTTACTATTAATAATCATGGTGATAATATTTTCTAAACTTACCTTAGAATATGTATGAGAGCTACAACAAAAATGGAGGATCTTGGACTTATAGGGGCAAACCAAACTTCTATTTGTGTTCCTGTTGCATTGCATTTATCTCCTATAGAGATGAGAGAACTTTTTAAGTTCATATTTCATACAAATTTGGCTGTTTCCAAACACTTAAGAGATTTAGGAAAAACACTAGGGATAGATGAAAGTTTTCTCCTAAAAAAAGAAAAACATAAAAAAGGGTACTTTTTACCTTTTATGGGAATTCCAGCAAAATGGACAGTTTTCCTGCTTTTTCTCCACACGTTGAATGGACCCCCAACCTTCTCCCATTGATAGTCATAGAGCCACAAATACTGACCACCACCCTTGTCCCTCTACACTGGCAGCTCTAGAACCACACATACCCACCCTCCAGCCTTCTCCTACTGAGTTGCTAGCCATATAACCATGTATAGTATCTGACTCACAATTATTATGGATGGAATTTTCAGGCATAAGTGTAAAACAACACCTATCTCTAAAACACAAACAAGATTAAGACAACCACATTTGTGGGTACATTTGTACATTGTTTCAGCAAACAGGATCATGGGAATAGTGATCTCAGGATGTTAGGTACACAGTATAGAGCAGACTCATAGCATTCCTGGTGAGTTGTAATTGGTTCCTGTGGCTTATGCAGCTACGTGAGTAGGCGTGGATGAGGACTGCAAGTAGAACTGTGCTGACAATTTTAAAATAACAGCTGAATCATGCTGCGTGCATAACGGTGGCTCCACGTAACAACATGTCTTCCAGAACCAGTTCTGCTGGTCTACTTCTGAGAAATGAGTACAGAATCAAAGTGTGGGAGAGTCACGACTCACTAATCTTCTCTTGTAAACCCTTAAAAGTGAACTATACCTAGAGAAAATAGAATTGTAGTCTTACCTGTTAAATCCTTTTCTCTTAGTCCATGCAGGTTACTGGTCTCCCACCCTGTCAAGGGACCATGCTTGTTATCCTGTGGCAGAACGTGGGGGTCCTTTCGGGTTCATGCTCACAGGAGTCTTCCTTTACCTTCTTACTACCTAGTCAATAGTTTTCAAATCTGACTGGAAAGGGATTGGCTAGCAGCAAGCTAAGGAGAGGACGTAGGCTCCACCCAGCAGTCACTTCTCAGGATTGTTCCTGCCTACTTAAAGGGGCTGATCGCCTACTCAAAGTTACCAGTAACCTGTATGGACTAAGAGAAAATAATTTAACAGGTAAGACTAAAATCATCTTTTCTCTGTTGTCCAATTCAGGTTACTGGTAACTTTGGGATGTTCATCCATTAAGTTCCCCCGGGCGGGAAGAAAGGCAAGGACCAGGCGCAGGCCCCCAAATTCACCAGAGCACCAATGAACCAACAGTTCATGAATAGCTCAACAATAACCACAAAGTGTCAACGGAAACCGAACAGTGGTAAAACAGACCCCAGGAACTGTTACACAGCACACTGAACAAGAGCCAACAGGGCTCAAAAGTGAAAGAGTACTGAGAGACTAATCAGATCCTAGCCAGGCAAGGCTGCCTCCAGGATCTTCCTCTCAAAATTGGCATCAGCCGATGCCAGTACATCCACACGGTAGTGTTTCAAGAAGGTATGCACAAACGACTAAGTGGCCACCTTGCCTAATTGATCAGCTGAGGCCTGATTCTTGTAGGCCCAAGATGCCCCAGTAGACCTCGTAGAATGAGCCGTGACCGGAAAGGGAACAGGCTTCTTCCTAAGATCGTAAGCCTTACGAATAGTGGACTTGATCCAAGAAGCAGTGGTTACCTTGGAAGCAGGCTTTCCTGCCCTGGGACCCTCAGGAATGACAAAAAGAGTGTCAGACTGCCTCAATGGCTCAGTGTGATGCACATAGAACTTGAGACAATGCACCTCATCCAACAGGTGAAGAGCCTTCTCCTTGTCAGAAGTAGGGTTAGGGCAGAAAGAAGGAACCACAATCTCCTGATTGATGTAGAACTCAGACACCACCCTTGGGAGAAACTCCTGTGAAGTGCGAAGTACCGCCTTGCCCTTGTGAAACACCAAAAAGGGTGGCCTACAGGACAGAGCATGCAGCTCCTCAACACGGCAAACAGATACAATTGCCAGGAGAAAAGTCATCTTCACGTCAGCAGGCGGAGAGGAATAGTGGCCAAAGACTCGAAAGGAGGGTGGAGAAGGACGTCCAAAACCAAGTTAAGGCCCCACGGAGGAGCGGGAGTCTTAAACACAGGACAGGTATGAGCAATGCCTTGGAAGAAAACCTTGACATCAGGAAGAATATCAAGGTGCATCTGAAAGAAAACAGATAGAGCAGAAGTCTGAACCTTAAGAGAGCTCAGACTGAGACCCTTACCCACACCATCCTGGAGGAAGGAAAGGACCGTAGGAAGATCAAAATCCTGAGACAAGTCCCTATCAGCAAACCAAGATAGAAAGGTAGACCAAACTCGATGGTAGGCCTTAGAGGAAACCAGCTTATGGGCACTAAGCATAGTAGCCACCACACCAGAAGAAAATCCCTTCTTCGTCAAAATTGAGGATTCAATCTCCATGTTGTCAAAGCCAGATGATGAACATCCTCCTTCCACAAGTAACCCTGTAGAAGACGATCCGGACTGGAGGGAAACTGAAGAGGTTCCTCCTCTGAGAGATCCAGAAGCTCCAGAAACCAAGCCTGCCAAGGCCAGTACGGAGCAATCAGAATAACTGGGCAGCGCTCCAGTCGCAGTTTCCGTAGCACCCTGTGCAACAGGGGAATGGGAGGAAAGATGGATGCCAAAGGGAAATTCCACAGAATCGACAAGTCATCCACTGCTAGAGCTAGGGGATCTCCCCAGCGAGAGCAGAACGTTGAAACCTTCATGTTGTGTCTTGTTGCCATCAGGTCGATGCACAGAAGACCCCACAACTGGACAATGAGGCGGAATACCTCTTCATGTAGTTCCCACTCTCCGCTGTCCACTGTGTGTCATCTGAGGAAGTCTGCCAGAACATTGTCTACACCAGGAAAATGAACTGCGGAAATGGCAGGGACATGCTTCTCTGCCCAGGACAAAATAGCCTTGCCCTCTAGCCAAGCTGCGAGACTTTTTGTGCCGCCTTGCTTGTTGATGTAGGCTACCGCTGTGGCGTTGTCCGACTGTACTCTGACTGGGCAATCCTTCAGTTGATGTGTCCAGTGTCGCAGGGCATGAAATATCACCCAAAACGCCAGTACATTGATGGGAAGGAGAGATTCTTCCTGTGACCACCAGCCCTGAGCATTCAAGTGCCCCAGGACCACTTCCCATCCAGAGAGGCTGGCATCCATTGTCACTGTTGTCCAGAATGGCACCAGGAAGGGCCTGCCTTTTAGGAGATTGTTCAGGTTGAGCCACCACGAGAGGCTCAGCTCCACGTGAAGAGGGAGAGATAGGGACCTCTCCAGGAGATCCGGTCAACCCCTCCATGCCAGGATTAGAAACCTCTGAAGTTCTCTGGTATGAGCCATGGCAAACGGAACTGCTTCTATGGTGGAAATGAACTTCCCCACCAGGAATGACGGCTTCTTGGCTGGAACCGGATCCTGAGACAGGACAGCTTGGACTTTCAGAGCTATCCGGTGAGCCACTTCGTCCGTGAGAAACACCATCCCTCTCTGGGTGTTGAAAAGGAGGCCCAGAAACACCATCCTCTGTGAAGGAACAAGGTCTGACTTGTCCAGATTGATGATCCACCCGTGATGGGACACAGCATGAATGCAATCCTGCAGCTGCTGATGAAGGCATTCTGGAGAAGATGCCTTCAGAAGGATGTCGTCCATGTATGGGGTAACTCTGATGCCATCCCGATGGAGGACAGAAATCAATGCTCCCAGGATTCTGTTCAAGACTTGAGCAGCTGTGGTCAGGCCAAAGGGGAGGGCTGAAAACTGGAAATGCCTTCGGTCGCAGGCAAAGCAAAGATATTGCTGACTCTCTGGATGAATGGTGATGTGCAGCTAAGCATCCTGAAGATCCAGCAAGGCCATTAATTCCCCAAGGAACATGGCAGCGATCACAGTGCGTGGTGACTCCTGGCAATACTGGGAAATGACCACTAAGGAGTTGAGATCTTTCAAATCCAAAATGGGACAACAGCCGCCATCCTTCTTGGAAACTACGTAGAGGTTGGAAGAGAACCCCAACCCCCATTCCTGAGGAGAAACAGGCTAGAAGACTGCCTTGTCCAGAAGGTTCTGGATGGCTCCTTCGAAAATGCTGCATTTATTTACTCCCAGAGGAGAGCAAGAAGAAAAAGTCCAAGAATGATGAAGGGAGGTGAAGGGGATCCTGTACCCCATAGCCACCACCTGCAAAACCCACAGGTCCACTACAGATGCCTCCCAAGCTAAAAGGTAGTGGCGTAAGCGGCCATCTACCTGCGGGTTGGGAAACTGATTTGGCGAGTCATGCAAAAGAAGGTTTTGAAGCCTTGGGCTTAGTGGAGGACTTGGGCCTCCATTCCTTCTTAGGCTTGGATGTGGAGCATGGAGCCTGAGGCACCGCCTGGGTCACTTGGTGCGATTCAGCCTCAAAGGGATGAAAAAGCCGATTCCTTTTGACTGGCACCTTCTTCCTCTGGACCACTGGCAGGTGGGCACTCTTCCCTCCAGTGGCTTCACTAATCAGATCCTTGAGATCAGGCCCAAACAGAGAGGTTCCCTGAAAGGGCAAGGACAGGAGAGCCCTCTTGGAGGCTGTGTCAGCAGACCATATTTTGAGCCAAAGAGCACTTTGGCTACCACAAAGATAGTTGATATCCTGGCTACCATACACACAGCATCAAACAGGGCAGCAGAAACATAATGCTGAGCCTCAGAGATGTTGGCAAGAAGCCTCAACATGTCAGCAGTAAGAGCCCCCTGACGGACAGCTGAAATGAGCTGTTCAGTCCTAACAGCCACAGCTCTATTCTCCCATGCTGCAGCAAAAGTGGGGCACAGGGCAGAACCAGCCATCGCAAAAATAGCTTTGAAAGCAGTCTCAAGCTTCTTGTCAGTCCAGTCTGTCTGAGCAGATGCATCAGCCACAGGCCAGACAGTGACCTTAGAAAGCCTGGAGACAGGTACATCCACTGTGAGAGGATGAACCCACTGAGCCAAGGCCACTTCAGAGAACGGATAAAGCTTAGCAAATTTCCAAGAGACAGACAGTTTCCTGTGTGGAAACTTCCACTCCTCAGACACCAAGTGGTCAAGGGTGAGATTAGGTGGGAAACAAGCATGGGTCCTAACAGACACCTGGAACACATCAGAGGGATCAGAAGAAATGTCCTGCACCAAGGGGGTGTTCAGGGTGTTCAACACAGCCCTTATCAGGCCCTCAGCCGAGGGGACAGGATCAGCCTCAAAGGGATCTCCAAAAAACTGAGTGGAAGGGACCGCAGAGCAGTCTTCATCATCAGAGTCCACCAATAATTCCTCTTCAGGGGAATCAGTCTCATCAGGAACACCCGGTGGTTTAGGCAGGGAAGATCTGATAGGGGTGGGGGCCTGCCATGAGTGTAAGACCCCCTGCAAGGTGGATGGAAGGAGTTGTAAGGTGGACCGGAGGTCCCTGGTAGTAGCCTTAAACTCTTGCATCCAAACTGACTCTAGTGCATGGCTGGAGGTCCCTGCAGGGTATTCAGGGGCAGCGCATGCTGGGCAAACATGACCTAAGTATTCTCTAGGTAACCCTGAGTGACATGAGGAGCAATGAGCAATGGGGGGGCACAAACACCCCAGTATCCTTAGGCCTAGCCCCAAAGTCTAAAGGAATAGACATTCTCACAGATTCAAACGGTCAAAGTATCAGAAACACCCACAAAATAGTGTGTATGATAAAATCACCCCAGAAATGCTAAATTAGACTTTTCTGGTAGGCGAAGGGTTAAACTGTTGAGGAGAGCAGGAGAGTCCAAGCCCTGAGTAGGATACTCAATCAGCGAATGCACAAAATGGCTGCCGCAGTGGGAGCCAATCAAAAAAGAGCGTGCGAAGAAAGCGCTCATGGGAATTGTAGTTTCACTGAGAAAAGTATCCCAACAGTGCTTGAAGCCCCCTGAGCTCCCCAAATGCCCAGAACATTGACCGGATAACAGAGCAAGGGCAGACCAACCAAATAAGCCATCTCTGACCTTGCTACATGGAGCGGTTGCAGAGATACGTCCCAAACTGTAAAGTCCCATAGAAGTGAATGGAGCAATGGCGTCTATGCGGTAAACGTGCGCAAACTCAAATTTAACAAGATAAATATCAAAATGTAAAACCACTAATGGTAGTATGCCACATCTAACAGAAAATAATAAAAAGCTAAAACTATAGCAGAACTGTTCTCTTGCCTTGTGTCTTGACCAAGGAACAAATCTTACTGGAAGGGGATTGGCTAGTTGCAAGCTAAGGAGAGGAGGTAGGCTCCACCCAGCAGACACTTCTCAGAATTGTTCCTGCCTACTTAAAGGGGCTGATAGCCTACCCAAAGTTACTAGTAACCTGTATTGGACAACAGAGAAATCGCCATATTCCTAAAATTGATTTAACATGTTAATTTGCATTTAGTTTTGATCTTCACAAAACAGAAAAGTGGCTTCACCTGTCTGATTGAGAATTCCTATAGATATGATTCATGTCCATATTTTTTTCCTTATCTTTTAAATACTTTTAGACAGCGACATGATATTGTCCTGAAATAGGCTATATCATGGTTCCAATGTAGAAAAAAGTATATAAATATAACAAGCTGCTGTAGGATGAACACCTACCTATGGATGCTCTGTAAAACAAATTAAGTCACTAATTTGTATAAGTATAATTTTCCTTTAATTACCTAGCTTTCCCAAACACTATATGTAGCAGTTTACTGTAACTAATTCAATAAGTCCTACACCCATTCAACTAATGATTGCTTAATAATAACCTTGGGTGGGATTTACATTGTTTTTATGTGTTTTCTTGAAGAGAATGTACAGTTCTGAAACCAAAAAATAAAATTACATTAAAGAATGCATTTTGTTTTCCCCAGTGTTCATTAAGTAGTTATAAAGTAATCTTTTCTCATAATGAGCATTATAAATACTTGTAACTGACCAGGTACAATTTAGCTAATCCATTTTTGCTTGTTTAAAATTACATTTGTTTCTGTTTATGTCCTAGCATTATTTGAAAATTTGAGCATCTTGTAATTGTTCTTACCCCTTGATCTCTAAATGCTTACACTGTCATAATTAGCCACATACAACATCAAAGGAAAAAATATATCAACTAATTCACAGGATGAGGAACAATTTGAAATGAATGAAGATACTACAAATTCCATAAAAGGGGTACTTATTTGCCAAGGCACACAATGTTGTTTAACCCTTTGCAATACGTTGCAAAACACTCAAGAGGTTTAGACAAACACACAAAGACTTAAAGAGAACTGACACCTCCTAATATTAATCCTTCCTTACCTTATTGGGCCAGAAAATCCTAATAGCCTCTATGAATTTTTGTTGCTTCTTTGTTCAAGTAACAACATCTCAAGATGGTCCTAGGTGTCATGGCCGCGGACATGACAGATAAAAGAGGACCACATACTAGCAACACAGGACCTCAAACTCTGCTCAGTCCCATTGCTAAATATCATTCTGGTTCTTAAATGGTTAGTATGCTCATACAATCTCTTCACTTTAGTTTGAATAAACTATCATCATGTCTGCCAAGGACGGATTCCATACCTCCTAAGTGTCCCTCTTTAGGAGGGACAGTCCCTCTTTGAGACCCAAATTCCTCTGTCCCTCTTTCCTGCCCTGGTGTCCCTCTTTTTAGGAGATCAGACTTTGTGATGTCTATATAAGTGTATCACATTGCTCCACAGCAATAAAACTCACATTAATCTTCATATCAGCTTCCGTTAATGTGTGTATAAACTAGTCTGTGTAAATAAAATACTTTAGTCTTGTTCTAAATCATTTATTCAGTGACACAAAGAGGCATCAATCGGTCATGAAATAACTTAAATATTTGTGGTAATTCCCCACCCACCAGCCACATCCCCAGCAACACCACCTAAAACACAAGTGTCCCTCTTTGGCCATGTGAAATGTTGGGAGGTATGTGATTCCGGATGTTATGTCTTGAACAAAGGCTCAAGTGCAAAATGCATGAGTCATTAGTTTATTATGGCCATGGTATCATTTGGATGTGTTAGTTCCTCTTGAAGGCAATCATATTAAACATTGGGTGGAATATTGCTCTTCCGAGGTACAACAGCAGCTTCTGCTCTTTGGTACACAGCAACAGATCTCTACAGCTGCTATATAGGAAAAAATTATGAGCACATCTTAAAATCACTCACTGCCCTCCAGTCTTTAACTGGTCTTCTGGTTGCACATGTGACACCAGATGGTGCTAGCTTGCAGCTGGCACATTTGGACATTAAAGCATCTCTCTGAGTTTCATATTTGCCAAGCAGGTGACAAAAGTGTTAAAATTTGACCATATTAGTGTCAGCATGCACATGCCTTTTTTATGTTTACTGAAATTAAATGTTTCTTAAAACTGCATTTCATGATTCATTATTTCTCTCTTGCTCCTCCTACTACTTAGGACAATTTAATATTTTGGGTTCAAAACTAATATTCTCCACTGATTTTGCCCCAGATTAGAGCACACAAGATTACAGTAAATTACATCCAAGGGGAGCTAGTGCTATAGGCACTCAGCATCCCATTGTGAAACAAAATGGAGAATCGTTTACAGTTTTTGTTTGACTGCATCTGCCTGTGCAACCATTTTACACTCTTAATCCATTTACCCCAAGAGGTAAATTGTCTTCGGCTTTCACCATTTGAATGCTGGACCCCTTCTGGTATTCATATGGTTGATAGGAATAGTAATTTTCTGCCATAAGGCTGATTTTGTTTGTTTTAATTAAACGGGACTTATATCCTAGGATTAGATTTAATTTTTTAACAGAAAGACGTACTTAGTTTTATGTATTCGTACGGCAGTTAATTAGATCTTTAATATTTTTATTGCTTTTTTTCTCTTTTGTAGTCCACTGTTAACTGTTTAAATTTACAATCTGACAATGACTAGCCGTCCATTCAAGTCATCCAGGTCTGTTGAAGCCTACTGTTTATTGAGAGGATGTTTGACCTATAGGTAGACTTAAATAGAGATCATTATATACAGGAAAGTACAGATATAATAAAAAAATAATTAAATAGCTTGACCCAACTGCTGTATGAAGGGCTACTCCCTAAATTAATCTGTTAAGTAAATTAAGAACCACTCATGGCTAGGTTAAAGTTCCTGGATCAGTGATTAGTATGTATTTAATTGTTTAAATCATCTTTTATATATTTTCAAGAGAAAAGAGTTGCAGGCTGCTGTTAAACGATACTGGAAGACAGCTAGCTTAAAGGAGCAGTACTCCTTTATAGCAGTACTATAAAGAAATCCTACCTTTGTTTTAGTTGAAAGCACCTTTCCTCTAGTCTTTCTCTTGTTTTTGGCTCAGTCCGTTGCGGATAGTAGATCCTTAGAGAGTTATTTGTATTGATCTCAAATATATTTGTGAATGGTAATCATATCACCTCTTAGACATCTCTTCTCTAATTTAAACCAAGCCAGTTTGGCTAGTTTGCCTTCATAACTCAAATCCACCAGTCCCTTTATCAGTTTTGTTACATGTCTCTGCACTTTTTTCCATTTCAATAATGTCTCATTTAAGAATTGGTGCCCAAAATTGTACTCCATATTCCAGGTGAGGCCTAACCAAGGATTTATATAAAGGCAAAATTATATTTACAATCCGTGCATATATACCCCTTTCTATACCGGATAGTAGCCTATTGGTTCTTGCAGCAGTTGAGTGAAAGTGCACCCTGCTATGAAGTCTATTGGTATCAGTACTCCTAAATCATTCTTTAGTGAGGATTCTCCAAGCAGCTTTCCATTTTAGTTTGTATGTAGTATGTTTGTTTCTGCAGGCCAAATGCATAGCATTACTGCTTTTCTGCCCATTCACTCAGCTTATTCAGATCTTTCTGAGATAAAAACATCCTTGTCTGTGTATGTATTTCCTTGAACAGCTTAGTGTCAACAGCAAAGACTGACACACTACTTTCAATACCCACTTCTAGATAATTAAAAAACAAGCTATAAAGCACTGGGCCCAGGACTGAACCCTGTGGCACTCCAGAACTTTAGACCCACTTAAAAATGTTCCATTTACAACAACTTTTTGCCATCTGTTATTTAAACAGTTCTCTATTCATGCACATATATCTCCTCCCAAAACTAAGCCTTTTAATTTATGCAGTAATCTTTTTTAAAGGGATAGTAATACCTAAAATGTAAAAAAAAATATGTTGTAGGGTTTATCCCCCTGAGTAAAACAAGAGTACTCCCACTGCTGAAAGATGTTTCATTCAAAAGTTATTAATTTTCAAAGTTGAATTTTTTAGGTGCAATATCACAGTGGCCTGAAATTTTACAGTGGCGCTGTTGCTACACCATCCTATGGAGATTTATGGTCCTGAGACCAGAGCTGTCCATAGGATCGTGTAGCAACAGCGCCACTGTACAATTTCAGGCCACTGTGATATTCATACCTGGGAACTTCCAGTTGAGGGCTACCCGGAGCAGTAGGTGACAAAAATGACGCTAATCGCGTCAAAAAGGGGCGGGGCTTGCCGCGAGTGTGGGGGGGGGCTTAACCCTTTGAGTGCCTGAGTGGTATGGAATGCATTGCAAAGCAATGCATTCCTTACCACTTTGGCACTCAGAGGGTTAAAGGTGTCACACAGAAGGCTGGGGACGGAGGAACAGCGGGAGAAAAAGCGGATGTGATAGAGTTTCAATAGAAACTCTCCACATCCAGAGGAATCTGCCTCTGCCCCGGAGACCCGGTAAAGCTCTGTCAGAACCGGAGTCTCCGGGGCAAATCCGGAGAGTTCCCAGGTATGGTGATATTGCACCTAAAAAATTCAACTTTGAAAATTAATAACTTTTGAATGAAACATCTTTCAGCAGTGGGAGTACTCTTGTTTTACTCAGGGAGATAAACCCTACAACATATTTTTTTTTACATTTTAGGTATTACTATCCCTTTAAAGTACAGTATCAAATGATTTAGCAAAATCCAAGTATACTACATCAACTGCAATATTCTTGCCCAAATAACTAATTACCCTTTCGTAAAAAGCAAATAAATTAGTTTCACAGGATCTATTCTTCATAAAAACATGTTGACTCCTACTAATAATAGTATTGATCATCACTAGTGATGAGCAAGCATGCTCGGCCGAAGCTCGGTTCGGCTCGAGCATCGCTCTGCTCGGCACATGGCGATACTCGTACGAGTACCGCATGTGCTCGCCCGCCATGTTCGGGTCTCCTCCCCGCACGTTTCGCGGCTGCTGCGCAGCCAATAAACGTGCGGGGAGGCTCTGACATCAGTGTAATGCCAGCAGCCATGTTGGCTGCTGGCATTACACTGATTGGCTGGCCAGAACCCGTGATCGGGTGCTGTATAGCACCCGACGCGCGAGTTCGGCTCATTCTTAGCCAGGGAGAGATGCGCTTAGGCAGGGAAAGTCAGTGTAGGGAGAATAAAATTGTTGAAACTCTTTCAAGACCCAAAAGTCCTTTTTAGGACTGTTGTGTGTGGGGGCAGCATTTATATTTTGTTTGGGGGGGCACAATTTCCTTTTTTTTGTGGGGGGTGATATTTATAAGGTGACATATAATACTAGATGCACAGGAAGTCAGTGTAGGGAGAATAAAATTGTTGAAACTCTTTCAAGACCCAAAAGTCCTTTTTAGGACTGTTGTGTGTGGGGGCAGCATTTATATTTTGTTTGGGGGGGCACAATTTACTTTTTTTTGTGGGGGGGGATATTTATAAGGTGACATATAATACTAGATGCACAGGAAGTCAGTGTAGGGAGAATAAAATTGTTGAAACTCTTTCAAGACCCAAAAGTCCTTTTTAGGACTGTTGTGTGTGGGGGCAGCATTTATATTTTGTTTGGGGGGGCACAATTTCCTTTTTTTTGTGGGGGGGGATATTTATAAGGTGACATATAATACTAGATGCACAGGAAGTCAGTGTAGGGAGAATAAAATTGTTGAAACTCTTTCAAGACCCAAAAGTCCTTTTTAGGACTGTTGTGTGTGGGGGCAGCATTTAATTTTTTTTGGGGGTGGCAGAATTTCATTTTTTTGTGGGGGGGGACATGTTCTAAGGTGACATTGTACTAGGTGCACAGGGACAAATATTTCACAGTGCAGTGACAAGCTGACATATTCTGTTAGGTGCACAGGGCCAATGATTTTACAACGCAGCGACAAAAAGGGCCATTTTAAACGTGTGCCTAGCCATAGATTATTGTCACATTCTGTTTAGTGTGCAAATTCACAAATTAACGTCACATATTCCGTTCACTGTGCCTAGCCGCAGATTAGCGTCACATTCTGTTTCGTGTGCCTAGCCGCAGATTAGCGTCACATTCTGTTTCGTGTGCCTAGCCGCAGATTAGCGTCACATTCTGTTTCGTGTGCCTAGCCGCAGATTAGCGTCACATATTGTTTAGTGTGCCTAGCCGCAGATTAACGTCACATATTGTTTAGTGTGCCTAGCCGCAGATTAACGTCACATATTGTTTAGTGTGCCTAGCCGCAGATTAGCGTCACATATTGTTTAGTGTGCCTAGCCGCAGATTAACGTCACATATTGTTTAGTGTGCCTAGCCGCAGATTAACGTCACATATTGTTTAGTGTGCCTAGCAGCAGATTAGCGTCACATATTGTTTAGTGTGCCTAGCCGCAGATTAGTTTTTATCTTCCTTTTTGTGTGTTTTACTGTCAGTCTGTAAAAATGGCGTACTACGGGCGAAACATCGTTCCCAGCAGCGACGTTGGAGTCCAAGATGCATCCAGACATTCTCCCTATGCTGTCCCTGAACCATTTCTGTGGTGTTTCCATCATTTTCTGACCTTTTCCTATGAACCAGGCACCCTCCCCTCATCAGAGCAGGGGGTGCCTGGTGTAATGCTCGAGTCCTCCCATTGACTTCAATGGGGCTCGGGTGCTCGGCCGAGCACTCGAGCCTCCGGGGGCGCTCGGCCAGAGCACCCGAACACCCGAGCATCGGGGTGCTCGATCATCACTAATCATCACAAGTCTTGAATACTATCAGTTAGTAACCCTTCTAATATCTTACCCACTACTGAAATCAAGCTCACAGGTCTATAATTTCCTGTTTTAGATCTTGCCCTTTTTTGAACAATAGTACTACATCAGCTATAATCCAGTCACAGGACACTATGTCAGATGATAGTAAATTAATAAATATTAAGTATAATGGTCTTATGAATACTGAAATAAGGTCCATATTTATAAAAACTAGAATTATTCTGAAGTAAACCAACAGAACCATAGGAGAATCAAAATAATTCTTAGATTTCAATACAACTGAAGAAAGCTTTTTAATCCATCAAATGCTAGAGAGGTCTCCAATACTTTGATTTGCAATATATTAGAGACCTCTCTAGCATTTAAGGGGTTAAAATCCCAGTTTAATTTAACCAGAATTTGTATTTGTCCCCTTTGGTGCTGTTGGTTTACTCCAAAATAACTCAAATTTTCTTTGAGCTATTGTTCCTTAAGTACCCATGGGGTACTTTATGCACCATAACCTTTTTCAGACTCTTTTCTACTTTGTCCTTAGTAAGCCTTGTACATGATGGAGGAAACTCTATGATTCTCTTTGCCCACAGCCTGCCGTTGCAGCTCCGGTGGTATGTAGAGATGAAAAGAATGCATTTAAAATGTCAGGCATAGACTTAGCCTCACTAATTCTCTTGTCTCAATTTTAAGAGGACCAGTATCATCCTTAATCTTTTTGGCATTTATCTACTTATAAAATTGTTTAGGATTTATCTTGCTCTCTTTTGTAACAATCTTCTCATTTTCATATTTAGCTAGCCTAATTTCTTACATATTGCTTTATATTTTTTAAACAATGCATCTGGCCCTTCTGACATAAACAGTGTCCTATTTATTAAACCACATTGGTCTTAATTTGATCCTGTTGTACTTATTTCCCCATTGGTATAATTAATGTGTATATTTATGTATTATCTATTACACAAAGTCCATCTTTCTTGTGCATTTATTCTTTGAAGGCTGTTTGTAACCTTGTAAAATTAGCCTTTTTAAAGATGTAGATTTTTATTAAACCCTTGTTAATAGGGATGGGTGAAAATGTTTCCCTCAAACCAAAATTAGCGAATAATGGCATTTCCCACTTGTTGAATAATTTCTCTGCACTCACATCAAATAACTAGCACAGCTCTAAACAAATACCATGA
Source organism: Rhinophrynus dorsalis (assembly GCA_037306005.1). Taxonomy (NCBI): domain Eukaryota; kingdom Metazoa; phylum Chordata; class Amphibia; order Anura; family Rhinophrynidae; genus Rhinophrynus; species Rhinophrynus dorsalis. The sequence goes on from CM074721.1 coordinate 201,371,782, forward strand.
TGCTTAGGGTCCCCAATGTGAAATCCTCCCACCAGAATCCAAGTACTGCTGCTGTCACTATGTCCCTTGTATACTCCCTGCTAAGGACACATGACAACTTGCAGTTTTAATAGTAATGATGAACCCTCTCTGCCACCAGCTTAGGATATTCTGCAGGATGGAATCTCCTCAGATGCCGCTTGATGCCTTGCTTACTATTATCCTTCACCACATTGCCATGTTTGGTCAGAGCACCACACAGTGTGCAATGGGTGGACATGAACTGCTACATCCTGATATCTAAAGAATGGCTATCAGTTGGTGGAGGAGGTAAGATAAATGAGGTGAATCTCCAGAAGATGCAGCTACATCCTCCTCATGGCTTGACCTTAGAGCAAGAAGGTGATGGCGAGTCAGGTGTTTTACTCACCATCTAACTTTCAGGCTCTGCCTGGGTTTCACTGTTCTTCCTACTCTTTGATTTCTGCCTCATCTCTTGTTTGGGGAGAGTCAGGGAATATGGCAACAGCTGTGTCCAATTTCTTTGGTGGGGTTTGGCTTTAACATGCTTCACATAAATGTCCTAATCCCACACCATTACAGCTCAACCCTATTCCCACTGTGTCCACAGTGGTTTGTGGCATACTAGCCTGCCCCTCATCATCCTGCTGCACTTGTAACTCAGCAGCAGCAGGAATTACAGCAGCATCAAACTCCTCAAATTCGACAATCTCACTGTTGGTGTTGGTGATGCCCATCCCCATATCTGTCTCCCATTCCTTCTCAGTTTGGGCTAAAAAGGCCATTAATGTCACTTCCATCCCATCTAATCCACCATTACCCTCATCATCATCATCATCATCACTAATACCACTCCCTCCTTGCTGCTGCTGTTCTATTAGAGTCTCACTGGATGAAAGTGATGACAAATGTGAGTGTGAATAAGGCAGACTGGCAGCACTAGCAGCAGGCACAGGCAACTGATTTGTGCTCATGGTGGTGGTATTACTGCTGCTAGCTACCAGTTCTGCCTTCCTCAGTATCATGTTCCATAGGGACTATGCCACGTGGGAAAGGGGAATCACAGAGTTAGGAGAATGTTGTGGGCTCCATTGACCGTTAGTCTGGCCACCCTGTATCACTTCACCAAACAGCAACCACATCAATTTCAGTCTCTGAGTCTTCCTCACTACAAGTATCACCCCTTCCTCACTCCTAACACTCTAAGTCTGTAGATGCTGGATCTTAGTAGTAGTATTGGTACGGCAAGTGTGACTTAGGGTTCCCTGCTGTCATACTTGACATCATCCCCTCCACCCAAGAACCACAAGACACACTGGCAGGCACAGCACTGGCAGCAGGCACAGGGAGCTGACCTGGCCTGCTCATACTACTACTCTCTTCTTTCTCTGCCCATGACACAAATTTCCCAAAGATCCCTAGGGGGTGATGTATGGGGACAGGCCATCATTGGATAGGGGATTCAGGGCATCTAGATCCTTCAGTTCTGGCAGTGGTAACGTCCTCATTCTCCTCAGACTCACTGGATGCATAACAGTCCTTCCAGCTCCTCCTTCTTTTATTTATATTCCAGGTTCTCATAGTGATAGCACATGACCCTCTCCTGCCTCAATTTCACTATATAAATCACAGCACAGCAGCCTAGCACTCTCTCTCTCTCTCTCTCTCTCTCTCTAGCTATTTGTATTGCGTTTCAGTTCCTGGAAAAACACAAAGAACATGTAAGTAAAGCGGCAAAAAGTTTGTAGTCATTGAAAATATTTTTTGGCAATGGGTGAAAATGGTGAAAATTGTAATTGCTTTATTTAAAGCAGATTTTCCTGTGAAAAAGCAGACAACCACATAGTTTCCGCGCATTTTTTTAGCAGGAACATGATGGGACGCCCATCCTTACTTGTTAGTGGCTTTCTCTTAATAAATATTAAAGGACACCAGAGTGTAGTCACTGCTTCTTATTTGTTCCCTTACCTGTGTATCTTTACCATTTCAGAATTATATGAGGCCAATACGTCAATCACTGCCTCTTTTCTAGTTGGGATATAAAATTGTCATTAAACATAATTATAAAATTATTTCCCTTTTTTGTGCTGGAAATTATATTTCTCCAATTAATTTCAGGGTGGTTGTAATCTCCCATTACGATTTTATTTACTGACGATTGTGCTTTTTCAGACTCACCAGTATTAGGTGGCTTGTAGCAAAATCCCATTAACATATTTTTGTTATGTTCAACACAGAGCACCTCTACATTCTCATTGAACCCCTCATTAATATTTTTCCTTATACTAGATGTTTACGCATGCTTTACATATAGGCATACCCCCACCTCTTTTATTAACCTTATCCACCCTAAAAAAGTGAATAACCCTCTAAACTGACTGCCCAGTCATGTGCATAATCTAATTGGGCTTCAGTCATACAAGTTACATCATACTGATGATTCATTTCAATCAGTTCCAGTCACCCCATCTTACAAGCCAGACTACAAGCATTTACATTCATACATTTTATGTTACTGCCATTCTTTTAAATATGTATTTGTATTTTGCAGGCTATAAAATTGGCACCTCACTATTAGATGAACTAGTCCATCCTGCTCTCCACCCCCATGTCCCTTCTCTAATGCTAATTCCTCACATACACTGCCTACCCCAGAGGCTTTCTCTCACTCTCATTCACAATCTCATTCTTTTTTTTTCACTTACTCTCATGTGTGTGTTCTTGTGTGTGTAAAAAGAGAGATCAAAAATGTTTGCATGGCTGTCTTTTCTTCCAGTAAGATTACAGTCTAAGGGCCATATGTTCAAAGGGATAATGACAAAGAAATGTTGTACGATCAACAAAAATAAGTAACTGTATGCATGAACGACATATTTTCTATAGAATATGTGACAAAAACTAGTAATGTCCATCATGAATGATACAACTCCAGAACTGCCAGGGAAAAGAGCTGGGCAAGGGTGTTGATAAACTATTCACCAGCATCGTATAGGGTAAAGAAAATTTGTCATATACGACAAAAACATTTTGTGCAAAAGACAGAATTTGTACGTTAAGAAAAAAGTGGAGGAAATGTCACATTTTTGTTGTTATATACAATAATTTCAGTCAGGTATCGTACTTCAACGACATATTTCTGATCACAACTAGTGTTGAGCGAGCATGCTCGGCCGATGCTCGGATCGGCTCGAGCATCGCTCTGCTCGGCACATGGCGGTACTCGTACGAGTACCGCCATGTGCTCGCCCGGCATGTTCGGGTGGCAGGGATCTGTGCCGAAGGAGGCACAGATCTGAAGACGCTCCGCTGGACCACCAGGGACTGGAGGTAGGGGGCATTGCGGAGATGAAGGGGGCATTGCGGAGATGAAGGGGGCATAGCGGAGATGAAGGGGGACATTGTGGAAGAGGGGCATAGCGGAGATGAAGGGGGACATTGTGGAAGAGGGGCATAGCGGAGATGAAGGGGGACATTGTGGAAGAGGGGCATAGCGGAGATGAAGGGGGCATAGCGGAGATGAAGGGGGCATTCGGAGATGAAGGGGGCATAGCGGAGATGAAGGGGGGCATTGACCAGGCACCCTCCCCTCATCAGAGCAGGGGGTTCCTGGTGTAATGCTCGTGTCGCCCCATTCAATTCAATGGGGCTCGGGTGCTCGGCCGAGCACTCGAGCCTCCGGCGGTGCTCGGTCAGAGCACCCGAGCACCCGAGCATCGGGGTGCTCGCTCAACACTAATCACAACCAATGCTCTCTGAAAATATTACTGAGCCCAACCACACTGTACTTTGAAATGTTGTTAAAAATGGCAAATGCTATTTCTACTTATTTCAGCATGGCCCTAAGAGTAATTTGCACAAAGACAAGAGTGGAGCAATTCTTGGCCATGCCAACTTTACCATAGAAAATAAATGAAAATTGCACTCTTAAACCCTTGAATGATAAATACATATTGACCAGGTCAATAATGCTTTATGGTTCTAATATATTTCTCCCAAGGTTAGCACTCCGAAGCGGAAGTATTCATTTTGGAGCAAACTAATTGCACCATAGGGGAGAAATAAAAGTTCCTATTGATTTAAATAGGGGTCGAAACCTCTTGAATTCTAGAGAGGTCTCCAATACACTGTGAAACAATGAGGAAAAGACCTCACAGCGTTCAGTGTATAAAAAGAGTAATTACCATAGGAATTAATTACTTTTAGTTTATTAAACAGTATGATTTCCCTAGATAAGTACCTTTCACACAGCAGACAGTACATTTATATATATTTTTTTTATCTTATTGTGCATTTTTCTCCAATGTAGTCCATTAGCATTTTTACTTATGATCAGGTGAATTGAATCTTACTGTTTGTTGTGAGGAGGTGTAACGTAGAGGCTGATGGGGTTTGGCCTTACATAAGGATGCATAAAAAATATACTCCAGAGCTGAATTGGTAACAAAGTCTTTTTCGAAATACCATGTATTAAAGATGACCTATAGTCACCCTATATAAGATAATTTATTATTTGCGTATTTCATTGCTTCTATTTATCATGCATGTTCATTATCTTTTTTTGAGGCTAGTCATACAACTCGAGGTTAAATCTGTGGAAATGCAGAAGGCATTTGGGCTAAGGCATACTCTCAGAGCCACAGTATCTTATATTTATCTAAGGAGTGCAGTGGAGATGAGTTCTAATTGTTGTCATGGAAACGACAGAGGCTGATGGTGTTGCATTAAAGAACTTGTCCTTTCCCACATAAATTTGTCATCATTCATATTAGCTCTGTGTCTCGAGCAAAAGACACACATGTGCTTTGTGTAGCTCTTGTTCACGTAAGAGCATTTTATAGTAAGAATAATAGAGTAATTTCATTTCAGTCCGATCCTGTTCACCTTTCTTAAATTCTTCATTATCATTTTCATAGGGTCATTCGCTGCAGTGACGCATAGTGTGCCAGTTGAAGGGAAGGTTATCATTCAGGGATAGATAGAAGATTGTAAGGCTGGAGCAGTTTGGGAATAAAGCAATTGTATCATGAGGACAAATAAAAATTCACAAACTCATTTTTATTTTAAAGGGGTTTTTAACAGATGTGAAGCAATGCATTGAAGAATTCTCTAGCATTCAATGAGTTAAAAAAAAGCATTGCAATGTGTTGGATACCTCTCTGACACTCAAAGGGTTAAATAAAAGTGTTTTGTTTTGTTTTTTGTCCACCATGGTGCAGTTAATTTTCCCCACAATTTCTCCACTTCTTATTACATCCTCCTCAATATAGCAGATGTATTAATATGATTTTCCCCTATAATATAAGAGCTGGAACTGGTATCTTAGGTCTGCACCTGCCTAAAGCAATTTATTACACTACTTATCCCAACAATTTTCCCCTTAGCACTTCCTGTGTCCAGTGGAGGGCAGTGATGAGTTATATAAGCATTTATGGGTGTTCCATCCCTCTGCTCCTTGTTTAAAATTATATTTTGCAAGAGGACACAAAGAACTGTAATCTAATTACTCCATTTACAGGCACATGTTACAAGTGTGCATGATTGCATTAAGTTTTAACATCAGTGGCATGTGCATGCCAATATTCACTAAAGCAAAGTACAGGTGTTGGAGTTGGAGACTAACACTAGGAGAGCTAGTTGATTCATGTATTTCCTCCAATAAGTCAACAAGGAAACATGTTTGCCTTTGTAAACAGCTAAATAAATCATACTCATTGGATTATTAAAATGTATACTTATTTTTAACTGGGCTGTAGGTTGTCTGTAAATTTGCACCATATCAGATTCATGCCTTAGATGCTAATGTTGTCTTATCCCCAATCCACCCAAATTTAAAAATATTACATTTAGTACTAAGAAGATACAAAGCTGTCTATCTTAGATTTAACAAAGCACTAGCAATGAATCCATACCTCCCAACATTTCACATGGCCAAAGAGGGACACTTGTGTTTTAGGTGGTGTTGCTGGGGGTGTGGCTGGTGGGCGGGGAATTACCACGAATATTTAAGTTATTTCATGACCGATTGATACCTTTTTGTGTCACTGAATAAATGATTTAGAACAAGACTAAAGTATTTTATTTACACAGACTAGTTTATATACATATTAACTGAAGCTGATATGAAGATTAATGTGAGTTTTATTGCTGTGGAGCAATGTGATACACGTATATAAACACCACAAGTCTGATCTCCTAAAAAGAGGGACACCAGGGCAGGAAAGAGAGTCAGGGGGATATGGGTCTCAAAGAGGGACTGTCCCTCCTAAAGTGGGACACTTGGGAGGTATGTGAATCAACAAACACCAAGTCAACTCATCAGCATTTCTAAGTAGGTGAAATGGTGAAATTCGTATGAATGTCCAGCTTCTCAATCGCCTCAATCCTGGACTTTATCAAAACAGTGAATGGCTAAATAGACCACAAGTTTATAATTATATTTCCTTATGTGTTTGCAGTTTGTTTACTTCTCAATGATCTGATTGTACTTTGTACTCTAAAGTACAAGGACCTCCTCTTACACGCACACCCAATACAAGCTCTATGATCAGCTGAATGGCTGACAGTTATAAAACCTCCAGCACCTGCCATTTCCTTCTGCTTTTTGCTACACACTGTACTGTGGCTACCAAAGCATTAAAGGGATAGTAATGTTTCACAAAAACAGCAGCTCCAATTAATCTTCATAGCATTTGAGCCATGTTATTTCAATACTGTCAGAGTTGTAGTTCAAGAGTAATTGATTGATAAAGTATCCCCCTTTTATGCAGTGTAGGCCACCTCCCCTCAGCTAACAGCAAGGGACAATCTTCTTATTGTGAACATAATGGAAGCTCTGCCACACTTGACAGGTTATTCAGGTTTTCCCTTATACTAATTGAAGATTGTCCCTCTCTGTGATCCATCCGGACAGTCTTGCTGCTCTGAGGTGAACAGTGTTATATCAGTAAAAGGGACGGGAGGGGGATACATTATCATTCAATTACTCTTGAACTGCAACTCTGGCAGTATTAAAATAAAAGTCTCCATGGCTCAGATACTGTAAAGTTTAATTGGAGCTGCTGTTTTGTGAAACATTACTATCACTTTAATGTTCTTTCACTGTGAGGCTAATAGTGGTCATTATAAAATATATTGAAAGTTTAATATGATTGACCTACCAAAGAGTTATAAGGATCTACAAGTCATATATTCATTTCCACAAATGGGCATGACCACCAAATATCATCATGCTAACCTATCTTTCAAATGTTACTGGAATATAAATTAAAGATTCCAGGAGAAATTTGATTTAAAGATTTGTGGGTTTAGGAATAATCTAAATCAGGAATGTAGAATGTGAGGCCCTTGAGCTGCTGTAGGACTCCAACTCCCATCATCCTCTAGCAGCTTTCAGATGGCAGTGGATGAAGGGAGTTATAGACTGGTGGTAGCTGAAGGGCCTTTCGTTGCCCACCTCGAACTAAGTAGATGCAGAAAACATGCTAATTTTAGTTTGGTTTATTAAATTGCTGGAGAAAAATAACTGTAAGGGAAACATACAAAATTCATTCCTTCGATCATCCACTATGTATTGTTTGTTTAGTACAATTGTTCCTGATTAGAAATGAGTAAACAACAACTGTTCTTAAAGGAGCAGTCAACTTTTTTTTATAAAGGAACATTTGTAGGTCTTTTCCTGCTGTGTAAAATTAGGGTACACCTACTACTGGGAGAGGCACCTTTCCAGAGTTAGTTAGAGTTTTTACATTAACATTTCCCTCTAGTGGCTAGAATTCAGATAATTATCTGTTGCATTCTCTGAGAGTGATGAGTCACTGATAACAGTTCTCTAAAGAATGTATTAGTAACAGTTTTATCACTTTCTGTGTTTGAACATTCAGGAAGTTTCAAATGGCCAAAGAGGGACACTTGTTTTTGGTGTTTTTGGGGGTGTAGCTGGTGGGCAGGGTATTACCGAAAAGGCTATTTCATGATCTAGTGTTAACTATTTGTGTAACCTAATAAAATACTTATAGCAAGACCAAAGTATTTTATTTATACACACGCATATATTGACATTTAAAGGGATAGTAATACTTACATTTTACTATCCCCCATCTTGTAGCCCTTAAAAAACTGAATTAAATGAGCCCACTTTCAAAGTTTTGTTTTTTTCCCTGTCCCCTGAAGTCAGCGTACTAGCTGACAGCAGGGGAATCTGGTCCCGGGACCGGCGGAGGCTTTTCAGCAGAGCTGAGATCGCCTTATGGAAGAAGAAATCCTTCACTGAAATGGTCTTCTATGTGTGCTTGCAAACCAAGCACACGTAGAAGACCATTTCAGTGAACGATTTCTTCTTCTAAAACGTGATCTCAGCTCTGCTGAAGAGCCTCCGCTAGCTCAGGGACCGGATTCCCCTGCTGTCAGCTAGAACGCTGATGTCAGGGGAGAGGGAATTTTGAAAGAGAATATCTCTCAAACCATAAAGGTTTGAGAGATGCCACTGGGCTCATTTAATTCAGTTTTTTAGAGGCTACAAGATGGGGGATAGTAAAATGTAAGTATTACTATTAGTGTTGAGCGAGCATGCTCGGCCGATGCTCGGATCGGCTCGAGCATCGCTCTGCTCGGCACATGGCGGTACTCGTACGAGTACCGCATGTGCTCGCCCGCCATGTTCGGGTCTCCTCCCCGCACGTTTTGCGGCTGCTACGCAGCCAATAAACGTGCAGGGAGGCTCTGACATCAGTGTAATGCCAGCAGCCATGTTGGCTGCTGGCATTACACTGATTGGCAGGCCAGAACCCGTGGTCGGGTGCTGTATAGCACCTGACCAGCGAGTTCGGCTCAGTCTTAGCCAGGGAGAGCTGAGGATAGGAAGGGAAAGTCAGTGTAGGGAGGAAAAAAAGCAAAATTGTGAAAAAAAAAGAACCAAAAGTCCTTTTTAGGACTACTGTGTGTGGGGGCAGCAGGTTATTTTGTGTGGGGGGAAAAAAAAACAAAAAAAAAAAAACATATATTCTGTTTAGTGTGCAAAGTTGAAGATTAGAGCACATTCTGTTTAGTGTGCACAGTTGCAGATTAGAGCACATTCTGTTTAGTGTGCAAAGTTGCAGATTAGAGCACATTCTGTTAAGTCTTCAAACTAAAATATCAAAGTCACATATTCCATTCAGTGTGCGTCGCCGCAGTTTAGCAGCACATTCTGTGTACTGTGCAGAGTTGCAGAATAGGAAGAAATACTGTTAAGTCTTCAAACTAAAATATCAAAGTCACATATTCCATTCAGTGTGCTTCGCCGCAGTTTAGCAGCACATTCTGTGTACTGTGCAGAGTTGCAGAATAGGAAGAAATACTGTTAAGTCTTCAAACTAAAATATCAAAGTCACATATTCCATTCAGTGTGCTTCGCCGCAGTTTAGCAGCACATTCTGTGTACTGTGCAGAGTTGCAGAATAGGAAGAAATACTGTTAAGTCTTCAAACTAAAATATCAAAGTCACATATTCCATTCAGTGTGCTTCGCCGCAGTTTAGCAGCACATTCTGTGTACTGTGCAGAGTTGCAGAATAGGAAGAAATACTGTTAAGTTTTCAAACTCAAATATTAAAGTCACATATTCCATTCATTGTGTGTCACCGCAGTTTAGCAGCCTATTCTGTGTACTCTGCACAGTTGCAGAATAGGAAGAAATACTGTTAAGTTTTCAAACTCAAATATTAAAGTCACATATTCCATTCAGTGTGTGTCACCTCAGTTTAGCAGCCTATTCTGTGTACTCTGCACAGTTGCAGAATAGGAAGAAATACTGTTAAGTTTTCAAACTCAAATATTAAAGTCACATATTCCATTCAGTGTGTGTCACCGCAGTTTAGCAGCCTATTCTGTGTACTCTGCACAGTTGCAGAATAGGAAGAAATACTGTTAAGTTTTCAAACTCAAATGTTAAAGTCACATATTCCATTTAGTGTGTGTCACCGCAGTTTAGCAGCCTATTCTGTGTACTCTGCACAGTTGCAGAATAGGAAGAAATACTGTTAAGTTTTCAAACTCAAATATTAAAGTCACATATTCCATTCAGTGTGTGTAACCGCAGTTTAACAGCCTATTCTGTGTACTCTGCACAGTTGCAGAATAGGAAGAAATACTGTTAAGTTTTCAAACTCAAATATTAAAGTCACATATTCCATTCTGTGTTCGTCACCGCAGTTTAGCAGCCTATTCTGTGTACTCTGCACAGTTGCAGAATAGGAAGAAATACTGTTAAGTCTTCAAACTCAAATATTAAAGTCACATATTCCATTCAGTGTGTGTCACCGCAGTTTAGCAGCCTATTCTGTGTACTCTGCACAGTTGCAGAATAGGAAGAAATACTGTTAAGTTTTCAAACTCAAATATTAAAGTCACATATTCCATTCAGTGTGTGTCACCGCAGTTTAGCAGCCTATTCTGTGTACTCTGCACAGTTGCAGAATAGGAAGAAATACTGTTAAGTTTTCAAACTCAAATATTAAAGTCACATATTCCATTCAGTGTGTGTCACCGCAGTTTAGCAGCCTATTCTGTGTACTCTGCACAGTTGCAGAATAGGAAGAAATACTGTTAAGTTTTCAAACTCAAATATTAAAGTCACATATTCCATTCTGTGTTCGTCACCGCAGTTTAGCAGCCTATTCTGTGTACTCTGCACAGTTGCAGAATAGGAAGAAATACTGTTAAGTTTTCAAACTCAAATATTAAAGTCACATATTCCATTCAGTGTGTGTCACCGCAGTTTAGCAGCCTATTCTGTGTACTCTGCACAGTTGCAGAATAGGAAGAAATACTGTTAAGTTTTCAAACTCAAATATTAAAGTCACATATTCCATTCAGTGTGTGTCACCGCAGTTTAGCAGCCTATTCTGTGTACTCTGCACAGTTGCAGAATAGGAAGAAATACTGTTAAGTTTTCAAACTCAAATATTAAAGTCACATATTCCATTCAGTGTGTGTCACCGCAGTTTAGCAGCCTATTCTGTGTACTCTGCACAGTTGCAGAATAGGAAGAAATACTGTTAAGTTTTCAAACTCAAATATTAAAGTCACATATTCCATTCAGTGTGTGTCACCGCAGTTTAGCAGCCTATTCTGTGTACTCTGCACAGTTGCAGAATAGGAAGAAATACTGTTAAGTTTTCAAACTCAAATATTAAAGTCACATATTCCGTGTAAGATGAAGAAGGCGGGTAAAAAGGGACGGGGAAGTGGACGTGATCCTGATAGTTCAGGGCGCGGGTCAGGACGCGGAGAAACTGTGCCTGGTGCCAGAGCACAAGAAAGAAAGACATCCACCATACCTAGCTTCATGTCTCATTTCACAGGGCGTCGCAGGACATCACTCTCGAGGTCCGACCACTGCGAACAGGTGGTCGGTTGGATGTCAGCTGATACTGCTTCCAGTCGGTTAAGCACCACCCTGTCTTCCACCAAGTCCACTCTCAGTAGCCAAGAGTCTGGTCAACATAATCCTCACTCTGATCATCCTTCCTCCCACCATACACGGTCTGGTCAAAGAAGTGATCCCACACTGGGATATAGTGAGGAGCTCGTCTCATCACCAATCCTTCATTTGACCCTCTCTCCAAGCACGCTTGCAGAGGAACATGACATCTTGTGCCCTGATTCACAACCTCTAGAGGGTACCCAATCACAAGAAGATGACAGATGTGAACGGCATTTAAGGTCAAAGGAAGTAGTGGATGATGATGATGATGATGATGATGAGACACAGTTGCCATTAAATCAACCACTATTTCCGTCTCAAGACCTTGTTGAGGAGAATGTTATACAGTTGTCAATGACTGAGTATGTGGTGGGATCAAGACATGAGGAGGATGATCAGAGTGAGGAAGTGGAGGAGGACTTGGTGGACGATGAGGTGACTGACCCCACCTGGGAAGGTGTAGAGCCGAGCGATGACAGCAGTCCTGAGGGTGAGCCATCTGCAGCACCGCAACAGGCTGGAAGAGGCAGTGGTGTGGCTACAGAAAGAAGGCGGACCGCACCAAACCGGCCCGCAAATGTTCCACGGAGCACCCCCTTGCGTAAATCTACCTTGCCAAAGGGTAGGTGTTCCGCGGTATGGCGTTTTTTTAAGGAAAGTGCGGACGACAAAAGAATTGTAGTTTGCAACCTGTGCCACACCAGAATGAGCCGAGGCATGAACACTAGAAACCTCACCACCACCAGCATGATCCGACACATGGCATCCAAGCACCGTAATAAGTGGGAGGAACGCCTGGATCGCCCATCTGTGTCTGCAGGCCACACCACTGCCTCCTCTTCCCCTGTTTTCGGTGCCGGCCAATCGCCTGTCGAAGGCGCAGGCCCGCATACCTCCCGCCCTGCACCTGTAGCATCTGAAGCACCATCAGCGACCACATCCACTTACCTGTCCCAGCACAGCGTCCAAATGTCGTTACCCCAGGCATTTGAGCGCAAGCGAAAATACCCAGCCACCCACCCACAGGCCATAGCACTAACCTCACACCTTTCCAAATTACTGGCCATCGAAATGCTGCCATTTAGGCTTGTGGACACTGAGTCCTTCCGCAGCCTGATGGCAGCAGCTGTCCCTCGGTACGCGGTCCCCAGCCGCCACTACTTTTCCCGGTGTGCCATCCCCGCATTACACCACCATGTGTCCCGTAACATCACCCGTGCCCTGACCAACGCAGTTACTGGGAAGGTCCACTTAACGACTGACACATGGACAAGTGCTTGTGGCCAGGGACGCTACATTTCCCTGACGGCACACTGGGTGAATGTCGTGGAGGCTGGGAGCGACTCGGACCCTGGGATGGCACGGGTGCTACCCACGCCGAGGATTGCGGGCCCTACCTCCATCAGGGTTTCCGCCAGCACCTACGTTATTGGCTCCTCCTCCTCCGTTTCCACCTCCGAATTCTCTACACGCAGCGCCACTCCCCCATCAGCCAGTAGCTGGAAGCAGTGTAGCACTGCAGTGGGGAAGCGTCAACAGGCCGTGCTGAAGCTGATCTGCCTTGGGGACAAACAGCACATGGCCTCAGAGCTGTTGCAGGGGATTAGTCACCAGACCGAGCAGTGGCTCTCGCCACTCAACCTGCAACCAGGCATGGTTGTGTGTGATAATGGGCGTAACTTGGTGGCAGCTTTGGAGCTCGGCAAGCTCACACACGTACCATGCCTAGCGCATGTATTTAATTTAGTGGTTCAGCGATTTCTAAAAACCTACCCCAATGTGCATGATCTCTTGACCAAGGTGCGCCGCGTGTGTGCACATTTCCGTAAGTCATCTACAGCTTCGGCCGGCCTGTTGAAGCTGCAGCAGCGCTTACAATTGCCAGCTCACCGGCTGCTGTGTGACGTGAGCACGCGCTGGAACTCCACCTTCCACATGTTGGCCCGGCTTTGTGAGCAGCAGAGGGCAGTAGTGGAGTACCAGCTGTTACACGGTCGTCGCCTCTCCGTTCAACTTCCTGTAATCAGAAGTGAGGAGTGGGAATGGATGTCAGACCTCTGCGAGGTTTTATGCAATTTTGAGGAATCGACACAGATGGTGAGCGGCGATAACGCTATTATCAGTGTAACCATCCCACTTCTGTGTCTACTGAAACGCTCGCTGCTCACAATTAAAACCGACGCTTTGCATGTGGAAGAGGTGGAAATGGGGGAGGAAGAGCTTACACAAGGTGATAGCCATAGCACCCTCACTTCGTCTTCTCAGCGACAATTGGAGGAGGCGGAGGAGGAGGAGGAGGAGGAGGAAGACACGGTTGCCTCCGCTACAGAGGGTAGCCATGGAACTTTAGTTCCATCTCTTCAGCGTGGGTGGGCAGAAGAGGAGGAAGAGGATGAGGAGATTGAGAGTCATCCTCCTGGTGAGGACAGCGAAATCTTGCCTGTTGGTACTCTGGCACACATGGCTGACTTTATGTTAGGCTGCCTTTCCCGTGACCCACGCGTTGTACGCATTTTAGACAACACGGATTACTGGGTGTTCACCCTTCTGGACCCCCGCTACAAAGAGAATTTCTCATCTCTCATTCCTCCAGTGGAGAGGACAAGCAAAATGGTGCAATACCAGAAGGTTCTTGTTGAAAAATTGCTCCAAAATTTTCCATCTGACAACGCTGGCGGCAGAGTACGTGCTACCTTGGCCAACCGAGAAGGGGAGAAAAGGGGAGCACACAGCAGTTCCGAGAAAGGCAGGGCAACACTCTCCAAGGCGTGGGACACCTTCATGACACCCCGCCAGCACCCTCACCCTGATGCGCAGCCTAGTGTCACAAGGAGGGAAAAGTTTTGGAAGACGGTGAAGGAGTACGTAGCAGACCGTGTCAGCGTCCTCAATGATCCCTCTGTGCCTTACAACTACTGGGTGTCCAAGCTGGACACGTGGTATGAACTGGCACTCTACGCCTTGGAGGTGCTGGCCTGCCCTGCCGCCAGCGTTCTGTCTGAGCGGGTATTTAGTGCTGCTGGTGGCATCATAACAGATAAGCGTATCTGCCTTTCCACCGACAATGCTGATAGGTTGACACTTATAAAAATGAACAAGACCTGGATTTCCCCTGACTTCTCCACTCCACTGGAGGAAAGCCCCGGGGGAACATAAACTCACTTTATATATGTTATTTACAATGATGGGAATACTCTGTATTCCCATTCACCCCTTCCACCCAAAAAACGGGTATATGGTTGACTCTTAATCTTCTCATCCTCCTCCTCCTCTTCCATATGCCCTGTGCTATAATTTTTATATAGGGCCAGCTCACCAGCGGGCCCTGTGATATAATTTTTATATAGGGCCAGCTCACCAGCGGGCCTTCTCATATGTTTTATTGGGTCAGCTCTCTAACGGGCCCTCTCATATAATGTTTTATAACGTCAGCTCACTAGCGGGCCTTCGCATATAATGTTTAGGATGGTCAGCTCTGCAGCAAACCCTCACCCATAATGTTTTAGATGGTCAGCTCAGCGCACGTTTCCCTCTTAATCATGGCCTCAGTTCAATAAAATCAAGGAAATTTTTGGGAGAATTTGCCTCTGCGCACGTTTCCCTCTTAATCATGGCCTCACTTCAGAAAATCAAGGAAATTTTTGGGAGAATTTGCCTCTGCGCACGTTTCCCTCTTAATCATGGCCTCAGTTCAGAAAATCAAGGAAATTTTTGGGAGAATTTGCCTCTGCGCACGTTTCCCTCTTAATCATGGCCTCACTTCAGAAAATCAAGGAAATTTTTGGGATAATTTGCAGATAATATACAAGTAAATATACAGCAAATATTGTTTGGTAACAATTTTTCGCCTAAAGTCGTTTTTATTTTCCTTTTTGTGTGTTTTATGGTCAGTCTGTAAAAATGGCGTACGACGGGCGAAAGATCGTTCCCAGCAGCGATGTTGGAGTCCAAGATGCATCCAGACATCCTCCCTATGCTGTCCCTGAACCATTTCTGTGGTGTTTCCATCCTTTTCTGCCCTTTTCCTATGGACCAGGCACCCTCCCCTCATCAGAGCAGGGGGTGCCTGGTGTAATGCTCGAGTCCTCCCATTGACTTCAATGGGGCTCGGGTGCTCGGCCGAGCACTCGAGCCTCCGGGGGCGCTCGGTCAGAGCACCCGAACACCCGAGCATTGGGGTGCTCGCTCATCACTAATTACTATCCCTTTAAACAAACAATAATGTGAGTTTTATTGCTGTAGAGCAGTAAGATACATTTATATACACACTACAAAGTATTATTTCCTAAAAAGAGAGACATCAGGGTGGGAAAGAGGGACAGCGGGATTTGCGTCTAAAAGAGGGACTGTTCTTACTAAAGAGGGAAACTTGGGAAGTATGTGCTCTTGGTCAGATATGCCTGTTTAGAAATGGTGTATGCAGGGCTTAAAGGTTGAAGTCCTTTGCTACTAGCCAGACCTGAAAAGTTACTCGCCACTGCAAGCCAAAACATACTAACCAGGGCTGAATTTGTACTCACCAGGGCCAAATTTTCACTCGTCATTGACTAGTGGCCAGTGGAAATTTTTGAGGCCTTGTGTATGCATATTTTTATGCCAGCTTTATTAAAATTAAGTTAAAAAAGAAATTCAGATGAAAAAATAGAAATGATTGAAGATTTCAGTATTCAGAGTGTACTATAAAGGCTCAGTCTTGTTTAAAACGTGAAATGAGTTCATTTTTGAATTTAATGGCAGTATGCCATCTTTATACGTTGACATTTGAAGGAGAAAGATTTACAAATATAGTGCAGAAGCTAAATTATTGCAAAGTGCTGTTTATGGGAGCTGTGTGAGCTTTTCCTGCTTAACACCATTGTATAAAGAGCTCTATCTATTTAAATCACTGCTTTACACCACATACACCAAACAGTTGGCAGTGTGTTATTTATTTTTGGGTGTATGCATATTTATTTTGGGGTGTAGGGTTTCTCTGTGCCCAGGTGCAGCCCATGTACAAACTGGGTGCAGAGAACATATACCGTAAAATCTCAAGTATAATACGCACCTGTGTATAATAGACAGGTGTATATTATACCTAAGATTCTAGGGGAAAACAAGAGTGCCTATGTATAATACGCACCCTTGTTTTCCCCTCTTATGAAAAAAAAAATGAAGCCGGCCAGAACCCTTCCCTCCCTCCCGCAGCCCAATTCGCTCTCACAATAATGCTTACTTGCCCCCACTGACGTCCCCACTGAAGTCCGCTCTGACAGTGAGGCTTACGGTACTTCCTTCCACTGAAGTACCCATCTTCCCAGCGGGCGGCAAGCTTGCATTTGCTGCCCGCTTCCTTCATGGG
The DNA here is from genome assembly GCA_037306005.1 of Rhinophrynus dorsalis. Classification (NCBI taxonomy): domain Eukaryota; kingdom Metazoa; phylum Chordata; class Amphibia; order Anura; family Rhinophrynidae; genus Rhinophrynus; species Rhinophrynus dorsalis. The sequence goes on from CM074721.1 coordinate 201,388,583, forward strand.
CTTTCAGGACCTTCTGCTTCCATTACCATTGGCTGAAGGCAGAAGGTCCTGAAAGCCCATGAAGGAAGCGGGAGGCAAATGCAAGCTTGCCTCCCGCTGGAAATATGGGTACTTCAGTGGAAGGAAGTACCGTAAGCCTCATTGTCAGAGCGGACTTCAGTGGGGATGTCAATGGGGGCAAGTAAGCATTTTTGTGAGAGTGAATTGGGCTGCGGGAGGGTATCTGTCAGCACAATTTTTTTTTTAAATAACTCTCGTGTATAATACGCACCCCCCACTTCACATAAGGTGAAATGGGGTAAAATTGTGTGTATTATACCCGAGATTTTACGGTAAGCAAAATTTCTCTTTTTCCAGCTACAAGATTGGCTAAACGTGGTTTTGTGTTTAAATGATCTGCACAGGAGATTTTGTGATCTGATATGTACTAAGGCAATGATATATAAGCTTGTGTCCATTTAACACGGAAAACATTCAGTTTGTGCATTTTCTTCAACAACTCTTATCCCTGAGAACATTTTGGAAATATTAGTGTTTCCCCTGTTCCTTCTAGATAAAACTTGAACCACTGAAGTCAACAGTAGTGGAGAATTGGGTGGGGTGGGGTATACCTATTACAAGAAAGGTAAGCTTCACTTGAATGTTTTCTTTCTTGTGTATATCAGCCTATAATAGGCATGCAAACATCATTGTTTAAAACAAAACTTCATAAAAGAAATTTACATAGTAACTATGAATTGACTGATGGGAAAAGGTTGTTTTAACTTTCAACAAAACAAATACAATCCCTTTGAGAAGCAGAAATGGGATGGATTGATGGACACAGTTATTATTTTAATGTATATGTTGATATATATAGCCATGCCTCCAATTCTTTCTTCTCAGTGTATTTAAATAATTCAAAAACAATGCTGCTAGACTAGTTTATGATTTTCTACAAGGTAATACATTACTATAACAGTTTTCTACTGGTATGTGAAGTTTTGTTAGAGTGGGTATTCATTGGAATACTTCATGTTCAAAGTGCCTGTGGCCGGTACATTTGTACTCATGGCCATTAGAAAGACACATATATATATAGTTTATATTAGATGATAGATGGGTATTAAGAATATAAAATATAACATTAATGGCTGTCAGTGCACTTGTTTTTTTCAGAGAATCCTAGAAACAATTGTTTGACATTTATGTTTGCATCTGTTGTGTCTTGTTTAGCTATTTTTCCATTAAATTACAGACAAAAATCGCAATTGTCAACTGTTACTCAAGAGTTCCTGGGTATAACTTCCAACCCCTAACCTTGTTTAAAGGGATAGTAATGTTTCATAATAAAAGCAGCTCTAATTAATCATCATAGTATTTGGACCTTGGAGAGTGTTATTTCAGTTCTGTCAGAGTTGTAGTTCAAGAGTAATTCAATGACAAAGTATCCCCCTCCCTCCCCTTTTACTGATGTAACACTGTTCAGCCAGATCAGAAGGGAGGTGCCCAGGTAGATTGCAGAGAGGGACAATCTTCAATTAAGATAAGGGAAAAACCTGAAAAGCTTGTCAACAGGGGCAGGGCTTTCATTGTTCTCATAGGAAGAAGATTGTCCCCTGCTGTTATCTGTCTGGTCTATGGACTGCATTCCACATCTGAGAAGAGATGGCTTACACTACGTAAAAGGGGCGGGAGGGGAAACTTTGCTTGTGAATATCTCTTAAACCATAAAGGATTGAGAGATAAGAGTTATATCATTCTTCATATTTTTTAATGCCTACAAAATAAAATAAAAATAAAATGAAGTATTAATATCCCTTTAAACAAAGAGAGGTCAACTACATCCTTGGGAGAGTGGTATCTCCCCATCTTTCTGTTTCTAACCAGTGGCCTATTTAAATCATGTCTGATAATTAAGCCCTTAAGTGTAATGTGAAATATAGTGTTACTCTCCAGTGATATAAAAAATATATAAAGTCCACTAAACCCTGGGGGTCCTGTTTCCAAAGCAAAATAAGGAGACTCTTGAATTGCCTATCTGGTGGGCAGGTCAATGTGACTGGGCATAAATCAGTTGCTTGGCTATGGGTGAGGGGGATTTAGTATTTATGGGGTCCCTCAGAGCCTGTGTTACTTTAATTTTCTATGGGTGGGAAGTTCATGATCTCCCCTTCATAAATCTAAACAGGTGGGTAGAATAAATTCAATATTTCTCAGGGCTTTAGAAAATTATTATTGTAGAGTTAATGCTCATAGCATGCTATTCAGGCCATGGTGCGCACTGGAGCTATTGCACCCTTCCTCTCCCTGAGCATGTTGCTTGGTGGCAATCTGTTACTAATTTTTATAAGAGGTGGGGACCTTGGAAGCACCATGCAGGTGATCTCTAAATCACATTCATACTGTTTTGGATTAAAAAAAGTGAATTGTTCGTTGATGCAAGATGATAACATCTATCACTTCAAGTCAAAGATCCCACAGATGATATGATTTTTGGGCAAATTTCCAATCACTGTTAGCAGTTTGAGAGATATACATAATTACTAGCCATTTTCCATGACTAACTAACCCCTTGGGTGTTAGATGTCTCCAATGGAGATATTTATAGCATTCAAGTGGTTAAAATAAGTTCATATTATTTCATTTCTGTAGATATCTCATAAGTACTTCTTCACAGGATAAAAAAATTAATAAAACATAGCCATTACATTTTGTTTAATGGTTTCTGTACTCAAACTTAAACTATTCCACATCTTAATAAGAATTCAAGTTTATAATATAAGTGTTACAGAGAAAATGATACTATCATCAGCACCACAGAGTTAAATAGCAATGTTATAATTTTTGGATGGCTTTTGAAATGTACCCACTGGACTAGATATGGAAATGTTGTATATCAAAAGTTCTCTTTCACATTCATGCAGGATTTATGCATTGTGATTTGTTTTAAAGGTTGTGGTATTCTGTAGAAGTTTAAAATACTGTAAATTATTACAATTGCAAGGCATTGGAGACATCATTGATGCCCAATATATGATATTTCAAGACATTCTCTTTCTCGCTTTTCCTCCACCATATTTCTTTCTCTGAATCATTTGTTCTAAACCAGGGTATCATAGCACTTTGGTGTGCCATGGCCGCAAGCTTATGGAGCTGTTATTTCTCTATAAAGGATTTTGTGAATGAGTTTCAAATGTAGAAGAGAAGATTTTAACCACACCAACCCGTGGACCACCTGGCGTCCAGATCCTGGCCAGCAATTATTGGCTGCTAGAGTACATATTAGGAGACTGATCCGCACCAATATAGGAAGCACAAGGTGGGGAGATTCACTAAGCGGTGATAAAGAGGTGATAAAGTGGAGATGACTATGTTATTCTATGGAGCCTATGCAATAAGATTTCTTAAACTTTTGAGATCTTAGTGCATGGGCACTATAGAATAACAAAGGAACTGGAGAAGTCATCTCCACTTCATCACTGCTTAGTGAATCTCCCCCAAGTTTAGCAGGACTCACATTTCTGAGGCTTGTATAAATACTGGTTAGCATGAAATTCATGCTGCAAATAGGATACAGACTAGACAGTAGTATAGTATTATGGAAGGCAAGGAAAACGGGCACAGCAAAATATACATAGAAAGTAATATACAATTGCAAACAGGAGCAATTGACCTGATTGGTTGAGACTGTAATGCAATTGAAGAACTGTAAGAAGGAGCTATAGAGTAAAGATAAAAAAAACAGCACTAGAGACAGGAATAACACCAAATTCAGGGTACAATGCAGATAAAATGGGGAAGAGAGATTGTAAGTACCTGAGGTAGACTACAGGTACCCGGAAAGGTGGATACATAAAAGATATGTTGGAGCACAAAAGGAGACTGAAGCTTGGCACCAGGCAAGCAAGCGGACAGAGATGTACTTTTGACTGACAGGCAGCAGTCACAGTAGATTGTCAGTATACTAGACATGGTCTTTAGGTAGGTAGTTAGCAGGAGGCAGACAGAACAGGGTCCATATTCTTGGCAGTGGTCTTTAGGCAGCAGGCAGACAGACTGGTTCTGTATTCTTGGCAGTGGTCTTTAGGAAGGAGGCAGACAGTAGTTTTTAGGTAGGTGACAGATAGGGCCTCGGTCAGTAAACTGAAGAAATGATAAGCTGGAGAAGTAACCTCCACCTTACCACCTATTTATCACCGGTATGAATCTCCCTGCTTATTTTACTCAACAGGAAAATTACTACAACATTTTTTAAATTAAAAATGGGTACTGCTCCTTTAACTTATTTTTATAAAAATTACAGAAATGTCGCCATATAACAGACACGGTTAATACAACAACCCTAGAACTGTATCTCATTTAAACAAAGAAAAATTAGATCTTAAAAATAAATCTCAGAATACTAACGTTACTAAAAGCAGATTAAACTCTGCATACATAAAATGCATTGGATGCACACTCAAATGGACATTTTGGGCCTGATTTATACATTTACATTTTGCTTGATTTGGCCCAAACTGGATATTTTGGGGCTGATTTACACTTTCATTTAGACTTGGAGACCAGTTACTAGAGACAATATTTTATAGAATATACCTGTAAACCTGCATTGGTTTCCTTCTCAGTGTTGGCAAGTATAGGTCTACATAATGGATGATTTGGATTTGCTCATGTCATCTTTTCAGCTTTGTTGCAGGAAGCTTGAAGAAAACGTTTTTTAAGTCTTCCATTCACAAAGTAGACCAAGGTTGCCCAAGTTCAGTCATGAAATGCTACCAACAGATCAGGATTTAAGGATATCCCTCTTAAAGCATGGTTGAGATAATCAGTGGCTTATTAATTGTGACTGATCCACCTGTGCTTAAACAGGGGAATCCTTATCCTGTTCTGTTGCTAGCCCTTGATGACCAAACTTGGGCATCACTGAGTTAGACAGTTGCATCTACACAAATGCTAAGAGCAGCAAGTAATGAATACCCTTTTCATAGACTGATAGTTTGTGTAACAGTGATTCTGATATTAAAAAACATAAAAAAACGTGAGAAGCTCTGAGGATGAAAAAGACAAGGGTTTGTTCTATGGCTAATCACCGCTCAGCAGGGTCACGTTTAAGGTTTCTAGTACTACTACCTAGTAGACATTTTCACATAGATGCTAGACTAATCCTGCCCAAAAGGGCATTCCAATTCAAAATTGGCAAGCAAGTCCCAGCTGCACAGGAATACTAGCTAACCCCACAGATACATTTTGGACTTGTTACATTTTTTTTTTTTCATACTCTTAGGGGGTCTCCCTAAGAGTGAACGGTAATCCAGATGTAGACCCATTGCTCTCTGTGCCTAGGAAAACCATCTGCACTTCATTGACAAAGCCCAACATGTCTGAAACTTATGTCTGGGGTTATCTAGTGTTCCCACAAAGAGGGGCCTTACTCATCATTTTGGAACTGGACTTCCCTTTCGGGTGGGATTAATCTAATATAAACATGGAAATTTCTCCTTTGTAATAGCACTATAGAGCTAAAATGTGATGCTTCTGAGCAGTGACTAGCCGTACAACAACAAGCCATTGTGCTTTTGTTCATCTTCAGATCCTTTGTTACATTTTTCAAATATTAAAATGTAAGTCCTGGAGAGATCATGATATAAACTAGTGTGCAGGAAGCACATTTTAATCACATGTTTAGTGTCTTTAATAGATTCTTTGTTGGGAAAATCTTTTTTTTAATTCATGCTTGGTGGTTTCTTCACATATTTTATTCTCGCTCTTATCCATTTGTTATGTATTCATGAGTATTGAGTGGTTGAATAGAACATTTAATAAGAACTGATGCATATGTCATTCATATCTCTGGTGGCCCAAAGTCTTTCTTGTGGTGTCCACAGTCAGTTATATAAAAAATGTGCCATGGTTTGTTATATGTGAATAAATAAAACAGTAAAACACTGATGGAAAGAATTCTAAATAGAAAGAACACAATTGCTCAGCTAAATCTGTTTTAGTAGGATTAGTAATGGCTTAGCAAAGTGCTATTTTTTACTGAATCTTAAATATGAATAAGACACACTGTTGTCGCAGAAGGTCTATTTTCTAATGTACCGTAACTTCTCTTTGTTGGAATTCTAGCTCTTCTGCAACAAATACCTTGGAATCCTAAAAGGAAAGTAATATTTAACATGTCAGAAAATGTTGTAGGGTTTTTTCCCCCTGAGTAAAACAATGGTACTACCACTGCTGAAAAGTGTTTTATTCAAAAGTTATTACAGTGCAAACATAATTTTTAGGTGCAATATCACAGTGACCTGAAATTGTACAGTGGTGCTGTTGCTATACCATCTTATGGATATTTATAGTCAACTGACCAGAGTTGTCCATAGCATGGTGTAGCAAAAGCACCACTCTTCACTGAAAGCAGCTAATCAGAGTTTACTATAATACCAGTCAGTCAAAAGCTAGGGGAATTGGTGAACACATAATGCCGATGACTTACTCAATTTTTTCCACCTGGAGAGAATGAAACATATATCACTTTCTTGGCCAAATAATAATTAATTTGGGGTAAATACATTCCATATTAATTTTTTTAATTACTTGCAGGGCAGTAGGAGGGTTGAAATAAAATACGGGGTCTATAGGCCATAAGTTCATATATGTATATACTTACATGATGCTTATAGATCCCCATATTTCCTTTTTCACATTTGTCCTCACCAGACATCAAGTTAGAAGTAGTTGTTGGATTCTTTTGACCCTTACCTTATCAAGATGGAGGGATATAAGAATAATTTGTTTCCAACAGCTTCACACAAACAGTCTCAGTGGTGGCAAAAAGTAGTGCCTCCTCTTTACTAAAAGCAACTCGTCTTATAACACTTAAAAAAACCTTACTTTCCTGTTTCTAAGCACTTGAAATGTATGAGGACTAGGGATGGGTAAATTGTTATTTTTCCTTCCAGGAAATGGGAGAGATGTTTCTCATTTCTGTAGACGTTCCAATAAGAAGGAAAATTAGACAAAAGCTATGGGCAGTAAATAAGCCCATAATTTCAAATGGCTTAACCTTCCTGTGCCATTTCTATTTCTGCATCACAACACACATATAACATATACATACAAAGGTATATGTCTTCACATACATGCCCAAACATTATGGCACATGCACACATACGGATGTGCATTTACACACCTCACTGCACTATTGGAAGATGATGGTAGAATCAGCTTTCTAGCAAGAATTTCCTCATGAGGTGAAATAGGCAGTTTTCCTCTGAGTTCTTCCATTTTTGAACCCACTTCAATGTGTCACAACAAAATGTCACTACAGATCCAGTTCTGGTGTCAGAAAATGGAGCTTAGTTGTCCCTCTATTGTTTAGAATTCTGTGGTTTTATCTAAAGCATTGGGCTATATGCCATAAAACAGCACATTTTCTTTTACTTAGCATGTTCCTAGAGGGGCTTCCTTTCATTTTATGTATTGTTGTTAGATCTTCAGAATGTTAAATAGGGATCCCATAATTAGCCATTTTAAATTGAACACTAATGAAAAAAGCATACCACAGGGCTCCATTTAACAAGCACAGGCCTCTAGGTGTATTGTTTATAAATTGGCTGAATATGGGATCCCAACATGTTAACTATTTACTGACAGCCCTTAAATGAATGGGCACAGTACAAACATGGATACACACTCAGGCAGAAATGTAACAAGGTGGAAATACCTCAGTGGGTAAGGTAATGAGAGGATTTATTTGTGCAATAGCCATTTGCCTAATAATCAATGGCCAGATCTATCTGGCCATTGATTATTCATCAATGAGCGTTAGACAGACACATTGATACATTTAATCTTAATGCATATATTTATGTGCATTGCAGGAATGCTGACATTTATAACATTTTTCATTGTATTTCCCTGCTTCATATATTTATCACACAATTCAAGTCGGCCCTTACAACAATTCACGTCCCTAGTAGGCCTTGTAAGACCCAGTCTGAGCCTGAATTGTGTGTATAGACACTGTATCATCGCATATGGCCACTTTCATCAATAAGATAAGAATAGCATTGGTGAACCCATTCCCTTTTATTAAGGAATGCAATGGACACCCCTCTGGCACTAAAAGAGTTAATTGTCAGCATGTACATCATGAATCATGGTACAGCTACTTTCTGATACTGAGAATGAAACAAATTGCTTTTCTGTATTTCCCCAGAAAGGTAAAGACTTCCTGAGATTCTCTGGTGATGAAATGTTCCATGGGTCTGTGTCAGCATGCATTATTCAGGCTTGCTATAGACCACTAGGAGAAGCAGCATCAGGTTTCTCCCCAGCACCCAACAGGATGTAGTTATGCCCCTGAGACGTACAATGTCCTGTACAGATACCTCAGAGCCAGTTTAGTGCCTATAGATGGCATTATGTACATGGAAAATGCACCTAGAGGACTTAGTACTCCTTACTGTCTTGCTTTGAAGTGAAAAGCGCTTCAACTATAATAATTCTTTAGAGACAAATGACTTTAATGTACATATTTACACTTATTTGCAGGGGAGGGCTGATAACTTTTGGCCTGGGGGGGTAAGTACAATTACGTGGCCTATTTCTATTACCGCTACAGCCCAATGTCCCAGCCCATGCCCTTTGTTAATGTTATATCTGGCATTAATGTTATGGATTAAATCAAGTGATACCCCAGAGCTTATAACTGAAATGGTGGTGCACTACTGATATCACAGAGATGACAACTGAAATAGAGCTACAATACTATTGTAGCTCTGTAAATTCTGTTTACTCCATTTACAGCAGCAAGTGGGAAATTGAGTGAGGCAGTGGCCCACCAGCCCAGATTTATGACCAGCCTGGGGGGCAAGGGCCAGCCCTCCCATACCTTTCAGATGTTAATTTTCTTGCCACTTGCATCATATAGAACTCATTTAGATGACAAGTATTACTACCACCTTGGATGCCTGAGACATCCTATAATATAAAAGGTCAGATATATGTTTGTCCGATGCGGTCATGCACTGTACACACTGCCCAAACGCAGGCCGATGCAGTAATGCGAAGTAGACACTGCTCTGGCCTTCTCTACTGTTCTGGCCTTATATATTATAGGATATGCCTGTGTACACGGGCTTTTACACTAGTCACCAATACATTGCTTTGCATTGCTTTGGAGATGTCTCTAGGATCCAAGGAGTTAAACAAAAGGTAAAAGGTTTAAGGTGCAAAGTGTTTTTCATGTGTTCTCTCTATGTTAAACAACCAACCCTGGATGCATTAAATGAGCCATTAAAACTGGACTAGGTTGTGTGTTGCACATATTATTCCAATGTAGTTCTTCAGAAACAGTCCTCTTTAACTCTTTCAACTATGGTTTGCTCAATTCTACTCACTTTAGAGGGAACACTTGCAGTGAAGCATATTTCTTTTCCACCTGTTCATGATATCTTGTAGAAAATTATTTTCCTCCCATTAACCATTTGGATACTAGAGGCATATATAACATATTGAGGCTTGTGCAGTGAAAAGAACTGATGCAATTATTGGGCAACCCGATTACACTATTTACTTTTAACCCCTTGAATGATGTAAAGTTCTCCAAATGTATAATATTGGAAAATCAAAATGACTAGTAGTAGCCTACAACAAATGAAAAAAGAAAAATAAGTTTATAGATATAACTGGCTGTCCACACCAAGGTAACCCCTTCTGTTAACCCAGACATAGCTGGGAACTCTCCAGATTTGCCCCGGACACTCCGGTTTTCACTCTGCATTACCGGTTTCTTGGGCAGAAGCTGATTCTCCAGGGTGTGGGCAGCTTTTAGGGAAACTCTGCCCATTGGTGCTCCTTCCCACCTAGTTCCTCCCATTTCCCTCCCACTTCTCCTCCTTCCCCAGACTATTCTAGGCACGGTTTGCTAGTTTTTGAAGCCACACCCCCACTTGTGAGTAGGCTCCACCCACTTTTGATGCAAATTGCATCATTTACCCTACCCAACAACACCATAGGACTCGCCCTCTTTAGAGTCTTTAGAGTCCAGAATAAAAAGTTCTTAGGTATGGTGCCAGAGTGGTGCAGAACGCATTGCATTGCAGGGCATTGAGTACCCCTCTGGCACGCAAAGGGCTAAATAAATTTGGGTGAATGCATGTATCCACCAGTACCGCTCCATGTATGTGAGCTTCCAACTCCAGTAGCTGTGCTTCAGTCTATGCACTAGAGAGTATGATCACTGTAGTGCATACCGGTGTGCACACACTCTGCCATTGTTAAGACTTTAACCCTTTGAGCGCCAGAGGGTTACGCAACACAATGCAAAGCAATGCATTGCATACCCCTCTGGTACTCAAAGAGTTAGTGCCACAAGCTCATTATGTCTGCCATAACACACACAGGAAAATTGAGTATATTTACACTATTTTCTCACTGCCTTATTTAACCTTTTGAGTGTCAGAAGGTTATGCAACACATTGCTCTGCAATACACTGTGTACCCCTCTGGCACTTAAAGCGTTAATACGTGGTGTTAAACATGGAGCAAAGGAAATGAACAACCCAAAATGCTCATAGACTGCCCTATTTCCTTCAGCTTGGCACTAAAGTGAGAACTTCAGTCTAAGTAGCTTAGTAAATTGACATTAGGCAGACATAGGACTAGAGAATTAATGCTAGCTCCTGTTTTTCACAGAATCCTATTTGTACATTCCTTATTTGTTGCATATGGTTTCCCTTTAATGGTAACAGCCTGTTCAGAATGTGCTGCACCTGTGTAAGTCTCACTCCTCTGTTATTTTGTCAGCTACCATTGCAGTCATTTGTTTTAAAACCTGACACCTTTGGGGATCCTGTTCATATTCCCTGAAACCATAAGGAGGACTTACACCTCCCAATAATAATCCCCCTGTTTACCTTACTATAACTATAAATCTTAATGGCCTCTATGAATTTTGACCTTGTTACAAACATGCCCTTGAGGACCAGCTCCAATCAGTCCTGGATATTATGTCCATGAAGGCAGACATGCTGGCAGTTTCTCAAACTAAAGCAGGCAGAGGGCATGAGCCTCCTTAACCCTTTAAAGGGATACTAATGTTTCATAGTAAAAGCAGCTCTAATTAATCATCATAGTATTTGGACTTTGGAGAGTGTTATTTCAATTCTGTCAGAGTTGTAGTTCAAGAGTAATTCAATTACAAAGTATCCCCCTCCCGCCCCTTTTACTGATGTAAGACTGCTCAGCCAGAGCAGAAGGGAGGTGCCCAGGTAGACTGCAGAGAGGGACAATCTTCAATTAAGATAAGGGAAAAACCTGAAAAACTTGTCAAGGGGGTCAGGGTTTTCATTGTTCTTATAGGAACAAGATTGTCCCCTGCTGTTATCTGTTTGGTCTATGGACTGCATTCCACATCTGAGAAGAGATGGCTTACACTAGGTAAAAGGGGCGGGAGGGAGAAACTTTGCTTGTGAATATCTCTTAAACCATAAAGGTTTGAGAGATAAGACTTATATTGTTTTTCATGTTTTTTAATGCCTTCAAAATAAAATAAAGATAAAACAAAGTATTACTATCCCTTTAAGGACCAGGACAATATGCAAGCAGAGTTTGAGGTCCAGTGTTTCTGCTAGAAAGTGCCATTTCCACCTTCATGGAAATCACAGAACTGACATTCATTTCTGATGGAAGATATTGTGGGAAATACACTAAGGTGTGATAAAGAGGTGATAAAGCAGAGAAGACTTCTCCAGTAATATTACTTCTCCATTTCCTATGTTATTCTATGGAGCCAATGCTCTAAGAGATTTTAGTGTATAGGCTCTATAGAATAACATAGGAAGTGGAGAAATTATATCACTGGAGAAGTCATCTCTTTATCACCCCTTAGTGCATAACCCCAGTTGTATCTTTTGTACAAAGGCACATGGAAACATTTTTTAAAAAAAGCTATTAGCATTTTGTTACCCAAGTAAGGAGTTATTATTAGGAAGCAATATGTTTTACATCTGTCTGGTCCTTAATGGATTAATACTAATATGTATGAAAGCAACTTCCACCCTTTACATGAGCACACACTCATTTGGTCTGCTGAAAATATGCAGCCTTTATTATTTTACAAGTTGTGCTTCTTGACATAATGATAGATTCCAGCAGAAAAAAATCAATTGAAACACAAGCTTCTGACAAGAAACATTCCTCATGTGTGTCATCACTCACAGGTGGGTCTAATATGGCCTTTACTGCAGCGTGCTTGGTTTATTCCTCTGCACCTTGTGATGGCCTTCACTGTGAGTACAGCTGGCTTTTGTATGATAACTTATTAAACTTTAATGCCAACTTGTTTACCGACGTCTCTATTTCCTCTCCCTCCATATGCAATATTCACATATGGTTATTAAAATATTTAATTTGTTACATAAATTAGAGTTATTTTGATAGATCTGGGGCCTTACGCATAAAGAAAAAAGGAGAGCAATTCTAGAGCAAACCAACTGTACAATGGGTATAAATAACATGTACTGATTTAAATGGAACTTTTAACTCCTTGAAAGGTCTCCGACACGTTCCTCTCTAGCATTCAAGCTGTTAAAATCCCATTGAAATTAATAGGTATTTTAATGTCTTTCCCCTGTGGAGCAGTTGATTTGCTACAGCAATGCACCTCATTAACCTGATGGTTCAGGCCCTATGTTTCATGTTCTTGTCTTTTGGATTTAGGTTCTCCTGGTAGAATAGCCAGATTCCAAAAGAGCCTTTTTGGTGGGAGAAAGATAGATATTCTTGATTTATTTTTTTCTTTATATCTGCACTTTCCTGATTATAGTGAGCTCTATTCAAGCTTGATTTTAGCTCACAACCCCTCACAGCATACAGTGGGCTTCAATAAGGCTGCATATACTGTAAGGAACACCAGGGGGGGGAGATGCACTAAAGTGTGATGAAGAGGAGATAACTTCTCCAGTGATACCACTTCTCCAATTCCTCTGGTATTCTATGGAGCCAATACACTAAGTGGGAGAAATCTTACTGTATTGGCTCCATGGAATAACATAGGCATTGGAGAAGTTATATCATTGGAGACATTATCTTCTCTTTATCATCTATTTATCACACCTTAGTGCATAACTATTGTTATCAGTCTTTATCAGATTGCAAACATAACTAGCAGTACATGACAATAATGATCAAATTCTCAACAAATAAACTATATCCTGCAGATTTAACTGAGTGCTGTATGAAAAACAGTTACTTAGGTAAATAATTGTGTTAACCATTCAGTTATACAAAATAGGGTGTCTTTCCCATATAAAGAGATCTTCAGGTTTTTATAGTAGTTGCTGCCAGGAAGTGATTCCCTTAATTTCAGGGTCATTTTTCTCCACAACTTTTTACAGTTATGGAACTTACAAATAATATCATGGTACTTATAAACAATGTAAGTTATAGCTCAAACAAACAATATCATGGTACTTACAAACAATGTAAGTTATAGCTCAAACAAACAATATCATGGTACTTACAAACAATGTAAGTTATGGTACTAACGAGAAATATCATGGTACTTACAAACAATGTAAGTTATGGTACTAACGAGAAATATCATGGCACTTATAAACAATGTAAGTTATGGTACTAACAAACAATATCATGGTACTTACAAACAATGTAAGTTATGGTACTAACAAACAATATCATGGTACTTATAAACAATGTAATTTATGGTACTAACAAACAATATCATGGTACTTACAAACAATGTAAGTTACAGTACTAACAAACAATATCATGGTACTTACAAACAATGTAAGTTACAGTACTAACAAACAATATCATGGTACTTACAAACAATGTAAGTTACGGTACTAACAAACAATATCATGGTACTTACAAACAATGTAATTTACGGTACTAACAAACAATATCATGGTACTTACAAACAATGTAAGTTACAGTACTAACAAACAATATCAGTGAATCCCTTTTCTCACCTTGCTTTCTTCCTTCCCCCATTTATATATATTTTAGTCTTAAATAAATACTGTGGGCTGTATTCAGGAAACTAAGGAAAGAGGAGCAATTCCAGAGCAAACCAAATGTACCATGGGGGGAAAAATGAAAATCCCCCAAATTATGAATTACTTAAATAGGGCTTTTAAACCCTTGAAGGCTAGCTTAAACCTTTGAATGTGTAGATTTGCAATGTGTTGAAGGCTACTCTAGAATTTAATGGGTTAGAAACCCAATTTAAATCATTTGGAGATTTTAATTGTCCAATATGGTGTAGCTGGTTTGCTCCAGCTTACTTCTCTTTAGATAGCAGAACACAGAACTGCAGGCTTTGGCAGGAGATATGGGAGAGTTGCTACTATTAGAATGGTGGCAAGACTTTACCAAGACCAAGTGGTCATGTTATTTTTTACAATCAGTAAAGAAGCTTTGTGTTTTTTTTAAATAATTATTTTCACCCTTTCTTTCTAATGCTGTTTTATAACCAGTGTGGGTTTTCCTTATAATTATATTGAATACATTTGCTAGATACTGATTATATTTCCATAGTTTCCATCTGAAGTAAACACAGCAGGTATAAGAAGTGGACTTTAATGCACTTTTTAATGAATCCTTTATAGCCGCTTGAGGTCACTAGTCTGAAAATAGAAACTAACATTCAAGATTTGCTCACAGCTTCAGGTGAATTTGCGAAGTACTTACATGCGTCTGCTCTGCCCAACTGATATACTTAAAAGGGACATAGTAATATTTTTGTTGGGTTTCAAAGATATTTTAAAATGATCTATATGTTCTATTACCCATCTTTTATTTATAAAACTAGTTTTTGACTTATTTTGATTTGTTTGATTGTGTTAATTAAGTCAAGTTGCACAGGCAGTTACTGTTTATGCCCTACATTATCTTCCCCACTCACTGTCACTCAACCCTATCCTATTCACTGAAACTGCATGCTGAGCAGCATCAGTGAGAGGAGAATGTAATGTAGGGCTAAGACATGGGGTGCTTGCATGGCATGCCTTACATAACATAATCTATACATCTAATTCACTCAAATACATATTTTCAAAATTGATAATGGATACAAGCTGTTTAAAAAGCACAAATGTTTCTTTTAGATGGTAGGGCCAGTTTAAGCTGTGGGATGTTAAAAACAATCCAGTAGGTATATGTATGTATTTATTGTACATTGGCTCTGTTAAACAGAAGTTAAAAGTGGAGGAGAAAAATGAGATGAGTATGGCAGAAAAAACAGAAGAAACTAAGATAGATCTGCATTCTTATTTTTGTCCTCACATTTGTTATTCACATAAAAATATTAAAACAATTCAACAAGATTATTTCCACAACAACACACAATGACTTATAATTCCTTCTGCTCTCATGACATCAGTTTTGAAATCCCTCCTAACAGCCTTGGTTTATGATGCTCATTTATGTGTCCTTCCACGGATTGGCTTTCATCAGTGGGAGGTTTAAAAGAAAAAGGGGAAGAAGGAAGAAGAAACCAGCTGAATCCAGAGGCCCTGAGAAATTCAATTAAGTGAAATACCAATAATTAACTGCATGTTTCTAAGATTTCAGAGGCCAGTTATTAGTGTCAGGGATAAGCTCCCCAGTGCAGTATTTATTATGTAAATAAATTGTTTTAATCTTTGAGGAACTACCCCTGATCTTATATTTAGAGCTCTTTCACATGGGAGACAGAATTTTAGCAGTCTCCTGCTACAGTAGCCTGGGTTCTTTCTCTCACCTTTGCTGCATTCCACTGCCGATTCAGAATCAGAAGAGGCTTATTTGAAATCAGTCCAAGTGACAGTCAGTCAATATTATTGGTTGGTGCACAGATCTGTCAGCCATTCACTGGATGTTGCTATGAACATTGCAGTCTCTAGTAATGTTGATGTGACAGGTCTGCAGGTGGCCACACAGGCCACCATACAAACCTTCCTGGTTGGTCTTTACTGTGATCCTGTGGGAATGCAGTAGAGATACAGTATTCTGGATTTTGGTGCATTTACAAGAGACGATAGTTACCTTTGTGAAATTCACCATAATCCTACATAGTACCTTTCACAGTGAGTGACATCACCACAGCAACATCACTTTGACCTCTGAATATTATACAGGGGTCCAATTAGTGTACTGAATCTTCAGCATCGCTCTATGAACATATATCTGTCTTGATTTGATTTATCAAGGAATTGTACCTCACAGATAAAGTGAGGCTGATGTACTAAGGAGAGAGCAATTCTGATGCAAGCCAATGGCACCACAGGGTCTGATAACATTTTCCCTTGATTTTAATGGGATTTTAAAAAGAAAACTGCTAGAGAGTTCATCAACATATAGCACTGGAGACATCATAGCATTCAAATGATTAGCATCCCTATTCAGTTTGGTGGAAACTTGAGGAATTGTATTTGTCCCCTATGATGTAGTCAGTATGCCCTAGATTTGCACAGATACTTCTTAATACATCAGCACACTCCTCTGGTCCTTAAGGGGTTAATATATTTTGTAAGAACTACTAAAGTTCAAGAAATGTGAAAGTTTTGACCATTAATCAGCGATACGTGTTATTTCATGACTCTCTGTACAAAGTAAAGTGCAATTTTTAATGGAGACTCAAAACGTAACCTTAAATTCAGATCATAAACATTAACGGTTTAGAGACTATTGGTTTAACGTTATTTATCTTCCTAGTATATCTTATGTTTTAGTACAACTGTCTAGAGCAAACCACATTCTTAAAAGGCAGATATTTTGTTGGTTTTATGGATATCCTGAATTCTGCACAATAGGCAATCATTTTGAGTGACCTGAAGAAAAGTATTTTGAATGTGGACCTAGATTACACTGCAACTGATCAATAGCTTTGTCTAATAGATTCCTAATGAAATTTGTAGATAATCAATCCGTTTGATATAGTCATTGACCGTAATTTGATCAGGCTGTTGAGAATCCTGGTCTGATTGCTGCATGCACCTCTAACAAATTAAAGGGGTAGTAATGTTTGACAATAAAAGCAGCTTCAATTAATCTTCATAGTATTTGAGCCATAAAGTGTGTTATTTCATTACTGTCAGAGTTGTAGTTCAAGAGTAATTGAATGATAAAGTACCCCCCTCCTGTCCATTTTTCTGATGTAACACTGCTCAACTCAGAGCAGCAAGATGGATCACAGAAAGGGACAATCTTGTGAGCATAAGGAAAAACCTGTCAAGGGGGGCAGGGTTTTTCTTATGCTTTCAGTAAGAAAAGTGTCCCTTGCTGTGAGCTGTCCGGTCCCAGGACCAGATTCCACATCTGAGGGGAGGTGGCTTACACTAGGTAAAGGATTATCCCACAACTATAAGTGGTGCAATTGGGCTGCATTGTGAACTAAAATGCATTAGGACTGCCCAAGTGCTAGGCCTTTTGAGAAGCTAGAAATTCCCAAGCATTAGAAGTAGATGTACCACTGAGCTAAAATGGCTTGTACTTTGTTTTTATACTTGGCAGATCCCATTCCTGAAAAAAAGTGTTTTCAAATATTACAGTGTTACATATTAAAGGGTTGAGCATTGACTAAAAGAACCAGCCTATCTCTTTTAGCGTTATTACACTGTAAAATGTTACCAAGGATAACACAAATTTGTGGCCACTGTTTTAATGTAGTAAAGACCACAAACCAATAATGCATGGTACTCTAAGTCTGATAAAACACCTGTAAAGTAGCCTTTCACATATTACTCATGCTTACACTAAGTCTATAAAAGTGTGATTTTTTGTAGCAGATTTGTAATGCATTCCCAGGGCTTGGAGTGTATTTGTAAAGCATATATCATCTGATGACATAAAATCAATATATTTAATGTGCAGACAATTGTTCATTCCAAAGAAAAGACATTTATGCTTGAATTTAATAACAGGCAAGTTGAACTAGCAATGTACTGCTCCTTAGTTATTAAAGTGCCTTATAAGTGAGGATTAGAAATGGCCTTAATTGGAATGTGTAATCCTAGCAGGGAATATATTTATTAGAATAAGCTTATTTACTTGACATGCAAATTCTTGCATATTTAGTGGTATTCTTTAAGGCATGTTAGGTTTTATCAGGAATGACAATTTAATAATATCAATGAAATAAAGGATTTCTTGTATGTTCATTAAATGCTGTTTAATACATTATTAAAATTAATTTTTCACTGTTAGCACTTCAACCACAGCAACTTGTAATTTTACTGCTAAATGTGAAAAATAAAATCTGAATTTCTTTGAAAGATTCTTTTGATTAAAACTGTGTACAGTATTGCAAACACAAAATAAAATCAACTGCAAATTACAAGGCACACATACATCCTCCCCCACTATATTTTAATTTTATCTTTTTAAGGATAAAAATATATTGAACAGGACAAAAATTGGCTGTGTTCATTGCACTGTTTACTTGTTCTTTATATTGACAGTTGGTAGCATAAGCCTTTTAAACAACAAAGGCTAGCAGCTCCACAGACAATCTGTGATAAAAGGAGGAAAATGAAATCACTATGGAAACTGGAGAAAGGATCTAACAGCTTTCTTTCTAAAGTAAATGTCTGATGTCTGTGACTGCAGGGAAATAAAATTCATAAATTTGTATGATTTTATCATTCTGTTCTGTTATCTTAGATTATGCCATTTCCAAACCATACGACCTTGGCTTTATTAAGAGATCCTTTGCAGAAATTGTTACTGTTTAGCACTAGAAAAACAAGAATGCAATGAGGGGAGGAGTGAAAACCTAGTCTGCTTCTTAAATGATTATTTTTTTAAATCACACAGAGCTGGCTCCTGGAATGAAGACCACTGTGAGTCTTTCAGCAATGCAGCAACCAGGGGAACTGTATGCCAGTCAGAAAACAGAGCATCATCCAATTGCATGCCTGCCTTTGATCTTGGACTGAGAAACTCAGAACCTCTCCCTCCAATCCAGAAGCAAATAAATAGTAAGGAGAAGAGACATCCCTCGATTCAGTGCACAGACACTCTGAGACAGGAAAACGAAGGCGACTGTCATTACAGAAGAACAGATGAACCTGTTTGGATTGCAGACTGCAGCAAATACCTGTCTCCCCATAGGAGTTTCAGAGTTCTTCCAACATCATCAGACAATGCAGAAAACATCGGCTTGCACAGGCCAGTGTCTTTATCTGAAAACAAAGCCAGTCATTCTTCCAGCACACCTGCAACAGAAGAGCAAGGAGGACTGGAACAGAATAAGATCTCTGCTCATCCTGAATCCCATCCAGTCTCAGAAAATAATCAGAAGAAGAAAGACGACAAATCTCTTGGTAGGTGAATCACTTACTATGCCATCTGGATCTAAGTGCCTTACTAGAAACATTTCTTACAAAAACATACCAATTTAATATTTATATTTTAGTGAGTTTAGATTGTTCAGCACTTTTTAAGCCTCTCAAACATATTTTTATTTAAACGGGATTTTAAATGTGTGGTGCCAAAATGCATAAGCTGGGGTATTTAACCCTTTATAAGCAATTAAAATACCAGATAAGCAGAACATCAGAGCAAATGTCTCAAATAAATTTTATTTACATTGAATTTTTTTTTTTTTTTTTTAAGGAAACTCTTATAATACATGTCAGACATTAATACAGACTTATAGCAATACATAAATACACTCATGTCACGTTTCTTTAAGAAACCTATGTTAAATAAAAGTGTTCTCATTCTGGGACACACCAAATTCCAAACATTTGCGTGGATTCACTTTGGCTTTTAACCCCTCAATATATCTTGAAGCAATGCATTGCAGACCTTTCTAGAAATCAAGAGATGAGCATCCCCCATTTAACTCTCTGAGTGCCACAGGGTTGCCCAACACATCACGTTATCAGTCCTCTATAATATAATTGGTTTGCCCCACTTTTCTTTTAAACCTTTGAGTGCTAGAGGGGTACGCAACGCATTGCTCTGCAATGCGTTGCGTACCCCTCTGGCACTCAAAGGGTTAACCCTCAAAGTGTTAAACACGGGGCTCTTAGGGTATAAACTTACTCTTTTTATTGCATTCAGTGATGGTTTCTCTGTTATTATGTGTTATGTGTTTTCTGATGATATTTGCTGTTTAAATGCAATGCTGGTAACTTTCTGACATAGATCATTAATATATATATTTTCACTTAACTTTTAATGTAAGATTCGGAACCAGACAAGAGAGAGCATGATGAAGCTACCAGGGCAGCTCTAAGTGTGGTGTTTCCTCCATCTACCTACTCCACAAACGGCCTTTCAAGACCAGGGACACCAACAGAAATGCACATTGAGAGGTAAGTGGTTCATATAAGACAATGCATTGTTACAGAAGGCAAGGAGAATATATCAAGTTATCCATATGCTACAAATACTAACATGTCCTTAAACCTTAAAATAGAATAAAAAAGTCTATTGATTTTTCAGTTTTGTTTCATTTATTTATTTATCATTTAATTAGCTTCTTTGTCATTTCTCTGGATTAATGTATTGTGATATTAATTCATAGTCTACAGGGCATATGTATAAGGGCAAACATTGTGCAATTCTGATTCAACCCAACTGCACCATACTAATCTAATGAAAACCTCTGACCTATAAATGTGGCTTTTAACACCTCAATTGTAAAGAAAACTGGCTGCCTAGATGTTTATAGCAACACATTCTAAGATAGCCAGTCCACTAAGCTAGCCAAATCATAATGTTCTCAAATCTTTATGTAGGTAAATTTGCTCTGATTCTCTTACTGTCTGTCTGTCTGTCTGTCTGTCTGTCTCTCTCTGTTTCTGACTGTCTTCCTGTCTCTTTAATTTCACAAATAGACGGTGAGTATAAAAGAAGGATAGCTATAGATTAAATGGACAAAACATATCTATCATTAACTACATCCAGTGTTGGTGTAAATATCATTCACTTTCCTACAATCAGTCTGAAATACTTCAATTTTTAAAGCAAATAATTACAACAAATCGAAATGTAAGGTTGGATTTTTATATTTAATGAATATTGAAAATAAAAAGTGAATGAAACCTTGGGAAGTTACCCGTGCACTGCTTTGCAATTATTTACTGCAATCTCTAACCTCCATATCATTAAAATATACAATTTTAACCCTTCGAGCCCTTCTTCAAAGCATTGTGGAGCAAAGTATTAACAGGATTAAGCTTTGTATAAAAAGTATGAATATTGGGGAGATACAAGATGAATAATATGAGCTTTTTATTATTGCACTACATGCAAACCATAGCCAGCATGCATAGAAAATGTCAATATCTTATGAATTGATTTTCTTTCTCCAAAACTGTTTTGTGCTTGTCAGATAGCATTAGGAATGTCAAAACAAGTGCAGAGCTTAACAAGCCTAGGGTTATCCAGGGTTATCTAGGGTGACAACATGAAAAATACTGCAATAAACATGCTACGCTTGTTCCCAAACTGACCACTTACCAAAATAAACATAAGCGCTCCTATTTCTAAAGGAAAGTGGGGTATCTTTGGAGAAAATCAAATGCTCTATAGTGGCAACTGAATATTTCTCAAAGTTACCATTGATTTAAATGAGACTTTTAACCTCATAAATGCTAAATCTCCATTGCATTAGCAAGCAATGCATTTTGGACCTCTCTTGCATTCTAGTGGTTAATAGTTCCATTTAAATCAGTGGGTATTTTTAGCTCTGCTCTATAGGGCAGTTAGTTTGCCCCAGAATTATTTGTTGGGGCAGATGTAGTAAGCTTTGATAAGGGTCCAGACTGACGATAATGTGTTACATGTAACAGCTGCTCTGTTGGTTCCATGTGTATTTGAATCAGCTGTTAAGCGGGGCAATGAATTGTGTTTGTTATAACCCTTTGAGTACCACAGGCATGTGTAGTGCATTGCAAACAATGAGTTGCACATCCCTATGGCACTCAGTGGGTTAAGGGAGAACTGTGGTGTTCTTGGTGCTGAAATCTGAGCGCATAGTCTCCGCTACCCCATTTGCCCTTCCTAACACATCACCAGGTTTGTGCCAACCCTACAGGCTAACAATTAAAGTTTCTCCCCCTCTCCTTGCATAGATAATTCTTAGGACATGTGGCAAAGTATGTCATATTCTTCAGGGAGAGGTGATCACCATACATCCCCAGACACACTTCACAGTGGCATCGATCCTTAGTGCATCTCGTTAGACACACATATGCCTTAATCTCATGCTGCGACAGCTTGTCCTAAATGACTTCACATGCTTCCAAGCTGATATTTATTGGCAAATGTATACAGGAAAAGTGGTCTGGAGCAAGCTAACTGCACTCAGGGGATAAACATACAGTGGGTTTGTTAACCCTTCGAAAGCTAGAATGTTGTCCAATGCATTCCAGTGGAAACCTCTCTAGCATTCGTGGGTTTAAAATCCCCATTTAACCCTCTGAATGCCAGACAGGTATCCAACGCATTGCAACGCAATGGCACTCAAAGGGTAACATCAATAGGTTGTTTTATTTGTTCTCTATGCTACAGTCTCTTTGGCCCCCACATTATTCCACATTTGTCATTGTGAATGTGGCCCTTAGTAACACTCACTGAGACACCATTTTTAGCTTGATACTATACTGTCCACTAAAAGAAAACTCCATTTACAGATTTCCTAAATACACTTTAGCAGCATACTAATGCATTCCACTCAAGCTGCATAATACATTGTTTTTTGACAACTTAACCCTTTGAATGTGTTGGATACTTCTCTGGCGCTCAAAGGGTTAATCCTTTGGTTATATCATGTTTAGAGTTTAGGGATCACATACAAATGAATGTAACACATAAGCCATCTTGTAGGACTATAGTATTATGATTACTCATGAACGCTCTTTGAGGCTGATGTACTAAAAGTCTTTGACTTGAAAACCGTTATTTTAAATGAGATGTTTAACCCCTTGAATGATACAGTGGTCGTAAACACTGGATACATCTCTAGCATTTAAGAGATTAAAAGCCTCATTTGAGTGAATGGGACATTGGGTAGTTTTTATTTGTCCCCTATAGTGCAGCTGGTTCGAGCCAGAATTTCTAATGTTCCTCATAGTACATTAGCCTCAGTGGAAGCTTACTTTTAATACCAAATGCAGCATTGTCGTGGGAGGTTGTGGCAGGGGGGGACTGAGACTGTATTTGCATTTTTTTAACCCTTTGAATGCCAGAGGGGTATACAGTGCATCGCTATGCACACTCCTCTGGCACTCAAAGGTTGTCTCTCAATTATATCATGTCCTGAAATAAAGATTTTAATATGTGTTTTCCTTTGTAGTTGCTTAGTTAATTTTATCAGTCATCCAGTAAAATGTTCCCTGAATCCAAACCATAGTTTATAAAGAATTCAAATTTGAATGAGCTGAAGAAAAGCAATTTTGGAGCTCACCCGCTGCACAACGGGGAACAAAAAAATAATTGGGGGGAATCCTCATTTATTTAATCCTTTGAGTGCCATTGGGGTATGCACCCCCATTGCAAAGCATAGAGTTCTGTACTACTCTTTCCCTCATAGGATGTAAATAGGGCTTCACTGTCGCAAAGCAATGTTTTGCAGACCCCTCTGTCAATCTAGGGGTTAAAGTCCCTTTGAGGATTTGCTTTTACCTGCATTTGCTGTTGCGTTGCTCAAGAATGACATTTATTTAGCGTCTAGTTTCTTTTTTACACAGAATTGTATTTTAATATTTAGTAATTAACTTACAATATACCTGTTCAATACAAACTGATACAATACCTAGATTATATAGGATAATTGCCATGAAAATGTTATCTGGCATTTAAACAAAATCATATGTAATAAATGAGTGCCAGAGAGGCGTTGGACACCTCTCTGGCACTCAAAGAGTTAATGATACACAAACACCCAGAATACTTTAGTAGCAATGCATGCATTCACAGTAAAATAACAGCTGATCCCTCCCGCTCTTTTTGTCTGACTGGTCTGGTAATGTGATAAGAGAATTACATTGTTCTTAGCTATAAAAAGCTGATCACATGACATGCAAAGGGATCCATCATATATCATGGTGTAACCTCTTCCTTGAGAGATTGAACAAATGATTGACCATATTCAGGAAGGCAAAAAGGGCTAATGATGTAGAAAACCAACTGCATCAAAGATAACAAATACACTTTTTTTTGTTTTTTTTTGCAAATTCACATTTTTAACTCCTGGAATGCTAGAAAGGTCTTCAGTGCACTGGATACCTCTAGCATTGAAGGAGTTAAATCAATGACAATGTATTGTATTAATGGTATGTTTCTACCATTGTGGAGCTGGTTTCCCCAAACTGCCCATCGCTTTCTTTGTGCATAAGGTCTACTGCGTTTTCTAAAGCAGGGTAACATTTAACCCTTTGAGTGCCAGAGGGGTATGCAACGCATTTCAAAGCAATGCGTTGCGTACCCCTCTGGCACTCAAAGGGTCACACGTGTTGATCTAGATTAACCCCTTAATGACCAGAGGAGTATACATTGCTTTCTAATGCATTGCTCCCCTCACTAGTCCATAAGTGGTTAATAAGTAAGAAAGTATTTATATCTTATATGTGTTTGACATCAAAGTTCAACTCATCAGCTCATACTACAATTGCTACCAAGCTAAAATTCAGTGAAAATAGCTCTTTCTACTGCAGTACATTACACTATACATAAACGTAGGATGCTCAGTAATCTAACACTGTTGTGATATTCATAACAGTATTGCACTGTATTTTAATACCCCAGTACCCCTGGTAATTGCAAGCGAGCTTAAAAAAAGACATGGGCATTGGCTTGCTGAGGACTGACAGGAGTCTGAGATGGCTGGATTCATGTCTGTCTCTGAAACAATAGTTACCTGTAGTCCGTATGGGCTGCTTGGCAGACAACATCAATCCGTATAAGGTCTGCCTCTGTTAGGGACTTCTCAGCAAGAATCCCTAATGACAGTCTACTTTTCATTAAAAGAAAGAAAAAAGAAAATGCCCATACCCTCTTGATGAAGGACAGAGCTTTTGATGCTTTTACTTGTGTCATTTCCATTCAGCCTTGGCTTGTCCTGAGGTTTTAGTTCAGAGTGTAGTAGTCAGCAGGCTATCTGTTCCCTCTCCTTCAACCCCCCCCCCCTTCTCTGGCAGGCAGATTACTGTCATAGCTGTAAGAGGCACACAGTAGATGCAATCTCCTAGGTGGTTATAGCAGGCATTGAGGTGAAACAATAGAGAAGACCATTCCTTTTTTCTTACAAATTGATGGTAAGAAAGCTTACACAATAAGTCACACAGAATATAACAATGACCTGGAACAATGATCGCTGCAATATAAACATTTTCAACTACAGTGATGTGTTCTGGCTATTACCAGTCTCCAATCCACAACATTAGCACATATATATTACTTAGGAATAACTATTTTATGTAGCATATTACACCTTCAGAGTGCTGAACTAAGAAGCAATGCTCTATCATTCCAGGGGTAAAAAGCCCCACTTCAATAAATGGGAATTGTAACCCTTTGAGCGCCAGAGGGGTATCTGTCGGATACCCCTCTGGCACTCAAATGGTTAATTCCTTTTCTCAGTTTGGTTTGCCCCAGAACTGGTCAAATGTTTCATATTGCAGAATCTTCCATGTGTAAGTAGAATGATCATTTCATAGATAATGGTAACATCATTTTTAACCCTTTAAAGAACAGATGGGTGTGCAAAGCATTGTGAAACAATGGGGACGATGCATTAACCCTTTGAGTGCCAGAGTGGTACGGAATGCATTCCCTACCACCCTGGCACTCAAAGGGTTAAAGTGTGATAAAAAGGTGATCAACTGTAGATGATTTATCCAGTGAAATCACTTCTACAAATCCCATGGTATTCTATGCAGCCAATACACTAAGATTTCTCAAGCTCTGGAGATCTTAGTGCATAGACTCTATAGAATAACATAGGAACTGGAGAAGTGATATCACTGGAGATGTCATCTCCACTCTATCACCTCGTTATCACACCTTAGTGCATCTCCCTCAGTGTATTGTACCACTACTGACCCAAAAAGGCTTAATAAACAAAAGAGCTAGAAACTTGCTAAATATTTTAAAGATCATCTGCAATATTAAACAACAGTGTCACATAATCTACTTTGTATTTATGTTTATGCCCTTTAAACTAGACTGAGATCACATCATTTTAAAATAGTAACAAGGCTTACTGCTAGTTTTAGATGGTGCAATACAAATAAGGGACTGCAGACTGATGCCATTATTAATCCACCCTCTATGATTTTTATAGTATAGGACTCCTAGATAGCAAACTGCATACAATCATTTGTATTTATATAGAGTTGCCTATAGTGGTGGAAATGTACATAATTACTTCACTGACTGAAGTAAGATTCACTTGTATTGAGAAAATATATGTCAAAGACTGAAAATATATATAAACTGCTTCTCATTTCTAACGAGGGAACTAAACATGGCTTCTAGCTGAGCATTCCAATAATGTGATACTAAATAATGTGGCTTGTTATACGTCTGTGTTCCATATTCCCCAAAGTATACTGCAGCATGGGTTATGTAGGTCTGCATAGATTCATTCAAAGTCTTTTGAAAGGGTTAATATTTGTTTGAGGCACTCAAGGGATATCAATGCTATTCTCATTTTGAAGCCTTCTGTGATTGGCAAAGGATGATCTAATCTTTTTCATTTTCGCTTTCACACCAGTGGGGATGAAAAGGGATTTGATGTCGTTTATTGGTTTTTAAGTCACTGCAACTAAGAAAGTACCATTTGTTTAGTATTCAATCTATTCTTTTCCTAACCCTTACCATTTTAAATATTTAAATAATGAATGGATATGTCAGATTAGTTTATATATACAAATTCCCAAATAATCTCTGATCAGCAACCTAGTCTGAACTTTTTCTCTAAGCAATGAAATAAGATTCACTTCCCAACATTTCTTGAAACTACACTAAAGTCAAAGTAAAAAGTTATTGGTTTATAGCCATAAAAAATAATTGTATGATATAAACAGACAAGATCAATTGTAAAGAAACACTAAAATTTGTAGCAAAATGACTGTCATGTATTTAATTTTAGATAAGCATTTGATGTATGCTATTCATAATGAGAATGTATACACATTGGCAATGACAACGCATTTTATGCTTCCTGTTCAATAATATTTGCATAGTATACATATTAAGTGTGAAGGCTTCAGTTATTCAGCCAGAGAGGAAAAGCCAGAGATAATCTGTGAAGGGGTGCTTAAACAACATTGTCATAATGAGTTTAGGTTTATCCAAATTCCCTTCATCACATATAGGAGAAGCTCATACTTATTTTCTTCATATAATTTTTATCTCTACACAATATTTTTTAATGTCTATGCTTGGCATTTTCTGCATCTGTGGCATGTATTGTGGTTGTATTTCCAGGCAGCATAAAAGGTATTTGGGAGGAAAATTATTTGATTATAAGTTATTACGAGCTTGTCCTTTAAATCATACTTTTCTTGTAATTTAAGTAATTAATCATCTGATCTCAGTATATACAGTAAATACTGTAATGAGTGACCCCTAGATAGCACTGGAAGTGATGCAAGAACTTTCCATTACAATAATACTTATAGACAAATAACAAAGGTACATACAGGTATTATTGTCTGTAATCTCTTTAAGCCTGTTAGAAAGCCAGAAATGTACCCAACGCATTTCACTTAATGGATTCAAATGTCTTCATTTATTTTTAAATGAGCTACATCAGATCAGATCAGTCTATAGATCAATCTATCACTTTTTGGGTTGATTGATGTCATAGTCAGAGTGCAAACTACATGCAAGGTAATAACTCTCTGTAAATTGTTTAAGTGTGTCTCAGTTGCTCGGACTCACATGTATATGAGTGAAAAAGCAATGAATACTGCTACTTACCAAGGTCAATTGTGTCCAAATACATTAAAGCCCCTTACGGGATACTTTGGAAGCTATTAAATATAACAGGTCAATGTGAAGATGAACATACGACAGCATCAGCAGGGTTCTAGTAAAACAGACTTAGACTCTATTTTCTAAAAGGAAAAGATGTCTATGGAACCATATTCAATAAGCTAAAGAACAATTCTGGAGCAACTGTAACATAGGAGGCTACTAAAAATTACCCAAATTACCCCTGGTTTACACAGGGCTTTTAACCCATTGTATGCTAGTGAGATTGTCATTGAATTACTCAGCAATGCGTTGGAGACCTCTCTACCATTCAGAAGGTTAACCCTTTGAATGCCAGAGGGTACGCAACGTATCGCGGAACAATGTGTTGTGTACCCCTCTGGCACTCAAAGGGCTGAAAGACCTTTGTCCTATGGTGCAGATGGTTATCTCCAAAATGTCTTTTTCAGTCCTGTGAAAATCAATACCAAAATGCCAATTACATCACAATATGTTTAGCCGATGTGCTTTTTATTATATTACTACATTATTTGGAGCCGTACGTAGCTATCTCTCAGTTATTATATTAAAATGTCACCACCTTTGCCAGTGCACAGACCTGTGAGTTGATATGATTCTAGGAATCCTATGAGAAAGGGGTGAAAACATAGATGTCAAGCACTGGACTTTCACAGATAGAATGTTATTCATTGTTTTCAATACAACTATGTAAATCCATTGTTGGGAATTTCACTGTGACAAATGGATCTGAAAGACAATCCAGCCAAAGAAATGAGAGGACTGTAGCATTGTATTTAATCTGAAATAAGATCCTCAGCCATCTTACTATGCTCTTGTTCTTGCTCAGTTTCCAGTTCTTCTCTTTTGTTACAGTTAAAAGCAAAATAAAATAGGCCGATGTGCTTAGAGGAAATGGAGAAATTCTGGGGCAGATCAACTGCACCAAAAGGCACAAATAAAGATTCCCACTGATCTAGATGGGACATGTAACCCTTTTATTTCCAGAGCACTCTCCAACTCATTGTGAAGCATTGCATTGGAGACCTTGCTAGCATTCAGCAGGTTAAAAGGCATCTTTTAACTTAATGTGTATTTTTATTTATCTCCTATTTATCAGCTGGTTTGCCCCAGAATGATTCTGGTTCTTTTTGGTACATCAGCCTCAGCGGTGCTTACTATAGAGCCAGAAAGGTCAATGTTGCCTCAATAACAATGCACTGAATGTTTTTAAGACAATATTTTGATCCCAAGACTGCTCGTTCCTACTGGATTCATCAGCAGCAATTGTATGCTAAATGTTAAAGTCATACATGACAGCGAGGCAAATGGAGGTGAAAGACTGTTGCTCTGTGTTAGCATAACTTGCCTAATTTATTTTTTATGCAAAGATTAATGTGCACACAGCTTGAATGTTTTGGTCTCCTCCATCATTATGAGAGGGAACTTTGGATCTGCATTACCTAGCTGTGTTACATCAATCAATCAGCAGGGTATGGCTGAAGAAATTCAGCAGGAAGCCCCCACCTGAGACCAAGCACATCCATTTCACTAATGGACTGCTCCCTTCCTCTATCAGAACAGACTAGCGTTTCTTTACCTGAACGATCTAATGCCATTTTCTGTGCATATGGTGAAGAATAAAGAAGGTTATTATGCAGCTACTGAAAACAAAGCGCGTGATGCATTAAAAAGAATTGGAGCAATTCTAGATCAAAACAATTACACCACTGAGAGCAAATACACTTTTCTACTGATTTAAAAAGGTGATTTGAACCCTTTGAGTGCCAGAGAGATACTTTGCAATTCATTGAGTACCTCTCTGGCAGTCGAAGGTTAATCCAGTGAGTGCTAGAGACGTCTCCAATGTATGCCCTTACAGTGTGAAACAGGGCTTTTTCTGGAGTTCAAGGGGTTAAATAACCATTTAAATTACAGTGGATTTAGGGAATTGTTCTCTCCCCTACTATGCTGCCATTGGTTTGCCCCAGAATTATTGTTCTTTGTCTTTGTCTATATATCCCTAAGAATGACCCAATTATTTTCATTGGACAGGGATGCTATATACATTAAATGACAATATAAAAAAAACAAATGGATATAAATAAGTGCTTAACTCATAGCTCTGTATTAGGAAACTAAAGAGGAACAATCTTGGAATAAACCAACTGCACAATAGGGATCAAATGAATGTTAGTTAAAGATAATTTTTCCCCTAGGAAGTCATTGGCTGGCCCCTGAATTGCTCCTCCTTGTCTTATGGCATAAGACCCACATAGTGTACTGTGTTCTTCCAGACAAGAGTTAAGAGGGAGAGACAATGCAGCAGCAGAGCTCTGAAGCATTTTAAGCTTGGGCACCCCTCTGGCACTCAAAGGGTTAACCAGTTGAATGCCAGAAGGGTACTCCACTCATAGTGAACCCCTCTGGCACTCAAAGGGTTAAATTGAAGAAAAGAATTGTTTTAGTTCTCCTTAGCGCATTAGCCCAAAGTTGTACGTATATAGATGCGTATTAATTCCAAAGAAATGCTTTGGGTGAGTTTGTAGCTTCCAAGGGTTTAAACGCCACGTATCTTGGCTTTTACTTAACAAGCACAATGCCCTCTGTCACTTTCTTTTGTATGACTTCTAACCGGGAGATGAACATTTGATTACTATGAGAAACCTGAGAAATAGGAATTCATATTGAATCAGCAAGTGGGAACTTCTCTGGAAATTCCTGCTTGTTTATTTTAAAATAGTAATCTCTTTATCACTTAATTTGTTGGTATATGTATATTAATATTAGTTTATTTAACATTTTCAATTAAAAATAACTTTCAGTGCTTTAAAAAAAAAATCAAAACCAAAATAGAATATTGGTAGACATAAGTCAGAAAATAAAGTATAATGTGTCTGCCTGTGTTTGAATGGGTACTTCATCATTCACTTCATCTCTAATCATACCTAAGTAATACATGCATATTGTTTATTTGCTGTGTAACTACAAATCACATTTTTATTATGAAAAAACATATTGTAGAAAATTTCATACTGAGTAAAGTATTGGTACTTCCATTACTGGGAGATAATTTATTCAAAAGTTAGAACTGTTCAAACAGTCACATAGTGATCGAGCTGTTACTATCATATTCTATGGAGAGCTGTAGGCAGTGGCTTACCTCTCCCATAGAAAGCAATAGTAAAACTGTACAGACACCAAGGGGGAGGTGCAAACAAAACATGCTTAAAAACATGGTTACTCCCACTTCTAAGAGATGTTTTAGTCAGCTGAGGCGTGGCCTGCAGTTTTGTGTTAGTGCATTTTCTACAGTAGTCAATGGACAGCTATTGTCAGGGACAATAACAGTCCCACAGGTTTCAGTTGTATGCCTCTGTCTATCTTCCACACTAAAAATATTAGTTTACTTGAGTCTTTCTGTCTTTCCTGTTAAATTTAACCCCTAAAGGACCGCGCAGTCTGGGGTTGGAAGGCCCTAGAGCATCAAAGCACTTTTTTTTGCCCAGTGCATTCTGGGATGGCAGCACGGTATGCGGCATGACGGTCCTGGCACATAACAGGGGTTAATTGCTGAAATTATTACTAACGGGTCAGTAAAGACAGGGATATTAGCCTTTTACTTGTCCACAGTCAGCTATGGAAACTTGGGCAAAGATGTACAAAAGCAAAGTGGAGCTATTCTGGGGCAAACCAACTGCACCGTAAGGGGCAAATAAACATTCCCCAAAAGGCCATTGTTTCTATGTGACTGTTAGCCCCTTGAATGCTAAAGAGGTCTCTGAATCATTGTGTGGCAATGCATTGGAGACCTCGCTAGTATTCAAGTAGTTAAACACCCCATGTAAATCAATGGGGAATTGTATTTCTTCTGTTTGCCCCAGAAAAGCTCAACTTTCCTTATATACATATGGGCACAAGTTCCCATAATCTAAGAGCTCTTTCACAGAGGAGACTTTATAGTGCAATTTTTTGTGCAATTTGTTGTAGCTCAACTTTTTTGTAGCAACTGAAAATATGGGGGTGTTTTTAATGGTACTGTGTAGCAAGGTTCCCCATGTACACCCATTCTCTCGGCAAATGGCAGCTCCCTATACCATTTTGATTTAAATGCGATTTCAAAGAGATTCAATTGAAATGATTTGCTACAATTTGTAACTACATTATCGTACTGTCTGGGGTAAGTTGCAGAATGCACTGTCTCTCTGTTTTACATGTATAAAATGATCCATACACAGCTCAACATCTGTTACACAATTGTCTGTTGCTGTAACAGTATCACCTGTGAGAAAGGGAAAAGAAACATGCCATGTATGGACCACCCTGCAGATCTTCATGATCTGCAGGGTTGGGTAACATAAGCATGTCACTTTGTGGTTCTGGGAGAGGAAGCAACATCTTCTCAATTGAAACTCAGTATCAGTGAATTTGCAAACAGCGGTCTTCAATGGAGGTGACAGAAATCACCCAGAAACAGAGAGTGAAAGTCTAATGTCATCCAGCTTTGCAGATTTGTGTGAACAAAGAGAGAATGTTAGAATATTAAGCTATATGAACTCAATTCTGCAGCTGTCAGGTAAATTCCTACAGTTACAAATCTCATTCTCCTGACCATTTTCTACCCCATTAAGCACTTTAAGCAATATCCTGGATGGGGTGCAGTCACTTTAATTGGTGTACCTGTGCTCATTTGGGGATATCCTGAAAAAACTCACTGCTGGGAGCTGTTGAGGACCAGGGCTGGTTGATTTAGAGTTACTTGAGCTTATATTCAGAGAATCTAAACAATTCTGGAACCAACTGGCTGTGCCACTGGGGGTATTAAAGGGATAGTAATACTTCATTTTATCTTTATTTTATTTTGTAGGCATTAAATAAACATGAAGAACGAAATAAGTATTATCTCTCAAACCTTTATGGTTTGAGAGATATTCACAAGCAAAATTTCCCCTCCTGCCCCTTTTACCTAGTGTAAGCCATCTCTTCGGAGATGTGGAATGCAGTCCATAGACCAGACAGATAACAGCAGGGGACAATCTTCTTACTGTAAGAACAATGAAAGCCCTGCCCCCGTTGACAAGTTTTTCAGGTTTTTCCCTTATCTTAAAGATTGCCCCTCTCTGCAGTCTACCTGGGCACCTCCCTTCTGATCTGGCTGAGCAGTGTTACATCAGTAAAATGGGCGGGAGGGGGATAATTTGCCATTGAATTACTCTTGAACTACAACTCTGACAGACTTGAAATAACACTCTCCAAAGTCCAAATACTATGATGATTAATTAGAGCTGCATTTATTATGAAACATTACTATCCCTTTAAACATTCTAGTTATTTAAATATTGCTTTCCCCTCCTTTGTATGCCAGAGAGTTATTCAACAAAGCAATGTTTGGAGACCAGTTTATCATTTAAAGAGTTTAAAGGCCCAGTTAAATCAATGGGGATTTAACTTCTGTTCTCTGTGATTCAGTTGGTTTGCTCCAGAATTATACCACTTGATGAACCAAGACCTCACTCCATTACTTTCCCTGAGATATTGATAGACTTTTACTATCTGAGTGACTGAATAAGGAATTTACAAACCTTAGCCAACACACAAGCTTGAAAGATGGTGATGTAGAAAATGAGAAAGTAACTTAAAATAACAAACATGTATTGCTAAAGTGCTCCATGAATAGAGTCTGGAAGAAAACAATGTTGATCTCTTCTAGAATTGCAGTTTGTGTAATGTTATTTTTGTGTATTGAGGGAAACCCCTCACCTTAAAGGGATAGTAATACTTCGTTTTATCTTTATTTTATTTTGTAGGCATTAAAAAAACATGAAGAGCGATATAAGTCTTATCTCTCAAACCTTTATGGTTTAAGAGATATTCACAATCAAAGTATCCCCCCCCTGTTCAGCCAGATCAGAAGGGAGGTGCCCAGGTAGACTGCAGAGAGGGACAATCTTCAATTAAGATAAGGGAAAAAGCTGAAAAACTAGTCAAGGGGGGCAGGGCTTTCATTGTTTTCATACAAAGAAGATTGTCCCCTGCTGTTATCTGTCTGGTCTTACAACCAGATTCACATCTGAGAAGAGATGGCTTACACTAGGAAAAAGGGGCGGAAGCGGGAAACTTTGCTTGTGAATATCTCTTAAACCATAAAGGTTTGAGAGATAAGACTTATATCGTTCTTCATGTTTTTTTCATGCCTACAAAATAAAATAAAGATAAAACAAAGTATTACTATCCTTTTAAAGTAATTGTGTTCATTTTAAAGAATCAAAACTGTCCATTGGTTTTTGGTAACACAGCCTATTGCTGGTCCAATATTACCACAAATAGTTGAAGAGCCCATGTACGAAGGCCACAGTGCCACCCAGCAACGGCTGCGGTGCAGTCATGCACGGTCCTCAGAGAGGACTACGGTCTGAATTCGGAGCTCCACTCCGTTATCAGCCATGGTGCGGGCAGTCTGTAGTGCATATGACTGCAGAGTGTGCAGCCGTCTCTACTGCTCATGACGGCTTCTGACAAACACATTTAGCAAATTATTATATAGGATGAATCTAGGCAGAGTCTGCACACTGGGGACATTTCTATTAGCACAGCAAGTGATGTTTGGCCTCAAACACATCTGATTAGCATACTGTGAATGGAATAAGAATAATATGCAACACTGTGCCACCAAAATATAAAGGTTAATTTTACAAAAACTATTTATTTTACAGAAAAATGGCTTGTACAACATATGAGTAGTTTTGTTTTTAAGTTAAGCTTATTTTAAGTTGACAGGCCAAATTTAATGTCAGTTCAAACCTCTTTTGATTGCATTGAAGATCTCTCTTCATTGGGGTTAAAAGTACCATTTAAATCAACGTAGAATCAATATTTCTTCATTTCCTGTGTTACAGTTGCATTGCCAGGAATCGCCCCAATTTTGGCTTTATACTTGTGCCTCAATGTTGTGCCACATGCCATCAAGCTCAAAGCTGGAGCTGTTTGAACTTACTAGGGCAGGGAGTCTCAGCTTCAGTCCTGAGGATACACCAACAAATCCGTTTTCAGACTAGCCTTAATTAACTACAGGCAATTCAGTTACAATGACTGAGCCACTGATTACTCACTTGTGATTAAAAATCTGATCTGTTGGTACTTTCTGAGGACTAACAATGAGAAACACTGTACTAGGGATTTTTTTTAGAAAAGAGCCCAGGGTGCAATGCTAGAACACAGTCAGCAAGTATAATGGAAAACTGGAGTGATTCTGCTGCAGAACAGCTGTACCTTGTGGGCTGTCTGCAGGAAGCAAAGGCTGAGAAGTCCTGGAGTAGACCAACTGCACTGTAGGGGCAAGATATTAGAGAGGTCTCCAACACATTGAAAATCTGGAAGCCTTTCAAGAATTTATGAGGTTAAAAGATGTGCTTAAGTAATTACTTTTTTCGTCCCTTTTGGAGCAGTTGCTTTCTTCCAGAATTTTATTGGTGTCTGCATAAGAACCTGTATATCAAATAAAAAGCCTAGATTTCATTACAACTGAGTACTTTCAAAGTTTTTTTCTGAGAGATTCCTATTGAAGTCTAAGGATACTTTTGTAGATAAGACATTTGATACAGATATCAACTACAATGTAATCTAGGCCAAAGCAAGCAATGTGATTTTTTTTAAAAATATATTTTATTATCAGATCGTTCCATACACATCACAGATACAAAAAAAGTACATATAGTGTTGTTCAAGTACAGCAAAAGTATGTAGACATTTGTAACAATGAAAAGAACATATGCAAATCAGTAGGGCGTATAGAGTCAGCCTGAGGTTTTTATTATTATTCCAACCTCCAATAACCAAAACTCCTAAAATCTAACCTAACTTAAATTTTACTATACCCCCAACCCTAATTCCTCTCTCTCCCGAGCCCGCAGCACCCCCCCCCCCATCCGCCCACCAGCCAGCATTTTCACAAGATCCCGGTATGTACAGGGTCCATACACAATGCCATGCATCAATTATACATCACAACCATCCACGCAACAAGCAGGTGTGACCTCAAGCAACCATCACCAGAGAGTTGCACATCAGCAGGTGCCACAGTATTATCTGCTCTATTCGTCCACCAGTTCTACCATCTTCCCCAGATCTTGTCAAACTTATGTGGAGTACCCCGGTGTAAGTAAACCAATTTATAGTGTAGAATGCACTGTGAAACTAGGTTTATCCACGGCCGACAATTGGGAACTCTATTTGACATCCAGTTCAAGGCCACCACCTTTCTCGCCATCACCAAGAGTTCACTCAGTTGAGATCTGTCAGTTGCATCCTCAATCTCATCGGAAATAACAGACAATAAACAAATCTTTGGAGTCATAGGAACAGGTCTCCCCAGCACCAGGACCACAATACGCATTATTTCTTTCCAGAACCTCCCGACTCCAGGACCCTCCCAGATCATATGCAAGTATGTGCCCTGAACATTATCATACCAAGACAACAGTCGGTACCAAAATTCCCCATTCTTTACAGTCTGACCAGCGTATAATAAATTCTACGTAGGATATTCAACTGTATCATCTGGTGTCTAGTCGACGTCGCCACCAGTGCTGGTCTCACCTTAGCCAAATCCCATTCCCAGTTCTCTAATGGATCCACGTCCATTTCCCATTTATTCCATGAAGGGAACTCCCGAAACCCCATGTGAGATTCTAGCCACTGGTAAATGAAAGAAAGATGTCTCGAAGGATCAAGAATCATCAATCTAGTAAGAAGCGGAAACGTAGAAATCATCGGGGCTCGATCGCCCCACTGAGCTCGAAGAGCATGCCTAATACATAAATATGAGTAAAAGAGATTATGCGGTATACGGTACTCGTCATGTAATTGTGCAAAGGATTTCAGCTGACTATCCTGGTATAACTGTCCTAGGGTGGTAATCCCAAATCTAGCCCACAAGGGACCAAAATCGCTGCCAAGTAAATGGTGTAGCCCCACGGCGCTCCATAAGGGGGTATCCGGATCCATGGCACTGTATCCCAGTAACTTTTTCAACTCCACCCACGCCTCATGTAGGGTTGTCGCTAATGGAGTTCGAATTTTAAAAACTGCGGGGCCTAAGCAATGTGATTTTTACTTTGATATGCAAGGTGCTCAAGATTTGATTCACTTTTACCATGATACATATGGTGAATTGTTTGTCCTGACTTTACACCCATAAGACTTTAAGTGTAATTGTCACTTTGTAACCTATATGTGACTTTGAAAGAGTACCTACAGCATATCTATGTTGGTCATTTTTGTTATTTAAAACATTTATAATATATTTAGCTTTATTTATTTGCCAGTTAGTGCAGATTCTCATCCCAAATACTACTTCCCGCCAGGGAGTATGAGCTAATTTGTATAAAATTAAAAAAAAATAAAATAAAGATAACTAACTCATAATCTGTTGTTTGATACAAAATGGCTGCAAACAGAAAACAGGAGGGATGCTCCTAGAGTTATATGTACTATTGATGCATCCACCACCGATCACACTGTACTCACAATGTTAAACCCTCTTCAAAATGGTGAGTTGAGCAGATGAGATATTCAAGACTGCCCTCACTCGTTCAGTCATACAAAATGTAGAGATGCAGCACTCCAGGGCCCTCAAGACTACAATCCAGAATCCTTAACAGAAAGAAAAAACAATAGAAGGAGGAGCAAACAATAGCTCTGGACATTCAAACAATAGAAAAGGAATGAAATATACACTCACGTGAGATATAACTACCAACTATACAAACATTAAGCCAGCTATATTGAGCAAGCAGGATACTCAAATCTGCCCTGTTTATAGATATGCCTCCCAGGATAATGTGTCCAAATAACACACTGGATCTGCTCAATCAATATACACAAATTAAAATATATTATAAAAACACACAATATAATTGTATGAATGGCAAACAGTCTACGCACACTGCTTTTTCTTCTGGAGCTTAGGTGCAACAAGGAAGAAGTCCTGTAGGTGGGAGTGGGAGGATGTATCTGTAGAGAGGAGATGCCCTTTGCAGTGTGAAGTGGGAGTGTATTTGGAAATGAGAGCTGAAAGATGGGAGGGTGTAGTGTTAGTGAGGGCTCTGTAAGTTATCACCAGAATTTTGAATTGTATTCTTTATGCTAATGGGAGTCTGCATAGGGAATGTCAAAGGGGAGTGGTGTTAGAGAAGCAACATGTTAGATAGATTACTCTTGCAGCAGAGTTCATTATGGTCTGTAGTGGGGTTAGTTGGTTGAGAGGAAGGCCAATTTGTAGTGAGTTACAGTATTTGAGACGGGACATGATGAGATTTTGGATTAGAACTTTAGTAGTATCTTGGGTGAGAAAAGGCCGGATTCTAGAGATGTTATGGAGGTGGAGGCAGCATAAGTTGAAGAATTATTGAATGTGTGGAACGAGGGATATGGTGGAGTCAAAGGTAACCCCCAGGCAGTGTGATGTAGGGGTTGGTGTGATGGTGGTGTTCTTAACAGTAAGGGCAATATCAGGGGTAAGGCTGATTGGAGAGGGAAGGAAAATTGTGAATTTGGTTTTGCTAAGATTAAGTTTGAGATGATGGAAGGACATCTAGGACAACACAGCAGAGAGACAATTAGATACCTGGGACATGAGGAAAAGGGAGAGGACTGGAGAGGAAAGATAGATTTGCTTGTCATCAGCATAGAGATTATGGTGAAACCCAAAGGAGTTTATTTGTTTGCCAAGGGAAGAGGTGTAGATTGAAAATAGCAAGGGGACCAGGACTGAATCTTGTGGTACTCCAACAGGCAGTGGGAAGGATGAAGAAGTGGAGCCAGAGTAGGAAACACGGAAGGAGTGGTTGCGGGGATACGATGAGAAGAGAGGAAAGTATTACAGACACACAAGGAGTGGAGAGCTTGGAGGAGAAGTGGGTAATCCACTGTGTCAAAGGCAGTTGACAGGTCCAGTAGAATGAGAAGGAAATAGTGGCCTTTAGACTTTGCAGAGAGCAAGTAATTGGTGACTTTAGTGAGGATAGTCTCAATGGAGTAATTTGGGCGAAATCCAGATTGCAGAGGAATTTAGGAAATAATGATATAATAAATTGCACATTTTCGTTAGGAAGAAGTCCTATGAGTGTGGGTCATTTCATCTCTAATCTTATGTATACTGTTTTGGGATCCAGCACCCAGGCCATTGCCACATTATACACAGAAGAGTGCTCAGTTTTACATCGGGTAGCATCCAACACAGTGGACATCACAATATTTATCTACTGTTTCAGTCACATTCTATATTAGCCCACCTCATGATTGTGATTTAGTTATTTTTATTTATCTGTCCATTTAATGTTCCAGTCTGTCTCTGCTGCATGTGGGTTCCAGACCATCCATGCAAAGGTACATATTAAATTATTGTAGTGGAACATATCAATCATTTTTCTTGGTTGTAGCATATGTGTGTGGTCTGGGGACTTGAATCTAGCTGTAAATATTGATTTTCACTCCTAGTACATTATAATACCCCTATAGTTCTCTGATCTGCAACATTTTAAAATAAAAGTTATTTTATATGCTATAGGATTGCAGTTGTTTGCATATAATTGTAACACCTTTTGCATTGTTATCATTTTTAATCTAATTTTATTACTAGAGGTCACCCCTAGGTTACAGGAAAAGAGGTTTCAGCTTAATCAGAAGAAGGACTTCTGTACAGTAATGTATGTTAAATTGCAAAAATCCCTATCCTAGGGATATGGTGATGGCAGATATAATGAATCCATTTTAAGAGATTAAACAGAAAGTAGGTCTGATAAACAGACAAACACACATCTTGGAGTTGGAAAGGATTATTGTGTTTTCAGTTTCTAGGATGTACTGTTGCGTAGGTTGATCCAGATGAACTGTGTCTTTTTTTCATCTTAATTCAAGATGTAACTTATTTTCAACCCCTTGAATATCAGGGATGACAAAACACCAACAAATTGATTTGCAATGCTTTGGAGATGTCTTTAGCATTCCATTTGACTATTATTTTAAGCATTACAATGAATATTCATTGTTAACATTAATGCATGCATTGGCATCATATTCAGCAGCTCATTATATATGGAAGAAAAAATACACAGATGAAATATGTTATTCTGGTCCAAGATGCTGAATATGTCAGTCTTTAGTAAATAGGTATATTTGATTCTAGCTTATAATTATGGTTATTAGTCTAGGGATAAGTACTTTGTTGTTGTATAGATGGATAAGAAAGTCAGGGACAATAAGTAATGCTATGAAGTATGAGTTTCAGGGAATGGTGAAATGCATAAAGCCTGGAGGAGAGTTAGATGAGGTGAGTTGTGGCATTTAGTCATAGAGGAACATGTATTATCCCACTTTGCTGATAAAAGGAAATTCTCTTCTAGTGTATTACTAGGGCTGGATTTCTCATAAGGCAGAGTACAGGTGCACCCCACAGAGGAGTGCCTGTCATTGGGATTGTTTTTTTTTTGTTAGCCTTGCCGTGCTGCACTCAGTGGCGTAACAATAACCCCCTCCGCCTGGCGCCCATAACATGGTGAGGTCTGTGCCTTCTTCTGAACAGACCTGTAACTGCTGAGTTCCCTCATCAGCTCTTTAGTAATGCAGAGATGACATCATCTCCCAGCACTCTGCATTACTGAAGAGAAAATGAGGGAGCAAAGCAGTTACAGGTCTGTTCCGAAGAAGGCACAGACCTCACCATGTTATGGGCGCCGGGCAGCAGCTACAGGTCTGTGCAGAAGGAGGCATAGACCTCTCTCCCGCCACACTGCTGGACCACCAGGGAGGTAGGAAACAGACATGGGGGGGCAATGTGAGGGTAATATGGATCTGATGGAGGGCAAGTTGGAGCTGATGGGGGCAATATGGAGCTGATGGGGGGCAAAGTGAGGGCAATATGGAGATGATGGGGGCAATGTGAGGGCAATATGGAGCTGATGGGGGGCAAGTTGGAACTGATGGGGGCAATATGGAGCTCATGTGGGGCAATGTGAGGGCAATACGGAGATGATGGGGGCAATGTGGAGGTTAGGAGAATTGTAGAGGTGTCCAGTGGAGATGGCCAATGGGGGTGGGGGGCACTTCAGATTTCTGTGCCTACAGGCTCCTGAGACGTAAATCTGGCCCTGTGTATTACATGAATGTATCAGCCATTTGGCAAGGGCATGCATTATTATATAAAGTTACAAAGTTATTTTAGTTGAAAAAAATCACCTATCCTTCAAGATCCTTTAAGTTTAACATTTACAGATCCAGTGTCTGTTGATCATTGTGTGTATATGTGTGCATGTGTACATGTAAGACTGTGTGTGTGTGTGTGTGTGTGTGTGTGTGTGTGTGTGTGTGATATTACTGGAGAAATCATCTACGCTTTATCACCTTTTTATCACACCTTAGCGCATAACCCCCTATGTATTTATGACTCTGGTCATTCAAAACAGCAGTTTTAATGCCACCCATAAAGCATAGCATTAGTGAAAATTTACAAAAGCCACTTATATCTACATTATACACTTTAAATTATGCATTATTTTAATAGTTCACTGTATTTTTATATCTGACTTTTATTGCTGTAGCACATTAGTGTTGTTCCAAAAAGGTACACTTAGTTATAAAGAGTGAGAGCCCAATACAATGCATATGGCAAACTTGTTCTGTCATTTTTCAACTCTGCACAAATTGTAACTGTGATACTAGTAGGCTATGATTGCTCAAGAAATCAAACTTAACAGAAATAGCTTTAAAGCTCCCATTTTGCAGAGATGCAGATCATGCATCCGATTAAACAGAAAATTGGTCCATCTATTATTCAGAAATTCAGCTTTCTATTCATATGCATAGTTATGCTAGCAGCTATTATATTGCTTTTGCTAAAAACCCCATGACAGGAAGTCATTATCCTTTACTATGTGGTCCATCAGCCTGAGAGCTAATCCAAACACCCTATTCTTGTTTTGTGAACCATGGAAAGTGAATTGAAACCGAGCTGGGACAGTTCTGCAAAGGAAGAATAGGTTAGAGAAGGATAGCAAAGGATAAAATAAATTAAAAAAAAAATCATGTTGTGTTATAACTGTGTTTCCAAACGCTGGAAGTTGTTTTTGACTCTTTCAGTGCCAAAGGGTTGTACAACATCTTGCTTTGCCAAAAATATGTAATCTGTTTATCTATAACTTCAGCAATTATTTCATTTATATTCCAGCAGTGATCCAGAAATGATTGGAGAGATTGATAGCATGGAAAATAAATTACAGAAAGTATATGTTAACGTTTTTTTGTGGGGGGCAGGGGGTATTCTATCAGAATATAAACACATGGGAGGTGCTTGATTCTCTACCTTAACTGTTTAAAGACCAGAAGCAATGTGTTGTATTGTTCTATGGTTCTTAAAGAGATGGTAATACTTGCAAATTACTAATCCCTATATTGTAGCTTTGTTAAAAAGAAACTTATTGCACCCAGTGTCATCTCTCAAACCCTTATGGTTTGAGAGATGATACCGCTCAAAGTTCCCCCCTGCCCCCCCCTTCCCTGACTGAACGCTGACTGCAGGGGAAGCTGTCGTACGACAGTCTTATGTGCATCTGGCGTCTCTGCAGCTGAGCCGAGATCGCGTTTATAAAAAATAATTCTTTCACTGAAACGGTCTCCTACGTGTGCTGGGTTTGCAAGCACACATAGAAGACCATTTTAGTGAAAGATTTCTTTTTTATAAATGCAATCTCGGCAATGTTCTAAATACTCATGGGTGGGGCTTTATTTTCTTTGGTTTATCTCGTTCAGATTGATAAAACATATGGTCTGTTATGTGGAGACCAAACAAATTTCAGACTTAAAATGGTGATCAGCTGACCGAGGCAAATACACAAATCTGGCTGCTGTATGGAAGACTGCGACCTAAGTAATCTGTTTGTTAAACCAAATACATGAATGTATTTCTAAATGGACAATTTGAGCATCACCCACCGGTGGTTGGGCAGTATGGGAGCATGCAGGTGTTTCTGGCCGCCATGCTATTCCTCAGTGTTCAGGTGCAGGCTATTCACAAACTAGGCACAGAGATGATAGGTTTAAGAAAAAAGAAAAACGCTCCAGGTGTACTTATAGTACAATACTGTGTACAAAGCAACATGTAACACTGTATCACTATGAAATAATATGTTGTTTCACTTACCCGGCGATGGTCCGATAACACGTACAAATCCAATCATGCATAGAATACAGCAGTGCAGCTACACGGAGGCTCCACCTCCAAAACACAATTGGTAGAAGAAAAAATATATCCACAACATGGCTGCTTGAAGATAAAATAAACCTATGAAGTTTACTGGATAGGTGCAAAATAAATTATTGTCTCTGTTCCTGCTCTAGAGGTGGAGGAAATGATTAAAAGTTAAAATATTAACTTGCATAGAATCATTTAAATGTATATGTGCCTATTTTATGTTGCCTTATGAGTACACTACAGAATACCAGACCACTGGAGTACAGCATATAACAGACTGTTGGTAATGTGATCAGCAGACACCAAAGTATCTCCTGTTTCTTGAAAAAAATGTTATCTGACAGGCCTTTTATTGTGACTTATTGCAATTATTCTTAAAAAAGCAGTACATAGTTAAATCAACCTTGAAATAATTGGTCAAGTTAAAACTTTAAATTATGATTTTCTATTGTTCATAGAGAGATGGGGGGACCAATGCGGTATTGAGACCTCCAATAGGAGGCAGAGCACTAAATGATGAAACTCCTCCCACATCCTGCCCTATATAGCCCCCCCCCCAGAAACCAGCTAGTTTATTTATTTGAAAGTCCTCATGGAATATTAAGGCATATTTTTCTTTCCTGATGGAAAGTTATTTTATTTTTCTTGTCCAGCTTTATTTCAAATCACAGTCCGTTCTACATGTTCCCTTATTATTTCCTGGACTCTGATACATCAATCCTCTACTTATCAACTGAGTAAAACAGCTCTCTGGTCATCGGCTCATACCTTTACAAAATTCCCAAGATGCCAGTTTTGATTGCAAAGTTTTGCAGACTTCAGTTAAGTTTTTGTTTTTCTCTCACTTCTTAAGACTGTTTTGGGACATCCTTTTTGATCCCTGAGTCCCACATTCGAAAATAGAGAAAAGGACATTTTTTACTTACCAATAAATCTTTTTCTCTTCATCAAACTGAGGGATGCATCAAACTGAGGGAGAACTTTGTCTTGGACCGGGGTATCCCGACTCATCT
Source organism: Rhinophrynus dorsalis (assembly GCA_037306005.1). Lineage (NCBI taxonomy): Eukaryota > Metazoa > Chordata > Amphibia > Anura > Rhinophrynidae > Rhinophrynus > Rhinophrynus dorsalis. Next base: position 201,432,776 of record CM074721.1, read on the forward strand.
TTCTGTCCTTACTTCTCTCCAGTGAGCTATATGAAAACTAAACCAGCAGTCTGATGGGGGACAATATAGGATAGGATGTAGGGGAGTTTCATCATTGAGTGCACAGATACCTGTAGGAGGTCTCAATACCCCATTGGCCTCTGTATCTCTCTGTTGGATAAAGAGAAATGGATTTATCAGTAAGTAAAAAAAAATCACCCTTTTTCTCCTTTAACGCTTCAAGAATCAGAGGGGTGTGCAACACATTGCTTTGCAAAGTGTTGCACACTACAACGGTCCTTAAAGGGTTAATTAATACTCATCTTGGAAATTTGCATTAGGGACATTCTTCTAAATGGGCGATGTCATCACTGCAACTAGTCCTCCCGTGGCAATGTACCTGTGACACAAGGGCAGTTTGTGTGAGGGGCAAAATACTCTAACCGTGCTTCACAATACGTTGGATAGCCCTCTGGCACTCTAAGGGTTAAAAGTCATTTCCCTTATCTGTAAATAATGTGAATGACATGTGGTGCAGTAGATGTGATAACAAAGCTTTTAATCTTTGTTCCTGCACAGCAACCATAGATTATGTAACAAAACAGCAGCACGGTATTCTAAACATCTCAAACTGTGCCAAAAGCTGTGGTTGAGAGACTGCATTATCTTTATAGGAACACAAGTTACGATTCCCATTTTTTTCTTTAATGTTTTTAATGTTTTATTGCCCCCCAATCCATTATGAATATAGTGATAGGTAAAACCATACTTCTTTTACGTTGAATAAGCAAGCGTTATTGAAGAAAATCAACTTCTTCTGTAGGCATCCAGGGCACAAAGCTTACAAGAGAAGCTCTGTGCACCTGCACAGGCAGCAGCTTCTGTTACTTAAGTTAACCAACGGATGTTACCACCAATCCAGGCAGTGCATGGGACAGACAGCGCAGACTTAGAGGCAACTTTTCTTTAAGATGTCAGCACTGTTGTCTGCTGGATCCCTGCAGAAGAAGCTGGTTTACTTAATAATTCAGCATAATAAAAGTATGGCTTTACCATCGCTAAATTAGTAATGGATTTGGGGGCAACATTATGATGGTTATAGTTCCACTTTAAGACAGATACTTCCTGTCTTATCCTTTCTTTATCTGCCCTACTCATTGACACTTAACCCCACCAGAACTAGGGAAGTGCTAAATGCATTGTTCATTAGTGACAGCGAATGGGAGAGGTAATGTTGGGCTAAGACAGGAAGTGACTGCATAGCTTTGAGTTCTAGATAGGTATCTAATGCATTAAGATGCTATGTGTTGGATACCTTTCTGTCATTTAAAGGGTTAAAAAAATAATTCAACAATCTAAATAACTGAAAAACTTTTTTTCTAAGTAATAAAAAGGCTAACACAACATTGTATGTGATTTCGAAAGCTGTTTTTATTAACCAAAGTTGTTTTTAAGTGATACTTTCCCATTAATTCCCTTTGCATACTTAAAAGGAAGTTTTCAGAGGAGATATAAGGAGGCTTTTTTTTTTAGACATTATGGATAATGTTTACAAAATTTTGTACAGACAGCCTCAGGGCACCCCATTAGACATAGATTAGTAACAATTATTTCAGAACTATTTCAGCACTGGATAGCTCCTTCTATGAATACACTGTTACTGTTTATTGGACAGTATAAATTCTGAAGCAAATGGGCAAATGTTTTTATCTGTTACCTGTTAAGGTACAAAATGAGGTAGAACTAAGGCAAAAAGCATTATACTTATCAAAAAAGAAAAAAATATTGAATCATTTTGTGTATTTCTCTGACACTTGTTTGTGTCAGGAGATTTTAGTATATAACATTTTAATATATTGTCTATAAATATTTGTCATATATTAGGGAATTTTAGCTAAATTAGTCAAAGATGAAACAATGTCTCCACACGCCTGCTGCTGCTGCTGCTGCTTTGTTTAAATGGATTCTATTGGTTCATAGTTAATGATCATTAATTCGTAGTTCATAGTTTGTGACCATACCAATATTGAAAGATGCAAAACAAATTCAGGTTTACTTTTACTTTAGACATTAACCAACTTGTTTATATGAACACAAATAATTCATGCTCAAGGTAATAGAAATATATTCATTGGAATTTTTGGACACCTAGCTGGAGGAGAATGCAGTCAGCCAATGGATTTGTAGTTCCCAGCAACCAGATGTCCAAAAATTGACTACCCATGGTCAATAGTGTTGATAAAGGGATACTTTAACCATTAGACTATATGTGCTCCAAATGATAGCATATTTGACAGCAATAAAAACTTTTACATGTCCCTTTACCTGTCAAAATGCTGGCTTCCCTGTCAAGCTGCAGAACATGCCCACAACTATTCATGTTTTTGGATCACAGCTGAGCTGTGTAAACCTCCAGTGGGTCCAACTGAAGGCATAAAATGGCAGTTCCATACATTCAGTTGATGTCTGTGGTGAACACACCCACCAGGAAAGACTCATGTAGCTCAGATGAGTGGCTTTAGATGCAGGTTTAATGCTCTGAGTACCAGAAAGGTATCCAATGTCCTCATTCCTTATTATGAGTGTTGGTATTTATAATGTATTCTAGTTACATTTATAAACATGGTGAACGTAAAGAATAAGAACAGGTCAGACATGGCCTTCAATACCTGGCAAAAAATGATTTTGCTAAAATGTTGCAAATAGCAACATTTCTTTATAAATACACTGCACCACTTTTTACAAACTTCCTTACTCCATTTTTTTAAAAGAAAAATACTGTGTTATGTTTTCCTAAACTGGCCTTAATACTTTTATAACTACCAGAGACTTCTTACAGCCATTTTAACACTTCTTTTTGGTTAAATCCACTTTAATAAATGTTCTCTGATAAATATATCCTGATAATTACATATCCTACCCATTATCACTGCAGAAAAAATATACATAAGGAGGGATTGTTTAAATAAAAGTTTAATTTCCCAGCTCTGGACACACGAGATCCATACACAGTATTATGTAGATAGCAAAAAGTGACCAATTTTGGACCAAGTAAGTGCACTTTAAAAGAGAAAAGAAAGTTCTCATTGTGACACAATGCAATGGAATGGAGACAATGCAATGGAGACATCTCAAATGGGTTAAAAGCTCCATTTAACCCTTTGATCGCTACAGAGGTATCCAAAATATTGCAAAGCAACACGGTGGATGCACGCAAAGGTTTTAATTTCCCCATGTGGTGAAGTTGGTTTGCTCTAGAATTGCTCCTATTTAGCTTATTAAATTGTGCCTTTAAAAGGATAGTAATGTTTCAAAATAAAAGCAGCTCCAATTAATCTTCATAGTATTTTTTGCCATGGAGAGTGTTATTTCAGTACTGTCAGAGTTGTAGTTCAAGCGTATTTAAATGATAAAGTGTCTCCCTCCATCCCTTTTACTGGTGTAACACTGCTCACCTCAGAGCAGCAAGACTGTACAGATAGATCTCAGAGAGAGACAATCTTCAATTAGCTCAAGGGACAAACCTGAAAAACCTGTCAAGGGGGGGCAGGGCTTTCATTGTTCTCACAGTAAGAAGATTGTCCCTTGCTGTGAGCTGTCTTGTCATTCCACATAGCCAGACCTACCTGTGACCCCTGTGGCTGTCTGGTTGATAACATGATTGAACTGAACTTACCTGGAAGTCTCACAGTTCAGCTAGCAGGGGTTGTAAGTTAATGGTGAGCTACAGGTGACCCTGGGGCCACATGTGACTTTCAGAGCCTTCTGCTGTGTCTTCTGTCTCATACAAAGGAGATCATTTTTCTCTACCATATAACACAAATCATGTGTGTCCCTGTGGGTAATCCGGGAACCAAAAAGATGGCCTACATGATGAGGATCTGGTTGCTTGTGACTGCTGTAAGTGCATTTCACATAGGCAGTAAGTGTATATTACTAAAGCCCACCATTTGCCATCTATGGGAACAGAAGTCCAGGTGGCAAATTGTGTGGCATAAACAATCTGATGATTTTAATAGACATTTCAAAATCAACTATATGTTGTATTAGACATTTTTTTATTTAGAAAACGATTTTTACTCTTTTTAGATTATGCTAAGTAAGGTATTTTGTGCTAGAACTTCTTATTTTAGCCCTACATCACAGACACTGCTCAGTAATACATTTTAGGGAGTAATGGAGGTGACATAGGGCTAAGACAGGAAGTGCATGCATGGTATGCCTTAATTAGTATAATCTAGAACTCTAAATAATTAAAATATTCATACAACATATATTTCAAAATAATCAAAGTTGTTTTTTAGGTTATAGAGTGCTTTTAAGCCATGGAATTTGCTTCTTTTGTCCAGAACCCCTTGCAAGCCACAAAAATCATTTTTTTACTGCCAAAATGGCTGATAAAAGCTTTTTTTGCGGGAAAACCCCAGACTTTTTATTAAGTCTACTCCCAAATGAGCAGATTTGGTAAAATGTGAAAGTTGTCCTTTTAGTTTATTATCTAATAGGTTACTCCAACCATTCCTTGGTAAATCCAAACACGTTTATAGCATTATTAATTCACCTGTAACTATCAGATACCAAAGAAATTCCTTACTGTACTTTGTTTAAAACCATCATAGAACAACTCACAATTAGTATTATAGAGCATTAAAAACTGTCTGTATTGTTTTCTGCATATTGGATGGAGGTATGAATCCCCAGCAGCAAATGATCAGATAAATTAAGCATCAACTTTAATAAAACATTAAACCTGAAATAGGAAATAAAACCATATAATCCATATCTAAAAATATAATATTGAAAGGGTTTACGCATTGGATGATACATTGTGAATAAGAATATCGAACATACATATTGGATACAACAATATATTGCACTAATCTGAAATCACTACCTCGTCAATTTTTATCACCATTTTTATATTTTTGGGACTTAACGCAATATATTTCTTGTATCGAGGTGAATGTTGGATATTCCGACTTGGGGCTAGATTCTATTACAGGTATTAATTTTATCTCCAGTTTTCTCCATAGACTTCAAAAGGAAAATGTTTGATAAAATGGGAGTTAACATTTGGCACCTGCAATAGAATCTGGCCCATTTTCCTATTGAAGTATATGGGGAAAAACTGGAGATAAAAGCAGTGAAAAAATTAGCACCTGTAATAGAATCCAGCCCTTATGCTCTTATTTTCTATTTGAGGTTTAAGGTGCTATTCAATAAGCTAAGGAGGCTAAATTTTGGAGCAAAGAAACTGCGCTATAGGTGATATATAAAAATCTCCAATCCTCTCCAATAATTTAAGTGGGGATTTAAACTCTTGAATGCTATAGAGGTTTTCAATAAGCTGGAGAGCATTTATACCAGCAGAGCCTTTTACTAATTTTATTTTTTCCTTTGGTGCACTTGGTTTGAACCAGAACAACGCTACTTTATTACTATATCAGACTCAGTGGTCACTTCCTATCTAACTAGGAGAATATTCTCTCTGTAGAGATCTGACACTCAGTAAACTGGATGCTAGAAAGATGCATAAAGTCTGAGAAGGAGAGGGGTCTCCAAGAGTTCCAATCACAAAAGAACTATTAAACATTTATGTTGATTTAAATAAGGACTTTAATGCATTGAATGCTAGGAAGGCCTCCTGACAATTGCAAAGCATTCAGTACAATAAAAGCCCTATATAAATCAGTGGGAATTGTGTGTAGTACCATTGGTTTGACCAGAATTGTCCCACTTTTCTCATTGAGAATATGGCCCTGTTTTTGAAAGAGAGTGGGGACTTCTATCAGTCAGACAGCTCAGAGCTTCTTAACCCTTTGGGTGTGAGAGAAGTATCCAACGCATTGCATTGCATACCTCTCTAGCATTCAAAGGGTTAATTTAGTAAGGAAGCTAGAATGGGGGAAGATTCATCCACCAGTACAACTAAATTTCTGTGCTGGGCCATTGAGTTCCAAACCATGCAGCTGTACTTTGTGGTATGTACTAGAGTGTAAGACTATTCTGTTGTTTACCAGTGACGAACGATATAAGTCTTATCTCTCAAACCTTTATGGTTTGAGAGATATTCACAAGCAAAGTTTCCCCCTCCTGCCCCTTTTACCTAGTATAAGCCATCTCTTCTCAGATGTGGAATCCAGTCCATAGACCAGACAGATAACAGCAGGGGACAATCTTCTTCCTTTGAGAACAATGAAAGTCCTACCCCTCTTGACAAGTTTTTCAGGTTTTTCCCTTATCTTAATTGAAGATTGTCCCTCTCTGCAGTCTACCTGGGCACCTCCCTTCTGATCTGGCTGAACAGTGTTATATCAGTAAAAGGGGCGGGATGGGAGACTTTGTAATTGAATTACTCTTGAACTACAACTCTGACAGAATTGAAATAACACTCTCCAAAGTCCAAATACTATGATGATTAATTAGAGCTGCTTTTATTATGAAACATTACTATCCCTTTAAGGCTTTAATGCGAGAAAGCCTGGCTTGCCTCTCCCATAGCATATATATGGGGATATGGGGTAAAGTTATCTCAATTTCCTTTATGCCTTGCTAGTACATAGTGTTGAGCAGAGGGCAGAAGAAATCCAAAAGACTCATACACTTCCCCACTACCCTCCCCATTGAACAATCAATGTACAGAAGATTTGCATAATTAAAACTGGTTTTAGCAACATAAGAAGGTAGAGAGAGGTGATTTTCTGGACATGTGAGTAATTAATTATACACTCATTATCTGACAGTCAGAGACCAAAGCTCTGCTATGATAAAATTCCCATCTACTAAATCAAAAACCTTGAAAACTATTATCGGGGAAATAGCACTTTATTTTGACTTTTACAGATTATACAAGTTCCTAATATGTAAGTAATATGCAAGTGTATAATATGTCAGTAATATGCACGTAATATGCAAGTGCCTATATACATTTCTTCATCTTTACCTATTTATTTTGTACCCTTTTTATGTCCCTGACAGTAAGCTCCTTAGATCTCTGCTTCTAGAGAGCTTCCTGGTCAGTTGACCATCTAAGCACTTTTTTTTACATTGCATCTTTTGTACAATGTATCTTTTCTATACCGTGTCAGTAAACCTGTCCCTTGGTCTTTGGCAAAAAGATCCAGGGAGCTCCATGTTAAGAAAGGAGGTGAAAATGATATAAATGAATCAGAAGTATAGTCAATATGACAGATTATGCACTTGCAGATTAGGTAACGTGAAAACTATGGGTTACATTAACCGATCTGGAAAACAAAAAGTAAAAGTTGCACACTGTTTAAATAGATATATTTAAAGAGACTAAAAGCTTTAAGAAATCCCAGAAGAAAAAATAGACATATGAATTTGGGCTAAATTAACCGTTAACCGTTTGAGCGCCAGAGAGGTATCCAATGCATTTCACTCTGGCACTCAAACAGTTAGTTATAATCAAATGTATCAAACCTTGAATACTATACATGTACACATTCAAGGAATCGCATGTCACATGTGGAATTGGAGTTGTGTTCCAGAATGCACATTTGGGGCTGGATTCTATTGCAGGTGCTAATTTTATCTCTGCTTTTGGGCTAGATTCTATTGCAGGTGCTAACTGTTAACACCTGTTTTATCAAACATTTTCCTATTGAAGTCTATGGGGAAAACTGGAGATAAAAGCAGTGATAAAATTAGCACCTGTAATAGAATCCAATCTCCAGTTTCCCCATAGACTTCAATAGGAAGTTTGATAAAACGGGTGTTAACATTCATCACCTGCATTTATCACCTGCAATTGAATCCAGCCCTTGATCTTAATTCCCACTTTCTGGTTCTGTTCATAAAACAGAAGGCAATGCCTCTGTAGCATGAAATTTAGAAAAGTACCATAACATGTTAAGGGAAGGAAATAAATCAGATCTGTGTTTTTCATTTTGTCCTTATATCACTTACATACATATTAACTTAACAATTTTTGTTCCTATGGTAATGGGTAGAGTAGTTGCTTACAATTTGAAATCCCAGTATTTCAGTTCATGCTCTTCTTTAGTATTTCTTTCACTGGAGTTAACTTTTGATCATCATTGGGCATTTTAAAGGGGAACTATCACTCCAACTAAAGTCCGCCCCACCTAATTAGGCATCTAGCGATAAGCTTAACAATCAAACCATTGTGTAGAATAAAGATAGCGTTAGTCAAAAATCATACCTCAGCCAACACTGACGCCCATGCAACAGCGCAGACATCTTTGCTTACGGACGTCTGCGCACATGCGCCATTAGTCCGGGTTTCTTCTAGGAGGCTTTACAAGGCTCCTTAAGGTACCAGAAGGGACTGATGGCACAGATGCCTCTAGAGCGCTATTACCTGGCTGTCAGTGTCGGCTGAGTAAGGATTTCTGACTAACGCAATCTTTATTTTGCATAACAGTTTGATTGTTAAGTTTATCGCTAGATGCCTAATTAGGTGGGGTGGACTTTAGTTGGGGTGATATAAAAGGGGCAGAAGGAAGAGTCAATCAACTGACTTTAGTGTCCCTGGAAAAATTCAGATAATGGTGAAGGGGGTCAATCAGATGAATTTAGTGACTCTGGTAAAGTTCAGATAAGGGTGAGAATATTAAAATTTAACTGTACTTTTTTAAGTTTGTGAGGTTACTTAGGATTATTATTATTATATCATCATTTATTTATAAATTGCCAAAAGATTCCACAAGCGCTCAGAGTTGGCAAGTAGTCCAGCAACAGATTGTGACACAATAACAAGAGAAACGTGACAAATGCTATAATGAACTATATGGTCAAGTATTCAGTTGATAGCATCATGGAGGAATTCTGAGGGGTCAGGGTGTAAGAGCATGACTGGGTTATAGTAGGAGGGAAGTAAAAAAGCCTTGTCCCTGTGTTAGCTATGGTACAATGTGGTCCAGCAACAAAGCAGTAAGAAGTGAAAGGAAGGTAATGTTACTCTGTTAGTTGTGGAGGAGGTTATGACAGGTTTCTCTAAAGAGGAGGGTTTTGAAGGACCTTTTAAAGGTCTATAGGCTAGAGGAGAGTCTGACAGAGGCAGAGATCCACAGAGTGGGACCAGCCTTAGAAAACCCTTGTAGAAGGGAGTAAGAGGTGATAATAGAGTGTAAAAGAGGAGCAGGCACAGCAAAAGCAGAGGGAATGGTTGGGGATGAACCCTGAGACAAGGGTAGCAATATAGAGAGGGGTAGGGTTGTTTAGTCCTGTTTAGGTTAGAAATAGGATTTTACATTTTAGTCTAGATGGAACAAGCAGAGAGCATGAGGATTACCAGAGGAGAGCTGTGTTAGTAGTGCGGATAGTGAAGAAGATTAACCTTACTGAAGCATTCAAAATAGATTGGAGAAGATCTAGCTGGGAAAGATCAAGACTTGTTAGGAGAAGGTTGCAATAATTGAAACAGGATGTTATAAGGGCATGAATTTGGATTTTGCTTGTAACTTTCTGAGAAAGTGAGATGTATGAGATGTTTCTGAGATCATGGCTGAAGGATTTGGCAAGCGCTTGGAAGTGGGGAATGCAAGAGAGGGTAAAGTCAAACATGTGTGCAAAGTGGTAACTTCAGGAAGGGGTTTGGGTGTTGAGGGAAAGAGGAGACGTTCTGCTTTGGATAGATTGATCTTTAGAGAACAATATGTCACCCAGGGAGAAACTGTAGTCAGCCAGTTAGTAACTCAATTTAAAAGAGTGGGAGTGATGTCAGGGGGAGAGGTAGTATTGACTATCATCAATGTTTAGGTGGTACCAGAGCCCAAATGAAGTAATTAGCTTTCCTAAAGAGGAAGTGTAGATAGAAAACAGAAGGGGCCCAGAGTAGAGTCTTGAGGAATCAAACATGTAAGAGGGAATGGAGAGGATGTAGTTCCTTAAAAGGAAACTCTAAAAGAGGAGTCAGAAATATACAATAAAATTCAGTGAGCTGAGACACAGAGATTAAAGGAATAGAGGGTATGGAAGTAGTGGAGTAGTCCACAAGTAGTAATGAGTAGTGGCCTGTTGCTGTGGCCAAAAGGAAATCATTGGTCACTTTATTGAACTTAGACTCTGTTGAGTGATTGGAGCAGAATACAAACTGTAAAGGATCCAGAAACGAGTAGAAAGTGAGAAAACTAGCCAGTCTGTTGTACACAAGTCTCTCAGGAAGCATTGAGATAAAGGGGTGAAATGAGACAGGGTGGTAGAGACAAAGGGGGAATCCAAAGATGTTCTTTTGAGATGGGGTAATCTTAAAAAGTGCCAAAAGAGAAAGTGAGAGGTGGAAGATGAAGTTAGTGCTGAAGTAAGCACAAAGGAAAGAGAGAGAGTTAAGAAAGGATATTATCAAGAGGGCATGTGTTGGGGTTGGAGGAAAAGAAGTGAGCAGAAACCTCCTGTTCCATTAAAGGGGTAAATGCTCTGAGGGTAGTGGTAGAAGTGGACATGGAACAAGTGTAGGTATAAGGGGTGAATATGCAGACAAGTCCCACTGAATAGAGTTAATATTATCTTTAAAATACATGGCAAGCTTTTGGGAAGGGAAATCTGTGGATATAATACGTTGGGTGGGGTCAGAGAAGTCAGTTTTAGATACTAATGAGTCATTTATGTGTAGAGGACTAGAAATTAAAGAGGTGAAGTAAATTTTGCAAGTGAAAGGGCAGAGCAGTATGAGAACAGCATGAATTCGTAGCTAGAACTCTTCAACAGACAGAGGTTTCCTTCAACATGTCTTTTGGAGTTATTGGGTCTGTTTTGAATATCATGGCTATGTGGGATGTAAACAAAAATATAAAAAAATGTGATTAGTTTGAACTTAAATAATGTATGTGCAGCAAACCATAAGTATATTATTAGATCATGGGCAAACCCAGGAGTTACAGCAAACGGTTTCCAAAAAATAAGATGTGTGTAGTAATAATAACCTGACCAGCGGTTCTCAATCATTTATTTTCTTTAAGGCACCATTAACATGCATTAAGAATTTTTGGGGCACCCTATCCTTTCATATGTCTTTTGTCAAGGGCATAATTAAGGGTAAACATAAATAACATATGGTTTGTCTTAGGTCATATAATCAGAATAATATAAACAAACATATTGTGCATAACAATTTCCATAAATATACATATGAAACTCAACTTTCACTATTTTGTCAAAATACTACTGGAGACAAAGGACACCAAAGAATCATGGCAGTCCAGTTGAGAACCATTAACCTAGAACTTGTTTCTGAATCTAGAACATGCTGTTTGTTGGACTGGAATACCCACCATCCTATATAGAACAGTAAATGATGGAGGTGGGCTGCAGCTACTCTTGACATAGATGATGGCACAAAAGCAGCAAATATTTCTGAACTAGTTGAAGAGACCGTTACATGGGTCACAGTGCCACTGCCAGCCGGTTGCGTGACAGTCAAGTACAGTAGAGACTGCCCGCACCGTGGCTGATACAGTGCTGGGTACTCCGAAGGAGCATCCAGCTCTGTATCAGCCGCGACGTGGGCAATCTCTACTGCGCATGACTTCGTCGTTACACACGTTTTAGCGAATTATTATATAGGATATAAGGGTGCAAAGCTTTATCGCTTTCTGATTTCAGTGGGATAAAAGAGTGCAAAGGGGTCTCTGGTCAGGTAACTGGAAGCCCCCTCTTATAGTTTATGATCAAAGTTTATACCTGTATTTGATTTAAATATATAACAAAGCATATCAAACTAAACTATTCTTGGAATCTTAATATCTGACTTACTAGATGACTAATATACAAAGGGATTTAATACATTTAGAGTAGTTAACTACAAGTATTTCTTTCTTGTGTTTGAAATATATATTATTTATATTTTACAACCTTAATGTAAAAGTCTTGGTTTGCAATATATCTGTATGAAGAACACTCATTTAATTCCAAAACTGAAGACTGAGATGATAAATGTCTAGATTTTCTTCTATTTATGACATGGTTTGTGATCAAATATTAGGCTCATGGGGGCCGCTTTCCAAAACTTTGACAAATGTTGAAGATATATGCTGAAATAAATGAACTGTTGTAGTTCTCAGGAGTCTCTTTGTCATGTTCAGTTCCTGCACAACTCTGCCCCATCATGTGCATAGAGAGATAGTCTGTGAGGCTTTACAACACTCACCTCCATTATTCATCCAATAACCAGCAACCAGGATAAAAAAATATCACTGAACTTAACCCCTTGAGGATTGGAAGAGTGTGCACTGCATTACAAAGCAAATCATTGCATAGCCCCCTGGTTCTCAAGGAGTTAAAATACACAGAAGCTGATGTACTGGGGGGGAGATAAGGGCATGCCAATTTACCATTGGGGACAAATACAAAATTCTTTCTGATTTAATAGGGATTTGTATTTGATACCCTCGCACATTCAAGGGGCTTACAGCCCCATTTAAATCAATCCAAATTTATGTGGTGCAGTTGGTTTCTCCCAGAATTGCTCCAGTCGTTTAGATGATATTCCTTTTTGATCAGTGTTGCTAGTCAGTAGAATAATGGAGGTGTATGCTGTGAAAGAGGTGAAAAAATTATTTTCCCAAGCTTAAATAAAAAAACTTATGGTAAGGGTGAGTTACCATGTTGATGAAGTGTGATTCAGTAAATCTGCCTATGGCTGGAACTCTGGTCACAGACTGACTCTTTTTGCAGAAGGATCAATACTCTATAGAGTCTGCATGTCAATGCTTCTATGAGATGCTATTAGCACATGTTTAACCCTTTGAGTGCTGGAGAATTATCCAACAGGTTAAAAGGATATTGGGTGGTATGCAAGAAATGTACGCATGCTCTGACGGCATTTTCCCCCCACAGATATATGTTTTGCATGTTCTAATGCAGGAAGCCATATACTGAATGCTTCTTGAATTGAACATGAAAAATTAGCTTCAACCACGAAACTACACATACGTATAAAATCGTTTGCAAAAGCATTTCTGCGTTAGGTGATTCGCTGTTCTACTCAGACAGATTTGTTAATTCTGACCATGCCCCCCAAAAAATATGTGTAGACCTATTTGCTAGTGGTTTTCACATTGAAAATAGTGATTGTGATTGTTTCCTGCATTCCGCGCATAATCACCTAAAAAGATTAAAAGGGCTCAGATCCTTATAGATGTTAAGTAATCCTAGACTATGTTATATTAAGAATGTTTGCTTGGTGGAAAAGTTCTCAAATATTTTAAAATAAAAGGTAAAAATGATCTACATTTTGCCACTTTTCTATCATGCCTGTTAATAAAGTTTTAAAAGAATGAACAGCAGCAATTGTTTTGAGATAATAACCCACCTACTTCAATTCAGTGAAAGTCATATCTCTTATTTATTTGTTTACATAACTCATGCCATACATTGCCCTTCTCACTTGTACAAACAAATAGGAGTCAAATGGTCATGCACAGCTGCCTCCAGATGAATAGGAAATGCAGGTTTATAATATATTTTGGAAGTTTATGTATGTAAGAAATAACCTTGAGAGCTGGCTAGAAGAATATGATATTTAATGGTTATGAACATTATTCATTTTTAGGTGATAACGTCCCCCTAACCCTTCGAGTGCAGAGAGGTATCCAATACATTACGATGTAACGCATTGGATCCCTCTCTGGGAATCAAAGGGTTAACATGGTCCATTGAGTATATTCCTCTGAAATGTCATCCATCTAAAGCCACCTTAGTGTTGTCCATAAAATACATCTGTTACTTTTCCATTTATTGATTTATACAGTTGTATACATGGAGCAGTGTATTGGTAACCACTAGGTTAAATCCCCATTTAAATTAATAGGAATTTGTGGATTGTTTACTTGTTCCGTATTGTGCAGCTGGCTTAGTCCAGAATTGCTCCACATTTCCTTGGTAAATCAGCACCAGGGATCTAGTCAGTAACTGATATGAAATGACATTGAGTATGAGTACTCTTTTTGATTGTCTTTCCTGCAATCTCATTGGTTAAAACAGCAAACAACTCAAGTAATGAAACATCTATTTCACTAACATGGGTCTAGATTTTGTGTAACAGACAGTTTGACTTGAATATTAACTTTACAGAACAGTTTCAGTCATACCCATGACATACCCATAATCAGGCTGACATGTGCTTAACCTGTAATGTAGTTAGTGTGCCATAGAACGGCTACACTTTTGACTTTGTGCATATGGCCCTAAGGCCAAAAGTTTTGTAGTGGTCTACATGGCTATACCAGTAACAGGCAACCAGATTCACTCCAAGGGCTACATGTGGGACCCTCAAGTCAACTTAAAGGCCACAAATTATGGTAGAAAATTATAAATAGCAGTCAATAAAGGGGTAGATTAATTAGTTGGATGCTAGAGATGTTTCCAAAGAATTGATGTGCAATGGATTGTAGAACACTTGACCACCCAAAGGGTTAAAGTGGAGCAGTTTAATTGTAAAGAGAGGTATGCGCTGAGGTAAACGAAAGAGAATGTGTGTTGGGACACAGCTATGGGGTGTGATGCTGTAGAGGGACATTATGTCTTATTCCCTCTGTACCAGGGAACAGACTGATGGTCACAAGGGAAGCTTGAGGGCCACATGCATCCCCAGGACCATGCTCACTCTAAGGTGAGCAAAACTGAGCAACCCAACAATGAATGGGTTAAAAGAACTGTTTATTTGGGGCTGGATTGACATAACAGATCTATCATGCAGCCAAGCCCTGTTTTGAGTACTCTTTTAACTCCTTCATGGCTGGTTGTTCACTTTAATGGTCACATTGCAAGTGCTATCTGTTGCTAGTGAGCAAATATGTAAAAAAAAAAAAGCAAAAATGCAAATAGTTTATATACCTATATAGTCCTGTATGCCTGTCTTAGGCCTTTGTTACTATTCATGTTGAGTTTTCACAAAATTACTTGAAAAACATATTCCATGTTGCAAAAGTTGAAGCATTTATTTTACAAGCTTGGATGCATATGCACAGATAGAGTGGGTGAGAATGTTTTGTCTTAATAAGCAGATGGAAGCTTTCTGTTTGATGGTACATATCTCTCTCTCTGTCTCTCTCAACTATGTCTTGACAACCTTAGTTATATATATAGTGTAGGATTCATGAGAACAGTTCTCAGAACAACTAAGGTTGCATAATGCATGTGTTACCTAGGACCTTCAACATGTATGGCCATTTAGACTGTAAGCTCCTTGGGGCAAGGACCTCTCTCCTGTTGTTTCAATGAATGTGACACTTATTTTATCCCCATTTATTTATTGTAACATCCTTTTTTTGTAAGGCGCTGTGTACATTGCGCAGCACCATATAAATAAAGATGTACAGGACACACTGTTCCTCTTATGTCACTCTTGCATTCCAGAAGCAAATTTTATTAGAAGGGATGCGTGTTTAGTTAGAGAATTTTTATGAGTTAAAAAGTTAATAGTTCAGTTAATATTTCTAACACTTTTATTCCCCACCTTTACATATTCTGAAAAAAACACAATATTTATGGCTTTCAGTACTTTCTCAGTTAAAACGTCCACTGAAGATATGCTGACAAGGCACAGAAAACAGCAAGAAAACTATTGCTAGCTGCATATAAACCACCTTAATGCCTGTGGATAAAGGATAGGATCCATAGAATCCATAAATGTAGCTTGTGGATATTGCAAGCTGCAAACAGTCATTTGTTCTATTTATAGAAAGTATATAGATTGGAATGAAAGGTTGGTGTGGAAGGATTGTAATTATCTAATCTAATGATATGATAAATGTTTAGAATATTTTTATGCAGCTGTTATATCTGTCTCTGCCTACATTATACTGAATTCAGTAGGAGACTATTAGAGACTTGTACTGTCCCATAATCAGAACACTAATGATCATGTAAAATAAAGAGAAACATGCAATTCTAGAGCCTACCAACTGCCCCACAGGGGAGAAGTAAAATATCCTCTGAGTGAAGGACCGGTGGGGTGTGCAACACATTACGGACCCTTAACCCTTTGAGCGCCAGAGAGGTATCCATACTTCTCTGGCACTCAAAGGGTTAAAGCGTTCATTTGGACTTTTATCTAACTGAACGTTAGAGAGGTCTCTAATGCATAGCAAAACAAAGAGTTGGAGATCTCTTTAGCCTTCGAGGGGTTAAAATTCCCAGTTAAATCATTGATACTTTAGGTCATTTTTATTTGTTCATTATAATGCAGGTGGTGCGCCCCAGACTTGTTCCGCGCTCTCTCGGAACATATGGCCCTAAGTGCATATTTATTAACCGTTTGAATGCCAGCTCATTGAGAAGCAATGTGTTGCGTACACCTCTGATACACAAAGGGTTAGCTCCTTGGATGCTAATGAGGTCACTCACACATCTGCAATGTACTGGAAATATCGGTATCATGCGACAAATTACAAAATACTAATGGCGCTGATTATGTTATTATGGGTTTATTTATGGGCATTATATTGCTTTTCTGTGTTTTATGTTTCCAGTATTTATTGGGCAGAACCCATGTGAAATGGGACATATCAACCCACGTGACAATCACTAGATCATAATGTTTAAATTTAGACATTTTTGACTTGTAAAAAGGAACTGCATATTTGCTATAGTATGAGATTACACTTAGTTTAACACCTTAAAGGGATAGTAATGTTTCACAAAAACAGCAGCTCCAATTAATCTTCATATTATTTGGGCCATGGAGAGAGCTATTTCAATATTGTCTGAGTTGTGGTTCAAGAGTAATTGAAGGATAAAATTTCCCCCTCCCATCCCTTTTACCTAGTGTAAGCCATCTCTTCTCAGATGTGGAATCTGGTTGCTAGACCAGACAGGTAACAGCAGGGGACAATCTTCTTCCTTTGAGAACAATGAAAGCCCTGCCCCCCTTGACAAGTTTTTCTGTTTTTTTCCCATATCTTAATTGAAGATTGTCCCTCTCTGCAATCTGCCTGGGCACCTCCCTTCTGCTCTGGCTGAGCAGTGTTACATCAGTAAAAGGGGCAGGAGGGGGATACTTTGTCATTAAATTACTGTTGAACTACAACTGTGACAGAATTGAAATAACACTCTCCAAGGTCCAAATACTATGATGATTAATTAGAGCTGCTTTTATTATGAAACATTACTATCCCTTTAAGGATCAGATATGTTCAACACATTGAGAAGCAATATGCTGCATACCGCTCTTGTTCTCAACAGGTTATAAATATACTACAAATATACTCTAACTGTGTCTAACAAGTCCTGCCAGGAGTCTTCAATGAGATATGCATTTTTGAAAGCTAAAAAAGACCTGGGGGAGAGTCACTAAGGCGTGATAAAGAGATGATAAAGTGGAGATGACTTCTCCAGTTTATAACTTCTACTATTCCTATGTTATTGTGTGGAGCCTATTCACTAAGAATTCTCCAACTTTGGACATCTTAGTGTGTAAGCTCCATAGAATAACAAAGGAACTGGAGAAGTGACATCACTGGAGAAGTCATCTACACTTTTTCACCTCTTTATCACTCCTTAGTGCATAACCACCAAGGTCTTGTTGATGGTACATGTTCTTAACTTTTTTGACAGATGTCTGTTGTTTATTAATTGACAATTTAAACTTTTGCATAATTATTTTTTTAGGAACACATGACTACTAATGATTTGACAACATGCAAACATTAGACGTTTAGTAAATAGACCTAATGGTATCATGGACTTTGATGTTATAAAGCTGGGATAGTCAACTGTCAGACCAGTTGTTGGTGACTACAACTTCCCGTACCCCAACCAGTCAATTATTGGACATCTATCTGTTGGGGGCTACAACTCCCATGTTGGGAGTTGTAGCCAACTACAGTTAGAGGTCTGAAAATTGACTACCCCTGTTCAGAGCACAGATCAACACTATCTATATTTTGTAAAGAATAAATAGCAGACACACATTTTATATATGAAGATCAGTTTTTATAGATAGGTCTTTACAGAAGGCACAGTTTATGTAAGTATAGTAAAGGACACTTGAGAGATTATAAGAATGTGAGTCTGGTCTAAAATAGTGCAGAAGCCAATGTTTCAGTACTAGGCCTGCATAACACTAAGCAATTTACACATCTAATTATCCTCTTTATTCCTCATTCACCAAAGGGATGGCATTTGGGGAGTATATGGACATTTCTGGAGTGCTGCTGTTCCTTTCTATCATATTTATCTCTTGGTAAGCTGTGGTACCGTGTTAGCCATAGAAAATGCAGGAGACTAGTAGAGTACTAGTATCTTGCATATTTATCTCCATGTACTTACAAGTAGTGGGAATTGGTATAAATGACATAAACTTTTTAATGCTGGTGGAGTGAAACACAAGGGAACACAAAAGTCTTCTTACCATAAACTCTCTGATATAATATGCGCCTGAGTGTAGTATACAGGTGTAAATTATACCCAAGATTTATGGTAAAACATAAAATACATGTGTATAATATACACCCCTTCCCTTCCCTATACCCACAAAAATATGAATGTTCCCCTCAATCTCTCTCACCCTTACCTCCCTCCTTCCTCACTACAGTTATCTGTGCACTTCCCTTTTCTTCTACCTGTCGTTATGACAGGATCAAGAGCTCCCGCCTGAGGCAGCTGGGAGATCCAGGTATTCATTTGCCACCCACTTTCTAAGCTGCTGTCCTTCCACCTTTCGGTACCTCTTCCCATTGAAAATAGTCACATGTCTTGTCAGGACCTGTAGGTCCTGACAAGATACTATCATAGTTTCAATGCAGGAGACGGGTAGAGTAAATATGATACCTTTATTGGCTAACTGAGTGGCTCTAGGATGCAAGAAAGTGGAGCATTCACTATTTTATAAAAGCTATAATATATATGTGCTATTTGTGATTGGCAACTTTTGATACAACAAACCTATTAGCACCTTGATACTAAATAGCACAGGCTCCTAAATTAACAGCAAATTTAGCACAGGCTCCTAAATTAATGGCAAAGTTAGCCAGACATATGAAAATATGTGCTAATTGCTTTGGAGAATTAGGCGCAATTACTAATGCTCTCATAAAATGGTGGCCATTTTAGCCATGCCCACTTTTTGAATCGCATTTCAGTAAGATTTTGGTGCTAATCAGTTTGGCATCAAAAGTAAAATGTAAATAGTGATTGCACATGTTTCTTGTATTCCGTCTTATGTCTTTTCTTCAGACATAATAGTAATGTACTACGGCATGATAAAGAGGTGATAAAGGGGAGATATCTTCTCCATTGATAGCACTTCTCCAATTCCTGTGTTATTCTACAGAGCCAATGCACTAAGTGCTCTCCATCTTTGGCGATCTTAAAGTGATAGTAATACTTTGTTTTATCTTTATTTTATTTTGTAGGCATTAAAAAAACACGAAGAACGATATAAGTCTTATCTCTCAAACCTTTATGGTTTGAGAGATATTCACAAGCAAAGTTTCCCCTCCCACCCCTTCTACCTAGTGTAGGCCATCTCTTCTCAGATGTGGAATTTAGTCCATAGACCAGACAGATAACAGCAGGGGACAATCTTCTTCCTATGAGAACAATGAAAGCCCTGCCCCCCTTGACAAGTTTTTCAGGTTATTCCCTTATCTTAATTGAAGATTGTCCCTCACTGCAATCTACCTGGGCAACTCCCTTCTGCTCTGGCTGAGCAGTGTTACATCAGTAAAAGGGGAGGGAGGGGGAACCTTTGTCATTGAATTACTCTTGAACTACAACTCTGACAGAATTGAAATAACACTCTCCAAAGTCCAAATACTATGATGATTAATTAGAGCTGCTTTTATTATGAAACACTACTATCCCTTTAATGCATAGGCTCTATAGAATAACATAAGAACTGGAGAAGTGATATTACTGGAGAAGTAATCTCTGCTTTACCACCTCTTCATCACACCTTAGTGCATAATCCACCAGTGTATTTTCTTATTATTATGACTGCAGAAGAGATCTAGGGTGGAAGAGGCGTGCATAATCATTATTTACAGTATACTTTTGATGGCAAAAGTATTACAACCGAAATGTTACTGAATTGTGCAGGTTTTTCTTTTAGAATTAGCTAATGTTTGCACTTTTTTTTTTTGCAAATGCATAACAAGAAGTGGGCATGGCTAAAATGTATGTAGTTTTGTGAGAGGATTAGTGATTGCGCCTAATTCAGCAAAGCAATTAGCATACATTTTCTTGCTAACATTGGCATTAATGTAGGTGCATGTGCTAACCTTGTGGTTAATTTAGAAAGATGTGGTGTTTAGCATCAAGATGTTAGTATGATTCTTGCATACAAAAGTGAGCAATCACAAATAGTGCATACATTTATGGCATTAAGAAACTAGCAAATTCGCAACTTTCTTGCATTCCACCCCTAGTGTGTTGAAAGCTTGCAATCTAGAGCCTATAAGTTAGCAAATAAAGGTAGTTACTCTACCAGTCTCCTGCTTTTTCTGCACCTAGCATGGTATCATAATTTCCTTATAGTTTCTATGGGTAGACCTCTGCACATTGAAACAATGGTAGTGGGCTGTCAGGACCTGAAGGTTCTGACAGGGTACGAACCTATCTTCAATGGGAAGAGGTTGTGAAAGGAGGAGGTACACCAACACAGGAAGCAGGCAGCAAATGCAAGCATGCCACCCGCTGATTGGACCTCCTGGCTGCCTCCGAAGGAAGATCCTGATCATGTTCACGGTCATGGAAGAAGTAGAGGGATGTGTGTACAGAAAACAGTATTGAGGAGGGAGAGAAGAAAGGAAGGGGGAGAGCTATCGAAGGGGGTATTTTAATTTTTCTCTTCTTGTGTAAAAATACGCAGCAACCACTTCACATAAGATGAAAAATGGGTAAAAAGTAAGTACTATAACAGCAATTTTTGCAGTGTGTAAACACAGGTACAGGTCCAGGATTCTCACTAAACATTTTTTATTATATTTGAAATTAACAGATTATAACATATTTATTCTCCTGCAACACTTTACAGAGAAAATGCCTATGAAATTAATTTCCTTTTTTTACAAGTTCATTTTTAGTATTTACTTGTATACAAGGGGCCAAGATTTGATCAAGTTTATCTATATTACCTATAAAGTATTCAGATTTTATGACTACCAATTCATTTGGCAGAGATTGGCCCCGTGAAAAGATTGTTAGCAAGCTGAGTGCCTTTTTCTTTTACCTACAACACTAACTTTCTGCTTATGTAACATTGGCACAATAGCCCTTGACAAATAACTGTAGCTTGGTATTTTCCAACAGGGTTCAACACATGACATCAGTTCTTTAAAGCCTCTGTTTTTCAACAAAAAGGGCAGCATGTCAACCACCAACATTTTGGCAAGTTAGCTGTTCCATACAGATACTTTTCATTATGATTGAACAGGTTTTGGCTTCTTTCTAAGAACATAGTAAGTGCTGGATGGCAGTACATAGTAGAAGGACTGTGTAACTCTATTGCTTTAATGTCATCCCCATCACCTCCACGAGTGATGCCATCACTTGTGGAGGTGGCGGCGGGATGTGTAGGCACTCTAGAACTCTTGTCATCTCCTACAGCAAGCCTAGTGCCATCATACTCAACAGGAACTATAGGTGTTATTTGGAATTAACTAACTATTGGAAGTGGCACACCCTCTGAAGCATCAATAACAACACTACTTCTCTTATCTGCCCCAGAGCTTTGGGAACTTTTTGGAGTGCTTCTGCTGCTGATAGTTGTGGCACCTGTGGCATGTTCATGGTATGTCTCCCAGTCAGAGTTGTGGTTGTGCTTCAGGTGGGATGTCATAGAGGAGGTGCCTAGGTGTGCACCTGCTTTCCCACTGCTCATATGCTTTTGCTCAGACAACCGATAACAACATGCTTAGTTTTTGGATCCTGAGTGAAATATCTCCTAAATGTTGACTTCATGGACTGCAGGGTTCCTGATAGGCTGCTACTGCTACTGTGGCTAGATTTTGATGCAATTCTACTGCTACTACTACTAGGTGTTAAAGGTGCAGCACTTCTAGCAGCAGCATAGGCACTCATCTTAGCTAAGGTTGTTGATGTTAATAACTTGCGTTGTTGTTATTGCTGCTGGTCACTCAGGACAGGATGACTGTGTATTTTTAGGCATCTTTGTTTGTACAGGGTCAAAGTTTCCAATTACTTTTTCAAAGAGTTTATAGACAAGCACAGTGCTCCTTTTCAGTGGTGGAAGACTGAGCCTTTGCTTTTCAGCTAACTTTCTGGCCATGTCATCATCTCTCTCACTCTCAACATCATCTGAATCTGAAGAAGAGGAGGATGCTGTAGGGATATATTCTAGATCTACATCATCCTCATCAGTCTTCATTAGGTTATCCTCTGCATCATTCACCGCTTCTTGCCTACTACCCTTATATTCCTCTAAGCTTTTATAGGTGTCAGACAAATTCTTTTTAATTTTACTTTCACAAAGTTAACTACCACTTTGTGGACAGGTTTTTCTGCTTGTTTGTCTCACTGTCAGTTGCAGCAGTTGGTTCAGCTGCTATACCTTCTTCGGTTATGCCATCATCAACACTAGAATGTGACTTGTTGTTGTCTTCAGTGCTCTTCTTATATATACATATATTTTGTTTATAGTACTGCCTCTCATGGTGGAGGTGGTGGAACTTTTGATAGGACCTTGATAAACAGCATTCTACCCAGGAGGAGAGGGATCATCATAATTTATTGCACATGCTGCAGCAACCATGGCTGCAGAAAGTTTTAGAACTACCACTTTACTTCTATGTCAATGCACTGCTCCTCCTTTCCACCACCCCGCCCGTTACGCATTTGCTGTACATTACTTAACTGCTGTGTGTGTTTTTCACTATAACATACACAACAGAACTGATGGAGTATGATGTCTTGCCTTGGCCTGCAATAAAATACTCAATCCTACTCAATCCATACTAGCTTTCAAGTTGATCTCAGTCACACAGCTCATGTCAGGGCCACATTCAGCTGTTTGTCGCCTAACATTTAACAAGGGAATTAAAAGCTCCATTTAAATCAATGGGAATTTTTTGTAGTTTTTAATTTGTTCCCTATAGTGCATTTGATTTCTATAGAATTGCTCCAGTTCCACCTAGTATATCAGCCTCACCATTTGGGAGGTAAAGCACCTTGAAAAAAATGTGTCTGTTTGGGAAATATTGGGAACTTTCAGGGAGCAGAATACTTGTGTATGAACCTTCTGTCCAGTCTCGTTAAAGCAGAGATTCATTGACTGAGGGTCAATAGAGGTCTATAGGCAAGGGTATGAAAAGTGTTGATATAAATAATTATCAGTCGGAATTTTTATAAGCAGAAATTGGTTTCTGCCTCCCAATAAATCACATGGTAACAGATTAAAGGTGCAATTCAATATGGTGAAAAGGTTTGATTCTGGAGAAAAACATTTGCACCAAAAGGAACAAATACTGTGACAGAGAATAAGAGATAGATGGTTTACATTAGAGAAGAGACTTCTAAGAGGTGACATAATTACCACTTACACATATATATTTGAGGTCAATAAAAAGAACTCTCCAATGAACTATTTACTCAGACAGCTAAGCTAAGAATGAGATGTCATCCATTAAGACAAGAGGAAAGACACTTTAGACTAAAACAAAGACAGGTATTTTTTACAGTAAAGGAGGTAAAGCTATGGAATTATTTGCCTCATGATGCTGTGCTTGCACATATTGTTACTGCTTTCAATAAAAGTAATTGATACCTATATAGCACAGAACAATATTGAGAATTATGCCAGCTGGCTTCAAAGCACATAGGTTGTTGATCCAGAGGACTATCCTACTGCCATTTGGAGTCAGAAGGATTTTTTTAACCACTAGGGTCTTAATTAGTGTTGAGCGAGCACCCCGATGCTCGGGTGCTCGGGTGCTCTGACCGAGCACCCCCTGAGGCTCGAGTGCTCGGCCGAGCACCCGAGCCCCATTGACTTCAATGGGGCGACACGAGCATTACACCAGGCACCCCCTGCTCTGATGAGGGGAGGGTGCCTGGTCAATGCCCCCCTTCATCTCCGCTATGCCCCCTTCATCTCTGTATGCCCCCTTCATCTCCGCAATGTCCCCCTTCATCTCCGCAATGTCCCCCTTCATCTCCGCTATGCCCCTCTTCCACAATGTCCCCCTTCATCTCCGCTATGCCCCTCTTCCACAATGTCCCCCTTCATCTCCTCTATGGCATAGAGGAGATGAAGGGGGACATTGTGGAAGAGGGGCATAGCGGAGATGAAGGGGGACATTGTGGAAGAGGGGCATAGCGGAGATGAAGGGGGACATTGTGGAAGAGGGGCATAGAGTCTATGCCCCTCTTCCACAATGTCCCCCTTCATCTCCGCAATGCCCCCTTCATCTCCGCAATGCCCCCGTACCTCCAGTCCCTGGTGGTCCAGCGGAGCGTCTTCTGATCTGTGCCTCTTCCGGCACAGATCCCCGCCACCCGAACATGGCGGGAGAGCACATGGCGGTACTCGATGAGTACCGCCATGTGCCGAGCAGAGCGATGCTCGAGCCGATCCGAGCATCGGCCGAGCACGCTCGCTCAACACTAGTCTTAATTGTAAATGGCTTCAATGTTTCTATTGCCTTCCTCTGAATCAACAAGGTTTATTTGGCATGGGCTGGACTTGATGGACCCATGTATTTTTTAGCCTCATCAACAATGTTACTATGGTTTAGTAAAGCCATGGGTAATCTATTTGGGAGTTACCCCTGGCCTATAATGATGTACAATAGTAACACTGAGTACAGTGGGTTATCATGTGAACACTGCACTGCAGCTGTCATCCTGTTTTAAATTAAATCAAAACACAGCTAAAATAAGCTGGTAATTTAGTTTTGCTGGGAAGATTTCATGAACATATTCATAAAACTTCATATTGGATGATGCACCTTTAAATAAAGATTTGTAATTAGGATTTGATGCCTTGTACTGTGCAAAACAATTTTTACACAGTTTTATATTCACACCATCGAAGAGTGGTGATAAATTATCACTCACAAATGTAAATATCATTTTATTGCTTACCCATTCCTACAATATATCCCTTTTATTATATGAAATTGCAGTTTTCTTCAGTTTTAAATGGGTCGTAATTTATGTTTTCTATATGTTTGCTTATAAAAAAAAAAAAATACAGAATAAAATCTCATTTAGTAACCATTATGTTCTGTGTTATAGATCAATTATCGTTTTTTTTGTGCTTTATATTGCTTTAGTTCTTTGTTTAAATTCATTAGTATAAGTACTTTCAGCTCATAGCCTATTTAATATATTTTTGATAATCAACTGATTTTAGTCATTCAGTGACAGTATATTTAATTTACTGCTTCATTGCTTGATTTTCTAATTTAGCTGCATTTTAGAATAGGATTTTATCTTGCTGGAAGCATTAGTCTGCTATTGCAATGCTATATGAAAAAGTAGTACATCTTTCATAAATTGTATATTAGCATATGTCCTTTAAAAGCATTTTTAATGATTTTATTATGCAAATTCCGTTCAAGTTTAAACTTGTTGATATTGCAAGATTGAACCTAATTGACAGCAGGGTGAAGAAATAATTAGCTTAATTTAAAATGGCTCAAATGGAAGCATCACTTACTCTGGAGAACATTAATCAAGGGAATAGCAAGTCAGTGTGTTATCATAGGCTTAACTGCATTAGTCAGAATAACTATTATTATAGGCTTATTTCTGACATATCTTAACACAAGGTTGTGACAGCATGGTCCAACATGTCATTTTTTTTAACTAGGGTGTCTCATATTGTGCAAAAAAAAAAAAAGAGGATCCTCTTTTATTTGTAATATTTGCAGAGGGAACAGCAGAGCTTTTGAACCTTTTCCTCATACTGTCTTTTCATTCTGTAGATATTACAGACTTATTGAAGAATCCATCGACCCCAGTATGGTGACTCCACTTAGTGTAGAATGGCTTCGGGGAATCTATTCATACATACCGGCAGAACTTTGCAAAGCGCTGAACAAATCCCTTCAGGATTTAACAAAGGTATGTATGGATTTGTGTCAGGTATTGGAAGCAGTACTCATTGTTATCACATGAATATGTGACAAGTGCATTGGAGAATTAAACTGTTTGAACACTACCCACTAGGTATGCACTGCACCATTCTGAAAACAGATGAAAGCACTGAACATAGCTCCAGAGCAAAACCACGTTTGTAGAGATCTGTATAGAAATAGATTAATAGGTAAAGCATTCTGGGAATTGCATACAAAATGGTAGTTTTATTGCATGAATATGTCTACCACTTCTGGGACATATCTCAAGGCTGACATCTCCAAAAAAGGCTACACTTGGGACTGAAATGCTGATACTATAAAGAAGCACTTCTTTCTCTAATCACTGAGCTAGTGCTTTTCTAGGCCAAACCAATTGAACTATGGAGGAGGGGGAATAACATTTTCCATTGATTAAAATAAATCTTTAACCTCTTCAGGGACATTATAATGCTTTGGCTTACCCGGGTTGTCCGAGGGGGGCCTCCAGTCTAAATGGAACTCACCTCGGGCTTCCAACAGTCCAATTTTTACAGAATCCTTTGGCCAGATGGCCACTGAGGAGTGAGGCAGTTCAGTATTCATAACATGTAAATGTGGACAGTTTTCCCCAAACAAAGAAGAAAGGAAGAAGAAGGCAATAGCTAAACGTAAGGGTCCTAAATATTATCCTTTATATTTGGGGGCCTTCATAACATTTCAGCTGGGGGCCTCAGGGGTTATTTAAACTGCAATGAGCCTCTTGAATACTAGAGAGGTCTGCAATGCATTGCAATGCAATGTGTTGGAGACCTTTCTAGCATTCAGGGGGTTAAATGTTGTTTTTATATAAATAGGTGTGTAGGGGGGATTGTTTTAACCTCTATGGTGCAGTTGAATTGATCCAGTATTGCTCCTTTTCTGTTTTATTACATTAGACTCATTGCATGCTTTCCTCACTTACAATTATTGGAGCTGGAATTTTAGTCTATGACTGCCTGGCTGTGTGCATCTATCTATCTATCTATCTATCTATCTATCTATCTATCTATCTATCTATCTATCTATCTATCTATCTATATGTCTGTCTGTATATCTGTCTGTTTGCCTGTCTGTCTGTCTATCTTTTGTCTATGTATTGCCTACATTACTGTAACTCCTCTGTGGTGCAGTATTGAAGGAAATCTCCATGGTGGCAAACTGTGTGATGACTCCTTATCAGCTTTTACACAATAATTTCCCATTCACTTCCATTCTGGTGACAGAGCAAGTTATTGTTCTTGTGCATGTGCGTAGCTAGGCACATCTTGTTTATGAAATTACATACCTACATAGAATAATATATCTAGACATTTGAGGTGGAGGGTGATGACTAAGAAGTACTGTTTCTCTATTTGTGGATCCAGGGATGGATTTACTTCCCAGGAGCCACTAGGAAAGGCAGTCTAGGCTCCCTTAGCTCTGCCCATGGACACACACCCTTCCCTCACATGACCCCACCCACTGTCCCATCCATTATTTCCTGGAGCAGAAAATGCCCTTGGTCTATAACAAGCAAGAACTAAAAGAGCTTTAACTTGTTTTCTACAGAGATCTATAATGCATTGCTCTGCAAAGCATTGAAGATCTCTCTAACATCCAAGGGGTTAAATAACTGCCTGTAAAGGGATATTAAACTGGTGCAGGGAAATTGAGATTGCACTGGACACACCCAAAATTCAGAATATGGGGGTGGACAGCACATCTGAGGCACCGCTCCAAATTTGATGCTCTAGGCAGGTGTCTACTCTGCCTATTTGGAAATCCGGGCCTGTGTGAATCTGTTTGTATGTGGATAGAATGCATTTGAATAGCTTAGATATACAATCTACAATGATCCGTTAGAATATGAGCTCTGTTTATTCTATATATATATATATATATATATATATATATATATCCTATATAATAATTCGCCAAGTTGTGTGTAACGCCCGACATGCGCAGTAGATACTGCTGCGCGTGCGGCAGTCACACGCAGTGGAGACTGCTCGCGCCGCGGCTGATACAGAGCTGGGCGCTCCGAAGGAGCGTCCAGCTCTGTATCAGCCGAGGCGCGGGCAGTCTCCACCGCGTGTGACTGCCCCGCGACCGGCTGCCAGAGGCTCTGTATCAGCCGAGGCGCGGGCAGTCTCCACTGTGTGACTGCCCCGCGACCGGCTGCCTGAGGCACTGTGGCCCGTCTAACGGGCTGTTCAACTAGTATATATATATATATATATGTCTTCGGCTTAGTTATTTGACTTAGTAGTACATCGTGTCATACTCTATAGTGTGTAATCATTTAAGCCCCACAATAGCCTATTTTTGCATAGATACTTTACCTCCTCTTTAATTTTAGTGTTCCTCTGCATACAGATGTTTTCCAAGTACTCTAATCGTAATACTGGGTCATTCTGTGGCTACCAACAGAGATGTAGGGGCTTTTCCCATAAACATGGGTCATGCTCAGGTTCATTTTAGACTATGCAAAAATCAGAAGCGGAGAATTATGTCTCTTTAGTCCTGTGGTCAGGCCTTTAAAGGTATAAGTAATAATGAGGGACCAAGTATCTTACAATTCAGTGAACCTTACAGAAATTGTGGGGTTTCTTGTTGATGGGCCTCTGCATAGGGCTAGAAGATTGATGCTAGTGCCTGATTTAATGTGTAATCTTATTTAACATTCCCCATCAATGCCTTGGAGATGTCTCTAACATTCAAGTGGTTAAACTATGGAAGGAATTTCATTTAGAGTTCTAATCTGACACTTTTAAGATGTGTTTTAAAGTATTAGTAAACTTCCTTTTTGACTTTAAATATTCTGCAAGTGCTTAATATGTTAACCCTGTAAAGACCAGTGGGGTGTGCAACACATTGGGAGACAATGGGGGAGATTCACTAAGCGGTGATAAAGAGATGGTAAAGTGGAGATAATGTCTCCAGTGATATCACTTCTCCAGTTCCTATGTTATGCACTAAGGTCTCCAAAGATTGAGCTGGACAGATGGCTCAGTTGGTTAATGCACCAACTGCATAATCTGCTCAGACCCCAAGATTGTAGGCTCTAGTCCCAGCAAGGTCAGCTCAGCCTTTCACGTCTCAGGAGGTAGATAAAATATATTCTTCCTGGTAAAATACTTTCACAAAAAAATCTCCACTTTATCACACCTTTGTGCATAATCCCCCTAGCATCTCTTCTTATGATTGCAGAAGAGATTAGGGCGGAATGCATAATGAGTGCATATTCACTAGTTACAGCATACTTTTGATGGCAAAATTATTAGAACCAAAATGTTACTGAATTGTGCACCTCTTTATCACCGCTTACTGAATCTCCCCTTAGCTTTGGTATACTCCTATATTGCTTAAATGGTTATGCCAAAATGTCTATACTTTTTTTTTTTTTTTTTTAGCTGCACCTAGTGTCTTACACATTTACTTCCCTGACAGTGAGCTTCTTGAATCTCAGTTTCAAGAAAGCTTTGTCAGGGACTGGGAAAGCAGGGGCAGTGATCCAATTCAGCACTATCCTTGCATCAGAAATTACTCTACCCTATATATTAAATACAGCATACTGTACACTCAGTCACAGGAGTAACTACAGGGGGTGGGGAATGAATTATGTCAGGGCCCATAATCCAAGGGGACCCCATTTCTCTAGGGTCCAATAGTCTAGTTATGCATCTGTCAGAATATTTTGTGGTAGGGGGCTTAAAAAAAAAGTGTTTGCCCTGGCTCCCTACAAAGACTATTTATGTCACTATACTCAGTAGTGCAGGGATAGTGTTATATTGTATTGCTATCTCTGCCTTCACTGTTCTTGAAAGAAAGCTTTCTGGACAGAGTGTCAGAGGTTTAGGTATAATGTAAGAAAGTTTTACTTCACTGAGAGGGTGGTAGATATGTAGAATGGCCTGCCAGCAAAAGCAGAGGTTAATACAGTGATGGAATTTAAGAATATAGATTCTTTATTTCTGTGTAGAAAAATAGGTGAAGATTAATAAAATAAAAACTATATGCATTTTGATGATGCATACAGTATCTACTGTCACTTTAAGTAATGGTTTCTTAAAGGGACAGTCAAGAGTTATAAGCATGTATTCATGTTTTAGCATTCCTTTTTGACCTTTTAAGAATGCTTTAAAAATCCTTTTATAAAATAAGGAATGCTTAGCACCCTGAATAACACTTTGCGTGCCAAAGCCAGTGGCGTAACAATAGGGGTCGCAGGGGTCGCACCTGCGACCGGGCCCGTCACTCTCAGGGGCCTGGCCGCCCCCTGCGACCTCCTTGCAACTCGCCCGCGTAACAGCTGATCTCCCGGCGGCCGGCGCTTTAATAATGCAGAGCGCTGGGAGATGGCATAATCTCCCAGCTCTCTGCATTACTAACAACCGCACGGGAGTTTGGTTCCAGAGGTCTGTGCCTCATTCCTCACACCGCTACATCACCGGGGACTCGAGGTAGGAGGACGGTGGGGGGGGGGGGTCAGTAGGGGCAATGTGTAGATGGAGGCAATGTGGAGAATGAGGGGCATTGTGATGGGAGCATTTTTGAAGGGGCAATGTGGAGATTGAGGGGCTGTGTGGAAGGGGCATTGTGGAGATTGAGGGGCAGTGTGGAAGGGGCATTGTGGAGAATGAGGGGCAATGTGGAAGGGGCATTGTGGAGAATGAGGGGCATTGTGAGGGTGGTAATGTGGAGGGGGCATTGTGGAAATGAAGGGGCAATGTGGAGAATGAGGGACATTGTGGAGATTGAGGGGCAATGTAGAGGTGGCCAATGTGGTTGAGGGGGGCAATGAGGTCAGAGGGGGGCCCATGGCAATCCTTGCACCAGGGCCCCGTGGCTTCTAGTTACGCCTCTGGCCAGAGCAATGCGTTGCGTAGTCCTCTGGCACTCAAAAGATTAAAATGCATCAATGTCTTTAGAATTCAATGCTTTCCTTTATAGTAGTTTTAAAAAAATTAATTATTTTTCTTCCTGTGTTATAAAGTGTCTGGCAATGTTTGATCTCCCCCACCAACATTCATGTTTGTTGTCTTATAGGAGGCAGAAGATTATTATACAAATGCTGTAAAGAAATCCATATTAGACTATCTGTTACTAGATCCAATGGAACAAGAGAGGCTTGACATCAAAATCCCTGCAAAGGTTTGCACTAGATTTTCTTCATATAAACTCATATCCATGTTCAGACAGCATAAGCGGCTGTTTATATTGGTTGTTTGTGCACTTATTGAGGCCGTATTAACTAGGGATGAGCGAGCACCCCGATGCTCGGGTGCTCGGGTGCTCTGACCGAGCACCCCCTGAGGCTCGAGTGCTCGGCCGAGCACCCGAGCCCCATTGAAAAGCATGGGAGCACTCGAGCATTAAACCAGGCACCCCCTGCTCTGATGAGCGGAGGGTGCCTGGTCAATGTCCCCCTTCATCTCCGCTATGCCCCTCTTCCACAATGTCCCCCTTCATCTCCTCTATGGCATAGGAGATGAAGGGGGACATTGTGGAAGAGGGGCATAGCGGAGATGAAGGGGGACATTGTGGAAGAGGGGCATAGCGGAGATGAAGGGGGACATTGTGGAAGAGGGGCATAGAGTCTATGCCCCTCTTCCACAATGTCCCCCTTCATCTCCGCAATGCCCCCTTCATCTCCGCAATGCCCCCGTACCTCCAGTCCCTGGTGGTCCAGCGGAGCGTCTTCGGATCTGTGCCTCTTCCGGCACAGATCCCCTTCACCCGAACATGTCGGGCGAGCACATGGCGGTACTCGTACGAGTACCGCCATGTGCAGAGCAGAGCGATGCTCGAGCCGATCCGAGCATCGGCCGAGCACGCTCGCTCAACACTAGTATTAACCCCTTAAGTACCGGAGGCACAGCCGGCACTTACGCGCCACGGACCTTTTTTTTCTTTTCTTGCAACCGATTCAGGGATTCCCGAGCGCTGTGCATCTGCGGAGGGAGCCCTGAATTCCAGGATGTACATGTTCGTCATGGGTCCTTTAGGCACGTTCTATCCATGACGTACATGTACGTGCTTAGTCCTTAAGGTGTTAATGAGAAATGGGGGGCAAGTGTGGGGCAAAACAACAGCAACACAGGGTACAGTTGCAAATGACCTCTGACTTAAATGGGGATTTTAACCCTGTGAATGCTAGAGAGTTTGGAGACCTCTAGCATTGAAGGGGTTAAAAGCGCAATTTAAATCAAAGGAAACTAGAGGAATGTTTATCCCCTATGTGGCAGCTGGTTTGCTCCAGAGCTACCTCATTTCTTATCAGCAGATCAGCCTCATTCTGTTTTAACCAGGGGATGGGGTGTGCAGCAAACTGAGATGGGTTAATATGTTCGGTTCACATAGGCAACTGTTTTGTAGCAGTAACATCATATAGAAAAATAAGATACAGTTTGGTCCCATTTTGTATGAGGATTTTATGCATTATTACTGCATTTTAAAGGGAAAGTAATGTTTCAAAATAAAAGCAGCTCCAATTAATCATCATAGTGTTTGGACCATGGAGAGTGTTATTTCAATACTGTCAGAGTTGTAGTTCAAGAGTAATTGAATGATAAAATATTCCCCTCCCGCCCCTTTAACTGATGTAACATGGCTCACCTAAGAATAGAAAGGTGGTGTCCAGATGGATCGCAGAGAGGGACAATCTTCAATTAGCATAAGGGAAAAACCTAAAAAAACTGTCAAGGGTGGGAGCAGGGTTTTCCTTATAATCACAGTAAGAAGATTGTCCCTTGCTGTGAGCTGTCTGATCTCAAGATCAGATTCCACATCTGAGGGGAGGCGGCTTACACCAGATAAAAGGGGCGGGAGGGGGATACTTTATCATTCTTGAACTACAACTGACAGTACTGAAATAACACTCTCCGTGGCCCAAATACTATGAAGATTTATTGGAGCTGCTTTCATTATGAAACATTATTATCCATTTAAATGTGATTTTATTGAGTGTTCTTGTTTTCATTTTCTGTATCCTCTGCTCTTAATATAAATAGTTGATCAAAAACACACTGAAACTGCAGACACCTGCGCTAACACACACAGTTTTTCCACATGTATTTAGAATAAGGTGATAAAATCACTAATAAATAAATAAATGCAGGAATTAATTATCAGTGTTCCGTATGGGCAGTGCACATGCCAGTGCATGTCATAGGACTATGCAAGATATGCAACTGCCCTCCAAAAGTGCGTTAATACAGCTACAAATTTGTAATCTAGGTATTTTCTTTGCAATGTTGTCTGTGCTATTTATATTGAGAAAGTTGTATTCTGGGAAGAAAATAAAATGTATTAAGCTGTCTAAGTAGATTGCAAAAACAATTTCATTTGATTCCAACAAAACCACTGATATAATTTGTTTTACCCATGTAAACACAGAAGTGTTTTATTTAGTTGATACTTGTAAGCCACTACAACTATAATGCATTCACTGCGGTGTACTGGTAATACTTTTCTTATTAGTGAGAGATTCAATGGGACCACAAAGACACATATATCAGGTATGAAATGAGTCAGACCCATATTTGTCATGTAGATAGTTCCATCCGAATTGGAAAACTTCTACCTGATGTGGCTACATAGGTCATATTTATTAATTAATGGTATATAAATTGCATTATAAAATAAAGAAAATGTTTTGTTTTTAATAGTTAAAATGAAGTTACTTAAAGGGATAGTAATGTTTCATAATAAAAGCAGCTCTAATTAATCATCATAGTATTTGGACTTTGGAGAGTGTTATTTCAATTCTGTCAGAGTTGTAGTTCAAGAGTAATTCATTGACAAAGTATCCCCCTCCCGCCCCTTTTACTGATGTAACACTGCTCAGCCAGAGCAGAAGGGAGGTGCCCAGGTAGACTGCAGGGTGGGACAATCTTCAATTAAGATAAGGGAAAAGCTGAAAAGCTTGTCAAGGAGGGCAGGGCTTTCATTGTTCTCATAGGAAGAAGATTATCCCCTTC
The DNA here is from genome assembly GCA_037306005.1 of Rhinophrynus dorsalis. Lineage (NCBI taxonomy): Eukaryota > Metazoa > Chordata > Amphibia > Anura > Rhinophrynidae > Rhinophrynus > Rhinophrynus dorsalis. The sequence continues at coordinate 201,466,758 of CM074721.1, forward strand.
TGTTATTTGTCTGGTCTATGGACTGGATTCCACATCTGAGAAGAGATGGCTTACACTAGGTAAAAGGGGTGGGAGGTTTGAGAGATAAGACTTATATCATTCTTCATGTTTTTTTAATGCCTATAAAATAAAATAAAGATAAAACGAAGTATTACTATCCCTTTAAACCTGATGTATAATGAAAGTGCCAGCTGTCTTGGAGTTAGGTCTTCACCAAGACAGTTACAATGTTTCACATATGCAGTATTTTTCTACATATTACTGTGCAGAGCTGAGTTTGGCTCATGCAGCTCACAGTCTAATAGAATAATAAAGTGTATTTTAGATGGATGACGTGAGTGAAGCACTCCTGATTGATAAAAATAAAATACTAAAACTAATACTAAATTATTAATAAGTATTCTCTCTTAAAAAGGTAATAAATAAGGGCCTTTCATTTTGGGATGTTTAACTGCAAAGCTTGTTTGAGAAAAATGAACCACTGATCTGCAATCTTAACCCATCATGACTGAACAAAAGAAAAATTAATTGAGCAAACTTGATGGAAGCTTGATAAATTGAGAAGAAAAAGGTTTTGAAGTTTTCACCCAGCTTGTTTGATCAAGCAAGAGCAGCTTGTTTGATCAAATCAAACAAACACAAAGATGATCTATGATCTTTGAAGCAAGCAAGTTTGATCTATAAAATTAAATTAAAAAGTAAATGAAGCATTTGAACAAAAGCATGGGAATTTCATTGTTAATGTTCTGTTGATATCAACTCCTTTCCACCCTGTGTGATTTCACAATTTGTAATTTTATCAAAGTTATTTATATTAACCCTTTGGTATATGTTGCGTACCACTCTGGCACTCAAAGGTTTAACTCCCTTAGGACCAGAGGGTTTCATGCATCTGTGTTGTAAGTAACAAAGAACAAGGGAGGAGTAGGGTTAATGTTCACAAAAAATTAAGCATGAATTTGCATGGTTTTGTTTGTATGTATGAGAACTAATGTTTGCTATTAAGGAGCATTAAGATGGAGATCAATACTCCAGTGATATCAGTTCTCCAATTATTTATGTTATTCTGTGGAGCCTATGCACTAAGATTTCTCCAGCTTGAGGGAGATTATGCTCTAAGGAATGGTAAAGAGGTGATAAAGCGGAGATGACTTCTCCAGTGCTGTCACTTCTCAATTTCCTATTGCTATGTTATTCTATAGAGCCTATGCACTAAGACCTCTAAAGTTGGAGAAATCTTAGTGCATTGGCTCCATAGAATAACATAAGAACTGGAGAAGTGATAGCAATGGAGAAGTCATCTCCACTTTATCACTTCATCATGCCTTAGTGCATCTCCCTCGAGAAATCTAAGTACATATGTTGCTTAGAACAACAAAGGAATTGGAGAAGTGATATCACTGGATAAGACATATCTACTTTATCACCTCTTTAGAACCCCTTATTCCAGCTAATTATTCTCTTGTAATGTATGTGAGAGGTGAGACTCTAGCTACAGTTCTCCATAACACATGATAGTAATAGCGCCACCACTTTGCATTAGTTGAATTGTAATAATATTTCAATAATGCAACTGCCAGAAATAACCTTGTTCACGTCAGGAGTTTTTTTGCTTTTCAAAACATCTCTTCTCATTTCTTAATGAAAGTTTTTTCTAATTTGAATATATTATGATAATTTGATACATGGTGAACTGCAGGTTTGGATTATTTATTGTAATGCTAATAAACTGTACAGTTCCACTAAAATAGTAGTAATAGGACAAAGGCCAAGATTACATTTCAGTTAAGTGTTACTAGCCAGTGTTGTCTAACAGCTTCCCACTGAAGTCCAAACAGAAATTTGAAGTCAAACCCCTTGATAAATTGTCAATAGCAATGGAATTCAGGATTACATTTGTAGAAATTGCAAAAATGAATCCGAAAAAGCACTTTTCAAAATATCTCTAAACCTAAATTAGATGGCATTATTTACTAAATAAATTTATAACAAGCCAAATCCCAACTTTTGAGGTATGTCCACACATGCAACTTGAACAGCTCTGCATTATAGAACCACTCAAGATATCCTGCATTTACACAGTGTTCATATCTCCTGAGGGTGGAGTCTAGCCCACAACCTCCTTTATTGCTTTTGTTTTGTAAATTATATGTCTGAAGATGAATGCTGTCCATGGATACAGCACTACTGATAAAAAAAGGCGGGAATTATCAAAGAATTTTAGGAACCCAATCAAAATCACATAAATCTGTGGATTTCATGATGGTAATGCAAAATGCAGAAAGGCCGTTTCTTCAAGGAGTCCATTAGGAAAATATGGTTACAGGCAAATAATTTTCAAATACATTTATATCCTTTTTCCTCAAATTTTCAAAACGCTTCATAGATAGAATGAACTATAATTTATGTAACTCTAACTTGGTATGTACAGTGAATTGTGTAAACCATCTTTGTATAGTACTAATATCAATAAGAATTACTCATACCTAAAAAGTGCAACATAGACAGTGTGAGTCTTTTTAATTCCTATATACTAACTCCTCTAAATCTATTTAGAGCTACACAGTGCATCTGTTATTCCAATGCAGAAGCAATCCTCTTTAACTCTTTCAGGTCTAGATTTCTCACCTGTGCACACCTTCGAGGGAACACTGTTTATGAGAAACAGATTTTTTTCAGGTTATCAGCTTTAAAAATCTCCATTGAAAGGAACAGTAAAGCACTCCAAATATGCAATCATTAGTAGAATCCTAAATCTACAAATTATTGTAGCAAAACAGACACAAATGTTAGGTTAGGACAAACTAACAGATGAATAAGACAAAAAAGCAAAACTTAAGGGGTCTAATGCATTTTGAAATTCAAGTGCTTACTTATAGACCTGAATCAACTAACATTTATCAGGAACGCTGAAGATACAAGTCTGTAAATGATCACTATGATGAATGCCAGATGCTTCACAATGTGTTGGTTACCCCTCTGGCACTTAAAGGGTTAAAACCACTAACTTTGCGTGCAGACATTAGGCATTCTGAACTGCTCTATCTCCTTTTATGCTGTGAAGCGCTGACATTTCCATTGAATTCCTGGACTTTGATGATCCCTTCTAAATTGTTAAATTGGCCCAAGATGAATTTATATTTTATTCTCTGTGGGCCTCGTAGAAGACAGTATAATGGTGCCTCATTGCTTGCAGTATGTGATTTCTCACACCTGTCACCTGTCCTGCTAATGTGATCCTTCTACACACACTATAGATACAAATCTAAAATGTTCGAAGGTAATAGGGAGACGGTGGCAGCAATAAAAGCAGCATTGCAGAGAGCGGTCAAGTCATGATGATGGAAAGGCACAAAGGCAAGAAGGAGATAGGAGGTCAGAGCTATTAAATGTATAGGAGAAGAGTGATGGCTGCAGAGATATTTGGTAGACAGGAAAAGAGGAACTGGCAGTCATTGTGCATCCTGTGTTTTATTATTGAAATTCTACCAGAGTCCCTTGGACAACAAATTATTCGGTGTTCTGTATTACGTCTTCCATCAGCTAAGATGGAATTTAAGTTTAATTAGTGTTCATGTAGATTAGCTTTTGGCCTTCAGGGACAGCTTTATATTGTCTCTTTGTAATTTATTTAAAAACTCCTTTTGTGCTCAGGGATTTGAAATTCTTGCTGTTTAAAATGAATTTACGTTTGAATAATTTTGTTGCTAGAAATCTTAATGTGTAACACATGCTGAGGTTCATGTACCAAGAAAGTGGTGCGATTGTAGAGAAAAGCAATTGCAGGGAACAAATTAACCCCTTAACAACCAGCTGAGGCAGCATGAGGCTGGCAGTTAAGGACCAAGGCTCATTTTTTTTTTGCCAATGGATTCGGGGGTTCCAGAGCGCAGCCACGCAGAGACCCAGGAATTCCATGATTTGCCAGGACCATCACCGGTCCTTAAGTACTGGGAAAATCATAACTGTCCTGGCACATCAAGGGTTGTTAAGGGGTTAAACGTCTAAAAATTATCTTTGATTAATATGGGGCTTTTGGTTCACTTTTAAAAGGTCACACGCAAAAGAGCATGCAACCTCATCTCTCATTATCCATGTCATAATGATAAAAATGGTGACCTGAGAATCATTGCACAGTATAAATGCCTGCGTCAGTACTGCGTGGATGTCCGGCGGGGTGGTTACCCAGTGCAGTGAGCCACTTCTTTGTATATGCATCCACTGTAGTGCCCACATATAAACATGTGTTTTGAGTGAGCTCTGTAAGAGCTGCTTCACTTACCAGTGCGTCCTACACCTTCAGAGCTCTCTGCTGTGACACACAGTTCTCTCCAATATCTGAAATCTGTGAGGTGCTTAATGCAAGATGCAAGATGAAGTCACACGCTCTTTTGCGTGTGACCTTTTAAAAGGATACCGGGGTTTTTAACCCCTTTGCAATGTGTTGGAGTCCTCGCTACCATGCAAGGGCTCAAGAGCTTCATTTGACTCAATGGTAATTGTTGTTTATTCCACATGTTACAGCTGGTTAGCTCTAGAAATCCACCACCTTTCCTTTGTATGTGAGCTTTAATCAGTTTATTTTTCTATTAACACTTGTTAAAGTAACAAAATTACAGTAAACTAAAATTCTCATTTTCATTGTTTTGTTTCTTGGTCTAGATTTCTAACAGTGCTGGGAGGCACAGATTTCCGTGGCATGATAGTATAAACGTGGCACGCAACAAGCTGAAGAACAGTTTACACATCACTCATCCTATTATGCCTGCAATCCTGCTTAACTTCTATGCAAAGTACGAGGTTACCTTATCTGGTATTAAATTAAAAGGATAGGGTTTTATTCTGTTTTCTGTTCTATATGCTAAACCATATGCACTTCCTCATTTATAATCTAGTAATAGTTATTTTGGCTCAATACACTTGAAACAAACAAGGGCTTGCTGTGTTTTTATTATAAATAAATGGCTTGCAAGATCCTAAACAGAATGAGGTTACAGCAGAGAGATCTTGTCAAACTCACATTATAGGTTGTTTTGACTGGGTGACTAAAATAATAGACCAGGGGGGATATAGCTTATCTAGAGTTCAGTAAGGCATTTGATACTGTCCTCCATAACAGACTCAATAAATTGCAGTGATTGGATCAGGATGTAAAGGTAGCTGAATGGATAAGTAAATGGTTGAGGGTTGTAGTTGATGGAAAATATACAGAGAAATGTTTTGTTACTAGTTAGTGATATTGCAAAAGGTCTTAGCTAGTAGACAGTCCTGGGGGAATAAGCCAAATGGCAAATGATTTAGGTAATTTAGAAGAATGGACAAGAGTGTGGGAGCTGCAGTTTAATGTTGATAATTGTAAAATAATGTACCTAGGACATAAAAATCAAAAGGCAGAATATAATATTAATGGTACCATGCTGTTGGATACATCAGAGGAAAGGGACTTATCTGATAACTTAAAGGTAGACAGGCAATGTAACAAAGTGGTGGAAAATGTATCATGGTGCTGGGTTGTATAGCTAGGGGCATTAGTAGCAGAAGAGGGAATTGCTCATAGCATTGTTTAGATCTCTAGTTACATTTCACTTAGAGTATTGCAAACAGTATTGGGGACCCCCATCTCAAGAATATAGATATTCTGGGGAGAATTCAGAGAAGGAGTACTAAAATGTTGAACAGTTAACAGGATAAAAATTATCAGGATAGACTAAAGGATCTGAACATGTATAGCCTCGAGTATACAAGAGAGAGGGAGGATATGATAGAGACATTCAAATACATAAAAGGTTTCAACAAAATACAGACAGTACATTTCAAAGTAAAAATGTTTGGACAAGAGGTCATATTCTAAAACTAGAGTGACAGAGGCTTAGATGTAAGGTAAGTCTTACTTCACCGAGAGTATGGTAGATAAGTGGTGGTGATTAATAAAGTGATAGAATTCATGCAGTCATGGGATAGGGATAAGGCTGTCCTGAACATAATGCAAGTCCAAAGGACAAGATAAGGTCTGAGGTTTTTACATCTGTTTAAATTACATGCTCCTGTATTTCACTCTCCTTCTCTCTCATAGATAAATATTCAGATGATAGATAGATAGATAGATAGACAGACAGACAGACAGACATACAAATAGATAGACAGATAGATAGATAGATAGATAGATAGATAGATAGATAGATAAAACAAAATAAGTTGGGAAGAACTCTCACTTCTTAAAGGGATAGTAATACTTCGTTTTAACTTTATTTTATTTTGTAGGCATTAAAAAAACATGAAGAATGATATAAGTCTTATCCCTCAAACCTTTATGATTTAAGAGATATTCACAAGCAAAGTTTCCCCTCCCCGCCCCTTTTTCCTAGTGTAAGCCATCTCTTCTCAGATGTGGATCAGGTTGTAAGACCAGACAGATAACAGCAGGGGACAATCTTCTTTGTATGAAAACAATGAAAGCCCTTCCCCCCTTGACAAGTTTTTCAGCTTTTTCCATTATCTTAATTGAAGATTGTCCCTCTCTGCAGTCTACCTGGGCACCTCCCTTCTGATCTGGTTGAATGGGGGGGGGACACTTTGTTTGTGAATATCTCTTAAACCATAAAGGTATGAGAGATAAGACTTATATCATTCTTCATGTTTTTTTGATGCCTACAAAACAAAATAAAGTTAAAATGAAGTATTACTATCCCTTTAAGACAACAGCCTGGTTGCTAATGTCAGTTGGACAATTAGAAGTTCAATTTAATAGCAATGCTTCAGTGTGTACAAGCACATTTTCATCAGGACACCAAACAGTCCCCCCATATATATCTAACATAAAATGAATGCCAAAACAGCCATGTTCCACATCATTGATGCCTTGATAGCATGATTACATCATCAAACAATGACACGGCATGTAACATTTTAAAAATACTCTAATACAGTTTATAATGCACATATAATGACTGCAATAAAACTAATGTATATTATATTGAATATATTTTTGTTTTTAATTTTAGTTAATCTTACAGAGAATATAAAGCTTCCTCATTTTGTTTTGTTATTATATTATTCTAGGTACGAAACATATAGATTGGTTGATGTTGATCATTTCCTTCAAATTGTGCCAATGATGCTAGATCAGCTTGTTAATCACATGAATCTTGTTGCCAAACAAAAGTCAGAATTATTAAGTCAATTATGGATGAAAGATTGCTGTGATATTGTGACTAAAAATAGAGGAAATATAGAATCCGTGATGCCCCAAGATGATGAGGTGAGTTTTCCTTTGAATTATAAAATCAAAATTCCCAATTAGAAATGTTTTCTCAAATACATTAATAAAATACCTACATTGGGTCATATCTTACACATTCTAGTTGTTAGTCATTTAAAATGCTAAACAGCAGTGATTCTCAGCTCTAGTGTTTCAAATGCACCAACAGATGAGGTTTTCAAGGTATACTCAATTATACACAGCCAGCTCAATTACAATGACTGAGCCACTGATTTCTCACCAGTGATTAAACAGAGATATAATGAAAATCTGATCTGTTGGTGTGCCGCAAAAACTAAAGTTGAGAAATTGTTATACATACGTGGCCAAAAGTTTTGGGACACCTCAATTTTTGCTACTTTTAGTTATTGCTATTTAACTTGACAAAAGCATTAGAAAAACATGTCAACACTGGGTATTTCTAAAATCAAGACAAATATTATAATCTATTTAGCAGGGGTTTTTTAGCGTTTGTAGATGTGTAAAAGATTTTTAGTGCCAAAGTTAAAAAAGTGCATTTGTTACATTTGTTTCATCATATTTTAGCAATTGTTTTACAGGAAATTTGATGAAAATAATGGTATCTTTAGAAAGCCCATCTTATGGCAAGAAAAACAGTATATAATATATGTGGGTACATTAAATGAGTAAGAGGAAAATTACAGCTAAACACAAACACAGTAGTGTTGTCCTTCTGGACCATGGCTGTTTTAACACTTCTACAAAACTTTTGGCCATGTTTGTACATTATCAGTGGCCAATATGAGAAGCCACCTAATCATTCACTGGTTGGATTTCCACAGGTTAAGATTGTGAAATTGACTCACAATACAGTCACTTCAAATACACTATATCAACATATAAAAATGTAATCTTAAATGTAACCCTTCATGAGATTCATATATGTAAAATCACAAGCACCTTTGTGTTTTCTTATGGATTTATACGATTTTCAATTGGGTTTCATTTTTTTCATATATTTAATCTTTGCTTCTTCAGTTACTGCTTTAATATATTTATTATCTGAATAATTTAGATTGCAGTGGCCAAATTATGCATTAAAATGCATGAATAAGGCCTGGAACTAAGTAATGGAAAAGTTGTGTCACAGGAATCTCTGTATAAGAAGGGAACTAAAACAGAACCTGGAAATTATAGACCCGTGAGTTTGACCTGTGTAGTGTGAAAACTGCTAGAATGGATAATAAGGGACTATAGTCAGGATCACAACACAAAAAATAAGATCTTTAGCAGGAATCAACATGGTTTTATGAAGAATAGATCATGCCAAACTAACCTTTTCATCTTCTACGAGGAAGTAAGCAGCAACCTTGATAATGGCAAGGCAGTTGATGTAGTATATCTAGACTTTGCAATGGCATTTGATACAGTGCCACACAGAAGGCTGGTGTATAAAATAAGAAAATCGCAATTGGATGCAAAACTGGTTGAAGGATAGGGAACAGTGTGTGGTTGTAAATGGACAATTCTCCAATACAGTTAAATTGGAGAGTGGAGTACCTCAGGGTTCAGTATTAGGTCCGCTGTTTTTTAACATGTTTATAAATGACCTGTAAATAAATCTAGAAAGCAAAATATCAATATTTGAAGATGACACCAAATTATGCAGGGTAATTAATTCAGAACAGGATATTTGCTCTCCAAAGGGGGATTTACATAAAATGGCAGATTGGGCAAACAAATGGAATATGAAGTTTAATGCGGGGAAGTATAAAGTCATGCATTTGGGAGGAAGTAATCTCAAGGCTACTTATAAACTTAATGAAATCATTTTAGGAGACTCATTGCTAGAGAAAGATCTGGGTATCCTTGTCAACTACAAACTTGGACACAGTGACCAGTGTCAAACAGCAGTAGCAAAGGCAAACAAAATCCTGTCTTGCATAAAAAGCTCTGTGGTATCACTAGTATAGCCCAGACACATGACTGGCCCAGGTGGCAACTGCCCTCTAAGTCAGCCCTCACCTGGAGACATATGAAAGATTAGCCCATTTATTTTATTAATGCAGTAGTTAACTATTATTAATCCCTTATATACTTATATTTGTATGTGTGTATTTCACAGAAACTTTAGTGATTCCTTTAATTAAACTGAGTAAAACAAAACAAAAACAACACCCACAAAATCAAATTGTTTTCCCTATAAAATATAACTTTGTTTGTTTTGCTTGGCCCAATGCACATTTAATATTGTTTCTACTCCTTCTAATTGTTGAGCCTCTAACATGCTAAAAACAGCAACACGTTTAGCTTTTGGATCATTAGTGAAGTATTCCATTCTTGTGATTGCATAGACTGATGGAATCAGAAAGGGATTCCCTTGCATTTCTTGGTTGGATTGCTATACTGGCAGGACCAATATGATATGCTTTTGTATATTTCCTCTCTGTGAAAGGCACTAGTGGGCTAAAAGAGATTGCACCCTGGGTAGGACACCATTCCTATAGAGACTGCAAATTTGTATTGCAGATTTGTTCCTAGTTGATCATCTATGACTTTTACCTACATGTGCAAATTACCCTTGGGATTAATCACCCCAAGGGTAATAGGAGGAATCCAGGATTGGACCCCTTGCTTAGAGAGATCAGCTACACCTTGCTTATGATGCCCAACAAGGCTGAAACGTTTGTTTGGGGCTGGCTGCTTCTCTTGTTCATAGAGGAACTGCTTGGCATTTCATGGTTGGACTGGTATACTGGCAGGACCAATATGATATGCTTTAGGATATTTCCTCTCTGTTAAAGGCACTAGTGGACCAAAATAGATTGCACCCTGGGTAGGACACCATTCGTATAGACCCTGCAAATTTGTATTTCAGGTTTGCTCCTTGTTGAGCATCTCTGACTTTTATCTACATATGCAAATTAACCTTGGGATTAGTCACCCCAAGGGTAATAGGGGGAATCCAGCATTGGACCCCTTGCTCACAGTGTTTAGAGAGATCAGCTACATATCACTGACAAGGCTGAAATGTACATCTGGGGTTTGTCTGCTTCTCTTGTTCAGATAGGAATTGCTTGGAATTTTGTGGTTGGACTGCTGTAATGGCAGGACCAATATAGTATGCTTTAGGATATTTCTTCTCTGTGAAAGGCACTAGTGGGCTAAAATAGACTGCACCCTGGGTAGGACACCATTCCTCTACAGCCTGCAAATTTGCATTGCTGGTTTGTTCCTAGTTGAGCATCTCTGACTTTTATCTACAGCCCTCCCTTAATATCAAAGATTAGCCCATTTCTTTTATTTATAAAGTAGTTAACTATTATTAATCCTTTATATACTTATATTTGTATGTGTGTCTTTCATTAAACTGAGTTAAACAAAACAAACAAAATACCGCCCAAAAATCAAATTATCTTCCCTATAAAATATAACTTTGTTTTCCTTGGCCCAATGCACATTTAATATTGTTTCTACTCCTTCTAATTGTTGAACCTCTAACATGCTGCTGGTGTTTCTCCCAAACAGACCTCGGGTTGTGCTTCAGATGGCATCTCAATGAGGATGTGCCTAGATGTGATCCTCTTTTTGCCCTACTCACAACAGTTAGCAACACATTTAGCTTTTGGATCATTAGTGAAATATTTCCATTCTTGGGATTGCATAGACTGATGGGATCCCGAGTAACCAATACATCATGACTATTCTTCTCTAGTTTAGAGTTATCAAAGAGTACTGTTTTAGATTATATCTATATCTATATATATATATATATATATATATGGCTCAAAATTTCCACTCGCCACTAGCCAATGGCGAGTGAAAATTCAGCCCTGGCAAGTAGAAATTTAGCCCTGGATATATATATATATATATATATATATATATATATATATATATATATATATATATACACACATATATAAGCCTTATAAATCAACAATGATATCAACAAGCAGCAACCTTCACCCATACTGAAGAAGCTACAGAGGGTCTGTTCTGGACAAACCAGGTGCACCATAAGAGACACATACTAATTCACCAAAATTTGATTGATTTAAATGGAGAATTTAAGCCCTTGGATGACAGCGGTTGCTAACATTTTGATTCACATCATGCGGGAGACCTCTCTTACAGTCAAGGGCAATGTAAGTGAAAGGAATTGTCCTTTTAATTTACAGCTGTATTTGGGTGCATGTATTAATCCACCAGAGTAGATCCACTGGAGTTAGCACCCAATGCCAGTGGTTTTACTTCAGTACGATCATTGTACTGCATACTGGTGCACACATTCTACCACTGTTAAGATGTTAATGACAACAAACCCTTTATTCCTACCTCATAACTTTTGTTGGAAAATGGTGTTAGGTTGCACAATTCCATCTGCACCTTCAAGGTGTATAGGAAAGGAACAGACCAAAATACCCATTGACTGCCCCATTGCCCCCCCCCCCCTTGGCACTGGTGGCATAAAGGGAAGAATTTTTGCCTTACTTCGTCAGGCATTAGGCTAGAAAATCTATTTGTGAGACTGTTTTATGTGTAATGATATTTGTATATTCTCCCACTTGTCTTCTAAAAATAAAGCCTGATTTACCTGCATATGTATAAACCTATCCATAATACACTTACATTCCACCATTAATGGAGATTTAAGTAGGCTATGGCGCAGTTTTACTCCATTGTTGCTGCAGTTCTTCTGAAGGAAAACCTCTTATATGTAATCAACACCTTTTGATTGCTGCTGCTTCAAAGTCGCAAGAGAACATTGTATATTGAACAGTGTATTTCTATGTCGTACTCTGATAATAACATTTAATTTAATATCTGTAATATCCTTCTATGTCCAAGTGTTCTTTAGAGATTTAAAATAAAGAAAAATAGGATTTCATTATTTATTTATTTACTGGCTTTAAAACAGACAGATGAACAGTTCCAGTACATAACTGCCTAAATTATATGGTATAAAGATATAGTATTGAATCCATCACGATAATGTTTTTAAAATGTGTTTAGGTAAACACAAAACTTGTTCAGAATTGGTTATTTTATCCTATTTTAATATTCCTGTATCACAGAATTAAAGGGATAGTAATACTTAAAATGTAAAAAAAAAATATGTTTAAAGGGTTTATCCCCCTGAGTAAAACAAGAGTAGTAAAACAAGGGTACTCCCACTGCTGAAAGGTGTTGTATTAAATAGTTATTACAGCTCAAAGTTTATTTTTTAGGTGCAATATCACAGTGGCCTGAAATTGTACAGTGGTGCTGTTGCTACACCATCCTATGGAGATTTATGGTCCCGGGACCAGAACTGTCCAAAGGATGGAGTAGCAACAGAGCCACTGTACAGTTTCAGGCGACTGTGATATTGCACCTAAAAAAAACAACTTTTAAATAAAACACATTTCAGCAGTGGGAGTACCCTTGTTTTACTCAGGGGGATAAACCATACAACATATGTTTTTTTTACATTTTAAGTATTACTATCCCTTTAAAGATCTCAAAGTGACTGTACTGATGAGAAATTTTAAGACACAGAGAGACAGAAATATCAACACTCTGTGGCTTGAACCGTGACAAGGAATTTGTCACATTATCACACAAAATAAAAATATTTTTTGTCACTTTGGATACCAGGGGGCTGCATGTCTCATTGTAAGCTATGGGTTGCGCACCCCTCTGACTTTTGGAGGGTAAACCCATACATTCTCTCATCAATTTCACTGGAGCATGGTAATTAATATTGTTTGCATTTACCAGTCCACTTCATAGAGCTTTTACAGAGCCTATAGTATAATTTATGGCCCATGCTGCAGAAACATTTTCTGCTAATGGAATTTGTCCCTTAGGGAGCCACAGAGTTATCCATTGCATTGTTTGTGCATGAGTTTTAAAGTCATATATTGTGCATTCAGCCTTTATTCTTGTTGTACCTGAAGAAGAGACCTGGTTGTGTTTAAATGTTTGCATCCCAAGCCACTCTTACCTGATCAAACATGAATGTGTGAATTAGACTTGTGCACGGGCAAAATTTTCGGTAAAATTCGAATTCGGAGTAATTCGGATGATCCTAATTTCGGACCGGGCCTATTCGATTCGGACGAAATTCTGATCCATTCCGAATTATTCGGCCGAATTTAACATGGGTTAAATTATAGCAGTGCGCCTCCGTGCACGCTGCTATCATTCTTTGCAGACAAGGTGTGCATTTAGAAAAAGATCCATCCCAAAAACAGACATTGTTGTACATTGCCAGTCTGTGCATGTCACCTCTACTCCAGCATGGGATGCCAGTCACAATGCAAACGTCGAACATCGAGAACCCATGCCTGTCATTCAATTTAGCATGTTCGAACATCGAAACCCCATGCCTGTCCTTCAATATAGCATATGTTCGAACATCGAAACCCCATGCCTGTCCTTCAATATAGCATATGCTCGAACATCGAAAACCCATGCCTGTCATATCCTACTCAACATAAGTGGTCGACTCGAGCATGGACAAACTACATGTCACATTCTATGTTAGTACATGGGTAAAGATTAAGGTTTCATTTTCTGGTACCAGCCTCCTACCCTACTGTCCCTTTTAAAACCCAAATTCCTCTATCTCGTTTTCCTATCCTGATTTCCCCTCATATCAGATAACTCTATGTGTATATACATTGTAGTGTTTCATACTACATCAAGAATAAACATCAATGATTGTAATGTGATAGATGTAATGTGTTAAAAAGAAAAATTAAGACATTCTGTTGTGAACAAACTGCAGCACAGGAGAGAAATAAAAAAAATTGCTTGACATCTATTCTGAAGAGGGGTCCACAGCATTGTCTTATTATAGCAATATCACCGTTTTCCGTGAGTGTGCAATACAGGGCTCTACGATAATTGCTGGGCATTTCCCAATGTCATAATCAGGGGATGATGGGAGTTGTATTCTAACTACTGTTAGGAAACACATAAGTGATGCACATTCATCTCCCACCTAGAAATTATCTACACACGAGGCAACTCCCCCAAGTAATACCTAGCCCCTTTCCAAGTGAAAGGACTTCCAGAAAGGCTTCAGATCTCTTAGTGACTCACCTGTTATTGCCAGTCAGCGGGACCTGGAGAGTAGGAGGGGGTGATGCTATGGCTGCAGATTAAGTCTGGCACTGTGCTCTTAGTTGGTCACTCGTCACAATGTTGAAGCTCAGCCCGGACAGCAACTTCTGGGTGGAGACACCTCACAGCAATCCTGTTCAGGACATATCATGCACTGTTGTGCACTCATACTAGGGATCCCAAATGTTTAGACTCATTTCGTACAGGGGGCACCCTCCTGTATTTGTAAAACCTCTCTAGCAAATCTGGGACGGTAGACCTATTTACTCAAGTCTTGACTTTAGGTGGGCGATAAACAATACAAAATAGGCATAATGTTTCACTATCACATAATTCACGTCACTGAAGCAGCCAACAGGCATCGCCACTGAGTGAGCATAGGGCTGCCCGGCTGCTGACAGTCACACTGATGGGACACCCTGCAACACAGAACTGGCGGAAGAGCACAAAATAAACATGCTATGGGACGGCAAATTGCCGCCCCTGTCAAAGTGCCGTCTGGGTCCATGGACCCACTGGGACCCGTGTAAGGGCCGGCCCTGTATTCGAACAAATACCTAATATTTTTTTATATTTTGCACAGGAACAAATATTACTTGCTCTTGCAGTGGCAATAACTGGAACTAATGCTGGCTGCCTACCTATGCCTAGCCTAATGCTACCTGCCTGCCTACACAACAGCTGTACACTCTCTAATCTCTTCTCTCTCTGAGCTCCAACAACGCAATGAGGAAATTCAGGCTGTCTGTCTGTGTGACTGTGTCATTAGTCCAACTCCCATCATGAAACGAAGAAGGCTATTCGAATACAGACAAAAGAGGGAAGTAGTGCATGAAACGGAGAATGGAATTGGACTAGAGACATGGAGGGAAAATTATGGAGGGAAAGTAATTGAGCGCGCACAGGAAGTACAAAAAAGTCCTGGTCAAAAGTAGTCAAAACTTTTGGAAATGTGTCGATTGCCAAAACTTCCGAAAGTTTCGACGAATTTCGGACCTGGGCTGTTCGGAGTCGGATCATTTTTTCCGAATGACCCTTGAGTTTCGGATTGGCCGAATGTCTCCGAATGACCCCATTTTCAACGAAATCCGAATGTCTCCGAATGAATTCGCACATGTCTAGTGTGAATCCAGTGAAGAAGATTTCCTTCCTTAAGAAGCTCAAGTATATTTTTCTCTTTGATCTACATGATCCACTCATTTGAGGGTGAGTTCCTAAAGTTGAAGACCATATGCCCTCTTTTTTCAAAAAGATCACAATCCAGTGGAAGATGGATCAAGTTTCCATGATCCAATGGACAAAAAGAGTTGAGGTTATTAGGAATCTGCAGCTTATTTTGGACTCAGTGTGGCTACCACATGTGCCTCATGAACTTCGCGTCTTTGGTAGATTCAGCTGCAGGAGAACATAATCAGCAAAGCGGCAAGAGAGAATTTTCTAAATTCCATCTCCCTGATTAATTGACAGTAGAGTTTATATTTGTTGCCCCCTTGGCAGGCAAATTTACTTGTCTAAGGCAGGGTGCAGAACATTATTGTTACATCAGTGGGCTGTAGACTTAACTTCAAAGAGCAAACTCTGTGTCATGTCCTTTGAAGACAATATCTTATTTGGTAAGGAACAAAGCTCGCCTTTTCATTCCTCTCAGAAAAGAGGAAATTCGTGCCTTAAGATCATAGGTTCAGATTGCAGAAACCAATTTTTCTCCCCTTATGTAGTTATAGAAAATCCACAAGACAAGCCACCAAGCCTTTTACATCCAAGGGCAACAAGTCTGCAAAGAAAACTTTTTGAGATCGGAGAACCCAGTTCCAACTTCAGTCTTCAACTGATTTCCACTGGGAGAAGACTTTGGTATTTGTGCTCTTAATGACAAGACACTACCAACAATTGTTGGGTATTAACTATCATCTAAGAAGGATATAGGATGTGCTTTATCTCTTTCCCTCCCTACAGTTTTGTAACCACTCAGTTTCTTTCATGGGAATCAAAAGAGGCATCTATGTTTGATGGTGATCCAGGGCCTCATAAATGTAATGGTTTTAGTCTGGTCCCAAGCAACTCTGCAAGAAGGGAACTTATGCTTTATTCTTGATACCCAATTATTCAGACAATTTTTGGACTGTTGTGAAACTTAGATTCCTAAGTTGCTTTCTTCACAGATATCATTTCAAGATATAAGTCATTCGAGTAGTGGTTAACATTATTAGATTGGCGATGTTTTGGCAACAAAAGATTAGCAGGATTCTTATCTGTTCCCTTCTATGTGTATTGCCAGCAGTAGAAAGCAGGGTATATTCCTACATTTGCATCTGAAATTTACAGCTCTTCCTTTCAGTATCTCTTCAGCATCTAGTGTTTTCTCCAAGAGTATGGTATTGGTGGCAACCCACCTTCAAGAGCTTAATATAGTGGTTATATCATACTTGGACAATTGGCTTATCAAAGCACATTCATTCCTGCCCCAAAACTAAACATAAATGGTAATCTTAACACTTTATCATAAGGTTGGCAAGTCAGCTTTCATAAGTCAGATCTCCAGTCAGGAATGGAGAAGAGATTTCTGGCCATGTTTCTGGACTTGATGAAATATTTACCCGACAGAGGACAAGAACTTAGACCAGTTCTGCTTCTGAAAACATGAGACCACCTGTCCTGGAAACAGTTAATGTCCATTGTAGAGCTAATAACTGCTAGAATTGTGAATAGCAAAAAAATGTATTTCATCTGAATTATTAGATAATTTTTTTTACCCATTTGAATTAAATGGATTTGGTTTATCCCCCCCCCCCCAGTTCAGTGTGTCAGAACTTTGGTGAAGATATTCATTGTCAAATCACATTCATTCACTGATATTCTGAATAAGCCCCCCCAGTCATAACACTTACCTTGATGTTGGAGGTCCAGCAGTATCCTCTACTCCCTGATACCCCTGAATCTTCTGTCCAAAAAGCACACATTAAAAAATTAAAAACCCATCTGAGCCAAAACGAGAAAAAAAAGGTATTGGCTTTTATATGGCCATTTCTGTTCAAATTAGTTCCAACCGTCCCACTGGCTGAGATTTTCGGGTTATGCATGGTACAGAATGTGTCCTAGAGTAACTTGACCTTCGAACCCATCAGCATTTTGCTGGAAGGGTCATGGATGCACGTAGGGTCACCCATCCAGCTAGCCATTTTTTAAAGTAATTACAATGGTACACATAAAGGGCAACTATAATACCTGGATAGAAAGCTCAGTGGTCTTTACAAGGATGTCTTCATCTCCTTGGTGAAAAAATGGTTATGGCATCAAGAAAAATGTGAACTATATGTGAACTCTCCTTTCATCTGGTCTTTCTTTTTTCCTCCCCTGAAGCTTATTTTTAAGGTCCAGTATAAGACTGCACAGGACAAGGCATCAGTGTTACACATTGTTCCTTATTGACAAGGAAGGCTTGGTTTGTCACACTAAAGGCAAAAGATAGAATAATATTACCATAAAGGAAAGACCTTTGCCATTAATGTCCAGTTCCCTTTCAACCCTCATCCAATCTGTCTGGCTGCATGGTTTCTAAAGGCCAGCTGCTGATATACCTGCGGTTATCTGATGCAGTACCAACATGCTTATTTGATTTTATAACAAAAGCATATTCACTGCATATAACCAAATATGCAACTATGATCCTTTTCCCCTGTCTATTCCTATGCTTCCTTAATGTCTTTCTGAGGGGTTTGCAAAAGAGCTCAGTCCAAGTACCCTTGAGGTTCAAGTAGTGGTGCTGGGTATCATTCTGAGTCAAGATTTTGCAGCTTGCCACCTAATTAAGAGATTTCTGAAAGCAACATTGTCTTAGACCTAAGGCCATTCCTTCATTTTCTTTCTTTGACCTTAACCTGGTTCTAAAACATTGCAGAAAAAACCCTTTGAACACTTGGACTTCTGTGAAGATGTTGTCATTAAAGATGGCTTTGTTGATTTCTCTTGCACATCAGCCCGAAGAACAGGGGAATTGCAATCTCTATTCATCCAGAACCTTACCTTTTATTTATGTAGCTCACCACTTAGCCCCAGAATTTTGCAACAAAGTTCTAGTGCGCATTCCATAGAATTCAAGAGATGTGTTCCCAGATCCTCAACAGGAACAGGAAGATAAATTGCATAATCTTGATGTTAATCATTACTTTCAGACCTACAACTTCTTTGGTGCTTAAAAAGGGACTAGAGCCTCTAACACCAATATTACTAGATGGGTGAATTCTGTTAGCACTGAAATGTATAGCACTCAAGATATGGATCCTTCAGTGATCATCAAGGCTTTTTCCCCCAGACATGTGGCTGCATTCTGGGTGGAAAAAGTACACACTTCTGTTGAGCAAATCTGTAGTGCTGGGACCATACCTTCTCAAAACATTATCACTTGGACCTACAGGCCTCTTCAGAGATTGCTGTCAGCCAGTAAGTTCTTGAAGCAGTCTTGAAATATCCTCCCAGTCTGTCCAGTTTTTTTAGTCTGTATCTATATGTGCTTCATAACAGCCCTTGATGGAAAGATAAAAAGGCAATTAAGGTAGAAAGCACAGAACACGAAACTTGAATTGCAAAGGAGATTGGCATACAACAGATCCTGGGAATTATAGACCTGTGAGTGTGATCTTAATAGTGAGGAATTGGTTGTAGGGATAGTAAGAGATTATATTCAGGAATATAATGAGAAAAACAAAATGTTTAGTGGAAATAAATATGGTTTCATGAGAAATGTATTTGGACAAAAAATTTAACTTCTGTGTAGAAGGAAGTAGGAACCTAGATAATAGTCAAGCAGCAGATGAAGTATATCTAATTTATGTAAAGACATTTGATACAGCGCTGCACTCAAGGCAGTTTTTTTAAATAAGGAAATTAGGTCAGGGTGATAACCTTCAAGATTGTTTAAAGAATAGGGACAGTGTTTTTTTTTATAAATACAAATACAGCTGACAGAATACATCAGCATTTAGTACTTGGTGCACTGCTTTTTTAAAATGTTTCTAAATGACCTGGAGACAGGTAGAGAAAGCAAACTTGTAATACTTGCAGATTACACTAAATTATGCAAGGTAATACACTGAGAGCCAGATGTTTGTTCACTACAGAAGGATTTACATAAAATGGCACATTGGACACATAAGCAAAATATGAGATTTAATGTAGGAAAAATGTAAAGTTCAGCATAGGAGAAGTACAAATAATCATGTTAATGTACTTTGCATAAGTGATCAGTGTCTAACAGCAGTAGCCACAGCAAACAAAATACTGTTCTGCATAGTGGACAACATTTTGCCAGTTTATAAGCCATTGGTAAGACATCATCTGAAATATGCAGCGCAGTTTGAGGCACCTGTTTTTAAAAATAATATTTTTTAATTGGGAAGTGCAGAGAAGAGAGAACTCAATTAATTAATTAAGGAATGTATATAGAAAATCTAACCAAACTTGGTTTATTTTTACTCCAGAGAAATACACTTAAGAGTCAATCTTCTTACAATATGCAAGATTATCCAAGGTCAATACAAGGACCTTTAAACCTTTTATACCAAGGCCTGATAAAATAACTCGGGGACACCTTAGAATTAGAGGAAAATGTTGAACATTGTGAACTAATGTCTTTTTTCAACCTAATTTAATATGTAATTGTGTACTATGTATTTACCTATGTAAACTAGCTAAATAAAGTGAAATGCTGCTTTGATTTCAGTATATGTAAATGAAGCAGTGAGTACCAACAGTTGATATCAGTATTATATTAACTACCTTGGATGTTAGAGGTATCTCCAATGCATGCTACACAGTGATTTGTAGACATCACTGGGATGTAAAAGGTTGAAGCATTTGCTTTAATTTGAATCTATCATGTTCCACCAAAGAACCAGAACCACTGAATGATGAAAATAGCACTAGCTAGCACTTATAAAACTCATGAATAAGATATCTAACATAATAACCAACATATCCAATGACTGAATCAGTGAGCAAGTAGATACTTATTACTGGACATGTAAATATATTATAGACTGACATGTGAATGGCTCCATTAACAAATACATCTGTATTCCCTTCCAACCTCTAGAAGGGAGTTGTACATCTCATTGTAGTTCAATACCCTGCACACATATCTGGTCCCCAAAGGCTTAAACGTAATTTAAAGGTCAAATAACATGAACAAATAAATACAAAATATATGTTAAAGCTCATTATTTTAGTAGTTATTCATGGCTAGCCCTACCTTGGAGGTCTATTTAATAAGCCTACTCTATGAAAATGCTGTGTACATTAGCTGTTGCACATTATATATATATATATATATATATATATATATATATATAATGCATTAGTGCCAGTGCTTATATTTACTTTTTATATTGACTTTATGTGGAGATTTAAATATAAAGATGCAGGAAAATGCTCTCCCTGTGTTGTCTAACCAACAGATCTGTATGGTGGCTTCTTCCTGCTCATTAAGTTAGGAATTATGCTGTTTCACCCAATCCTGAGTGAGAGTGAAACAATGTAATGTGTGCCTGAATAGCGAAGAAGAAGCCATTATACTGGTCTGCTGGTTAGATGATGCAGGGAGGACATCTCTCTGCATCTTTACATTTAACTACCCAAATAGTATAAATGCAGGAAGGTTTATAAGAACTGGAGCTAATGCCATTGTATATTAAGATCAAAATCCAGTTTGTGTTGTGCTGGCTTATTAAAAAAACTTGTAGTCGTAGTAGCATTTGAAAACTTACATCCCTCAATGTACCAGTTTTGCCTGGTCTTCTCCTCCACAGAGATGGCAGTTTGGGCTCCAGAGAGGCAGCTTATGATTGAATTTACCTGTTGTAAAGTAACACCCACTTGCACAGCCAATAAGAATGAGGTTACCACTGGCATCTTCAACTCTTGCAGGACAACTGTGACTTTATAATGCTTCATTTTAATATGGTTTGTGACTTTTAAAGGGATAGTAATACTTGCAAATTACTAATCCCCATATTGTAGCTTTGTTAATAAGAAACTTATTGCCCCCAGTGTCATCTCTTAAACCCTTATGGTTTGAGAGATGATAGAGCTCAAAGTTGCCCCCTCCCTCCCCCTTCCCTGACTAAACGTTGACTGCAGGGATATCCGGTAATACTTGCATCAGGCGGCTCTGCAGCATTGCAGAGATCGCGTTTATAAAAAAAGAATTCTTTCACTAAAACGGTCCTGTATGTGTGCTTGCAAACCAAGCACACGTAGAAGATCATTTCAGTGAAATAATTATTTTTTATAAACGCAATCTCTGCTTATCTGCAGAGCTGCCTGATGCACATAAGACTGTCGTACGACAGCTTCCCCTGCAGTCAGCGTTCAGTCAGGGAAGGGGGAGGGAGGGGGGAACTTTGAGCACTATCATCTCACAAACCATAAGGGCTCGAGAGATGACTCTGGGGGCAATAAGTTTCTTTTTAACAAAGCTACAATATGGGGATTAGTAATTTGCAAGTATTACTATCCTTTTAACCTCTTGAATGATAGGGAATGTCTCCAACTCATTTATTCGACATTTGTTGGAAACATCTATGAATTTGCTGAATTTTTGTTTGCCCCCAGTAGTGCAGTTTGTTTTCTCCAGTTCTTCTTGGTACATCACCCTCAAACTGAGGTGAATGGATGAATACAATTCCACACTAAATCAGGGATTGATTTTCTAGCCCTGAGTTTATCTTGCACCAATTTACTAAGCCACCTATGCCAAAAATGTTCCCTTTAACATTACTTGTATATTCTTTGGGGCAGGCATAAAGACTGGTCTTGCTGGTATATTAAAGTCTTACAGATGATGGCTTGTGCCTCCAGTGGTCATATGCTGTAGTAGATACATTGAAGTACAGACACTGACAATGATGGAGGCTAATATCAATAGAACCGTGATGGACATTATTTTATTAATATATTATTTTTCTTCTAGAGGTTAAGAAGAAAGAAGATGGATCATTTATTTTGCTGTTTGGCTACTCTAATGTCCAATCTGCTAAGAAATATTGTTGAAGCATCACTTAATGATCTGGTCAAACTGATTGAAACATATTGTAAAGGAAATAATTATGAAGGAAATTATCCTTCTGATACCCTTTGGCGTCCAGTGAAACCTCATCTTATTTTGATCCTCATGGTATGTTTATAATGTTTTATTTTTGTTAACATATGTTTCTTGAATTATCTAATGAGCAGTTCTTTTCTTGATGAGAAAAACAAAGGCACTAACAGAGTTGGGAGATATTACATTCAAAGGTTACCAGTAGAGAGCAAACTTTTTTAACAATTAAACTGCAAATATCTATTGTAAAATGAAAGAAAAGCAAACTGGAAAGTGCATTATCCATACATAAAATACCAGCTTTTTACGTAGTGAATCTGTACTCACACTTTAAAATAACTGGCAAAGAACTAACTAGCATGATGGCATACAGATGAAATATACCCACTCCTGATCAGGAACAAGCAATTAATAGCCCATTGTCCTAAAGAAAAAACTAGGAACACATCAGCAGTATTTTGCAGCAGTGCTTTGTATTACCCACCAGCTGTTTGAAAGTGTGAGTACTGATTCTATAAGTAAATGCAATAGCTGTTATAATAAGTGTGAATAAGGGGACTAGCTAGTTTTGTTTCAGTATCTTCACATAGGGGACAAAACAGTGGTTAGTTGTGGAGGTGGAGACATAATATCCACCACAAGCACATTTGGCCACTTTCCATATTCATGTCCACATTAAAGGGATAGTAATACTTAATGTTATCTTTATTTTATTTTGTAGGCATTAAAAAAACATGAAGAACAATATGTCTTATCTCTCAAACCTTTATGGTTTGAGAGATATTCACAAGCAAAGTTTCCCCTCCCGCCCCTTTTACCTAGTGTAAGCCATCTCTTCTCAGATGTGGAATGCAATCCATAGACCAGACAGATAACAGAAGGGAAGAATCTTCTTCCTATGAGAACAATGACAGCCCTGCCCCCCTTGACAAGTTCTTCATGTTTTTCCCTTATCTTGATTGAAGATTGTACCTCTCTGCAATCTCCCTGGGCACCTCCCTTCTGATCTGGCTGAACAGTGTTACATCAGTAAAAGGGGTGGGAGGGGGACACTTTGTCATTGAATTACTCTTGAACTACAACTCTGACAGAATTGAAATAACACTCTCCAAAGTCCAAATACTATGATGATTAATTAGAGCTGATTTTATTATGAAACATTACTATCCCTTTAATCCTGTCAATACCAGTTTGTACTTAGCACGTCTTTTCAGTACAGATGGTATTACATTATGGGTGCTCCCTGTTTATCAGAACAAAACCCAGATGGAGTGCTTAGGTATGCAGTTTACATTGGGTATTAGTGTACAAAATTAAAGAATTGATACTCGTAGTCAAGCCAATAATTAAGAAGAAACAACCTGCAAAAGGCCATGCAGGGTGATAAACCTGCCTTGAACAAGGAACAGATCTCCAGTAGCCATAGTGGATCTGAGATGATGAAAATAAAATAAAATAGCAGTACATTTCCAGTTAGTAAGAATGTACTATATAAAAACTGATACAAAGCCAACTCAAAGTGTTTCATGGTCCCACTCCTAACAACGTTTTGTCAGGATTTCAAACTGATAAAATGTTATAAGATGGTCATATCTCCTATTAATTACTGTAAAGAATCATAATTTAGGATGCAGGTCCTTCCATAGAGTCAATAATTAGAAAAACATTTGCTTTTGGGCACCATTTGGTTCTGTTCGTAAGAGTTTGATCAAAAATCAATGACCATTATTCATCAAGCTAAAGAGAAGCAATTGCAATTAATTTAGCAAACCAGCTGCACTGTAATGGAAAAATAAAAGCTCTCATTAATTTAAAAGGAACTTTCAACCTTTTGAAGGCTAGAGAGGTCACCATTTTACTACACTACAGTGCCTTAGAGTCATCTCTAACCTTCAAGGGGTTGCAAGCCCCATTTAAATAATTGAGAATTTGGGGAATTTTCATTTCATCCCTACAACGGCATTAGGTTTGCTCAAGTATTGCAGCTCTTAAAAGGATAGTAATGTTTCATAATAAAAGCAGCTCTAATTAATCTTCATAGTATTTGGGCCATGGAGAGTGTTATTTCAATTCTGTAACTGAATAATTCAATTGTGTAATTGAGTAATTCAATTCTGTAATTGAGTAATTCAATGACAAATTATCCCCCTCCTGCCCCTTTTACTGATGTAACACTGTTCAGCCAGATCAGAAGCCCAGGTAGACTGCAGAGAGGGACAATCTTCAATTAAGATAAGGGAAAAACCTGAAAAACTTGTCAAGGGGGGCAGGGCTTCGATTGTTCTCATAGAAAGAAGATTGTCCCCTGCTGTTATCTGTCTGGTCTATGGACTGCATTCCACATCTGAGAAGAGATGGCTTACACTAGGTTAAAAGGGGCAGGAGGGGAATATCTCTCAAACCATAAAGGTTTGAGAGATAAGACTTATATCGTTTTTCATGTTTTTTAATGCCCACAAAATAAAATAAAGATAAAATGAAGTATTACTATCTCTTTAAGCATGTGGGCTAAGACCTAATACATTTTGAATTGCAATAATTTTGAATGAAAAATCTCCCACCAGTGAAATTTTCCTACCTTATGCAGACATAAAAGCACTTTAACAGACACTATTTCCATAAATGTTTAAAGCATTTTCTGCTCCATTAATATGGATATCTGAAATATTTGCAATTGATGTACAAACCATTTGATTGCCAGGGAAATGTGCAATGCATTGAGGAGAAATGGTTGCATACCTCACTGTCATTAATAGGGTTAAAATAATATTTGCTGACTATCATCTTCACTGGATTTTTCACTGAACTGCAGATATTAACAGCACTGACAGTTAAATGATAATGTGTGCATTTATTTCTTCAAATTTGTTGTATGCTTAGTGCAAGCATGACACATGAAAATTAGATGGAAAGTTCTTTGTTTTGAACAGAAATAATATTATTTAGTCTTTCACTACAATAAAAGACATTTGATGGCATGAATTACAAATATTTGTTTTCACAGATAGCATAAATATGTATGTTGACAGTGTTATGCAACACAAACTTCTGTCATTTTTATCAAAATCCTGGCACTAAGTCTGTAGTAGAAATCAAATCCATTTGCAAAGCAGTAAATACAGATGGCTCTCAAGAATACTTATGAAAACTGGAAAAAAACAAAAAGCCTTGGCCCACATTAGGAGAATGATTAATCGACAAACATTATAGTAATTTATCCTTCATAGAAAATTTTGTATAATTAGATTCTTTATTAAAGGAGCAGTAAACTTTTTTTTATGAAAAAATATATATTGTAAGGATTTTCCTATTGAGTAAAATAAGGGTACTCCCACTGTCGAGAGATTTATATTTCCAGATTATTACAGTTTAAACCCATGGTTTTTTATATTATAATTAGATTTCCTGTTAGATTCTAATGGAGAGGAAAGTCAGAAAAGTCAGAGACATACAGTTCTCCATAGAATGTGATAGAAACCTGTCACTTCCTGTCAGTTAGAACTATCAGGAAGTAAACACAGTAAATTCACTTCCTTATTATTTAAACTGCTATAATCCTATATAATAATTTGCTAAATCGTGTGTCACGCCGTGACATGCACAGTAGACACTGCTGCGCATGCTGCAGTCATGTGCAGTAGAGACTGCCCGCGCCACGGCTGATACAGAGCTGGGCGCTACGAAGAAGTGTCCAGCTCTGTATCAGTAGTGCTCGTGACTGGCCCGCGACCGGGTGGCAGTGGCACTGTGGCCCATGTAATGGGCTGTTGAACTAGTTTTTGAATAAAACATCTGACAGCAGTGTGAGTGACCTTGTTTTATTCAGCAGGAAAAGCTCTGTAAAATATTGTTTTCATAAAAAAAAAGTTTACTGCTCCTTTATACTATATACATTGACATCCTTTGTTAGATGAGACATAGAATATATATACTCCTATGTCTATTAAACTTTTTTTTAATTATAAAATTTCTACTTATTGTTATAGCCAGTAAGGTTTTATATACATACTTTCCAGACATGGATGGGTTCCCTGATAGGCACGTTAGGCAACTGTTTAGAGCTTCAAATTTTGTGGAGTGCAACAAGAGACATTTTCAATTGTGGGTGTGGCCAAAGCAATCTTAAATTTCCTGCAACACTTTATATACCCCTTTAAGGCTATTATTTAACCCCTTGACTGCTAATGTGATATCTGTAGCAACCAAGGGGCCAAAGCTTTTTCTTTTTTTTTTTCTTTTTTCTCCAAATTATTTTTGGTGTCAGGAACCAGTGACTGGGACTGTGGGTGATTTATGTCAGGAGTGGGTGAAGCTAAGGGTACCTACAGTGCTTAGCCTAGGGGCACCTGGTTTATAAATCCATCCCTCTTTCCATAACTGCAAGGAAAGGTATGACTTAAAGTGGATCTATCACTTAAATAAATAAAGAATCTTTTGCCTGTTAATTAAAATGAAAACAATATGAGTTTTTTTGTTTCTAAGATGCATTGTGTTCTTAATTTATTTACTATAGTCATTAACCCTTTCACTGCCAGAGGGGTAGGCAAAGCTTTGCAAAGCAATGCGTTGCGTGCTCCTCTGGCACTTAAAGGGTTATGCTTAGCTGAACTTTTTCATGGCTGTCTGAGCTCTAGCATGGTCAGAAACTCCAAGTTAGTGTTTCAGTAAACACGTATTTATTTATAGCGGTGATGTTAACTCTTTGAGTGCCAGAGGGGTACGCAACTCATTGCTTTGCAATGCGTTGCCTACCCCTTTGGCACTCAAAGGGTTAAGAGGCTGGTCCTGCTCTGCGTCCTGCCACTGACACAGAAGACTGCCTGAAAACACAGGATGCTTCTAGCAAAGAACTCCCAGCATTCCTACACCTCCCAGCATTCTGTACGTTCGGGCAGTCTCTACTGCGCATGACAGCTTCTGACAAACATACTAACAAATTATTATATAGGATTTATTTTTAAAAAGGAGAGGATAATAAATGAAATAAAATGCCCTCCAATACCTACAACCGGTGAATATGGCTTCCTATATATTATTGGAAGAAAGTGTAACAGATTATAGGGTATCTGCACTAAACATTTTTTACTGAGGATGTCTGGGTACATATAATATTTAAAATTATATTACTTCTTAAATTACTTTTTTTTTTAGGCATTTTTACAATTGGAGACATATGTGAAGAAAGATGTTCACTTCAATTTAAATTGGGGGTTATTCACTAAGGTGAGATAAAGAGGTGATAAATCGGAGATGACTTCTCCTGTGTTATCACTTCTCCAGGTCCTATGTTATTCTATGGAGTTTATGCACTAAGATTTCCAAAATTTAACCCCTTAAGGACAAATGATGGGACAGGACTGTCATGGGTAAACTTGCGTTAAGGACCCATGACAGTCCTGGCACATTGCTCAGGGATCCCTGAATCTATTTAGCAAAAAAAAAAAATCTGTGTGGTCCTTAACTGCCTGGCTGTATAGAATAACATATGAACTGGAGAAGTGATATCACTGGAGAAGTCATCTCCACTTTATCACCTCTATATCATGCCTAAAAGCATAACACCCATTGTGTTTAAAACACATTTTTTTAAGGAATTGACAACTATTAGCAGAAAACAAAAGGTAATAATATATACCAGTACCACTTATGACTGTCACCTACGTCTGAACTTATCCTGCAGGACAGGAGAGGAGTGCAGAATACTTTATCATGTTGGCATGGCTGATCATACCTACTACTCTCTCACTTAGAACTCATCATTAACATTATGTCTGGGTGAGAGTCAGGTCAGGATAAGGTGGTGTTAATGGATACCAGCAGCCCTTTGTAACATAACAGAGCACATGATTTGTGAATGTAGTAAAGCAGAGGCATGGATGAAGGTGAGGAGTTTGTGGGCCCCCCTGAGTCTTAGGACCCTGTCACTGTTGCAACGACCATAAATATGCCACTGAGAGGGCAACATCCAATATGAGGGGTCCTGGTATTTTGCAACACCTTTTGTTTCTTTTCATAGTTATCAGTTCCCTAAAAATGCATGTTTAACCCCATGGATGTTTGAAATATCCCTGACACTTTACAATGAGCTGGAGACCTCTTTAGCAGCCAAGGGGTTAACACTCATGTGCAAAACTGAGTGAACATCTAGCCTCATACAAACATGTCTGACAGTGTCAAAACACATTCAAAACTAATTTTAAAAAGCATATAATTGTATTATGTACACCACCAGCCAAGGTAGAAATGTTTTAGCACTGATATCATATAATAGCTTATATGTTTTCCTTTAACCCTTTCAATGCTGGCACTGAAAGGGTTAAATAATGTATAGGAAGCCATATTTCAGTTTGTTCATATTGGAAAGTAATTTATTTAATGTGCCAACATCTTCTTACCTCTCCTTTCTATAATGAAATACCTAGAGATGTTCCTGTGCAGGAAAGAAAGAAAAAAGTGCATTTTAGAGAAAAAACAAAACCATGATGTAAAGTAATCTTTTCACTTTGAATTAATAAGCAAACCTTTTAAGTGATAGGTCCACTTGATCTATACTGTTCTCCATGCCAGATGACTATCTAATATGAGCCTAAAGGGAATGATTCTGGAGCAAACTAACTGTACCTTAGAGGAAAAATAATACTTCCCATTCATTTATAGGCTGCTTTTAACCCCATGAATGCTAGCGAGTTCTGCAATGCATTTGAATCATCTCTAACGTTCAAGGATTTAAAAGTCCCATTAAATCAATCGTAGCTCAGTTTTCTAAACCACATGGAATATATTTCAGTACAGAAGGGTGTAAACCTCTTTCTATAGGATACCTGAGCACTGTGCATTTCTTGGTACTATGTAAATCTCTTAATCCCAGCCTACGACAGATTACCTGGGTATGGGAAATGCACAAATACCCAATATCCACATAATCCATACAATTGCATTTTCTTCAATCCTCTCTCTATGGAAGCCCCCCTTAGATAATGTATAAAAGATGATCTAGGTTCTTCTACTGCATTTTTACATATCAATGTATTAAGAAAAGTCGCTGTGGCAGCAGTTTTCAAATTATTTTAGACAAGTGATACATTTATCCTAGTAAAAAGCATGTTCTGCTGATACTGCTATTCTGGAGAAAGAAAGTATGTATATCTACTGTTGTATGAGGTAGAAAATACAAGAATATGAAAATCTTTATTATAACTTAATGTGATTTACCATACACAAGCAGCGATTGCCTTCAGCTATGGTAGTTATAGGAATTTGTAAACTGTGATATGTTGTAGTGAATCAACATATCTGTCAAGGATGATGGGTTCATAAGCTTTCTACACTGAAGAGCTCTCTCCTACAGTTCTAAAATTTGCAATCTGAGTGCATGGGTAGTGAACAATAATGGCTCAGGGAGGCTGAGCTTTTCCAAAACTAAATGCCTGCCTTCAAGTCTGTAAATCCATCTGAAACAGAGGCGGCATTATCAAAAAAAGAAAAAAAAAACTCCAAAAATCCTTCAGAGTCAGAAGTGTGTCCCATATACTGGGTACTCCATTTTCACACAGAGAGTTATAACTTAAAGGGATAGTAACGTTTCATAATAAATGCAGCTCTAATTAATCATCATAGTATTTGGGCCATGGAGAGTGTTATTTCAGTTCTGTCAGAGTTGTAGTTCAACAGTAATTGAATGATAAAGTATCCCTCTCCTGCTCTTTTTACTGATATAACACTGCTCAGTTTAGAGCAGCAGGGTGTGTCCAGGTAGATTGCAGAAAGGGACAATCTTCAATTAAGATAAGGGAAAAAGCTGAACAACCTGTCTAGGGGGCCAGGGTATTCATTGTTGTCACAATAAGAAGATTGTCCCTTGCTGTTATCTGTCTTATCAAGCAAGATTCCACATCTGAGGTGAGCAGTGTTACAACAGATAAAAGGGGCAGGAGGGGGATACTTTATCATTCAATTACACTTGAAATACAACTCTGACAGTACTTAAATAACACTCTCTATGGATCAAATATTAAGATTAATTGGAGCTGCTGTTTTTGTGAAACATTACTATCCCTTTAAGAGTAAAGACAGCATGGTATGTATTTCACTATGAGATAAGTCTAGTAGGGACAGGATTGGCTCTCTGCTGCCTCATATGAACTAAGAGCCATACTGCAAAGAGCTAATTCATTTAAAATACCTCTCACTATTATCTTTCTTTCATCCTATATAATAATTCGCTGGGATGTTTGTCAGAAGCCATAATGCACAGTAGAGATTGCATGCGCTGCAGTCATACGCAGTACAGAATGCCTGAATGCCCTGCGGCTGATACAGAGTATGGTGCTCCGAATTCGGACCGGAGTCCTCTCTGCGCAGAGAGGATTACAGTTTGAATTCGGAGCACCCGCTCCTTATCAACTGCGGCGCATTCAGGCACTCTGTACTGCTCATGACTGCAGCACGGGCAGTGAGCAGAGAAGCTCTGGGCACCAGCCGAGGCTGCTGGGTGTCACTGTGGCCCGTGTACATGGGCTTTTAAACTAGAACTGAAATAAATACCATGTTGTCTATGTTTTTAGGTGATACTAGCTCTCTGAGTTTCAGCGATGTGTCAGTTATACCAGATTCCCTTCTGGCACTCAGAGGCTTAAAGAAGTCCTGCAAATAGGCTGCAGCTCCCTTCTTCGTCCACATTAACCATTTCAATCCCAGAGGGATGGGTGACACATTTCACACTCCTCTAACACTCAGATTAATAAACTAATACATTTTCTGCCACTCTCACTCAATTTACACAAGAAAGTGCACAACTGTAATTGTCTCTTGTGTGCTGAGCAGCACCAATGACCTCTCACTGATGGAACCGGAAAGTGGATGTGATTGGTGATCCGCTTACAGAAGACAATAGGGGAGTAGAGCAGCCAGTCTGCAGATACTTTGGCAAGTGAGTGTGAGAGGAAGCTCTAAAATGAGCATGCTTTTTTAACCCTTTGAGCGTCAGCTGAGTGTGCAAAGCCTTGCACATTTCACTGGTACAAAGGATTAATGGGGTGGAGAAAGGGATTACTGTCTTATTGCAGCACTTTTTCTTATTTAAGCTTTTGAGTGCCAGAAGAATATTAAGCATTATTGACACTCCTCTGGCCCCCAAAGAGTTAATATATTGTAAGTGTGATGGTATCCTTTGCCCTTTCTCTCTTTTCCTCTTACCCCCTCTCTATACCCACTATCTCCCCATCTTATCTCCCATTGCCCCTGTTACTCCTTCATTGCACTTCTTTTCAATTGAAAGTTCTATGGTATCATAAATATAGGATGATTTCAGTTGTAAACTCTATCATATCACTAGGGTATCTCCATTTCAGTTGTAAACTCTATCATATCACTAGGGTATCTCCATTTCAGTTGTAAACTCTGGGGTATCACTAGTGTCGCTCCATTTTCAATGTAACTTCTGTGCTATCACTAATGTATCACTAAATTTAGATTTTGAGCTCTTTAGTATAGCTAGCGCAGCTCCATTCATTTGTAAGATCTGAAGCTTCCTGCTATCACTAGTGTAATTCCATTTCAATTAATTTCCCAAGTCACATGGGGTTTGCATATTACCTTGATTGCAGGAAGACAGGCCAAACAAGCCAAACAGAAGGCCAAATATCATGCCTTTAATAGCCTCTTTGCAAGTAATAGTGAAAGTGCACATTTTAAGTACATTTCATTCTATATCTGGTATAATTGTGAAATGAAATAGAATACAGTGAAAAAGCAGCTAGACTCAGAAAAAGGAGAGCTATACAAGAGCAAAAAAAGAAAGGAAACTCACAGCGCTAGTTCACCATAACATATACATATAACAGGGCTCAAAATTTCCACTCGCCACTAGCCAATGGCGAGTGAAAATTTAGCCCTGGCGAGTAGAAATTCAGCCCTGGTGGGTATGTTATGGCTTGCAGTGGTGAGTAACTTTTCAGGTCTGGCTAGTAGCAAAGGACTTAAAATTATAAGCCCTGCATATAACATACAAATGAAAAACAAGAACCCAAGTGAATTAGAAATAGATAGCAGCAATGAATAAGGGGGTTCTCCTGGCCCCCAAAAGTTAGGCCTAGGCCTAAAGCAAAAGCTAAAACAAAAAACAAACCTGTGCTCCTTCATACAGATTATTCAAATATGCACTTGTATAAAGCAACTCAACATGCTGCCAGCGTTTACCAATTACACAGTAGTTTAGGTTGAAAAAAGACTTGTGTCCATCAAGTTCAACCCTTTTCTATTCTTGTTTACTGCTGCTGATGCAAAAGAAGGCAAAAAAAACCCCTTATTTCAACAATTTCAAATTCTGCCTTGAATGGAGGAAAAAATATCTTCTTGACTCCAAATGGCAATCAGATTTCTCCTTGGATCAACAAGCACAAAATAAGTATTAATCCAAATACTATCATACATAGCCCTCTATATTCTGCTCCTTTACAAAAGTATCAAGGCTCTTTTTAAAGGCATCTAATGTATTCGATAGCACCACCTCTTCAGGCGGTGAATTCTTTACCTTTATTGTCCTTACTGTAAAGAATACCTTCCGCTGTTGCAAACAAAATCTCCTTTCTTCAGGTCTTAGCAGGTGACCCCTTGTCCTTTGTACCGTTCTGTTAATGAACAGTTCTTTGAAGAGCCCTTTGTATGGACCATGAGCATATTTATGTAATGTTATCATACCTACTCTAAGATGCCATTTCTCTAGTGTGTATATATTTAACTTTTCTAGCCTTTGTTCATAACTAAAACTTTCCATTCCCTTTATTAGTTTTTTATCCCTCCTCTGCACCTTATCTAGTTCCATATTGTCATTTTTTAGAAAATTCAATACCACTTTTAATACATGCCAATATCTTATTGGTCTTTACAGTTGCCAGCTGGCACTGCGCACTACTTCTAAGCCTATTGTCTACCATTAATCCGAAATCCTTTTTATTAGTAGATTTCCCCAAAGAAACATCATTTAAACTATATGTTGCACTTTTATTATTATACCCAAAATGCATATCTTTACACTTGTCTATATTGAATCTCATTTGCCATTTGCCTGCCCAGTTACCCAATTTATCCAAATCCTCTTGTAATTAAGACACATCCAGTTCAGACTTTATTACCCTACTTAATTTTGTATCATCAGCAAACACTGATATATGGCTCCGTATGCCCACTGGGAGATCATTAATAAACAAAATAAAAAGAAGAGGTCCCAGGACAGATCCCTGAGGTATTGCACTTATCACGTTTGTCCAATTTAAGAACTTCACATTTAACACCACACTTTGCATTCTCTCTTTCTGCCAATTTCCAATCCATGCACAAATATTTGTTCTTAAGCCTATTTCAGTCAATTTGTACAGTAACCTTTTGTGTGGAACCACATCAAATGCCTTGTGTGTAACTGTACCAAATTCACCTAGTTCATAAGGAATCACTGTATCACTTATGAAGTAATAATCTGGGGGTACTTTGATTATACATATATAGTCTCAATACATTTTCCCAAATACCTTAGGGGCTATATTTACTCTAAATACATACAATGTTACATTGTTATATGGTTTTAATGCGTGTTTATGCTATTTTTGAATAAAGATTATATTTTCTGTACTGTAAAACACTTCCCAGACTGTGACACAAAAAACTGGTGTAGAACTGACTATTCCTTTGACCAATATTCATCGGGGAAATAAGAGTTCCTTATATAGTAGTTCTGCCCTTTCATCTTTTCTTTTCTCTTGCTATGTACTACAGTGTATGATTGCTGTAAAGCATATCGGTGGGTAGCCTTCTCAGATTTATGGCTTTGTTGCCAGCAAGACCCTTGCTGGCATCAAATGACTCCATTAATGCTTGACATTCAAGATGGTGTGGAGGAAATAATGCCCCAAAACTAAGATTGATTGACCCTTGTCCTCTCATTGACACAATCATCATTAAGAGCAGGTATTTTTGGCATAATAACATTGCAAATTGCTTTTAGTCAGGTGTAGGAAATGAAAACGAATCTCATAACCTGAGAAGTATGGAATTGTTTTTGTACATTTATCCCAATGGCTCTTAACGCAATTATAAATGAAAATTCTGGCAGAGAAAACTTTTCTCCTTCAGCACTAAGAATATTTATTAATTGAAAGCCCTGACAAATCAATGGAATTATATGTTTTTTCTTAGAGAACTGCAAGCATGAGAGGTTCATTCTAGGTTAGAAGCCTTAACTTTTCTTATACTGCTCATATTCATACTTGAGCAAAGAACTTAAAGAGTAGCAATTAAAATGGATTTTTTAATGCAATGCTGGTGCCTCCTTGACTAGTTTGGAAAAGAGAAACATAAAGGGCTGTATGTTCAAAAGAAAAGTGGTGGAGCTATGGGGCAAAATGTTAGGGGAGAACTAAAAATTCCCATTGATTTATATGGGGCTTTAATCTCCTTGAATACTAGCTATGTCTCCAACACAATGCAAATGGTTTACACTAGAACTTCTGTAATTTTCTTTTGAACATACATTTTAGTATTGGTTGTCATGGCTATATTAAAGACTTCTATGTAAAGCGTAGCAGTGTGAATTGATTGCGTCTATTATCTGAATCCAAAGTCAAATGCCATCTTCTCTGTTCAAACCATTTGAAATGGGGAAAGTTTGACTTGGTTAAATAGCCATTGTTAAGCTGTAAAATTAAAGACCTACAGTTTCTGTTTTTTCCTCCCACAGAAGCCATTCTTAAAAGAATCAGATGTCAGCTTTAATCCATCTGTTGAAGAGATTGTCTGTGGCTTCGACAATATAGTGGAAAGTTTGGTTATCAGTGTTCAACAGATGCCAACGATTGAGAATTTTCTCTTCCAGGTAATTTGTCACAAATCCATTCTATTCATCTTTTGCAATCAATTAGCTATAATGAAAAGGAAAAGAAAAACAGCTCTTGTAACCTTAGTGAAACAGTATTATTTGGGTAGACTGAGTGAAAAAATAAAGCAAAAACATGATAAAAAAAACTTTAAACATTATATATTTACAGTTCACTTTTGTAGGGTGTTAAAATATAAAGACTTCCCACCTTGTTTAATTTAATTTGTTTTATCATGCAATATTTAAGACTTAAGGACTCTGAGTAGCTGTATAACCAGACAAAGCAACTGTATAATACAAATGTAGTAAGAGTAATTACACTAGTTGTAACTAGTTATGATGTCACAGTGGGCCATATATTAAAGCCAAAAGTAAAGCTATGCAGATGTAAACATACCCTGCAGTGCAGTTGATATGCCTCAGAATTGCTCCACATTGAATTTTGTGCACATGGCCCTGTGATTTACGTGTCTTCCATTGACTTGGTAGACTAGCTTATTTTAAATTAATTTACTACATACTTTCCATAAAAAAGGGAAATCAAACTAATATGTTTATTTGAACAGCATTGTATACTGATAAATTTAATATTTTATTTGTAGTTAGAGTGATCAATAAGCTGTTACATCAATAGTATCAATTTCACTATCACTTTTGTTATTTAATTATAATGCATAAGTTTGCCAGTTAGTGGTAAGCTATAGATACAGTGGTTCATGTTTTCTGTTTTGTTTCATTTTTCTTTTCTTTTTTAACTAGTATTATCTGAATTCTGCCACTAAAAAAGCCCATGAGACTAATATCCCAGAACAACTTAATTTACAAGCAGCTATTTTGAAAATGACTTTAGTTGTAATTGTTGGAATGTATATATTAACCATCTTGAGAACCAGATAATGTGTATCAGATTGCTCTCCAATTAATTGTATAACTATCTAGCCTTAAAAGAACTAAAAGTTCTAGTAGACAACTATGTATCACAGTCTCTCTTCTCAAAAATAATTAACTATGCTGCAGAAAAGTTGTCCATTGTTTAACTCCATTTTCTGGAAAATCTGAAGCAAAAACACAAATCAGAAAAATACAATAGAGAATGACTGTTGTCTAAATAGCCCTCACATGTCAAAATGATCATCTCTCTGTTTTAAAATTAGATGTGATAACATGTGCAGTTGTGAGAAAGAGAAATATAATTTAACATGATGCATAGCACACAGTTGGACATCATTACACTTAAGCAAAAAAAAATGGTTGCTTTGAGCCATTATTTTGATAACACTTATCTGTTAAAGTCCCTGAAACACAATTACATTATGCTACAGTAAGTTTCATCCCCAGACAGGGCACCTACTGAGCATGTTAAACTGTAGGAAGAGTCTATGTATCTTTTCCTGTTTTCCCATGTGCAGAATAAACAAATACTGAGCTTGCACATTCATATTACATCTTGTGAAATTCCTTTTTTTCAATGCATTCCATACTACTCCAAAATATCTTACCTGCCTATAAGTATGAGTCCTTCATACGGAAATCAAGTATGGTATATCTATATGATTGTATTACATTGAATTCTATAGTGGGATAATCTCATTTCACAATTTAACCCTTTTCCCACATGTTTTTCTGGTACATGGATGACACTTTCTTCTGTGGGTTTTCATATGCAGTTTTCCTGCTTATTGCCTTTTGTGAGTACATGTAAATTTCAAATGAAGGACTGTAGATTCATTTATATGCAGGTACAATACGAAAAAAAAAAAAAAAGTCTGTATGAAGGACTCATATCAGATCTAGATAAATTCTTTTCACATATAATGGATAGATGTGTTTATATCTGTCTCTTAAGTCAGATTTGCTAGGGAAGTGTTTATATTTATTAGTATCCAATGAAATTAATAATATGTTATGACCAGCATTTTGCTTAAGATCTATTTGTGTGGTTTAGCAATGAATCACAAAATCCTATTATACTGAGTGTGTAGAAATTTATAGTATCAGGTAAATAATTCCTAAATCGTTCTCTGGGGAGTTTTCTAGCTTCTGTCCATTACAGCTTTCAAGGTAAACAATCAAGGTACTTGTATCTGCAGGCTGTAGATAATCTGAAAATCAAATACATCAGCTCAGTACAAATCCATGAAGAGATTGTCCTGTCAGCCAAAGCAAAAATAAAGGCTGTCATTGAAAACAACATTCATGGACCTAACAGGTTAGTGACATTTCTAAGTTCTCATTTCAGTATAAATTAGCTGCTACTGCTTTTATGTAGTTAATCAAACATTTAATTGGTAAGAACAAATACATAAATGTCAGTGCTAGGGTTGTCTGTCTGTATGTGCAACATTTGTTTAACTGTTATGTTCATGATACATTAAAATTACTACACATATTTTTTTCTCTGTATTAAGTTTTATCATTTAATTGTAGAATGTTTATTCCTTGCAAAACAATGCCAATTTTGTTACTATTTCCCTAGAACTGTTTGTTTGTAATATATGTTAATTGGGGTATTTTTTTTTCCTCTACTCATTTTATGTTTCTCCTCTGGGAGCAGACATAGTAAAAAGCCAAAGGCTGTACAGCATAGCTCCATAATGGCTCCTATCAGTGATTCAAAGGACAGAAAACTGCTCTCCTTCTTGATGATATTGGGCTTCAATGCAACTCTAAAGTATATGAATTAGAGACAAAAACTTTGAAGGTAGCACATGCAGCCTATATATCTGTTAAATCTTAGACTTTGATGCCCTTCATTAGAGCCTATGGGTGCTGCAAGTGCAGTCCAACAAGACTGAACTACAAGACTTGATCTGTTCTGATTTGCCCATTGGCCCATAGGGACTCACAATGCAGCCTCAGCTTCATCAGCAGTCTGCACCCAGGGCACCAGATATGCCGGTAGCACTATTTACATGATAGTTACTCTCTGAGTTTACAGAATAAAAGGTATAAGTACAAACAAGCTGATGTTTGATGACCAAAGGAGTAACAGAATCATGTAGAATGTTTTTAACCCAGAGAGGTCCATAGTGGAAAGTTATACAAATATCACATATGTTCCTGGATTTTCAGCAAATTTAGAACTGTATAAATACACTGTAGAGAACCACTTAATCCTTGTGTCAAGGTATGGTGCTAAACAAAAGTTTACCTCTCTAGCAGTCAAATGGTTGCCCCATGACTTAATCATGCTGTGATTAAATTGGTTGCTATGTTAAGATCATGTGCATGATACATTGTCTACCTTCCTGTATACTAGTGGTGGACAACAGACAACTCCTGCAGCCCCAAGTCTGTTCTCTGTCACAGTCTGGAGTAGAGATAATTCCCTTGTACCATGTCACCCCCATCTAATTAATGCCCCAAACTGTTACTCATCCTCTTTCTTTTATTGCAGAGCACACCTCCCTTTACACTTACACTGGTCCATCTTAATCTTTTGGGTGCTAGATAGGTTTCTAGTTCATTGAAAAATGCTTTCATTAGATTTGTAACCATAATATATTACCCTTTAATGTACCGAGGGCCATATATGTGGTTCTTGGGATGAATCTGATTGCCTGTCATTGCAGTATGCAGTTTCTATCAAGCTTTTTGTCTTATCAATGAAATTAGAAGCATTCGTAATCCTATTGTATGCACTAATTAAGAAACAAAATGTGAAAGTCTATAGATGTTTAGCCCAAAATGGCAAATAATGCTCTGGATATTTAAGAGATATATAACTGGGACTTATGTTCATATGACCATACCTGGAACTTCTTCCCCTTGAGTCCTTGGATAGGCTCATGTGCTGCCAACCAGGGGGATGTCAATGGTGAGATTTGCATCATAAAGTCATTTATGGTCATGAAGTGGGCAGGAAGTGGAGAGAACAGGGTGGGAAGTAGGAGAGGTGGTTGGAACATGGCAGGAAGAAGGAGAAACTCACCACTGCCAGAGAATTAGCCTCTGTCCCCAGACACCCGGTTCTTTAGTCTGAAAGCCGGCGTTTCGGAGGCAGATCTGGAGAGTTCTCAGGCATGCATATGACCCAAGCTACTTAGACCCTTACTGCAGTTTATACTTAACTCTTTGATGCAAGAAGGGTGCTCCACAATATGTTCTGTACCTCTCTGGTATTAAAGGATAAATAACATCTCATTATAATAATTCCTCTCTTACAAAATTTTGGCTAGAAAATCCTAATGAACCAATGAAGTTTGCCCTTGTTACTTTGCTCAAAAGATAACATGTTCAATCAGTCCTGGTTGTCATGTCCTTGGAGGAGGACATAGCAGTGGCTAGTATGGCCAGAGGTCCTCAATCTTTGCCCATTGCCTATAACAATTTTAACTGTTTAAGGACCAGAGGGGTATGTAAAGCATTGCTTTGCATTCTGCCAGCTTCAGTCCACCTCCATAAACTTGAAAGCTAAGGATGATTGAAGACATTATCTAGATTGTACATTAGATTCGATTGTAAGCTCCTTGGGGCAGGGTCCCTTTCCCAGTGTATGATTCCCTTGCTGTACTTTCCCCAACAAATAATGTGTTGATTGTAGTTAACCTTAATGCTCTTAACCCAGTTCTGTAGTTTTGTATTATATTATTTCAACTTCTGTTAAGCGCTGTGTACATGTATGGCGCTATATAAATAAAGATACATACATACATAAACAAAAACAAAAGAGCAAAATTTAAAGGGGTCTTTTGGATTTTCAGGAAATTTAGATGTATGTAGGGGGTGCTAGTTCTCCTCTTTTAAGATTAACCCTTTGAGTGCCAGGGGGACATCTAACACATTGCTAACAAAGGGTTAACACTTTGTAGAATTCGCTGTTGAGTAGCAGAAGTATGATTCCAAAGTGGCTTTGCAAGTGCCTCAGCAGGACATCATTGCCATGCATTCACAAGAGACAGCTCATCTGTTTAATCCTTATGTTTTAGTCAACCTTCCTTATTATGCAGGCACATCTCCCGATGCTCTGCTGGATTTTGACTCTCAGAATGAATTGATGGGACTCTTTGATCTTGCTGTGTATTGCATCTGTTTCATCTTTCATCTACATGCATGATCTTTCTATCCCCAACTACTGCTCATTTTCAGGAAAATCTATCAATACTACTTTGTTCTATTGGGCAAAGTCCTACTAGGCAGTTAACTTCATCAGCAGACACATTGCAATGGTAATTAAACAGGAGACAATATTTGATGAAAATAAGTTGAATACTTATTGAGAATTCATATTAATGTAATAGAAGTCTGGGCATTTTATAACACCATGTATAAAAAATCATGAAAGTGTAGGCAAGTGTACAAATTCACCAGTGCAGCCCAGCTGGCACTAGCCTCTAACACTAGTGGCTGTATTTAACATTGTGATGTACTACAGAGAATTATCAATGTAATAAATTCTGGTGGATACACTTCTCCTGCATTGGACTTTAATACCAGGAAGCCCTATATACCAGCCCATAGTACATGCAGAAAAATGGCATTCCTGTAGACCATTTCCTTTACACCTTGTAAAGTACATTGATCTAAGTAAGGCCTAAAGGAAAAGCCCAAAACATCCACAAAATTCCCCATTATCTTCTCCTTGTTGCAAGCAGAATTTAGAAGATAATTTTTGGCAAATTTGTGAATTGAAGTTAGGCAGGTTGGGACTATCTATGGATAATCTCATTTAGACTGACTAAATTCTTTTGTTTATTGTGTTGATTTAAAAACCAAATTCAGACCCAAAACAGTGTATACCAAATACAGGCAACTTCAGATGCTATGTACAAAATATACAAATGGGTATACCTGACTGCTGTATGAAGGACCCCTGCCTAGATAAGTGCTTCTGTGAAAAATATTAGAAATCCTTTTGAAAGGTCACACGCAAAAGAGCATGCGACCATTTAACAATTTTACCATGTCGCGTGTATAAAAATGGCAACATGAGACTCTCACGGTGAATTACAGTGCGATATTGCCATGTCGCCTAGTGAATGGTCGCCTAGAATGCTTATACATCTGCTTCACCTTCCAGTCACTGTATTCCGTGCGACCATTCACTAGGCGACATGACAATCTCATGCTGCAATTCACCGCAAGATTCTCATGTCGCCATTTTTATACACGTGACATGGTGAAATTGTTAAGTGCGACCTTTCAAAAGTGAACCAAAATATTAAGGGTCACTTACTTCTATAGCTATAGGCAAAGGGGGCACCAAGTTAGCCGTAGAAAAATCAGGAAACTGGTAGAGTAAAAGTGATACCTTTTTTGGCTAACTGAGCAACTCTAGGATGCAAGATTTCACTTACAGTCTAGATCCACTTGGTTAGCCAATAAAGGTATCACTTTTACTCTACCAGTCTCCACCTACAGTTATAGTTCCTCTTTAGGTTGAGAAAGAATGTGAGCGTCCCATTAAACAGTTAATGATTCTGGACAGTGGACAGGAAGTAAATATATCACATTCTGGAATCTATTTTTCAAAGTCAAACATCATGAATTAAACTTTCAAGAGAATTAATTCTTTATCCTGTAATGTTAGCCCTTAAGTGCTTTTATTTCTGGCCATCATCAAGCAGTGATAAGATTGCTGAATCTGATTGCTACACAGTCATTGTTTGTCTTAACAAATGTCTTCAGGCTGGAGATAATTTAAAACATGGTACGGTTTATCAAGAATATCAGTGTTTTACATTGATTTTCTTTTCAACCATGAGATGTTATGATTGGCTATATATACACTAATAAGACAGATCCATCTTTTCCAGCAAGAGAGGAGAATAATAATATTTTCCCACTTTCCCACTAGTATTGTTTGGTGGTATAGTTCATTA
The DNA here is from genome assembly GCA_037306005.1 of Rhinophrynus dorsalis. Taxonomy (NCBI): domain Eukaryota; kingdom Metazoa; phylum Chordata; class Amphibia; order Anura; family Rhinophrynidae; genus Rhinophrynus; species Rhinophrynus dorsalis. The sequence continues at coordinate 201,508,874 of CM074721.1, forward strand.
GAGGAGGGAGGGGGGATATGATTGAAACATTTAAACATATTAAAGGATTCAGTATAGTTCTGTACCACATATATGGAAAGGATGATAGATTCAGAAAACAGCCCACAGAGTCAGGAAAGAGCCCCCGTGGAAGTGGTAGGGGCTAATAAAGCAAAAGAAATCAAAAATGCCCAGGATAGACATATCTATTCTGAGAAGTATTTGCATTTTATCTCAAATGGTTAAAAACAGTTTAACCCTTGGATTCTAGAGAGGTATCCAAAGCATTGCATTGCAGTGTCCTGAAACATCTCTGTCATCCAAATTGTTGTTGAATATGTTAGAAATCTTACATCTACAATGGAGATGGACCAAAATAGTAGGCTATATTCAGGAAGTTAGAGTGGAGAAATTCTTGGCCAAACCAACTGTACTAGTGGGCACATACAAATTTCCCAAATTCACATTGATTAAAATAGTTCCTTTAACCCTTTGAATGCTGTAGAGCTCCCCAAAGCATTGATTCACATTAGGGGGATTAAAAGCCCCATTTAAGTGAATTTTAATTATTAATTGCTCTCACATGGTACGGTTACGTGTGCCTAGGTTTGCGCCTCTTTATCTTCCTCAATATGGCCCATTGTTTTCTTATCATATTTTAAAGACATGTTGTAAATTATTACATTTGTGCCCCTCTTGCTTACCAAATACTTATACCTTAACTAAAAGGGCAACAATCATCTCATCTACTGGCAGGTCTACTCCACTGGGGACAGACCTGCGCAATAAACCCAGGCTGCATTTTATACCTTGGGGCACCAACAGGGGAGCAGATTAGGGGTCTGAAAGAAGCCTCCTGGTTCTTCCCCACTGTATATGTACTGGATCATGCTGAACAGTTATCTGCCCTGTACTAGACAATTCCAACACCAGTGGTCTATGGGGAATGAGCACACAACCCAGGCTTTTGTGTCCGAGAGCCAAAAACTTCAGGTTTGCATTCTAGCTAAAAAGCAGACAGGAGCAGTTTTGGGGATGCACAGGAGAAAATTTCACTGGACTATAATGGGATGATTTCCCTTTAAATAGATAGTAATACTTGAGATGTAAAAAAAATATATGTTGTACGGTGTATGTCCCTGAATAAAACAAGGGTACTCCCACTGCTGAGAGATATTTTATTAAAAAATTATAACATCTCAAACCTGAATGTTTTAGTGGCCTGAAAATTTACATTGGCCCTGTTCCTATACCATCCTGTGGAGGTTTATGGTCTATGGACCAGAGCAGTCAATAGGATGGTGTAGCAACAGCTCCATTGTAAATTTTCAGGGCACTGTGGTATTGCACCTAAAAAATTCAAGTATTAGCTGTTATAATTTTTTAATAAAATATCTCTCAGCAGTGGGAATACCCTTGTTTTACTCAGGGGGATAAACCCTACAACATCATTTTTTTTTACATTTTAAGTATTACTATCCCTTTAATATTTGACATCAAAAATATATGTCATGCCAAGGTTGTATACTGTTTAATGCAGAAAAAAGTCAGATATGAAGATACTGTCAAGTATTATTATTATTTCTATTAAAATGTATTTATAAAGCAGCAACATATTCCAAAGAACTATAAAACAGGTAGACAAGCCTATAGAAACTTGCACAGGTGGGTACAATGGCTAGAGGAGTATGTACAATCATGATTAAAAGCCACTGGGAACAGAATGATAAGAGGGGTCTGTTTTATAGAACTGTATGTTTCCCCAGATCTAAGCTTATTTAAACCTTTGAGTGCCAGAGAGTGCACTCAAAGGGTTAACCCTTTAATGATCAGAGGGGTGTTCACTATATTGGAAATACTTTGCATGTTACTCTGGGCTAAAAATGTGGTCTTTATTCATGTGTGATATTCATTTCCTTAATAATGTTTATTTATGCACTGTAGATACTCCTTGATATATAAGCCTTATCTACATCTTCTGTCACCTCTTACTGAAAAGAGGCTGGAAGCACTAATAAACAAAGATGTCGGCCTTAATAGTTTTGCACGAGAAATTGACCACATGAAAAAACTGGCATCAGATGTTTCCTCATTGCCAGTATATATACCAATGGAGATGCTGCTTTTAGACTGCTCAGAGATCAATCAGGTATAGTAGTAAAGGAAAATGTACATTATGCATGCATACTTTTATTAATATAGTGCCACTTTATCACTTTAACATAATAACAATTTCTTTTTATATAATATTTTTTATCAAAGGCTCAAATTAAAAAAAAATCTCCACAAATTAATGATGCCAGTTTGTGTATCTATAGTTCTAAATCTTTAGAAACCGCAATTCCTTGATTCAAGTTTGCATATTTGAAAACTTCATTAAAAACTGCCTTTATGGCATGTTAGTCAAAAGAGCAGCAAATTTACAGGATTATTCATATATTCATACTTGCACTGTTTGCTAATACATGTTAATCATGGTATCTGTGCACTGCCAGTACAGTTCTATAGGTTAATGAGGATTTTCAGTGATGTCTTATATGTTATTCATGTTTTCAGCGACAATTCATATGGTAATGAAGCACTGTGCTGAACCAGGAAGCTCTCACTTTCACTTCCCCCAAAATAAAAATGTGAATATTTCCTAAATTATACATCTACTGGACATTTGGTTAATATGGCACATGGGCAGTTATGAATGACTCTTTCAAATATGTAAACAAATTCAAGATGATAGATCCATTTAATTGTAGTGATGTCAACTCTCAGTTGCTCAGATCCCATCCACCCATTGACTCATATTCTTCCGTGAAATTTCCATCACTAGGATTTATATTTGGTCAACAGTGGAAGGGTTAAAATAAAAAAAATGGCAGAAGTAAAAAGAATTTAGAGGCCTCTGAAAATTTGAGAAAATGGTGATGATATCTTAATCTTAATGATATCTTAATGATATTTTAATCCCTTAAGGACTACATGACGTACTGTGACCATCATGGTCCTTATACCCTTAAGGACCGATGACGGTCATAGTATGTCATGTACTTTTTACTTACAGCGCTCCACCGGGAGCGCTGTAAGTAAAAATAGGGCCTAAAATTGACTGCTCCAAGGCTGGAGCGGCCTCTCTTAGGCTCCGAAGCGGCGCTGATACACGCAACAGGTCACGTGTACCAGTGTGTCGGCAAAGCGGTCCTTATGGGATGGAAACTTCCCAGGACCGATGGTCCTTAAGGGGTTAACATTTATGCTGCAATTTTGCATATATTGAAATCAATCACATTTTTTCAAATTAAACATAAAAATGACTTCTCTTATATCACTCCAGAGTATTAGTGTAAACACTTTCAAAGTACACATAGAAGCAGGCTAAAACATCCTTATTTAAGTGGAGGCAAGTAACAGATGGATAGAATAGCATATCTAGAGGTAACAAGAGCTCTGTAGTATCGAAAGTAGGCATAGGAAGACAGAAGAAGAAATATGGCAGCAAGCTTATCTACTCCACTGAAATCCTGTTTAGCAATAGCTGTTATTTTCTAGGCCACTTACATTATTTTTCAGGTCAGTGCTCTCTGCCGGCACGTCTAGACATCTCCCGCTACACCCCTTCGTCACCTGCGTTCTTCTCAAGGGTTCTTTCTGTCCTCTCCTTAAACAACTCGAGCAAACTCTTGGCTGCAGTCTTTTTCACTCGCTGCCCCTCGACTATGGAATGTCCTCACTGTCACCATTTGTAAATCATCCACACTCATCACTTTCAAACATCTCCTGAAAACACACCAGCTCAAGGAGGCATCTCAATAACAATATTCTCCTTGTGCACACTGATAGTCACTTTAGAATCATCCTGCTCTTCCTTCCTACTATAGCCTTATACTTGCACGTATGATCCTCCTTCAACTGTCTCTGTATGCTGTCATGATTACTAATTAGACTGTAATCTCCTTGGGGCATGGTCCCTTTTCCAATGTATTATTACCCTTGCTGCACTTTTCCCCTGCTAATAATGCAGTTTTGCGTTGGTGTGGCTTTAGTCTACAGAGCCTACAACAAGTAATAAATAAAATGTACACATTCTTCTCTTGGTGCAGATAATAAACTGTCAACTTCCTCGGCCACACTATAGAGGCAATTCAATAAGCTAAAGAAATGTAATTCAGGAATGAGCCAAACTCCCCAAGTTCCTAATGATTTAAATGTGCTGGAGATCTCTGTTAGCTTACAAGGGGTTAAATGCCTCATTTAAATAAAAGGGACATTTAATTTGACCCCTGTGTTGCAGTTGGTTTGCTCTAGAATTGCTTTTGTTGTACCTTATGTGTTTCTTTGAATTTGACTTCTTCAGGATTGATTATTATATACTGTGTATTTCCTTGATGCAATAAGTTATGATTTCTTAACTCAGGCCTTAAAAGTTGAAGTCCTTTGCTACTAACATACCAACCAGGGTTGAATTTCTACTCATCAGGGCTAAATTTTCACTCGCCATTGGCTAGTGACGAGTGGACATTTTGAGCCCTGCTTAACTGGCCAGCTTCATTGATATGTATATATATATTATTAAATAAGTACTAGTGATTGTGGGCGGAATCTAAGAAACATGAGTAACCACTATTTACAATGTATTTTCGATGGTAAAATGGTTAGCGCACAAATAATGTTACTGAATTGTGAATGTTTTTATGAATGAGAGAAAGTTTGCATTTTTTTTGCTATTGAATTTCAAAAAATGTGTGTGTGGCTAAAATGTCCACATTTTGTATGAAAGGATTAATGATCACTTCTATTTTAGAAAAGCAGTTAGCATGCATTTTCATATGTCTGACTGACTGCTGTTAATTTGGAGCATTTGCGAACTTTGCTGTTAATTTAGGATGCGCTATTTAGCATTGAAGAGTTAGTAGGGTCCCTGCATCAAAAGCAGTCTGTCTTATATGCAAATTTTCTATTCTATATCAGTTTTTTCACTATGTATTTTATGAAGTTTGAAAGCATAATTACATCAAAACCAATTGCTCCTGCACTTATATTTGGTTCAAACAAATGTTTCATACCAATAACTGGATGTACTACCAGTGAGGTAAATCAGTCATTTTACTGTGTGGATCTTATTCATCAAGCTAAACAAGTGCATTTCTTGGGCAAACCAACTGTGTCATAATGGATAAATGAAAAGTCCCATTGATTTAAACGGTCTTTTAATGTGCTCTGGAGACCTTTCTATCATGCATGGTTTTGTCTTTTCGTCATCTTAATATGTACCACTGTTTTCATCTCCCATTTTCTCTGAGTCATTATGATCCAATAAATCAGCCCATCTGCTATTTTCCTCTCTCTATTTTCCTATATTCCCCTTCATTTTCTCTCACTATCCATTTCTCAGCCCAATTTATTTGCTTCAGAAATTCAACCGTATCTTTTTTCATCTATTTGCTCTCATTCACTCCATTCCTCTATCTAAACAAACTCTCAGTTCTTGACTTTCTTTTCTCTCTTCCCCTTTCCTCCCTACAAATCATCCTCCATTTCTCTTACATTCCAGCTATAAATCCCTATATTGTCCACACAAAATATTCCTAATATTTATAATTTAACTCTTTCCACACATATATACTGTTTACTGTGTGAGGTGGAGGTGTCTTCAGTGTTGCTTGCATTATATCAATATTTATTTTTACTGTATTTATGACCATACAGTAAGTGTTTGTGCATATAAAGACAAAAACCAATGTTAAAGCCTACATAATAGTTCACAGACAAAAAAAGTATGGACATTACAGTTATAGCATGGAGAGGAGAACTTAAACTCTATGACCCTCCTATATTTTGGTCATGTAATAAGTTGTCTGTGAGAGCAAATCACAGGAGGATAATGAAGTTAAAGCGAAACTATCACACAAATTAAAGTTACAACCAAATAATTACGTGCATAATGATAAGCATATCCATACTAGTATTATCTGGAACTAGTGTAAAAGTCCATGTACATGGACCAAGGTCCAGGTGATGATAACCCTTTGAGTGCCAGAGGGGTACGCAAAGCATTGCTTTGCAATGCGTTGCGTACACCTCTGGCACTCAAAGGGTTAAGAGATTGGTCCTGCTCTGCGTCCGCCGACGCAGTCATGCACTGTAGAGACTACTCAAAAGCACAGAATTCTCCCAGCACAGAACTCCCATCATTCTGTGCATTCGGGCAGTCTCTACTGCGCATGACGGCTTCTGACAAACATCCTAGTGAATTATTATATAGGATAAGTCCAGCATTATTGAGACATCCAACTCGTTCTGAGATGGTCAGGCAAGCAGCTTGCTGTAGAGGCATCTGCGCACTTGTGCCGTCAGTCCCTTTCTGTACCTTAAGGTACAATGCAAGTCCTCCTAGAGGAGACTGGGACAGACAGCGCAGGCATGCAGATGTCTCTTTGGCAAGATGTCTGCACTGATGCCTTCCTGCCCGTCTCAGAACGAGTTGAATTTTGCAGTAACGCTGGACATATTCCGGATAATACTAGTATGAATATGCTGATAGTTATAAGCATAATTATTTGGGGATAATTTTAATTTGTGTGATTGTTCCCCTTTAAAGTTCAACTCTCTGAACTATAACAATTATTTCAGAACTTTTGACTGAGTAAGAACCATAACATCAGCTTTTAATTTCCAATGTTCCAAACCGACAAACTATTGCGCTGTTTTACATTGGAAAGGATAGCAATGCAGTACAGGTCTCTCTGGCACTAAACACAGTAAGAGAGGATCAAGTTAATAGATTTACCGGCCAATGATTCACTACCGTCAAAGATATATTTATCACATTTCGTTCTTGTGTTTTATAGCTCAGTCCCCAGTATACTAGGAGCAATTCAGTTTTCAATTTAGTTTTATTTACCATTTCCAATTTCAGAATTCCTATTAAAATGTCACGGTAACTGCTAAAAGAAAAAATACAAAACGTACTATTTACTCCCAGGTTTCCCCTCAGTGTTCCAAGTAAGGTTGCTATGCAGTGGCTTGAATTCAGTGAGATAAAGAGGTGTAGATCCAGAGCAAACCAATTGCTCCATAGGGGACAAATAAAACTTTTTCGTGAAAACCTCTGTATTATAAAGCTTTCCCTGCTGCATTAAACAAGAGTACTCCCACTGCTCGCAACTGTTGTATTCAAAAGTTATAACAGTTCCAATAATCAAGAAGTTAATTTATTGTGTGTTTACTTCCTGACAGTTCTAATTAACAGCAGGACTCAACAGATTCCATCACATTCTATGGAGAACTGTTGGTCATTGACTTTCCTCTCAAACAGATTGTAGCAAAATAACTAACTAAAGTCTGACCACTAGAGGGACCGTTATTGTAAAAAACACTGAAATAACTTAGAAATTATTCATCTCTCTCAGCAGTGAGAGTACTCTTGTGTTACACAACAGGAAAAGCTCTATAATATTTATTTTTTTCAAAACACAAGTTTACTGCTCCTTTAAATGGGGCTTTTAACCCTTATAATGCTAAATAGGTCAACACACATTCAGTTGGTTAAAAAGCTACTTTGAAATCATTGGAAACTGTCAATTCCACCTTAAGGGTTGCTGTAGAATTGCAACTTTATATCTAGATGAATATGGCCCTTAGAGCTGTATACAGTAAGCTAAAGACCGGGAATACTGGACCGTAGACATGAAATGCAAACCACTGGTACATTGAATGCTTTGGAGAAATCTTTGGCATTCAACATGTTAAAAGCCCTGTTGACACCAATGGGAATTTTTATTTGCTTCCTAAAAAAATCCCCAAATTCATGTTGATTTAAATGGTACTTTTAACCCATTGAGTGCTAAAGAGGTCTCCAGTGCAATGCTTATAAATATGTTGGATACTTAACTAGCATTCAAGGGGTTAAAATCCCATTTAAAAATTGATATTTATCATTTCTCCCCTATGGTGAAGCTGGGTTGCTCTATAATTGTTCCTCTCTAGCTGTATGTTTGTACATATGTATAGCGTTATTTATATGGTGCTACACAGTGTACACAGTGCCTTACAACAGTAGTATCCTTTAACATAAAGCGGTAGAATGCGTCGCTCACTGTGAGCCGTAACTGCACATGCGCAGTAGAGAGTCTCTACTGTGCATGTGTGGTTTCGCACACAGGGAGCTTTGCTGTGAGCCTTCTGGAGCTCCCCGCTAAGGATCAGCACATTCGGCGACTCTCTACTGCACATGACTGCGGTCATGCGCAGTAGAGACTCGCCGAACGTGCTGCCCCGCTCTGGACGGCTCACGTCATGTCTCTGCTCCCGGCTCCGGGGCAGCAGCCGGGGTGGCTGGGTGCACTTTAGCCCGTGTATACGGGTTTCCATACTAGTGTTATAATAAATAAGTTAAATTCAGTATCACAACCATATAAAAAATAGGAAAGAGGACCCTGCCCCATGATCTGAATGGGTATTAGGAGACAGACAGGAGCTTTTGAGGGTATCAGGTGCTGATTTTGCCAATAAGCAGTGCATGGTGCTAGTGTTCCAGAAGATAGGATTTCAAGGTAGATTTAAAGATGAGGGGGATAATTCTAGATGTAGGGAGAGAGGTATGGTATTCCATTGGTAAGAAGCAGAAAGTGAAAAAGGTTTGGGATGGGAGTTGACAGGAGGTAGGTATCATATTACAAGAAGGGCAGAGCAAAGGAGGGGACTAGGAACATAAGCGGAGATGAGGGAAGAGATGTGGGGGAGGGGCAGCAGGGTTGAGAGCTTTAAAAGTAAGAAGAAGGACCTTGTAAGCAATACAGTTCTTAATAGGGAGCCATGTGAGATATCTAAGAATGATGTGAATAGGTTCTGTTTTTGAGGAGAGTGTGGTGAATCGTGCAGTTGCATTTATGACAGATTGTATAGGGACGCCGGGAAGCCAGTCAGTAGTATGTTGCAATAGTCTAAGCGAGATAGAGTGTGGGTATGTTTTAACAGATTACTGGGACAGATAGGGCAGGTATTAACAATATTGCAAAGGAAGAAGTGACAGGTTATATCTAAGGACTTGATGTGAGGGGAGAAGAAAAGACAAGACTCTAATATAGCCCCTAGGTAGCATGCTGAACCGATTTCATGAATAAGGAATAATATCCTGTTAAAATTACCGGTAACAGAAATGAAAAGGATTTGTATTTTAAATACATTTCCATCTAGATCCACTCATTGTAATGTGGTTCTTTAATACACATTGACAGTATTAGTCATGTTAAGTTAATGACTAATGGGTGCATACTCACATTATTATTTTCATGATATTGTTATCATGTGTCAGAGAAATTCTTTTCATACCCCTCTGGCACTCAAAGGGTTCAAATTAAGCTTTTGTTGAAATAATAATGTGATATTTTCTGCAGGGATATATTGAAACGGCATACACATCTCCTAACTGCTTCTGTGGGTCTAATTAAGACTAATGCACTGGAAAAGAGCATCCCTTGAATGAGTGCTAGTGCAATACAATTGTATTTATTTCTGTCCCAAGAATACCTACTTGCTTTCTAAACAAAGGTTCTCTGTATGTGCAGTATAGCTGAATATTCATAGATGCAGTCAGTTTTGTAATGTCTTATTTATAATAGATGTGAGGCAAGGAGATGCCGACTCTGCAGTTTTACATGTGTACCAGGGAGGGAACCTAAGGCCCCCAGTAATTGTTCCTGATATAGGGATGTGCTCTTGGTCCCAAATCAATCTTGTCACTCCTCAGAAAGCAATGAAAGATAATAAGTACTATTCACCTGATTGCCTTCTTGCTCTGAGACAGCTGGTGACGCTTGTCTTCCTGATAGCCAAGAGTCTCAGATCTAAGGCAGGGATAAAGAAAAGCTGGGAGCTTTCTGAATCTAAATTTGACAGTCGATGGCTGCGTAGAGGGTCAGAAGGGATAGAATCTGTGACACGTAGGAGAAAGGAACGAAATTTATCTGCTCTGGCTGCAATGATTAGATGTCTCGTTGTCTGACTTTCTTACAGCGGATGATTGATCATACCCGCCAGCTGACTAATATCATAATTAACAAAGTTGCTACTACGTCTGAGAAGTTTAATCGAAAAATTTGCCAGCAGTACGATGGTATTGTCACAAAGATCACTGCCATTGCAGCATCAACGTCTGCTCTTGTGGAGCTGCAAGACTATGTGGACAAACTGAGGAGGGTTGAGCTTTTGGAGATTAAGGTAGGTAATATCTGGATTTCTTTAGAGCTTTGCCAAGGTAAAGAATAGATTTCTTGAAAAGCTGTATCTTAATTCTTTGAGTAGATCCTGATACCTAGAAAATATTACTATTCTAACAAATATATAACCATTTCCTTTAAAGGGCAAAATAAATTAATATGTTTAGTTTAAGCATATTTTAAAATTAGTTTGCCTCATTAAGAATTCTTATTGAAAAAAATGTTATGGTCTAATATTTATTTCAAAGTATTTATTAAAGAGGAACCAGAGCCTAGGAATAAGTGGCACAACATCTAACGAAAGAACTTACCAAGGTATACTATGTGTCCTTCATATAGCAGCCAGGTAAATCTATGTATATATATATATATATATATATATATATATATATGCACTGTATCTACAGTTGCTTGTACATATTGATGTCTGCTGAAGTCTCTTTAATTCACATGTTATCACAATAAATAGTGGATGTCCATATTTCTGAATGATTCATATGGGTCAATTGTCATTATCAGATTGTAAACTGAAACTATCTAGCAGCAGACTACAGCAGAGGTCAGATGAAACTAAAAAGTATATTCATATACCTGACTGATACTTGAAAGAGTCAAAGCTAGGTAAATTCTTCTGTTAAACAAATTAACTCCTTGAGAACCAGAGAGGTATGGAACGTAATGCAAAGTATTGCACACCAGACCTGTACCCAAGGGGCAAAAAACATGTTTTTCTAGATCGTAGTTTGTCTTTAAAATTCTCAGCTCATTTGGTACAGTTAGTTTTATTTGCATGTACAAATATTGCTTTATGACTTGTGTTTAACTTATGTAAAAAAAGATGTACGGGTTCATTTTTGGACCTAAAAGAATTTGTTTACTTTTTCATTGTCTGTATTTGGTTATTTTCCTATTCACTCACCCAGTGCATTGTGAAAATGCCAAAAAAAAACACATTGTTAATGAGAATCAGATTGACAGTGACTGAGAGGAGGTTGGTAACATGTATTAATAGTCATGAAAATGAAAGCAAGATGATGGCTAAAGAACCATTTATTTATATACTGTCATTTATGTTTAGGACCCGATAGGTCCATTTGAATCTAAATAGGATTGTATGTAGAGGTTATTAAAGGTATCCTGAGTTTATTAACCCTTTAAAGACCAGAGGGTTGTTCAATGCATTGCATACCCATCTGGTCCATAAATGTTTAACCTTTTGAGTGCCAGAAGGGTTTGGAACGCATTGCTTTGCAATACGTTCCGTACCTCTCTGGAGAGCAAAGGGTTAAGACCGATTATGTGAAAACCTAAAATGATTATTTACTTTATTTTGCTCTTGCTGTAAAATATCATTTAATATAATGGTACTGCAGGGTTAGCTAGCCCTTTGCAATGTGTTGTGTACCCCTGGCACTCAAAGGGTTAATCCAAATTGGCATTTGTTTTATTATTATTTTGTGTGCACCTCCATTTAATAACATTTTGAGTGCCAAAGAGGTATCCAATGGTTGACGCTCAAAGTGTTAAGGGTTTGTTCGCATGAGTGACTGATTTATAGCAGGAAATTGTATGGAAATAATTATACATTGTGACAATTTTTACATATGATTTGCATGCAATTTTACATGCAATTTAGATGCGGTTTGTAGCAAGGTGTTTTTTTTTGTTTCTTAAAGCATCCCTTACTCAAATTCTAAACAGTAGACCAAGTCACACTGAAAACACAGCTACCTGTGTTTTTAGTGTAAGCCCATTGTCAGACTACTGAAATCACTAGTAGAAATTTGAGGGGGTCAAAATACTTTGTCAGACCACAACTAAAGCCATCTGTGTTGACATGGGACATACGTTGATGAAATTCCCATGTGAACAGCCTTAAAAGATACAATAGGGGAGATTTATGAAAAGTATTCTTAAAGCTATCTGCATATGGTTGTTAAAATGTTGCTAATGTAAGTGAAATGAGGGGTTATTTATAAATGAACAACAACACATTTTTCTATATGGAGCTAGTTGCTATTCTATTAATATATTTCTGCTATTTTTTTTTTGTAAGAACAGATTATACATGGAGTTAAATTCGGGTGAAAATTCTGTTGCAAAACTGTTTCAGTTCACATCATCTCTTGATAATTTCGTTGCTCCATTACTTTCACCCGCTCTAATGTCAGATCTACAACAACTTGACTAGGGATCGATATGACTTCCAAAACTGGCACTGGCATTTTTATAAATGCTGAATTTAAGATTTAGTACAGATCGCATCTATTATTTTCTTAACTCCCTTTTTATTACTCTCCCCCAATGAGCTGTGTGTATAAGGGAAAAGGGTGCGCAATGCTGGAGCAAACCAAGTGCACCACATGGGACAAATAAACAGTTTTAGCCATTTGAGTGCCAGAAGGGGTGCACAATTCATTGCTTTGCAATGCGTTGTGTAGCTCTCTGGCACCCAAAAGGTCAAATTTAGCTTTTAACTCTTTGACTGCCAGAGGGGCATCTAACGCATTGAGAAGCAATGCATTGGATACCCCTCTGGAACTCAAAGGGTTAACCACTCAATTGCTAGAAAGGTCTCCAAAGCATTGCGTTGGGGACCTCTCTGTCAGTCTGTGGGTTAACCCTATGCGTGCCAGAGGGGTACACAACGCATTGCAAAGCAATGCGTTGCCTACCCCTCTGGCACCCAAAGGGTTAAAGGACCCGTTTACTAAAATAGGGATGTTTATTTGGTTCATTTGGAACAGTTGGATTGCCCCTAAAGTCCTCCCAGTTTTATACATAGTGCTCAGTGTTACAAAACTCATGAGGTTTTGTCATGCATTGAAAATGGTGCAGTTCCCTTTATGAATTTTACCCTTAAAGTGAAAAAGCTCTTCAGCAGTACGAGGTGGTGAGCACTGTGTGGTTAAGATTATGTTAATGAACCCAGTGTTCCCTCTTGGGAGAAAAAAAGGCAAGCAGCCCAGCACTGAAATGATTATATAGAGCACTGTATGCAGGGGTACATTGGAGAAAAATAATATACCATGTATCACTATCTACTTTTATTGATACTATTAACTCTTTCATTGTTGGGTTGCTAATAGTTTTAGAAAGAGCGCAGAATGGCCCCTCACAGACACACAACAGAGAAGGTAGATATTTATTGCCACATTGCCTTGTGCTGTATTAATAGGGCAGTTAGTAGATATTTTACTGTTTGTTAACCCTTTGAGCTCCTGAGGGGCAATGTGTTGTGCACTCCTCTGGCACCCAAAGGGTTAAGTAGTAACCATACAAAACGTACCTTTAACGAGGATGTTCTCGTCAATGAGGCTTATATACTAAGACAAAACGGAGCAATTCTTGAGAAAACCAACTGAACTATAATGGATAAATTAACATTCCTCAAATCTCCATTGATTAAATCTGAGAATTATATTGTCATCCATGATGCAACTGCCCCAGAATCACTCCAGTTTGTCTTAATACATTAGACCCATTAGTTCTCTACTTGTTTAGTCAATGCACATTCATTTCTTTCATTTTCAGGATAAATTGTCTGTGGCAGCTGAAAACCTCCTTTTCCTAATGGACTATGCTTGTTTATCTAAAGAGGACATTATTCTAAATGGGAACACCTTTTCCTGGCCAGAAAGAATCATGCCTATCATTCAAAACAGGTAATTCCAACAGCCAGACAATTTTTTTTTTATTGCTGGCAAACTAAGGGTGTCTTAGTTTTGTCCCTGAGGGTCACCAATAGGTCAGGATTTAACCCCTTCATTGCCAGAGAGGTACCTCTCTGGCACTGAAGGGGTTAAGGATTTCCCTGATAACACACAGGGGAGGTAATCCATGACACATTCATTTTGATTGGTCCACCAGTGCTCAAGCAATGATGTCCTTCCTAGAATTCAATGGGTTAAGAGCATCATCTAAGCATTCTTTCACAGTGGTTGGAGCCCATAACCCCATTGCACAAACACTAGAGGAACAGGATGATTCATTTAACTAAAACAAACTGGACACTAGCTTGACAGGATAAGGAACTAGAGAGAGAGAAATTCATCACAGTTTGGCACCCTTTCATTAATACACTGCCATCACATCAACAAAATGACTTTTATCACAGCTTCAGGTACACAAAATGGATGAATGAAAGGGAACTAAGAGAGAAATATATGATTTGGGCTTTATTTAATGTCACTGTGCTGGCAAAGCTCAAACAGCTGCAAAAAGCTGCGTCAAAACCTAAATAATAAAAAAAGATTAAAAAAACCACAAAGTGGAAAAAAAGTTTTATTAAAGTTCACTAGTTTTTCCACTATTTTCTCAACTTGTCGTACATTTTCCCACTATTATTTCCTCTATTTGTTGGTGCTGGCGGTGCTACTTATAATGAACCCTTTGAGTGCCAGAGGTGAGCGCAACGCCTTGCTTTACATTGCTGGCATTCAAAGGGTTAAATCCCTTCTCTTCACTGCAGTTTGTCTGTGCAAGTCTATTAACCCTATCAATGCCAGAGAGGTATTCAACACATTGCATTGCAATGCATTGTATACTTCTATGACACTCAAAGTGTTAAAACGAGCCCTATATATACTGGGTCAGCTACGGTGAAGTTCAGCTTTTTCTATCTTGCTACCACATGCACAATTTGACTGGAGCCTGATATCTTTCTCTCAAGTCATTTTCTTTAGAGATGCCACTTCCTATGTATTTCTGGTTTATGGGTTTTTGTTGTTTGTCTGTTTGGTTTCTCTGTTGCATTGTAAACGCAAAGTACACACTAGTTCACCATTACTATCAACTTGTGCAATTGTAAGCTTGCATGAAATGTAAATGGATGCTCCTACTAAAACTCTGTATGCCTTGCAATTGACTGGTACACACCAACGTATGAAAGCTCACATCAATGCTTGTCGATTTTCTCTGAAAATTATTACAAAGCATTTAAAAGAAAAACCCAATCTAAAGTGATGGAAATTTAGAAGAGTTAGTGTTTGTTCCCTATGGAGCAGTTAGCTTGTCCCGGAATTACCATTCTTTTCTTTTGTGTATATGGCAAAAAGGGCCAAATCGAGAGCTTAACCCTTTGAGTGCCAGGGAGGTATCCAACGCATTGCAAGGCAATGCGTCGGATACCCCCCTGACACTCACTAGAATTAAAAAGAATACATTCTGGAATAGGGGCTAAAAAATAAAATTCTTCTTGATTTCAAATGTGTGTTTTTTTTAACTTCTTTAATTCTAGAAAGGTCTCCAATGCATTGTTTTTGCAATCCATTGGAAACCTTTCTGGTACTCAAGGGGTTAAAAGCACCATTTAAATTAATTGGAATTTGGTGATTTTTTTTTTGTCCCCTATACTACAGTCGTTTTTTTTCCGGAATTGTTCATCTCCACTTTTTTTTACTATTTTTTTTATGAAAAGTTGGATTGCACTGAAACCACATCTCCGTAGCTTCCTGAATATGACTCAGAGGCCCATATTCATAAAGACAAACTGGATCTATTATGTAATATACCAACTACACCATAGGGGACAAATTCCTAAATTCCCAGGCATTTGAATAGAGCTCTTTAACCCCTTGAATGCTAGTGAGGTCTTCAGTCTTCTCTAGCATTCAAGGTCTTAACAGCCCAATTTAATTTAACAGAAAGTGTTATTTGTCCCCCTAAAGTGAACTTGTTTTACTCCATAATAACGCCAGTTTGTGTTTATAAATATGTGTGTAAGTGACTTTTCTAGTATAATTTCATGATCAGACATGTATTTACATTAATTCTTAAGGACCAGCGGTCCTGGTGTTGGCTTCCCTTTAGGGGACAGATAGGGAAGTTCAGCGTGCTGGCACATGTGAATGATTGTGTTTGCTGACACGCTGAACTGGGGTCTGATAATGCCCGCTCCAGTCTTGGAGCTGTCAATTTCAAACCCTGCTACTGTTCACAGCGCTCCCGTAGAAGCGATGTGAGTAAAAAAAAATGTGAAGTGCCAGAACCATCACTGGTCCTTTAGTTAAAGACAACAATGACTGCCCCGACACGTAACTGGTCCTTAATGACCGGCGCGCGCGCACGCACGGCCGACACTTGAGGACCATGGGGCATTTTTTTTTTTTATTGCTTCCAGTTCAGGGCTTCCGGAGCAGCGTGCAGCCGTGCCGGGAGCCCTGAACTCCATGGCGTGCCAGGACCGTCACTGGTCCTTAAGTGCCGGACCGCCATGATGGTCCTGACACGGCAATGGTCCTTAAGGGGTTAAGGGGTTAATGGATTCTTCTAAGCTTAGGTCCCAAATGACGTATATGTTTCTTAACAGGATTTTCCTCCAGCATTTGGTGAAATATGACCTCTCGCTTAACCCTTTGAGTGCTAGATAGGTATCCAATGCATCGCAACGCAATGCATTGGATACCTCACTGGCACTCAAAGGGTTTGATTTAGTGGAATTAACGATTTTAGTAAAAATGTTAATAGAGACTAGAGCTAGCACATTAGCAATGCATGGGAAAGTGGCGTCTTTTTCTTTGCATTGAAATTGGATATCATGCATTTCCTGAAAGTGATTGAAGCTCCACAAGTTTTAGTGAAGATTACATTTGATCGACCTTTATTAGGGTGATTAACCCCACAGGAATTATAAGCTGGGTCTGAATTATTCTGTGCAATTTAAATAAGAACACTGTAAAAGATTTAGGCAGCTTATGTATATAAAAGAAGACTCTGTTTAATTCCTTTTTCTCCCCTTTCATCCCATGCACTCTATCAGTGAGACACAATTGCAGAGGGAGCATGATGCAGCCCTGGCATATTTGTCACAGTGGCAGAGGGATTTCTCCAGGCGCTTAGATGATGTGGTTAAAGAGGTACGAGACTTTAAGAAGAAAGAGCGCATGACTGAAGCCAGTGTCTATGTGCAGAAACTCAATGCCATCAATTTGAAAATGCAAGAGTTTACTAAGGAGGTAAGTTCTATCTTATAAGCTACAATTATGGTGTAATTCAATAAGCTATAGAGCAGCAATTCAGCAACAAGCCAAGTGTACCATATAGGAAAAATGAAGCTTCCCATTTTTTTTCTAACATCTTGAGTACTAGAACGGTCTTGCAATGCACTACAAACCCATCTAGCATTCCAGTAGTTAAACTATCCATATAAATCAGTGGGAATTTGGCAAATTTTTATTTTTCATCTAATGAGCAGTTGCTTTGCTCCAGAACTGCACCTCATTATCTTATTGAATGGGATAGTGATGGGTATTTCCAAATACTGTTACTGTGTTTTCATTTGTTCTGAGAACTTAGAATATATTCATGCCAATTGAAAAAGAATTCTGGGGGGAGGGGGAGATTCATTAAGTGGTGATAAGGAGGTGATAAAGATTACTTCTCCAGTGCTATCACATCTCCAGTTCCTGCGTTATTCTATGGAGCCTATGCACTGTTTTCTTCAACTTTGAAGATCTTAATGAATATACTCCACAGAATAACATAGGAATTGGAGAAGTGATAAACTTGAGCAGTCATCTCCACATTATCTCCTCTTTATCACCGCTTAGTGAATCTCCCCCCTGGAGTAATTTTGGGGCAGACCAAGTACACCATAGAGGACAAATAAGATATCCCATTGATTTAAACATGGATGACTGAATGTTAGAGAACTGCAAGAATTTTATCTCTGTAACTTTGATTGGGTTCAAATGCACATTTAATTCAATGCAGATATTTACATTTTTCATTTGCCCCCTATGGTACAGTTGTTTTGCCTCAGAATTACACATTTTAGCTACCCCATATCAATCTTAGATGTGAACGCGATGCAATGGTAGACCATGTGGAAGCCTTCTTTTTAAAGTGGAAACGTCTCTTTGCTATGTTGGTAAAAACATTCATTTCAGGATATTATTTCATTTTAAACTGCGGGAAAATAAATTGCCCTTAAGCTTTTAGTACTGTTATATTAGACAAGCTGACACTGCTCTATTTCAAACTATTTTAAAATATTGATGCAATTTATTACAGAGATCTTTATATAAAGTGGCTTTTAAGAAAAATGCATCAATTTTGTATTCATCTAGTGAATGATGTTTTTTGGAAAGATACATTTCAACTCTTTAATTTCATTCTGTGGGCAGTACTCATATATTCTAGCACTCTCTCTGATTTAATACAGGCAAGGAGGAATCTCTGGACTACAGGATTTCGCTATTGGTTTGAACTTACACAAGCAGACATACACACACACATGCTCTCTCTCTGTCCACACATCCACTTAAACACTAATGTCCCATTTTCAAAGTAGAAATGTTTAGGTTATTATCCCTATGAAACCTTTGTTTTTGTCCTTTGGGATCATTTAGAATTACCAGAATTATTTTTATGTTGTTACCATGTCCTGGACTTGCTTTCACATTCCGACTGATGTTATGCCTTTCCCACAAATTTTATATTTACCTTATAGTGTGATTCAATCACCTCTCTTCGGTATGACCTACTTCAAGCCTGTCAAAGTTCAGTCCTCAAAGGCCACCAACAGTGCAGAATTTAAGAATTTCCCTGTCACTGATTAGCTCACCTGTGCTTAAAGGGATAGTAATAATTCATTTTAACTTTATTTTATTTTGTAGGCATTAAAAAAACATGAAGAATGATATAAGTCTTATCTCTGAAACCTTTATGGTTTAAGAGATATTCACAAACAAAGTATCCCCCCTGTTCAACCAGATCAGAAGGAAGGTGCCCAGGTAGACTGCAGAGAGGGACAATCTTCAATTAAGATAATGGAAAAAGCTGAAAAACTTGTCAAGGGGGGAAGGGCTTTCATTGTTTTCATATAAAGAAAATTGTCCCCTTCTGTTATCTGTCCTGTCATACTCACATCTGAGAAGAGATGGCTTACACTAGGTAAAAGGGGCGGGGAGGGGAACTTTGCTTGTGAATATCTCATAAACCATAAAGGTTTGAGAGATAAGACTTATATCATTCTTCATGTTTTTTTTAATGCCTACAAAATAAAATAAAGTTAAAACGAAGTGTTACTATCCCTTTAATCAGGAAAATCCTTAAATCCAGGCCTGTTGGTGGCCCTTGAGGACTGAACTTGGACAGCCCTGCCCTAGTTTATGGTTATTTTTTTCCATATATTCCCTATATTTGTTCACCAATATGGGAAATGGGCGGACATTCTCACTACTCACTTGACATTTGGCTAGTGGGAGCTGTTGCTAATCTTAACAACCAAATGCTAAAATAAATGGACAGATATTTTCGAATTTTCCTTATTGAAACATACTGTACGAGTTTTATATTTGTTTAAATATTTCAGTAATTACTAATGAAATCAATGAATGACTAGTTATGCCTTAAACTATTATAATGTTCTAAAACATTTATTTAACCCCTTAATGACCGGCCGATCGCTTAAGGACCACAGAGCATTTATTTATTTATTTATTTATTTATTTTCCGGTTCTGGACTCCCTTAACGGTGTGCAGCCGCGGGGGAGCCAGGAATTCCATGACGGTCATAGTACGTCATGGGTCATTAACTCACATCGACCCATGATGTACTATGACCATCAAGGGTCGTTAAGGGGTTAACCAAAAGTAGACAATAATTGAGTTACAAGTGAAAATACAAGAATAACCTATGTTTCATTATATACAGTGATGACTGAGTAAAGCTATGATTTAAGAAAGAAACATAGCTTATGACTTACTAGGGTTTCACTACTATGAACCAATAGACTTGGAGAAAAACCAAATGTAACACAGGAAAGAAATAATATTTACCCAAATCCCCATCAATTTAAATGGGGCTTTTAACAACTCCAATGTGCTAAAGACCTCTCTAATGTTCAAGGGGTTGAAAGCCCCACTTAAATTGATGGGATTTTGTGGAATATTCTTTAACCCTATGATTCAGTTGGTTTGTTCCAGAATTGCATCTCATTAGCTTGATAAATAAGCCCCAATATGTGGAAAGAGGTATGAAAACATAAGATTGTGTGAAGATGGGAGTGAAAACTCAGTATCATATCAAGCTATTGTAGGTGTAAGTGCTTAGCTGTGAGCTCACAAGGGTAGCGGTTCCCAACTCCAGTCCTCCGGACACATCAGCAGTGCAGGATTTCGCTATCTTTTCATATAATCACAGGTGAATATCATTAGCACAATATGAGGAATGTACTAAAAAAGTTCCTTACCAAATCAAACACAGGTGAAGCAATGTGTTGGAGAACTTTTTCCGAATCCAAGGGCTTAAAGGGATAGTAATACTTCGTTTTAACTTTATATTTTGTAGGCATTAAAAAAACATGAAGAATGATATAAGTCTTATCTCTCAATCCTTTATGGTTTATGAGATATTCACAAGCAAAGTTCCCCTCCCCGCCCCTTTTACCTAGTGTAAGCCATCTCTTCTCAGATGTGAGTCTGGTTGTATGACAGGACAGATAACAGAAGGGGACAATTTTCTTTGTATGAAAACAATGAAAGCCCTTCCCCCCTTGACAAGTTTTTCAGCTTTTTCCCTTATCTTAATTGAAGATTGTCCCTCTCTGCAGTCTAACTGGGCATCTCCCTTCTGATCTGGTTGAACAGGGGGGGATACTTTGTTTGTGAATATCTCTTAAACCATAAAGGTTTGAGAGATAAGACATATCATTCTTCATGTTTTTATAATGCCTACAAAATAAAATAAAGTTAAAACGAAGTATTACTATCCCTTTAAGGAGGCTCCTACTTTATACACCGAACACAGCCAATCAGTGGTTTACAATGGCCCTGATAACACCTGTTTTTTTCCAGAGAACTTTGATTAACCAAGAAGAGGTACTTTTACAAGCTGAGCAGATAACTACATTTGACCAAATACAAGAAATCTACAAACTGAAAGAACCTTATGAGAAACTATGGACCACTGCCCTCCAGTTCACTACTTATTATGAAAAATGGATGAATGGTCCCATTTTACAAGTTAATGCAGAGGAGGTGGAGGAGGAGGTAAGCCATTACTATGTGCACAACAGTAGTGAAAAATATTACAATAACAGTAATTGAGCTCCAAACACTTTATTTCTGATGTATTTCATCTTGACTCTAAAGCAGAACTAACACGTAATAACCCTCACAATACCTTACTATGGCTGGAAATCCCAGTGGCCCTATGAATTTTGTCCTTGTGTCTTTGATATAGATATAATATCTTCATTCATTCCTGGATGTCATGTCCATGAGGAAGAAATGACAGTTGCTAGCATGACTGTAGGACCAACAATCTGCTATCTGCACATGGTATTCTTAACACAGTAAGGCACAGAGAGGTATGCTATGCACTGTTTTGCAATGAGCAGCACACCCCACTCGTTCTTTAAGCATTAAATAGGTTCATGCACTCTGCCTGCTTCAGTCTGGAAAAACTACAATGGACTCTCATGTCTGCCCTCTGCACATGACATCCAGGACTGAATGAAGATGTTATATCTTGAATAAACACACAACAGAAACATTATAGTGGTCATTAGTATATTATTGCTATTGTAAGGTAAGTGGGGTTGTTATTATGCTGTATTTTCCTTTAAGAACAATCCCAAATTATGTTTTGATTAATATGAGCTCTTGAAACATATCTTGATTTCTAAGCCAGTGATTCTCAAAATGAATCCTTGGGTGCACTAACAGGTCACATTTTCAAGATATCCCTACGTCATCACAAGTGGATAACCAGTGGATCAGTCATTCTGATTGATTCACCTGTGCTTAATTTAGAATATACTGGAAACCTAACCTCTTGGTGTATCCAGAGGACTAAAGCTGAGAAGCAACATTCCAAGCTTTATGTATGTATCTGATAGAACATGTAGAATAAATTGAGATCAATGGTTTTATGACACATTCAAGTAGACACTGTAGCAGAAACATCAATTTGCACAGTGATACGTGAGGGAGCTGCCCAGCACCCAAAGGAAGAGTAATAGGTGGCTTTGCTGTGAAATCAATTTAAATTTTATTGGTTTAATATGACAAGAATTAGCCCGAGCTCGGCAATATGATAGATGTGTCCTACACAACTGTAAAAAAAATCAATAACTCCTTACTGAAAATGTTTGTCATCAGGTGGAGAATTTATGGAAAGCTAGTTACAAATTGACAAAAGCATTTTATCACCCGGATTTACACGGCCCTCTGAAAGTAGCTACTACCATTAAGACCAAGCTTGAGAAGTTTAAGATCAACATGCCTCTTGTAACAGCTTTGTGTACACCAGGGATCAAGCCAAGACACTGGAACCAAATGAGCAAAAAGGTGAGAGAACAATGTGTCAGTTGCTTACAGTGACAAGATGATATTGTGCTCTTCTTTCCTAATGCACAATGCAGAAAGCTGGGTCCTTTTCAGCAGTTGAAAGCCAGGGTTGTTTTTGTGCTGTTTGCTTAACCCTTTTAGGGCCAGAGTATCACATGCTAATTTAGCTTCTGAAGCACCCAATGAAACTGCACTGACAGAGACACTTTTCAAAAATAAAAGTATTATTACAGACGGTAGACAGTGCATTTGTTGTTTTTTTTTGGCTAACATGATACATAGACAGTTTTGAATTAACCCTTTGAGTGCCCAAGAGGGATCTAGTGCATTGCAGAGCAATGCATTGGATGCCTTTCCAGCACTCGAAGGGTTAAGTTTTCAAATTTACAAATTTAAATTCAAAGTGACAGGTTACCTTTAAAAAGAAGTTGCTCTTGGGTGAAAGGGTTGGCTAGAACATTTACAGGTGTATTACTATTTAGAAATGCCCATATCTTGACAGAACTTAATATACAGTATATTCATTATTGTCTATACTGGTTTTCAGCAGTTTGGGACCCGGGAGCAGTTTTGTCTGTAATCTTTTCTTCCTTCTTTTTGTTTGTGCAGTTTCAGTGATGTAATACAGCAGCAGCAGGTTTATCACAATAGTCTTTAATTTGAAAGATCACATAGAAAATTTCATGCTAAGGGCCTTATGCACAAAGAAAAAGAGAAGTAATGCTGTACTATAGGTGAAAAATAAAACTTTTCAGAGCTTCCCATTGATTTAAATGTTTTTTTTTTTTAATTAACCCCTTGAATGCTAGAGATCTCCCCAGCGTATTGCTTCACAATGCTTTAGAGACCTTGAGGTTTACGGTGCAATTCTTGAGCAAAGCAACGGCAATAAAGGGAACAGATAAGCATTACAATTGATTTAGATGAAGTTTTTACCCTTGAATGTTAGAGAGGCCGCCAGTTAAAGGTGAAGCATTGATTTGAAACCTCACTAGCATACAAGAAGTTACAATCCCTGTTTAAACCAGTGGCCATTTGAGGAAATACTATTTGTTCAGTTGGTTTTCCATGAAATTTCAACACATTTTTAGTACTTCAGCCTCATTCTGGTTATTATGTATCTGACATTGCAAAGAGAAAAATGCAGGTGAACAAGGGGAAAAATATCCCCATATCAGCTGAAAAACAGCACAAACAATTGCATATATTCAATTCTATCCAGGCTTGGATATGTGTGCATTTGAGTGCAGTGGCGTAACTAGAAGCCACTGGGCCCTGGTGCAGAAATTGCCACCGGGCCCGCCCCCCCCCAATCTTCACGTTGCCCCATTCACATCACTTACCTCCATCTCCCACACGGTTCTCAGTTATGCAGAGCGCTGGGAGATGATGTAATCTCCCAGCGCTCTGCATTACTAGAGCGCCGGGAGATTAGCTGAGCTGCTGCAGGCAGGGTTGTGGGCGAGTGGTGATGGGTTCGCAGGGGGCGGCCAGGCCCCTTGGAGTGACGGGCCCGGTCGCAGGTGTGACCCCTGCGACCCCTATTGTTACGCCACTGTTTGAGTGGCAGAGAGGTATCCAATACATTGCTATTCTGCTCACTTAACGAAATTAAGCTACCTTGTCATATAAGAATAGTAAACATTTGGAATTGTAGACATAGATACTTTGTGTTAGTCTAAAGAAGTCATGATAAATAAGACAGAGTCTGACATGCATGTATTGTTGGAAATGTTTATTTGGCCCCTGTGGTACAGTTGATTTGTCTCAGAATTACTTCAGTACATCAGCCTTAATAAGTTTAACAGGGCTTATTTGATACATTGCTTATATATAATGTTACAGAAAGGGTGATACTTTTATGGAATACACTCAGTGAGGAATGGGATGGGACTAATGTAGGACTGGGTTCTGTTGTAAGTGGTAATACATACGTTAACACATACACCTTTGGTTCATGAACGGGTATAGAAGGGCACAACTGTCCCTGTGTCGTCACTCTGAAGGATCAAAATCTATCCTTATTACAAAGGGAGAGAGTTTAATTACTAAAATATTAGACGTTAGTTAAAGCGACACCAACAAATTATCTGAAGTTATACATCATTAAAGGGATAGTAATACTTGCAAATTACTAATCCCCATATTGTAGCTTTGTTAAAAAGAAACTTATTGCCCCCAGTGTCGATCAAAGTTCCCCCCTCCCCTTTCCCTGACTGAATGCTGACTGCAGGGATATCCGGTATTACTTGCATCAGGCGGCTCTGCAGCATTGCCAAGATCGCGTTTATAAAAAATAATTCTTTCACTGAAATGGTCTTCTACATGTGCTTGGTTTGCAAGCACACGTAGAAGACTGTTTTTATTGAAAGATTTATTTTTTATAAACGCAATCTCGGCAATGCTGCAGAGCCGCCTGATGCAAGTAATACTCATGGGCGTCCGGAGGGGGGGGCAAGGGGGGCACTTGCCCCCCCCTACAATTACCCTCCTCCATATAAATAAAGGGGCTAGATGGGCTGGCCTGGGGGTCATATTATGGCTTTGCCCCCCCCGGAAAAATGTCTATGGACACCACTGGTAATACTGGATATCCCTGCAGTCAGCATTCAGTCAGGGAAGGGGGAGGGAGGGGGAACTTTGAGCGCTATCATCTCTCAAACAATAAGGGTTTGAGAGATGACATTGGGGGCAATAAGTTTCTTTTTAACAAAGCTACAATATGGGGATTAGTAATTTGCAAGTATTACTATCCCTTTAAATACCTAGTACACCAAATTTTCTGTTGTTTTCTGCGTCTTCCAGAGATGCCTTTATAATAGCAATTCTGATAGGCTATCTAAAAAGGGATTGTTCAGCATGGTCTGAAAATTGTCTGAGATAAGGTAACAAACTCTCTGAATAGAAGAGCCGCGGGTGCTCATTACATTAACAGTATTATCCCTGTATAAATAACTAAAATGCATCTATGGGACAGCCTACGCAGGCATTAAAAATATGTGTTTAGAATTAGATTATGGATCTTATATAAAATAATTACATTTTACAGTGGCTTCCTGAAAGTAGATGATGTTTAACCCTTTGAGTGCCAGAGGAGTACACAACGCATTGCAAAGCAATTCTTAAATGTTAATGTCCCTTTAAGAGGTAATCTTTATGTTAATATTTCTAAAGCTTTATTTCCTCATTTCCATATATGCTTCAATGGGAAACTGTGAGATAAACCATTCATAATATCGATCGCCTGTAGCGGGATCCAGTCCAAAGTTAGGGAATTTAAAAATGCCTTTGATAGAGATTAATGTTTTCTGACAATTATAGAAAACTGAGGTTTTTTTAATACATAAGGAAGACAGGCAGACTGGATACACCAATTTTCAGCTGTCTGTAGTCAAAGGGACTGGTATACTAAAATGATATGTGGGATATTCACTAAGAGGTGATAAAATAGAGATGAATTCTCCAGGTTATCACCTCTCAAGTTCCTATGTTATTCTATGGAGCATATTCACTAAGATCTCCAAAGAGGAAGAAATCTTAGTGTATATAGAGTCCATAGAATAACATAGGAAGTGGAGAAGTGATAAACTGGAGAAGTCATCTCCACTTCATCACTTCTGTGTTACCTCTTTATCACCGCTTACTGAATCTCCCCCCTGGAGTTATTCTGGAGATAACCAGCTGTATCATAGGGGGCCAATGAAAAGTAATTTTTATTTTACGAACAGCTTAAAGGGATAGTAATACTTTGTTTTATCTTTATTTTATTTTGTAGGCATTAAAAAAACATGAAGAACGATATGTCTTATCTCTCAAACCTTTATGGTTTGAGAGATATTCACAAGCAAAGTGTGCCCCTCCCGCCTATTTTACCTAGTATAAGCCATCTCTTCTCAGATGTGGAATGCAGTCCATAGACCAGACAGATAACAGAAGAGGACAATCTTCTTCCTGTGAGAACAATGAAAGCCCTGCCCCCCTTGACAAGTTTTTCAGCTTTTTCCCATGTCTTAGTTGAAGATTGTCCCTCTCTGCAATCTACCTGGGCACCTCCCTTCTGATCTGGCTGAACAGTGTTACATCAGATAAAAGGGGTGGGAGGGGGATATTTTATAATTCAATTACTCTTGAACTAAAACTCTGACAGAATTGAAATAACACTCTCCAAGGTCCAAATACTATGGTGATTAATTAGAGCTGCTTTTATTATGAAACATTACTATCCCTTTAACGCCTTCAATGCTAAAGACTGTAATGCTTTGGAGACCTCTCCCACCCCAGTGGCACTCCATTATAAGCACTGTTGTGCAGCTGGTTTGCCCCAGAATTCCTCTACTTTTTCTTTGTGCATCAGGTGGATAATGTGCCAGTTTCTGTTTAGTAAATGTCGCCCCTACCACAGGAATAATCCATTCTATCCAATTGGAAGAATGTATAAGGAATTCCAGTTCCAAGTTGGCCTGGCAATGCTCTTCCTAAAACAGAAATGAGAATCCGTTATAATTACCAGTGGAAAACATTTAGAAAAAAAGGCAGATTTCTGTTAATAAAAAGCAATTAAATACTCAGTCTCAATTTGAAAATTTTGCTTGTACGCATTACTTATGCATTTATGTTTTAGTTTGTCGTCTGCTGGTGTCTTTTTTTTGAAAATAGGCTTTCTTTTGCAAATATTACCAAAGATTCTAGATCCCCCCAAATTACAGACTTCTTGCATAAATGGGCCTAATTACCTGAATTCAGTTTTGATTAGCAGTGTTAATTGATGCAGCTGTGGATGCTATCTGTTTACCTAAATTACCATGTGCAAACAGCAATATGTCTGAAAGTGAATATGCTAAACTGAAAATACTAATTAGCGATGGCAGATTGTTATTCAAGTCCCATCTTAAGCTTTTTAATGAAAGCTCAGATGTGTCAGTGTTTTATGATATTCAGACAGAATTTTCTAATATTACATATGATTTCTAAATGTAATTCTTGGGAGCAGATGGGATGTCGAATAGGGTTCCTCCTCACTGCTTCTTATGTCCGTGTGGATATTGCCTGCACTCAGTGTCTTAGTGAGTGTAGATTTCATTTTCTCCTTTATCTTTTCATTATTAGAACATTCTGGCAGTCTTTGTATTTTTGGGGCTTTTTCTGTCTGTTTATTCCCATTATAAGCGTTCTGAATTTTGTATGAGTTTTCAAAGACAGTCTTAAAGGGATAGTAATACTTTGTTTTATCTTTATTTTATTTTGTAGGCGTTAAAAAAACATGAAGAATGATATAAGTCTTATCTCTCAAACCTTTATGGTTTGAGAGATATTCACAAGCAAAGTTTCCCCTCCCTCCCCTTTTACCTAGTGTAAGCCATCGCTTCTCAGATGTGGAATCCAGTCCATAGACCAGACAGACTGTGTATATGTATGTGTATGTATGTGAGACTGTGTGTACACGAATGTAAGACTATGTGCGTATGTGGGTGTGCCAGCGTGTGTGTGTGTGTGAGCGAGCATGTGTGTATGATTTGTGTGTTTGTCTCTGTTGGTCTGTGTATGTGTGTGTATGTGACTGTGTATATGTGTGGCTTAGTGTTTGGCTGTATATGTGTGTTTGTGTATGTTGGTGGGCACGCGTGTGTGTCTGACTGTGTGTACTTGTCACTGTGGGTCTGTGTGTGTGTGTTTGTCTCTGTTGGTCTGTGTGTGTATGTGCATGTGACCGTGTGTGTACTTGTTACTGTGGGTCTGTGTGTGTGTGTTTGTCTCGGTGGGGGTCTTTGTATGTGACTGTATGTGTGTGACTATGCATGTGTACGTGTACATGTATATACCGAAACAGAACTGATCTCACCCAGAACTACTGCAACATTGAAGGTGTCTTGTAAAACAAAAAGACCGCAGGTGCTGCTATACCCCTTGGGAAGCTGATCTGTCAATCACAGATGTTTCTTGATAATGGGACACAACTTCCTGAACCAGACCAGTGAATGACAGCTCTGTTTCCCAAGAGGTTTTGCAGCATCTGTAGGCTTTACGTCACCTGCCTCTGTGATGGGCAAGCAGCATCCCACGCTGGTCCAAATCATTAATATTTCACCAGCTCTGTGAGACATTGTCTCATGGGTATCCAAGCCAGTGAGCCAGACAGCCAGTCCTTGATTGATGAGGTACACCCTGATAGGCAGAGCTCCCGTCACAGCCCACGTATCATATGCTTATCACCTGCTTCTTTATTTCTACCTCTAGACTTTCATTTCCATTGTCTTTTTTTAAAGTGTAGCATGTAAACTATGGGTCGTATACACAGAGGCAATAGTGGAGCATTCACAATGCATCTCAACTACCGCGCAAAAAACTATTCTCAAAATTACCATTGATTTACAAGGGACTTTTAACCCCATTACTGCTAAGAAGTGTCCAACTCATTGTAATGCAATGTATATGAGACCCCTCTAGAAATAAAGGGGTTAAATCCACACTTATATCAATGGAAAGACAGATTGTCCCCATGGCACTGTTGGTTTGCCACAGAATTGTTAATTTTCTGCATTAAATCACACTTTTTTATTATTTTTTTATTATTTTAACACAGTTAGTGCCAGAGAGGTATCCAGTGCATTGCAAAGCAATACAATATGAAATACTGCCATATATTTATAGTAATGTAGACTCCCATCAAACTGAAAGGGGTTTTATCTCATTTAACCCTTTCAGTGTGTTGCATACCCCTCTGGTACCGAAAGGGTTAAAAGCAGAAGGAGCAATGTACATTTTGCTTTAGGACCTGTTCACAGGGTTGACTTCAGCACAGAGCTATTAAAGATGTCAATGTAAAACATACTGCTTCTTGTGGTGGTATTCACACAAGTGGTTTTCACCTTGTGTAATGCACCTGAACACAGCACACTGCAATTTGAATGTGCCAATGCATTGAGCACATTCAAGTTTCAACTTACCCACACTGCCCAGTAGCCTATGAGCTTCCACTCTGATCATTCGCACAGGTGACATTAGAGGTTGTGATGCTGTTTTCAACCTCCAATCACTTTACAGGTTGTTCATCTCTAAGCAGTTCACCTTGGGTACCACTTGCAGTCTCTGGCAGACATTGCTAAAAGCTACCTCTGAGAACCACAAGACTTACTCTAGGCTTAAGGTCAATTTTAATTGTAATGCAAAATAAACTGTGTATTATTACAAAAAGCATAGCTGTTATTAAGAGACATACTGAAATCAGATGAAAATTCTGGATCAAACCAATTGAAGCATAGGGGACAAATGCAAATCCCCCAAATGCCTATTCATTTAAATTATTTGTTTGACCCCTTGAATGCTAGAGAGAACTCCCACAATTTGCTTTAGGATGTGTTGGAATCTCTAGCATTTAGTGGGTTGAGGCCCATTTAAATCAGTGAGAATTCTTATCCCCCCTCCCCCATGGTGCTGGTGGTGTATTCATGGATTGGTCATCATTTGCTTTCTGCATAAGGCTCTAAATGCAGGAACAGGGAACAACATTAACTATTTGGTCTACAATTATAGGCACAGTCTTATACATTATACTAACAGTTCCTAACCCTCTCCCCAGGGGAACTTATCAAGCCAGGAGGCCCAGGCATTTAATTAACTCACTTGTACTCAAGCAGGAAAATCCTAAGGACATGCCATGTTTGGTGCCTCTTAGGGTTACCACCCAGCCGGTATTTTACCGGCAGGCCGGTAAAAAATTGGCTTCTGTCCAATGTTAAGTCTATGGACGGAATGCCATGGCCGGTATTTTTTGGAAGAAAAGGTGGCAACCCTAGTGTCTCTAGGTGGGGAGGTTTGGGAACCATTATGACAGATGCTTAATTTTACATTGAAAACTTCCATTTAAGGCTTTCACAAGTGTAATACTCCCGTTTTAATTCAAAAGAGTGGTTTTCATCTGAATTATCATGAAAACCCTTTGCGTACAAAAAATATATCCAAACAATGCGTTAGATACCTCTCTGGCAGTCTAAGGGTTAACAGACAGTTTTAAGGCTGCACATACTGGACCCAAGGCTGAGGTACTGAGAGATCCTGAAGTAATTCTGGAGCCAACCAAATGCACCATGGGAGTCAAATACAGATCGCCATTGTTTTAGCCCTTTTGGAGACCTCATTCATATTTAAAAGCCATTTAAATAAATGGGAATTTGTATTTCCCAGCTATGGAGCAGTTCATTTGGTGTAGACCTGATGCACTAGTTAATACATCAGTGTAAAGATTTTATTAGTAGATGAAGATTGGTGCTAATGTAATGAGTGGTGGGTCATGTGGAATCAGGCAGAGATTTATAATAAGTATAAAACAACAAATAAAACAATCTAGATGTCTGAGAAATTGAATAAAGCTGCACATACATGTCTACCTGTGTTTTAGATTGATATTTAGTATAAGAACAATTTATTTTAGGTACTCTTGCTCTTTTAACCCTTTCAGTGCACTGAAAGGGTTAATATAAAATGAAGCATGGTCACAAGACGTTATCATATTCATACATTTAATTCTGTGATGGTTAAGCTGTGGTGTTGCATTTGTATCAATACAAGTTTGCAGATGTAATTAATGACATAGCAGATTTTGGTGTACTATAAATATAAGCTCTTGAAGACAATAAAATCCACGGTCACTGAATTATTTATTGACGTTGGCAACTCTAACACTAGTAATTCATCATTGTTAAAGAAGCGTAGTCTCAAAGGAAATTTGCACATTAAAATCCTTCTCTATTCAAATATTATCTCCTGCTGCTGCCAAACGGTTTCTGTCTAAGGTCTAAATATCATAAGATATGTTAGTTGGGCATCAGCGAAATCCAAAACACAAAGGGCTATGGCCTGTTTTTATAAAATAGCTCTGCAAAAGAAAATGCAATCCCCTTTGCTCTCCTGGCATTGTTTAAAACAGACCTGAATAATGGCTTCCTGCATCCCTTCAACCAATCATTGTTTCAATATTCCTCAAGAGCAAAAGGGTTTTTCTGACTGGAACAGCTCAATAGACTGAAGAGACAGGAAGAAGCCACTGTTCTAGTTTGTGTTTTAGATGATTTTCTGTATCTCTTATATACATTTACACAGCATAAAGATATGTTTATTTATAGTAACTCCAATGTTAATAAATTAAGCAAAATGGATCATTTGTGTCGCACTTTTATAGCTCTAATTTTTAAATAGGCCCATATGTGAGACAAAAAAACTCTATTTTCTCACCCTAGTCTAACTTAGTCATTACATTTTTGCTATTGAACTTTACCCTAGGAACAAGTGTCTATTAATTAACTGCTTGGGAACGAGAGGCGTATGCAACACGTTGCTTCATAATGCTTTGAACTGTTATCTGGTCCTCAAGGGATTAATTTCCTCAAGTGCCTGGGTAGTGTCATTTTTTTAGCTAGTAAGATAACTCAGTTGGTTAATGAACCAGCTATAGAATGTAGTCAAACCTCGGGGTTGCAGGTTCTGTTCCCAGCAAGGTCAAATAATACTTTCAACCTTCTGAGTTAGATAGAACAAGTGCTCAGGGTCATTATATACAATCATTACATACAGCCAATGGAAAATGCAATGCAAACAAATATATACAGTTATATAGGGAATGTTGTATGAAGTATTCTTATCTAGTAAGTCCTTCTATCAAATTTATAGCAACATATAATCCTACAGTTCATATTCTGTAATGTATAAAGCTTTTGGGCGTGTATTTAGAAAGCTATAAAGTTGGAATTCTGGACCAAACCCATAGGGTAAAAATATAAGTTCCCTCCAAATTGAATAGGCCCTTTAACCACTTGAATACTAGATGGGACTCCAATGCTTTGCTTCACAACACAATAGATAACTTTGTAGCATTGAAGAGGTTAAAAGTCCAATTAAGTCATGGGAAACTGTACATTTTTTGTCCTCTATAGCGCAGTTGGTTTGTTCCAGAACTGTGCCTTTTTAGGTTTCTGGATTCAGTCTAAACTGTATTAATAATGAGGTGCAATAGAGGCTAGGTCACAAAATGTCCTTGTCTGGTAACATATTTTTGTTTGTATTGAATTTTTATTTGGTATCCTTTGGATACTGTGACACCTAAATGGCATGTGTCAGAATGGCGTATTTAAAACGTTGCAGACAACAAAATGGTGCCTTTCAAATGGTGCAATTTTTAATGTAATCCATGTCAACCAGTATTTGTTAGATTAATGTATTTGGGTCATGGTACCGGTTATGCTAGGGTAGTTAGGTTAGGGTATCCAGTTCACAGTATCAGTTAGGTTAGGTTATCACTATCCAGTTCACAGTATACGTTACATTAGAGCATCTGTTCATTTAGGGTGGTTAGGTTAGGGTATCCAACTCACAGAATCTGTTAGATTTGGGTAGTTAGGTTAGGGTATCTGTTAGATTCAGGTAGTTAGGTTAGGGCATCCATTCACATTATCAGTTAGGGTATAATGTCCCCCGTTATCTGTTAGGTTATGGTACTTATGTTTGAGTAGTTGGCTTGATTTCAGTATTTTAGACATATACGTCTTAGGGTTTGGGGGTGCTTTTGGCAACATTTTAAATGGTGACATTTTTAGTGCGTTGTTTTGATACCCTTGAAATATTAAATGAATTATACTGACAAATGTTCTTGCTTCTGATTTTATTTAAGGTCAGCTGTAATCTTGTGTGAAAAGAGAGTCAACACTTCTCACAATTTGTGTTTTGATTACCAATCCATATGTTTAAGAGACATCGACTTGTCCTCTGATAGAGTAGTACTTATAACAATTATGAATATTTTTATATAAACTACTGACCTGTGAAATGCCAACATATTTTACGACAACTATGAGAATGTTTCTGAAAAGCATTTGTTTGGGGCGTTTTACTGTTCAGAAGAGAATTTGGTCAAATGAATACCTACACAAGGAGACATTACTGCAAATTTAAAAATATTTAATCTTGAGGAATCACTACCAGGCCATGTTTAGGATTTCCCTGAATGAATATAGGTGAGTTAATATGAGAATCAGTCACTTTAACTCACCTGTGCACAAGCAGGGACATCCTAAAAGCAAAGCCTATTAGTCGGACAATAGCACAGGTTTGGGAGCAACTGTCATAGATGATATCACTAAACTGTACACATACATACATGTCAAGAACGATCTTATTGCCAAAGATCAGAATATCCTCCTGTCAAACAGCATGTGCTTGAAACATTAAGGCTTCTTATTTTCCCTTTGTGCTTACCTAAGATATTTTTGATTGGCTATCAACACTGGATATGTATTTCTTTAACATGTATCTATGCAGTCTACTGTTATCATCTGTGACAGTTAAATGGTTGTTATTACTTTGAGTCAATATGCTGTAAACATTGTTTTGACATGTTTGGGCCTTATTCACGAAAGAAATGATTATTTCCATTATTTTTTGTCTGAGTCCTTTAGGACGACTTTAGAAATAATTGCCTCTTAATACTTATGGTACTCTATTTTTAGTTGCTTTATGGAGTGCTCTGCTGATTGCTTTATTATCTGAATTCTACTGCTCATCCACACATTAGCTATTATCATAGTGGCTGTTTTAATTGGAAAAGTTGTCTCTTGTGTACGTATTCAGGAAGTTAACCCTCAAAGGGTTAAAGAGGAAACATTCAGGAGCATACCAGCTGCACCGCAGTGGCACATAACATTCTCTTATATGTAAATGGGGCTTTTAACTCATTGATTTCCAGTGAGATCTTCAGTGCATTGGAAGGTGATATGATGGAGAGCTCTCTAGCATTGATAAGGGGTTAAAAACCCAATTTAAATCAATGAGAATTATAGGATTTGTTGTCTCCTATGGTGCAGTTGGTTTGCTCCAGAACTGGGCCTGCCCCTCCTTAACCCTTTGAGTTGCAGAGTGGTGGCCAATACATTGCAACTACCTCTCTGGCACTCAAAAGGTTAAGTTCCTGAATACATTCCAAATCCCCAAATCCTCAGGTGGCCAATAACTTGCTAAGGATGATGGGAGTTATAGTTGAATAAATACTAGAGAGCCACGAGAGCCACTGTCCTTCCCTTTCATAAAGTCATTGCAAGGTTTGCTTGGGAGGCCATTGCTGAATTTGTGTTCTGTGTTTTGTTTACTGTACTAATTTCTGTCTATTTACTGCTCAGGTTGGTTATAACATTACGCCACATGAAGGCACATCACTTCTTGAGATTTTACAGCTCGGCCTTGAAAAGTACCTTGAGGATCTAAATCAAATCAGCTCACAAGCCAGTAAAGAATATGCCCTGGAGAAGGCCCTCAATAAAATGAAAACAGATTGGGAAAATGTTTGCTTTATTTTTTCTCCTTACAAAGACAGAGACACTCATGTATTAGCTGCTGTTGATGACATCCAGGTATCGTATTAACAAGCTGAATATGAAAATCAATGATATATATATAGAGAAAGACTCAAAGAGAGAGAGAGAGAGAGAGAAAGAGCAGAACAATGGTCCTTCCTCTGCTGCCTTTCATTCAAAGGTTATTATAGCTCAAAGTTGTGCAACACATTGCTTCCTAATGCGTTGCGTACCTCACTGGTCCTTGAGGGGTTAATCAAGATGTTAGCAACAGTTTCAACACGTATCTAAAAGGCACATTCTGTTTACAGTGCAGTCTGATGGGAGAGCTCAAGCCATACACTACAACTCTCCATAAGAAGTGATAGGAACAGCAGTAATTGGTGACCACAGTAGAAATATGTAGTCTAATTTTTTTTTTAATGTTGCCATAATAACTTTAAAATGAAAAGTATCTCAAAACTGAGAGCACTATTATTTTGCTTAGTGGGAAAAGAATTGCAAAATACATATTTTTCACATAAAACGTGTACTGCTCCTTTAAAGGGGGGATCTTGTTACATTTGTATAAACATTAACCCCTTGGATGACAGTTGATAGTAATTTTTAACTTATTGCTTCACAATATGTGAAGATAAATATAACCGTAACTCTTCAAATGCTTTGCAGTTCATTGTTCATTTTCCTGGCACTCAGACGGATAAATAATGTAATGTAGTTTTCTGTTTTACATCTGTGCCAGTTTACCACAATGGCCTGTGGTTTTTTTTACGGTTGTTTTATTACTTTATTTACTCATGTTTAGTGTTTGTATCCCTTTACATTCTTCTGTAGACATTTCTAAAGTCTTTGTCTTACTATCATTACAAACAGTGATTCACACTTCTGTGGTAGACCTTTTCAGTGATTGGACTTCTTGCTGTTGTAGACATATCTGTAGTCAGTGCAGTATTGCAGGCCCCTCTTATGTACTGTGAAGTCCTGAGCAGAAATATATCACTGGACCTCTGGCAGCAGCAACTGTGATTTCTCATTTGTTGGCAGCAGTTCTATAATAAATTTGTCTCAAAGTCTAGTTCTTCACTGTAAGGGCTCTGCTTTATTCTGAATACCTTTTAGACTAATCCACATATGAGGTGATCTTCAGTAAGCTACAGAGGTATAATTATGGAGCTAATCAACTGCCCATAGGAGGAAATGAAATATTTCATTGATTTAAAAAGGCATTTTTGACCCCTTAAATTGCTTCATGATCCATTGGAAACCTGTCTTTCATTCAAGAGGGTGAAATCCCCAGTGGACTCAATGTGAATGTCTTCTATGCCACAGAGAATTTGCCACAAAAATGCACCTTTGTAAATGATTGAACCGTACCTTTATTTGTGTATAATCCATATTTCGTTATCTCTAATTAATCTCTATCCTCTTGCACATGGGTAGTTAATTGTTGGAACTCTAGCTGTAGATTATAACTCCCATTATCCCCAACCAGCCAACAAGCTCTAATGGATTCATAGTGGTCTAGATCATAGCTGTCCAAGTTTAGTCCTCAAGGGCCACCTAGAGTACAGGAGTTAAGGATTTCCCTGCTTAACCCCTTAAGGACTGGTAATATGCCACCGGTGTTCTTGCCTATAGGACGGATGGCGGTCGTGGCACATCACGCTTTTTTGCTCACAGAGCTCCTGCAGGAGCACTGTGAGCACTACCGGGGTCTGAAATTGACCACTCCGATACCCCAGAGGTCACTATCAGACCCCCATTCGGCACATGTGATCAGTCACGTCTGCCGGCTCACCAAATGTGATCAAAGAGGTCCTTAAGGAGAATCCACTCTCTGGACAGCTGGTCATTAAGGGGTTGAGCACAGGTGAGTCAGTCAAAATGAATGAGCCACCTGTGCTGAATCAGGAGAATCACTATATCCTTGCCTGTTGGTGGCCCCTTGAGGACTGTACTGTAATAGTTTATCACTAAGCTGGTACTGCTGGTTTGTATTATTATACTTTTACACTCAGAACTGGCTATAACAGTGTGAAAGTAGAATTTCTTTAAGTGGGATTTTTTTGTGGAAAAAACACAAATATTCTGCATTTCACAAACATTCCCTCAGATTTAAAAAAATCCATTATATTTCCTGCCTTTTCATTAGCATCAATGGAAATCTCAAGAGGTCATTGCTAATTTCCACAAAATTTCCACCTATGGTTTCTATGGCAGAGAGAAGTCCCTCTGCAATACTACCATTGCTGAGTGCTGAAGTGGAGAAATCCACAGCTGAAAGTAAAATATGTTAGCAGGCTGAATCATATGACACAATATATTAGCTATGAAAAATATGTTAGCAGGTTGAACCTGACAGCAACATAAGCCTTGAATAAGTTGATAGCAGACTGGTAGGGTCTAGGGATCTCCATTGTAAGCAAGTGATGTGGCAGGTGTTTACTGTCTTGCACGTAATGTAATGCATTGTTAGCAGGTTGAGTCCTATAGCAACATTAGCTTTGATTAGTTGGTAGGGTTCCTTTATTTTGACTTGGTGATGTTGAAGGTGGTTATGCTTTTACATGGAATGTAATGCACTGTTAACAGGATGAGATATGTGGCAAGATAAGCATTAACAAATGTATTAACAGACTGAGGCCTACAGCAACATAAACCCCAAAAAATTAATAGGCTGAGAGGGACCTCCATTTTCAGCTTGTGATGTGGCAGTCATGTTCATTCTACTGGGTGGACCTTATGTAAATGTTCCTTTGTACCCTACATCCTATTAGTGTCCACTGTAAATATGTATTTCAGTGTGAGATTTTAGGTCATGTTACTGGGGACAGACAAAGGGCATAGTGGTAACTACAACAGCACTTGAATGTTCTTCTCAGGGAACATTTTGGCATTTACACAATAACTCTAGGCTGGTTATATTGAATGTGCTGAATTAGAGCAGATAAACTAAGGAGTGATCCCTCCTTAACAAAACCTTTTCACAGTTTGCACATTGCAGTTTTTGATAGTCAGTGCACAGTCCCTGGCCCCTAAGGAAAACATATTCCTAAACCAATTATTTAATAGGAGGTGGAGGAGGAGATGGATTATGGGGACTTGATAACATATTGCATTATTTGTCAGTCATGCATCAGTGACCATAGCACTGGTGCCAACTGTTCTAGACGGTGGAAACTGTGCCAATTCCTCCTTCTCTGTGCTGTTAACACCAATATATGTGCTATATGTTTCTCTGTGTTTTTTTCCATTTCTGCTATATAACTATATGATAATATTAGATTCTGGTTCATTATTAAAAATGAAAGTCTCTGTGCACTGTTGCTGGATAGATGTTTGATATGGTCATTGACTATATAACCATCTGCACTAATAACCGTCTCTGACTATAAACTTGCTGGTTGACAGCTGAGGGTTTCCACAGCAGTAAGTATGTGTGGTGGCTGCACACACTGTTTTGTTTGCCAGTACTCAAGTGGGTTATTATTTGGGCCTAGAACATAATTATGTAGCAAGCATGTTGTGTCTCATATGCAGTGGAGACACTCCTTGGAGATAAAGTGTGTTCATGTGCATCAGTTAACAACTCATATTCTGGGAGCAAATCCCATAAAAAAGTACCAATGCGTCCACCAGAACCAACACAAATGTTAGACTGAAGCCCTTGAAACACATTAATTGCCTTCTGTGATGAAGACATGTTATGCAACATGTTGTGATGTAGTTATTGTTGCCGTAGACAAGGGTATAATCATTTTGCTTACTTAATTTCTGCTATACTTTCTAACAGTTTTGATCCTTCATTTTCCTCTCAACTTGTACTATTTTCCACTCTACATAATAAAGTTTTTTTTATATTCTTTTCACAGAATTCAATTCTCCAGAGTGCTACTGATGCCTTGATACAAACTCAAAAATGTCATGTTTAACCCCTTAACGACGGGAGAATCGGAGCACGGGCGCGACTGAATGACAACGGAGCATTTTTTTTTTTATTGCTCCGTTGCATTCCGGACTCCCCGAATGGCGTGCAGCCGCGGGGGGAGCCCGGAATTTGATGACGGTCATAGTACGTCATCGGTCGTTCAGTCAAATTGACCCTTGACGTACTATGACCGTCAAGGGTCATTAAGGGGTTAAAGTGGTGGTCTAGCAGTGTTGCAAATATGTATTTCTCATTGCTTTAATGTGATAAATATATTAATTAAACTATCTTGCCAATTCCTGCACAGGAATGGTCCAACTATCCAGCAACATGGTCTTCTAAAAATACTTTAGGATCTCACAAAAGTTACACATTAGCTATCATTGAACAGGTGACAAAAAGAAACCTTCCAAATCCTTACAGTTAAGCACTGTGTAATCACTAATCACCTGCGCAAACAAAACTTCAGCATATAGAATATGGAATGTCACTTGGTGGGGACTTCCATTTAAAGGAATATAATGCATTGCAAGCACTTCGGGGCAGGCTAAAATGTGCATAGAATTTTTTAAGCAACATTTAGCACTTCTTTGCGGGTTCAGGATTCTGAAAGAAATCGAGTAACAATTAGATTTAGGACATGTGAAGCACAATATGTGTACCAGATTGGCGCTTATGAAACTATACACTCCACAAAAGGATTTTTTTAAATATTTTATTAATGTATAAAAAAAATACATTGCCAAGTTTGTTATATATGTGCCCTCATA
The DNA here is from genome assembly GCA_037306005.1 of Rhinophrynus dorsalis. NCBI lineage: Eukaryota > Metazoa > Chordata > Amphibia > Anura > Rhinophrynidae > Rhinophrynus > Rhinophrynus dorsalis. Next base: position 201,548,391 of record CM074721.1, read on the forward strand.
TCTCACCGCAGACTACTCGCAATAGGCCAGCGGTACCACGAAAAACATGTACCACAAAATTTCCCGTTAATGGTTGGTGTTTATCTAGAATCATGTCTAAAGAACACACAACTCAATAGACTTACATATCAATCACACGTGGATATATGAGCCCTGTATTTAGCTAAACCACAAGCAAATATGCATCCAAAACCTGATTTGTATAATTAAGAACACGCATACACAACTGCTATTATGTAACATCCAGTTATAGGCAGTAAACAATTTTAATACAATTAAATGGTTTCATAAGCGCCAAAGTATTACTATAAAACTGGGGATCTTTTAACCTAGGCTTCTGTGCAACTGGTAATTTTGTCATATCTACTACATATTTACACCATCACTATTTTCTTTATACATTCACCATAGTTGTTATTCTTAAGGCAGCTATTACCAGAAGACCAAAAGCTAGCCTTCAAGGAGCAGAGTACAAGTCATTCATCTATGACCTGCTGCAGTTTGTTTAACACATCTACAGCTTTTTGGGATTGTCTCTCAAACTTATGCAGGTATGAAATTGCACGGGTTACCTTGTAGATGGCCTTTACTTCTAGTACCCGGGGCAGCATTGGTGGTAACCTGCTGTTACTGCTGCATCCTGCTTAGCATTGACAATCATAGTTTTTACTCTGAGCACTTGTCCACGTATCTATGGTAAGGGGAACTTTCTTGCCATATGATGTTTCCAGCCCTTTGTCCACAACACTAACCCCCTAATTGTACAACTCTGGCACGGCTACCCATGAAAAATAATTGTGGTTTGGGATATGGGTGTAACACGTGACATTAGTTCTTCAAAACTTACATTTAAAAATGAAAAAATATATAGCGCAGCATGTCAGCCTAAAAATATTTTGACATGTTTGCTATTCCACAGATATACTTTTGGAGTATTTTTGTGAAATGTTTGACATCTTTTTAAAACCTCAGTAAGTTGTGTTGGCAGTGCATAGAAGAAGCGTTGTATAACTTGTGTTGCTTTAAAAACATGACTAGTGGTAATGGAGTTGGGAGTGGGGCAGTTGTCGGAATTCTGACTCTTTTTTTTACTTCCAACCAATTCAGAGTCATCCTTTTTCATGTTTTGCATTTACACAATAGGGGCAGGAGACAATGGTGTTACAGAGGAAAATGTTGTAAAATTCCCTCTGCCCAATTCACTTTTGAGAGTGCTTCTAATACTACTGCTGATGAGCAGCTGGTATGTTTCCCAATCAGACTTGTACTTGCGTTTGAGGTGGGATCTCAATGTGAATGTGACTACATGTGATCATACTTTCCACCTTCTCACATCATTTTTTAGAGTGATAACAAATAACATGTTTAGGTTCATATTTCATAGACTGAGGGGTTCCTAAGGAAACTCTCCAACTACAGTAGCTATATGTTACAAAAGTTTTAGAGGTTGGTGGCAGTGGTACTGAACTTTGACACTGCAGAAGAAACACTCATAGCTAGGGTTATTGATGTTGACATGTGTTGCTGCTTAATCACTAATAGTGAATGTGACTGGGTGGTGGTTGGAATATGAAGTAATGATTCAGGTGATGATGACTGTGATGACGATCGCAAATTTTAGGCACGTTTACTTATACAGACTTTCCAGTTGATTTCCCTTCTTTTCAGTGAGGGAATACTTAGTATTTTCCTTCCAGACACAGCTACTTTTTATGTATTATCCTTGCTCTCTGACTTTGACTATTTGATCTCTATAAGACGAATGGGAGGGTCTGTGAGCACCTGTTTATTCTGTTGTCTGTCTGAAAACAATGTATGTATATCTGTGTCTCCAGTATCTGCCACTTGCATTCTCAGCTCATGTGTAGGTTCTCCTGCCTGTCACCTATCAATCAAAAGCATTTTTTTTTAATGTTTTAAACTATCAATGTCTGTCAATGTCAGTGTTACATCACTGCCTTCTCATCATACTGATACTCCATACAACCACAAACAACTCCTTCCCCCTTTGTCTGTCTACCTTTACTCTAGTAGCTGGTATGACAATTTCAACAGCTCTCTCTTTCTCAAGGACTGTTCATGCAAACTCAATTGTCTTGAGCTCCAGTGTTAGGCTTAGCCAGCTCAGGTATGAGGAGCACCTCCCATCTGATTTCACTGTGACTGTCATCTAACTTTCAAAACTCCTTTCCCACACTCTTTGCCCCCTATCAGTCCAAAGAATATAACACCAATACTCCTATCAAGCAACTCTATTTGCCTGCCTCACTTTACACATGCTATCATAAAAATACAGCTGCTTTCTCTCTTGCTCTCTCTCTTCTGAACACAGACTGAGACAATGTGGTAAACTGACACCTCCTTTTATACTAGTGAGCTAGCGTGGTGGAATTACATGATACAAACTCTGCATGTGAGGAGGGAATTACATTGTTATTATTATTGAGTTCAATGCAATGAGAAAAGCAGTATTAAGTGGAAAAACTGTACTTTTTATAGGAATTCTCATGGAGGATGGGAAGCATTGTTTTTTGTCATGTTTCAGTTTTGAGATGAAAAGTTTTGCCCATCTCTAGACAAAAGGTATGTTAGTTAACCTTTTAAGAAACAGAGACATGAGCAATGCATTATGAAGCATGCCTATCTCATCTTTAAAGGGATAGTAATGTTTCATAATAAAAGCAGCTCTAATTCATCATCATAGTATTTGGACTTTGGAGAGTGTTATTTCAATTCTGTCAAGTATTCTCCTCCCGCCACTTTTACTGATGTAACATTTTTCAGCCAGAGCAGAAGGGAGGTGCCCAGGTAGATTGCAGAGAGGGACAATCTTCAATTAAGATAAGGGAAAAACCTGAAAAAATTGTCAAGGGGGGCAGGGCTTTCATTGTTCTCATAGGAAGAAGATTGTCCCTTGCTGTTATCTGTATGGTCTATGGACTGAAATCCACATCTGAGAAGAGATGGTTTACGCTAGGTAAAAGGGGCAGGAGGGGAAACTTTGCTTGTGAATATCTCTCAAACCATAAAGGTTTGAGAGATAAGACTTATATCGTTCTTCATGTTTTTTTAATGCCTACAAAATAAAATAAAGATAAAATGAAGTATTACTATCCCTTTAAAGGGTTAATTGTACTTCTGAATAACTGGCAATCTAAATGAATGATGTGTTTTACCCCTCCAGTACACTGTTATCTATCCATCTGTCTCTGAACTTTGAAGTCAATCTAAAATGATTAGACCTGGCATCTCACAATCATACTCTGCTAAGGCACGTAGGAGCAATACTGTGCAGGACTTTTTTTTTCTGACCTTTTCAAATTACATTTAAGTGTCAAGGGAATTTCTCAGTGAGTCTAGGTAATAAGGTTCAATCCGTTTTGCTGTTTGGCTTCAAATTTGGCTCTTCAGAAGCTCCAAGTTATCTATTCCTTTTATCTTTGTCTTGAATTTCATTCAGTTCTGTAATCGAGGTACTAAGCCCTTTCTCCCCTTATTTCTTTTTTTTCCTCCACCCTCACTAAGGTTTTGCTGGAAGATCACATTGTGAAAACTACGACCATGAAAGGCTCTCCATTTATTGCACCCTTCGAAAAAGAAATATTAGCATGGGAGGCTAAGCTGGTATGTTGCCTTTATAGAAGCTCTTGTTGAATTTAATTAGCTTTTCGATTTCATCTCCATCCCACATCTCAGATTTCACCTCCCAATAAGATTCATGCTTCAGTGGCTTTCATTATAAAAAAAAAAACTTTTCAAACTTGGCTTTGCCCTCAACATTCTGTAGAATATTAAGAAGGAGAAGAAGTATAGCATTCTTTATGTTAAATTGATTTCACTTTAGTTTTTATTATGTAATCCTAAATGCAATAGACACAGTCACCCGGTAAGAGAGTGAATCATCCAAGTGAAACACACAAAGAGGCAGCTGTGCTGGCTCATTTTACACTGTGCTTCACCAAGTAGAACAGAAAGAAGAAGTTGAGAAGGAATTTCTTAACCCTGGTAGAATCTGTGATTGCACAGAACAGGCGGCAAAATAACATTTTGTTTAAATAATTTAATAGGGGCTTTGTTAAAGTAACTTTTAAGGATCATATTAGCAATTCAAACTATAGTAACATGATATGAATATTTTGTTTGTTTATTGTGCAGTGGCTCTTGCATGAGGTTTTGGAATCTTGGATCAAAGTTCAGATGGCCTGGCTATACCTGGAACCAATTTTTGGATCAGAGGACATACGCAACCAGATACCAGTTGAAGGAAAAAAATTTGAAATTGTTGATGCGAACTGGTAAGTTTTCTATATGGCCTATTTTTGTTATAGAGAAAATAGCCTTTTCCTTTGCAATGTGTTGCACACCCCTCTGGCACTCAAAGGGCTTAAACCGTATAAATCAATCAGATTTGTTTCTTATTTCTATTTTGTCTGTATACAGAGAAAAGAAGGGATTCCCATCTTGTGTATCATGTACATGAATTTTAAAAAGGTGGTGCCCTGTCAATTGCTTTTCCAAATGAATATTAACAGAGCTATAGTGAGTAAACATTTTAGAAGGTAACTTGTTATCTCAGGATTTTTAGGGCAGGAACAGGACACTGTAAATGCTACACTGTATAGGGAATTTAATAAGATCTGGAGCAAACCAATTGGACCATTGACTTAAATTTGGCTTTTAACCAAGACCTCTCTAGGATGCTTTAACTCTTTGAGTGCCAGAGGGGGTACGCAATGCATTGCTTTGTAATGCGTTGCATACCCCTCGGGCACTCAAAGGGTTAAAATGCATTAAAAACCCCATTTGAAAGCAATGATATTTTGGGGCTTATTATTCAGAATCACTCTATTTGTCCTTATTAACTGTTTGAGTGCCAGAAGGGTACCCAATGCATTGCAAAGCAATTCTTTGGATACCAATCTGGCACTCAAGGCATTAAATCAACCTCTATGGGGACAGTAAGCACTCTTCTGGACAGAACAGGAAAAAGTCAGGATCTAAAACTGCATGCTCTGCATTGTACACCATTGTACATATTTCAGCATTGATAGAAATAAAAATTAAAACAAGCTATAAAAAGAGATGATATACCATGTGAATTAATAATGTGCATTATTAATTACCTCTGTTGATGTTTTCACTGAAACTATTTTTCTGTTAGGAATTACTAATCAGTGTTACATGCCATACCATAGTATAAAGTGAAACACTGGCAATGCCAGTCTATTTGGTTACAGTTCCGATGTATGTCTCACTACAGTTAATTATGTGGCTTGATAAGGAATGCAGACAAATGTATTATGTAATTCTTTTTTGAATCATAAAGATCTCAGTCTGCTCCTAATGGAGGTGACGTGGAAATTAGCTAGGGGCTGCACTGTGCAGACCATGGCCTGGATTCCTTTACAAGTGATACATTTATTAAAGTTTTAGTTGTACATTTCCCTATATACTTCAATGAGCTTTTGTTAGATAGTGGAGGTGACGTGGAAATTAGCTAGGGGCTGCACTGTGCAGACCATGGCCTGGATTCCTTTACAAGTGATACATTTATTAAAGTTTTAGTTGTACATTTCCCTATATACTTCAATGAGATTTTGTTAGATAGAACCAATGATAACATTTATCTACTGCAGTGTAGTCTATGACCATTTCTGGCTCCTAACAGATGCTTTTAGTGTCATAAAAGTGTCTTTGAGTCTTAGCAAACTAACTGAGTCATAGACTGTCAGTCTCAGGCTTTACTTGCTGCAACACTATCCCTATAGACCTAACAGACAGATATAACTTTACTGTGTTTTCAATGGAAAACATTAATATGTAGCCAATACATGGACCAATTTTGGGAGCGTTGTGATGTTGTGATATAACTGGAACATTTAATTATCTTAAAGTATGTCTATTACCCTCCAGCTTTTAGATTAATTATATCTATTTGATGTGTCTATACCAGTTGTTCACAACTGTATCATCAGGGACATCTAATAGGCCATGTATTTAGGATTTAATTCCTTCAGTACAGATGAGTAAATCAGATGCTCTGTCATTTAATTAAATCACCTGTGCATATGCAGGAAGATCCTAAAGAGATGACCTGTTAGGGTAACTGAAGATAGCTTTAGGAAATTAGGAACCACCTTTACCCTGTACTCTTTTTTTTTTAATCAATGTAATAGTTTTAGAGGTTTTTGGTTTAGCAAATTATGAACCACCTTTACCCTGTGCTCTTTGTTTTTTAATCAATGTAATAGTTTTAGAGGTTTTTGGTTTAGCAGTAAGGGAGTCTAAAACCTCAACAGAGCTGGAGGCTACAAGGAAATATCAGCTTATTCAAAAGGGGTGGAATAAATTAACTGGGAGGCGTAATCGTACAAATTGTATCAACGTGGATGCTGCCACTGAGGATTTGGGCAGGTAATAGCTCCTCTTTAATGGATTAAATAAATTTTAGAAATGAACCGTTTTTCAGAAAAAATACTAGTCCATGAAACTGAAGGGTGAGGGAATAAGTGATTATGCAAAAAACTGTACATAATATCCACATACAGATAAATACTTAGGTATTGTACCTTTTTCTCACTAAAATACTCATTTCTAGTGTCATATGCACTCTCACAAAGCTAAAGAGAAGCAAAAAACTGCACCAAAGAGACCTCTTTATAATTCAAGGAGTTAAAAGCCCCATTTATATTAATGAGAATTTGTTGCAGTAGGTTTGCTACAGAATTGCTTCTCTCAAGTTATTGAACTAAAGCCCACAATGCTATTCATTGCATTACAGCAGATAAAGGACGATCACACAAAGTACAGAGATATTATGTAATATTAAGGCTCGTATTTTGTGAAGTATGAACAAAAATGGTATAACAACTTCGACTTTATCTATACTAATACATAATAACAGGCTTATAGTGGAGGTATTGGCAAAAGTTAGAGAGAAAAATGTATAAATTAGTCAGTGTTGCACATTTGTTGAGCTAACATATAGGATCCTAAAATTCAGTGAAAGAATTATTCCTTCAATGAACCAATGCCTTTAGTACATAGAGGTGCAAACAGCTTCATCAGCCCATGACTACTTCTATAATATGCATAAGAAAAAGGAAGAAGTTTGCACTGATTTCCTCTTTGGCCAATTAGTACAGTACACAGTTTTAGATGTGTCATAGTGTAATCGCATATCCCAAAATGACCATACACTTTCACATTGTCCACCTCTTAGTGCTTGCAGCACAAAATAGCTATTTTTTGGTATAAATGTTTTGCACATTGGTCTTATGCAATCACAGTGTACAAACATTTTGTCACCTTGTTTGTATAGATGCAGTAAATGTTTTTGTAAACTTTTCCCCAATTCCCCATGTTCTTCTTATCACAGAATGTGATGAATCTTAGATGCTACTACTGTGTACTTACAAAGGTCACCCTACTGTGGCCTAAGAGCCTACATTGCAGATTCTGTGAAGAATTATTGCACCAGTGACTGTGTTTTCCATTCACTGCTTCTTTTGATACACCTACTGAGCTGCCACATTGGTGCAAAGTGAGTTTCCCAGAACATAACTTTGCTCCCATTTTGGTGCAAAATAAAATCCAGTAGTGCCTACTATATATGTAATTGGTCAGTAATAAATGAGTGAGCACCATGCTAAGCCATAGAAATACAGTATTTTCCTGTCTAGCATTTATTCATGCGCACAGTTAAAACGAGTTACTTTCACTCATTCATAAATACCTGAAATTATCTTTGAATGATCACATGAGATGAGTGGGAGAACAGCTTATTTGAAAGGCTACTCTTCTCAGAGACTATTAAATGTTGGCCATATTGTTTACCTCCAATTGATATTTATAAAAACAGTTGCCTCAAACATAGCAGCAGATTACAGCCATTTCAGAGGAAAAAACCCTCCCATACATAGATAAAATGTACCTTATAGGAGCTGGATGTCTCATTAGTTACAGAAGGCAACTGCTGACATGTTTCTGAACTGTACTAACAAGAATGACAATACAATGTGGGAGCTTACTTACCAAATGAACATAAATTAATTTTAAGTGATGTTGATAATTTGTAATTCATATTAGTTGTCATAAACAGAAGACTATTCCATCATGCTTAAACACATACAACTGAGTATCTCTGCCCTTTGCTGAGTTATAGATGTCTTTTTTCATTCATAATTAAAAATGATGCATTGACATGCAGACGACTCTAAGTACATCAGTCACATTGGAAGAATACACAAATTCACCAGTGCAGCTCATCTTCTGCCCTTATGTTAGCATAAAATGTGCCTACACTTGGAGTATGAACTAGAGTATAAGATTTCTTTAGTGCATACCAGTACATACATATTTTACCGTCATTAAGAGTTTAAGCCCTGAAGCAAGCCCTGAACACCATCACAATTGTAGGTGCAAGTAAAATGAAGGACTTTATACCAGTTTCCACTGTAAGGACATGGTGAGAAACAAGGCACAGAGGAACAAAACACCCCAAACTTCCTATACACTCCTACACTGCCCATCCCTTAGTGAAAACAGTATAAGGAGGAGAATGTTCACAGTAGAAACCTAAATAAATAGGTGTTAGGCATCTTTCACACAGGTGAGAGAACTGTTGCAGACCCATGTAATAATTCTATCACCTATGTATCATCTCTCACCACTCTCTTACATTACATTCCCAAATGGAACACAGATGAGGCATGTCTAATGTGAGAATCAGCAATTATTACTGGCTAGCACCAACACAGGTCAGCCATGCCTCGGAGGTGTGTGCTGCATGTTGGACATTGTTGCTTTCACCTAGGTGAAAGTCACCCTTGGGAAAGTCACCATAGAACAATATGTTACCTTCCACCATTGGTGACAGATTCCATGCAGCATTGCTGCATTGGTATCACGTGTGCGAAAGGGACTTTAGACAGACACAGTGGCCATAAATATATTCCAGTGCCTTTTTTAGCACAGAATCATATTAGCACTACATCACTAACCCCCCATTGAGTCATTGATGTGAAATCTAGTGAAGCAGGTGACACTTAATAACAGTGCTGCTCTTTACTTCATACAGTCAGGCATCTGTGGGGCAAGAGAAACTTTTTAATCTTATTACATTAGCCCCCACTCCATATATCTCCCCCTTTGTGTCTTTGAAGACCCCTCCACATACATACACCAATTACCTCAGTGACATTCTTTTTGCTTTGCTCTTTTATGCCTTTCTTTTTATTCTAAATCCTCCTGCATTTCATAATTATTCTGTTTCTACTGATGCTTGCAAAAGACATCAGACGCCAAAGTCATTAATTTTCCGTTAGAAGACTTTCTTTTTGCAAGAAACCTTTGATGTTCCGAATTTTAAGCAGCTAAAGTTATTGTAGTCTGTATTTGTCTCAACTAGTATTTAATAAAGAAAACCTCAAGAAATAATTTGCATGTGCCACATTTCACCTTATTGTTTTTAAGTGGTATGAAATATATCTACAGAGTTCAATTCATGAATGGAAAATAATTGCTTTTCCCAGTATTACCTCTTTTATTTTAACATTTGTATGGACACAACATGCATCTGAGGGCTACAGAGGAGCATTCAGTGCGTCATGACAACTTATTAATGTGCCAAGTAGTAATACATTATTAAGATTAAAGGTAAAACTTAAAGCTATATTTAGCAAGCTAAATTAATCCATTGGATGCTAGTGGGGTCTACAGTATATTGATTCACAATCCAGGGGATTACATCATAGGTGACAATTACATACATTTCTTTAGTAACCATATCTAATCCTTATAATGCCACTATGACCTCCTCCACAGATCAAAATATTCCAATAAATAACCAGAAATATAGTCAGAAGAGGTTAATGTTTCAGTTAAGAAAATCATATCATGTAGTTCAGGCATGTCAAATATGCAGACCTGTTTTTGCTAAAATGCTGACCTCTGTGAAGCAGTCATTTTGTAATGAAGTCTCATGTCAACTGAACTAACACCTACAGTGGCTGAGACTGGTATCCCTCCTATCTGACCCATTGAAATATTAATGTCTAGAACAATAACCTATTCTGGTTGGTGGACAAGTCTTTTATCAGCCATACCTATTCCTTTGTCATGCTAATGACTGAACAAAAATTCAAAGGTAGAACAGTAGACTTCTAAATTGTAAGATTTCACCAGAGACAGAGATTTTATATCCAGTTATCAGATGCAACTGCATGCAAAAAAGGGTGTTTTTTAAAGCGGAACTTTCATGTTAATAACATCGCCCCCCAATACATTTCTAACCTAGCAACAGGCAAAGTCTTACTGTCTTCAAGCTCAATAAGTCCAGGTTATTGCTGGAGAAAGACCTCATTCGCAGGCATCGGGCTGCACAGAGCTTACAAGAGAAGCTCACTGTGAGGTCAGTCCCTTCCGATGCCTTAAGGAACGTCACCAGGGACATGCACAGACATTTTAGCTAGCAGGGCCTCAAATGAAAAAAAGGGCACTTCTCATAATTATTTATTCAAAATATATATTTAAAAAAAAGAAAATAATTTATATATCAGGAGCCTGTAGGCACAGAAATCTGAAATGCCCCCCCATTGGCCATCTCTATTGGACACCTCCACAATGCTCCTAATCTCCACATTGCCCCCCATCATCTCCATATTGCCCTTTCATTGTTCCCTGTCAGCTCCATATTGCCCCCATCAGCTCTACATTGCCCCCATCAGCTCCAACTTACCCTCACATTGCCCCCATCAGCTCCATATTGCCCCATCAGCTCGAACTTACCCTCACATTGCACCCATCATCTCCATATTGCCCCCATCATCTCCATATTGCCCCATCAGCTCCAACTTACTCTCACATTGCCCCCTTCATCTCCATCTTGCCCCCCATCAGATCCATATTGCCCCCAGTCTCCATTTCCTACCTCTTCCCTGGTGGTCCAGCGGTGGGAGAGGTCTGTATGTGCCTCCTTTGGCACAGACCTGTAGTTGCTGGAGCTCCCGTGTGGTCTTCTCTTCATGCAGAGCACTGGGAGATGAGGGAGCACAACATCTACAGTTCTGTCCTGAAGGAGGCACAGACCTGACTGGGTGGTGGTGGGGGGTTAGTGCAGGCGGTGAGGCAACTTTTTTTGTTAAAAGGGCACGAGGGCACTTTGGACAAAAAGGGCAGGTGCTCAAGCCCCCCTTGGTGTCTATGTGTGCACATGCCTGAACATCACCACCAGTGCTGGCAGTGAACTGGACAGGCAGCGCAGACTCAGAGGTACATTTCTTCTAAGATGTCTGGGCTGTTTGTCCTCTGGTTCCTGCTAAAGAAGTATTTTTTCGGCAATGACCTGAACTTATTGAGCTTAAAGACAGTAAGACTTTGCATATCGCAAGGTTAGAATTATATTGGAGGGCAATGTTAATAACATTAATGAATTAATTAATTAAAGTTGAACTTTCATCTTAACTAGTGTTGAGCGAGCATGCTCGGCCGATGCTCGGATCGGCTCGAGCATCGCTCTGCTCGGCACATGGCGGTACTCGTCGAGTACCGCCATGTGCTCGCCCGGCATGTTCGGGTGGCGGGGATCTGTGCCGAAGGAGGCACAGATCTGAAGACACTCCGCTGGACCACCAGGGACTGGAGGTAGGGGGCATTGCGGAGATGAAGGGGGCATAGCGGAGATGAAGGGGGCATAGCGGAGATGAAGGGGGACATTGTGGAGATGAAGGGGGCATAGCGGAGATGAAGGGGGACATTGCGGAGATGAAGGGGGCATTGCGGAGATGAAGGGGGCATAGCGGAGATGAAGGGGGACATTGCGGAGATGAAGGGGCACTTTGTGGAAGGGGGACATTGTGGAAGGGGGACATTGTGGAAGAGGGGCATTGTGGAGATGAAGGGGGGCATTGACCAGGCACCCTCCCCTCATCAGAGCAGGGGGTGCCTGGTGTAATGCTCGTGTCGCCCCATTCAATTCAATGGGGCTCGGGTGCTCGGCCGAGCACTCGAGCCTCCGGCGGTGCTCGGTCAGAGCACCCGAGCACCCGAGCATCGGGGTGCTCGCTCAACACTAATCTTAACTCAAGTTTACATATATGAAAACTGCATTAAATACTACCTATGTGTCATGTTAGCCAAAAGACTTGTGACATTGCATATGCTAATGAAGCCTTTTCAATGACATGTCACACGCTAATGAAGGTTTCATTGATGTTTCATATGCTAATGCAGCTCTGTGCAGTATCATGAAGTATTTACTTTCACTTTGCCCAGAAATAAAAGTGTGAGTATCTCCTAAACTATACGGCTGCTGGACTTTTGGTTACTATGACATATAGGAAGTTATTAATGTAGTTTTCAAATATGCAAATTTGAATTAAGGTTAAGTTCCACTTAAAATAATATTTTACTGTCAGATTCACCTTACAATTGTCAGCACTACCATACAGTATATTAATGTGACTGTTCCCAAAATCTGCTATCACAGCAATGTCACCCATATGTAAATAAATACATTGGCAGTGAATTATTTCTAAGTACTGGTGTGTGTGTGCGTGCACATGCATGTGTGTGTGTATGTGTGAGGGCTGTTCTGTAAGCATTCTTTCCCTATGGGAGCTGTTAGTATTATGTTATCAATATGGGGTAGACGGTTTTGGGGACAGGTATATATTTTTTATTTTTAACTTGTCAAAGTAATTTGTTTTTCTAATACAACATTCATCCATATTTTATGGTATAAACAGGTTTAATTGTAACATCCATAATTGTTACAGCATCTTTAACAGCAATTTATTGAGTTGAAAGCCATCGACTGTGCTGGAGTTTGACCCCATTGACTGTGCTGGAGTTTGACATGCCTGCTATAGTTGATGTTTTGGCATACCACAGCACAGCTCCCATAGTAACACTGAGGTTGATGTTCTAAGGAAATTATGCTAAATTCTGGAGCAAACCAACCAGGAAGAAATAAAAAACAGTACACTGAATGCTAGAGAGATCTGTGTACCATAAGGAAGAATTAAAAATTAACTCCTTGAATGCTGAGGATCTCCAACACATTTCTGTATTGCTGTTGATTTTGTTTACAATTGCTTTCAGTGTACCAGCCTCACTCTCAGTTTCAACCTCTCACCATGCTTGAGAGATGTTGAGGGAACTGGTAGCACTAGAGGACTGAGCTGTGATGGAAACAGTGCTGCCATGGACAGTTAATGCACCTGATCGCTATTGAGATCTTCTTTAACAATACATATGAATTAGTGTATATTTCTAATTCATGCATGTAGATGAAAGTAAGCATGGCTTAGTTCATGTTGCATTCATTCCTGTAAAATGGAACCATATATTACATGCAGGAGTGCTCCAAATCACTCTGAATTTCTCCAAATTTCTCCAAACAATTCTGTATACTCTGTAATCTGACTGGTAAGTAAGAGCTCATTGATAGTGCTAATGCCTCTAAAACAGATTATTTATATATATATATATATATATATATATATATATATATATATATATATATATATATAGGGTGGTAGATACAATGCTAAACAAAATTTGACATACCAGTCAAGCCGTAAGACTTGCTTTTCCCAAAGAAATCACACTTTTGCAGTGGTGTTATTACTGCAAGGGATTCTGGGTAGGCATATGCAAATAAGTTTAGCAAGGATTCACCTTTTTGCCTCAAATTCCACTTTATACATGGATTCCTCAGAGTATGTGCATGCTGAGTAACAGCTTTAAGACACAACTCAGGATGAGGTGCAAAGCCAGTGAACCACTCATGGACAGCTGTTTCGTTGTCTATGCAACTCTTCAACATGAGGTTGGTTCTACTGGCTTGCTATTGAGGCTTGGTGCACATGTGGAGCACAAACTGGAAAGGTTATGGTGGGGAAAAAAGTGAATGAAAACCTCTTCCACCTGAATTTGGTGGGTGGTAGATACAATGCTAAACAAAATTTGACATACCAGTCAAGCCAATATATATATATATATATATATATATATATATATATATATATATATATATTTTTTTTTTTTTTTTTTTAATAAGGGAATGTTAAGTAATGCTTTGGAGACTTTCCTAGCATTCCAGAGATTAAAAGCCAATTTAAATCTATGGGAAATTAGGATTTTTTTTAATGTCCCTTGTGGTGCAATTCTTTCATTATAGCTGTCAGAAAAATGATATGATCAGGATATCCACAATATTAAATATCCACAACAAAGCAGATTTACTGTGGGGGATAAAAATTAATTACATAGAATTTTTTTATTGACATTCACTAAAATGATAGATAGGACAGAGCTGTAACTGCACCTTAATATCTGAAGCTTTTGAAGCTACTGTTGCAATCCGAAAATAAATACATTATTTTACACAGAACTATAAGTACAGTGGAGTAATGTGTCTTAGTTTGCTGCAAGCTTCAGCTATGGTAAACCATTTGCTATGCTATACAATTGAGCAGGCTTAACAACAAGGCAGTTCATTACTCTTAAATTGGCTTGGCTCATCACAGGCCCAAAAATCTGTGATCTGGTTTCATCATTTCTAATTACAATGAGGATGTATAAATAAATAGTTGATTTTAGGTCAAAACCAGAAGACATTTAGTTCCAGGAGTATATTCATAAAATAGTATCCACCATGCACCTGAAGCATCCATTTTATTTATTAAAAATTATTAGTCATATCATCTGGTCTGAAATAGCCGACCTTTCTGTAGAGTCAAAATGTATTTATTAGAATTAACCTTTAGTAGATGGTAAATAAATGAAGAGTGGCCAAAATTATTAGCTATGTTACCCTTTCATGACCAGAGGGATTTGCAATTGATGGCTTTATGACATATTGCACGTCTTGCTGATCCAAGGGTTCTGAAGATAAGATGAATGTAAAAGAGTATAGAAACTTCCCACTTCAGAACCAGACCCTCTCACTGATCAAGATGGGGGAGCTTTGCCCTCATAGATGTGGGGGTGGTGCGTTTGGGCATTGGAGGTGCCGGCGGGGTGGTGGTCCCGGTCGAGAGAAAGACCCCCCCTTGGGATGCCTCGGGATGCTAGCATTTTATCCTTCGCAATTTGTATGCTTATCTGAAATGGTATTGTGTTACTCTTATTACTTCCTGTCCTGTTATGACCGATTCTAATTTGTATTTCAAGGTTGCCCTTCTCAATAAAAATGTTTTTTTTTAAAAAAGTATATAGAAACTATAATTTAATACCAATGCATGCTAAATAATTAAATTTAAGTACAAAACACTCCAAATGGATCACTATTTTAACAACAACAAAGAAAAGGACCCTAGGAGTTATTATTTCAGATAATTTAAATGTAGCAAACATGTATGTTATAATGAAGATATTTACACTTAATACACAGATGTGAATCAAATCCTTTGGCCTTCGTGGAACTTAATATTCACAAAGTTACTTGCTTTATGGTATTAGTCTTGAATTAGCTAAAGTGCCTAAATATTTTATCTCCCAACATTATTTTACATTGTAAGCTTGAGCCAAATTGCAGTAATTATGCACATGTCTAAAACACCCTAGTTGCTTTCAGATCTGATCGTTTATGTTAACAGTACATAAATGACTCTAAATTACACTGTATATTATGTGGAAAATCTTAATAACAATGCTTATATAAAGGATGATTGACAAATGCTGATTACTTTTTTTCTTGTTCTTTGCTAAGCTGACCAAGGCTAATTAAAGAACAGACAATTATGGTGTACATCTTCTGGTTTCCAAGAGGTTAAACACAGATCAATTATCAGTTCTGCACATATATTAAAAGAGAAGTACTATCTCCTAAGAATATCCCCCACATCCACACACACTTAGCAAACAATGGCCAGAAAATCCTAATGACCTCTATGAATTTCACCCTTGTGCCTTTGTTCAAGAAGCATCTTCAATCAGATATGGATATCATGTCCATAGAGACAGACATGACAGATGCT
Organism: Rhinophrynus dorsalis; assembly: GCA_037306005.1. Lineage (NCBI taxonomy): Eukaryota > Metazoa > Chordata > Amphibia > Anura > Rhinophrynidae > Rhinophrynus > Rhinophrynus dorsalis. The sequence continues at coordinate 201,564,374 of CM074721.1, forward strand.
GACATTTTTTAAAACGAAGCATACTTAAAGGGATAGTAATACTTTAATATTACTAATCCCCATATTGTAGCTATTTTTAAAAAAATTGATTTGTCCCCAGGTTCATCTCTCAAACCTTTATGGTTTGAGAGATAACCGAAGGCAAAGTTCTCCCCTCCCTCCCCCTTCCCTGAAGTCATCATTGTATTGACTGCAGGGGAAGTATGTCATACGACAGGCTTGCGGCTCTGCAGCTGAGCCGAGATCGCGTTAGTGAAAAAGAATTATTTCACTGAAATCGTCTTCTACATGTGCTTGGTTTGCAAGCACACGTAGTAGACCTTTTCAGTGAAATAATTATTTTTTACTAACACGATCGCTGCTCTGCTGCAGAGCCGCATGATGAAAATCAGACGGGATATCCCTGCAGTCAATACAACGCTAACTTCAGGGAAGGAGGAGGGAGGGGAAACTTTGCGTTTGGTTTTGTCTCAAACCATAAAGGTTTGAGAGATGAACCTGGGGACAAATCAAATCTTTTTACCATAGCTACGATATGGGGAATAGTAATATTAAAGTATTAGTATCCCTTTAAGATTACCATGACCAGTGGGTAGAGTGTGTGCCCTGTGGTCCTGCTAGCAACTGTCATATCCATGACTTCCATGAACATGACATCCCAGATTGGTTCAAGATGTTATGTCTTAACAAAGGCAGAATTCATAGAGGTGATTAGTAAGGTAAGTAAGTTTGTGTGCGTGTGTGGGGGGAGATTATTATTAGACAGTGTAACTTTTCCTTTCATTCAGCATTCTAGAGATGACAATTAAAATAATAAATAGTTCTATTTCAGCTCCATTGGTGTTTTAGCTTTTTCAACTCTTTGTGTGTCAATGGAGGGTCCAATTCATTGTTTTACTATTTCACTATAAGTTTAATTATATGTTCCACATGAAGTACTAAATGCTTTAAGGGTTAGTTCTTATAAATTACATTAGTGCTTCCTTTTGAATACTGCACTAATTGCCCCAAAATTAAAAGCATTGCCCACACTCTATTTTCACACCTCATGAAAAAAGCAAAACACAGCATGCTGCAACTTGGATGATTCTCAGCTGGGCATATGCAAGTTGCAGCATGCTGATCTGATCAGTGGAATATGGGGCCACTTTCCTGATTATTCAAGTGAGAGATATCAGAGGTTGTAATGTTCATCATAACCTCCAATAACTGGTTGGCTCAGATGGGAATCAGACATGGATACAACATAGTTTATTTTTATAATGGTCAAGTTTGTCATGGTTTGCAGTAAGTCTCTATGTTGTTATGGAATGAAGCTTGTTCAAATATTTAGTAGGTGAAGAAAAAATTATTAATGTTACATAACAAATTTTAGCTTTGGGTTGATTAACCATTTTCTGATCAGTTTTCCAGTGTCTTCTACCATATGTATATGTATTATAGGATGTGATGTGGCAATAAGTATCTTCTCCCCTGGTATCTGTTGCAGTTTCTTCATTTTTCTTATTTTGTTTGAACTGCCATCATTAGTGACCATAATGTCTTTCTTATAGTTCTCTCATTTCCCAGGAAACAAATAAAGCATGTTGATTTATTGAACTGGTTGCGGCAAATAACAGAATAGGATCAATCCAGTATCTTGGGTTAATAGCACTGAACAAAGCTCAGTCATAATTACATGGGCGAAGGACTTTCCTTGTCCAATACAGTTAAAAATGAAAAGCCCCTTACTAAAGTGTCTTAGAGAATAATGCATTCAGCCTGAGTAGAATTATTGGCTAGCACTTTCTATTTATCTGAAGCTTAAAAAGCAGCTGCGTTTTTGTAAGAAGCTATGAATGTGGCAGTCCTAGTTAAGGTAGGAAAAAAAAAGATCACCCCTTGTTTTGTAATAAGGGGATTTTCAATTTGAAAGAGAGAGAGACTGTTGTGTGGAGTGCAGTTATTACATTCACTGTATTCTATCTCACCCACCAGGAGGCTAATTATGAAGGAGTCTGTAAAAGAGGCCAATGCCATAAGGGTTATCTCACAGCCCCAGATGCTGGATAAGTTGAAGGAGGCAGAATTGCTTTTGGATGACATTCAGAAAGGCCTGAATGATTATTTGGAGAAAAAAAGACTATTCTTTCCAAGGTAAACAGTTAATTTTCTCCCTCAGCTGTGTATGTTTGTCTAAAATATGTTTGTTCGGATATTTACAAAGTTCTTTTTTTTTTTAAACCCTAGGTTTTTCTTCCTGTCCAATGACGAGCTGCTAGAAATATTGTCTGAGACAAAAGATCCTCTTAGAGTTCAGCCACACCTTAAGAAGTGCTTTGAGGGGATTGCAAAGCTGACTTTTAATATGAAGAAGGAAATTACACACATGGAGTCAGCGGAAAATGAAAAAGTAGAACTCGTGCTGAGAATAATTCCATCGAATACCAAGGGTCTAGTTGAGAAATGGCTTCATGAGGTGAATATGTAACATTTTTTCCTTACTTGCATGTTATATAGTTTCCTATATAATGGGATCATAAGGATTTTCTTATTAAATCAAAACCTTCATGAAATAAGATTTTTGTTTTTGATTCAAGAAGTAAAATATTTAAAGAACAAATTTTAGTATTGCAGAAAAAGCATCTTTTCTCATTTGTTTGTTTGTTTTTATTTCTTTTTCTTATCTTACTCTCTTACCGTCTTTGAGGATCATCATTTTACCTAAAAGTCATGTTTTGGTTCAACCCTGCCACTGAAAAATAAAAAAACATCAAACCAAAAAAAAGCTATGCTGATTACTTGTTAAGAGTGGTCAGTCCTTTCCTCCCAGTCCTCCAATGACAGTTAGTCACTGAGGCTGATGTAATAAAATGACCTTGAGGGATACTGGGGTAAACCGACTACTATAAAGAAGCAATAGATAAAAAAAAAATCTTGAAATTCCCATGATGACTTAACTGCTTAAATGTTAGCAATGTTTACAATGCATTGCAAACCAGTGTGTTGGAGATCATTCTAGCATTCAAGAGGTCAGAAGCCCTAGTTAAATCAATCTGATTGGGTATTTGTCTGCTGTGGTGTGCATGGATTGCCTCAGAATTGCTCTAGAGTGTTTTAGTACATCAGCCTCCATTGGTTTCAATATGGAAAGGGCTGAATAGTCTGGCATATACTGAGCCAAGACATTGCATTGTTCATATAAAAGTAATAGAAAATGTTTGGGATGATTTATTTATCAGGTTCGGAGAGATAGGAACCCAGGAATTCAATAGAAAAATGTAGTATTAAGTATAATAAACCAGTTTTCTTTTTTGCTTAAAACAAATAATGCTAGTACCTGATAAGTCTACTTTCACTATTTATGTTAAAATAGATTAATTTTTATAATAATTTTGAGTTGTGGTTTAGCACTTGATGAAATTTTAGTCACGTGGCTTAATTTTCTATTATTTTACACAAAAATGTACTCAGCAGTTATTTCCTAAATATAACAAAAAGGCTGTTTTGCAAATTGGTACCTATATTAATCAGGAAACACCTTCGTATTTAGGGATGTGTTTAACTGCTCTGATCATAGGGACATCTTCAATGCATTCAAGGCATTAGATTCGTTGAAGTAAAATATGGTAATGACACTTTATCTTTAAATGTTATGCAAATTTTATCGTAGCTTACAGCACTTTTATTTCTGTGACAAACCGTCTTGAGATAAACTCTTTTTTTGTTTATCTGCGGCAAAGTTGCACATATATTTCTGTTAAAGTGGAGACACTGCATGAAAACAGCTGTACCAGGAGAACCCATATTAAAAGCAATGGGATTTTATCATTTCATACACAAGATACAATTGTTGTTTCTCAGGATTGTGTCTCTATTGAACAAATAACTATCACCTTGTATTCCAAACGTAAAGTTAATTGAGGGCATAACAATTACATTTACATGTTACTTCTGCAATTAAATACTTTTCTCATTTCCTCACATATAGTTGTCAGCTAGCCTAATTGACACTATCACCATTTCCCACCCAAACAAAAAGCAGAGTTTTGGTTTTCAGTGATAAAATAATGGTACATAGCACTGCATAATATGATATATTTAAAACATTAAGTATTTTATTGGCATACATTGCTTCAGTCTATATAATACTTTAATGTTGTATTTTCTTTTAGATATGGTTATTATATTTAATTGTTCAGATTATATGTCATTTCCTTATTTTGCAGTCTACATAAGATGATCAAACAATATAGTCAATAAGGCATGTGTGTGTGTGTGTTTGTGCGTGTGTGTTTGTGTGTGTATGTGTATGTGTGTTAACCAAGAACAACAAGAAGCAGGTAAGTAATACTTCAGACTTGACAAATCATTCTCTGAACCATAATAATAAACCCACTGTGATAATTAAAAAATGGCATATTACAAATTCAGTGAGTAAAAGTATATTATATCTGGAGCAAAACCTTATGAATCAGATACAAATCCTATTGATCAAACAGGGTATTTTTTTAAATATACCTAGGGTTAGATTTATTTGAAAGTGATACATTTATCATTGATTTTTATTTAATAAATATTATTGAGGTTGATGGGAAAATTTGGAGGAAAAACCAATGAAAATTTTAATACAAAGCAGCCCATATTTTGCAATTGTTTAGTTCCAGGTTTGCCAGTCCCTTGCCTTTACCAATATACCTCACTGTTTTTGTATATTTTATTTAATTCCACAAAGAGCATTTTGTAAACATTTTTATTATTTTGAAGTTTTGTTACATTGTCTCAATCAGGCTGCCAGTGACATTTAATATATGCTAGTCTGTCATTTTGTCTGCATGACTGTTAGTGACAGGTTATTTCAGACTGTCATTTTCTGTATTGATCTGATGGTTCTAAAAATCTATAATCTATATCAAATTCTCAGTGCTTTTTTATCATACACTTTATGTATAATTGATTGTCCATATTCTCTGTCATTTAACAATATCACGACGAAACGTTATCAATATCATAAGTTAACTTAATTGATATAATGCTGTCATTTTGTCACTATCAGTTTGTATGTATCAGATGTTCAATTCATCTGCACGAAGCATTCAGCTAAAGTGGAACTGTCACCTTGTCCACATACTCTCCTCGGTAGAAACATCTGTCCTACCAGAAATTGAATGACTGGCAGTTGGTCAGTCTAAATACAGATCTAGAACTTTCAAGTAGGGGATGGCATGTGGGAGAGCAATGTGAAATGTTAGTATCCAGCTAGCATGCTCAACAATACAGCCTAATCCGCAAAAACTAACAGATAAATAAAGCTAAATATCTCATATACTATAGTTTTAAATTAAAAATAGCTACATAAAGATTATTTTTAAATCTCTTTAAAGATCACCTATTTGTTAAAAAGTGACAGTTCCACTTCAATTAAACCGTTAGTCTGTATCAGTTCCCCTGCATCTGTTTACCTGTTGTAGTCTGTCTGTGTATATCACACGCCTGACTGCCAGTGTGTAAGTATCAGAAAGACATTTATTGCAGCTTCAGTCCATAATTCTGTTTGTGTCGCTCTATAATTTTTTTCTTTGCTAGACTCTCAAGAGATATGCATCATATTGCAAGACTGTAATTTCGCCTGTACTAGAAATTTGGGGAGCAAGTTTTAACAATGACAATGCATTAAATGTTGACCTATTACGTATCAGTAAAAATGTTTGCACTTTCGCTTGTAGTGCATCACTCTTATCAGTTCGCTTGGTATCAAGCCAAAGTGTACCAAAATGTATGCATGGTAAGACAACGTGAACAATTAATTTCTTTTAATTTAATGATTTCGTCTTCTTCTTTATGCAATCCAAATTGCTTCCAGTGTGGAAAACAAAAACAGAGATAGTGGGTAAGTAAGGCCAGAAGAAAAGGTAAATATTACATGGAATACGAGCCCCATTATTAGCTTGTATATGTTTGACTTTACAGAGGCTGGTGTACTAAGGAGAACTGGATCAATTTTAGGGCAAACCAACTTCACCATAGGGGGACAAATAACAATTCTGATTGATTGGAATTGTTTTTTTTTTTTCAATACATTTTTAGTAAAAGTTTTAACAAAAGAAAAAACAACAACTTTTTTTTAGATTATTTTTATTAACAGGCAGGTCAGACATAAATGACAAACTTATACAGTTGAGAACAGTGGTAGCAGTACATCAACCATATATAACATGGTATCTCAGTATTATACTAGTAATTCTGCAGTCTGATCTATCTGAGATTTACAGAACATATCCCATAATTCTAAATTAAACCATAACTATCCTCATACCTCCCTCCTGTGCATGTGATGTGCCTCTCCCCCCGGATGCATGGCAGCTCCTTAGGCCCTCACAAAATCTAAACGTTTTCCAGTGAAAAAGTGTACCACCAATGGGTGGTGTTAGACCTTCTGGGATGTGTCACCTGTCTCAGGTTGTCACAAGCAAGTGTTTCAACCATCCCCCTACCCATATTCAATCAAACTTTTATAATGAGCCTCTATGTAAATAAACAAGTCTGTAATGGGGATTTGCTTTTTCACCAACTGAATCCATACTTTATACACTGGATCCCTAGTCATCATCCAATTCATGGCCACCACCTTTCTTTCCATAACCAGGAGTTCCTTGATCACTGATTTATCTGCGGGTCGATTCACTCCTTCAGGTAAAATTGATAGCATACACAGTTTAGGTATTAAAGATAGTGGATATTGTAGCACCCTAGAAATGGTACTAATCATCTCATCCCAGTATTGTTGAACTAGTGGACATTCCCTGATTAAGTGGAAGAAGGTACTCCTAACTCCCCCACATCTAACCCAATCATTTCCTTGCATTTTCTCCATTTTAAAAAGTTTGACTGATGTGTAATATGACCTATATAGGATCTTCAGGTGAAAAGAAACAACGTTTAACAAATGAAGGTCATAAGAATGCAGATAGTCTGAAATGATGAGTCAGCTAAGTACAATGGTACATAGTTAAAGGTAACCCAGTGCTTACATTTTACTTATCAGATTAAACTGCAGACACAAGTAATGATAACAACTCATCTAAACAAAGTAGAGAAATGCCTAGTAACCTCTTAACCCTTTCAGTACCAGAGGAGTACACAACACATTGCACTGCAATGATTTGTGTACCCCTGTGGCATTGAAAGAGTTAATAAACGACTATGGAAGGGTGGAAGGAATTCAGATAACTTACTGGTGATTCACTAGGCTCAAATACAAATTAAATGGGACTTTTTAGTCCCTGAATACTACAGAGGTCTCCAACATGTTGAGTAGCAATGCACTGGAGACTTCTCCTGCATTGATATTGTTAAAAATCCATTTTCCTCATCTGGAATTTTGGGAAGTTTTAATTATCCCCTAAGGTGAAGCTGTTTTGTTTCAGAATGTCTCCAGTTCTTCCTAGTACATCAGTCTCATTACATGCAAGAGGGGTGAGTAGCACATTGTACGTGTAGAACTCTACTCTGAAGCTCCAAGAGTTATACCAATAGTACATGCTAGCTGATTCATCTATAAACCAATGACTTGACATGTGCATGTCATTAATTTCACTTATCTACTGAGCCATCAGTTTTCTCCATCTGTTTGTCCAGTGATTTCAGTAATATATTTTTTTCAGTGTCAAGTTAAAGGTAGCACGAGCATGTTCTATTTTTTCAGTGCCATGATTACTACAGGTTCTGCATAGTTTGTGTTATTAATGAAGTGTGCTCTGTCATCAAACTGTGGGCTTGACTCATGAAGAAAGTACTGCATGCCCTGTAATGAGCATTGGGAGTATAGTCAGTCCATTATACCATTTGCGGAAAGGGCTTTTGTTTTCCTTTGAACAGTTTGATCCAGTCATATTGTGCAGTTCTGTGTGCTGTTTTTGGTAAGGATTACTGCTTTTCTGTGATTAAACAGTTTGGGTTGAATACAGCCATGTTGTGGGGTAATTTCTGTCAGCTCCATTATTTAGCTATTTTCAAGTTCTAGAGCATTGCTAGATGCATGTTAGTGTTGTTGTCTTGTCGGTTAGCTGTCTTTGGTGTCCTGTCACATTTTGGTGGATTAACTTGTTTTATCGTGTTGTTTGTTTGTGTCTTTTAAAAAAATGTTCCTGACAGCTGCAGTACTGTTAATTTGTGATGTAACTGTTTCAGTGTGCAGCTTGTCATTGAAATATAGTTTAAAATGTTCAGTAATGTAGCATGAAATTATCGGTTAGTTTTGAAATGGATGTGAAATCATGTGAAGAAAATAAGTATTGCATCCGATCGAGATAAATTCACTGTGGTGTTTTATGGCTTTTTATTCCTATGTGATAGTAATAATGTCTCATGTAGGGATGGAAGCCATGAAATACATTGTGAAAAGTCATCAACTAAGATGGGGGCCATGAGCATAGAAAATGCAATGGTCGTGAAGCTAATAGACATTAATGAAAAACAATTCAGCAAACAGCTTTCTTTGTCAATGTTCTATGCTCAAATTTTCTTTTTTATGTCATGAAAGTTTGAGCATTAAAGTTGCTTCATAACAGTTCAACATAGCTGTGAAATATAAATAGTCAGGACTTTTTTATTATCGTGTGAAAAACAGGTAGGGACTTGACGTAGTATCGTTAAAGCCACTGATGTATTATAGTTTGTACAGTGGATATATAATGTTGGTCCACACTGACGTCAGAACTGCTTCTAGGTCAGATATATGCATATACCCACAAGTAACCATGGCTGTTTCCATTCTCATTTGCACATATTTATATTAGTACTCATATGTGTTTTGTTGATATATTGGACCCAACAGGTAAAGGAGAAAGACTGTATGTTATGGATAAATACATTAGAAACTCTTTTGCAATTGTAAGAGTAATATTTCTGATATGTTTTAAGAGTAATCTTTTATTTGTGGCAAATGGTTACTTATGTGTTTATTGATGTTTCTGCTAAATCACTTTTATCCTTTCTGTATGAATTTTAAATAATAAAATATGTAACTAGACCCTTCTGTCTCTGCTTATTTGTTTCCCTTTCTAAATAATTACACTAAGAAATAAACCCAATTTTTAGAGTTAAAAGATGTTTAGCTCATTTTCCGTGGACACATTCTACTTTAGATAAGCATTAAGTTACAAATGAAGATCCTCTGAATTTTAATGGTGTGGGCAACATAATGTTAGTTTTTTATCAATTCTAAAGCTACAGGGCAAATCTATATCAAGGTGATCAAGGTTCCTAGTTGTTATTTCACTGGTTTATGATTATTTATTGACTCTTATGTGATTTATAATTGTGGAAATACTAATAAAATATGGTGATAGCAATTCTACAAACATATATAAATTTTATTAACTAATACATGATGGATATAAATATAACAGTGCATGAGCTTGCAGTCTTCAAATCAGCATTCTTTATACAAGACATATTGTGATCTGTATTTAAGCTAGGACAACTCAGTTGAGACTCTAACTCACCTGTGCTTAAGCAAGTATTCTTCTTGATGAACTTGAAAACTGACTTTTGACACCATAGATGTAGATAAATACAACAGAACTATTTTGAAGACTACACATTTTTGGCTTATGTATACATTAAAGATGAACTAACACCTCCTACCTGACTAATGGAAGACAATCCTAACGACACCCATGAATTTTATCCATTCGTTCAGATGAGACAGCCATGACAGTTGCTGTCAGCTTTTTCAAACTGAAGCGCATGAGCTTATTTAACCCTATAAGGACCAAGAGGGTCCTTAACCCCTTAAGGACCGGCGGTCCTGGGACATTTCCGTCCCATAATGACCGCATAGGCGCACTTGGATGAGCCGGTACACGTGACCTGTCGTGTGTATCGGCGCGTCATTATGGGGCCTGATAGAGATCGCTCCGATCTTGGAGAGGTCAATTTCAGGCCCTATTTTTACTTACAGCGCTCCCGGTAGAGCTCTGTAAGTAAAAAGTACGTGATGTACTATGACCGTCATCGGTCCTTGAGTATTTCAAGGACCTTGATGGTCCTGGTATGTCAAGGGTCCTTAAGGGGTTAAAGTATTAAAGGAGCAGTTCACTTTGTTTTTAAACCTTTTCTTCTAGAGCTTTTCCTGCTGAGCAAAACAATGGTACTTCCAATTTTTTTCAGTTGTTTTGAAACAGTTCAAATAATCAGGAAGGTAATTTGCTTTGTGATTACTTCCCAAAAGTTCTGACAAGAAGTGACTCAGCAGTCTCTATCACATTCAATGGAAAACTGTTTGTCAGTGGCTTTCCTCTCAAATAGAATGTAACATAATAATTCATTGCAATTTGACCACTAGATAATGCTGCTAATACAAAAAAACTTTAATTTAAACTGTAATAACTTTGGAAATATGCATCGCTCAGCAGTACCATTATCTTACTCAACAGAAAATCTGTAAAATATATATTTTTTCATACCAAAAGTTTACCTCTCCTTTAAGATTGCCATGTGCAGTGAGCAGAGTTTGAGATCCTGTGGTCTGACTAGTAACTGTCATGTCTGCCTCAGAAGTCATGATGTTAAGGGCTGATTTAAGATGCTATGCCTTGTACAAGAGCACAAGGGCAAAATTAATGGAATCATAGGTTCTTGACATTACGAACAGTGGTTCAATAAAGCGCCATTGTATTCCAATAGTGTAAGCTTAGATTTTGCTTGTTAACTAAAATAAAACAATGGACACTATAAATGCACCATTATGTTTTACACAGGAGAAAGTAAATGAAACAAGAGACACCCTTAAGGACAGGAATCTAACACTCAATGTAACATCTGGTACCAAAGAAATCACAAAACTGCCTTTTTTGTGCTGACATTTAAACCTTGGCATAGTGAGTGCTATTATGACTTGAAGCACTAGAAAACGACAAGAAGGTTCTTTTCAACTAGATGCTAATACACTTTTAGTCACTGTTTCATTATCTGAATTGGTATTTTCTTTTATTTTGAAATATCCTGAATAAAACTGACTCATTCAAATAAAACACTCAATATGAGTGAAAAGTGGAGTAATTCTGGGCCAAACCTATTGTATTATAGAGGTGAAATAAATGTCTTCATTGATATAAATGGGAATTTTAACCAACTGAATGACATTTCTAGCATTCAATAGGTTAAAATCAGCTTTCAAATCAATGGGTATATGGGGGATTTTTATTTGTCCCCTATGGTGCACTCAGAGCCTTTTTTAACCACAATTAAAAGTCAATGCATTTAAAATGTATAGTTTTTAGATGCCACATCACACGTATTAGTTATTTCTCTTAATCCAGCATGTTTCACACAAACTCTGTGTCTCTCGACCTTGTCATACAGAGAGGATTGGTCTACTGGCCCTTACTAGAATGAAAGTTTATCACTTTGTGCTACGATCCTCAGAATCTTTGGAGACAAAAGAAATGACCTTCCACTATGATTCATATCACAGCTAGGGGCATGTTATCAGAAAAAGTACTCACCTTTCCAAGTAATCCCCAAGTATTGGAACCAACTGTTTTCGTGATTCATAAACTTAGTGTTTTAATAAAATCATAATATACTTCTGTTGTGAAATTCTGAGTGAGGAGTAAATTTCTTTAATAGCTGTTTCATTGTATGGACATTTACTGTTCACAGTCCACAAGCTGTAATTACATGTAATGGACATAGTGTAGGTCACATGCATTGAAACATTAAGCCAGGTAGTTACACTGGTAGATCTGCACCTGCTGAAAAATGGTCTAAACAAAAAAAATATGTGTCCTAAGTGATTTGTAATAAAGATGGGCAAGATGCCCTAAAGCATTACACCAGATTATGCTTGTTGGATTTTCAGCTAAAAGTGAGAGGCCTGTGGCAAATCAGCACCTGGGGCTCAGACATGGTGATCTGTGGAAAGATATTCAACCACTCCCCATGCTTCTGAATGTTGGCAGACTATATGCAACAGAACCGACTAACTGTTCCATGGAACAGGGATAAAAATTGTTTGATATATTTGCAAAGCATGATTTTTTTAAAAAAAGGTAATGTTTTGATTTAATAGCAGAAATTAGTGCTGCTAGGTTTCATGGGGCTTTCATGGGGCTTGAGCCAACCTAATGCATTATTAATAACCTACTCATCCCAATTGCACCATTATGATTTGGGAGATCCGAGCATTATTACATCACAACACCAGTTCTTGTATCAGTAATCAGTGTGTTGAACATGAGTCCCTTTGCTTAAAAGCATTTTAGCCCAAGAGCTGTAGATTCTTTGTGTGCTAATTAAAAGTCTAGGTTTCAAATCTGAAGCAAGTACACATGCTTACAATTGTCCTTTTTAATTGCTATTTATCAGATTTTTAAACATTGAGTGATTCTTCGTTTCAGGGTTTTAGAAAATAAGCTTTCACCTAGAAAAGCTTGAGAATGTCTGTTGTGAAATTTTAGATATCAAAAAAACCATACTGGTATGTTTTATATATATATATATATATATATATATATATATATATATATATATATACTAGTTGAACAGCCCGTTACACGGGCCACAATGCCTCTGGCAGCCGGTCGCGGGGCAGTCACACGCAGTGGAGACTGCCCGCGCCTCGGCTGATACAGAGCTGGACGCTCCTTCGGAGCGCCCAGCTCTGTATCAGCCACGGCGCGGGCAGTCTCTACTGCGCATGACTGCCGCACGCACAGCAGTGTCTACTGCGCATGTTGGGCGTTACACACAACTTGGCTAATTATTATATAGGATATAGCTGGAGGAGTGGACTTTAGGTTGATGCTGTGGTAATGTTTGCCTGGCAATGTGTGGTGAACACATTGCATTGATGACGGCGACTCATATCGCCATATGTATTAATATTTGCTATACTAGACACAGTATAATTTTATTAGGCTGGTCATAGATGAGATCCAAAAATATAAACACACTAGAAAAAGTTTTGGGAAAGTACAAGATGAACAAAGATGAGTGCAAGAGAGAAGACACTACGAGGATATAGGGTGAGGCAAAGAGGTTAAATAAAAAATTATTTGGCACAAGTTATTAAATGTAGCACATCCATTTTATAAGAACTATCCATCCATTTTGTTTTATCAAATTACTTTTGGTATCTCATGCTTTAGCCCCTTAAGAACCCATGATATGCCAGGACTGTCATGGGTAAACTTGTGTTAAGGACCCATGACGGTCGTGGCACGTCATGGAATTCAGGGGTCCCCACACGGCTGCGTGCCACTCGGGAAACCCTGGATTCATTAAAAGTAAGGCTCTGTGGTCCTAATAAACGTAAAGTATATTTTCCTAAATTCCAAGCTTAGAGGACTTTACCACCTGATGCAATTATACTTTTTTTTTTTTTTGGGGGGGGGGGATACTTTCCTACAATGACATAGTTAAAATCTTTAAATACTGAGCTGTTTTTATATCATATGGTTGGCAAGCAAATATATTACCTTATAGGACATATTGTTTTTGTTTTGTTACTTACTATGCATTAAATCTTGTATTTAGTGCATTTTGTGAGTCGATGTCTCCACTGGCATCCACTCACATCCGCTCGCCTCACCATGCACTGTTGAGTTGAGCAGATGTGAATGAATGCCAGTGGATGCTTCACCAAGCTGCCCAGCTGAGATTTGTTAAATTTTCCAGGCAGTGCCATAAAATGCACAAAATGTGCAAGATTTAATAAATATTAAATAACAAAACAAAAATTAAGGAACATATAAAGTTTATTAACACATGCAATGACAAGGGGAATCTGATCAAATACAATGGATGAATAGTTCAAATAAAATCTATGTGCCACATTTAATAGAGTTGTCTGCTGAGTTTTTTTTATATAATTTCTTTGCCTCACCCCATATTTACTTAGTGTCTCTTCTCTTACAATCATATTGACTCATTTTGTATTTTCTCAAAACATTTTCTAGTGTATTTATCTTTTTAGATCTCAACTATATCCAGCCTAGTAAAATAACTGAATTATTTATAAATGACAAAAATATTTAGGTCTCACATAGCAAATCACTTTTCACTCCTTTCAGTGCTACTGGGGTATGGAGTGCACATCCCTATGACCCTGAAAGGTTTGCATGAGCTCAGGTGCTGTCGCTGCACATTAGCAAAGACAACCAATTGCCCTCTAGCTCCATAGGTAGGTAGACATCCTTAGGTAGACATGCAAAATGCATTGATCCTGCATATTAACACTACAAAGGACACTGATTAATTATCCTTTTTAATGCCTTGTTTGAAATCTGGATTCCTCCTAACCTTGTCTTGGTTTTATGTCTGTTGACATTGCTTACTGAGATCTAATGCCAGCTCAGAAAAGCCCAAATTAGGTTTCAGGGATATGTTATTTCTTATAAACAAAGCCCCATATTTTTCAACAATTAGAATGACACTTCTTCATTTTGAATCATCCAGGGCTCAGTGAGCAGTTGGAGAAGTCCTTTCCCTCCCGGCCTCCAGAAAAGGAGAGGAAATCAGATGTTGGTGCCTGAGGCATCAGGAGATAATGGAACTTGTTAAAGGTCACAAGTAGCTGACCTGACAATCAATAAGACTTTTCTGATCAAACGTAGTATCATAATCAGCACAATTTCTACAACTGCACTCAGTTCCATAAAAAGAACATTTCAATGCCTCTGAAAGAAGCATGTCTAGGGTACTGTGCACGTAGACAAAAGTAAAGCAATGCCTGGATAAACCAACCTACCACAAGGTACCTACCTTGTTTTAAATGCTGCATTTTGACACATTGAATACTATAGGTCTCCAGTGCTTTGCAAAAGCAATTCTTTAGAAAACTTTAGGGTTAACAGCTCCATTTAACTGAATAAAAATACTGGTATTGTGTATCTCTCCTATGGTACAGTTACTTTGCCCCAGATTTACTCATCTTAGGTCTTTGGGTCTTTGGGTCATATGTTCAATGGAGTAGTGAAATAGCTTTTGTTGTTTGTAACGACTTTTCAAAGAACAGTGTCGTTGGGATCATTAATATTTTCAGAGAGTGTCGGTTGTGATTGGAAATATGTTGTTTGTCCTGACTGAAATTGTCATATGTAACGACAAAAAAATGTCTTAACTAACAACCAAAATGTCTTAAAAAATGTCTTAATAAAAATGTCTTTACTAACGACAAAAATGTCTTAACTAAAGACAAAAATTCTCACATTCAGAACTTCATTCCCTCCACTTTTTTCTTAACGTACAAATTTTGTCTTTTGCAATACATTTTTTTATCGATAGTTACAACAAATTTTCTTTTCCTCTATACGACACTGGACAGTAGTTTAGCCACATCCTAGCCACGCCCCTTTACCCATCAATTTTGGAGTTGTGTCGTATACAACGGACATTACTAGTTTTTTGTCTTATACTCTATAGAAAATATGTCGTTCATGCATACAATTACTTATTTTTGTCGTTCATACAACATTTTTTTTGTCGTTATCCCTTTGAACATATGACCCTTTGTCTCTTTTTTGGCCTCTAGACAATACTGGCCATTATCAATACTGAGTGAGTTGGGGATTGGCAGATACAAAAGCAACTAATACATACAGATTATTCCATGGAAACTTGTTTTTCTTTTATTTTTTCAGCAGAAATTTTGCTGATTTTTGCTTGACTTTCATATTATGAAGTTGATGGTTTTTCCATAATTCTATAATAAGGGGTTTATTTGTCCAGCAATATCTTTTGTAATCAAGACAAAAGATCCACTCCTGTTTTGCTGGAACTGAATGGACCTGATCCACAATAGAAGTCAGGTACAGTTCTGGATAAAGTCAATTGCACTCTAGGGGGATAAATAAAAATGACCAATTGATTTAAATAGGTATTTTATATCTTTGAATGCTAGAGAGCTCGCCAATGCATTGAAAAGTAATGCATTGGAGCCCTTTCTAGCATTAGAGGGGTTAAAATTACCATTTAAATCAAAGAAAATATGAATTTATTTATTTATTCCCCTATGGTGCATTTGGTTAGATCTAGAACTGCAACTCTCTTTTGATTGTAGTGTTGTCCCATTTTGTTCCAACAAAACAGAACTGAAACTTTTTTCTTTTTTTAATAAGGCCCATTTCAAGGGCTGTATAAAACCAGTGTTGATATGTTTAAGAATTGTTGCTAAAAATTGCAACAATCGGTCATATTTATAAAGAATTGATATCGTGTTTATAAATGTCTCTGTGAGAGAAAATTCACTCATAAGGATTTTATTCCCACTCGTTATCATTTAAAGGGATAGTAATACTTCATTTTAACTTTATTTTATTTTGAAGGCATTAAAAAAACATGAAGAATGATATAAGTCTTACCTCTCAAACCTTTATGGTTTAAGAGATATTCACAAGAAAAGTTTCCCTCCCCCGCCCCTTTTTCCTAGTGTAAGCCATCTCTTCTCAGATGTGAATCTGGTTGTAAGACCAGACAGATAACAGCAGGGGACAATCTTCTTTGTATGAAAAGAATGAAAGCCCTTCCCCCCTTGACAAGTTGTTCAGCTTTTTCCCTTATCTTAACTGAAGATTGTCCCTCTCTGCAGTCTACTTGGGCACCTCCCTTCTGATCTGGCTAAATGGGGGGGGGGGGTACTTTCCTTGTGAATATCTCTTAAACCATAAAGGTTTGAGAGATAAGACTTATATCGTTCTTCATGTTTTTTTAATGCCTACAAAATAAAATAAAGATAAAACTAAGTATTACTATCCCTTTAACTTCAGATACTGTATACACTTACAGTACAAATGTTGACTTTAAAGTGGAACTGTCACCCCACAGAACACCCCCCCCAACAAATCAATGAATTACATGATAAACAGTACAATACGAGCAGTTTCACCTACTAAATAATTTCACTGTAGATGAAACTATAGCCTGCATCTTCAGCAGAGACAAAGAAGAGCACAGTCATCTTTCCTCTGTTACAGTGCTCTCCCCGTCATCTGCCTTCCCCTTCTCATCCAGCAATGCTTCTAAACAGCTATGCAGGAGCAAGCAGGGCAATGAATGTTGCTATTTACTGTGTATTCATTGCCCATCTTGCCCCTTCATGCTGCTGCTTTCTGCAGGCAGCTGTTTAGACACACTGCTGGAAGAAAAGTGCAAGGCAGATGATGGGGAGAGCGCTGTAACAGAGGAAAGATGGCTGCGCTCTCCCTCATCTCTGCTGGAGGAAAATGGGAAGGTGGTGGTCAGCATATGAAGCCAGTGCTGCAGACAAGCTAAATAGTGAATTTATTAAAGTGTTGCTCTAAAAAATGGACCAAATATAAAAAACAATTTACATTGCTTTTTATGGGTTTTTTTGCTCCCACTTTCATATGGGAGCATAGGTAATAGTTCCTCTTTAAGCTTTATATGGTAAAACTGCTTTTATTTTGGCCATAGTTGGTAAATTTATTTCACATATGTTGTGACAGTTTTGATTTGGCCCATGTCAATTTCTACTCCACTTATCAAACAGTCAACCACCTGGTGTTAGTACTTAGTGAAAATGTCACTAAGATTTCTCTATATCCTTATGTTGCTTTGTGACAATTTTACAGGTACTTCATTACACTGGTTTTATACCCCCACCCCATGTTTCTGTATCTCTAGTACTGTATAGATCCAAATAAATGAATTAGTTTGATTTGTGTGATCTGATATTATTGATTTCTCATTTAGACAATGTATGGGAAGTGTCCAGTGTTAGCAGACTTGACACATCTTGGTTTACATGAATATAGAAAATCAATCTTCAATCCCTTGGACACTAGAGAGGTCTCCAAGCAATGTGATGTATATCTCTTTAACCCTTTGAGTGCCAGAGATTTATCCAACACATTGCATTGCAATGCATTAGATACCCCTTTGGCACTAAAAGAGTTAACATCCAAACAGTAAACAACTCTTTATTTAACCCCTTAAGGACCCATGATGGTCCTGGACCATCATGGGTTGTTATACCCTTAAGGACCCATGACAGTTCTGGAAAGTCATGGAATTCCGAGCAGCCAGCGCGGCTGCACACCGTTCGGGGAGTCCAGAATCAGAGTCCGAAAAAAAATGGTCACTGGTCCTAAAGTGACTGCACTGTGCATGCGCGACCAGTCCTTAAGGGGTTAATGGCATACACAGAACCTATGCAAACTAAAAATGCAACAGAACCATAAACAAAGCTTAGAACATGAAATACAAATAATAATACAATCTTTTTTAGGTTGTACACCGATCCAACCATAACGTTTCATATCAGCTGTTACCACTATATGTTCTGTTACTGCATGGTCCTCAAATGCTTTATGCAGAAAGCAACAAGACGAGTGATTCTGGAGCCTATCAATTGTGCTATAAGGGACAGGTAGTTGATATTCTCCATCCATTAGAAATATCTTTGATGTTCAAGGGTTTAAAGCCCTATCTAATTCCATGGGAATGTATATGCCCCCCCAAAGTGCTGTTAGTTTGTTTCACAATTGCTAATCTTTATATTCCTGAATATAGCCCCTATTGTTTAGTAGTCTGAAAAATCGACCCATTCAAATTCATTTCATATGGAACTAGAGTTAACCCTTTCAGTACCAGATGGGTACCCAACACATGATGATATCAGTGATGTATTTAACCTTTCTGCTGCCCTAAGCCCACTATGTACAAACCCCAACATACAGACTGTGCCAGACCCACACGTTATCCACTCACTTTTGCAAACCATTTCCCTTCCTTAATGACAGTGAAACATTAATTTGATTTCAGTATAATGATATCCTGTCTTAAGGCAACAAATGGACAGAGATGCTATATTTTGAAACTCTAGATAGCACGTTTGAATGACATCACTCATGAGAAGCTGGAGCCTACGAATGCATATGGGTGACATCGCCAAGCATATACATATGCAAACATGGGGTATACAGCTGTTCAGTGACCTATATCGGATAAGAGAGATGGGTAAAAAAATCTAGGTAATGGTGTAAGAAGGGGAATGGGTAATAATTCAGTGTATATAGACAATACAAAAGTCAAAGGCAAGGCACATACAGAGCCACAAGGTAGCATAATCTGTTGAATATAAGCATAAAATGAAAAATCAGACAAGGTTACAATCGAAATACAGTAGGTACCAAAACATAGCAACATAGGTGCCTTGAGATTAAGGCTGTTGAAGTTCCAAATATTATGATGACCACATGATAACGTGAGAACATAGTAACCTGCATAAAACTTTAATAAAATAAATATCACACATTCCTCACAGAAGTGAACAGCAATCATGTGGATAGACTGTGATCAAGGTAAACAGGAACAATATGTGTAAATGAATGAATATATAAAGATGAAACATAGAAAAAAAATGTAAAAATGCACTGGTAGTCTGATGGCATAGTGATGTTGAATGGTAAGACTCAGTATGAATCATCCTATCCGCAAATATCACAGTTAGGTAGATGCCAGTAATCCGATTAAGGTGTAGATGGTAAGATATAAACATTCCAGTGGTGATCTATGCCCGTGATACCTACAGGCATGGCTTTTCCAATGTGTCAATAATAGTTTTAGTAGAACAGGAATAGTTTGTAAGTTCATTTAGCCCCTTTGGAGTGAGGGTCCCAAGATAATGTATCCATTGTTCTCTCTGTAGTAGTAACCTGGTACGATTACCACCCCTAGGTATCAATTCCTTGTTAATGATCATGGTCTGGAGGACAGTCAAAATGTGTTTGGTTTTCAAGAAATGCCTTGCCACATTTGCTGTTGTCCAGTGCTTCGTGAATGTTTTACCAGTGGTTGGCCATTTGCTCCCTGAAACTGATTTGCCAACAGACTGCACTGCAGGAGCATGTTTTCTAATAAATCACTTTGGTTGTGATAAGTCAGATTGTGTAAAGGCAAGTGCTTTGTGAATGGGTGTTTCCAAAGTGGACTCAGAGTAACCTCATTGTCTTAGTCTTTGCATCGATTCATAGAGATGTATAATTACATTTTCTGGATTGTTATTATAAATCAGCCTCAATATGTATGAATAAGGCACACCTATCTTTGTATGTGTAGGATATACATTTTTATTAAGGAGGCCGGTATTACTATCAAAGAGATTGCAATAGCATGAAGTTTGCCATTCTCAAAGTAATCTTTCAGATCAAGAAAATTTACTTTAGCTTAACATCTGTTTACTAGTCCCCAGCTTAAACAGCCTTTATAGCTAAGAAACATATTCAATATAATATTTAATTATATCACGTGTTTTATGTTTAAAGTGATTAAATATTGTTTTTATATCACTAATGCCTTTTTCTTTGGTAGTTCTTTGGATGAAACTGATGCTATTCACATTATAACCCAACAAAGAGGGTTAGCACACAGTTCTCTATAGGAGCTAACAGATGATCTAAATAGTTGCCAGGCTTACTGGATTATAAGTGCTGTATTGAAGGCTTTGGTTTTATAGATAAGCACACCTGCATTGTTCTCTATCTGTTTACCTTTGAGTGTGACTACCTCTAGAAGAGAGAGAGAGAGAGAGACCAGAGTCTGAAAGGAGCAGCTATTAGAATACACGTAGTGTCAAAACAATCAAAAGTGCAGCCATGTGAGAACTGCTTTATTATTCCTCACATCTCCACTTTGCTGATTGGAACAACGGTAAAGAGTATCTAAGGAGTGTGGTGGGTATGTGTGAGAAGACCAGGAAAGACCCGGCACTGGGGGGAATCCAGTGAATGCTCAAGACTAAGAGGCGGATAGTAGTCTCTACAAATTGTGAGTACCTTTCCATTAGAGGTGTTTGACTCACAGAAGTGGTGGTGTGATTTCAGTTAAACGTCTACACTTAAAGGCGCATGCGCCCTCTTATATGCTTTTTTGACTCTTACATTGCTACCATTAATTCATTTGTTATAGTGTTGCCCTATGAAGCTTTCCCTCTTCTGTGAATGATGTGAGAAGGGGAAGGGGTAATAGCATGTATACCATATTCAATGTCACCTGGATGACAGCATAACCGAGTGATCATGAGCACAATACAACAAATCAAAAAAGGTTAAGAGTGATACAGGTACCAAAATATAGTGACACATGTCCCTTAAGATAAATTCTGTTAACGTCCCAAATATCATGAAGTCCACATGGTAACCAGAGAATATTGTACCATTCATAGAACATTAATAAAATAAACCTCAACTGTTGCTATCTTAACATTTATATCGTAATCAGATTATAGTTAATTAATTATTCTTTCATTAGTACATATTGTTGCCATTTATCTTGGTAACAGTCTATCCACATGACTGCTGTTCACCTCCTTATGCATACATATGCAACGTCTATGTAAATAACTGGTATGCAAAGGGCTAATAGAGAGTGGGACTTTGGGAAAGAGGTGCCTATGAGGAGGTTATAAGGCCTGAGTCATGGGGTTGCAAAAGTTTAAAATGGTTAACTTTCTTTAGAAAATGGATATAGGAACAAAGAAGAAAAACTACCCAATCTGCAAGCCCAATCAATCTGCTGCCCTAGGATTATGTGGAATAGGCCTAAATATGTCACTGGAAAGCATGCAATGGCATCCAGCACATAGACTGATTTTGGCACTACAGTTTTGGCCTTCTTTTGCAGACTTTTACAATTTATGTTATATACAAGATATTTTTTGGCTGTGCAATTTCCTGCAAATATACAGTATTAATTCCCATAGCAAACAGATAATCAGCAAAACTTTTCATTCTTATCACATTTTTTCAAGTATAAAGGCATTTTATTTAGTTTTAATTAGCAGCTATTGTGGAATGCCATAAGCTTATTACTTTACATTGTGGAAAGGTATGAGCTTATGAACCCCTTGGGGTGCTAGGCACATTTCCAAAGCAGCATCCTCGTGGTTAAAATGATAAATCGCTGATAACAGTGATCACTACTGAATATCACGTGCATCCAAAATGTATCCTTTGAGCTAAATGTGGCCAATCTGAGCTCAAGCTGTGGCTAACCTGAGACTTTTCACAAAAAACCATTTTACCTACTTAGTTAGCAAACATGAACTAATAGGCCAATAGGGCCTAACCACTGGCCCATGACTATCATTGTGTAATGGATAAACCATTGTTCTCAAGAACAGATCAGTTTGTGAACTAACAGTATTTTCATTGACTGAATCAAAACTGATGAATGACTAGCAAAAGTCTATAGCTGTGCACTTTTGTATCAATAAACACTGCTTTTTTGTATTGTGGCTAATTAATTAAACATGTTTAATTGCTAATAGGCTATAATTCATCATTATAATCTATAAAAAAAATGAATGTGCCCTCACATACTTGAATTTCTGATCATATGGCCCATTACTGAAAAAATTTGGATACTTCTACATTACCCACCTGGTACTCAAAGGGTTAAGGATAAAGGACAAAGTGTTTATAAATTAGACAACACATTGTATTAGGAGGTAGAATAACTAGTATAGATAATGAGACACAAAGGCTTACATCTACACTATTGTGGGCAACAGGCAGCCCTGGGACCATATGTGATCCACAGATGCTTCTCATGGTACACTGAGAAGAGGATATTGTTTCCCTCATTTGCATCACAAACCCCCTATTTGCACCCAAATCCTTTTTCTTTTACCTCAGATCATACCTCGCATTACACTTCCACGGTTCCATCCTATCCTCTTGGGTGCTACATGGTCATTGCATGGCTGTCTCTACTATTGAGATTCCAGGGGTTTCATCTATGTTATTTAACTCCTACTTACAATTTTAAACAATGAGGCTGATGTATTAAGAAGAAATTGAGTGATTCTAGAACAAACCAACTGCTCAAACAGGGGAGAAATTAAAACTCCCCCAAATGTCCATTGGTTTAAATAGGGCTTTTAAATCTGTTGTACACTAGGGTCATTTCAATCTCATTGCTTCACAATTTTTTGGAGACCACTCTACCATTCAAGGGTTTAAAAGCCACATTTAAATCAATTAGATATTTTATTTGTCCCCTATGGTGTCGGTGGTTTGCCCAGGTTTACTCTCATACTTCTTAGTACATCAGCCTCAATGTACAGCCTTTTGGCAGACATGAAGGCCACATTTATGACTCTTGGCGTGAATCTGAATTCCTGCCACTTAATATCAGTGCTGCTTTCAAAGCTCACTCCTGAATTCATCAGGGAAGCTTTTATGTTACATGACTTAACCTGTCCACCACAATGTTCTGATCTTACATTTGAGGGAACTGCATTTATTAAGAGTGCTAATTTGTTATAAAAAACAGTTAAGTAAATTTTCTTAAAGGGTACATTTGAATATATACTTGTAGCTATTTATTGCCCTCATTTAGGACTTGTTCATACAGGCAATTGAAACAGCATTATGATGAAGTACCGTTAAACTAAACTTGTGAGTTCTCATCTCTAATCTGCTGCATTCTCCCCATGATGCTATCACATTGAGGTTGGGGCATGGCAGGAGAAGAATGGTGACAGGCTTTTGACAGCATCAGCCACATAATCAGGAGATAATGCCCTATAACACATAGGTTTTTATAAAAACTATACTACTGTTTTAAAGAACATCTACTAAAAAAGAACTTTTAATTTGAAGAGGTTGGTACTCTGAATAATATTCTACTCATTGGTCTGATGTACTAATAGGATTCCATTCTAGAAAAGACATTGCAGTCAATTTATTGGTTCTATACCTAACGTTTATGTGATAAGCATTCTATGCCAAAAATTATCCCATGTAATCCACTTGCACCATGGGGAGGGCAGAATGGGCAGTGTATTAGCTTTTTGGGACATGACTTTTTAAACGATGTGCATACAAGGAGAAGTGTGTGTGCTGGTATATACTAATGTAAGGGCATCCAAGTTGTTTTTAAGTCATGGGCCACATGATCACAAAGCTCCAAGTGTGAGGGCTGCATTCTTTTTTTCATTGATAACAATGGTGAACTGTGTGTCAGCTATGCAAAAATGTGGATGTATCTATTTATTTATCTATCGATCAAGTCGGTGACTAGTGATACGTAACAGACATCTATTCTTCAAATGTACGGTACTGGCAGTCAGGGGATTAGGTCTTACTGGCCTACTACTTCATGTGTTCCAGTTAATTAAGTAAAAATGTTTTTAAAAAAATATCAGGCAGGTTGTATCATGGGGCCAGGCTAGCCATATTTGGCCCATGGAAAGCACTTTGGATGCCCATGAACTAAGTTAATCTACCATCTAAGCTCCATTCCCCTGACTGTATTAGAAGAAATATGCTATAATAGAGATCTCAAGATAAGAGAAACAGGTTCAGTTTGTTAATGCTATGCTAGAGAACTAAGTTCCAAACAATGTACTAGTGATGTGGATTTTACAGTATTAATGCATCCAGCTTTTTGGCACAGTAATTATTATAAAATTCCAACATGCCTCGTTTTCTGAGTGATTTAATGGATTATCTGATATTTTGGCAGTGGACCAAATTAATACAATCACAAAGACCGCCATTCATTATTCAGTAGCTGTTCTCTCTATGCAGTTTCTTCTAGAGACAGACTAGCATTTTTTCTGCTATGTGCCAATATAATTGTTATTGCAGATCTTTCAATGCATGCTCTTTTACAATTTGTATGTTAGTTTCTTTACATACAATCTGTATGCTAGTTTCAATCACATATATAAAAAAAAATTAACTACTCACAATACAGTGAAGAAGAAACCACAGACCAAGTATTAGATTGGATCCTACACCTCTCCTAGAAAAGGCACTTCTAGATACTTTTAATAGCCTGAATATGACCCCCAAATACATCTTAAAACTTATACATAGAGAACAAATTATAGATAGAACAATATTAACAATAAAATATATTTGGCTAGATATATAAAATTAGTCCTTTCCAGTGAACAAAAGATGTTTTGTTGATGTTTCTCCGCTGCTCAGGCTCTGTATGTCTGGACGTCCCACAAATCACTGTCTATAGCACAAATAGAAAAGAAAACAGCAGGCGCAGAAAATTCCTCTGAGTGTAATACTTTAAATTTAAAATCTTCACCTCCACCTTCACCAATGTGCTCTCTTTAAAGGGATAGTAATGTTTCATAATAAAAGCAGCTCTAATTAATCTTCATAGTATTTGGGCCATGGAGGGTGTTACTTCAGTTCTATCAGAGTTGCAGTTTAGGAGTAATTCAATGATAAAGTATCCCCCTCTCGCCCCTTTTACTGATGTAACACTGCTCAGCCAGAGCAGAAGGGAGGTGCCCAGGTAGACTGCAGAGAGGAACAATCTTCAATTAAGATAAGGGAAAAACCTGAAAAACTTGTCAAGGGGGGCAGGGCTTTCATTGTTCTTATAGGAAGAATATTGTCCCCTTCTATCTGTCTGGTCTATGGACTGCATTCCACATCTGAGAAGAGATGGCTTACACTAGATAAAAGGGACGGGAGGAGAAACTTTGCTTGTGAATATCTCTTAAAGGTTTGAGAGATAAGACATATCGTTCTTCATGTTTTTTTAATGCCTACAAAATAAAATAAAGATAAAACAAAGTATTACTATCCCTTTAAAACCGTACTCACATGTTAGTGAGGCTTTTGCTCTGCTTCTAAGATTGAATCGCTCTCCCTGGTATATACCCCAGGGTAAATATTCTTTTACTCTCCACCAGATGTATCCTCTTGTATGTTTTGATTTTGGAAATATAGAGGCTCTGTTTTTGATCACTCTTAGTATCCCTAGTAGGTAGTCTTGTAAGGGTTGATGAGGCCTAGTGATCTACTTAGTGGGGTGGTGGTCCTCACAGAGTGATCTGAAATTGAGTCTCTATATTGTTAAAGTCAAGACATAGAAGAGGAGACATCTGGTGGACAGTGAAAGAATACCTACCCTGAGGTATATACCGGGGAGATCGATTCAATCTTAGAGGCAGAGCAAAAGCCTCACTAACATGTGAGTACGGTTTTAAAGAGATGAGCGTTGGTACCGTGTTAGCCGTAGAAATACAGGAGGCAAATATAGTTTTTGATACCTTTTATTGGATAACTAAGCACATTTTAGAATGCAAGCTTTCAAGACCTTAGGTCACTTCCTCAGGCATGCCTGAGGAAGAGACCTAAGGTCTTGAAAGCTTGCATTCTAGATCTGCTTAGTTAGCCAATAAAAGGTATCAAAAACTATATTTGCCTCCGGTTTTAAAGAGAGCACGTTGGTGAAGGTAGAGGTCAAGATTTGAAATTTAATGTACTACACTCAGAGGAATCTTCTATGCCAGCTGTTTTCTTTTCTCTTTGTGCTATAGACTGTGATTTGTGGGACGTCCAGACCTACAGAGCCTGAGCAGAACATCAGAGTGGTCTTTTGTTCCCCGGAAAGGACTAATTTTATATATCTAGCCAAATATATTTTATTGTTAATATTGTTCTATATATAATTTGCTCTCTATGTATAGGTTTTAAGTTGTGTTTGGGGGTGAAATTCAGGCTATTTCAAGTACATATATTGTTTAACCCCTTAAGGACCCATGACCTGGTGCCAGGACCGTCATGGGAAAACTTCCCTAAAGGACCCATGATGGTCCTGGCACATCATGGATTTCAGGGCTCCTTGCATGGCTGCACGCAGTTCGGGGAGCCCTGAAACGGACTGGCAAAAAATAAATTTAAAAAATGCTTAAGTGTTCCTTAAGTGCCAGCTGCATGTGCCAGCAGCCGGTCCTTAAGGGGTTAATAAACAAAAACACAGTAAGGGTGTTTAACCCCTTAAGCACTTAAGGACCACGTGCAGCCATGCGAGAAGCCCTGAATTCCATGACTTAAATGTAGTTCCTTGGTCTTTTAGGGACATCCACCTCATGACGTACATGTTATATCATGCTTTTTTGTGACTTTAACTATTGAAGTGCCAGAAGGGTACTAAGTGCAATGTGCAGCATACCCCTCTGGCACTAAAAGGGTTAAATGTTGTATAGCATTTAGTACGGCAGAGTTTGTTTATATTAGTCCTGGGGAAACAGCAACAGGTCAGTCTTTCAAGATATTTCTCTTTAATCACAGTTGAGTAATTAGTTGCTCAGTCATAGTGATTGACCTGCCTGTGTTTAACCCTTTGAGTGCCAGAGGGGTACACAACGCATTGCAAAGCAAAGCATTGAGTACCCCTTTGGCACTCAAAGGGTTAATTCGGGCTATTCTGAAAATCAGTTGTTTTTTTTTTTTTTGTTTTGTCCTGAGGACTGAAGCTGATTATCACTGTAGTACAGTAAAACAGCTTGTTTAAAGTGGAACTGTCTCCTTAAAACATTTAGGCAATTTTAAAACATCTTGCAAATGCAACGTCACATCCACTTATGCACCATTAAAACTAACAGAGTTAAAAAATACCTGCTTACATGTGATCAAGGGAGCTTTCATAGTTGCTGTGTAGGAGATACCTGCCCTCATTGATAGAGAAACCCACTGAGGGGAGATGCACTAAGGACTGACATTATGGCAATGTGCATCTGGCAATGTAAGATGAACACATCACCTTGAACATAAAGATGGACATCACCATATGCACTAAGCATTAGGGATGCAAGAAGAGTGGATTGAATACAATCATTACCATATTATACTGTTTAACTGCTGGCAGTGTAGAAGTGATGTCCTCCCTTGCTTATCATCACAAGTCTGATAGTCCTGAAGCCTGCGTGAATTCTCTCTGTTCCCCCA
Organism: Rhinophrynus dorsalis; assembly: GCA_037306005.1. Classification (NCBI taxonomy): domain Eukaryota; kingdom Metazoa; phylum Chordata; class Amphibia; order Anura; family Rhinophrynidae; genus Rhinophrynus; species Rhinophrynus dorsalis. The sequence goes on from CM074721.1 coordinate 201,592,087, forward strand.
CTGTGGGAGCGGAGAAGATGTGCTCAGACTTCAGCACCACAAACAGCACTACAAACCCTTTCAGTGCCATAGGGATGTGCATTGCATACTCCAGTGGCACTGAAAGGAGAATAAAGTTGTGTAATATTCTTGATGTACTACACCTGTGGGCATTTTATTATTGTACTGCAATCTGTTCTCTTTACTACAATTATTTCTCAAAAAATGGATTACGTGGTCTTTTTAACTTTATTCCCTTAACCCTTTGAGTGCCAGAGGGGTACGCAACACATCTCCTGTTCAACTGACTCTTTCCCCAGACTCCACCAACACAGACACCATCATACCCCTATTATACTATTCCTGTGGGAAATAAAATAATATTTGCTATGTGTTCTGTGTAAAATCAATGTTCCCATTGATTTCAATGGAATGAGCTAGGAGAAAAAAGGCTGATTTTGGTTTGAGGTGAAAATCTTCACCTATCCCTAGTTAAAAGCACCGTTTAAATAAATGTTGGATTTTATTTGCATTCGGATTGCTGCAGTAGTCTTAGTACATGAGCGTTTGTCAGGGTGATGTACTAATATGCTAAACCAGGTGCTGAAACCAATTTCATAGTCCTATTCAATTCGCTAAGCTACTTACACCTAAAATTATCCTATTAATGCCCTCATGTCAAGGAGAGAGAAATTAGAAAATATCTGGGCATTTCAAGGTTTCCATACTTCTGAACCTTGTTTTACATTGTGTATGAAACAAGGCACAGAGGAACTGGTGTAACATTTATCCATTTCCTGTGTGCATTGGGTGAGGGGGTTCAGAGCTTTAAAGCATTAAACTCTTATCAGTGGTAGAGTGTGAACGTTGGTATGCGCTAAAGCAGCCACACCATAAATGGGCAACATAAGGCCCTCCACCTATTGCTAGATTATAAATCCCATTATTCTCTACCAGCCTTAGTACTCTGGGAAATTATAGGCTGTATAATCTAACAACAGCTGAAGGACCTCATGTTTCCTACCCCTGAATCATACTCTTGTGCATACCCTGAAATGTAGCCACCGAAGTTGGAGGCGGTTTCCCCATTTTGTTGATGTTTTATTGCAAGGCCCTTAAACCGTTAAGGACCAGCGGTCCTGGGACATTTCCGTCCCATAAAGACAGTTTTGATATTTGCCGACGTGCCGGTACGTGACCTGCTGCGTGTATCAGCGCGCCGCATTGGGGCCTGAAAGAGATCGCTCCAGTCTTGGAATAGTCAATTTTAGGCCCCATTTTTACTTACAGCACTCCAGGTGGAGCGCTGTAAGTAAAATGTATGTGACGTACTATGACCGTCATTGGTTCTTAAGTATTTAAGAAGCATGACGGTCACAGTACATCATATAGTCCTTAAGGGGTTAAACCCTAACTAGAAAATGCAGTCATCCTGGGACCTCCTGCAGTTGATTAAAGCAGAATAAGATAAGCTCCAAAGAGACTTAATACATTTACTCTGTAACCACAATACAGTGGTTGTGTCCAGGTGTGAATGTCACCATCATCATTAGGCCCAAGGTCACATTACATAACGTATATAGGTTGCCCAAGAAGATAATCCATCCTGGCATCTCCCCAAGGGATAATCATCACTAATAATAAAAGGCCAGATGTATGTTTGCACAATGCAGTCATGCACAGTAGAGACTACCTGAACGCAGTCATGTGCAGAAGAGGCTGCTTGAACGCAGTCATGCTCAGTAGAGACTGCCTGAATGCAGGCTTTGTCCAGTGCAGTCATACACAGTAGACACTGCCCGAACGCACTGACTTTAGCCCCTGTTCATGGACTTTTACACTAGTAAATATATATTCTTGTTGACTGCACACTGTGTAAAGGGTAACTGCTGTTCACTATAGTGGAAACTACCTCCAGATCTCCTAGTACAGCATAGTAACAGAGTGTTGTCGAGCAATTATATGTATAAATAAAACTTTAGCCAATTTGCTGATATAATCCCTGAATGTCTGATTTAGTCAACAAAATGATGAAAAACAGTGACAAAAATGTTTATGTTAACTGTCAAGAGGAAGCAGGAAATGATGAAGACATTTTCTTTAGCTTTAAACCTATGCCACTGGGTATATTTCATTGTAGAAACTTGTCACATTATGATCATTGATTTTGAATGATAGCCAACTGGGTCCTTGGAACACAGCCAGAATGACAGGCACCTCATTTGTAGACTGACCTTATCTGGAATAGTGCTGTATGTGAGCTCCAGTTATTCGATGCAGATACACTGACAGCCACGTTTACAGTGTATTCACTTTATCATATTTACCAGTAGTAAATGTATCTGTCACAAGTCTATTTTATTATACTTTGGAGACTGGGGAGTTGTGCATTATTAGACATGGATTATTGTTAGTTCTGTCCTCTGAGTATGATTAAACCCTTCATTAGTGAAGTTGTGCTGCTTAATTGCACTGCCAAGTAATGGTGCGATTTGTAAAAATGTAACTTTGGAAGAGTGAAGGCTTTTAAGCTAGATTGAATTTGATGGAAATGGTCACTTGAGGATTTTGAAAATGTCTATAAATGTCTTAAGCACCACATAGAGGTTCATCAGTTACGGAAACACATGAACAGTTATGTTGTAATACTTTGATTCCATTGTTAACCCCTTCATGTCCACTGACGTGCCAGGACCGTCACGGCTGTCCAGAACGTAAGGACTGAAAGACCAGAGCAATCTCTTTCAGTCCCCCATTCAACGTGCCGGCACACGTGATCAGTCACGTGGCCCGGCACTTCAATCTCTTCTATTTGGTCCTTAGAGGGCTACACACCCAGGGACCGCTGGTCCTTAATCCCTTAAGGACCATCCACGCACGCATGAGGTGGTCACCTAAGGACCACGGAGCATTTTTTTTTCACAATTCGATTCCAGACTCCCCGAATGGCGTGCAGCCGCGCTGGGAGTCCGGAATTCCATGACGGTCCTGGACCGTCATGGGTCCTTAAGGGTTTAAGGAGTTAATATACTAAGACAGGAGTGTTTACGTTTGGTCCTCAACAGTCCAGGATGTAAGAATTTCCCTGTCTGAGTACTAGGTGGCTAATAAAAATGAATGCAGAATCAATTAACTTACTTGTGCTTAATCAGGGAAATCCTTACATTCTGGTAATGGGTAGCCCTTGAGGATCAAACTTGAACAGCGATGTACTAAGGGTTGTACTCATAAAGCTAAGCAGCAGCAGCAGTTCTGGAGTCAACCAACTGTACAGAGGGGAGAAATTTATTAAAATTGGGGTTTAAAATTTGGAGACCTCTTTGCTATTCAAGGGGTAAAAAGCCCCATTTGAAAAAACTGAGACACTGGATTTTTTTAATTTGTCCCCTCTGGTGCAATTGGTGTGCTTTAGAATCACTCATCTTTACTTATTGAATACAGCCCTAAGTTTTTATAATAGCACCTTGACTAATATTAGTCCAGACTCTGTTGGTGTACAATATTTGTTTTCTAATAGTCTAAACATGTACTATTGAATTAACCTTTGAGTGCCAAAGGGGTATCTAATGCATTACAAAACAATGTGGTGGATACCTTTCTTGGTTTAAGATGCATACAGTGTATACAGCTTTTCTCCTCTACATTCACAACACCTCCTATCCTATATAATAAAAAGCTAGCAATGTTTGTCAGAAGCCGTCATGCGCAGTAGAGACTGCCCGCGTTCAGGCAGTCTCTACTGTGCATGACTGCTTCGCGTGGAGCAGTGAGGCGGCGTCAGTATGCAGAGCAGGACCGGAGCAATGAGGTGGCGTCAGTACGCAGAGCAGGACCGGAGCAGTGAGATGGCGTCAGTACACAGAGCAGGACTGGAGCAGTGAGGCAGCAGCAGTACACAGAGCAGGACTGGAGCAGTGAGGTAGTGTCATACGCAGAGCAGGACTGGAGCAGTGAGTTATCACCAGGACCTTGGCCCGTGTACACGGGCTTTTACACCAGTATAGGAATAAACAGACACTGGAACTGATGTGCTTAGATAAAGTGTTCTGTTTTAGGGACAAATCTAAATTCCCATTGATTGAAATGTGACTTTTTAACCCCTTGAAAGCTAGAGACAAGAGAGGTGTCCAGCACATTACTTTTCAATGTGTTGGACACCTCTGTAACATTCAAGGGGTTAAAATCTCAATTTCAGTCAATGGAAATTTGGGGTATTTTTATCTGTTCCAAATAGTGCAGTTGGTTTTGATATTTAGTAATATTAATCCCAATTTCTTATTGGTGATTCCTCTTCCTAGCAGGACATGCATGCTTCTCCCTCACTCTTTGCTTTTTAACCCTTTGAATGGCAGAAAGGTGTCCAATGCATTGCTCCACAATGCACTGGACACCTCTCTGGCACTCAAATGTTTACAATTGCCCTAGTGCTCTACTGGTCTCCTAGAGACAGCACACCCCTTTCATGGAGGGATTATGCATGCCTTGGGTAGAAGTGCAGAAAATGAGTGGAGCAGGGAGTGCAGAGTTGGGCATGAACTACCAATAAAGATGTTGTGTCAAGCACCCTCATACAGGACAACTTCAGACACCCAACTAACATTTAAGGCTGCCCTACAGAGGAATGAGAACTACGATGATACTGAAAGATAATGGCTTCCTTTTCTCTGAAATAGACAGATCAATAGAGTGTTTTTTATCGTCTTACATAGTTGGTAGGCATGGTTTAATAACCATATTGTTGTATTAATTATACAATTTAGGGGCTAGCTAACAGGTGTTGTATCCCTACAAAGAGAGCTTTACCTATAAGAATAGTCTGTTCTTAATTTCTTTAACAGAAGGTCTTACCTAGGTAGATATCCTTCAAACAGCATTCTGATTAGGCAAATACAAAACTTTTTGCTTAAAAAACAGCACTTCCTGAGAAAGGCACATTTTCTCTTCTTTTTTCATTGTATTGAAATCAACTATAATAATGTAGCCCCTCATGTGAAGAGTTTCACCCATTTACAATATGATAAAGTGTTAAAAAAAGGTGTGTTAGTTTATAGTATGTTGTCAGTCTGTGCTTGGGAGAAAGAGAGAGAGAGAAAGCTGATAACATTTTGATGTTAGCTAGTATAGGCAGACAGGTAAAGAGAGGGAGTTGGAGTTAATTAAAAGGAATGTTGGTGGTAACCAGTTATTTGCTGGGTGTGGGTGTGGTGTTAAATATATGAACAGCCAAAACACTTTTTGAATAACCGTGATAGGCAGGTGACCCAGGTTCTGAGTTAAGATGGCTGAGCCTCAGAATCTACTGAGACTGGGTGATATAAAGCAGACCGACATGTACAACAAACATTCAAGACAGACAAGTACAACTGCAAATACTATGTGCACTCAGTACTATATAAACAAGAACAAGAAATACAAACATTTTCTGTGGAGTGGTGGTGATGAGCTCCTGCACCAGCTGATGTACAAAGCACTGTATTCTTTATTGCAAGTTGCTGATTCTGAAGCTGGCATGGCTAGCCTCTACTGTACTGTAATCATACATTTAGAGACATACAGGCAAGGAGGAGAAGATGAGGTTGCTTGTGGTTCCAGGGAGTCTGAGTATGATTACTTTGTAGACAGCAACAGACAGGGACATATATTCCATCTGATGCAAAACCACAGGGCTGATTGGGAGACAAACCAGCAACATAGCAGAGGTGAGAAGACTAGCAGCAGTAGGCGTACTCCTTAAAGTCCACTGGGCCAACAGACAGTAGGACATTTTCCTCTTAAAAATAAAACCCACATCTCTTACTGCAGATTTTGTTAATTGCAGGTGACAAAAGTTCCCACAAGTGGCAGATCTGTCTCCACCACCTTCATTAGTAGTAGTCATGTGTTGCATCCAATGACATATTACATGCTGCAGTTATTTTCCAAGGATGACTATGACAAAGTTGTAGAGGAGCTGATTAGAGTGGTGAGCAAAGGGCTACAAATCTCATATAGCAAAAACTTTTCCCTGGCCACAAATGTCTGGACAAGTAGTCACAGTAAAGATTATATGACTGTCACCTCTCAATGGGTACCTTTCCATCACTGGCCATCAGCATGCAGCAGTAGCTGATCACGATCAATACTGATAATGGTAGTAAATGCCAGCTGCATTGGCATGACACTTAATGCATGCAGAGCTTTTGAGAGACAATCCCATAAAAATGTAGCTGGTCATTGATTAGTCTTTTGTGCCCCACTCTAACTGTTACTTTATTCCATTCAGAGAATTCTCAAAGAAATGCTAAATATCGCCTGTAAAATCTGTACACATTTTAGCTGGTCCTACAGTGCTCGCAATGCATTATATCCAGTGCAACAGCACAACCACATGCCCCATCACGAGTATATAATGAAGGTCCCTACCAGGTGGAATTGCACAATAAACTTGCTGAAGCTTTTGTATGAGCATAACAACATTTTCTTTATCACCTTGTGAAAGACAGCTAATGTGTGACATATGTGAGCTCCTGATACATTTTGAAGAAGACACATTGTTGGTTAGTTGTGCCAGTGAAAGTATCAGTGAGATACCTTGACTAATATATTTATTACTGAAAAAACATTAGGAGCATGTCAACACAGACATGGCCCAGCTGGTGAATCACATCCTTAGAGCAGGATCCTTGCATAGTTTCCTTAAAGGGATAGTAATTAGAGATGAGCGAGCACCCCGATGCTCGGGTGCTCGGGTGCTCTGACCGAGCACCGCCGGAGGCTCGAGTGCTCGGCCGAGCACCCGAGCCCCATTCAATTGAATGGGGCGACACGAGCATTACACCAGGCACCCCCTGCTCTGATGAGGGGAGGGTGCCTGGTCAATGCCCCCCTTCATCTCCGCAATGTCCCCCTTCATCTCCGCAATGTCCCCCTTCATCTCCTCTATGCCCCTCTTCCACAATGTCCCCCTTCATCTCCGCTATGCCCCTCTTCCACAATGTTCCCCTTCATTTCCTCTATGGCATAGAGGAGATGAAGGGGGACATTGTGGAAGAGGGGCATAGCGGAGATGAAGGGGGACATTGTGGAAGAGGGGCATAGAGGAGATGAAGGGGGACATTGTGGAAGAGGGGCATAGCGGAGATGAAGGGGGACATTGTGGAAGAGGGGCATAGACTCTATGCCCCTCTTCCACAATGTCCCCCTTCATCTCCGCTATGCCCCTCTTCCACAATGTCCCCCTTCATCTCCACACTGTCCCCCTTCATCTCCGCAATGCCCCCTTCATCTCCTCAATGCCCCCGTACCTCCAGTCCCTGGTGGTCCAGCGGAGCGTCTTCAGATCTGTGCCTCCTCCGGCACAGATCCCCGCCACCCGAACACGGCGGGTGAGCACATGGTGGTACTCGACGAGTACCGCCATGTGCCGAGCAGAGCGATGCTCGAGCCGATCCGAGCATCGGCCGAGCACGCTCGCTCAACACTAATAGTAATGTTTCATAATAAAAGCAGCTCTAATTAATCATCATTGTATTTGGACCTTGGAGAATGTTATTTCATTTCTGTCAGAGTTGTAGTTCAAGAGTAATTCAATGCCAAAATATCCCCCCCCGTCCCTTTTACTGATATAATACTGCTCAGCCAGAGCAGAAGAGAAGTGCCCAGGTAGATTGCAGAGAGGGACAATCTTCAATTAAGATAAGGGAAAAACCTGAAAAACTTGTCAAGGGGGGCAGGGCTTTCATTGTTCTCATAGAAAGAAGATTGTCCACTGCTGTTATCTGTCTGGTCTATGGACTGGATTCCACATCTGAGAAGAGCAGTGTTACACTAGGTAAAAGGGGCGGGAGGGGGAAACTTTATCCTTCAATTACTCTTAAACCACAACTCTGACATTATTGAAATAACATTCTCCATGGCCCAAATACTATGAAGATTAATTGGAGCTGTTGTTTTTGTGAAACATTACTGTCCCTTTAAAAACAATGAGGAGTACATTCTTGATACATAGCTGCGGCCCCGCTTTAAACATAACATTTCTAAAATTGTGTAAAGTGATGAGCATAGCACTCTAAGTAATAAGATTCTGAGAAGGTGTATAAACAAATCCCACAGACTGAGTGGTAGATTGCATTGTGGAAGATAAACAAGAGACAAAACTACTAGAAAAAATAGTGAAAAGGATTGGGTAAAGAATTATATTCATTATATGGATCACAACTGAGTTGTATAATATTTTTACTTAAGCAAAGCTGTTATATCTCTCTTACCTGTTTTTTTATGTTTATGACACTTCATATGCTTTATATGACTATTATGCCTACTTCTTTCAATAATGCTGTTTTAAAACAAAAAAAATATATACTCTCAGCATCAGCAACATCACAAGAATTTGCAGAACACATGTTATCATCACAAAAAGCTATTAACTTGCCTCAGCAGTGGCAGTCTTAATATTTGTAGTGGTGGTGGTGTTTGCACTGGCATAATTCTATAGGACGTGCTCCCAGAATATTGGCTGATAACTGATGCACATGAACACTTCCTATATTTAAGGAGTGGCTTTTAGAATAATTATGCCTATGACAAAATGAAGACTCACTTGAGTACTGGAAAACAAAACAGTGTGAGTCCAGCATACTGCTGTGGAAATCCTTAATTGCCCACCAGCAAGCATGCAGTCAGAGACGGTTTCCAGCACAGTAATTAATGAGTGTAGGACACATCCATCTAACATCATTGCAAGTAGCCTTACATGTTTAAAATGAACTATAATTTAATACCATATAGGTATGTAGCACAAGTGAAAAAAAACACTGAAGACAGGGTATGTAGTGTTAGTAACCACAATGAGGTGGAGGGGAAATTTGCACAGTTGCCATCTTTTATGAGACAAATGCTAAGTTCACTGTAGAATGAATTACAAATATTACACAATGTTATCCATTGACCACAATCCTTCTCGTCCTATTTCCCCGTGAAATCAAAGCAGAGCATGAGGAAATTTTCTGTAGGGGCAGAGACTGTGTTCCTATTATCATCAACTGCAAAGTGCACACCATGAAAAGGTTATAGAGAGGGGAAAGGAAGGCTCACACCTTGCCATTTCTGCTCTAATTAAGCACAACTAAAACAACTAGTCCACCCTGAGATTCATGTTGTAAATGTTAAATGATTATCCAAGAAAATATTAGGTGCCAGTACTGTCACCACTACCCCTTGTTTATCCTCAGCAAATGCCATAACAACATGCCTCAAAATCCCACACTGAAATTCATATTCTTCAGAGACTAATACCATGCAGCAGGATACATCTACAGACATTCCATCCCCCCAGCAGAATAGGTTTCGCAGATGACAGGGAGGGTAAATTATGTGTATTAATTGTTTTGTAATGAGTATGACCCATTGGACGTTAGACATTCACCACCACTACTACCAGTCATTTTTTCTTGTCAGGAATCAGTCTGCCATTGGGCTACTCTAAGTCCTACTTCTTATATTGTTTTTCAAGGCTTCAGTTGCCATATATAAAAAATATACAATAAAACTGGTGAGCACTTCCTTACTTATCAATAGTGTTCAAATAGTTACATGTACTTTTGTGTAATTAAGAGAATTGCATAGACTATATTTAGCTACATATACAGAAAGTAAAAAAACATATTAACATAGTTGATAAAGCTGAAAAAAGACATGCGCACATCAAGTTTAGCCCATGCCGTCACACCTATTGACTCCTGTGGAGGTCATGAGACCAGGTGACCGGGACCCTAGCAGCATTATGACAAAGAGAGAGAGCTATACTGAGGTGTCTACTGAGTACAGGTTCAACTCTTTGGATTATTGGTGACTTTGAACATTTTACGTAGCACTCCGGATGTGGTGAGGGGATAGCTATATAGAGAGAGAGAAACCACCCACCTTTCTGTCTGAAGTAACAACTCTATGCCATCTATCATTTAGCCTGTTCTCAATCCATGTACAGATATCACCTCCCAAACAGAAGCCTTTAAATTTTGCAGTAACCTGTTGTGAGGCACTGTATCAAAGTGTACTGAATCAACAGCAGTTCCCTTGTCCAAATTACTACTTACCATTTAGTAAAATGCAAGTAAATTAGTCTCACATGATCTATTCTTCATAAAACCATGCTGGTGCCTACTAATAATATTGTTTGTCTTTGCATAGTTATGAATATTGTCAGTTAGTAACCCTTCTAATATCTTACACACTATAGAAGTCAAGCTCTTAGGTCTATAATTTGCTGGTTTGGATCTTGACCCATTTTTTGAATAATGGTACTACATCAGTTTTCCTCTAATCTCAAGGCACTATGCATGATGAAAGAGAATCAATAAATATTAAATGTAATGGTTTAGCCATTACTGAACTAAGTTCTTTACGTACCCTTGGATGTATGACATCAGGTCCAGATGCTTTATTAACTATAATCTTTCCCAATCTCTTTTGGACTTTGCCCTCAGTAAGCCATGTACATGATGGAGAAATTCTGTGATTTTGTCCGTTTGACCATACCCTGTCATTGTTGCTTCATTTGTATATATAGAAGAAAATAATGTGTTTAAGGTGTCAGCCATAGCCTTATCCTACCTAACCATTTCACACGTCTCAGCCTTAAGAGGACCAATATCAACCTTAATATTCTTAGCTGTTTATATACTTGTAGAATTGACTGCCAGGTCATATGTATCATCTCACCAGGTTTCAGACACACCAATTAGATCATACTGCTCATACAATGCAATCAGTTCCAGTTTCCCCTTCTTACCAGTTAGATTACAAGCATTTAAATGCTTAAATTTTATGTTATTTCCATTCTTCAAATTTGCGCTCTTTGAAATATATATTTGCTTTTTATCAGTCTGTAACATTGGCCCTTCCCTATCAGATGAACTAGCCTATCCCCCATCTCTACCCCCATGCCCCTTCTCTAATCCCATTCCCTCATTTACACTATCTTTTCCATCCTGTGTTGCATCACTCTCTCCTCCCATTAGCTAGTTTAAACTCTGCACATCAAATCCTAGCTTTTACTAATACATAACATATGACCTACATGTTTGTGGCCATAAACAGGTGTAGCTTGCCTGCCAATGTCAAGGCTCCATATGTTGTGCACATCCCTATCTGTTTCAAATTGAACAAATGACTAGTGTGATGCAATTAAAGAGCAATGATACTATCTTATCTTCACTATGAGTAAAACCCTAGTGATGTTGGTGGGAAAGATACACATGGTTTTGGCCACAAACATGTAAGTATACCTCTCTGTTTATTATCTGTTGTAGGACATGAGTTATTTACTGGTAAAGGTTAGGATTTAATGCACAGACATTTTCTTTTACCTTGCCTTATAGTGGAACTTTCACCTTGTTAATATTGCCCCCCAATCCATTCTTAATGTAGCGATAGGTAAAGCCTTACTGTTATTTTAATGAAATGTCCGCGTTACTAAGGAAAGTCTCTTCTTCTGTAGGCATCTAGTAGACAACAGCTCAGACATCTTAGAGGTAAGAGACCTCTGAGTCTGCGCTGTATGTCCCGTGCTCTGCACAGATTGGTGGTGACTTACTTCCGTTACCTTAAGGTAACGGAAGTTGCTGAAGGTGCAGGTGCACACAGCTTCTCTTGTAAGCTCTGTGCCCTGGATGCCTACTGAAGACGTTTGTTTTCCTTAATAATGCGGACTTTTACATCATAATAACAGTAAGGCTTTACCTATCGCTACATTAGGATTGGGGGGCAATATTAACAATGTGAAAGTTCTTCTTTAAGTCGGGTCATAGTGCTAATAATGTTTTCAAGGCTTATATTGCCATTAAACACATCCTGCTATCAAATTTTACTTTTAATGTGGCTTTCTCCACCTTAGCACTCACAATGCATTAGGAATTCTTGTTGACATAGAGTGTAGAGGCAGAAATTGGCAAAGCTCCCACATGAATATTATTGAAAGTAGTAAAAGGAAGAAATTTGTGTGATTTTTTTGTGAAAAAGAAGAAAAATTCCAATGAAGAAAAGAGGGACATTTTGTCCATTCCTTATTCTGATATACCTATTTAGTTTGCCTTTGCTTTTATTTATTTATTTATTTATTTTTATTTTTTTATTTATTTTGCATTGGAACTTTGTTGTATTTTCTAGCTGGTCACTTTCATTGCAGTGTAATTCCCTTATATGGCTCTGCTGAATGTGGAAAGACATTTATATATTTTGTCTTTTTTAGATGGGAATTTTATTCAGAGTGCTAACTTATCCTTATTTTAAGAAGACTTCATCATCGTGTATTCTTAAAGGGTCAAATAAGAATTGCAATTTATGAATACACACAGGTTATAACTAAATCTTCTCGAAAAAACTCTACTAAAACCTTTTGTTAAAAAAAAGAAGAGGTCAATACAAGAATCACTGTGGTGAGCTATTCATTCCAAGGTCTGGGGACATCCCTTGATATTAGAGGAAAGGAGGTTTAGACTTCAGCAGAGGAAGGGTTTTTTTACAGTAAGGTCTGTTAAGTTGTGGAATTCCTTGCCCAAGGAGATGGTTATGGCAGACACAATATATACATTTAAAGGGTCAGTAATGTCCCTTAAAAAAATATTTAGAGTTAGGTAGTGATTAAAAAAAGAAACTAACTGCCACAAACCCTATCTCTCAAATCACTACTGTTTGAGAGATATAGGGATTCAAAATTCCCCCCTCCCTCCTAGATGCTGACAGCAGGAGATCCCGGTCCAGGGACCAGCAGGAGGCTCTGCAGCAGAGCCAAAATCTCTTTACTTAAAAATAATTAATTAATTGGAAATGTCTACAAAGTGTGCTTGCAAACCAGGCACAGTTTGCAAACCATTCCAATGAATGAATTATTTTTAAGTAACGCGATTCCGGCTCTTCCGCAGTGCCTCCTCGAGTTGTATGACTTGAATCTCCTGCTTGCAGCTTTACAGCTGACATCAGGAAAAGGGGAGGCAGGAACTTTGAATTCCTATATTTCTTAAAAGGATAGTAATACTTCGTTTTATTTTATTTTGTAGGCATTAAAAAAAACATGAAGAACGATATAAGTCTTATCTCTCAAACCTTTATGGTTTGAGAAATATTCACAAGCAAAGTTTCCCCTCCTGACCCTTTTACCTAGTGTAAGCCATCTCTTCTCAGATGTGGAATGCAGTCCATAGACCAGACAGATAACAGCAGGGGACAATCTTCTTCCTATGAGAACAATGAAAGCCCTGCCCCCCTTGACAAGTTTTTCAGGTTTTTCCCTTATCTTAATTGAAGATTGTCCCTCTCTGCAATCTACCTGGGCACCTCCCTTCTGCTCTGGCTGAACAGTGTTACATCAGTAAAAGGGGCGGGAGGGGGATACTTTGTCACTGAACTACAACTCTGACAGAATTGAAATAACAGTTTCCAAAATCCAAATACTATGATGATTAATTGGAGCCGCTTTTATTATGAAACATTACTATCCCTTTAAACCATAGTGGTTTGAGAAATAGGGTTTGTTGCAATTAGTTTCTTTTTTTAATCACTAACGCTAAATATTTTTTATGGGACATTACTTTCCCTTTAAGAGAAGATTATATACATTTCTTTCAAAAGGGAACATACAGGGTTACATTGAATATTAGTAGGCAAATCAGGAAGGTCTGATAAATGACTAACGTATTTGGTAGCAAGATAGCTGTACAATTCTCAAGTAACTATGGTATGAGGCAAAGGTTGAATTTGGTGGACTGTCTTTATTCAACCTAATTTACTGTATTACTGTGTTAGAACTCTGAAATAAATTTCCCATAAGGGAAAGGTTATAGATTTGTTGAATAGCTTCCCATTGGAATTTGTAAGGGCTAACACAGTAAAGGAATTAAACAATTCCTGGAATAGAAATGTGTATTATGGAAACTATGTAAGACTGTGCATTTCAACTGGATTAAAAAATGGGCAGACTGGATGGACCACCTGGTTCTTATCTACCATCAAACATATATTTCTATGTTTCTATAGTGTTTATATCTATTATGTATTAGGTGGAAGTGTGAAGTAATTAATAATGTCAAATGATGATCTATAAGTACATTCAACTGATGATGCAATACAAATAGTATATAAATGGGTGCCATGGACTTTAATACTAAGGACTCTTACCTACTAAGTAATCTTGTTAAACAAATTAAAATGAGATAACTTAAGAAAAATAGGAAAACTGTTCTTTAAGAGAGAGACAACTTTCTCTCTAAAATCTCAGTATAGTTTATACATTCAAAATTAGCCCTTTAAGGACAAAAAGCTTATGCAGCTCATTGTATCGCAAGGTGTTGCACACCTCTCTGGACCTGAAGGGATAGCTACTTTCTAAATTAATACTCAGCAATTAAGGTGCACAGTGGGAGGTGTTTATACAAATGAATAATATCTTTGTATTTTAGAGATAAGGGTTGTGAAAAGATAGGACTCATTTAAAAAAATGTTCAAGGCCAATACAAGCATCTCTCTTGGAAATTAGCTGAGCAAAAAAACAAGAGCTCATCCATAAAGACTACATGAAAGGCATTTTAGACTGAAACAAAGGCAGGGATTTTCAACAGTGCTGGTGGTAAACTTGTGGAATCCCTTGCCTTGTGAGGTGGTGTTTGTAGATACTGTAGATGCTTTCAAGAAAGTATTGTATATTTTTATTGCTCAGAACAATATTATAATTTGTGACAGTATCAATACAGAAAAGATGTTGATCCAGCATGATCAGGCTGCCTTTTCGAGTCAGGAAGGCATTTTTTACCCACTAGGTCACTAAATTGGAAATGCCCTAAATTGTTTTTTTTTTTTTCCTTTTTCTGGATCAATAAGACTAATATGGAAATGGTGAAATTAGTGGATGTATTTTTTAAAAACTATGTTACTATATTTCTTAAAAGGGTAATGATGAGTTACAATATATGAATACATCTATCTACACATTCAGGAAGACCTGAATGCATGTGTAAAACTTTGAAAAAAATTAAAGTATATTCAAGTCCTGTGAGTGCTTCCTTCTTTATATTATTTGACATATTTTAGCCTCAGCATAGCATTCAGGCATCACAACCCGGTGAGATAGCTCAGTTAATGTACCAGCTGTGGGAAATCTGCTCAGACCTCAGGGTTGCAGGCTGGGCCAAATATCTGCCAACTCATACTGGATCAGAGTGGCAGATTATGGTCCAAACTCTCAGCTTGCTGAGGAGGCCTTCACCTTGCAGTGGATTGACAATGGCTGCAATAAATATATATATCCTATATAATAATTCGCTAATTTGTGTGTAACGCATGACATGCGCAGTAGACACTGCTGCGCGTGCTGCAGTCATGCGCAGTAGAGACTGACCGCGCCACGGCTGATACAGAGCTGGGTGCTCCGAAGGAGCGTACAGCTCTGTATCAGCCGCGGCGCGGGCAGTCTCCACTGCGCGTGACTGCCCCGCGACTGGGTGACAGTGGCACTGTGGCCCGTGTAACGGGCTCTGCAACTAGTACATATATATATATATATATATATATATATATATATATATATATATATATATATATACTGTATATGTGTATATATATATATATATATATATATATATATATATATATGCACACATACAGGGCTCAAAATTTCAACTCGCCACTAGCCAATGGTGAGTGAAAATTTAGCCCTGGCGAGTAGAAATTCAGCCCTGGTGGGTATGCTATAGCTTGCAGTGACGAGTAACTTTTCAGGTCGGGCTAGTAGCAAAGGACTTCAACCTTTAAGCCCTAAATATATATATATATATATATATATATATATATATATATATATAATTTAGGGTGCTCTCTCAAAACATATGAAAATAAAATGCCTGGGAGCAGATATAATAAAGACCAGATATACTTTTAATAACTGCATTCACAGGTCTTGAAAAACAATAAACAGACTGTATGTGTGTGCATGTGTGTAACTATTTATTGCCCCTTTAAGAAACTTGTATTTAACACCTTATGTGTTATACTTATGAATGCAGAAATACATCCAGCTGTCTCTAACATCCCGATGTCTATAGAAAAGCGTAGTAGTCTGAATAAAATGTCCCCCAATTATAGTAAATATTAATTTTAACTAACAGTATTAACCCCTTAATGACCCTTGACGGTCATAGTACATCAAGGGTCGATTTGACTTAACGACCGATGACGTACTATGACCGTCATCGAGTTCCGGCTTCCCCCATGGCTGCACGCCATTCGGGGAGTCCGTAACACAAAGGAGCAATAAAAAAAAATTGCTCCGTGATCGTCGTCCAGTCAGATCGCGGTGCGGATTCACCGGTCCTTAAGGGGTTAAACTATAAACCAATAAAACAATCATATATGAAATAAATATCAAGTCATATCTGCATTAGGTTTTTTTTGTCATTTCTAAACACTGAGAAAAGCTTCAATAAGTTTACCCAATGCCTAAGAAATGCAAATGTGTTCTTGCATTTAAATGAATGTCTAGCACCCATTTGTCATAACTATGTACTGTGGCAACCAGCATTTACACATAACAATAATAATCCCTGGGTTACTGGCAGAGCTGGCTTTCAATTTACAGGTTATAATAAATAAAACAATCTGTAGAAAAGAACTTTGTTCTGTTTTTTATCTTCCTCCGAACACTTGAATTTCTTTTGTAATTTGCATCCATTGTGTCAATATGGTTGTTTTCTTAAATCCAACTGAATAAACTGGAAATGTATAATTATTGGAACGTGAAAATCAATTATTTGATGCTTTACAAAACTCACAATAGGCCTGTGCAAAGTTCACTCATGGAATCTTTATGAAGCATGATCATACCTGAGAGCTCTCAGAGTTTGCCTCTGAGGTTCAGAGTTTTGACCCAAATCTAATGGTCTGAGAGTGAATGGCCAAATTCTTATGGTGTGTGAGTCCAGTATTATCCACTGCATGATCTGCACCAAGCAACTCATTATTTAATCTCTAAAATTAGTGCAATTTATGCCAGAAATTCAAAAGGAGAAATCCTGCTTGTTCAAACTTTGATATCTCTAAATTACTGCATGTCAAAGATTCTTTGAGGAATAATTGGAGCATTTCTATCTTAGAGCAAGTAAAAACATGTTAACTGAGGTGTAAACTGCCATGTAAGCTATTCAATTACCTGCCTACAATTGTGTATTTTAGACAGCAGCCACTAAAACACCAAACCATAGAAACGAATAGAAAGTCATACCTGCTGAGCGATTCAGTGACCTGTTCTAACATTTGCACACAGTAAAAGATAAATTTTGTGTCATACATTTTGGGCCATCAATTCACTACATCTGGAATGCACTAGATAAGATAAACCTACATAATGATAAAATTATGTATTAATAAAAGGGCGAGTAATGTAAGGAACAAAAAAAGTATATATAACGTAAATATATACCAATGTGTGTGAGAGTGTGATTAAAGGGATAGTAATACTTCGTTTTAACTTTATTTTATTTTGTAGGCATTAAAAAAGCATGAAGAATGATATAAGTCTTATCTCTCAAACCTTTATGGTTTATGAGATATTCACAAGCAAAGTTTCCCCCTCCCGCCCCTTTTGCCTACTGTAAACAATCTCTTCTCAGATGTGGAATGCAGTCCATAGACTGGACAGATAACAGAAGGGGACACTCTTATTCCTATGAAAACAATGAAATCCCTGCCCCCCTTGACAAGCTTTCAGGTTTTTCCCTTATCTTAATTGAAGATTGTCCCTCTCTACAGTCTACCTGGGCACCTCCCTTCTGCACTAGCTGAACAGTGTGACATCAGTAAAAGGGGAGGGAGGGGGACACTTTGTCATTGAATTACTCTTGAACTACAACTCTGACAGAACTGAAATTACACTCTCCAAAATCCAAATACTATGATGATTAATTAGAGCTGCTTTTATTATGAAACATTACTATCCCTTTAACAGATGTAAAAGAAGAGTGTAAGCAAATGAGACAAATACTTGAAACAATAAATATCGTGAGAGTGAGTGATGATTGAGGACAAAATAAAGAATGCTCACTTGGCTAAGGTAAATATAATGAAGGGCTTGATAAACAGAAGAAATAGTGGAATAGCATGATATACTGATAATTGAGAAGTGATTAGTATAAATAAAAAGTAAAACCACAGGGAAACAAAGGAATGACAAGATTGTTAGTGAGTAAGAGTATGATGCTAAAGGTAAGTGAAATTAATGAAAATGGGGTGTACATAATGAGATTTTATGTGTGTGAAATATGTGTTTTAAAAATAATAGTATTTACATACACACACAAATGTGCATCTGCACAGATACAGGCAATGTACACTATAAAATACAAAGTCAAAACATGAGAAAAGTAGGCTGACAGGATACCAAAAATAACAATAAAAACAGCACAACCTAAACAAAACAAAATAAAAAGTAGGGAAGGGGAGAAGCAAGAAGAGGAGGGACATAGGGTAGGGGACATCTGTATAGATGATAGTTATTTGTTCTTTGTGTTAGACTACATGTCCCAGGATTCATACATTATCACTAGTATAACAAAAAAGAGGGAAATATGAGCCTAAGGGAAGGCCTCAATCCAAGGGTACCAGTGTGGAGATACACTAAGGTGTAATAAAAATGTGATAAAGTGCAGATGACTTCTCCGATGTGATAATCTCTCCATTTCCTATGTTAATCTATGGAGCCAATGCACTGATATTTCTTCAGCTTGAGAAATAGTGCATAGGCCAACCTAGAATAACATAGGACTTTTAGAGTTTAAAATAGTGGAGAAGGTATCTTCACTTTACCTCCTATTTATCACAGCTTAATGCATAACCCTCTTGGAAGGGAGATATACTAAGGTGTGATAAAGAGGTGATATAGTGGAGATGACTTCTCCAGTGTGATAAACTCTACAAATCCAATGTTATTCTATGGAGCCAATAAACAAAGATTTCTTCAAATTGCATAGGCTCCATTGAATAACATAGGAACTGGACAGCTTATCACACTGGAAAAGTAATCTACATGTTATCAACTCTTTTTTAACTCTTTTTTCATACCTTAGTGCATAACCCACAAGCCTTTCAAGAAGGGGTCTAGGGAGGAGCAAGTTCTAGTAGAGGTGCTAGAGCAGTGGTTCTCAACCTGTGGATCGGGACCCCTTAGGGGGTCAAATGACGATTTGCCAGGGGTCGCCTAAAACCATCAGATATTTATATTTCGATTCATAATAGTAGCAAATAATAGTAGCAAAATTACAGCGATGAAGGAGCAACGAAAATAATTTTACTGTTAGGGGTCGCCATAACTTGGGACATTTTATCAAAGGGTCGCGGCAATAGAAAGGTTGAGAACCGCTGTGCTAGAGTATAATGAATATCCAATTTTGGTGAAAGGAGGTGGGAGGTCAAATACACAGAGGGTTGTACTCATATATTTCCAGTCCACCATGTCAAATGCCTTCTCAATGTCCCAAGAAGCATGAGAGAAGGGGAGATAGAGAGGCATGGTATATAATTTGCAGGGTCTTCCTGATAATGTATGTGCTGATCAGGATGGATCAGTCTGGGGGGAAAAAGGGATTAAGCTGGATAGGTAAAGATTTCATAATATAACGCTGAAATTAATAAGGGGTAAAGGTCTATAGCTTGTTCAATCAGATTAGCTGGCTTAGGTATTAGCATGATGTTAGTCTAAAATACAATGGGGAAGTAGAAACATAGTCTGATTAAAAAGGTTACTTAGATGAGGTTTATGTTTATTATTAAATATAAAACAGAAGGGGAGCAAAGAAGAGAGAAATGATGGTGTAGGACCCTTTAGTAAAGTGAATATGTGAGATATGAATGCACTTATGTATGTGGTAAACAGTAATTCATGGGTAAAAGCAAAGAGGAGTCAGCTACTTACTGTACGTTACATAGTTTTTTTTTTACTGTTTCCACATACAAGTCAGTGCAGTCCTTTGGCTTATTGCATGACCTGTTTACCGCCAAAAGTTTGTAAGTGCATAAACATTTCACATATTCCATTTATTACCCCTTTGAGTGTCAGTGAGATATCAGTACATTTTATCACAATACACTCCACTCCACTATAATTATATCTCCTTTGTTCCACATCTCAGGTTTTTGTATTGGAGGAAAGTTGTCTTTGGACAGGTAGAAGTAAAGATAAGTCAGATATACATTGAATATTCTTTTTAACCCTTACACCATTGACACACAAAGGGTTAAAAAAAATTCCAGGAGTGGTCACTGCAATACACTGTTTGTTTGTTTTTGCACTATTCTAGAATGATACCTCTTACACTTTCTGCATAAGGCCTGGTATTTTCTTGCATCTGCATGTCTGCATTATCAAAATATTAGGGTCTTCTAAATCAACTGGAGACCCCTCTAGCATTCAATGGGTTAAAAGCCTCATTGAACACAATGGAACTTTTAACTTGCTTTATGCGTAAGGCCCTAGGTTATTTTCTTGCCCCTAATGCACTAGTGGGTGCTGTAACATTTAAAAAGTCCCTTTTATTTTACTTGTGGTAAATTACAAAAGCCTTGAATGACATTTACTTGATTATTCCAGTTACAGCCCCACAAGAACATTAAGCTATTTAACAGAATAAAGTGTAACGACATGGAAAACCACTTTAGTGTCAATCTCCAAACAGTGTCAGTTTCCAAATGGAGGAAACGTGTTTACAATGTAAAGTGAGTATAAGGTCTCAATCTCTTCGACCTCACAGGCAACTGAGACATTTTTGGCAGCTGAACAGTTAAAGGGAAATGCCAATTTTGTACAAGAATAAGGACAGATAGATATTTTACGGGTTATGTGAGGCTAACTAATAACATTTTACATCTGAACAAATATTTTAACACATTAAGGCATGAATTCCTTTGTCATCTGTTGCACTCCTCTCTCTGGTCCTTAAACAGTTAATATCTTGGATTGTGTATTTTATTAAAATTGTATTATTATTTTTACAATGTTTAATGTGAACCATCAGTTAATACTATCAAAATTCCGTTCAATGAAAACTGCAGGCAGTTTGGTTTGTGTGTTGGTAGTTACTGTAAGATGTGATTACTAGTTAGGCCCATATCATGCATGAAAAAAGTATGGGCACCCAAATGGCACTCAAAGGGTTTATTTGGTGTTACACAGCAGTACTTGTTTATTTAACCATGCCAGAGGGGTGTGTAACACATTGCAAAACAATGCATTGCACTTCCCCTCCAGATCTTAAGAGGTTAAGAGATTTACATTATGTTGTCATTCAAAAAAATATATTTATCTACAAAGATACTGAAAATTAGAATTACTCATAAGAAAACTAAAACTACAGCAAAATCAATGTTTCTCTCCCTATAGCAGTGATATTTATTAAGATAAAGATAATCTTGGTGAAGGTCACCTCTTGAAACTGAGGGACTGAAACATAGATTTGATTTGTCCTTAATAAGCCAGACTTTTAGTTTGGTTTTTAGTCATGGTTTCTCACAATGTTCAGTCCCTCTTCCTCAAACTGTATCTGGACATTTAAGCATTTGAGTGCCAGTGATGTGTCCAAGGAATTGTCTTGCAATGTGTTGGTTGTCTCTCTGGCACACAAAGGGTTAATGCCTTTTGGAGAGTGTATCTCTGTATTGTTTTCCTCCCTGACATCCTGCCTGCTTTCCTGTGTGTTTTCCTATTCATTTATGTTGCTCTCACATTTAACTGCTTATTTCCCTCATCAAATAATCCTATATAATAATTCGCTAGGATGTGTGTCAGAAGCCGTCATGCGCAGTAGAGACTGTCCGGGAGCATTCTGTGCTTTCGGGCAGTCTCTACAGTGCATGACTGCGTCTGGATGCAGAGCAGGACCGGCCTCTTAACCCTTTGAATGCCAGAGGGGTACGCAAAAAAGGGTTAACATCACCTGGACCTTGGCCCGTGTAAACAGGCTTTTACACTAGTTTTTTATAAAATGAAAGTTAACTCTTGGAGTGCCAGAGGGGTACACAACACATTGCAGAGCAATGCATTTTGTACCCCTCTGGCACTCGAAGGGTTAAAACAATTACACCCCCCCCCCACCAGTGAGCGATCATACCACTTTTCTCTGTCATCACTGTATTCTAGTCTTAGGTTTAAATTAGAATGGGAGTCATACAATCAGTGAGGCTGATGTACCACGCAGAACTGGAGCAATTCTGGAACAAACCAACTGCACCAGTGGTCAAATAACCATTCAACTAATTTCCTTTGATTTAAATTGGATTTTTATCCATTTGCATTCTAGATAGGTCCTTAACACACTGCAAAGCAAAGAGTTGGAGGCTCCTCTATCATGCAAGTGTTAAAACAATTTAAGTCCCAGATTAACTCAATTAACATATTATTTGTCCCCTATGGTGGAGTTAGTTTGTTCTACAATTGCTATAGTTCTGTTTAGTACATCAGCCTCAATGATTATGAAGACACCTGAAAGAGGCGTATCTTTACTCCATTTTCTTGTACCTGCTATAAGGGAGTAGCTTACTCCAATTACATTGGATTGTGTTCATTGGTATGAAATAAAGTTATCTGGTCAATGGTACCTTGGTACATAAGTGTACCAGACACAGAGCCTATGCATTTCATAGCACTTCTTATGTGATGTACCTGGGCAATAATTCTCTGATGCTGCAGTTAAAAATAACATTTTCTCTTTCTTGTTGTTAAATAAAGTAGAATGAATACACTAGCAAAATTGCACAGGCTATATATAAACAAATACTCCAAATTATATGCTTAATAGCACAAGTGCTCTCAGGGTCATATAGGAATAAACCAACAAATGTATGGAAGGTTAGACGGTACAAGAAACCAAAATAACCAAACCAAAAGAGGACCCAAATAAAATGAGGTACACTAGGGTAACAAATATTAATAAAAAAGTGAAAAAAATGTGGCATAAAAACAATTAAAAACAAGTCTCTGGAAAGTCCAGGTAAACAGCCCATAAACCCCTAAGGGGAAGGTGCAATGGCCAAAGAAAAAAAAGTAAAGAAAATAATTCATATACAGTGTTGCCAAAATAATACAAATGTCCTAAATACAAGAACAAATGAATACAAAGCAACAAGCAAGATAATAAGTAGAACACTTATCAATAGCGATAAGCCAGATGGACACCTAAGGGCACAGTACAAGATCCATACTTTCCAGACTACATCAGCATCATCAGGATTGTAGCTGTCGGCGTGGTTTACCAGCATCTACGTGAACAGGTATCTGTAATTATTATGTTTGGGAATTTTATTTTGATTGGTTATTGGGCAATATATCAATGGCTTCCCATTTGATCCACACTACCCCTGAAGAAGCTACAACCTGTGGTGACACACGTTGGGTGCTGTACTCTGGAGAGTCTGGATCTTGTATTGTGCCTTAACCTTGCATATATTTGTTAGCTAAATAAATTAGAGCACAAGGATTATAGACACATACTGTGTAATAACAATAATGACTACACTTAAACCAATAAGCAAATCTACTGTATTCCAGAGCTTCTACTATGATGCTCTAAATGAGGTGAAAACCAATTAAAACATTAATTAATTAGATAAATAAATAACAAAATACCACTGAGTTTTATTAGTCAATTTGGAACAAGTACAGTATACAGTAATAAGATCTTTTTCATTTCAAGCTTGATATTTACAACCTCTAGCTGTGTATGGTATTGTGAGATAATTTATGTATTGTTCCATACACTGCAGATCTCTCTGGATTAGAGGGTCATGCATGTGCAGGAGACTCTACCAGTTGGTTTTTAATGGCTAACACATTACCACCCTTTACCTATATGCATGTGCAGGAGACTCTACCAGTTGGTTTTCTATGGCTAACACATTACCACCCTTTACCCATATGCATGTGCAAATAACACACAAAGCCCACAACTGGAGCAATATAACTGCACCATTGGGGACAAATAAAATTACTCAAATTTTCATTGATTTTAATGGTTCTTTAACCCCTTGATTATTATTATTATTATTATTATTATTATTATACTGCATTTCATATATAGCACCAACTTATTCTGCAGTTCTGTACAATAAGGAATAGATATATAGGGACATAAAACAGTGCAAATAGAACATGGAACACATATGGATCAGAGGGCCCTGCTCATGAGAGCTTACAATGTAGTGTAAGGTAGGTGGGACACAGAAGTAAGTGCAATGGGGTGTAAGTAATAGAGAGGTCTCCAATGCATTGATTCACAATGCATGGGAAACTTCGCTAGCATTCAAGGAGTTAAAACCCCTCTTTAAAATCAAAGAAAGTTTGGGGAATTTTTATTTGTTCTAACATCCTATGCTCCAATTCTCTTAGTACATCAGCGTCCACACTACTATGCCACACAGAGTCACACTGCAGTACCAGCGCTGGTGCAAGGATTTTTGCCACCCTAGGCAAAACCTCATTTTGCCGCCCCCTTGGCTGCGCCTCTCTCTCCTCAGTTTCTAAACACAGCAGCAGACTCTTTATTCACCATTGGCTCTGTGCTCCTTGCACCCCTTGGCTCTGTGCACCTTACACCCCTTGGCTCTGTGCTCCTTGCACCCCTTGGCTCGTGCACCTTACACCCCTTGGCTCTGTGCTCCTTGCACCCCTTGGCTCTGTGCTCCTTGCACCCCTTTGCTTTGTGCTCCTTGCACCCCTTGGCTTTGTGCTCCTTGTACCCCTTGGCTCTGTGCTCCTTGCACCCCTTTGCTTTGTGCTCCTTGCACCCCTTGGCTCTGTGCTCCTTGCACCCCTTTGCTTTGTGCAGCTTGACCCTTTAGCTCTGTGCTCCTTGCATCCCTTGGCTCTGTGCTCCTTGCACCCCTTGGCTCTGTGCTCTTTGCACCCCTTGGCTCTGTGCTCCTTAACCCCTTGGCTCTGTGCTCTTTGCACCCTTTGGCTCTGGGCTCCTTGCATCCCTTGGCTCTGTGCTCTTTGCATCCCTTGGCTCTGTGCTCCTTGCACTCCTTGGCTCTGTGCTCTTTGCATCCCTTGGCTCTGTGCTCCTTACACCTCTTGGCTCTGTGCTCCTTGCACTCCTTGGCTCTGTGCTCCTTATACCCCTTGGCTCTTTGCTCCTTGCACCCCTTGGCTCTGTGCTCTTTGCATATCTTGGCTCTATGCTCCTTACACCCATTGGCTCTTTGCACCTTACACCCATTGGCTCTGTGCACTTTGCACCCCTTGGCTCTGTGCTCCTTACACCCCTTGGCTCTGTGCACCGTACACCCCTTGGCTCTGTGCTCCTTGCACCCCTTGGCTCTGTGCTCCTTACACCCTTTGGCTCTGTACTCTTTGCATCCCTTGGGTCTGTGCTCCTTACACCCCTTGGCTCTGTGCTCCTTGCACCCCTTGGCTCTGTGCACCTTACACCCATTGGCTCTGTGTACCTTACATCCCTTGGCTCTGTGCACCTTACACCCATTGGCTCTGTGCACCTTGCACCCCTTGGCTCTGTGCTCCTTACACCCCTTGGCTCTGTGCACCGTACACCCCTTGGCTCTGTGCTCCTTGCACCCCTTGGCTCTGTGCTCCTTACACCCCTTGGCTCTTTGCTCCTTGCATCCCTTGGCTCTGTGCTCTTTGCACCCCTTGGCTCTGTGCTCCTTGCATCCCTTGGCTCTGTGCTCCTTACACCCCTTGGCTCTGTGCTCCTTGCATCCCTTGGCTCTGTGCTCCTTACACCCCTTGGCTCTGTGCTCCTTGCACCCCTTGGCTCTGTGCTCCTTGCATCCTTTGGCTCTGTGCTCCTTACACTCCTTGGCTCTGTGCTCCTTGCACCCCTTGGCTCTGTGCTCATTGCACCCCTTGGCTCTGTGCTCTTTGCACCCCTTGGCTCTGTGCTCCTTGACCCCTTGGCTCTGTGCTCTTTGCACCCCTTGGCTCTGTGCTACTTGACCCCTTGGCTCTGTGCTCCTTGCATCCCTTGGCTCTGTGCTCCTTGCACCCCTTGGCTCTGTGCTCTTTGCTCCCCTTGGCTCTGTGCTCTTTGCACCTCTTGGCTCTGTGCTCTTTGCACCCCTTGGCTCTGTGCTCTTTTCACCCCTTGGCTCTGTGCTCCTTGCATCCCTTGGCTTTGTGCTCTTTGCACCCCTTGGCTCTGTGCTCTTTGCACCCCTTGGCTCTGTGCTCCTTGCACCCCTTGGCTCTGTGCTCTTTGCACCTCTTGGCTCTGTGCTCTTTGCTCCCCTTGGCTCTGTGCTCCTTGCATCCCTTGGCTCTGTGCTCTTTGCATCCCTTGGCTCTGTGCTCCTTGCATCCCTTGGCTTTGTGCTCTTTTCACCCCTTGGCTCTGTGCTCTTTGCACCCCTTGGCTCTGTGCTCCTTGCACCCCTTGGCTCTGTGCTCCTTGCACTCCTTGGCTCTGTGCTCCTTACACCTCTTGGCTCTGTGCACCTTATACCCCTTGGCTCTGTGCTCCTTGCACCCCTTGTCTCTGTGCTCTTTGCACCCCTTGGCTCTGTGCTCTTTGCACCCCTTGGCTCTGTGCTCCTTGCATCCCTTGGCTTTGTACTCCTTGCACTCCTTTGCTCTGTGCTCCTTACACCCCTTGGCTCTGTGCTCTTTGCACCCCTTGGCTCTGTGCTCCTTGCACCCCTTGGCTCTGTGCTCCTTGCATCCCTTGGCTCTGTGCTCCTTACACCCCTTGGCTCTGTGCTCCTTGCACCCCTTGGCTCTGTGCTCCTTGCATCCCTTGGCTCTGTGCTCCTTGCATCCCTTGGCTCTGTGCTCCTTACACCCCTTGGCTCTGTGCTCCTTGCACCCCTTGGCTCTGTGCTCCTTGCATCCTTTGGCTCTGTGCTCCTTACACTCCTTGGCTCTGTGCTCCTTGCACCCCTTGGCTCTGTGCTCATTGCACCCCTTGGCTCTGTGCTCTTTGCACCCCTTGGCTCAGTGCTCCTTGACCCCTTGGCTCTGTGCTCTTTGCACCCCTTGGCTCTGTGCTACTTGACCCCTTGGCTCTGTGCTCCTTGCATCCCTTGGCTCTGTGCTCCTTGCACCCCTTGGCTCTGTGCTCTTTGCTCCCCTTGGCTCTGTGCTCTTTGCACCTCTTGGCTCTGTGCTCTTTGCACCCCTTGGCTCTGTGCTCTTTTCACCCCTTGGCTCTGTGCTCCTTGCATCCCTTGGCTTTGTGCTCTTTGCACCCCTTGGCTCTGTGCTCTTTGCACCCCTTGGCTCTGTGCTCCTTGCACCCCTTGGCTCTGTGCTCTTTGCACCTCTTGGCTCTGTGCTCTTTGCTCCCCTTGGCTCTGTGCTCCTTGCATCCCTTGGCTCTGTGCTCTTTGCATCCCTTGGCTCTGTGCTCCTTGCATCCCTTGGCTTTGTGCTCTTTTCACCCCTTGGCTCTGTGCTCTTTGCACCCCTTGGCTCTGTGCTCCTTGCACCCCTTGGCTCTGTGCTCCTTGCACTCCTTGGCTCTGTGCTCCTTACACCTCTTGGCTCTGTGCACCTTATACCCCTTGGCTCTGTGCTCCTTGCACCCCTTGTCTCTGTGCTCTTTGCACCCCTTGGCTCTGTGCTCTTTGCACCCCTTGGCTCTGTGCTCCTTGCATCCCTTGGCTTTGTACTCCTTGCACTCCTTTGCTCTGTGCTCCTTACACCCCTTGGCTCTGTGCTCTTTGCACCCCTTGGCTCTGTGCTCCTTGCACCCCTTGGCTCTGTGCTCCTTGCATCCCTTGGCTCTGTGCTCCTTACACCCCTTGGCTCTGTGCTCCTTGCACCCCTTGGCTCTGTGCTCCTTGCATCCCTTGGCTCTGTGCTCCTTGCACCCCTTGGCTCTGTGCTCTTTGCACCCCTTGGCTCTGTGCTCTTTGCACCCCTTGGCTCTGAGCTCCTTGCACCCCTTGGATCTGTGCTATTTGCACCCCTTGGCTCTGTGCTCTTTGCACCTCTTGGCTCTGTGCTCTTTGCTCCCCTTGGCTCTGTGCTCTTTGCACCCCTTGGCTCTGTGCTCCTTGCACCCATTGGCTCTGTGCTCCTTACACTCCTTGGCTCTGTGCTCCTTGCACCCCTTGGCTCTGTGCTCTTTGCACACCTTGGCTCTGTGCTCCTTGACCCCTTGGCTCTGTGCTCTTTGCACCCCTTGGCTCTGTGCTCCTTGCACCCCTTGGCTCTGTGCTCCTTGCATCCCTTGGCTCTGTGCTCCTTGCACCCCTTGGCTCTGTGCTCTTTGCACACCTTGGCTCTGTGCTCCTTGACCCCTTGGCTCTGTGCTCTTTGCACCCCTTGGCTCTGTGCTCCTTGCACCCCTTGGCTCTGTGCTCCTTGCATCCCTTGGCTCTGTGCTCTTTGCACATCTTGGCTCTGTGTTCTTTGCTCCCCTTGGCTCTGTGCTCTTTGCACCTCTTGGCTCTGTGCTCTTTGCACCTCTTGGCTCTGTGCTCTTTGCTCCCCTTGGCTCTGTGCTCCTTGCATCCCTTGGCTCTGTGCTCTTTGCACCCCTTGGCTCTGTGCTCTTTGCACCTCTTGGCTCTGTGTTCTTTGCACCCCTTGGCTCTGTGCTCTTTGCACCCCTTGGCTCTGTGCTCTTTGCACCTCTTGGCTCTGTGCTCTTTGCTCCCCTTGGCTCTTTGCTCTTTGCACCTCTTGGCTCTGTGCTCTTTGCTCCCCTTGGCTCTGTGCTCTTTGCACCCCTTGGCTCTGTGCTCCTTGCATCCCTTGGCTTTGTGCTCTTTGCACCCCTTGGCTCTGTGCTCCTTGCATCCCTTGGCTCTGTGCTCCTTGCACCTCTTGGCTCTGTGCTCTTTGCTCCCCTTGGCTCTGTGCTCCTTGCATCCCTTGGCTCTGTGCTCTTTGCACCCCTTGGCTCTGTGCTCTTTGCACCTCTTGGCTCTGTGTTCTTTGCACCCCTTGGCTCTGTGCTCTTTGCACCCCTTGGCTCTGTGCTCTTTGCACCTCTTGGCTCTGTGCTCTTTGCTCCCCTTGGCTCTTTGCTCTTTGCACCTCTTGGCTCTGTGCTCTTTGCTCCCCTTGGCTCTGTGCTCTTTGCACCCCTTGGCTCTGTGCTCCTTGCATCCCTTGGCTTTGTGCTCTTTGCACCCCTTGGCTCTGTGCTCCTTGCATCCCTTGGCTCTGTGCTCCTTGCACCTCTTGGCTCTGTGCTCTTTGCTCCCCTTGGCTCTGTGCTCTTTGCACCCCTTGGCTGTGTGCTCCTTGCATCCCTTGGCTTTGTGCTCTTTGCATCCCTTGGCTCTGTGCTTTTTGCACCCCTTGGCTTTGTGCTCCTTGCACCCCTTGGCTCTGTGCTCTTTGCACCCCTTGGCTCTGTGCTCCTTGCACCCCTTGGCTCTGTGCTCTTTTCACCCCTTGGCTCTGTGCTCTTTGCACCCCTTGGCTCTGTGCTCTTTGCACCCCTTGGCTCTGTGCTCCTTGCACCCCTTGGCTCTGTGCTCTTTGCACCTCTTGGCTCTGTGCTCTTTGCTCCCCTTGGCTCTGTTCTCCTTGCACCCCTTTGCTTTGTGCTCCTTGCACCCCTTGGCTCTGTGCTCTTTGCACCCCTTGGCTCTGTGCTCTTTGCACCTCTTGGCTCTGTGCTCTTTGCTCCCCTTGGCTCTGTTCTCCTTGCACCCCTTTGCTTTGTGCTCCTTGCACCCCTTGGCTCTGTGCTCTTTGCACCCCTTGGCTCTGTGCTCCTTGCATCCCTTGGCTTTGTGCTCTTTGCACCTCTTGGCTCTGTGCTCCTTGCACCCCTTTGCTTTGTGCTCCTTGCACCCCTTGGCTCTGTGCTCTTTGCACCCCTTGGCTCTGTGCTCCTTGCATCCCTTGGCTTTGTGCTCTTTGCACCCCTTGGCTCTGTGCTCCTTGCACCCCTTGGCTCTGTGCTCCTTGCATCCCTTGGCTCTGTGCTCTTTGCACATCTTGGCTCTGTGTTCTTTGCTCCCCTTGGCTCTGTGCTCTTTGCACCTCTTGGCTCTGTGCTCTTTGCACCTCTTGGCTCTGTGCTCTTTGCTCCCCTTGGCTCTGTGCTCCTTGCATCCCTTGGCTCTGTGCTCTTTGCACCCCTTGGCTCTGTGCTCTTTGCACCTCTTGGCTCTGTGTTCTTTGCACCCCTTGGCTCTGTGCTCTTTGCACCCCTTGGCTCTGTGCTCTTTGCACCTCTTGGCTCTGTGCTCTTTGCTCCCCTTGGCTCTTTGCTCTTTGCACCTCTTGGCTCTGTGCTCTTTGCTCCCCTTGGCTCTGTGCTCTTTGCACCCCTTGGCTCTGTGCTCCTTGCATCCCTTGGCTTTGTGCTCTTTGCACCCCTTGGCTCTGTGCTCCTTGCATCCCTTGGCTCTGTGCTCCTTGCACCTCTTGGCTCTGTGCTCTTTGCTCCCCTTGGCTCTGTGCTCCTTGCATCCCTTGGCTCTGTGCTCTTTGCACCCCTTGGCTCTGTGCTCTTTGCACCTCTTGGCTCTGTGTTCTTTGCACCCCTTGGCTCTGTGCTCTTTGCACCCCTTGGCTCTGTGCTCTTTGCACCTCTTGGCTCTGTGCTCTTTGCTCCCCTTGGCTCTTTGCTCTTTGCACCTCTTGGCTCTGTGCTCTTTGCTCCCCTTGGCTCTGTGCTCTTTGCACCCCTTGGCTCTGTGCTCCTTGCATCCCTTGGCTTTGTGCTCTTTGCACCCCTTGGCTCTGTGCTCCTTGCATCCCTTGGCTCTGTGCTCCTTGCACCTCTTGGCTCTGTGCTCTTTGCTCCCCTTGGCTCTGTGCTCTTTGCACCCCTTGGCTGTGTGCTCCTTGCATCCCTTGGCTTTGTGCTCTTTGCATCCCTTGGCTCTGTGCTTTTTGCACCCCTTGGCTTTGTGCTCCTTGCACCCCTTGGCTCTGTGCTCTTTGCACCCCTTGGCTCTGTGCTCCTTGCACCCCTTGGCTCTGTGCTCTTTTCACCCCTTGGCTCTGTGCTCTTTGCACCCCTTGGCTCTGTGCTCTTTGCACCCCTTGGCTCTGTGCTCCTTGCACCCCTTGGCTCTGTGCTCTTTGCACCTCTTGGCTCTGTGCTCTTTGCTCCCCTTGGCTCTGTTCTCCTTGCACCCCTTTGCTTTGTGCTCCTTGCACCCCTTGGCTCTGTGCTCTTTGCACCCCTTGGCTCTGTGCTCCTTGCATCCCTTGGCTTTGTGCTCTTTGCACCTCTTGGCTCTGTGCTCCTTGCACCCCTTTGCTTTGTGCTCCTTGCACCCCTTGGCTCTGTGCTCTTTGCACCCCTTGGCTCTGTGCTCCTTGCATCCCTTGGCTTTGTGCTCTTTGCACCTCTTGGCTCTGTGCTCCTTGCATCCCTTGGCTTTGTGCTCCTTGCACCCCTTGGCTCTGTGCTCCTTGCACCTCTTGGCTCTATGCTCTTTGCTCCCCTTGGCTCTGTGCTCCTTGCACCCCTTGGCTTTGTGCTCCTTGCACCCCTTGGCTCCGCTTGCCTTTTACTACGTTTTTCTCTCTCCTTGCCTACTATAGTTTTCCTTTCACACATTTCTCTTCCAGGTCCCTCATTTCATTCCTCTCGCCCCTCCTGTTTACACACCGACTCTCTCTATAGTTTGTCAGCAGAGTACATTGCCCACCCTTCTGGCACCCAAAGGGTTACGCTATTTTTTCCTCTCTTTTCTCTCTCTTACTGCCTTCTCTTTCTTTAAAAGAAACTCCATTTCTTTTATATTTTCACCCATATCAGTGACTCACAACCCTATTTCTCTCTGCATAGATCCTGTAGATATCATTGTATCCTTCCTCCGTTGCTGCTGCTTCTTCTCTCTTTTACCTCATTTTGGCAGCGCCTCTCTCAGGTGCACATCTACTGGGGGAGCAGAGCCGCTCGCTGCCATACCTCGTTGGCTGCTGTGTTGTGAAGAAACTCTCTTCAGTGTCTTCACCACACAGCAGGCTCCAAAGTGCGTGCAGCTGTGCCCTGCGCCCCAGTAGATGTGAGAACTAAGCAGGCGGCTACCTCGCCTATAGGTGGCGCCGGCCCTGTGCAGGACTGTAGCAATTCGGAGAAAATCATCTGCACCATAGGGGAGAATTAAAGTAACCCCCAAATGCGCATTGATTTAACCCTTTGAGTGCCACTCAGAGAATTGAGAAGGGTTTTTAACACCTTGAGAGCTAGAGGGTCTCCAGTGTTTTATGAAAAAATGCATTGGAGACATCTCTAGCATTCAATTGTTTAATACACCATTCTAATCAATAGAGAGTTTTTTTTGCACCTTACAGCGCAGTTGGTTTGCCCCAGAATTGCTTATCTATCTATCTATCTATCTATCTATCTATCTATCTATCTATCTATCTATCTAATATATAATAGATATATCCTATTTAATAATTCGCTAGGATGTTTGTCACGATGCAGTCATGTGCAGTAGAGACTGCGCACTTTCAGGCAGTCTCTACTGCACATGATTGTATCGTGTGAGTGAGGCGACGCAAGACTGCATCGCGTGGAGCAGTTAGGTAGCGGTCTCTTAACCCTTTAAGTGCCAGAGGGGTAGGCAACACATTGTAAAGAAATGCTTTGCGTACCCCTCTGGTACTCAAAAGTTAACATTACCCGGACCTTGGCCCATGTACACGGGCTTTTACACTAGTATATATATATATATATATATATATATATATATATATATATATATATATATATATATATATATATATATATACAGGGCTTATAATTTGAAGTCCTTTGCTACTAGCCAGACCTGAAAAGTTACTCAACACTGCAAGCCATAGTATACCCACCAGGGCTGAATTTCTACTCGCCAGGGCTAATGGAAATTTTGAGCCCTGTATATATATATATTCTTTGGTGAGCCTGTCACTTATTATTTTTGTGGTAAAGTTCACTTTAACGTTCAATGGCAGCAATTCCATCAGTTTTTTATCCTCACTTACAGTGAGCTCTATGAATAAAAGTTATTAAACTCAGCAGTTGCTCTTTTCATTTCAAAACGTCCTGAACCACTACTTCTTTCAGGTTTAAACCGTTACTTTATCCTGTGACTGCCTCTCTTAAGCTTAAAGTCATAGGGGCCATTCTGCTCATAAAACAAGCTGTGGGTTATTGTTAACTGGAACAATTAAACCAAGAATCAATTTAAAGGACTCATCCAGTTCAAAATGTTTGTATCGCTTTTCCAGCTGTGAAAAAAAGCTTTCAGTCCTGTTGGCAATCAAAGTGCATTGCAGCTAATAACTGGAGACATTATTTAACTGAATATAGAACTTTACTTCATTATATATCTTGGTGGCTGTAAGCACAACTTTAGTCACAGATGATTTAGCACAACTTCTATGTGAACAATTATTTAAGGTCACCCCTTACCAAGCATAACAAAATGGATGTTCTTCTGTGCCTGTGTCTGGGTGTGATGAACAGCATCCCCTGAAACACACACACACTCTAACACTGCCAACGTATTTGTGCACACAGTGCAAAAGTGTCAGTTTTGTCATGTAGAAAACTTTGTACAGAGATTTTAAGCAGGTAACATACCATTTAGATCACAAAAATAGTTTGATGCATGTGTTTTTATGCAGAAGTTAACTTTTACATTGATCTCAGTGTTCATTAATGCTGGACTTGTTAAAACGGACCTCATACCTTGAAATCAAATTTGCATATTTGAGAACTTCATTAAAAACATATTATAGTAACATAGTTGATGAGGCTGAAAAAAGACATGCGTCCATCAAGTCCAGCCTATGCCAAAACACCCCTGTTGATCAAAAGGAATGCAAAAAAAAGCCCTCTGGAGCCATTTCCAATCTAGCCCCAAGATTATGCATCATGGTAACCAAAAGGGCAGTAGATACATTGCTTTGGAGATACATACTTTTATTTCTGTATGGTTGAACTCTAAGAGTATGGCACCATATGCTAATTTCTGCTAAAGAAGCTCGCAATGCAGCAATGGAGCTTAATGAATACTGTATATGACACTGCTCTGATACGTTCACTTTCTCAGAAATAAATGTAACTGTGCATGTGCTGGTCTTTTGGCTAACATGACACAGTGTCAGCTTTGAATGAAATTTTCAGATAAACACATTTAAAGGGATAGTAAAGTTTCATAATAAAAGCAGCTCTAATTAATCATCATAGTATTTGGACTTTGGAGAGTGTTATTTCAATTCGGTCAGCTCCTTGCATCCCTTGGCTCCGCTTGCCTTTTACTACGTTTTTCTCTCTCCTTGCCTACTATAGTTTTCCTTTCACACATTTCTCTTCCAGGTCCCTCATTTCATTCCTCTCGCCCCTCCTGTTTACACACCGACTCTCTCTATAGTTTGTCAGCAGAGTACATTGCCCACCCTTCTGGCACCCAAAGGGTTACGCTATTTTTTCCTCTCTTTTCTCTCTCTTACTGCCTTCTCTTTCTTTAAAAGAAACTCCATTTCTTTTATATTTTCACCCATATCAGTGACTCACAACCCTATTTCTCTCTGCATAGATCCTGTAGATATCATTGTATCCTTCCTCCGTTGCTGCTGCTTCTTCTCTCTTTTACCTCATTTTGGCAGCGCCTCTCTCAGGTGCACATCTACTGGGGGAGCAGAGCCGCTCGCTGCCATACCTCGTTGGCTGCTGTGTTGTGAAGAAACTCTCTTCAGTGTCTTCACCACACAGCAGGCTCCAAAGTGCGTGCAGCTGTGCCCTGCGCCCCAGTAGATGTGAGAACTAAGCAGGCGGCTACCTCGCCTATAGGTGGCGCCGGCCCTGTGCAGGACTGTAGCAATTCGGAGAAAATCATCTGCACCATAGGGGAGAATTAAAGTAACCCCCAAATGCGCATTGATTTAACCCTTTGAGTGCCACTCAGAGAATTGAGAAGGGTTTTTAACACCTTGAGAGCTAGAGGGTCTCCAGTGTTTTATGAAAAAATGCATTGGAGACATCTCTAGCATTCAATTGTTTAATACACCATTCTAATCAATAGAGAGTTTTTTTTGCACCTTACAGCGCAGTTGGTTTGCCCCAGAATTGCTTATCTATCTATCTATCTATCTATCTATCTATCTATCTATCTAATATATAATAGATATATCCTATTTAATAATTCGCTAGGATGTTTGTCACGATGCAGTCATGTGCAGTAGAGACTGCGCACTTTCAGGCAGTCTCTACTGCACATGATTGTATCGTGTGAGTGAGGCGACGCAAGACTGCATCGCGTGGAGCAGTTAGGTAGCGGTCTCTTAACCCTTTAAGTGCCAGAGGGGTAGGCAACACATTGTAAAGAAATGCTTTGCGTACCCCTCTGGTACTCAAAAGTTAACATTACCCGGACCTTGGCCCATGTACACGGGCTTTTACACTAGTATATATATATATATATATATATATATATATATATATATATATATACAGGGCTTATAATTTGAAGTCCTTTGCTACTAGCCAGACCTGAAAAGTTACTCAACACTGCAAGCCATAGTATACCCACCAGGGCTGAATTTCTACTCGCCAGGGCTAATGGAAATTTTGAGCCCTGTATATATATATATTCTTTGGTGAGCCTGTCACTTATTATTTTTGTGGTAAAGTTCACTTTAACGTTCAATGGCAGCAATTCCATCAGTTTTTTATCCTCACTTACAGTGAGCTCTATGAATAAAAGTTATTAAACTCAGCAGTTGCTCTTTTCATTTCAAAACGTCCTGAACCACTACTTCTTTCAGGTTTAAACCGTTACTTTATCCTGTGACTGCCTCTCTTAAGCTTAAAGTCATAGGGGCCATTCTGCTCATAAAACAAGCTGTGGGTTATTGTTAACTGGAACAATTAAACCAAGAATCAATTTAAAGGACTCATCCAGTTCAAAATGTTTGTATCGCTTTTCCAGCTGTGAAAAAAAGCTTTCAGTCCTGTTGGCAATCAAAGTGCATTGCAGCTAATAACTGGAGACATTATTTAACTGAATATAGAACTTTACTTCATTATATATCTTGGTGGCTGTAAGCACAACTTTAGTCACAGATGATTTAGCACAACTTCTATGTGAACAATTATTTAAGGTCACCCCTTACCAAGCATAACAAAATGGATGTTCTTCTGTGCCTGTGTCTGGGTGTGATGAACAGCATCCCCTGAAACACACACACACTCTAACACTGCCAACGTATTTGTGCACACAGTGCAAAAGTGTCAGTTTTGTCATGTAGAAAACTTTGTACAGAGATTTTAAGCAGGTAACATACCATTTAGATCACAAAAATAGTTTGATGCATGTGTTTTTATGCAGAAGTTAACTTTTACATTGATCTCAGTGTTCATTAATGCTGGACTTGTTAAAACGGACCTCATACCTTGAAATCAAATTTGCATATTTGAGAACTTCATTAAAAACATATTATAGTAACATAGTTGATGAGGCTGAAAAAAGACATGCGTCCATCAAGTCCAGCCTATGCCAAAACACCCCTGTTGATCAAAAGGAATGCAAAAAAAAGCCCTCTGGAGCCATTTCCAATCTAGCCCCAAGATTATGCATCATGGTAACCAAAAGGGCAGTAGATACATTGCTTTGGAGATACATACTTTTATTTCTGTATGGTTGAACTCTAAGAGTATGGCACCATATGCTAATTTCTGCTAAAGAAGCTCGCAATGCAGCAATGGAGCTTAATGAATACTGTATATGACACTGCTCTGATACGTTCACTTTCTCAGAAATAAATGTAACTGTGCATGTGCTGGTCTTTTGGCTAACATGACACAGTGTCAGCTTTGAATGAAATTTTCAGATAAACACATTTAAAGGGATAGTAAAGTTTCATAATAAAAGCAGCTCTAATTAATCATCATAGTATTTGGACTTTGGAGAGTGTTATTTCAATTCGGTCAGCTCCTTGCATCCCTTGGCTCCGCTTGCCTTTTACTACGTTTTTCTCTCTCCTTGCCTACTATAGTTTTCCTTTCACACATTTCTCTTCCAGGTCCCTCATTTCATTCCTCTCGCCCCTCCTGTTTACACACCGACTCTCTCTATAGTTTGTCAGCAGAGTACATTGCCCACCCTTCTGGCACCCAAAGGGTTACGCTATTTTTTCCTCTCTTTTCTCTCTCTTACTGCCTTCTCTTTCTTTAAAAGAAACTCCATTTCTTTTATATTTTCACCCATATCAGTGACTCACAACCCTATTTCTCTCTGCATAGATCCTGTAGATATCATTGTATCCTTCCTCCGTTGCTGCTGCTTCTTCTCTCTTTTACCTCATTTTGGCAGCGCCTCTCTCAGGTGCACATCTACTGG
Source organism: Rhinophrynus dorsalis (assembly GCA_037306005.1). Classification (NCBI taxonomy): domain Eukaryota; kingdom Metazoa; phylum Chordata; class Amphibia; order Anura; family Rhinophrynidae; genus Rhinophrynus; species Rhinophrynus dorsalis. Next base: position 201,629,344 of record CM074721.1, read on the forward strand.
GGGAGCAGAGCCGCTCGCTGCCATACCTCGTTGGCTGCTGTGTTGTGAAGAAACTCTCTTCAGTGTCTTCACCACACAGCAGGCTCCAAAGTGCGTGCAGCTGTGCCCTGCGCCCCAGTAGATGTGAGAACTAAGCAGGCGGCTACCTCGCCTATAGGTGGCGCCGGCCCTGTGCAGGACTGTAGCAATTCGGAGAAAATCATCTGCACCATAGGGGAGAATTAAAGTAACCCCCAAATGCGCATTGATTTAACCCTTTGAGTGCCACTCAGAGAATTGAGAAGGGTTTTTAACACCTTGAGAGCTAGAGGGTCTCCAGTGTTTTATGAAAAAATGCATTGGAGACATCTCTAGCATTCAATTGTTTAATACACCATTCTAATCAATAGAGAGTTTTTTTTGCACCTTACAGCGCAGTTGGTTTGCCCCAGAATTGCTTATCTATCTATCTATCTATCTATCTATCTATCTATCTATCTATCTATCTATCTAATATATAATAGATATATCCTATTTAATAATTCGCTAGGATGTTTGTCACGATGCAGTCATGTGCAGTAGAGACTGCGCACTTTCAGGCAGTCTCTACTGCACATGATTGTATCGTGTGAGTGAGGCGACGCAAGACTGCATCGCGTGGAGCAGTTAGGTAGCGGTCTCTTAACCCTTTAAGTGCCAGAGGGGTAGGCAACACATTGTAAAGAAATGCTTTGCGTACCCCTCTGGTACTCAAAAGTTAACATTACCCGGACCTTGGCCCATGTACACGGGCTTTTACACTAGTATATATATATATATATATATATATATATATATATATATATATATACAGGGCTTATAATTTGAAGTCCTTTGCTACTAGCCAGACCTGAAAAGTTACTCAACACTGCAAGCCATAGTATACCCACCAGGGCTGAATTTCTACTCGCCAGGGCTAATGGAAATTTTGAGCCCTGTATATATATATATTCTTTGGTGAGCCTGTCACTTATTATTTTTGTGGTAAAGTTCACTTTAACGTTCAATGGCAGCAATTCCATCAGTTTTTTATCCTCACTTACAGTGAGCTCTATGAATAAAAGTTATTAAACTCAGCAGTTGCTCTTTTCATTTCAAAACGTCCTGAACCACTACTTCTTTCAGGTTTAAACCGTTACTTTATCCTGTGACTGCCTCTCTTAAGCTTAAAGTCATAGGGGCCATTCTGCTCATAAAACAAGCTGTGGGTTATTGTTAACTGGAACAATTAAACCAAGAATCAATTTAAAGGACTCATCCAGTTCAAAATGTTTGTATCGCTTTTCCAGCTGTGAAAAAAAGCTTTCAGTCCTGTTGGCAATCAAAGTGCATTGCAGCTAATAACTGGAGACATTATTTAACTGAATATAGAACTTTACTTCATTATAGGACAAAGAATATTTTATATTCACAACTGAAAAACTCAGATTGCCTGATTAGACTGTGGATAAATCATTTGACATATATTGGTGGCTGTAAGCACAACTTTAGTCACAGATGATTTAGCACAACTTCTATGTGAACAATTATTTAAGGTCACCCCTTACCAAGCATAACAAAATGGATGTTCTTCTGTGCCTGTGTCTGGGTGTGATGAACAGCATCCCCTGAAACACACACACACTCTAACACTGCCAACGTATTTGTGCACACAGTGCAAAAGTGTCAGTTTTGTCATGTAGAAAACTTTGTACAGAGATTTTAAGCAGGTAACATACCATTTAGATCACAAAAATAGTTTGATGCATGTGTTTTTATGCAGAAGTTAACTTTTACATTGATCTCAGTGTTCATTAATGCTGGACTTGTTAAAACGGACCTCATACCTTGAAATCAAATTTGCATATTTGAGAACTTCATTAAAAACATATTATAGTAACATAGTTGATGAGGCTGAAAAAAGACATGCGTCCATCAAGTCCAGCCTATGCCAAAACACCCCTGTTGATCAAAAGGAATGCAAAAAAAAGCCCTCTGGAGCCATTTCCAATCTAGCCCCAAGATTATGCATCATGGTAACCAAAAGGGCAGTAGATACATTGCTTTGGAGATACATACTTTTATTTCTGTATGGTTGAACTCTAAGAGTATGGCACCATATGCTAATTTCTGCTAAAGAAGCTCGCAATGCAGCAATGGAGCTTAATGAATACTGTATATGACACTGCTCTGATACGTTCACTTTCTCAGAAATAAATGTAACTGTGCATGTGCTGGTCTTTTGGCTAACATGACACAGTGTCAGCTTTGAATGAAATTTTCAGATAAACACATTTAAAGGGATAGTAAAGTTTCATAATAAAAGCAGCTCTAATTAATCATCATAGTATTTGGACTTTGGAGAGTGTTATTTCAATTCGGTCAGAGTTGTAGTTCAAGAGTAATTCAATGACAAAGTGTCCCCCTTCCGCCCCTTTTACTGATGTAACACTGCTCAGCCAGAGCAGAAGGGAGGTGCCCAGGTAGATTGCAGAGAGGGACAATCTTCAGTTAAGATAAGGGAAAAACTTGAAAAGCTTGTCAAAAGGGGCAGGGCTTTCATTGTTCTCATAGGAAGAAGATTGTCCCCTTCTGTTCTCTGTCTGGTCTATGGACTGGATTCCATATCTAGGTAAAAGGGGTGGGAGGGGAAGCTTTTTTTTTAATAACAATCAATGTCTATCCTATATAATAAAATGCTATAATGTTTGTCCGATGCAGTCATGCGCAGTAGAGACTGCCCGAACGCACAGAATGCTGGGAGTTCTGTGCTGGGAGCATTCTATTAATTCGGGCAGTCACTACATTGCATGACTGCATTGCGTGCGCCGCCAGTGAGGCGGCAGCAGTAAGCAGAGCAGGACCAGCCTCTTAACCCTTTGAGTGCCAGAGGGGTACGCAACGAATTGCAAAGCAATGTGTTGTGTACCCCTCTGGCACTCAAAGGGTTAACATCGTCCCGTGTACACGGCCTTTTACACTAGTTTTTAATAATCTACAGACGAAGGGACCATGAAGAAAAACAATGATACAAATATCCTGAAGAAGGGAGGGATTGACCACCCTAAATGTTTGCACTCCTTACTGCAATAGTATAGCATTTCAGCATGAGTAAAATTTTGCAGATTAACTCCTGAGGGTGCTCTCCATCCTTTATGTACCATAGTTAAAGGGATAGTAATGTTTCTTAATAAAAAACAGCTCTAATTAATCATTATAGTATTTGGACTTTGGAGAGTGTTATTTCAATTCTGTCAGAGTTGTAGTTCCAGAGTAATTCAATGACAAAGTGTCCCCCTCCTGCCCCTTTTACTGATGTCACACTGTTCAGCCAGAGCAGAAGGGAGGTGCCCAGGTAGACTGCAGAGAGGGACAATCTTCAATTAAGATAAGGGAAAAATCTGAAAAGCTTGTCAGGGGGGGCAGGGATTTCATTGTTTTCATAGGAAGAAGATTGTCCCCTGCTGTTATCTGTCTGGTCTATGGACTGCATTCCACATCTGAGAAGAGATGGCTTACACTAGGTAAAAGGGGCGGGAGGGGGAAACTTTGCTTGTGAATATCTCATAAACCATAAAGGTTTGAGAGATAAGACTTATATCATTCTTCATGTTTTTTTAATGCCTACAAAATAAAATAAAGTTAAAACGAAGTATTACTATACCTTTAAAGATTTGATACAAGCCATACATGGCTGGATTTAGTTGCAGGTGATAAAGTGATCACTGGTTTATGCAACTTCTGAAGGCAATTGGCTGCACCAGTATTGATTTAGGGGAGTCACAGAAAAGGATGCTTTTGCAATCAAGACATTTCAGGTTTTTTTATTTGTAAATCATTTTGTAAAATATGTAGATTTTCACTGTTTTACCTTATACACTATTTCTGTAGATCACTGGAAAAAAAACAAATTAAATCCTTTTAAATTTAAGGTTGTAAGACAACCAAATGTTGGTGAATACTTAGGCAACAATGTTGTGTTAATTTATTTTATCTCTTTATTGCTCCTTTAACCTTTTGAGTGCCAAAGAGGGAAACATTGCATTGCAATGCAATTTGTTGGCTAATTCCCTGGTATTCACAGAATTAAGAAACCTATTTGTTACTACCCTACGACCGTATGTATATGTGTATGTATATTTGGTTGTCTTACTCAGAAATCCTTTTTATATTGATTACTTGATGCATTTCATTGCCTAGCATTGGCTTGAACATGCTAGACCATTAAAAAAGCTCAATTATTGATAAGAATTGGCTGGTATTTGTCATTAATCTATGCTAACAGCAGCAGAGATGCTGCTCAGAGTATTACCCGTAATGTGTAGATATCCTTCTTTTTTCTCTCTGAAAATATTCCAAGTAATTTTTGTGTCAGGTTTACATACGTCAGAATGAGGCAGGCACGACATTCAAGATCTGCAGTAAAAGTTGGCTAACATAGACAGTGAAAAAGGTCAAAAGGAAACATTGCAAGTCCTAAATGGTTTTCAAGTGTATACATCCTTGATAGAACCTGAGCTGATTTTTGAGGTCAGAAAAAAAAACAGGTGTATTAAATTATTTTATCAGTGCACAGCAGAGAAAAGTCAGTGGTAAAGGTCATAAAAGATTAATTATTAGGTAAGGGGTAAAATAACTTTTTTGAAGCTAAAGAGGTCCCCAAAGCATGGCATTGGAGACCTCGATAGCAGCCAGTGTTATAAATTAAATCAATTACATTTCCTTATGTAGGGAAATATATGGATGCCGAGTAAGAAGGTTATATTCTTCAGATTTTTAAACAATTGGTAATACCTCAGAATTAATTAGAAGTATAATTTCAATCATGTGATCATAAAAAAAAGCTATCAGGGTAGTAGAAAGAATGTATAGAACATTAACAGGAAACTGAGGAATTAACCCCTTAAGTACTAGAAGGGAACGGAATGCTTTGCTTTGCTATGCGTTCTGTACCCCTCTGGTACTCATAGGTTTAAATTCTGATGAAAGATAAGTCGGGTTAATTGAGTGCTTCACAATGCATTGCATACTCCTCTGGTATTCAAAGAGTTAAGTTTATATGCAATAAAAAAGGCCTATCAGGTGTTATGACTAGAGGAAAAAAATTTGACTTTAAGTAAATGGAAAGTGTTTTTAATAGGAAAACTATACCCTAAAATTATGAAAAAGTTACTTGTTCATTGTTCATAGCATCTTTAAAGGGATAGTAATACTTTAATATTACTATTCCTCATATTATAGCTATTTGAAAATGAATTGAATTGTTCCCAGGTTCATAAAGGTTTGAGAGATAACCAAACGCAAAGTCCCCACTCCCCCTCCCTGAAGTCAGCGTTGTACTGACTGCAGGGATATCCGGTCTTATTTTCATCAGGCGGCTCTGCAGCTGAGCAGAGATCTTGCTTATTAAAAAGAATTATTTAACTGAAACTGTCTTCTGCGTGTTATTGCAAACCAAGCACAGATAGAAGACCATTTCAGTGAAATAATTATTTTTCACTAACGTGATCTCGGCTCAGCTGCAGAGCTGCCTGACTGTCGTACGACAGGCTTCCCCTGCAATCACTACAACACTGACTTCAGGGAAGGGGGAGGGGGGAACTTTGCGTTCAGTTATCTATCAAACCATAACGGTTTGAGAGATGAACCTGGGGACAATTAAATTATTTTTCAAATAGCTACGATATAGGGAATAGTAATATTAAAGTATTACTATCCCTTTAAGCAATATATTTAAATAACTGCAGTGGTAGCATACAGTTTATCCCTTCCTTACTTTACAGAGGCAGCTGTAGCTTTCTAACACTGATCTTGCTTTTAACATTTGTAGTGACCAGAAGTAACAATAGTCAGGACCTTTACAATTGAGAGGATAGATGAACCATATACCCTACTTTCAGCTATCTAACATGAGCTAGCTGAAAGGATAAATTAGAAGCTCTCAGTACACCAGCCTTTAAAAATAAGAATGCAATAAAAAGAAAAAAAAAAAAAAAAAAAAAAAAAAAAAAAAAAATATATATATATATATATATATATATATATATATATATATATATATATATATACATATATACATAAATACATATACACACATACAAAAACATATATACCACACACCCACACATATATATATATATATCTACCAATATCTCCTCTCCCGTTGTTACACCATCTCCCATCTACACTTCAGTTATCATAACTCCCTTCTTCATTACCCTCCACGACAATATCTACCATTTATTCCAAATTATGCTCTTTCAACCATTTAGTTAACACTTCTGGGGTATCAAAAATAATCCTTTTACCTTCCCATACCACCCTAACTGAAAGTGGGAAACCCGAATTATAAACAACCTTATGATGTCTTAATTTACCCAAAGGTACAAAAAAAACGCTCTCCTGCGCAACCTAGTTGTATATGAAAGGTCCTGGAAAATCTCCACATCTTTATATGTTTCTCCCAAGTTCCTTGCCTCTCTTTTTGCCTTCATTACAGCCTCCTTATACTGAAAGGACAAAAAACTGGCAATTACATCCCTTGCTTTATTATTATCTGGAGCATTCCCCACCCTGTATATTCTATGGACCCGCTCCAGACTTTGATTTACACCTGATTCTTCAAGACCTAACGCTTTAAAGTATAAATTAAAGTATAAAGTCCTTGAGATTGTCCTGTGTTATTGACTCCGGTTTGTTCTTAAATCTCAGATTCAATCTCCGTGACCGATCTTCAATGTTACTAATCTTGCCTTCTACATCGTCCATCCTTTTTGATAAATTTGAATTCCGCTCTTTACACAATGCTTGTTCCATTTCCAAACCACCTAATTTCTCCTCCAAATATTGAATTTTCGTAGCTAAGGCTGAAAGTTCCATTTTTATTTCTGTTATACCTTTAAGAAACTCAGTTGTTATTATCCGATTTTGTCTTTCCATCCAGGCCTTCAACACCTCTTGTAAGAACTCTTGGGTAACTAAAGCCTGCTCTTCACTTCCAATATCACCCATAGAGACCTCCAATTGTTTGTTATGGACTTCTTTTACTTAGGCTTCTTTATTCACTTTGGGTGAAAAAAATCATTTGTAGCCATACTTTTTCTCCTATCCTCTCCTTTATCCTTTTCTCTATCTTTCTTAGAATGATTATTATTATTCCTCATGGATGCCATCACACCCACACGGCAGGGCCTTTAAGATGTTCCAAAAGATAGTGGCGGCCGGAAAGCAGAACGTGGCCTATTTCTTTCCCTCTAGTTATTTGTATAGTAGTTGTTATTCCTTTAAAAAGAGAAAAGAAAAAGTCCAGCTCGGGTACTTCCTCAATGCATCAAACATACAAGGACTATATCTTTACATCAACTTATTATGCCTCCACTTTATATCCGGGCTATACAGGGCTGTATTCATATATCTTAAAAAAGAAAAGAAAAAAAAATGGAGAACTCACTTTTTCCACACCGCTAACCCTATATTTCCTAGGGCATACTTAGAGTCCTCTTATTCTCCATCCTCTGGGCCCTCATTCAGTGGCTCCATTATTCTCCATCTTCTGAATAGTATGCCCCAGCTCCGTCTTACTCTAGGATGGCGTTTACTCAGCAGACTCGTATATCCCTCGTCCTGTTGTTGCTGCGCATCACCCGAGCTCCACACACGTTTAACTCCCTTCAAAGCACTGCTTCCATATCAGTTAAGTCCCGCACAAAAAAACACTTTCGGCCTTTAGACACCCCGGCCTCCACTACGAGGCCACTGCCATGTGGGTGAGAATGTTGCACTCCTTCGTGGTCGGTTGCTCCACCTCCTGACGTGCTCCTCACGTCACGTTATCACGCCTCCGTCCTCCTGTACTTTTTTTTTTTCACATAGGGTGGGATTGAGAGAAATACTAGTAGGTTGGGTATTTCACCGTAAAATAGATGTGTTATGTAGAATAAACAGGAAGAGAAATTGGGTAGAAGGATAGAGAAAAGGTTAATGTGTTGGAATATAAGTAATGTGTGTTTCTTGAGGACACATAAAAAGTGGTGAGGTGGTATGTGATAATGGGGAAGTAAGGAGATTAATATATAGGGGTTGTTTAGTCCATTAGAAAGTAGGGGATATAGAATGGGTAGGTTAAAGTTATAATTATATTCTTGAATTTGGGTGTTTTTTGAGCAGTTGCTGTTGGGATGGGAGATTTTTAGGGAATTCACTGAGGGGATTAGCAGGGAGTATAATACGGCATAAGGGAATAAGCAAGGTAAATATTTTTCTTTTTTTTTCTCTTTCCTCTCCTGATGTTATATAGGTGTATAAGTATTATTCTTTTCTGTATTGGATGTATACTGTGCTTTCGGTGAGGCTCCACTATGAGTTTAGTTGAACTTAGGACATGTGGGTAGAGGGTTGCAACATGTTCGATATCCTCCATGGAGGGGAGGGGGGATGTCGGTATGGGTGTGTACCTCAGAGGGGAGGGCCCATGGGGTCTTTTTCTGTTATGTATGTTGTATATGTGAATATGTAAAGCAGTCGAGAGGACAGGAGAGTGATGTAAGGCAGAAATAGCATTAAAATATTAACGGTTAATGCACAGGGGGCTCAATACAAATGATAAAAGATCAATGTTAAATAAAACAATAAGACAATAATCTATTGATATAGCAATGATTCAAGAGACACACTGGTGTGATAGTTGTGATATGGGGTGGTTAATGAGGACATTTAAGAACTATGAGATATCCTGCTGTGTGGGAAAAAGGAAAAGAGGTGTTGCTATTATTTTTTCAAACAGCAGGAAAGTTGAGAAGGAGTTAACACTGAAAGACAGTGATGGGCGTTATGTAATAATGGTATGTAGGATTGATCAGAGGATGTTTACTTTGGTAAATGTGTATCTCCCAAATGAGAATCCAATAAGACTGTTTAATACAATTCTGGAAGACATAAATAAAGTGAAACAAGGACAGCTAGTTATCGCGGGGGATTTTAATATGGTTATGAACTGTGATTTAGATAAAAAAGTACAGAAGTCTGCCAATAAAATAGATAATGGGTTGAAAAAACAGGCCAGGACTTTTGAGAAATGCTTAAGAGGAATGAGCCTGTTTGATGTGTGGAGAGTAAAAAACCCTGGATTAAGGGAATATACGCATTTCTCAAGGGTTCATTATTCATTTTCAAGAATAGATATGTTCATAGGGGATGTAGCACTAGTTGAGAAGACTAAAAAAGTAAGTATCAAAGATAATGTATGGTCTGATCACAGTTTAGTCATGTTGGAATTGATAGATGGAGGAGGAAATAAGATTAGGTCCACGTGGCGGATGGATGGATATGTGTTACAACAACAGCAGCATAGAGAATATATTGGTAAGTTGATTGATCAATATTTTATGGAGAATGATTTAGGGGAGGTAGATCAGGTTACAATTTGGTGTGCTTTTAAAGCTGTGGTTAGGGGCTATTTAATAGAGTTGAAAGCTAGACTAAAGAAAGAAAGGGGTGCATCCCTGACCGAGCTCTATATTCAATTTTATAAGATAGCACAAGAAATTAAGAGTAAGCAGACTGGAAAGGAGGATTTAAATAAGTTGGAGGAGGTAAAGAAAAAGATTAATAGGTTGGAGATGGAAAGAACTGTTAAGAATTTAGATATTATGAAGATGAGATTTTATCATAAGGGAAATAGGGCTAATAAAATACTTACCAATATATTAAAAAAAAAAAGGGCTAAGGAAACTATAACGCAGATAAAAGTGAAAATGAGGTGTGTATGGAGGCGAAAAGGATAGGATTGGCATTTGTGGCTTTCTGTAGCAGGTTATATAATCTTAAACAAGATATAGCGGGAGACGTAATTGAAGAGTATTTGAAGCAGATTCCAATTCCAAGAGTGTCAAGCATGCAATTAACTGTATTAAATAAAAAATTTAGGGTAGAAGAAGTGTATAAGGCGATACAGAGAATGGCGTTACAAAAAGCCCCAGGGCCAGATGGGTTTGATAGTTCATTTTATAAATTGTATAAAAAGAATTTAGGGGAACATCTGACAAAAACATTTAATGAAGCAGTAGGGAAGAAATCCTTCCCGGTAGAAATGCTGAGAGCGAATATATTACCAATATTAAAAAAGGATAAGGACCCAGTGGAGTTGACTAGTTACCGTCCAATATCGCTTATTAATAGCGATGTTAAGATCTATGCAGCAATTATTGCGGAGAGACTGAAAGGTATTCTTGTGGAGGTGGTACATAGAGATCAGGTAGGGTTCGTGCCTGAGAGAGACTCTGGAAACAATATAAGATGCATTATAGATATATTTGATGGGGCGAGGAGAAAGCGGATCCCCCTCCTGGCCCTGTCGTTAGATGCCGAGAAGGCGTTCGACAGGGTCGGGTGGGGGTATATATTTCAAACATTGTCTCGGTATGGGCTGGAGGGATGGATAGTTGATGCCATAAAATCTCTATATACAGTGTCAACGGCTAGAATAGTTGGTTCAAATTTGTGTACAGATTGGTTTAGGCTGACTAATGGAACAAGGCAGGGGTGTCCCTTGTCACCAATACTGTATATCTTAGCTCTGGAACCACTGGCAATAAAGATTAGAACCCAAGAAAAAATAAAGGGATATCCAATAGAGGTAGAGGAAGCAAAAATATGTCTTTATGCAGATGACGTGTTTTTAACGTTGACAGATCCGTTGAAATAGTTGAAGATCCTTATGGAAGAGTTGGAACAGTTTTCAAATATCTCAAATTATAAAGTAAACATTACCAAAACTGCTGCATTATTTATAAATGTATCGGGTAGTATGAGGGAGAAGATAAGAACAACATACGGAGTGGATGCACAAATGCACCTATTCCGTATTTGGGTATATTACTTACTGTAGATGTAAAAAAAATTAGAGAAATTAAAGTGTTGAGTAATTTGAGATATATGAATAAAAAGTTGAGGGAATGGAATAGTAAGGGTATCTCATGGTATGGAAGAATTAATACTATCAAAGCATATATTCTACCTAAGTGGATATACTTATTTAGAATGATTCCAATGGGGATATAGAAACATTGGTTAGATATGATTCAGAGAAGTTTTCGAAATTTTATTTGGAGAGGTAAGGTCCCTAGAATAAGTACAACCACATTACCAAGAACTGTGAAAATGGGGGGATTAGGTTCCCCGGTGATACATAATTATTATGCAGCCAGTATTATCTATCATGTTAGTAAAATGCAGAAGGCAAATTATATGGAAGAAAGGTGGTATAAATTGGAAAGGGAGGGCTGTGAAGTTGAAGATTTGTCTCTGGTTCTGTGGAAAATTATGGAAAAGAGGAGAGGGGAGCCGTATAAAGATAGGTGTTGGTGTCTGGACCAGTTATTGTTCCCGTGGTATCAATTGAAAAGAAAGTTAGATTTAAAGGATAAAATCTCGGATTTTCTTACATTGAAACATGTTGAAGAGAATATGGACAATTTGAGTTTGGTTAAATGGAAAGAGTTGGGAATAAATGTTATATGGCAGGTACGATTGAATGGCAAAATTAAGTCCTTTCCAGATTTGCAAAGAGAGTTTTGTTTGCCTCTAAGGGAGATATTCAGTTACTTGAGAGTGAAATCCTTTATACAGGTACATGTATGGACTAGTGAAAATACTGTAGTGGGGAGTAGATGTGAAAAAGTTTTCATGACACAAAGTAATAAGAAGGTGTATGCTAGAGCAACTGAAATGATCATTTATAGTGATAGATATCTTTCAAGATTAAAACATATAACTAGATGGGAGAAGATATGTAGGAGTAATATACTAGATATTGATTGGAATAGAGCATTTCAACAAGTGAATTATATTGTACATGATGTTTCATTATTAGAGATGGAATATAAATTAATGAATAACTGGTATTATCCCCCAGAAAGAATATCAAAAATGTACCCTAGCTATAATCCGAGATGTTGGAGATGTGGGGCGGACATGGGATTGTATATATGTGAAAAGGATATGGGAATGGGCTTTTATTTTTTTAAATAAGGTTATTAAGGGGAAAAAATTGATAAGTCACCAATACTTGCACTATTGAATTTAAAAAATGAGGGGAGATCGATGGAATAGATATTTGCTATAATTCATACATGTATGGCGGTAAAAATTCTTATAGTGAGAAACTGGAAAAAAAAGTGGGGAGTTTTCAAGATCAGTGTTGATTGACCAATTGAAATGGCAATTAAAGATGGAAACTGGAAGAAATTGTATAATGAATAGTGATGAGCGAGCACCCCAATGCTCGGGTGTTCGGGTGCTCTGACCGAGCACCCCCTGAGGCTCGAGTGCTCGGCCGAGCACCCGAGCCCCATTGAAGTCAATGGGAGGACTCGAGCATTACACCAGGCACCCCCTGCTCTGATGAGGGGAGGGTGCCTGGTCCATAGGAAAAGGGCAGAAAAGGATGGAAACACCACAGAAATGGTTCAGGGACAGCATAGGGAGGATGTCTGGATGCATCTTGGACTCCAACGTCGCTGCTGGGAACGATCTTTCGCCCGTAGTACGCCATTTTTACAGACTGACCATAAAACACACAAAAAGGAAAATAAAAACGACTTTAGGCGAAAAATTGTTACCAAACAATATTTGCTGTATATTTACTTGTATATCATCTGCAAATTCTCCCAAAAATTTCCTTGATTTTCTGAAGTGAGGCCATGATTAAGAGGGAAACGTGCGCAGAGGTAAATTATCCCAAAAATTTCCTTGATTTTCTGAAGTGAGGCCATGATTAAGAGGGAAACGTGCGCAGAGGCAAATTCTCCCAAAAATTTCCTTGATTTTCTGAAGTGAGGCCATGATTAAGAGGGAAACGTGCGCAGAGGCAAATTATCCCAAAAATTTCCTTGATTTTATTGAACTGAGGCCATGATTAAGAGGGAAACGTGCGCTGAGCTGACCATCTAAAACATTATGGGTGAGGGTCTGCTGCAGAGCTGACCATCCTAAACATTATATGCGAAGGCCCGCTAGTGAGCTGACGCTATAAAACATTATATGCGAAGGCCCGCTAGTGAGCTGACGCTATAAAACATTATATGAGAGGGCCCGCTAGAGAGCTGACCCAATAAAACATTATATGAGAAGGCCCGCTGGTGAGCTGACCTATATAAAAATTGGCAAACAGGGCCCGCTGGTGAGCTGGCCCTATATAAAAATTATATCACAGGGCCCGCTGGTGAGCTGGCCCTATATAAAAATTATAGCACAGGGCATATGGAAGAGGAGGAGGAGGATGAGAAGATTAAGAGTCAACCATATACCCGTTTTTTGAGTGGAAGGGCTGAATGGGAATACAGAGTATTCCCATCATTGTAAATAATATATGTAAAGTGAGTTTATGTTCCCCCGGGGCTTTCCTCCAGTGGAGTGGAGAAGTCAGGGGAAATCCAGGCCTTGTTCATTTTTATAAGTGTCAACCTATCAGCATTGTCGGTGGAAAGGCGGATACGCTTATCTGTTATGATGCCACCAGCAGCACTAAATACCCGCTCAGACAGAACGCTGGCGGCAGGGCAGGCCAGCACCTCCAAGGCGTAGAGTGCCAGTTCATACCACGTGTCCAGCTTGGACACCCAGTAGTTGTAAGGCACAGAGGGATCATTGAGGACGCTGACACGGTCTGCTACGTACTCCTTCACCATCTTCCAAAACTTTTCCCTCCTTGTGACACTAGGCTGCGCATCAGGGTGAGGGTGCTGGCGGGGTGTCATGAAGGTGTCCCACGCCTTGGAGAGTGTTGCCCTGCCTTTCTCGGAACTGCTGTGTGCTCCCCTTTTCTCCCCTTCTCGGTTGGCCAAGGTAGCACGTACTCTGCCGCCAGCGTTGTCAGATGGAAAATTTTGGAGCAATTTTTCAACAAGAACCTTCTGGTATTGCACCATTTTGCTTGTCCTCTCCACCGGAGGAATGAGAGATGAGAAATTCTCTTTGTAGCGGGGGTCCAGAAGGGTGAACACCCAGTAATCCGTGTTGTCTAAAATGCGTACAACGCGTGGGTCACAGGAAAGGCAGCCCAACATAAAGTCAGCCATGTGTGCCAGAGTACCAACAGTTAAGATTTCGCTGTCCTCACCAGGAGGATGACTCTCAATATCCTCATCCTCTTCCTCCTCTTCTGCCCACCCACGCTGAAGAGATGGAACTAAAGTTCCATGGCTACCCTCTGTAGCGGAGGCAACCGTGTCTTCCTCCTCCTCCTCCGCCTCCTCCAATTGTCGCTGAGAAGACGAAGTGAGGGTGCTCTGGCTATCACCTTGTGTAAGCTCTTCCTCCCCCATTTCCACCTCTTCCACATGCAAAGCGTCGGTTTTAATTGTGAGCAGCGAGCGTTTCAGTAGACACAGAAGTGGGATGGTTACACTGATAATAGCGTTATCGCCGCTCACCATCTGTGTCGATTCCTCAAAATTGCGTAAAACCTCGCAGAGGTCTGACATCCATTCCCACTCCTCACTTCTGATTACAGGAAGTTGAACGGAGAGGCGACGACCGTGTAACAGCTGGTACTCCACTACTGCCCTCTGCTGCTCACAAAGCCGGGCCAACATGTGGAAGGTGGAGTTCCAGCGCGTGCTCACGTCACACAGCAGCCGGTGAGCTGGCAATTGTAAGCGCTGCTGCAGCTTCAACAGGCCGGCCGAAGCTGTAGATGACTTACGGAAATGTGCACACACGCGGCGCACCTTGGTCAAGAGATCATGCACATTGGGGTAGGTTTTTAGAAATCGCTGAACCACTAAATTAAATACATGCGCTAGGCATGGTACGTGTGTGAGCTTGCCGAGCTCCAAAGCCGCCACCAAGTTACACCCATTATCACACACAACCATGCCTGGTTGCAGGTTGAGTGGCGAGAGCCACTGCTCGGTCTGGTGACTAATCCCCTGCAACAGCTCTGAGGCCATGTGCTGTTTGTCCCCAAGGCAGATCAGCTTCAGCACGGCCTGTTGACGCTTCCCCACTGCAGTGCTACACTGCTTCCAGCTACTGGCTGATGGGGGAGTGGCGCTGCGTGTAGAGAATTCGGAGGTGGAAACGGAGGAGGAGGAGCCAATAACGTAGGTGCTGGCGGAAACCCTGATGGAGGTAGGGCCCGCAATCCTCGGCGTGGGTAGCACCCGTGCCATCCCAGGGTCCGAGTCGCTCCCAGCCTCCACGACATTCACCCAGTGTGCCGTCAGGGAAATGTAGCGTCCCTGGCCACAAGCACTTGTCCATGTGTCAGTCGTTAAGTGGACCTTCCCAGTAACTGCGTTGGTCAGGGCACGGGTGATGTTACGGGACACATGGTGGTGTAATGCGGGGATGGCACACCGGGAAAAGTAGTGGCGGCTGGGGACCGCGTACCGAGGGACAGCTGCTGCCATCAGGCTGCGGAAGGACTCAGTCTCCACAAGCCTAAATGGCAGCATTTCGATGGCCAGTAATTTGGAAAGGTGTGAGGTTAGTGCTATGGCCTGTGGGTGGGTGGCTGGTTATTTTCTCTTGCGCTCAAATGCCTGGGGTAACGACATTTGGACGCTGTGCTGGGACAGGGAAGTGGATGTGGTCGCTGATGGTGCTTCAGATGGTACAGGTGCAGGGCGGGAGGTATGCGGGCCTGCGCCTTCGACAGGCGATTGGCCGGCACCGAAAACAGGGGAAGAGGAGGCAGTGGTGTGGCCTGCAGACACAGATGGGCGATCCAGGTGTTCCTCCCACTTACTACGGTGCTTGGATGCCATGTGTCGGATCATGCTGGTGGTGGTGAGGTTTCTAGTGTTCATGCCTCGGCTCATTCTGGTGTGGCACAGGTTGCAAACTACAATTCTTTTGTCGTCCGCACTTTCCTTAAAAAAACGCCATACCGCGGAACACCTACCCTTTGGCAAGGTAGATTTACGCAAGGGGGTGCTCCGTGGAACATTTGCGGGCCGGTTTGGTGCGGTCCGCCTTCTTTCTGTAGCCACACCACTGCCTCTTCCAGCCTGTTGCGGTGCTGCAGATGGCTCACCCTCAGGACTGCTGTCATCGCTCGGCTCTACACCTTCCCAGGTGGGGTCAGTCACCTCATCGTCCACCAAGTCCTCCTCCACTTCCTCACTCTGATCATCCTCCTCATGTCTTGATCCCACCACATACTCAGTCATTGACAACTGTATAACATTCTCCTCAACAAGGTCTTGAGACGGAAATAGTGGTTGATTTAATGGCAACTGTGTCTCATCATCATCATCATCATCATCCACTACTTCCTTTGACCTTAAATGCCGTTCACATCTGTCATCTTCTTGTGATTGGGTACCCTCTAGAGGTTGTGAATCAGGGCACAAGATGTCATGTTCCTCTGCAAGAGTGCTTGGAGAGAGGGTCAAATGAAGGATTGGTGATGAGACGAGCTCCTCACTATATCCCAGTGTGGGATCACTTCTTTGACCAGACCGTGTATGGTGGGAAGAAGGATGATCAGAGTGAGGATTATGTTGACCAGACTCTTGGCTACTGAGAGTGGACTTGGTGGAAGACAGGGTGGTGCTTAACCGACTGGAAGCAGTATCAGCTGACATCCAACCGACCACCTGTTCGCAGTGGTCGGACCTCGAGAGTGATGTCCTGCGATGCCCTGTGAAATGAGACATGAAGCTAGGTATGGAGGATGTCTTTCTTTCTTGTGCTCTGGCACCAGGCACAGTTTCTCCGCGTCCTGACCCGCGCCCTGAACTATCAGGATCACGTCCACTTCCCCGTCCCTTTTTACCCGCCTTCTTCATCTTACACGGAATATGTGACTTTAATATTTGAGTTTGAAAACTTAACAGTATTTCTTCCTATTCTGCAACTGTGCAGAGTACACAGAATAGGCTGCTAAACGGCGGTGACACACACTGAATGGAATATGTGACTTTAATATTTGAGTTTGAAAACTTAACAGTATTTCTTCCTATTCTGCAACTGTGCAGAGTACACAGAATAGGCTGCTAAACGGCGGTGACACACACTGAATGGAATATGTGACTTTAATATTTGAGTTTGAAAACTTAACAGTATTTCTTCCTATTCTGCAACTGTGCAGAGTACACAGAATAGGCTGCTAAACTGCGGTGACACACACTGAATGGAATATGTGACTTTAATATTTGAGTTTGAAAACTTAACAGTATTTCTTCCTATTCTGCAACTCTGCACAGTACACAGAATGTGCTGCTAAACTGCGGCGAAGCAAACTGAATGGAATATGTGACTTTGATATTTTAGTTTGAAGACTTAACAGTATTTCTTCCTATTCTGCAACTCTGCACAGTACACAGAATGTGCTGCTAAACTGCGGCGAAGCACACTGAATGGAATATGTGACTTTAATATTTGAGTTTGAAAACTTAACAGTATTTCTTCCTATTCTGCAACTCTGCAGAGTACACAGAATAGGCTGCTAAACGGCGGTGACACACACTGAATGGAATATGTGACTTTAATATTTGAGTTTGAAAACTTAACAGTATTTCTTCCTATTCTGCAACTGTGCAGAGTACACAGAATAGGCTGCTAAACGGCGGTGACACACACTGAATGGAATATGTGACTTTAATATTTGAGTTTGAAAACTTAACAGTATTTCTTCCTATTCTGCAACTGTGCAGAGTACACAGAATAGGCTGCTAAACGGCGGTGACACACACTGAATGGAATATGTGACTTTAATATTTGAGTTTGAAAACTTAACAGTATTTCTTCCTATTCTGCAACTCTGCAGAGTACACAGAATAGGCGGCTAAACGGCGGTGACACACACTGAATGGAATATGTGACTTTAATATTTGAGTTTGAAAACTTAACAGTATTTCTTCCTATTCTGCAACTGTGCAGAGTACACAGAATAGGCTGCTAAACGGCGGTGACACACACTGAATGGAATATGTGACTTTAATATTTGAGTTTGAAAACTTAACAGTATTTCTTCCTATTCTGCAACTGTGCAGAGTACACAGAATAGGCTGCTAAACGGCGGTGACACACACTGAATGGAATATGTGACTTTAATATTTGAGTTTGAAAACTTAACAGTATTTCTTCCTATTCTGCAACTGTGCAGAGTACACAGAATAGGCTGCTAAACGG
Organism: Rhinophrynus dorsalis; assembly: GCA_037306005.1. Lineage (NCBI taxonomy): Eukaryota > Metazoa > Chordata > Amphibia > Anura > Rhinophrynidae > Rhinophrynus > Rhinophrynus dorsalis. The sequence goes on from CM074721.1 coordinate 201,647,479, forward strand.
CGGTGACACACACTGAATGGAATATGTGACTTTAATATTTGAGTTTGAAAACTTAACAGTATTTCTTCCTATTCTGCAAGTCTGCAGAGTACACAGAATAGGCTGCTAAACGGCGGTGACACACACTGAATGGAATATGTGACTTTAATATTTGAGTTTGAAAACTTAACAGTATTTCTTCCTATTCTGCAACTCTGCAGAGTACACAGAATAGGCGGCTAAACGGCGGTGACACACACTGAATGGAATATGTGACTTTAATATTTGAGTTTGAAAACTTAACAGCATTTCTTCCTATTCTGCAACTGTGCAGAGTACACAGAATAGGCTGCTAAACGGCGGTGACACACACTGAATGGAATATGTGACTTTAATATTTGAGTTTGAAAACTTAACAGTATTTCTTCCTATTCTGCAACTGTGCAGAGTACACAGAATAGGCTGCTAAACGGCGGTGACACACACTGAATGGAATATGTGACTTTAATATTTGAGTTTGAAAACTTAACAGTATTTCTTCCTATTCTGCAACTGTGCAGAGTACACAGAATAGGCTGCTAAACGGCGGTGACACACACTGAATGGAATATGTGACTTTAATATTTGAGTTTGAAAACTTAACAGTATTTCTTCCTATTCTGCAACTGTGCAGAGTACACAGAATAGGCTGCTAAACGGCGGTGACACACACTGAATGGAATATGTGACTTTAATATTTGAGTTTGAAAACTTAACAGTATTTCTTCCTATTCTGCAACTCTGCAGAGTACACAGAATAGGCTGCTAAACGGCGGTGACACACACTGAATGGAATATGTGACTTTAATATTTGAGTTTGAAAACTTAACAGTATTTCTTCCTATTCTGCAACTGTGCAGAGTACACAGAATAGGCTGCTAAACGGCGGTGACACACACTGAATGGAATATGTGACTTTAATATTTGAGTTTGAAAATTTAACAGTATTTCTTCCTATTCTGCAACTCTGCACAGTACACAGAATGTGCTGCTAAACTGCGGCGAAGCAAACTGAATGGAATATGTGACTTTGATATTTTAGTTTGAAGACTTAACAGTATTTCTTCCTATTCTGCAACTCTGCACAGTACACAGAATGTGCTGCTAAACTGCGGCGAAGCAAACTGAATGGAATATGTGACTTTGATATTTTAGTTTGAAGACTTAACAGTATTTCTTCCTATTCTGCAACTCTGCACAGTACACAGAATGTGCTGCTAAACTGCGGCGACGCACACTGAATGGAATATGTGACTTTGATATTTTAGTTTGAAGACTTAACAGAATGTGCTCTAATCTGCAACTTTGCACACTAAACAGAATGTGCTCTAATCTGCAACTTTGCACACTAAACAGAATGTGCTCTAATCTGCAACTTTGCACACTAAACAGAATGTGCTCTAATCTGCAACTGTGCACACTAAACAGAATGTGCTCTAATCTGCAACTTTGCACACTAAACAGAATATATATTTTTTTTTTTTTTTTTTTCCCCCCACACAAAATAACCTGCTGCCCCCACACACAGTAGTCCTAAAAAGGACTTTTGGTTCTTTTTTTTTAACAATTTTGCTTTTTTTCCTCCCTACACTGACTTTCCCTTCCTATCCTCAGCTCTCCCTGGCTAAGACTGAGCCGAACTCGCTGGTCAGGTGCTATACAGCACCCGACCACGGGTTCTGGCCAGCCAATCAGTGTAATGCCAGCAGCCAACATGGCTGCTGGCATTACACCGATGTCAGAGCCTCCCTGCACGTTTATTGGCTGCGCAGCAGCCGCAAAACGTGCGGGGAGGAGACCCGAACATGGCGGGCGAGCACATGCGGTACTCGTACGAGTACCGCCATGTGCCGAGCAGAGCGATGCTCGAGCCGATCCGAGCATCGGCCGAGCATGCTCGCTCAACACTAATAATGAACACTGATAGTTGGACAAAATTAGTAGGAAAGTATATGATATTATAAAAGATTATGTTTTAGATTGAGCCTTTTGTGTATTGTGCTGTATTTTGTGTTTGCCTGTAAGTTGGTATGGGGTTAGTGTCAGGTACGGGATATGCCGTGCATGGGTCGATGGAGACCGATGACGGATATAAAGAAGGAAAGGTATAGTGGTATTTTTTTTTTTTTTTGGGGACTTGGATATTGTGGTTGAGACGTAGGGTTTTTTTTTGTGGGGGAGGTAGGAAGGGAGGTATTTTGGGAGTCTCGGTCTCGGTCGGTCGCGGGGCAGATGGATGGATGGTTGAGGCATGACCCCTAATGTAGGATGAGTAGGATATAGATTGGCAATAGGATTAGAAGGTTCCTCTCGACTGCTTGTGTCATTTGTGTCATTTCTGGGAGGATATATGTAATAAGTGTTAAGTGTATGTATTTTATATTTGTGTTTTTGTATATTTTTTGTGAAAAAAAAAATAAGAATGCAATTTCAATGAAATATATATATATATATATATATATATATATATATATATTAACCCCCCACAAAGTCCTTAATCTGGTAGAACTTTTCGTGTAATAAAAACTGTAAAAATAAATAAAGAAAAACAAGTATATTTGTATGTATATGTGTGTGTGTGTGTGTTTGTGCATCACATAGATGGCATTATGGAAAAATGTATAAGGCAATATAATCAGAAACAAAGAATTCTTTAAAGCTGAAGACACTGCTCCTATTTTAAAGGAGTGACCAGACTATAGATGAAGATTGAGCTGTGAATTGGTAAGAATGGGAAAATAGCCACTTGGCACCATTGGTCTTGGGAAAGACAATATGGAAGCTGTACGGAGTGTATCTGTTCTGTAGTTCCCGAGGTTGAGTAAATAAGAATTGCCTGCTTATTTTAATTGTGATTTTCTTAGATAAGGGGATTGACTGTTTGAGAATTTGCTGAGGAATCCAAAGAAGGCAAATTAAATGGCTGCTAATATAATTATGTTAGTACTGGGCTCAAAGGGGTGATACTATAACAGGTCTGAAAGTTTCCTAAACAGTATAATTGGTTGGCTGTATCTTGTGACAATAAAAAGTTTTAAGCCTTCCTCCTAAGTAATCTGTATAGTGCTCAATCTTGGTCTTACAATTAATTATCCAGTAACCTTTTTTTGGGCAAAGGGGTTTTGAGGTGACCTACTTGGTGGTGTGACAGTCCCTGCAAAGTGGCCCCCTCTTATAATAGCCTCAAATTATCCTGGATGGTGAATGGAGGTAAAAGACATTTGAGGAAGACCATCTTTGAGGCAGAGTAAAAGCTTCATGAATATGTGAGTACTATGAAAAAGAGAGCACTGAAGGTGGCGGCCATAATTGGAAAAGAACATACTGCACTTAGCGATATCTTCTGCACCAGCTTTTTTCTTTGTTTTTCTGCAGGTGACATGCCGTGGGGAGTCCAAACCTACATAACCTGAGCTGCGAAGAAATTACCTAAAGACTTGAACTTTTTTAGAATATTCAGATTTATTGGTCAAGATCGGTTATATTGTTATCCAATACTCTTCTTTTGGTCAGATAACATCCATTAGTAGTGGATTTTGTGGCACCCCTCAATATGAGAATATCTCCTTTGTTGTTAATGTGAGAGGAGGAATACGATCCACTGTTGCAGCCTAAAATTTATTTTTGTCTAAACAGGGGTCCACCTATCAGAAGGTGAGGATGGGGAGTGGAGTGGGAAGAGTTAATAAGGCCTTTGAGGAATAGCTTAATGTGGGATGAGGAGAGGATGGATGGGTAGAGGGGTTTGAGAATGACTAGGTGATGTTGAACGTCTGATAAATATAGTCTAAATATGACGGGGAGATGTGGAGGAATGTGTGGCAGAATGAGCATAAGGCCAGGATAGTATGAATGGAGTATGGCTGAGTGGGTTTAGTGGTGGAAATGAAGTGATGAAAGCACTACCATGCTTTAACATAAGTCCTTTTGGTGTTCAGAGCTAGTGTTTGGTGTTCAGAGCCAGTGTTTGCAACATGAAGAATTGAGATTTTTTGAGATGCTGCTTAAGGCAGCATCAGTTCTTTGAAGATGGTTGGTTTTGCTGGATGAGGATTGGAAGATGGATGGAACTGGAAAAAATCCTGGAATTAAAAACAAGATGGGGCATCAGCTGCTGAACTGGAGCTTCCTGGAATGTAGGCACAATAAATGAATAATGTATAAACCAATGAAAACAAAGTTAGTTTCCTCACGAACATCATGATGCAAGGGGACAAGGATCTGGCTTTCCTAGTGACATGGATCATAGTGAGATTATCTGTATCCAAGGTGAATAGAGGGCTAGACCATAGAGTGCCATAGAGGCCTGCTGCCGATATAATGTGGTAAATTTCAAAAAAGGGAAAGGTTCGAATTGAGGAATGTCCAGAATTTCAGGTGGCCAATATTCTGTGGATCCATCATCACCATAAATGTCTGCGACACCATGAGAATGGGAGGCATCATAAAAAATGTGAGGGGAAGGGAATGAAGGAATGGGGGTGACCATTTCAGTGCTTCAAGAAGTGCATGTACATAACTAGGTCTGATTTGACAGCTTGATATAAAGTACCTGCCTAGAAGAATTACTTAATTAAGAAGCTGAGCTGACCTAAATGAGACTGCAGTTCAAGTCTTCTACTAGGTTCTGGATTAATGTGAGTTTTCCTTGTCGTTTGCTACCTACATGGTGTTGTAGCTGAGATTAAACTCTAAGAATGAGACATAGGTCAAGGGGCCTCTTGATTTGTGTTGGGTGATGTGAATATGAATGTCAGAGAAGAGACATTGGAGCTTGTCTACGCTTATTTGAAAGGTGATCTTTTGCTTACATGATGACTTAAATGTCCCTGCAAGAGACTGTTTTGTTCTCTGTAATATCTTGAGAAGCCAGCAGTAAGTAGAATGAGCTGGGGCAATATGGTAGGATGGATTCTGAATAATACCTGCTTTAGATGATGGTAATGGCACCAAGTGTGTTGAAATACTCGAAGGATTCATGTGTTCTAGGTTGGTGAGATGTGACTGAACGTAGGACACTACCTAAGTCAAGTTGGTGAGGAGCTGGCAGATTTGTGATTGGTCAGAGCAACTGGTTGCCTGCTAGGTGTAGGAGTAGAGGATATAGTAAATATTGTGTGAAAAATCTCAGCTTTCCTAGCAGAAGTGGAATATGGGATGCCTTGTTTGGTCAGTTCTTGCATGAGTTTTCAGAATTGTCCAGTCTCTTATGGATGGAGGACTGGTGGCAGGTCCATACGTGGATCATGGGGTAGACAGAGATGCAGGGATAAAGCTTCAGGGCTGTATGTCTGATGAGCAGAATGCTCTGCAACAATTTTTGGCATTTTTATAATTGTAAAGAAAAAAGACTGAGATACTTATTGAAAACAAAAGAAGGACTGAGGGGAGTGAGGAAAAATGGCAAAAGGGGGAACAATGTGGACTTTCATATATGAGGTACTGAAAATGGGAGGAGTCTATGTACTGCACAATGCAACTTTCCGTGAATGAACTAGTGTAAAACCGGCTTCCGAGGATCAGACATTGGGCAGGTCTGCAATCATGATGAAAGTTAGCTTGGAAGAAGGCTGAAGCTCACCATGGCCATTGGAGGGAGGTAGATTGGAACATGAGGAGAAGTACTGATGGGAAGGATGTGAGAGGCAAGGGGAAATGGAATGGTGGCTAAGGTGATAGGAAAGCCAGGGGTTGGAGGTGGAGAATGTGGAAATGGAGAAAGGATGAATGGCATGCTTGGCACTAGTCTGGTTGGCTGCAGAAAAATAGGATAGAAGTAAGGCTGAAGAGGGAGATGGGGAGGAAAATGCTAGTCTGGGAGGTGTAGTAATGTAAATGTAGAGTGGACTATGTGTATATATATATATATATATATATATATATATATATGAAGTAAACTTTATCAATAGAAAGAGTGAATTTGTGAAGGAACGACAGCCTTCCACACTTCAGCAGAGTGCTCACTGAAGGTATTAGACACCATTACTGTTCACAAGGTGACACTTACAGAGAGAGGCTGATCCACATGGTTTAAAAAGGTCTCCAGCCCCTGCCACAAATAAAGGCAAGGCATTAAACTAATATTAGTAATAAGAATATTAATAGTAAATAATAATTTAACATATGCTAGCAGTAAGTACATGATATTTTAAGATGTATCAATCAATTTAATCTTGACATGATAGTGTCCGTGTAAATCATAGAACATTTTGGGGATGCTTTTTATCATGTATGGCACCGTTGGTTTCCCCACGAAATACAACTCTTTCACATGTCAAATTTGGCCCTATGTCTGCAGCAGCATAACTAAAACAGTAAGCACATCTACAAACAAGACCATTTATAATTGTCTCACAAATGCAGGTGTACGTCATGTTTTTGTAACATCAGCCTTGATTTTTTTTTTTTTTGTCCTCCAGGATCCCGAGGTCACTAACTGTTAAATAGCATTTGTGTGTGACAGCCTCCTGTACAATAAGCTTCTGCCAGTGTTCTTGAAAGCACTTTCATTGCAGGCAGTATTGATGCCCTGTGTATTTTCTCCAGATCACACTAACCCTCCATATCCCTAATTGCCATTGTCATCATTTACATTCAGATGAGATGGGAGACAGACAGCCGTGATGAATGTGCATCCTCAGACATCACATTGCTTCTCTTAATGAATTCTGTTGGTGTTATCTGTCCTCTCATGCAATTGTTTTTGGATTGATTGACAAGAAAGGATTCAGATGAGGCATATGTTTAAGAGCGCTTAATGCAAATGCATGTATTATTTTAGCTATCCTCTTGTTTATCAGAATAGGAAGCAAATGAGCCAACAGACACAATAATAGGTAAGAAGAATTTAAATGATAAACACAGACAATATTTTGGTACCTCTCCTTGAGGACATTTCATGGACTCAGACATTGTTAATGTGATTTATTATATTAATTTTGTTATCACACCTATTACGAGTCCACATACTTTCAATGTCTTTGAGGATAATGTACTAAGTGATGCAATCTAGCATTCAAGAGATTAAAAGCTCTATCTAAATAAATATGAGTTTTATGGATATTTATTTGTCCCCTGTTGTGCTGCTGGTTAGCTCCAGAATTAATGCAGTTCTTTTCAGTGAATCAGCATCAGCAGAATTACTACAGATCTTTTTAGTACATCAACATCAGCGGAATTGTTGCAGATATTTTTAGTGGAATTTTTACAGATGTACTGAGTGCATCATCATCAGCGGAATTACTGCATATCTTTTTAGTGCATCAACATCAGTGGAATTGTTGCAGATGTTTTTAGTGACTCAGAATCAGTGGAATTATTACAGATGTTCTGAGTGCATCATCATCAGCGGAATTACTGCATATCTTTTTAGTGCATCAACATCAGTGGAATTGTTGCAGATGTTTTTAGTGACTCAGAATCAGTGGAATTATTACAGATGTTCTGAGTGCATCATCATCAGCGGAATTACTGCAGATCTTTTTAGTGCATCAACATCCGTGGAATTGTTGCAGATGTTTTTAGTGACTCAGAATCAGTGGAATTATTACAGATGTTCTGAGTGCATCATCATCAGCAGAATTACTGCAGATCTTTTTTGTGCATCATCATCAATGGAATTTCTTCAGCTATTTTAGGGCATTCTGTTGTGGATGAGGATGAGTAGATAGATTCAGCCACTATTGATAAAAATGTTAGTTCTATTTGGATCAAATTATTACAAGTTAGAAGAAGGAATAGGGAATGCGAGAGCCCCCAAGAGACTCCTTCAACATTCCTAGTTGGATTTATCACAAAATTAGTGGTAGTAAAGAAGAACTAGCTTGCTTGATCACAGTAAGCATTGTAGTAACCTGTTTAATGACTTTATAAGTTGTTTGTAACCTGTTTCATCAAAACATGTTATTGTGACCAACTTGATCACAGTATACCTTGATATAACCTGCCTAAGCACAGTATTATTTGTTGTTACCCACTTGATAACAATATTAGTTGTAACCTACTTGATCACAATATAAGTTGTAAAGCACTTGATTGCAGTATGTTGCAGTAACATATAGGTTGGAGTTAGTTATTCTTAACTACAGTCTTCAAGACTCACCAATACATCAGGTTTTAAAGATACCTCTAATAAGTAGATCACAATAACCGTTCCACTAATTACATCAGGGGTGATTTTCTAAAAAGGAAGGTACTAGGTCACCTTATTCTTGGTGGACAAAGTGGCAACAATTAATGTACTCACTCCAGTTCTAGAATACGCTTTTTCAGAATTGGTGCCCAAAACTGGACTGCATATTAGAGGTGAGGTCTTACCGCTGACTTTGTCCTCTCTTGCTTCAATACCCCTTTTTAAGTAAGACATAACTTTGTTTGCTTTTGCTGCTGCTGTTTCCAACGTTGTAGTTATAAAGGAATCACAGATCTTTCTCTAGCAATAGGTCTCCTAAAATGATTCAACGAGGTTCCTAAGTAGCATTAAGATAAGTTCTTCCCAAATGCATAACTTAACACTTTCCCACATTAAACTTTATATTCCATTTGTTTGCCCAATCTGTCATCTTATGTAAATCCTTCAGTAGAGAACAAACATCACCAAGTCTCCTGTGTGGCCCTGAATCAAATGCCTTTGCAGGATCTAGATATACCACATCTACTGCTTTACAATTACTTGGGTTGTTAGTTAGTTCTTCATGGAAGCTCAAAATATTTGTTTGGCAAGATCTATTCCTCATAAAACCATGTTGATTCCTGCTAATAATCTTATTTTGCCACAGTCTAATCCTGAATATAATAATTTTTATCATCTCTTCTAGCGGTTTTTCTACTACCAAGGTCAAACTTACGGGTCTATAATTCCCAGGCTCTGTTTTAGCTCCCTTGTTAAATAAAGGCACTACACTGGCTTTATGCCAGTCTTGTGGCACTGAGCCTGTGATGAGAGAGTCTTTAAAGAGCTAGTAATGTCACACTATAAATACATTTGAGATTATTATACTTTTTTATAATGCTCTGTATCTTACGAAATGTCCATACTGGTGTAGTTTTATTTTAATTACATTTTAAAGTTTCTTCTTCCTTCAGATCTGTAAGCTGGTGCTGTTGGATCTCAAAAAGGGACAATATTGTGTCAGCATTAGGGGTGGGTGTAAAGTGAGAAAAATTTACTTCATGACTTTTCGTGAAAAATGGCAGATTTTTTGCTTTTTTCGCAAAGTTTTCTCTTTTCCTCCAATGCAAAATTTTCCTCCTATTTTCCTATTCCAGCAAATTTTTTGCCTATTCCAACAGATTATTCTCCTATCCTAACACAATTTTTGCCTATTCAATACATTTTTCTCCTATTCCAACACATTTTTCCTATTCCAATATTTCAACACATTTTTTTTAAATGTTTAATATGGTGCAACATTTCCCAGCACAATATTACTTCTTCTGAGGGCTGTAGTGGAGAATTAAGTAGCTGGAAGTCAAAGTTGTGAGTCCTACAACAACATATACCTTGAAAAATGTGTTAGCATGCAGAGTACATTTGTCCTTTGCCCACAACACTTACTTCCTGATTAGATGAAACTGGCACATATTCATGATGATGTCAAGTGATTAAAAAAAATAAAGTACAATCGACAACATGGCAGATGTGCATGGTAGTGGTGGTGGGGGACTGGCATGGTGCGATTGGTGGGATCTTGACAAACTGCATCCACCCTGGGAGGAGAGGGATCATCATCATGTATTGCACATGCTGCAGCAACGATTGCTGCAGTCAGTTTTGTACTACTACTTTGCTCCCATGTCCCTGCTCTGATCTACCTTTCCCCCTCCCCCTGCCCCTTGTGTGTTTTCTACAAATTGCTCAGCTACTATGTGTGCTTTTAATCTCTACAGTAAACAACTGATGGAGTGGAATGTCTTGCCTTAACCCTAAACAAAATTCTCAATGTCGTCTGCTGTCTATCAAATCTGCCTCAGTCACAGAGCTCCCAGTTAGTTTAAAATGATCATTTGTTTAATTATTTATGTTTTTTATTTTTATTTATTTACTTATTTTTAAGTTGTCTACCATATCTTATCACAGGTATTCCCACAAAAAATATATATAACTAAAAAACAAAATCAACAACTTATTTCCCCCCACTTTCCCAGCACAGAGACAATAAAAGTAAAATCAGCAAACAATTTGGACTCCAGCTGCCTGTGTCTTGCCAGTCAGTCACACCAAATGTTGGGGTATTTTGTGTCAACCTCCTTCCTTGCTTCTTCTCCTTATTGTGCCCCCAGACTCCCCTACTACAGAGAAGAAATGTGCTACCTAATTGACTACCTAAAACTAAGCTTCAATTCTCCTTTGTTTGCCTATCTTCTCTAGCTCATAAACATGCTGCTCTCTCCTCTCACAAACACAGAATGGCTGCTGTGAGAGCCTGATATCGTTTTATATGACTGTAGAAAACTTTAGTGAGGTGGAACTAATTTTTCTACCCATTGATTTCAATGCAATGAACTAGGCGAAAAAAGCAGGAAAAAGCAGGAAAAAAGGCACTTTTCTCAGGAAATTTTTCGCCAAGTAGAAAGTGCCATTTTTCGCAGATTTCAGTTTGAGGCGAAAATTTTCGCCCATCCCTAGTTAGCATAAATAAAACTCTGCTCCCATTCATGAAGGGTGGGGTTTTCGTTATACCGATATAGACAATATTGTCCCTCATTGAGATCTGTGCAGTCAAACGTTCAAGGCCCATATAAAGGGCTTTCAAAAGACCTGTTCATTAACAGAACAGTACACAGGACAAGGGGCCACCCACTTAGACTTGAGGAAAGGAGATTTAGTCTACAACAGCGGAAGGGTTTCTTTACAGTAAGGACAATAAAGGTATGGAATGCACTTCCGGAGGAGGTGGTGCTATCAAATACATTAGATGCCTTTAAAAGGGGCCTGGATACTTATTTAAAAGAGCATAATATAGAGGTCTATGCACGTTAGTATTGGGATTAATATTTAGTTAGGGCTTGTTGATCCAGGGAGAAATCTGATTGCCATTTGGAGTCAGATGCCTTCTTTTGGGTCAGCGATGGTAAACAGGAATAGGAAAAGGGTTGAACTGGATGGACACAAGTCTTTTTTCAACCTAAATTACTATGTAACTATGTAACAAACGAGCAAATTTCTGATCTGAGGGAAGAAAAGTGTGATCAGGAAAGGGGGTGGGTGGAGAACTTTAAAATATTATTACAATAAACCTGATAAGGATATTTCAAAAGGTACAGAGTGTTACAAAAAAGTATCAGGAATAATCGGACATGCATTTATGATGTTTCATTACTATATATATATATATATATATATATATATATATATATATTTATTTAAAGATTAACCCTTTGAGTTCCATAGAGGTATCTAGTGCACTGCAGCACAATGCATTGGATGCTTTTCTGGCACTCAAAGGGTTAAAAACAGTGGTCTTGCTAACACTGCACTGAGTTCCCAAAGAACCCTTGGATGTACACAATCAGGGCCAGGTGCTTTGTCAGTCTTAATTTTGCCTAATCTTCCCTTGACAGCTTCTTGTGTTTACCTAATATCTGGTATGGTATCTGGTATGGTTTTACTTGTTATTTCTAGTGGATCTTCTGTCGTTTCTTGTTCTCTGGTATATGTAGATGAAAATAATTTGTTCAGAACATCAGTCTTTTTTTTTGCCTCCTTAAAGGGATAGTAATACTTTATTATTACTTTCCCTCATATTGTAGGTATTTGCAAAATAAGTTAATAGCCCCCAGGTTCATCTCTCAAACCTTTATGGTTTGAGAGATAACCGAAGGCAAAGTTCTCCCCTCCCTCCCTGTTCATTGAAGTTAGCGTTGTACTGACTGCAGGGGAAGTTTGTGGCTCTGCAGCTGAGCTGAAATCCCCTTAGTGAAGAAGAATTATTTCACTGAAACGGTTTTCTACATGTGATTGGTTTGCAAGCACATGTAGAAGACCGTTTCAGTGAAATAATTCTTTGTCACTAACGTGATTGCGGCTCTGCTGCAGAGCCACATGATGAAAGACAGACCTGATATCCCTGCACTCAGCACAACGCTGACTTCAGGGAAGGGGGAGGGAGAGGGGAACTTTGCCTTCTGCTCTTAACTTATTTTGCAAATACCTACAGTGTGAGGAATAGAAATAATAAAGTATTCCTATCTCTTTAACCCCTTAAGGACCAGCGGTCCCGGGGTGTCTGGTCCTTTAAGGACCAGATAGGCGAGTTCGACGTGCCGTCCCACGTGACTGATCACGTGTTCCAGCACGTCTAATGAGGGACTAAGAGAGATTGCTCCGGTCTTGGAGTGATCAAGTTCAGTCCCCGGTATCACTCACCGCGCTCCTGCAGCGATGTGAGTAAAAGTACGTGACGTACCAGGACCGTCACTGGTCCTTAAGTGCCAGACCAGCGTGACGGTCCGGGTACGTCACAGGACGCGAAGGGGTTAATGAACTCACCTATCTCATTTCAATGCATTTAATATCAGCTGTGTTAATAAGCTAAACAAAATACATGGTTTATTTTTGAAAAAAAATTGCATTGTGGTAAAAAAAAATGCATAGAATGACATGCAGTTGTAGGTGAAGCATTGTAATAGCATCGATAACTTTTCTTAGACGTGATGAGAATTTGTATTAGCATTGCTATTGTTTTAGAAATGGAAATTTTATTAAATCTTTTATTTTTTGTAAGTGTGAATTTTTGTCAACATTGATAACTTTTCTTACAAACACTGAGAATTTGTATTGGCATTGCTATTTTTAGAAGCAATGCTAATGTATATCAGTCATGTGAATTTTCTATAAACAATGCAACTTTGTTTTTTTTTAAATGCAAAAATACTTTTTAGCACTTATACATATGACAGTGACAATCAATGTTTCTATTTGGTTTGCGCTGCTCTTTTATGGTACAATTTTATTAACTAGACCCTACAGAAAGCCATGACAAGTAACATCTGCTTGTATTGCTGGCATTTATGCTTTTATTTCATACCAGGTGCAAAACAGCGGAGAAGAGACGTCAATAGGGCCCATTAAATGTTGCCCATATACATAATAGAGATTTTACAGTAATCTTCAGTAAACTGGTGCTCCAGAAAATTAATATTCTTACACCTGAGACCCCAGTTTACTTCTGTTCCTATTTTGCATAAAACTCTTTTCCCATTCTGTATGCTAGACAGATCTTCAGTCCATGGCAAACATTGAGGAGATTCGTTGGACACACATCTGACACTCAGCGGCTTAAAGGGATAGTAATGTTTCATAATAAAAGCAGATCTAATTAATCATCATAGTATTCACACTTTGGAGAGTGTTATTTCAATTCTGTCAGAGTTGTAGTTCCAGAGTAATTCAATGACAAAGTATCCCCCTTCCGCCCTTTTTACTGATGTAACACTGCTCAGCCAGATCAGAAGGGAGGTGCCAAGGTAGACTGCAGAGAGGGACAATCTTCAATTAAGATAAGGGAAAAACCTGAAAAACTTGTCAAGGGGGGCAGGGCTTTCATTGTTCTCATAGGAAGAAGATTGTCCCCTTCTGTTATCTGTCTTGTCTATGGACTGCATTCCACATCTGAGAAGAGATGGCTTACACTAGGTAAAAGGGACAGGAGGGGGAAACTTTGCTTGTGAATATCTCATAAACCATAAAGGTTTGAGAGATAAGACTTATATCGTTCTTCATGTTTTTTTAATGCCTACAAAATAAAATAAAGGTAGAACAAAGTATTACTATCCCTTTAAACAGCATTTATGTGCAATGTTTCAAATATGATGCTAGTTCTAAAAATATGTATCTGTAAATATTATGACACATTATCAGGAAATGATACCAATGCTTTCCAGGTTTGTGGAAAAATATGACAAAACATGGGTCCCTTTTAGCTTCTGTATATTCAGTAAAGCAATCCACAGCACCATTAAATCTTTCTGCAACAGAAAGAATTACATTCAGAAGCCAGCTTTTGCTATGACATATTTTCTTGGCCAGCTGTAAGTCTTAGCCTTTGGTTATGTCACAAAAACTAAGTTTTAGTGTTATTTGCAGTCTTAGAAACATAAAATTTGATGATAGATGAAAAACACATAGTTCACATTTCCAACATATTTTATTGTCTACTACAAAACATCATATCCCAATAGATCACTTGATTTATTTCTTATTTTGATTACTTTTTCCCTATCACAAACCTTCTGTATTCCCTTGCTTTGTTGGCCTCGATCACCTTTTTTGTGTGTTTCCATCAGTCCAGTAAATGACAAACTTTTTACTTGATAAGAATTATCAACTTTTTAAGTGAGGAGGAGCTTCTTGTTTAATTTCCCCTTAATCTCTTAGGCAAGAGCTATTCAGAAAACCTATACTTTTGTTAAAGGGATAGTAATGTTTCATAATAAAAGCAGCTCTAATTAATCATCATAGTATTTGGACTTTGGAGAGTGTTATTTCAATTCTGTCAGAGTTGTAGTTCAAGAGTCATTCAATGACAAAGTATCCCCCTCCCGCCCCTTTTACTGATGTCACACTGTTCAGCCAGATCAGAAGGGAGGTGCCCAGGTAGACTACAGAGAGGGACAATCTTCAATTAAGATAAGAGAAAAACCTGAAAAACTTGTCAAGAGGGACAGGGCTTTCATTGTTCTCATAGGAAGAAGATTGTCACCTGCTGTTATCTGTCTGGTCTATGGATTGCATTCCACATCTGAGAAGAGATGGCTTACACAAGGTAAAAGGGGCGGGAGGGGAAACTTTGCTTGTGAATATCTGTCAAACCATAAAGGTTTGAGAGATAAGACTTATATTGTTCTTCATGTTTTTTAATGCCTACAAAATAAAATAAAGTATTACGATCCCTTTAAGAGGGAAATAGAAAGTTAAAACCAGGGGTCCTTATGAACAAATGAAAAGGGGAACATATACAGAGAAAAACATTTCCTTCATAGTGTAGAAAGTGAAATTCCCCAAACTCTTATTGATTTAAATGGACTTTTAACGCCAATGCTTTTGGAGTCCTCTCTAGCATTTCAACACTTGAAAGACCCTTTAAATCAATGAGAAGTTTTACTGGAGGTTATTTCTTGCTACTCTTTTCTTTTGTTTAGAAGGCTTTCTCTGTCTTTATCGTGTATTGATTAATTATTTTTTATTTTGTCTATTGACACGTTTACAGTTCCTTGCACATTACCGAGGAAAAACAAAAAATGGTAACCTTGACTAACTGAAGGTAATGATAAAGTTCTAGGTTAAGATATCAGTGGAAATACAGTTTAGTTTGCATATAACTTAGAGGGGAAATGCAGATTCCCCTCAAGCTATTATATATAAAATTCATAGTGTATGGTGCTGGGCCACTATCTGACTACCAATTGGAGGAATAATTCCCCCCCACACACACAAACACTTGGGACTTGATTGGAAATGGCTCCAGAGGGCTTTTTTTGCCTTCCTCTAGATCAACAGGGGTGTTTTTGGCATGGGCTGGACTTGATGGACGCATGTCTTTTTTCGGCCTTATTGTGTACTAGTGTTAAAGCCCGTGTACATGGGCCAAGGTCCGCGTAATGTTAACCCTTTGAGTGCCACGCAACGCAGTGCTTTCTCCTCTTGCCTCTTTCTACCCCCTCTTGCCTCTTGCCCACCATGCCTTTCTATCTCCTCTTGCCCCCCATGCCTTTTTCTCCACCCTCTTGCCCCATGCCTCTCTGGCAAACCCTCTTGCCCCCCCATGCCTCTTTCGTCACCTTTTTGCCCCTTCCATCACCCTCTTGCCCCCATACCTCTTTTGCCCCCATGGCTCTTTCACCACCCTCTTGCTCCTCACACCTCTCTTGCCCCCCATGCCTCTTTCAACACACTTTTGTCCCCCCAATGCTTCTTTCACAACCCTCTTGCTCCCCTTACCTCTTTCACCACACTTTTGCCCCCCCCCAATGCCTCTTTCACAACCCTCTTTCCCCCATGGCTCTTTCACCACCCTCTTGCTCCCCATACCTCTTTTGCCACCCTTTTGACCCCCATGCCTCTTTCACAACCCTTTTGCCCCCCCCATGGCTCTTTCACCATCCTCTTGCTCCCCCCATAGCTCTTTCACCACCCTCTTGCCTCCCATGGCTCTTTCACCACCCTCTTGCCCCCCCATGCCTCTTTCACCACCCTCTTGCCCCCCCAATGCCTCTTTCACAACCCTCTTGCTCCCCTTACCTCTTTTGCCACACTTTTGCCCCCCCCCAATGCCTCTTTCACAACCCTCTTTCCCCCATGGCTCTTTCACCACCCTCTTGCTCCCCATACCTCTTTTGCCACCCTTTTGACCCCCATGCCTCTTTCACAACCCTTTTGCCCCCCCCATGGCTCTTTCACCATCCTCTTGCTCCCCATACCTCTTTTGCCCCCCCATGTTTCTTTCACCACACTTTTGCCCCCCCATGCCTCTTTCACAACCCTCTTGCCCCCCCATGGCTCTTTCACCACCCTCTTGCCCCCCCCATGCCTTTTTCGCCACCCTCTTGCCCCATGCCCCTCTGGCAAACCCTCTTGCACCCCCATGCCTCTTTCCTCACCCCTTTGCCCCTTCCATCACCCTCTTGCCCCCATACCTCTTTTGCCCCCATGGCTCTTTCACCACCCTCTTGCTCCTCACACCTCTCTTGCCCCCCATGCCTCTTTCACCACACTTTTGCCCCCCCAATGCCTCTTTCACAACCCTCTTGCTCCCCTTACCTCTTTCACCACACTTTTGCCCCCCCCAATGCCTCTTTCACAACCCTCTTTCCCCCATGGCTCTTTCACCACCCTCTTGCTCCCCATACCTCTTTTGCCACCCTTTTGACCCCCATGCCTCTTTCACAACCCTTTTGCCCCCCCCATGGCTCTTTCACCATCCTCTTGCTCAACATACCTCTTTTGCCCCCCCATGTTTCTTTCACCACACTTTTGCCCCCCCATGCCTCTTTCACAACCCTCTTGCCCCCCCATGCCTCTTTCACCACCCTCTTGCCCCCCCATGGCTCTTTCACCACCCTCTTGCTCCCCCATGGCTCAGCCGGTCGCGAGGGCAGAGTGTGAGAAACACCAGCTGCCAGCCCTCTGAGCTCTGCCAGCCTTGTCACCTTGTACGTGGACGCCAGGAAGGTATAACTGACAGGCAAGCGCGAGTTCCTGTCAAAAACGCGTCCATAGTTACTGTAGATGGTGCGGTGGGGGGGAGCAAGTCACGTGGTCTCTGTCTATGTGAGTTAGTGCTTCGTGCTACGCTCACAGGGAGAGACGCATTCTTATACTTTATGGTATAGGATGAGTACAGTATTGAACTGTTTTTTTTAGCTTAATCGAATACGTAGGTGTTTTATGGGTAACTAATACCTCCTAATAATAATCCCCCAGTTACCTTACTATGGCTAGATAATTCCTAAGGGCCTCTATGAATTTTATACTTACACATTTGTTCAAGGGATAACATATGTAATAAGTCTTGAATTTCAGTCCATGGAGGCTTACAAAACAGTTGCTAGCAGGTTTACCCCTTTGAGTGCCAGAGGGGTATGCAACACATTGCAAAGCAATGAGTTGCATACCCCTCTGGCACTCAAAGGGTTACAGAACCTAAAACTCTGCTCAGTGCACAGGGTAATCTTCACAATGCATTTCAGACACCTTTGGTCCTTAATTAGTTAAGAAGGCTCATCCCCTCTGCCTGTATAGTTGCTAGCAACTATTTGCTCCACGTTTACTCCAATTCCTCTTATTACATAAGCCTGAGTAAGAAAGTTTTATTCAATTTTTGGGTGAAGTATTTGTGTATTTTGCACCATAATTATTTAGACTTTATATATAATGACATTGCAGTGCATTTTCCTCTGTTTTTGTCTTAATCCCACAACTATTACTTTGCCCGTATGATTTTCTGTTTTCTTGTGGTTACCAATATTTACTCAACTTCCATTTGGTGAAGTAGGACACTGAGATGACTGTAAAACTCCAGTAGAGCAACTGCAGAGTCTTGGGCCTCAATTTAACCCTTTCACTGTCAGAGGGGAACCCAACACATTGCAAAAGCAATGCATTGCATACCCATCTGGCACTGAAGGGGTTAATAGACCCTGATTCACATAAGTAGAAGACTCTGCTATACTCTGAATCACAAATGTAGTGTAGACAGTCAGCTGCAGGGCTTCTTTCAGGGGGTTACAGGCAGTACCCATGTATGGACCAAACAGAGAGGCCCACCTTTCCGATCAGACATGGAGGTAACCATAGTACCCCACAATGGGGGAGGGTTCTGTGTTAAAAGTGGCCCCCAAGATCCCCATACTGGCCCTTGTGGATACTAGAAGATCTCCTGGTGGGCCCAGAGCCAGATTATGCATTAGGGCAACCTAGGCTACTGCCTAGGGCCCAGGGCAATATGGGTCACAGACAGAGGCCCTACTGTTGCTGCCACTAACATCTTGTGCCAGGTGCCCTTTTAGCTGAAAGATACCAGCATCATCCAGTTGTTCCCACGTCCATTAGAACCATAAAAACAATTTCTGCTAACAGCCCTCTGTGTCAGAAGCACCAGATCAAGAGATGTGGGGTCCCAAAATTGTGCCTTGCCCAGGGCCCTATGGAGCCTTAACACATCTCTGGGTTAGCCCTCTTTTTAAGTGTATTCTGCAGGTAGCATGGCAAAGAACTGGAGCTCACCTTTGCTGCCCTTTCTGAATGTACACACTTAGTATAGAAGTTCCATGGGCTCTGTCTTTACATATACTTCCGTGTTGAAATGTGCAAATGTGGGGGGTTGCGGAGGGCCCAAAGATTTCTGACTGTAGCCCTGGTCTGCTGTGGATTTGAAACAGCTGATCTGTGGTTTCACATACAGGAAGAACTAACAGAGAATTTTCACATGTAACAGCTTCTCTCGTAGTTCTTTCTGAATTTGTATTATCTGCAAAACAGAGCAGGGTATTAATTTTTGTTATAACCCTCTGAGTGTAACAGGGTGTGCAACACTTTGCAGAGCAATGTGGTGCACAGCCCCATGGCAGTGACAGGATTAAGGGAGGCCTGCTGGTGTTCTGGTGCTAAAGATGGAGTGCATCCTCCACACTTCCCCATTTTGCCCTAACAAATTATCAGCATTTAGCCAACCATATGCTAATGATTAAAATCTCTCCCCCCTACTCTTGCATACATAAGCGAATATGTCGACGTGTGTTGTATTCTCCATGGAGAAATGATTGCCACACTTCCCCAGACATACTTCCCATTGCATCAACCCTTAGCACATCTCCCCCTGTTCCTTCTAGTACATCAGTCTCAAAGACTGGTCAGTTTGACCTATTAAATTTGTTTAACTTGCCTCAAAAGTTTGTGAATGCAAATTAAAAATATTGAAAATGGAGATCATTTGCATCCATTTTGAACCATTTTATCTGATAAAGAAATGATTTGATAAAATATTTACCATTCAGCTTGTGCCTGAAGCTTTTTTTCTATTTGAGCAAAGGATTTGCTTTTCATCATATTAAATCATGTCAAAAAGGAGTCTTCTTGGAACTTTGCTCTCCCACTTCACACATTTCCATCTATGAATATTAACAGTCATTTTATTATGAATGCATTTAGATATTTAAGACATGAAAGTGTTTAATGAAGTGAATGTATTTTAGAGCATTTTAGTTTGAAATAAAATGTTTGAAATACTGTATCTGAGAATTTTAAATAATGTAAAAAATTATAGATATCATAGTATAGGTTTATTTTAATAGCAGAATTATTTCCGGGAAAAATGTACATAATCACTTAAGGTCTTATGTTCAAAAGAAAAAGTGATATTAAAATGTGCTACTAGATCCAAAATGTTACCATTAGCTTTTCAAAGCACTAACTCCACTTTTTATTCCAGTTAAGACCACAAAAGAGCGTTTTAAGGCATGATCTTAAAAGTGGGCATGGACAAACTTAACACCATAAGGAATCGTGATCATTACAAGAGGATTTGGACAAACTGGGTAACTGGGCAGGCAAATGGCAAACGAAATTCAATATAGACAAGTGTAAAGTTATGCATTTTCGGTATAATAATACAAATGCAACATATAGTTTCAATGGTGTTTCTTTGGAGAAATCTAGTAATGAAAGGGATTTGGGAGTAATGGTAGACTATTGACTTAGCAGTAGCGCGCAGTGCCAGCTGGCAGCTGCAAAGGCCAATAAGATATTGGCATGTATTAAAAGGAGGAAGATATTATTCTGCCTCTTTACGGGTCCATGGTAAGACCCCACCTTGAATATGCTGTTCAATTCTGGGCGTCTTTTCTGAAAAAGGACATTATGGAACTAAAGAAAGTGCAGAGGAGGGCTACAAAACTAATAAGGTGAATGGAAAGATTTAGTTATGAACAAAGGCTAGAAAAGTTAAACTTGTTCACACTAGAGACACAGCATCTCTGTCAGATATGAGAACATTATATAAATATGTTCAGGGCCCATACAAAGGGCTCTCCAAAGACCTGTTCATTAACAGAAAAGTAAGGACAAGGGGTCACCCACTTAGACTTACAGAAAGGAGATTTCATCTACAACAGCGGAAGGGATTCTTTACAGTAAGGACAATAAAGGTATGGAATTCACTCCCTGAGGAGGTGGTGCTATAGAATGCAATAGATGCCTTTAAAAAGGGACTGGATACTTTTTTAAAAGAGCAGAACATAGAGGGCTATGTATATATGTATTGGGATTAATATTTATTGGTATACTTTTAAAAGGTCTCACGTGAAAGTGTGTGCGACCAAATGATACAGTTATCTTGTTGCCTGGCTAAAAACGTTGACATGAGAATCTCGCACTGCATGACAGAGCGAGATTCTCATGTCGGTTACTAAAATATTGCATCAAATACCAGGAAGTTACAGAAGGAGAGCAAACTTCCCAGCAGTAACATTTACCTCTTTGTGGGAAATACCTATTCTATCATGCTGCCCGGGCTGTAACTGTGAACATGCCTTGTCATGTAGAAGATCTTAATTTTGTCCTCAGAAAAGCTGTCATAGTCACCAAAGAGATCTTCGTCACTGCCACTGCACTGCATAAGAAAAAAACACAGGAAAATGAGACACATTGCATTGCACACTTTAACTACCGTGAAATACGCTGATCTACAAGTCTGGCCAATCTTTGTCATTTGTTTTAAACAGAGAAGAGAGGATTATTGGTGAAGCGCCAGGGCAGCATGATGGGATAGAGCACATCTTTCAGCTCATGAAATGTTTTAGCTAGTCAGCTAGTATTTATATGATGCTCTACATAGACTACAAAGTATGCAGATGACTTGAATACTGTTTATTTGGAACTATTACTATTGCTTTAATTCAAAGTGCATATGGCGATTTATTTATAGGTAGAATTGTCACCAAGTTCAGTCCTCAAGGGCCACCAACATGCCAGGATTTAACCCTTTGAGTGCCGGAGGGGTACACAGAGGGTTACAGATTTTCCTAATTAAGCACAGGTGGGTCAATCAAAATGACTGGGCAACTGATTAATGTGCCTGTGCTTAATCAGGAAAATCCTTAAATGCAGTGGAGGGCTGGCAACTTGTGGCCTGGGGGGCAAATACAATCTACTGGCCCATTTCTTTCAGTCACTCCAGCCCAGTGCCCCAGCCCATCCCCTTTAGTTACTTTTAATATTATTATTAATGCTGTTAAGTAAGGTAAACGAGACCACATAGCTTACAGTAGAAATGCTGCTTCTCTAGTGATACCATAGAGCTTACAATTTAAGTACAGCAACATGACTGATACCATAGAGCTTATAAGGGAAATAGGTTATGCTGTTAGTGTAGCTCTATGTGGATTGTAGCTCTGTGGTATCATTTATGTAGTTCCATTTCAATTGTAAGCTCTGTGGTATCACTAGTGTAGCTCCATTTACAGCAGCAATTGGGATACTGAGTGAGGCAGTGGCCCACTGGCCCAGACATGTGACCAGCTCAGGGGGCAATTGCCCCTCTGCCCCCCAGGCCAGCCCTCCCCTGCTTAAATGCTGGCCTGTTGGCAGCCCTGGAGGACTGAACTTGGGCACCCCTGTTCTATATTTTCAAAAGTTATGTTATTATATTGAACTTTGCAGTCAATCAAAAATGTATGCTAAAACTAATTTTAAATTTAAATGAGAGTTTTCAAACAAACATTTTTGAATGTAAGGCCCTTAACCCCTTAAGGACCGGCCGTGCACGCACACTGCTGCCACTTAACCACTTAATGCCCGAGGATGTACATGTACGTACAGAGCTGATGTCCCAGGTGGACAGAAGACATACATGTACGTCTCGGAAGTCATTCAGTAAAATGAAAAGAAAAGTTCGCCGGCCGTTAAGTGCCGGCTGCGTGTGCGCGTGGCCGGTGACTAAGGGGTTAAGGACACAGAGCAGTTTTTTTTTAAATCTGATTCCAGACTCTCCGAATGGCGTGCAGCCAATCGGGGAGCTTCGAATTCCATGACGGTCCTGGTATGTCATGGGTCCTTAACGCAAATCCAGACATGACGTACCAGGACCGTCAAGGGTCCTTAAGGGTTTAATATAGGTTTCACTGAAGGAGGGCCATTTTAAGGTAGTGCTGGTCCCTGGCTAAAGTAGAAACCCTCTTAACCCTTCAAGTGCCAGTTTTACACTGTTTTGCAGTGTGTTGCATACCCCTCTTTAAACCCTTGACAGTTAAAGAGGTCTGTATTGCAATTCTTCACAATGCACTGGAGAGATAGATTGCTCTAACATCAAAAACTTTAAATAGTCACTACACATTTCTGCCTCATGCAATTTTGAGCTAACATTAAATACATTTTATACAATATTTGTATGCTCACTCACAATCTCATAAAGTTAAACTCTGACATAGAGGATATCCAACAATGATGCCACAGGTAACAGTAACATAATGATGAGGCTGAAAAAAGACATGCATCCATCAAGTCTAGCCCATGCCAAATTACATCATCACAAGGCAAAGAATCCAATAGATTTACCGTCCGTACTGTAAAATCCCTGCTTGTGTCTTAGTCAAAAGTGCCTCTCAACTAGTCTTAATGGATGACCGCTCAACTCTTAATGTAAATAATTCATTACATAGTTCTTTGTATTGACCTTGAATGTATTTGTAAATAGTAATCATATCACCCCTTAGATGCCTCTTCTCTAATGTAAACAAACCTAGTTTAGCTAGTCTCTCTTTATAACTCAGATCCTCCAATCCCTTTATCAGAATCATGTCTCTGCACTTTTTCCAGTTCACTGATGTTTTTCTTAACCCCTTTGCGTCCTGTGACGTACCCGGACTGTCACGCTGGTCCGGCACTTAAGGACCAGTGACGGTCCTGTACGTCACGTACTTTTACTCACCGCGCTCCTGCAGGAGCGCGGTGAGTAATACCGTGGACTGAAGTTGATCGCTCCAAGACCGAAGCGATCTCTTTCAGTCCTTCTATCGACGTGCTGCCCCACGTGATCAGTCACGTGGGACGGCACGTTGAACTCGTCTATCTGGTCCTTAAAGGACCAGACGCCGCGGGATCGCTGGATCTTAATGGGTTAAGAACTAGTGTGAAAAACTGTACTCCATATTCTAGACGAGGCCTAACCAATTATTTATATAGAGGTAGAATTATATTATCATCCTGTGTATCTATGCCTCTTTTTATGTGGGATAGTACCCTATTTGTTCTTGCAACAGCCTAGTGACTCAGCACTCTGCTATGAAGTCTATCATATATCAGTACTCCTAAATATTTCTATAATGAGTATTCCCCAAGTTGTTTCACGTTTAGTGTATATGTAGCATGTTTGTTTCTACATCCCAAATGCATAACCTTACACATATCTACATTAAATATCATCTTCCACTTTTCTGCCCATTCACTCAGTTTATCTAAATCTATCTGCAGAGAAAAAACATCCAGGTCTGTATGTATTTCCTTACACAGCTGAGTTTCATCAGCAAAGACTGAGATGCTACTTTCAATTTCCACTTCTAGATCATTAATAAACAAATAAAAAGCATTGGGCCAAGGACTGATCCCTGTGGCATCCTACTTACAACTTTAGACTAACTTGAAAAGGTTCCATTTACAACAACTTTCTGCCATCTATCATTTGACCCTTTTTAGAGCCAGAGGGGTACGCAACGCATTGCTTTGCAATGCGTTGCATGCCTCTCTGACACTGAAAGGATTAACCAGTTCTCAATCCATGTACAGTTATCACCTCCCAAACTCAAGCCTTTTAATTTATGCAGCAACCTGTTGTGAGGCACTGTATCAAAGGCTTTTGCAAAATTCGAGTAAATCAACAGCAATTCCCTTGTCCAAATTACTACTTATCCTTTAGTTAAATGCAAGTACATTAGTTTGACATTATCTAGTCTTCATAAAAGCATGCTGATTCCTACTAATAATATCGCTTGTCTTCACATAGTTCTGAATATTGGCAGTTAGTAACCTTTCTAATATCTTACCCACTATGGAAGTCAAGCTCATAGGTCTATAACTTCCTGGTTTGGATCTTGCCTCCCTTTTGAACAAGGAAACTACATCAGCTTTCCTCCAATCACAGGGCACTATATCTGATGAAAGTGAATACATAAATGTTAAGTATAATTGCCTTGTTATTACTAAACTAAGTTTCATGTATACCATCAGGTCCATAACATTTCCAGTCTCTTTTGGACTTTGTCCTCACTAAGAAATGTACATGATGAAGGAAATTCTGTGGTTTTGTCTTTTTGCCCATAGCCTGTCATTATACATATACAGAAGCAAAGAATGTATTTAATGTGTCAGTGATAGTCTTATCCTCACTAATCACATCACCTGTCTTAGCTTTAACCCCTTGATTGACAGAGAGGTACAGAATGCATAGCAAAGCAATGCATTCTATACCACTCTGGCACTCAAATGATTAAGAGGACCAATATCAACCTTAATTTTTTGTAATTAATATGCTTGTAGAATTGTTTAGGATTTTTCTTGCTCTCTTTTGCAATACTTCTCTCATTTTCAATTTTAGCTAGAATAATTGCTTGTTTATAGACTTTATTATATTATTTGTATTTTTTTAAATTATGTATCTAACCCATCTGACTTAAAAACTTTAAAATCCTGCCTCTTATTTCTCATTTCCCTGCAAACCTGGCAACACTGGTCTCAATTTACTGCTCTTGTGCTTATTGCACAGTGGTATATAATAACGCGTATATTTGTCTAAGAGCATTTTAAACAATTTCCATGATTCTTGTGCATTTGTTTCTTTGAAGATTACATCCCACTGAATATCATTTAATACTGCTTTTAGCTTTGTAAAATTAGCCTTTTTTTAAAATTGAATGTTTTGGTTAAACCCTTGCTATTCAGTCTCTCATAACAAATATATCTACTGCCTAAGTGTTCCTTTACCTGTATACTGCTTATCATGTCAGAATTGTTTGAGCGCACTAGGTCAATTAGGACCTCTTTTCTAGTTGGATTCTTTACTAGTTGGAACAAAAAACTGTAATTAGTCATACTTAACCCCTTAAGGACCGGGAAAATCTGAGGTGGATTTCACTTAAGGACCGGAGCAATTCTGACATTTTGACTATGTCTATGTTCAACAATGTTTTCTCTCTAAGTACTTTATTTTACCAAAGAAAATTATATAAAGTTTTTTTTTACGCACAAATAGGGCTTTCTTTTGTTACCACACTTATATGGATAACCCACCATTTATTTTAGTAAAATGAAAGAAAATGGTAAAGTCATTTTTTTTCCTCTTGGGATCATTTGGGCACAATGGGTTACACTTTTATGGAGACTGCATGAAAGGTATGACTGGTCAGTCATACCTACAAAATGGGTAGTTTTAAGTGGACACTGTCCCCCATGTCCCTTTTTCCCCACCCTATTTTCCCACTTTTTTATTGATGACATTTGGCGGTGTGTATAAATGTATTACATGGCTCCACAACAATCACACTCCCAATTTTGGTTATTGACATTTAAAAAAAAAAAAAAAAAAAAAAAAAAAAAAATTGTGTTGGGTCTTTAAAAAAAAAAAAAAAAAAAAGTTGATTTTAGCAGGTCAAAAATTGACCTGCATCCAGCCAGACTCCTGCACCAGCAGTGAAGGGGTTAATACCTCCAGCTGCTACGTTTAATTTTCCACTAGGTGTCTCCTCTTTGCTTCTCTGTCCCTTACTTTGATCGTAAGGGACAGACAGGCATAGGGGAGACACAGAGGCAGTATGAAAAGCATACTGCCTCATTCATTGAGAATGCTGGTACATGTGATCGCTGCTGCAGCAATCACATGACCTGGCACAACTGAGAAGGGCTGAGACTGAAAGCTCCGGTACCAGCAGGATGATATGATAGCAGGATGTACGGAGGCATGCTGCTATCATTTAATCCATGACGGTCCTGGACCATCATGGGTCCTTAACTGCTTTCAACCCATGACGGTCCTGGACCATAATGGGTCTTTAAGTGGTTGAAAAATAATTTCCCTTTGTTGTGCTGTAAGTCATATTGCACCAGTAAGTTTTAGGGTAGTTGAAATCTCCCATTATGATTCCATTTCCTGACCTAGAAGCATTTTCCATTTGCAGTAAAAATTGGGATTCCTCAAACCCCCCTGTTATTTATCTTCCCAACACTTACCACACTTCAGCACTTACACACTGATGCATACCTCCCAGGTGTCCCTCTTTAGGAGGTACAGTCCCTCTTTTAGACCAAAATCCCTCTGTCCCTCTTTCCCAACCTAATGTCACTCTTTTTAGGAGATCAGACTGTGGTGTGTGTATATAAGGATATCATATTGTCCTACAGCAATAACACTCACATCATTGTTTAAAAGTCAGTGTATGTGTTTATATATTAGTCTGTGTAAATAAAATACTTTGGTCTCGTTATAAGTCATTTATTAAGTTACACAAAGAGGTGTCAGTAGGTTCTGAAATAGCCTAAGAATTCTCAGTAATGCCCTGCCCACCAGCGACACCCCCAGAAACACCCCCAAAACTCAAGTGTCGATTTGAAATGTTGGGAGATATACTGATGCAAGATTCAGACCTTCAAGTATTCACTGTCCTTCAACTTTTTATAGCAGAAATGCACCAAGCTCACAGCTTACAGACCTCACTATTTCTCTCTCTCGCTCTGCTTAATATAGCTGAAATCCATCAATTACACCCAAGTAAACAACACAACCACTCCCACCACACACAGACTGCAATCAATCACTGATACAACTACAAAGTGAGGGAAAAAGGCTTTTGTTTTTAACCTCTCGCTTACCGCACTACACAATACAAAAAATGCAGTTATTCAATTTCTTCAGCAAATATCCCAAACTTAGCTTATTTCAGCTCTTACAAAGCATTGGGGCCCAGACAACGTTAAATCCTGACAATAGAGCATGTTTAGGATTTTAAGTAATTTGCAGTGAATTGTATGCTCACAAATTGTTTCGCACCAGTGCCCTCAATCACTAGGGCAAACATTGCTCTTACACCTACAGTAACATCATAAAATACTTACTGTTCCCTCCCATTTTGACAAAATGCACACTTGGATTCACACATTTGAGTAACCTCTGTTATATATTCCAGCCCATCAGGTAGAAGGAGATACAAAGAGCTCCAGATTGTGTTGCATGACAGTCAGACTTTCTGCTTATCTGTGGGTGCACATTCTATCAGTCATACATTTGCAGCTGGCCAAGATACTGTACACTTAGCTATTGTCTTTTATTCAATGCTATTTGAACAGCCCGTGTACACGGGCCACAGTGCCAGGCAGCAATAGCCGCTGTGCAGTCATGCACAGTAGAGACTGCCCATGCCACTGCTGATAATGGAGTGGGGTGCTCCGAATTCAGACCGTTGTCCTTCTGACAAACATACGTTAGCAAAATATTATATAGGATACTTGGCAAATATGTGTCTGTTCTTGTCAATGCTGGTGTAAATATATCACCAGTACTGCGTGCTAATAACACTGTTGAAATCTCTAGTCTGATAACATTTTCTTTAATTATAGAGAGAATGATTATAAAGAACATAACTTGATTTATTGCAATTATAAAAAAATACTTCAATAGCAGTAGTCAAAATCCCCTAAAGAATCTTCCTAGCCAGCGTGCTATTTTTCTAGTTAAAATCTTTAACTCTTCTTCACCCACTTACTCACTTTACATATTTTAAAGAGCAAAGATCAATCTAAAATAACTTTTTAATCAATATTCTAGTTTATTCTAAGTTAAACAGTGTTTGAATTCATATTCTATGAGCTCTGTTTCTATAATTATAGCTTTTCTGAATCTCTGAATTTGTGTTTTTCAGCTACTAGCTTGGTTTTCTGAGTCAGAATTGGGTTGGGCTGTTGTTTCCAGAAAGTCTGATGACTGACATCAGGTGGGCAGTATTCATGAGCTGAAGAATAATGAATGAAAGCAGGCGACTCTGCAGCTCATTGTTTGATAGTTACTTTTGATTTGAAACATTGTTTTAAAGAAACACTAACACCTAAAGGTAATCTGGGACTGGACACACTTGACTATCTTGGTCTCCATTAGTGTTGAGCGAGCGTGCTCGGCCGATGCTCGGATCGGCTCGAGCATCGCTCTGCTCGGCACATGGCGGTACTCGTCGAGTACCGCCATGTGCTCGCCCGCCATGTTCGGGTGGCGGGGATCTGTGCCGGAAGAGGCACAGATCTGAAGACGCTCCGCTGGACCACCAGGGACTGGAGGTACGGGGGCATTGCGGAGATGAAGGGGGCATTGCGGAGATGAAGGGGGACATTGTGGAAGAGGGGCATAGACTCTATGCCCCTCTTCCACAATGTCCCCCTTCATCTCCGCTATGCCCCTCTTCCACAATGTCCCCCTTCATCTCCTCTATGCCCCTCTTCCACAATGTCCCCCTTCATCTCCGCTATGCCCCTCTTCCACAATGTCCCCCTTCATCTCCTCTATGGCATAGAGGAGATGAAGGGGGACATTGTGGAAGAGGGGCATAGCGGAGATGAAGGGGGACATTGTGGAAGAGGGGCATAGCGGAGATGAAGGGGGACATTGTGGAAGAGGGGCATAGCGGAGATGAAGGGGGCATAGCGGAGATGAAGGGGGACATTGCGGAGATGAAGGGGGCATTCGGAGATGAAGGGGGCATAGCGGAGATGAAGGGGGGCATTGACCAGGCACCCTCCCCTCATCAGAGCAGGGGGTGCCTGGTGTAATGCTCGTGTCGCCCCATTCATTTCAATGGGGCTCGGGTGCTCGGCCGAGCACTCGAGCCTCAGGGGGTGCTCGGTCAGAGCACCCGAGCATCCGAGCATCGGGGTGCTCGCTCAACACTAGTCTCCATGCTAGCCTCTGTAAAAATGTTCTGTTGGTTTTTTGAGGTCCAAAAAGCATGTGCTTTTTGGTTTTTCTGCCTTTCCCTGCCTTTTTCAAGATATGGTTCAGGTACAATTGTTTGAATGAGTTCCTTCACTGGGAAAAAAAAAAAAATGTACAGTAGTTTTTTTTTTAAGATTTTGTTGATGATGCCTTTTGTGAAGAATATGGAACATAACCTGTAGGTATCACTTTATTTCCCGTAATATTCTTTTTTTTTATTAGATTTTTTAAATTTAATATAACATTGGAATACAAAAGATGTCAAAAATGCCAAAGGTGTCAATTTCTCAGAAAGTCTGTTCTGTTTGTTACCAGCCGTGTAGTCAAAAGCGTACCAAATGGTTGAGAAAACTGTGTCTTTACATAGTTATAGAAATAGTGTGCAAGAGAGCCATTTTGATCTAACTGTATACTCAATATTGAACAACAGTATAACCATTGATAATGACAAATTAATATGGAAGGGGGGAGAAAAGAAGGGGATGGTCTATCACTATAATGGCAAATTCATTGTGCAAGGTAAATATATTGTGTGAGTGCTTTAAAGGAGCAGGTGTTGTTGACAAAAAACTATTGTTGTAGTTACTATGAAGGCTGAAGCTTGTCTTTATATTCTAATCTGTTGTGTCCTTGAACACTGCCATATATTTTGAGGTTTTTATAGAGGCAGTGGTTTAATAAAATGTTTCCAGCTGCCCCTGAAAGAAGGTCATTTCACTTCTACATCCTGTAATGAAGGTACCCATTCTAGACAGGCAGTATTTAAAGGGATAGTACTGTTTCATAATAAAAGCAGCTCTAATTAATCATCATAGCATTTTGACTTTGGAGAGTGTTATTTCAATTCTGTCAGAGTTGTAGTTCAAGAGTAATTCAATGACAAAGTATCCCCCTCCTGCCCCTTTTACTGATGTAACACTGTTCAGCCAGATCAGAAGGGAGGTGCCCAGGTAGACTGCAGAGAGGGACACAAAAACCTGAAAAAATTGCCAAGGGGGGCAGGGTTTTCATTGTTCTCATAGGAAGAAGATTGTCCCCTTCTGTTATCTGTCTGGTCTATGGACTGGATTCCACATCTGAGAAGAAATGGCTTACACTAGGTAAAAGGGGAGGAAGGGGAAACTTCACTTGTGAATATCTCTCAAACCATAAAGGTTTGAGAGATAAGACTTATATTGTTCTTCATATTTTTGCAATGCCTACAAAATAAAATAAAGATAAAATGAAATATTACTATCCCTTATATTATGCCACTGTTGAATGGTTTGAGCGTTGTCCTCTAGCCAGTATTGCATTATAGAATTTAGGGCTGCTACATTTACAATAGCATGCACAAGTTTCTGCTTGCATGTCATTTGGCACATCTGGTATGGAATACCCAGAAGCTCATACTGGGGAATTCTATCAAGTATTTGGAACAGTCAGGAAATTGATAGAAATGAAATGAAAATGATTTGGGAGTAATGGTAGACAATAGACTTAGCAGTAGCATGCAGTGCCAGCTGGCAGCAGCAAAGGCCAATAAGATATTGGCATATATTAAAAGGGATATTGACTCAAGGGAGGAAGATATTATTCTGCCTCTTTACAGGTCCATGGTAAGACCCCACCTAGAATATGCTGTTAAATTCTGGGCGCCCTTTCTGAAAAAGGACATTATAGAAATAGAGAGAGTGCAGAGGAGGACTACAAAACTAGTAAGAGGAATGGAAAGTTTTAGTTATGAAGAAAGGCTAGAAAAGTTAAACTTGTACACACTAGAAAAACGGCATCTTAGAGGGGATATGATAACACTGTATAAATATGTTCAGGGCCCATATAA
Organism: Rhinophrynus dorsalis; assembly: GCA_037306005.1. NCBI lineage: Eukaryota > Metazoa > Chordata > Amphibia > Anura > Rhinophrynidae > Rhinophrynus > Rhinophrynus dorsalis. The sequence continues at coordinate 201,678,778 of CM074721.1, forward strand.
AGGGCTCTCCAAAGACCTGTTCATTATCAGAACAGTACAAAAGACAAGGGGCCACCCGCTTAGACTTGAGGAAAGGAGATTTCATCTACAACAGTGGAAGGGTTTCTTTATGGTAAGGACAATAAAGGTATGGAATTCACTGACTGAGGAGGTGGTGCTATCAAATACATTAGATGCCTTTAAAAAGGGCCTGGATACTTATTTAAAATAGCATAACATAGAGGGCTATGTACATTAGTATTGGGATTAATATTTAGTTAGTGCTTGTTGATCCAAGAAGAAATCTGATTATCATTTGGAATCAAGAAGGAATTTTTCCCCCCATTCAAGGCAGAATTCGAAATTGCTATATTGAGGGTATTTTTGCCTTCTTTTGGATCAACGATGGTAAACAGGAATAGGAAAAGGGTTGAACTAGATGAACGCAAGTCTTTTTTCAATCTAAATTACTATGTTAGAAATACACATGACAAAAATCTTCAAATACTTTGTAATCCCTGAAGCAATTATGCAGGTCTGCCTCAGCAGAAGTGCACTTAATACAGATATTTGTAGGAGTTACATTCATATACTTTGCCCTTTTAGGGTCTATATATGCATAGTTAACATGTTTAAAGTAACATGAAGGTAAGCCGAAGGTTTTGCCCTATCTTCAATGAAAACTATACAAAATTTCTTCTGTTGTTAATTTTGGAAAACATTACCCACTAATATTATGTTAGAAAACTCCTCTATATCTCCACGGTCTTCACTAGATCCTTCCAGACACTTTTGATTTTATCAAAACACCAGGAATCCAGGAATTGACACTCTTGAGTAATTACGTTTTACAGCTAGAAACATGTGAAGAGTAAAGAACAACACACTTACACATGTATCCTAGAAACATAAAAATAAATAATTAAATAAAAAAAGAACTATTCATTTATTGCATTTTACCAGGAATCCTATATAATAAAACGCTAGAATGTTTTTCCGATGCAGTCATGCTCAGTAGAGACTGGCCGAACGCACAGAATGCTGGAAGTTCTGTGCTGGGAGCATTCTGTACGGAATACTGGGAGTTCTGTGCTGGGAGCATTCTGTGCGTTCGGGCAGTCTCTACAGTGCATGACTGCATCGTGTGCGCGACCAGTGAGGCAACGGCAGTATGCAGAGCAAGTCCAGGCTCTTAACCCTTTGAGTGCCAGAGGAGTACGTAATGCATTGCAAAGTATGCTTCTCAGTCACTCAGACTAAGAAATGCTCCACTATATTGATTTTGGATCAGCGTCTCTTTCAACATGCTGTCTTTACTTTTCTTGGTCACTCTTAGTAAGATATGTTAGGAGCACTCCACTATATTGATTTACAGATCACTGATTATTACAAGATGCTGCCTGCACATTGTTGTTCACTGCCAGAGCCTCTAGCAGGGAAATGTTATGTGCAGGAAGAATTTTTTTAATAAACAGGTGATCTGTAAATAAATACAGTGGATGGAGCATTTCTGACATAAACATATCTTAGTCTGAGATAATAAGAACCATGGTGTGCAGGCAGCATTTTCTATGTCAATCTGAGGGGTGGGACTTCAGAAGAAAATTGCTAAACTAGACTGAAAAAAATGGGTTTCTTCTTCAAAGTGTGAGGTGCATGAAAGCAAAGTCATTTTTCAAGATCATGTGTACCTAATTTCATATTCAAAGAGACAATATCACATAGAAACATCTTTGGTGAATTTGAGAACACTTTCAAAACCACCAATATGTTTTATTAGACATTTTTATTTAGAAATGTATTTTTTAATTATTTAGATTTATAGCTTATACTATTCAGGCATGCAGTGCAGACATATCCTGTGAGCCCTACATTACTGCTACTCATTACCACTTAAAGAATCAGTAAACCATACAAACTAAACTAAGTAGATGTATGCACTTCTGACCTCCACTAACCTGCTCTGGTAGCTCAGGAGTTAATACCAATTTTGCAGTGCACTTTTTAGACTTCCTGTCTGGGATCCGCAACTAGTGATATGGGAGCTGAGACTGATTTTTCAAGCCCTCATAAAGTTAATGCTCTTACCTAGTGCCAAAATCTTGTGAGACAGGAAGTGACACAGTTGATGGTCCTGTGCAGCAAAATTAAACAGCTATAGCCATGACGCTTGTACTGCAGAGAGGCTTTTAACTCTAGTGTGAACATCATTTTTATATGACTGAGTGGTTTTAAGAGAGAAGTGGCTAATGGGATGAGAGCAAGATTGGGAAAGGACCATGCCAATCAAAAACCTTGTCATTTATATTTGTTCTTTAAGGCAGTGAAACGTTTATAAGCAAAAGACACAGAGTGCTGGACTGTCTATATGTATACTTCTGATTGGTGGAGTCTGAGACTAAATTAAAATGGAAACAGACAGTAACAGAAGCTCATGATAGTAGACGGGCATCAGTGCTTATAACTGAACTAAAGGGCTGAGACAAGGGGCTTTAACAGGGAGTGGAAAAGTCAATGTGACAATATAGAGAGGAAAATGGATATAGGTGGGTTAGGGGAAAATATAGACATAGAAGGTGAAATGGAGACTGTCAGGAAAAATTAAAATCTAAACAGAGGGAGAACATACTGGGGGATAGAAACAAAAAGAGCCATGCTTCAGGGAAACAGGTTTAAAGAGGCAAACAGAGGGGGGAAGAAGGTAAATTGGAAAAGGAAGGACAGTGAGCTGAAGGAAATTGAGAAAGGAGGAAGTGGGAAGAAGTAAACAGGAAGTAGAGGGGCTGACACCAACAGGGGAAGTGGGAAACAGGTGTGAGAGAGAAAAATAAATGGAATAGTGAAAAAGAGACATGGGAAAGAGACAGGGGATGATGGAGGTGAAATGACAGAAAGCGAGAAGAGAGAAGAGGGAAAAGGGAACAATCTGGGAGAAAGTAAAGATCACATTCAGGTAAAGGGAGTTTATAACCCCTTGACTTCTGCAAAGGTTTCTAAAGCATTGCTGCCTGCTTTGGATTCAAGAGATGAAAAGCCTCATTTAAACCAATGAACATTTTTGTTTGTCCCTATTTTGTACATAGTTTGCCCCAGAATTTTAACCACACAAAATACTAAATAAAACAATATAAATAGGCAATATTAATAAGCTCACAGAATATGCGGATATAATTATATATTAAACATTTAAGGACCAGTAGGGTTTGCATTGGATTGCAAAGCAATTCAGTTGCATAAACTCTCTGTTCCTTAACTAGTTAACCCCTTAGTGCACACGTCCGGCACTTAACGCCCGCCAAACATTGTTTTTTATTTTTTAAAAAGAATCTGGAGTCCCCGAACGCTGTTCAGCCACGAGGGGACCCGGATTTCCGGGACGTACATGTACGTCCTCTGTCCTCAAGGAACATCCGCTCGGGACGTACATGTATGTCCTTGGGCGGTAAGGAGTTAAAACCATAACAAAAGCAAGGACAGCAGAATCTGGATAGATGCAATATGGGACTGTCCTTAGATTGTTAGCAGGCATGCAGTATTTGGTGGATTAAAGTTACTGACTCTATGGGCGAGATGATCAAAAAGTCGTCATAATGAAAAATTTGTCGGATTATGAGTTGTAAATCCGTCGTTTGAAAATTCATTTAAAGAATTAAAAATGACGGTAAGAAGATTTCATTGAACATTGCCATTAAAAATTATGCAGATACAAGCCAAAAATTATGTGAGAGGCTCTGAGCACGAACAAAAGCACAATGGCCTGTTCTCCGGCTAGTCACAGATCAAGAGCATCACATTTTATCTCTCTAGTGCCAGTACAGAGGAGAAATCTCCACATACATATTAGATTAATCCCGCCCATAAGGACGATCCAGTACCAAAATGATGGGCAAGTCCCCTCTGCACAGAAAAAACAGCTAACCCCAGACACACATTTTGGCCTTATTTGGGCCTTGTCAGCAAGATGCAGCTGGCTTCCCTAGGCACTGAGAGCAAGGGGTCCACGTCTGGATTACCCTTTACACTTAGGGAGAGACCCCAAGTGTTTCACAGATGCTAGCCAAAAATGATGTGAGAGGCTCTAAGCATGAACAAAAGCACAAAGGCCTGTTCTCTGGCTAGTCACAGCTCAAGAGCATCACATTTTAGCTCTCCAGTGCCATTACAGAGGAGAAACCTCCACATACATATTAGACTAATTCTTCCCATTTTTTTTTTTGTTTTTTGTTTTTTGTGTTTTTGCTTTTTTTCTGCAAAACACCTAGGGTCTCTCCCTAAGTGTAAAGGGTAATCCAGACGTGGACCCCTTGCTCTCAGTGCCTAGGGAAGCCAGCTGCACCTCACTGATGATACCTAAATAAAGCCAAAATGTACATCTGGGGTTAGCTGGTTTTTATGTGCAGAGGGGACTTGCCCATCATTTTGGTACTGGACTGCCCTTATGGGAGGGATTAGTCTAATATGTATGTGGAAATGTCTTCTCTGTAATGGCACTAGAAAGCTAAAATGTGATGCTCTTGAGCAGTGACTAGCTGGAGAACAGGCCATTGTGCTTTTGTTCGTGTTCATTAAAAATTCAGATCTTAAAAATTGTCTTTCATTTTGTCTTTGAAATTAATATTTTCAAAGAAACAAAAAGATTTTTTTGTCTTTGAAACAAATTTTTCTTCTCCAAGTTTACACCATTTTTATTATGTCGGAAAAATGATGTTAATCAGACAAAAAAAATGTTCAAATGAATATTTTTTTTTTAAATACCTTATATTATGATGGAAGATTAAACCACACCCACTTTTAAGACAGCTTTTTCCCTTTGATGGAGATGGCGGTAAGAACTTTTTTATTCTGATTATAGACAGTTTCAGTTACCACCACTTTCTGAACATCTCGCCCTATATCTGCACTACTCTAGTATAGGAAAGAATACAATGGGGATGGGTGAAACGTCCTATCTCAAAAGATAAACATGTGAAAAATAGCACATTCTGCTGAGCCAGAAGTTTTAGAGGTAAAATGCTGATTTTAAATGTTTTTCACATATATATTGTATTTAACCCTTTATTGATAAGACTGGTGGTGTGTATAAGTGTTTTACAATCCTCCACAACAATAAAACTCCCATTATTTTTTGCTTAAACTTCAGCAGATGTGTATAATAAATAGTATGTGTAAATAAAATATTTGCTCTGTTTTAAATTTATTAAAAAAATCAAAACAAGTTGCTCTTAGCAGGTCAGAAATGGACCTGCATCCAGTCTGCCCCCATCACCAGTGCTGAAAGTGTTAATACCACAAACTATTGCTTAATTTTTGATTTTATGTCTGCTCTATGCTTCTCTCTCTCTTATAGTAAGGAAGAGAGAGGCAGAGAACAGTCACAAAGGCAATGTGTAAAACACAGGTCAGATGGTAGTATGATCAGGTCAGATGGTAGTATGATGATGATGATGATGATGATGATGATGATGATGATGATGATGATGATGATTGATGATGTTGTTGTTGCTGCTGCTGTTGATGTTGTTGATGAGATGGCAATTTAGAATGTGTCTCTCCAATGTCCACCCCTTCTTCTTCAGATGCAGATTCAGTAGCTAGTGAGCAAGATAATGAATTGGCCCAACAATTAGCTAAAAGGAAAATGCTTAGTCTTCTGCCAGTGGAAAGTAATAGTAAGCCTGTTTATAAACTGTCATCAACATAATTGTCACTGCTTCTAAGTGCAACCCCCAAACAGCCATACTTATCAGTAATAAGCAGCACCACAGGTTAAGAATGCCCACACCCATGTCTAGGAGTGTTTATACTGCTGCTGCTGAAAGTGCAGAGCCTACTGCTATCACCATTGTAACATGAGGGATCGGCATCACACAGAGGAGGTGATTGTGTCATCTGGACAAGTTCCTGAGGATATTCAGCTGAAGAGTCTGAGTCTGGAACTGGGCAGAGCTGACACTAGAATGCCCAACACACTTATGTAATTCAATACTGTTGTTGATGGACAAGACAAATCCTGAGACAATGCATAAACTTTGTCCACTGGCAGGATGACCTGTTCCTGAAGGGCATCAAACTTTATCCCTAGAAAGAACTCTGACAGATTCAAACCAGATTCTTTGAAATTAATTACCCAGCCATGATATTCCAGTGGCAACACACTTCTGTAGATGAAGACATAAGAGCCCTGCCAAAGGCACCTTCAGCAGAATATTGTCCGGATAAGGACAGAAGGAGTTGCCTAGAGATGGAATATGGGTGGAAATGGCCACCATAATCTTCATGAAATTCACCGGAGTAGATGCGGTTCAAAGGGTAGAGCCATAAATTGTAGATGGTAATAATGAAAGGCAAAGAAAAAATTTGCTAATGTTGAGCATAGAAAAGCACATTAAAGTACTTATCCATATGGCCAGAGAGGCCAAAAATTACCTGGACATATTGTGTCAATAATGGAGCACAAGTACCCCATGTTGCACTGCAGAGTATGGATGAAATGATTGTAAAGCTTCAGGTCCAGTACAGGATGACTGTCCACTGTCTTTCGAAACTATGAAGAGCTTGGAATTGAACCCCATGAAACTTTCTGAAAAGGGACCAGTGTATGGTATGTCTCGACTGAGGAAGGATGTCTTAACAAGGAACCTAAGAATTTAAGGCTGCCTCACAAATATAAGCATTATCTTCAATTATTATGGAAACCAAAAGAACAATGTCCTCTGTAGAAGAGTACAAATTAACTACTACCAATAATTGCTCTCTAAAAACAGCTACATCCTTAACCACCCAAGCTATGACAAGTGCAGGATACTGTCCAGATACAGAGGCTGAAACATTAACTTTAAGAAGAGAATCTAGGCATTTGTCTGTCTGATTCTTGAAAGCAGGAGCATCCACAACTGGCAAGGCCATGTGATGGGAGAGGCTAGAGGATCAACATTCAGAAGGAAAGCTCACAGCTGTAATACAGCAGATGAAAAATGATATAGCAAGGAAAGGCACATGAATAAGAAGACTCTCTTATCTGGTTTCTTCCATTCCTCCAGAATCACTTGATCAAGGAATTTGTGGGAAGGAAAATGCACAGTATCCTTCCTTAAAAATGTCCAGAAATGATGACCCTGAGGTGGACACAGAGACTTGAAGTCAGAAATCTGTGGCCTCAAAACAGCTTGGATAGGAACCATAGGACAAGAGGTGCACCGTTAACTTGTCTGACATTAAGAAGTCTGGTCTGGCAATAAAAACAGTTGGCCATGGGGGCGTGACCTGACAGCAGGATTGAATGGCCGATTAACACGCAAGCTCCTGACCCTAGGAACAAACTTTTTCTTATTTGGGCTGTTTATTTGTGTTTTTTTTTAACCCTTCTACTGGATTTTGTGGCGGTATACCTGTAGCACGGTATGGTGAAGGGCAAACACACCAAACAAAATGCTAACCTTAAGCTTTTCTTCTCTTCATCGCGACAGCCTCTGACAGACAAGAAGGCGGATTTAGACGGCGCGAGGCCAAGGAGCCGCTCTCCTCACACCCCAGTACTCAAAACCACTGATGATTCAGCGGATGAAGTGGGGGGGCTAAGTCTCCAGGGTGACATGTTCCAAATACTCCCTCGACTAAGCAAGATATTGATAACCTTCTCGCTAATTTGAAGGCATTCCTTCATGAGGAGATCACTGAAGTAAGAAAAGAAGTGGCTTATATTGGCGCCAGAGTAGATTCCCTAGAAAACGGTGTGTCGCAATTGTTTGTTGGAAAAGAATCCTCCTCTAAAACTATATACTTACTGCAAAACCAGTGTATAGAATTACAACTTAAAATGGATGACTTAGAAAATCGCTTGCGATGCAGTAATCTAAGGATAAAGGGGATTCCCGAGTTGGTAGATGCAAGGAAGCTACCGGATTATCTACAATGCCTTTTTAGGTTCATCACCAAAGCCGATGCATCTAAGTCATACTTGCTGGATCGAGCTCATAGAAACCTAATAGCTCATAAAAACCTAAGATGGCTGCAGCGTATTTTGCTAGAGATGTGATAGTGAAATTTCACTCTTATTCTGATAAGGAGTCTGTGTATGAGGCAGGAGGACACATCCATTTCAGTGTACCAGGATTTATCTCCTCTCACAATCAAATGGAGGAAAGAGCTCAAACCTATCATGGCAGAACTGAGACAGAGGAATGTACGATATCAGTGGGGATACCCAATGGGATTACTGGTTCCTCTCAATGGAACAACTCATATTTCGCGGTACAAGGTCGATGTTAAGGCCTTCCTTTTGTCTCTGAACATACTGCTATCAGATACGGTATTAAATACACTGGACACTCATCCTGTGGATATGGAATGTGGCCCTTCACCACATAAATGGATGCCTGCAACTAAAAAAAGAAAAGCATGAAGCTCTCCTCATCCTTTGTTACCATATGAGGCTCTTGCTGTACCTGTGGGTTGATGTTTCTTGATCATCTGAATCGGGGTTGTCCTTCGTTGCCCGGTTGCTGCTGACATACCGACGTGAGGTTCTGCAGTATCGTCCTACTACAGGCCCGAATAATTTGGAGTCGGACCATCTCTCTGGACACTGTGTTTTTGCTGTTAAAGATTTCCTGTTAAAAGCTATTTAGATTGCTTAGACCTTTATGCAACTTGTATTTTCCTACAGTGTAATGTGACTCTAGGGCATTATAAATGTTTATGATCTTTATTTGCTTGTTCTGTAAGGGTTGGTTTGGGTGGAGGCTGGTGGGTTATATGGTTCTCTTGTATTGAATGGGGGTATTCTGATTCCCGTACACTGCAGAGAGAGTGCGGTTCAGCCTACGGCCATGTGGTGGGACTGTGACTCCATTATTTCTGTAGTATATGCGAGTGGACCTCTAGGAGACTCAGTGATTGAGACCCATAAGCTAGATAGCTGCAGTGTGGGATGTATGGGTGATATAAGTTCTTGGAGGGTTTTTTGTTTTTTTTTGGGATGGGAGTTACTAATTTTCGTTGGGGACAACAACAAAAAAAAAAAACAATAAAGTGAGGAAGAAAAAAAAAAACATAAAAGGGAAAAATCACTTCTGTTTACTACAGCCTGTTATTCTTAGGAACTGTTCATGATGTGGGATGCTCACGGTTGACTAAGACCTGTGGGGTTGATATAACGTACCTCCTGATGGAGTGCTTCGATTAAGCTTTCTTAAGGGTGTAAGGGGGTGAGGCAGGTGGGGTATGTATGTTCTGATATTTAGCGTAAGCATAATTATAGGGTTTTCCTCTGCTATTAGTGTTGTCTGGGGTAATATTAACTATTATTCCCCCTATGGTTAGGGATGAAGAGTATAGGGGTTCAGCTTCTGTAGGTACACCCATGGGTGGTAAGGGTTATATACTGGGCCCTCTAGTTTGGATTGGGGGACTACTGTATATGTATTTGTTAGATTTGGTGTCTTCCGCTAATTTACGGGGCTACTGGGGTGGGGACATAGACTTGTCCAGAGGGATGATCCTCCTTAGTCGTGGTATTCTTCCGATATGTGGGCAGTATGCCTCTTTACAAGCTTTATCTCCCTGGAGGGGGGTGGGTTAATATTCATATGCTTTAGCCAAACTGTTCAGAGTTTCATATTTCTCTTACATGCATTCTTATTCTACATGTGTTTTTCTGGCAATATATGATAACAGCTCATTGTTGTTGTTTGGGGTTTTATTTCCATGTTTCGGGAAGGGACACATACTTTTCCTGATTAGGACCATTTCTATTTCTGTGTCCTGTTTCTATTTTCCTTTCTTGTTTCTTTTGTTTTTTTGTTTTTTCCATCCTCCCCTTCCTTTGCCTTTCCTCTGTGCTGGGGTCTGTGCATTGGGTCTGAGTCCTTCTGTCATCACAAATGACTGAAGACCGAATTCTGTGCAGTTCCCCAAAGCCTTCGCCTAAAGCTGCCGGTGTTTCCTTTTTCAAGATCCTATCCTACAATGTTAAGGGGTTGAATTCTCCTTCCAAGAGATCGATGGAGCTTCATGATTTTCACCGCCCTTCGGGGCGATGTGGTCTTGATACAGGAAACACATTTCAAAAAGATGAGAGAATTGGCCCTGACCAATATATTTTATTCTCAGGAGTATTGCGCATCTGCGCTTTGCAAGAAACAAGGGATACATAGGAGTCTCCCCTTTAGTCACACAGCTACAGTTAAAGACCCACAAGGTAGATATGTAATGATTAAAGGATCTATATATAACTGCATGTATACATTTGTAAGTTTTTATTCCCCTAATAAGAGCAACACTCTTTCTTTTCTTCCCTTCTGCATCATGTGGCTTTATTTAATGAAGGGGTCCTAATTTCTGGAGGTGACCTTAATGCTCCTTTACATCCTTCAATGGATTGCTCCTCCGGATCGTCTTCATACCCAAGGGCTCTTATTCGTCGGATGAACCAATCACTGCAGGAACATAGGCTTCTTGATCCTTGGAGGATCTGTCACCCTGATGGCAGAGATTATACATTTTATTCCCACCCCCACGACCTTTATTCACGTATTGATTATTTTTTTGTTCTGCAAGATAATCTGTCTCTTATAGCGGCCTCCATAGGCAACATTACATGGTTGGACCATGCTCCAATAGCTTTGGATATTAAATTTCGGGCGACACCTATGTCCAAATCTCCCTGGAGGCTTGATGATTCTCTACTTCGCCAATCAGATACTATTGAGAAAATTGAGAAGGCTATCTTAGATTATATTGCTCTAAACTCTACCCCTTTATCACTCTGGGCTGCACACAAATGCGTCATTAGGGGAGAATTTATTAAAGCTGCCGCATTTCGGAATCGACAACGCAGAGTCAAAATTGAGAAATTGATTGCAGATATTAACAATCTTGAGACTTGTCACAAGTTCTCGGGTTCTCCACGTGTACTTTCTCCACTGGTAAACTTGAGACATCAACTAAAATCACTGTTACATCTCAGAATTGAGAAAATGTTCTTTAAATCTAAGCAACGTTTCTTTGAGCATGGTAACAAAATTGGATCTTTGCTTGCTAAACAATTGTGATCTCGATATTGTACACATTATATACCTTGTATTCGTCGTAAATCCGCAAGGGTTACCCATGATACATTGGAGATTAGAGCTGAATTTCGAACCTTTTATCAAAACCTTTATAACTTACATGCTAATGTCCCAGATCAGGAAACCTTAAACTCTCGTATTTCAGATTATTTAGCTTCTTCTAACCTACCTCAGCTTTCTCCCTCGGAGATTACTTCTTTAAGTCTGCCGATATCAATTAAGTCCCTTCCTCCTGGGAAGAGCCCAGGTCCAGATGGGTTTACCCAACTTTATTATTCCACCTTTTCAAAACACCTAACACCGCTCTTGGTGGAGGCTTTTAGGTTGTTCCCAGATGAAATTTCAGCTCACCTGCAAATGGCTGATGCATATATCACGGTTCTTCCTAAATCGGGTAAAGATTTACTTGATTGTGGGAGTTATAGGCCTATTTCTCTCCTTAATTTGGATTATAAAATGTTTGCTAAGATACTAGCAGTACGACTTAAACTATTGCTCCCCTCTTTGATTAAAAATTATCAAGCGGGTTTTATACCGGGCAGGGAAGCAAGGGACAATACCAGACGGGTGCTGAATCTTTTCCATGTACTGCAGTACTCGGATACTTCTGCGATATTTCTATCAACAGATGCCGAAAAGGCTTTTGATAGAATCAGTTGGCCCTTTTTACAACGGGTTCTCCGGGATTATGGAGTGAGTCCAGTCTTCCTGAAGTATGTGCTCTCGCTTTATCAGACACCTAATGCCAGAGTTTGGATTAATGGGGGTATATACGATAGCTTTCAAATAACTAATGGGACAAGGCAAGGCTGTCCACTGTCCCCTCTGTTATTTGTTTTGTTGATGGAACCATTGGCACAGCATATTAGATCTAATGCAGACATTTATGGAATTCCTGTTGGCGACACTCAGCATACTCTAGCGATGTTTGCGGCTGATGTCCTCTTTACAGTGACAAATTTGATTGTTTCCTTACCTGCGCTTGTTACTGAATTAAGCATATTTTCTGAATAATTTCAATATTTCTAAATCAGAGATCCTTCCGATTAATGTATCTCCTCCAGAATCTAGTCTATTACGAGGTTGGTTTTCATTTAGTTGGTCCTGCACTTCGGTTAAATATCTTGGGGTTCTTCTGACTCCTATGCTACACAATGTATTTCAGGCTAATTTTATTCCTTTTCTTAAGTCGATCACACGTGATCTTGTTAAGTGGTCCCCTCTCTATATCTCTTGGTATGGGAGACTGAATGTGCTAAAGATGAACGTACTTCCACGGTTCTTATATCTTATTCAGACTCTTCCGGTTTCTATTCCTTTCTCATTTTTTTGTCAGGTGAACCAGACTCTATCAAGGTTCCTTTGGCAGGGTAACAGACTAAGAATTAAAAAAAATACTTTGCATCTGTGTACTAAGTGGGGGGGCCTGTGTCTTCCTGACCTTCAACAATATTACCACGCATCTCTTCTGACCTCCATAGTGGACTGGCAGTTTAATAGAGGAATTAAAAGTTGGGTTAATATTGAGAGAATGGTTCTTCCAGGCTTTGACCCTCTGACTGAGATTCTTTTGCCTAGAAAATATTGGAACTCTTCCTATCGTGCTCATCCTATACTGTCTCTCGTATTTTGGACTTGGCAGAAATATAATGTGAAGGGTACCTTAGCTCCCTTGCCCTCTAGGGCTTCTCATGTGTTTTACCATAGGGCAACTAAATGTACCTTGAACTCTTCTTTCTTTCCTTTACGGATTACGCCTACTCCATTGCGTATCTGTGACTTAGTACCAAATTATTCATTGGGTGATTTCCAGACTCTTTCGAGGGATTTTTATTTACCTGGGAATGAAATTTGGAGGTTTCTTAGGATCAAACACTTTCTGGGTCAACCAGATATTCAATCTGGCTGGGCTCAATCGGTCACTTCTTTTGAATCGCTTCTGCTGGCAAAATCGAGGCCACATAAGCTCTTGTAACGGTTTTTTAAGACACTCAGACCAGCTGGTTAGAATAAAACACAGTTTTATTAAAAAGAAATAAAGAGGAAAGATCACCCTCTACAGGCAACACAAAATAATAGCGATATAATGACAGTTATGCCTTCACAGGCCCAGTATACAGAAGCATCAGTATCACATATACTGTCTCAGGACAAGCACACAGTAGCGAGGATACTTAATGGTTAAATACAATAATCAGTCAGTCTCTGTTGTGGATGTTTGGCACGCCCAAGGTGGTGATCAGGCAGCAATTGGTGTTAGATGATGCAACACCTAAAGTCCTTAAGGCTAGAAAGCTGCTAGGCAGTATCAGAATAGTGGTAGAGTCTGCAGAGAAGTTGCAGTCAATAGCCCCCACGGGAGTAGCAACGGAGACAACTTAAACTGCAGGTGCTTGAGTCAATAGCCCCCACGGGCGTAACAACGGAGATGGCTACACTGCAAGAGCTTGCCAATAGTCCCCACGGGTGTAATAATGGAGACCAACTGCACAGGATTAGCTTGAGCCAATAGCCCCCACGGGCGTATACCGGAGACAACCCTCACTGCAAGAGCTTGAGCCAGTAGCCCCCATGGGTGTAACAATGGAGACCACCCTGCACTGCAAGTGCTTCAGCCAATAGCCCCCACGGGCGTAACAACAGAGACCACCCTGCGTTGCAAGTGCTTGAGCCAATAGCCCCGCCAGGCGTGAGCGAAGAGAACACAGCTAGAGCAAGAGCCGATAGCGCCTCCCGCGGGCGCGGTAACAAAAACCGACTACTCTGCTAGTGACTAGATGAGCCGCCGTCTAGACCAGGCTTACAACGCGGCCGGCTCAGCAGATGTAGCGAATCAACAGCATAGGCTCTGCAAGTGTAAATGAAGACTCAGATAAGGAGACAGCAGCACTGCAATGTTTAATAGCAGCTCAAGGATCGGAGGCTCAGCAATAGTGGGTATCGCTCTGCAAGTGTCAAGGAAGGCTCAGCTATGGAAGCACAGCTCTGCAAGTGTTAATGGAGACTCAGCACTGGAGACAAGGCTCTGCAAGTGTTAAAGAGACCATACGATCAGCCCGGTAACAAGCTCAGTGGAAGTCAGAATGGTGCCACGGCGGCACCAGCAGCAGGAAGCAGGAACAAGGCATGTTTCTGTAGCAAGCCGGTTCAGGTCACAGAGCAGGAAGTCAGCCAGGCCGGGTCGGATCACGGAGGTGGTTCTCGGACAAACTAGATCAGTCACGAGCAGGATCATCAGCCAAGCAAGGTCAGATCACGAAGGAGGTTCTCAGACAAGCCAGATCAGTCACGAGCAGGAACGTCAGCCAAGCCGGGTCAGATCACGAAGCAGGAGCTCAGGAGCGTAGTCAAAACAGGCCAAATCAGTACACAGGAATCAGGAACACAGGAACACAGCAACAGCAACACTGGCTCTGGAACACCACGAAAGGGCACCTGACAGGTGTCAATGGCCAGGCATAAAAAGGTCACCAGGGGCAGGCCAAACAGACTCAGCCAATCAGAGAGCACCACAAGCGAGAGAGATCACGGGCACCGTGATAGCTCTTAAGTAAAGTATACTCGGTTCTGAGTGATTGTATACCATTTTCATTACCGGGTTATGCACGCTCCTGGGAGAAGGAACTGGGGAGAGTCTTAGAATTGAAGGACTGGCAAAGTACCTGGGCAACTGCACAGTGTTGGTCAATTTCAGCTCGAGTTCAGGAATCGCATTATAAGCTAATTATGAGATGGTATTTTACTCCCTCCAGGTTACATAAGATCTCTTCGACAATATCCTCCTCTTGCTGGAGATGTGGAGAGGATGATGGTGCGATGGCCCACATTTGGTGGTTTTGCCCCTCCATTCAGCATTACTGAAAGTCTTGTTTAGATATAGTCGATGCTGCATTACAATTCCTAGAGATCCATGGGTGTTGGTTTTTTTCCTTGGGCTCCATAAGGTACCTCGTATCTAGTGTTGAGCGAGCATGCTCGGCCGATGCTCGGATCGGCTCGAGCATCGCTCTGCTCGGCACATGGCGGTACTCGTACGAGTACCGCATGTGCTCGCCCGCCATGTTCGGGTCTCCTCCCCGCACGTTTTGCGGCTGCTGCGCAGCCAATAAACGTGCAGGGAGGCTCTGACATCGGTGTAATGCCAGCAGCCATGTTGGCTGCTGGCATTACACTGATTGGCTGGCCAGAACCCGTGGTCGGGTGCTGTATAGCACCTGACCATCGAGTTCGGCTCAGTCTGAGCCAGGGAGAGCTGAGGATAGGAAGGGAAAGGCAGTGTAGGGAGGAAAAAAAAAAATTGTGAAAAAAAAGAACCAAAAGTCCTTTTTAGGACTACTGTGTGTGGGGGCAGCAGGTTATTTTGTGTGGGGGGAAAAAAACAAAAAAAAAAAAAATATTCTGTTTAGTGTGAAAAGTTGCAGATTAGAGCACATTCTGTTTAGTGTGCACAGTTGCAGATTAGAGCACATTCTGTTTAGTGTGCAAAGTTGCAGATTAGAGCACATTCTGTTTAGTGTGCAAAGTTGCAGATTAGAGCACATTCTGTTTAGTGTGCAAAGTTGCAGATTAGAGCACATTCTGTTAAGTCTTCAAACTAAAATATCAAAGTCACATATTCCATTCAGTGTGCGTCGCCGCAGTTTAGCAGCACATTCTGTGTACTGTGCAGAGTTGCAGAATAGGAAGAAATACTGTTAAGTCTTCAAACTAAAATATCAAAGTCACATATTCCATTCAGTGTGCTTCGCCGCAGTTTAGCAGCCTATTCTGTGTACTGTGCAGAGTTGCAGAATAGGAAGAAATACTGTTAAGTCTTCAAACTAAAATATCAAAGTCACATATTCCATTCAGTGTGTTTCACCGCCGTTTAGCAGCCTATTCTGTGTACTGTGCAGAGTTGCAGAATAATAAGAAATACTGTTAAGTTTTCAAACTCAAATATTAAAGTCACATATTCCATTCAGTGTGTTTCACCGCCGTTTAGCAGCCTATTCTGTGTACTCTGTACAGTTGCAGAATAATAAGAAATACTGTTAAGTTTTCAAACTCAAATATTAAAGTCACATATTCCATTCAGTGTGTTTCACCGCCGTTTAGCAGCCTATTCTGTGTACTCTGTACAGTTGCAGAATAATAAGAAATACTGTTAAGTTTTCAAACTCAAATATTAAAGTCACATATTCCATTCAGTGTGTTTCACCGCCGTTTAGCAGCCTATTCTGTGTACTCTGTACAGTTGCAGAATAATAAGAAATACTGTTAAGTTTTCAAACTCAAATATTAAAGTCACATATTCCATTCAGTGTGTTTCACCGCCGTTTAGCAGCCTATTCTGTGTACTCTGCAGAGTTGCAGAATAGGAAGAAATACTGTTAAGTTTTCAAACTCAAATATTAAAGTCACATATTCCATTCAGTGTGTATCACCGCCGTTTAGCAGCCTATTCTGTGTACTCTGTACAGTTGCAGAATAATAAGAAATACTGTTAAGTTTTCAAACTCAAATATTAAAGTCACATATTCCATTCAGTGTGTTTCACCGCCGTTTAGCAGCCTATTCTGTGTACTCTGTACAGTTGCAGAATAATAAGAAATACTGTTAAGTTTTCAAACTCAATTATTAAAGTCACATATTCCATTCAGTGTGTTTCACCGCCGTTTAGCAGCCTATTCTGTGTACTCTGCAGAGTTGCAGAATAGGAAGAAATACTGTTAAGTTTTCAAACTCAAATATTAAAGTCACATATTCCATTCAGTGTGTATCACCGCCGTTTAGCAGCCTATTCTGTGTACTCTGTACAGTTGCAGAATAATAAGAAATACTGTTAAGTTTTCAAACTCAAATATTAAAGTCACATATTCCATTCAGTGTGTTTCACCGCCGTTTAGCAGCCTATTCTGTGTACTCTGTACAGTTGCAGAATAATAAGAAATACTGTTAAGTTTTCAAACTCAAATATTAAAGTCACATATTCCATTCAGTGTGTTTCACCGCCGTTTAGCAGCCTATTCTGTGTACTCTGTACAGTTGCAGAATAATAAGAAATACTGTTAAGTTTTCAAACTCAAATATTAAAGTCACATATTCCATTCAGTGTGTTTCACCGCCGTTTAGCAGCCTATTCTGTGTACTCTGTACAGTTGCAGAATAATAAGAAATACTGTTAAGTTTTCAAACTCAAATATTAAACTCACATATTCCATTCAGTGTGTTTCACCGCCGTTTAGCAGCCTATTCTGTGTACTCTGCAGAGTTGCAGAATAGGAAGAAATACTGTTAAGTTTTCAAACTCAAATATTAAAGTCACATATTCCATTCAGTGTGTTTCACCGCCGTTTAGCAGCCTATTCTGTGTACTCTGTACAGTTGCAGAATAATAAGAAATACTGTTAAGTTTTCAAACTCAAATATTAAAGTCACATATTCCATTCAGTGTGTTTCACCGCCGTTTAGCAGCCTATTCTGTGTACTCTGCAGAGTTGCAGAATAGGAAGAAATACTGTTAAGTTTTCAAACTCAAATATTAAAGTCACATATTCCATTCAGTGTGTTTCACCGCCGTTTAGCAGCCTATTCTGTGTACTCTGTACAGTTGCAGAATAATAAGAAATACTGTTAAGTTTTCAAACTCAAATATTAAAGTCACATATTCCATTCAGTGTGTTTCACCGCCGTTTAGCAGCCTATTCTGTGTACTCTGTACAGTTGCAGAATAATAAGAAATACTGTTAAGTTTTCAAACTCAAATATTAAAGTCACATATTCCATTCAGTGTGTTTCACCGCCGTTTAGCAGCCTATTCTGTGTACTCTGCAGAGTTGCAGAATAGGAAGAAATACTGTTAAGTTTTTAAACTCAAATATTAAAGTCACATATTCCATTCAGTGTGTATCACCGCCGTTTAGCAGCCTATTCTGTGTACTCTGCAGAGTTGCAGAATAATAAGAAATACTGTTAAGTTTTCAAACTCAAATATTAAAGTCACATATTCTGTGTAAGATGAAGAAGGCGGGTAAAAAGGGACGGGGAAGTGGACGTGATCCTGAAAGTTCAGGGCGCGGGTCAGGACGCGGAGAAACTGTGCCTGGTGCCAGAGCACAAGAAAGAAAGACATCCACCATACCTAGCTTCATGTGTAATTTTACAGGGCGTCGCAGGACATCACTCTCGAGGTCCGACCACTGCGAACAGGTGGTCGGTTGGATGACAGCTGATACTGCTTCCAGTCGGTTAAGCACCACCCTGTCTTCCACCAAGTCCACTCTCAGTAGCCAAGAGTCTGGTCAACATAATCCTCACTCTGATCATCCTTCCTCCCACCATACACGGTCTGGTCAAAGAAGTGATCCCACACTGGGATATAGTGAGGAGCTCGTCTCATCACCAATCCTTCATTTGACCCTCTCTCCAAGCACGCTTGCAGAGGAACATGACATCTTGTGCCCTGATTCACAACCTCTAGAGGCTACCCAATCACAAGAAGATGACAGATGTGAACGGCATTTAAGGTCAAAGGAAGTAGTGGATGATGATGATGATGATGAGACACAGTTGCCATTAAATCAACCACTATTTCCGTCTCAAGACCTTGTTGAGGAGAATGTTATACAGTTGTCAATGACTGAGTATGTGGTGGGATCAAGACTTGAGGAGGATGATCAGAGTGAGGAAGTGGAGGAGGACTTGGTGGACGATGAGGTGACTGACCCCACCTGGGAAGGTGTAGAGCCGAGCGATGACAGCAGTCCTGAGGGTGAGCCATCTGCAGCACCGCAACAGGCTGGAAGAGGCAGTGGTGTGGCTACAGAAAGAAGGCGGACCGCACCAAACCGGCCCGCAAATGTTCCACGGAGCACCCCCTTGCGTAAATCTACCTTGCCAAGGGGTAGGTGTTCCGCGGTATGGCGTTTTTTTAAGGAAAGTGCGGACGACAAAAGAATTGTAGTTTGCAACCTGTGCCACACCAGAATGAGCCGAGGCATGAACACTAGAAACCTCACCACCACCAGCATGATCCGACACATGGCATCCAAGCACCGTAGTAAGTGGGAGGAACGCCTGGATCGCCCATCTGTGTCTGCAGGCCACACCACTGCCTCCTCTTCCCCTGTTTTCGGTGCCGGCCAATCGCCTGTCGAAGGCGCAGGCCCGCATACCTCCCGCCCTGCACCTGTAGCATCTGAAGCACCATCAGCGACCACATCCACTTCCCTGTCCCAGCACAGCGTCCAAATGTCGTTACCCCAGGCATTTGAGCGCAAGAGAAAGTACCCAGCCACCCACCCACAGGCCATAGCACTAACCTCACACCTTTCAAAATTACTGGCCATCGAAATGCTGCCATTTAGGCTTGTGGACACTGAGTCCTTCCGCAGCCTGATGGCAGCAGCTGTCCCTCGGTATGCGGTCCCCAGCCGCCACTACTTTTCCCGGTGTGCCATCCCCGCATTACACCACCATGTGTCCCGTAACATCACCCGTGCCCTGACCAACGCAGTTACTGGGAAGGTCCACTTAACGACTGACACATGGACAAGTGCTTGTGGCCAGGGACGCTACATTTCCCTGACGGCACACTGGGTGAATGTCGTGGAGGCTGGGAGCGACTCGGACCCTGGGATGGCACGGGTGCTACCCACGCCGAGGATTGCGGGCCCTACCTCCATCAGGGTTTCCACCAGCACCTACGTTATTGGCTCCTCCTCCTCCGTTTCCACCTCCGAATTCTCTACACACAGCGCCACTCCCCCATCAGCCAGTAGCTGGAAGCAGTGTAGCACTGCAGTGGGGAAGCGTCAACAGGCCGTGCTGAAGCTGATCTGCCTTGGGGACAAACAGCACACGGCCTCAGAGCTGTTGCAGGGGATTAGTCACCAGACCGAGCAGTGGCTCTCGCCACTCAACCTGCAAGCAGGCATGGTTGTGTGTGATAATGGGCGTAACTTGGTGGCGGCTTTGGAGCTCGGCAAGCTCACACACGTACCATGCCTAGCGCATGTATTTAATTTAGTGGTGCAGCGATTTCTAAAAACCTACCCCAATGTGCATGATCTCTTGACCAAGGTGCGCCGCGTGTGTGCACATTTCCGTAAGTCATCAACAGCTTCAGCCGGCCTGTTGAAGCTGCAGCAGCGCTTACAATTGCCAGCTCACCGGCTGCTGTGTGACGTGAGCACGCGCTGGAACTCCACCTTCCACATGTTGGCCCGGCTTTGTGAGCAGCAGAGGGCAGTAGTGGAGTACCAGCTGTTACACGGTCGTCGCCTCTCCGTTCAACTTCCTGTAATCAGAAGTGAGGAGTGGGAATGGATGTCAGACCTCTGCGAGGTTTTACGCAATTTTGAGGAATCGACACAGATGGTGAGCGGCGATAACGCTATTATCAGTGTAACCATCCCACTTCTGTGTCTACTGAAACGCTCGCTGCTCACAATTAAAACCGACGCTTTGCATGTGGAAGAGGTGGAAATGGGGGAGGAAGAGCTTACACAAGGTGATAGCCAGAGCACCCTCACTTCGTCTTCTCAGCGACAATTGGAGGAGGCGGAGGAGGAGGAGGAGGAGGAGGAGGAAGACACGGTTGCCTCCGCTACAGAGGGTAGCCATGGAACTTTAGTTCCATCTCTTCAGCGTGGGTGGGCAGAAGAGGAGGAAGAGGATGAGGAGATTGAGAGTCATCCTCCTGGTGAGGACAGCGAAATCTTGACTGTTGGTACTCTGGCACACATGGCTGACTTTATGTTAGGCTGCCTTTCCCGTGACCCACGCGTTGTACGCATTTTAGACAACACGGATTACTGGGTGTTCACCCTTCTGGACCCCCGCTACAAAGAGAATTTCTCATCTCTCATTCCTCCGGTGGAGAGGACAAGCAAAATGTTGCAATACCAGAAGGTTCTTGTCGAAAAATTGCTCCAAAATTTTCCATCTGACAACGCTGGCGGCAGAGTACGTGCTACCTTGGCCAACCGAGAAGGGGAGAAAAGGGGAGCACACAGCAGTTCCGAGAAAGGCAGGGCAACACTCTCCAAGGCGTGGGACACCTTCATGACACCCCGCCAGCACCCTCACCCTGATGCGCAGCCTAGTGTCACAAGGAGGGAAAAGTTTTGGAAGATGGTGAAGGAGTACGTAGCAGACCGTGTCAGCGTCCTGAATGATCCCTCTGTGCCTTACAACTACTGGGTGTCCAAGCTGGACACGTGGTATGAACTGGCACTCTACGCCTTGGAGGTGCTGGCCTGCCCTGCCGCCAGCGTTCTGTCTGAGCGTGTATTTAGTGCTGCTGGTGGCATCATAACAGATAAGCGTATCCGCCTTTCCACCGACAATGCTGATAGGTTGACACTTATAAAAATGAACAAGGCCTGGATTTCCCCTGACTTCTCCACTCCACTGGAGGAAAGCCCCGGGGGAACATAAACTCACTTTATATATGTTATTTACAATGATGTGAATACTCTGTATTCCCATTCACCCCTTCCACCCAAAAAACGGGTATATGGTTGACTCTTAATCTTCTCATCCTCCTCCTCCTCTTCCATATGCCCTGTGCTATAATTTTTATATAGGGCCAGCTCACCAGCGGGCCCTGTGATATAATTTTTATATAGGGCCAGCTCACCAGCGGGCCCTGTTTGCCAATTTTTATATAGGTCAGCTCACCAGCGGGCCTTCTCATATAATGTTTTATTGGGTCAGCTCTCTAGCGGGCCCTCTCATATAATGTTTTATAGCGTCAGCTCACTAGCGGGCCTTCGCATATAATGTTTAGGATGGTCAGCTCTGCAGCAGACCCTCACCCATAATGTTTTAGATGGTCAGCTCAGCGCACGTTTCCCTCTTAATCATGGCCTCAGTTCAATAAAATCAAGGAAATTTTTGGGAGAATTTGCCTCTGTGCACGTTTCCCTCTTAATCATGGCCTCAGTTCTGAAAATCAAGGAAATTTTTGGGAGAATTTGCCTCTGCGCACGTTTCCCTCTTAATCATGGCCTCACTTCCGAAAATCAAGGAAATTTTTGGGAGAATTTGCAGATGATATACAAGTAAATATACAGCAAATATTGTTTGGTAACAATTTTTCGCCTAAAGTCGTTTTTATTTTCCTTTTTGTGTGTTTTATGGTCAGTCTGTAAAAATGGCGTACTACGGGCGAAAGATCGTTCCCAGCAGCGATGTTGGAGTCCAAGATGCATCCAGACATCCTCCCTATGCTGTCCCTGAACCATTTCTGTGGTGTTTCCATAATTTTCTGCCCTTTTCCTATGGACCAGGCACCCTCCCCTCATCAGAGCAGGGGGTGCCTGGTGTAATGCTCGAGTCCTCCCATTGACTTCAATGGGGCTCGGGTGCTCGGCCGAGCACTCGAGCCTCAGGGGGTGTTCGGTCAGAGCACCCGAACACCCGAGCATTGGGGTGCTCGCTCATCACTACTCGTATCCATAAACATATTTTGTTTGCCCTACTTCACGCAATTAAGATGATAATTCCTCAACATTGGGGGATCTCACGCTCCGCCCTCCATCCAAGATTGGATTGCGGAGGTGTGCTCCCAATTGACACTTCTACGGGTTACACTGTCGGAGGGGTTGTGACCCAGAGTAAGTTAACTTGTTTTTCTCAGACATACTGTCAAAATTGTCCCCATAACGAGATAAATGACCTCCTAAGATGAGTATGTGAGTTGGGTTGGGGTTCGGAATGCATTTAATGATTTTCAACCTATATGATACTTATGGATTCCGGGGTTCTTGGACTCCAGCACAGAGTGTCCTTATCCCAATTCCACCCTTCCATCCTTTTCCTCTCTTCTTTCTTCCTTATATATATATATATATTTTGTTTTGTCTACATGCCGGAAAGTTCGATTACATTTTGTTAGTATCACATATATGCATTTTGACTAAATATGTGATATGTTATTCATTGTTCTGTAATGCCTTGTTGTCTTATGATAGACTTTCCTACAACTTTACTTTATTGTTGTAACTCTCAAAATTCTATAAATAAAAATTATAAAAAAAAAAAACAGTTGGCCAGTACAATAGCTGATGATTAAGTGGTAAAATTGTATTTATTCTCTGTCTCCAATGACACAACACCACCATCCTCATCAACCATGTTTAAATCAGCATTTTATTTTCACATTATCGGCATGTCAAATTGTTTTCAGGCTTATAATAAAACAATACTTAATAACAATTATTTGCAGTCTTAATTATAACAAGCCTTAAGAAATATTGTTTGCAGTCTTACATAGCAAGGAAAACCATTAAAAAAAGTATGAGCACACTTGCAGGTCCCTAGAGCCATATAGGCACAATTTATAGTAAAATGAATATGGAGAAAAAATAGAAAAATTAAAGTATGTGGCATAATGACCAGTGGAAGAAGTTGGAGGGGTGCTCCTGCCATTGGGGTGGAGAATTCTTCCACAGTAAGCAGTAGCTGGGAGTGTTAAAGTCCACAGAGCTACACAGAACCTTCCCAAGCCAGTAGTGCCTCAGTCCCAGCAGCAGAACCCCAGCAGGGGTGATATATTAAAGGGATAGTAATACTTCATTTTAACTTTATTTTATTTTGTAGGCATTAAAAAAACATGAAGAATGATATAAGTCTTATCTTTCAAACCTTTATGGTTTAAGAGATATTCACAAACAAAGTATCCCCTCCCTGTTCAACCAGATCAGAAGGGAGATGCCCAGGTAGACTGCAGAGAGGGACAATCTTCAAATAAGATAATGGAAAAAGCTGAAAAACTTGTCAAGGGGGGAAGGGCTTTCATTGTTTTCATGCAAAGAAAATTGTCCCCTTCTGTTATCTGTACTGTCATACAACCAGATTCACATCTGAGAAGAGATGGCTTACACTAGGTAAAAGGGGCGGGGAGGGGAACTTTGCTTGTGAATATCTCATAAACCATAAAGGTTTGAGAGATAAGACTTATATCATTCTTCATGTTTTTTTAATGCCTACAAAATAAAATAAAGTTAAAACGAAGTGTTACTATCCCTTTAAGGAAAGCTCAGCTGGGCAACCTGAGCCTATCCCTCCCACCATGTCACCCCCCCCCCATTTCCCACTCCCATTCTGGGTCCTTCATGGTCACAACTGTGTCTCACTCTGAGTCCTCCACAATTTCCTGCTCTGAGTCCCACCAGCAGCACCAGTATGAGCACATTGCAAATGCCTCAGACTGATACAGCTGCCCTGCATGAGGAAGTGTCCCCTGAGCATGTGTGCCCTTCCATCAAGGACAGTGCAATTGCATTGAGTTTTAGTAGCATGAGAGCAGACTCAACACCAGTACAGATAGAGGAGGGAGAGACTGGTGGTAGTGATGATACCCCACAATGTTTTATTGATGGCGTGTAAAACAGGGTGTTCAAGGTGGTAACAAAAGAAGATTTCATAGTAATAGATGATGAGGCAGAAAAAAAATGCATCTATCAAATTTTGGGCCATTTCTTATCACCCCTGTTGATACAAAGGAAGGCAAATAAACTAATTGAAGCAATTTCCAATGGAGCCTCAAGTGGGTAAAAAAAATCCTGCAAACAACAGTTTGATATTTCCCTGGATTTACATTATACTTGCTTGGAAGCCAATAATCATAACTTAATATAGTTCCAAGCTAGAAAGATATGAATTACTTTTTTAACCCTTTGAGTGCCAGAGGAGTAGACAATGCATTGCAGAGCAATGCGTTGCCTACCTCTCTGGCACTCAAAGGGCTGAAAAAGCACAGCATACTGAGATAAAGAAAGCCATAACATTACTGAGCTTTATTTAAGTCAAAAACGCCTTTTCAATAATCTTAACAGATGGCCTCTTGTTTTTTTGCTCAACTCAAAGAGTAAATAGTTCCTTAGAGAGTTCATTGCCTTGGCCTTAAATATATTTGTAAATGGTAATCATTTTACCCTTTAGACATCTTTTTAAACAATTCCAGTTTGACTAGTCTCTCTCTTTATAACTCAGATCCTCCACTCCATGCACATCTTTGCTCTTTTCCAGTTCAATATCAATATATTTTTTTTAAAAACTGGTGTCCAAAACCATATTCTATATTCCAGATGAAGCCTTACCCAGTATTTCTACAGAGGAGGGATTATATTCCCATCCAGAGCATCTATACTCCTTTTTATACAGTGCATAACCTTACAGTTATCTATATTAAACCTCAACTGCCACTTTCCCATCCATTCACTCAGTTTATTAAAATGACTCTACGGACAAAAGAATATATTGCTCTGTATGTATTTCCTTACACAGCTTAGTGCCATCAGCAATATTGAAAAACTACTTTTAATATCCACTTCTAGATCACTAATAAACAAGTTAAAAAAGAGTTAGGCCCAGGTCTGAACCCTGTGGCAATACACTTGCAATTTTAGACCAACTTGAAAAGGTTTCATTTAAAGGGATAGTAATGTTTCATAATAAAAGCAGCTCTAATTTATCATCATAGTATTTGGACTTTGGAAAGTGTTATTTCAATTCTGTCAGAGTTGTAGTTCCAGAGTTATTCAATGACAAAGTGTCCCCCTCCCGCCCCTTTTACTGATGTCACACTCTTCAGCCAGAGCAGAAGGGAGGTGCCCAGGTAGACTACAGAGAAGGACAATCTTCAATTAAGATAAGGGAAAAACCTGAAAAGCTTGTCAAGGGGGGCAGGGTTTTGTTTTCATAGGAATAAGAGTGTCCCCTTCTGTTATCTGTCTGGTCTATGGACTGCATTCCACATCTGAGAAGAGATGGCTTATAGTGTTGAGCGAGCATGCTCGGCCGAAGCTCGGTTCGAGCATCGCTCTGCTCGGCACATGGCGGTACTCATACGAGTACCGCATGTGCTCGCCCGCCATGTTCGGGTCTCCTCCCCGCACGTTTCGCGGCTGCTGCGCAGCCAATAAACGTGCAGGGAGGCTCTGACATCAGTGTAATGCCAGCAGCCATGTTGGCTGCTGGCATTACACTGATTGGCTGGCCAGAACCCGTGATCGGGTGCTGTATAGCACCTGACCAGCGAGTTCGGCTCAGTCTTAGCCAGGGAGAGATGAGGATAGGAAGGGAAAGTCAGTGTAGGGAGAAGAAAAGCGAGTTTGTTAAAAAAAAAGACCCAAAAGTCCTTTTTAGGACTACTGTGTGTGGGGGCAGCAGTTTATTTTGTGTGGGGGGGCAGATATATAAAAAAAAAAATCTTCATATATTCTGTTCACTGTGCCTAGCCGCAGATTAGAGCACATTCTGTTTAGTGTGCAAAGTTGCAGATTAGCAGCACATTCTGTTTACTGTGCAAAGTTTCAGAATAGGAGAACATTCTGTTAAGTGTTCAAACTGTAAAATATCAAAGTCACATATTCCATTCACTGTGCGTAGCCGCAGTTAAGAAGCACATTCTGTTTACTGTGCAAAGTTTCAGAATAGGAGAACATTCTGTTAAGTGTTCAAACTGTAAAATATCAAAGTCACATATTCCATTCACTGTGCGTAGCCGCAGTTAAGAAGCAAATTCTGTTTACTGTGCAAAGTTTCAGAATAGGAGAACATTCTGTTAAGTGTTCAAACTGTAAAATATCAAAGTCACATATTCCATTCACTGTGCGTAGCCGCAGTTAAGAAGCAAATTTTGTTTACTGTGCAAAGTTTCAGAATAGGAGAACATTCTGTTAAGTGTTCAAACTGTAAAATATCAAAGTCACATATTCCATTCACTGTGCGTAGCCGCAGTTAAGAAGCAAATTCTGTTTACTGTGCAACGTTTCAGAATAGGAGAACATTCTGTTAAGTGTTCAAACTGTAAAATATCAAAGTCACATATTCCATTCACTGTGCGTAGCCGCAGTTAAGAAGCAAATTCTGTTTACTGTGCAAAGTTTCAGAATAGGAGAACATTCTGTTAAGTGTTCAAACTGTAAAATATCAAAGTCACATATTCCATTCACTGTGCGTAGCCGCAGTTAAGAAGCAAATTCTGTTTACTGTGCAAAGTTTCAGAATAGGAGAACATTCTGTTAAGTGTTCAAACTGTAAAATATCAAAGTCACATATTCCATTCACTGTGCGTAGCCGCAGTTAAGAAGCAAATTCTGTTTACTGTGCAAAGTTTCAGAATAGGAAAACATTCTGTTAAGTGTTCAAACTGTAAAATATCAAAGTCACATATTCCATTCACTGTGCGTAGCCGCAGTTAAGAAGCAAATTCTGTTTACTGTGCAAAGTTTCAGAATAGGAGAACATTCTGTTAAGTGTTCAAACTGTAAAATATCAAAGTCACATATTCCATTCACTGTGCGTAGCCGCAGTTAAGAAGCAAATTCTGTTTACTGTGCAAAGTTTCAGAATAGGAAAACATTCTGTTAAGTGTTCAAACTGTAAAATATCAAAGTCACATATTCCATTCACTGTGCGTAGCCGCAGTTAAGAAGCAAATTCTGTTTACTGTGCAAAGTTTCAGAATAGGAGAACATTCTGTTAAGTGTTCAAACTGTAAAATATCAAAGTCACATATTCCATTCACTGTGCGTAGCCGCAGTTAAGAAGCAAATTCTGTTTACTGTGCAAAGTTTCAGAATAGGAAAACATTCTGTTAAGTGTTCAAACTGTAAAATATCAAAGTCACATATTCCATTTACTGTGCGTAGCCGCAGTTAAGAAGCAAATTCTGTTTACTGTGCAAAGTATCAGAATAGGAGAACATTCTGTTAAGTGTTCAAACTGTAAAATATCAAAGTCACATATTCCATTCACTGTGCGTAGACGCAGTTAAGAAGCAAATTCTGTTTACTGTGCAAAGTTTCAGAATAGGAGAACATTCTGTTAAGTGTTCAAACTGTAAAATATCAAAGTCACATATTCCATTCACTGTGCGTAGCCGCAGTTAAGAAGCACATTCTGTTTACTGTGCAAAGTTGCAGATTTGCAGCACATATTCCGTGTAATATGAAGAAGGCGGGTAAAAATGGACGGGGAAGTGGACGTGATCCTGATAGTTCAGGGCGCGGGTCAGGACGCGTAGAAACTGTGCCTGGTGCCAGAGCACAAGAAAGAAAGACATCCACCATACCTAGCTTCATGTCTCAGTTTACAGGGCGTCGCAGGACATCACTCTCGAGGTCAGACCACTGCGAACAGGTGGTCGGTTGGATGTCAGCTGATACTGCTTCCAGTCGGTTAAGCACCACCCTTTCTTCCACCAAGTCCACTCTCAGTAGCCAAGAGTCTGGTCAACATAATCCTCACCCTGATCATCCTTCCTCCCACCATAGAGGATCTGGTCAAAGAAGTGATCCCACACTGGGATATAGTGAGGAGCTCGTCTCATCACCAATCCTTAATTTGAACCTCTCTCCAAGCACGCTTGCAGAGGAACATGACATCTTGTGCCCTGATTCACAACCTCTAGAGGGTACCCAATCACAAGAAGATGACAGAGGTGAACGGCATTTAAGGTCAAAGGAAGTGGATGATGATGATGATGAGACACAGTTGCCATTAAATCAACCACTATTACTGTCTCAAGACCTTGATGAGGAGGATGATATACAGTTGTCAATGACTGAGTATGTGGTGGGATCAAGACATGAGGAGGATGATCAGAGTGAGGAAGTGGAGGAGGACTTGGTGGACGATGAGGTGACTGACCCCACCTGGGAAGGTGTAGAGCCGAGCGATGACAGCAGTCCTGAGGGTGAGCCATCTGCAGCACCGCAACAGGCTGGAAGAGGCAGTGGTGTGGCTACAGAAAGAAGGCGGACCGCACCAAACCGGCCCGCAAATGTTCCATGGAGCACCCCCTTGCGTAAATCTCCCTTGCCAAGGGGTAGGTGTTCCGCGGTATGGCGTTTTTTTAAGGAAAGTGCGG
The DNA here is from genome assembly GCA_037306005.1 of Rhinophrynus dorsalis. Classification (NCBI taxonomy): domain Eukaryota; kingdom Metazoa; phylum Chordata; class Amphibia; order Anura; family Rhinophrynidae; genus Rhinophrynus; species Rhinophrynus dorsalis. The sequence goes on from CM074721.1 coordinate 201,707,692, forward strand.
ACGACAAAAGAATTGTAGTTTGCAACCTGTGCAACACCAGAATGAGCCGAGGCATGAACACTAGAAACCTCACCACCACCAGCATGATCCGACACATGGCATCCAAGCACCGTAATAAGTGGGAGGAACGCCCGGATCGCCAATCTGTGTCTGCAGGCCACACCACTGCCTCCTCTTCCCCTGTTTTCGGTGCCGGCCAATCGCCTGTCGAAGGCGCAGGCCCGCATACCTCCCGCCCTGCACCTGTACCATCTGAAGCACCATCAGCGACCACATCCACTTCCCTGTCCCAGCGCAGCGTCCAAATGTCGTTACCCCAGGCATTTGAGCGCAAGCGAAAATACCCAGCCACCCACCCACAGGCCATAGCACTAACCTCACAGCTTTCCAAATTACTGGCCATCGAAATGCTGCCATTTAGGCTTGTGGAAACTGAGTCCTTCCGCAGCCTGATGGCAGCAGCTGTCCCTCGGTACGCAGTCCCCAGTCGCCACTACTTTTCCCGGTGTGCCGTTCCCGCCTTACACCACCATGTGTCCCGTAACATCACCCGTGCCCTGACCAACGCAGTTACTGGGAAGGTCCACTTAACGACTGACACATGGACAAGTGCTTGTGGCCAGGGACGCTACATTTCCCTGACGGCACACTGGGTGAATGTCGTGGAGGCTGGGAGCGACTCGGACCCTGGGATGGCACAGGTGCTACCCACGCCAAGGATTGCGGGCCCTACCTCCATCAGGGTTTCCGCCAGCACCTACGTTATTGGCTCCTCCTCCTCCGTTTCCACCTCCGAATTCTCTGCGCGCAGCGCCACTCACCCATCAGCCGGTAGCTGGAAGCAGTGTAGCACTGCAGTGGGGAAGCGTCAACAGGCCGTGCTGAAGCTGATCTGCCTTGGGGACAAACAGCACACGGCCTCAGAGCTGTTGCAGGGGATTAGTCACCAGACCGAGCAGTGGCTCTCGCCACTCAACCTGCAAGCAGGCATGGTTGTGTGTGATAATGGGCGTAACTTGGTGGCAGCTTTGGAGCTCGGCAAGCTCACACACGTACCATGCCTAGCGCATGTATTTAATTTAGTGGTTCAGCGATTTCTAAAAACCTACCCCAATTTGCATGATCTCCTGACCAAGGTGCGCCGCGTCATCTACAGCTTCAGCTGGCCTGATGAAGCTGCAGCAGCGCTTACAATTGCCAGCTCACCGGCTGCTGTGTGACGTGAGCACGCGCTGGAACTCCACCTTCCACATGTTGGCCCGGCTTTGTGAGCAGCAGAGGGCAGTAGTGGAGTACCAGCTGTTACACGGTCGTCGCCTCTCCGTTCAACTTCCTGTAATCAGAAGTGAGGAGTGGGAATGGATGTCAGACCTGTGTGAGGTTTTACTCAATTTTGAGGAATCGACACAGATGGTGAGCGGCGGTAACGCTATTATCAGTGTAATCATCCCACTTCTGTGTCTACTGAAACGCTCGCTGCTCACGATTAAAACAGACGCTTTGCATGTGGAAGAGGTGGAAATGCGGGAGGAAGAGCTTACACAAGGTGATAGCCAGAGCACCCTCACTTCGTCTTCTCAGCGACAATTGGAGGAGGAGGAGGAGGAAGACACGGTTGCCTCCGCTACAGAGGGTAGCCATGGAACTTTAGTTCCATCTCTTCAGCGTGGGTGGGCAGAAGAGGAGGAAGAGGATGAGGAGATTGAGAGTCATCCTCCTGGTGAGGACAGCGAAATCTTGCCTGTTGGTACTCTGGCACACATGGCTGACTTTATGTTGGGCTGCCTTTCCCGTGACCCACGCGTTACACGCATTTTAGACAACACGGATTGCTGGGTGTTCACCCTTCTGGACCCCCGCTACAAAGAGAATTTCTCATCTCTCATTCCTCCGGTGGAGAGGACAAGCAAAATGGTGCAATACCAGAAGGTTCTTGTTGAAAAATTGCTCCAAAATTTTCCATCTGACAACGCTGGCGGCAGAGTACGTGCTACCTTGACCAACCGAGAAGGGGAGAAAAGGGGAGCACACAGCAGTTCCGACAAAGGCAGGGCAACACTCTCCAAGGCGTGGGACACCTTCATGACACCCCGCCAGCACCCTCACCCTGATGCGCAGCCTAGTGTCACAAGGAGGGAAAAGTTTTGGAAGATGGTGAAGGAGTACGTAGCAGACCGTGTCAGCGTCCTCAATGATCCCTCTGTGCCTTACAACTACTGGGTGTCCAAGCTGGACACGTGGTATGAACTGGCACTCTACGCCTTGGAGGTGCTGGCCTGCCCTGCCGCCAGCGTTCTGTCTGAGCGGGTATTTAGTGCTGCTGGTGGCATCATAACTAGGGATGAGCGAGCACCCCGATGCTCGGGTGCTCGGGTGCTCTGACCGAGCACCCCCTGAGGCTCGAGTGCTCGGCCGAGCACCCGAGCCCCATTGAAAAGCATGGGAGCACTCGAGCATTAAACCAGGCACCCCCTGCTCTGATGAGCGGAGGGTGCCTGGTCAATGTCCCCCTTCATCTCCGCTATGCCCCTCTTCCACAATGTCCCCCTTCATCTCCTATGCCATAGAGGAGATGAAGGGGGACATTGTGGAAGAGGGGCATAGCGGAGATGAAGGGGGACATTGTGGAAGAGGGGCATAGACTCTATGCCCCTCTTCCACAATGTCCCCCTTCATCTCCGCTATGCCCCTCTTCCACAATGTCCCCCTTCATCTCCTCTATGGCATAGGAGATGAAGGGGGACATTGTGGAAGAGGGGCATAGCGGAGATGAAGGGGGACATTGTGGAAGAGGGGCATAGAGTCTATGCCCCTCTTCCACAATGTCCCCCTTCATCTCCGCAATGCCCCCTTCATCTCCGCAATGCCCCCGTACCTCCAGTCCCTGGTGGTCCAGCGGAGCGTCTTCGGATCTGTGCCTCTTCCGGCACAGATCCCCTTCACCCGAACATGTCGGGCGAGCACATGGCGGTACTCGTACGAGTACCGCCATGTGCAGAGCAGAGCGATGCTCGAGCCGATCCGAGCATCGGCCGAGCACGCTCGCTCAACACTAATCATAACAGATAAGCGTATCCGCCTTTCCACCGAAAATGCTGATAGGTTGACACTTATAAAAATGAACAAGGCCTGGATTTCCCCTGACTTCTCCACTCCACTGGAGGAAAGCCCCGGGGGAACATAAACTCACTTTATATATGTTATTTACAATGATGGGAATACTCTGTATTCCCATTCACCCCTTCCACCCAAAAAACGGGTATATGGTTGACTCTCTTCCATATGCCCAGTGATATAATTTTTATATAGGGCCAGCTCACCAGCGGGCCCAGTGATATAATTTTTATATAGGGCCAGCTCACCAGCGGGCCCTGTTTGACAATTTTTGTATAGGTCAGCTCACCAGCGGGCCTTCTCATATAATGTTTTATTGGGTCAGCTCTCTAGCGGGCCCTCTCATATAATGTTTTATAGCGTCAGCTCACTAGCGGGCCTTCGCATATAATGTTTAGGATGGTCAGCTCCGCAGCAGACCCTCACCCATAATGTTTTGGATGGTCGGCTCAGCGCACGTTTCCCTCTTAATCATGGCCCCAGTTCAGAAAAATCAAGGAAATTTTTGGGAGAATTTGCCTCTGCGCACGTTTCCCTCTTAATCATGGCCTCAGTTCAGAAAAATCAAGGAAATTTTTGGGAGAATTTGCCTCTGCGCACGTTTCCCTCTTAATCATGGCCTCAGTTCCGAAAAATCTATGAAATTTTTTGCAGAATTTGCAGATGATATACAAGTAAATATACAGCAAATACTGTTTGGTAACAATTTTTCGCCTAAAGTCGTTTTTATCTTCCTTTTTGTGTGTTTTACGGTCAGTCTGTAAAAATGGCGTACTACGGGCGAAAGATCGTTCCCAGCAGCGATGTTGGAGTCCAAGATGCATCCAGACATCCTCCCTATGCTGTCCCTGAACCATTTCTGTGGTGTTTCCATCATTTTCTGCCCTTTTCCTATGGACCAGGCACCCTCCCCTCATCAGAGCAGGGGGTGCCTGGTGTAATGCTCGAGTCCTCCCATTGACTTCAATGGGGCTCGGGTGCTCGGCCGAGCACTCGAGCCTCCGGGGGCGCTCGGTCAGAGCACCCGAACACCCGAGCATTGGGGTGCTCGCTCATCACTAATGGCTTACACTAGGTAAAAGGGGCGGGAGGGGGAAACTTTGCTTGTGAATATCTCATAAACCATAAAGGTTTGAGAGATAAGACTTATATCAGTCTTCATGTTTTTTTAATGCCTACAAAATAAAATAAAGTTAAAACGAAGTATTACTATCCCTTTAAAACAACTTTCTTCCATATATCATTAGCCAGTTCTCTATTCATTTCCAGATATCACCGGACTCTCAGTTAATACCTCTTCCAATGCATAGCTGTATATATTTTCTTACAATATAGTGGTATATAATATATTTAATATGTGTATTTTCCTCTATATTGTGTGTGCCATATACACTTAAAGGTTTATACACATTAAAAAGTGTGTGTTTGATATAGTACTAAGCTGGATGGACTGTTCGCTCTCAGCCACTATTTACATAAAATGTTTGAGGTTACTACATTACAGCTCACTCCATTATGATGAGGGTGAACTGAGAGTCCTGATACAGATCCAGCAATTGCATTGCCTTTTCCTCCATAGGAGAGTGTCTTTGAATGAATAATTTGTAGGCCACAGGCTGAGGACGAGAACGATTTGCACCTGAGTCTGTCCCACCACCACAACAATTACACACATGAATGTCTCAATTCTATTACCAACGCTAAAAAAAACAGGTGCTGTGGTTTTTTAAGTCAGATTTTAGCATCCTATTACCCAACTTGTAAAAACAAAATCAGCGGTAATTATACATACCGGCAGTAATAAAAAGCCCATAGGAAACAACTAATATCAACGTGCAAGTAGTATCCTATTACCCACGCTCAGTCTTAGTGCCTCTTTTGTTGAGGCTGAGGCATAGAAGCCACAATGACAGTTTCAAAACCATCGCTGTTCGAAAAAAGCAGTTTAGAATACAGAATGCAGCATAGAAATCCAACATAAAGTACCCCCCTTCGACATATTAACCCCCTCCTTCCACATTTTAACCCTTCCCCTTCAAAGTTCGACTTACAGTGCTTTCTTTCACCACATTAATTCAACAAATTTTGTACATTCAACATTTTAACCCTTCCCCTGGAAAATTCGACTTACAGTGCTCCCATGACTTTTTTTCTCCATTTAAATTTGACATTGTTCTTCTCCTATTTTTTATGACATGCCTTCTTTGTATTTGTATTTGTATTGTATAATTAACCCTATGAGTACCAGAGTACTATAGTACTATAGTTGTTTAACACTTTAAGCGCATGAGTAAGTGTTCAAATGAGCTAATTTATTGTCCAAATTCCCTAGACCATTCAATTCTGTCCAGTACAGGAAAATGCAAAAGAAGATGTGCAGGGATCTGGTGGTACTCATCTTTGTTAATTTGAGTCATTCAGGCTAATAGTAGCTCATGTGTTCCTGCACAGATGCTCCTGCTACCATGAGGAGAGAGGATGACAAATGGAGCATCTAGCTTATTAATATAGGCAGCTCTTGTCACCGGGTAATCCCCACATGTTGCAATAATTTTGCCATCACGCACGTGCTAGGACAGTGCGCATGGAGTCCTCACACATGCACAAATATTTATATTATATGAAAATGACATTTTAAAACCAGCAATGGTTAAAAAGAATCCTAACCTACTTATTTAGAATCAGTGAGGGACTTAGCTTCTCATCCCCCTTGGTTTCTATACACAAAGGTGCACATTCCAGAAATATATAAATGTAAAAACACTCAGCCAGAGTGGTGCTTTTGACATGCATGCATGGTTTCTTTAATTTGTGTCAACTGAAAATATCAAAGGAAAAGAAAAAGTATTTGTAAGTGAAAAAATTCTGCCGCAAACCAACTACATCAAAGGAGACAGTGAACTGTGTCCACTGATTTTAACCTGTTGAATTCTACAGATGACACCAATGCATTGTAAAACAATGGATCTGAAACCTCTCTAGCAAAGTATAAAAAAACACCATTTAACTCCTTAAGCACCAATTATGTGTCAGGACCATTACAGCAGTTCTGCATTTAAGGACCAGTGACGGTCCTGGCAAGTCATGGAATTCAGTAGTGATGAGCGAGCACCCCAATGCTCGGGTGTTCGGGTGCTCTGACCGAGCACCCCCTGAGGCTCGAGTGCTCGGCCGAACACCCGAGCCCCATTGAAGTCAATGGGAGGACTCGAGCATTACACCAGGCACCCCCTGCTCTGATGAGGGGAGGGTGCCTGGTCCATAGGAAAAGGGCAGAAAAGGATGGAAACACCACAGAAATGGTTCAGGGACAGCATAGGGAGGATGTCTGGATGCATCTTGGACTCCAACATCGCTGCTGGGAACGATCTTTCGCCCGTAGTACGCCATTTTTACAGACTGACCGTAAAACACACAAAAAGGAAAATAAAAACGACTTTAGGCGAAAAATTGTTACCAAACAATATTTGCTGTATATTTACTTGTATATCATCTGCAAATTATCCCAAAAATTTCCTTGATTTTTGGAAGTGAGGCCATGATTAAGAGGGAAACGTGCGCAGAGGCAAATTCTCCCAAAAATGTCCTTGATTTTCAGAACTGAGGCCATGATTAAGAGGGAAACGTGCACAGAGGCAAATTCTCCCAAAAATTTCCTTGATTTTATTGAACTGAGGCCATGATTAAGAGGGAAACGTGCGCTGAGCCGACCATCTAAAACATTATGGATGAGGGTCTGCTGCAGAGCTGACCATCCTAAACATTATATGCGAAGGCCCGCTAGTGAGCTGACGCTATAAAACATTATATGAGAGGGCCCGCTAGAGAGCTGACCCAATAAAACATTATATGAGAAGGCCCGCTGGTGAGCTGACCTATATAAAAATTGGCAAACAGGGCCCGCTGGTGAGCTGGCCCTATATAAAAATTATATCACAGGGCCCGCTGGTGAGCTGGCCCTATATAAAAATTATAGCACAGGGCATATGGAAGAGGAGGAGGAGGATGAGAAGATTAAGAGTCAACCATATACCCGTTTTTTGGGTGGAAGGGGTGAATGGGAATACAGAGTATTCACATCATTGTAAATAACATATATAAAGTGAGTTTATGTTCCCCCGGGGCTTTCCTCCAGTGGAGTGGAGAAGTCAGGGGAAATCCAGGCCTTGTTCATTTTTATAAGTGTCAACCTATCAGCATTGTCGGTGGAAAGGCGGATACGCTTATCTGTTATGATGCCACCAGCAGCACTAAATACACGCTCAGACAGAACGCTGGCGGCAGGGCAGGCCAGCACCTCCAAGGCGTAGAGTGCCAGTTCATACCACGTGTCCAGCTTGGACACCCAGTAGTTGTAAGGCACAGAGGGATCATTCAGGACGCTGACACGGTCTGCTACGTACTCCTTCACCATCTTCCAAAACTTTTCCCTCCTTGTGACACTAGGCTGCGCATCAGGGTGAGGGTGCTGGCGGGGTGTCATGAAGGTGTCCCACGCCTTGGAGAGTGTTGCCCTGCCTTTCTCGGAACTGCTGTGTGCTCCCCTTTTCTCCCCTTCTCGGTTGGCCAAGGTAGCACGTACTCTGCCGCCAGCGTTGTCAGATGGAAAATTTTGGAGCAATTTTTCGACAAGAACCTTCTGGTATTGCAACATTTTGCTTGTCCTCTCCACCGGAGGAATGAGAGATGAGAAATTCTCTTTGTAGCGGGGGTCCAGAAGGGTGAACACCCAGTAATCCGTGTTGTCTAAAATGCGTACAACGCGTGGGTCACGGGAAAGGCAGCCTAACATAAAGTCAGCCATGTGTGCCAGAGTACCAACAGTCAAGATTTCGCTGTCCTCACCAGGAGGATGACTCTCAATATCCTCATCCTCTTCCTCCTCTTCTGCCCACCCACGCTGAAGAGATGGAACTAAAGTTCCATGGCTACCCTCTGTAGCGGAGGCAACCGTGTCTTCCTCCTCCTCCTCCTCCTCCTCCGCCTCCTCCAATTGTCGCTGAGAAGACGAAGTGAGGGTGCTCTGGCTATCACCTTGTGTAAGCTCTTCCTCCCCCATTTCCACCTCTTCCACATGCAAAGCGTCGGTTTTAATTGTGAGCAGCGAGCGTTTCAGTAGACACAGAAGTGGGATGGTTACACTGATAATAGCGTTATCGCCGCTCACCATCTGTGTCGATTCCTCAAAATTGCGTAAAACCTCGCAGAGGTCTGACATCCATTCCCACTCCTCACTTCTGATTACAGGAAGTTGAACGGAGAGGCGACGACCGTGTAACAGCTGGTACTCCACTACTGCCCTCTGCTGCTCACAAAGCCGGGCCAACATGTGGAAGGTGGAGTTCCAGCGCGTGCTCACGTCACACAGCAGCCGGTGAGCTGGCAATTGTAAGCGCTGCTGCAGCTTCAACAGGCCGGCTGAAGCTGTTGATGACTTACGGAAATGTGCACACACGCGGCGCACCTTGGTCAAGAGATCATGCACATTGGGGTAGGTTTTTAGAAATCGCTGCACCACTAAATTAAATACATGCGCTAGGCATGGTACGTGTGTGAGCTTGCCGAGCTCCAAAGCCGCCACCAAGTTACGCCCATTATCACACACAACCATGCCTGCTTGCAGGTTGAGTGGCGAGAGCCACTGCTCGGTCTGGTGACTAATCCCCTGCAACAGCTCTGAGGCCGTGTGCTGTTTGTCCCCAAGGCAGATCAGCTTCAGCACGGCCTGTTGACGCTTCCCCACTGCAGTGCTACACTGCTTCCAGCTACTGGCTGATGGGGGAGTGGCGCTGTGTGTAGAGAATTCGGAGGTGGAAACGGAGGAGGAGGAGCCAATAACGTAGGTGCTGGTGGAAACCCTGATGGAGGTAGGGCCCGCAATCCTCGGCGTGGGTAGCACCCGTGCCATCCCAGGGTCCGAGTCGCTCCCAGCCTCCACGACATTCACCCAGTGTGCCGTCAGGGAAATGTAGCGTCCCTGGCCACAAGCACTTGTCCATGTGTCAGTCGTTAAGTGGACCTTCCCAGTAACTGCGTTGGTCAGGGCACGGGTGATGTTACGGGACACATGGTGGTGTAATGCGGGGATGGCACACCGGGAAAAGTAGTGGCGGCTGGGGACCGCGTACCGAGGGACAGCTGCTGCCATCAGGCTGCGGAAGGACTCAGTGTCCACAAGCCTAAATGGCAGCATTTCGATGGCCAGTAATTTTGAAAGGTGTGAGGTTAGTGCTATGGCCCGTGGGTGGGTGGCTGGGTACTTTCTCTTGCGCTCAAATGCCTGGGGTAACGACATTTGGACGCTGTGCTGGGACAGGGAAGTGGATGTGGTCGTTGATGGTGCTTCAGATGCTACTGGTGCAGGGCGGGAGGTATGCGGGCCTGCGCCTTCGACAGGCGATTGGCCGGCACCGAAAACAGGGGAAGAGGAGGCAGTGGTGTGGCCTGCAGACACAGATGGGCGATCCAGGCGTTCCTCCCACTTACTACGGTGCTTGGATGCCATGTGTCGGATCATGCTGGTGGTGGTGAGGTTTCTAGTGTTCATGCCTCGGCTCATTCTGGTGTGGCACAGTTTGCAAACTACAATTCTTTTGTCGTCCGCACTTTCCTTAAAAAAACGCCATACCGTGGAACACCTACCCCTTGGCAAGGTAGATTTACGCAAGGGGGTGCTCCGTGGAACATTTGCGGGCCGGTTTGGTGCGGTCCGCCTTCTTTCTGTAGCCACACCACTGCCTCTTCCAGCCTGTTGCGGTGCTGCAGATGGCTCACCCTCAGGACTGCTGTCATCGCTCGGCTCTACACCTTCCCAGGTGGGGTCAGTCACCTCATCGTCCACCAAGTCCTCCTCCACTTCCTCACTCTGATCATCCTCCTCAAGTCTTGATCCCACCACATACTCAGTCATTGACAACTGTATAACATTCTCCTCAACAAGGTCTTGAGACGGAAATAGTGGTTGATTTAATGGCAACTGTGTCTCATCATCATCATCATCATCCACTACTTCCTTTGACCTTAAATGCCGTTCACATCTGTCATCTTCTTGTGATTGGGTAGCCTCTAGAGGTTGTGAATCAGGGCACAAGATGTCATGTTCCTCTGCAAGCGTGCTTGGAGAGAGGGTCAAATGAAGGATTGGTGATGAGACGAGCTCCTCACTATATCCCAGTGTGGGATCACTTCTTTGACCAGACCGTGTATGGTGGGAGGAAGGATGATCAGAGTGAGGATTATGTTGACCAGACTCTTGGCTACTGAGAGTGGACTTGGTGGAAGACAGGGTGGTGCTTAACCGACTGGAAGCAGTATCAGCTGTCATCCAACCGACCACCTGTTCGCAGTGGTCGGACCTCGAGAGTGATGTCCTGCGACGCCCTGTAAAATTACACATGAAGCTAGGTATGGTGGATGTCTTTCTTTCTTGTGCTCTGGCACCAGTCACAGTTTCTCCGCGTCCTGACCCGCGCCCTGAACTTTCAGGATCACGTCCACTTTCCCGTCCCTTTTTACCCGCCTTCTTCATCTTACACAGAATATGTGACTTTAATATTTGAGTTTGAAAACTTAACAGTATTTCTTATTATTCTGCAACTCTGCAGAGTACACAGAATAGGCTGCTAAACGGCGGTGATACACACTGAATGGAATATGTGACTTTAATATTTGAGTTTGAAAACTTAACAGTATTTCTTCCTATTCTGCAACTCTGCAGAGTACACAGAATAGGCTGCTAAACGGCGGTGAAACACACTGAATGGAATATGTGACTTTAATATTTGAGTTTGAAAACTTAACAGTATTTCTTATTATTCTGCAACTCTGCAGAGTACACAGAATAGGCTGCTAAACGGCGGTGAAACACACTGAATGGAATATGTGACTTTAATATTTGAGTTTGAAAACTTAACAGTATTTCTTATTATTCTGCAACTGTACAGAGTACACAGAATAGGCTGCTAAACGGCGGTGAAACACACTGAATGGAATATGTGACTTTAATATTTGAGTTTGAAAACTTAACAGTATTTCTTATTATTCTGCAACTGTACAGAGTACACAGAATAGGCTGCTAAACGGCGGTGAAACACACTGAATGGAATATGTGACTTTAATATTTGAGTTTGAAAACTTAACAGTATTTCTTATTATTCTGCAACTCTGCAGAGTACACAGAATAGGCTGCTAAACGGCGGTGAAACACACTGAATGGAATATGTGACTTTAATATTTGAGTTTGAAAACTTAACAGTATTTCTTATTATTCTGCAACTGTACAGAGTACACAGAATAGGCTGCTAAACGGCGGTGAAACACACTTAATGGAATATGTGACTTTAATATTTGAGTTTGAAAACTTAACAGTATTTCTTATTATTCTGCAACTGTACAGAGTACACAGAATAGGCTGCTAAACGGCGGTGAAACACACTGAATGGAATATGTGACTTTAATATTTGAGTTTGAAAACTTAACAGTATTTCTTATTATTCTGCAACTGTACAGAGTACACAGAATAGGCTGCTAAACGGCGGTGAAACACACTGAATGGAATATGTGACTTTAATATTTGAGTTTGAAAACTTAACAGTATTTCTTATTATTCTGCAACTCTGCAGAGTACACAGAATAGGCTGCTAAACGGCGGTGAAACACACTGAATGGAATATGTGACTTTAATATTTGAGTTTGAAAACTTAACAGTATTTCTTATTATTCTGCAACTCTGCACAGTACACAGAATAGGCTGCTAAACGGCGGTGAAACACACTGAATGGAATATGTGACTTTGATATTTTAGTTTGAAGACTTAACAGTATTTCTTCCTATTCTGCAACTCTGCACAGTACACAGAATAGGCTGCTAAACTGCGGCGAAGCACACTGAATGGAATATGTGACTTTGATATTTTAGTTTGAAGACTTAACAGTATTTCTTCCTATTCTGCAACTCTGCACAGTACACAGAATGTGCTGCTAAACTGCGGCGAAGCACACTGAATGGAATATGTGACTTTGATATTTTAGTTTGAAGACTTAACAGTATTTCTTCCTATTCTGCAACTCTGCACAGTACTCAGAATGTGCTGCTAAACTGCGGCGACGCACACTGAATGGAATATGTGACTTTGATATTTTAGTTTGAAGACTTAACAGAATGTGCTCTAATCTGCAACTTTGCACACTAAACAGAATGTGCTCTAATCTGCAACTTTGCACACTAAACAGAATGTGCTCTAATCTGCAACTGTGCACACTAAACAGAATGTGCTCTAATCTGCAACTTTTCACACTAAACAGAATATTTTTTTTTTTTTTTTTTTTGTTTTTTTCCCCCCACACAAAATAACCTGCTGCCCCCACACACAGTAGTCCTAAAAAGGACTTTTGGGTCTTTTTTTTCACAATTTTTTTTTTTCCTCCCTACACTGCCTTTCCCTTCCTATCCTCAGCTCTCCCTGGCTCAGACTGAGCCGAACTCGATGGTCAGGTGCTATACAGCACCCGACCACGGGTTCTGGCCAGTCAATCAGTGTAATGCCAGCAGCCAACATGGCTGCTGGCATTACACCGATGTCAGAGCCTCCCTGCACGTTTATTGGCTGCGCAGCAGCCGCAAAACGTGCGGGGAGGAGACCCGAACATGGCGTGCGAGCACATGCGGTACTCGTACGAGTACCGCCATGTGCCGAGCAGAGCGATGCTCGAGCCGATCCGAGCATCGGCCGAGCATGCTCGCTCAACACTAGAATTCAGGAATTCTGTGGTCCTTAAATGGTTAAATCAGTGGTTATTTCTAGATATTTTCATTTTTTCCTTTGGTGCAGTTGGTTTACCACTTTTCTTTTTGAACATTGGGCCCTTAGACTGATCTTTAAAATCTTTTATGAACAATTTTTTTAAAGGGATAGTAATACTTAATATGTAAAAAATATATATCATAGTGTTTATCCTCCTGAGCAAAAAAAAATGGTACTCTCACAGCTGAAAGGTGTTTTATTCAAAACTTATTACAGCTAAAAGTTGGATATTTTAGGTACAATATCACAGTGGCCTGAAAATGTACAGTGGTACTGTTGTTACACCATCCTATGGACAGCTCTGGTCCATAGACCATAAATCTCCATAGGATGGTGTAACAACAGCGCCACTGTACAATTTCAGGCCACTGTGATATTGCACCTAAAAATTTAGTAATAACTTTTGAATAAAACACCTTTCAGCAGTGGGAGTTCCCTTGTTTTACTCAGGGGAATAAACCCTACAACATATTTTTTTTACATTTTAAGTATTACTATCCCTTTAAGATGCCATAAATATGAAATTCATATTACAGGGGACAAACTAGCTAAAATATGTTTAACCAAACAATAATTTTTTACATGTAAAAATTATATTCAAAACTATTATGTTACAAATGTAAAAAAAAATTGTATTAAGAACTGAAAAAGATATCAGTAGCCTAAGTTTATCCAATATTTGTGCTTTAGCAAACAACAAATTATTTCAAAACATGTCTGGAATCTTCAAACTTTGTGCAGTTAGTTTCCATGGAAACCAAGACGAAAATAGGTTTATATATTTATTTTTTCATCATTATCTGTCATCACATTCAGCACAATTGTTGTTACATTGTTTGCAGACATGATTGAAATGTGAAATTCCAACATATGCTGCTATCGCCATACTTCAAGGCTCACCTTATTGATGGTGATCTTATGTATGTTTTCATAGCTTCATATATTTTTCATTTGACATAGTAAACTATTTGGTACAGAAAAAAAAACCCAGGCAGGGCAGGCACATTAAGGCTGATATACTGACAGGAAATATTGCAGTTCTTAAGCAAACTAACTGCAACAGTGGACAAATAAAAATTCACCAAATTCCAGTTGATTTAAAGGGGGCTTATAACCCCTTCAGTGATGGGCAAAACTTTTTACCTCAGAAGTAAAACAAGTGAAACACATCATTTCCCAGGGGATTTCTCACAAAAAGTGATGATTGTCCAATGATAAGAGTGAATTTCCTCACCCCTTGGAAAATTTCCCTTTTCCTCAGGTATGGGTATAAAAGGGGTATCGGGTTCCTGCAGCATGTCATTCTGTGTCTGTGAGAGATAGAGAAAGCAGCACAATTTTCAGCTAGTTAGGATAGGCAAATAAACAAAAGTTGCTGCATGTTCAGTGCAGTGTGTGCAATAAATTATAATTTTCCATTCAATGTCACATAAAGAGCAACATCACCTCTAGTAGTATTAATAAACCATCTAAGAACATTGAAGATGACAACAAGTCACATTGTAGTGTTGCTGGCATAATGGAGGAAAGTGTGGCAGTTCACCCAAAGTTGTAGAGGAAATGGAAAAGTAAAAAGAAACTGAGACTTGAAAAAGCCCTGAGGAATATAAAAGTAGAGGTGTTGATTCTGAGAATCACCTATTGATGAGGATGTTGAGCTAGAAAACATCACTTCAGCATCTTCCTCTTCTTCAGTTTCTGATAGAGAGATGATAGCATGGCCAGTTAGCTGAAAGCAACCATTGACAAGGAGTGCTGTGTCTGTTTATAAACTGTTTCAGAAATCACATGGAAAGTCTGACTCTGGCGAAGTAAAAATACACACTCATCCTATCTGTAATCATCAGTATTGTCACTGCTTCCAGGTCCAACCCCACTCAGCCACACATACTAATGTTGAATAACCAGCAGCAACACAGGTTATCAACATCCACAAACCTAGCTTTGATGAGTGCCACTGCTTCTCCTGGAAACATCTCCTGGAAACATCCACAAGCTAAACATGTTGCTATCTGTTCCATGTGTAAGAAACATGTGAACAGGGGGAAAGCACTCTCAAAACTAAGCATTGAGATCCCAAGTGAACCACAACCACAGGTCTTTTTATGAGACACACCATCAATATTTCAGAGGTGCCACAACTAGCAGAAACACTCCTAAAAGTTCCCAAGGGTCTGGGACACATAATAGAAGTGATGATGTTGATGTGTCAGAGTGTGCCAAGAATGTGTTCCTTTGAAATAACATCTATGGCTCTTGCTGCAGAGGAATATGATTCTGAGTTTTTTGTAGGAGATGACAAGAGTTGTAGAGTGCCACACATGGCACCACCAAAACCCTTGAAGTAAAAAATTTGACACAAATAATCCCAATATACAGATGTGAAGTTTGCCAAGATATTGGCAGTTGACATGTTGCTTTATACTTTTGTAGAAAACAGAGGTCTTAAATAACTGATGTCATGTGTTGCACCCTGCTGGAATATCCAAATCCACATTTATTATCAAGGATTGCGGTGCCAGAATTGTAGAAGCAGGTGTTAGTGTGATGGGCAAGGGCTTGAAAGCTTGTATGGCAAGAAAATCCCCCTAATAACAGATATGTGGACAAATGGGCAGAGCACCGATGATATGATTGTGTCTGCTCACTGGGTTTCCCTCCCACTGCCACCACTGAGCAACAATAATAACTTACAGCATTTGGTGACAGGCAGTAAACTTGCCTCTGGTTTTGACAGTGTTATTAAAAAGTAGCAGCAGCAGTAGCATCAGCAGGATAGACCCTACCATTGGCACCCCCGCTGATAACAGATATGTGGAGAAGTGGGCAGAGAACATACTATATGACTGTCACTGCTCAATGGCTCCAACCCCACCAGTGGGTAACAATAGCTTGCAGCATCAGGTGACAGCTTATTATCAGGCCTCTAGCTCTGGCAGTTTGATTAAAGGAAAGTAGTGAGGTAGCCCATACCAAACCATGTCCATGCAGAGTTTTGACAGACAATCCCACAAATCCAGAGATGTGTTACATAGACTAGAGCAGGTTATGGTTGAGTGGCTTGTATACCACTTCTTGAAAGATGGTTTTATGTCTTCTGATAATGGCTCCAACATAATAACTGCCTTAAGATATGGTGATATGATACATGTAACATGCTTTGCTCATATCCTAAATTTTGTTGTGACTAGATTCCTCTCAGAATCTGAAACTTTCAGAGAGATGCTAAATATTGACCGCAAAATCTGTGCACCGTTTAGCCACTCCTATAATGCTTGCAATTGTTATATTCCATACAAGAGACTAACAACTTGACCCACCACCAGCTTAAAATGGAGGTCCGTATTAGGTGGAATTCAACTTTGTACAAGCAGAATAATGCCATAGTGAGTCTATGATGCAAAACTGGAAGGCTTTGGAGGAAGCATCTTTGTCACCTGGGCAATTGTAACTATTGTGTGACCTATGTGAGCTGCTGAATCCTTTTGAGGAGGCCATATTGCTGGTTAGTAATGTAGGTGCAGCAATTATTGAGATTCTCCAACTAATATAGGAGAATGGCTGATGGATGGCTGATGGATCTTATCATAATGACATCACAGACCTACATCAGCTGGCAAATGACATGTTAGCAGACTTTGAGCGGGATCCTTGCATAGTGTCCATTAAAAAAATGAGGAAAACAGTCTTGCTACTTTGCTGCATCCCTGCTTTCAACAAAACTGTTCTGAATTTCTGCAAAAGTGTGATCAATTTGTGACAAGGAGCGATGATCAGCAACATCTCTCTCATGAATTGGATTCTGTCAAAGAATATAAAGATATGCATGTAGATTGAGTGGAGGGTTGCATTGTGGAGGATGAGAAAGAGAAATTTAGGGCAAATAAAATGGTAGAAAGCATAGTGAAAAAGAAGTCAGTAAAAGGTCTATACTGCTAGCAGCACCAGCAGTAATACCAACAAGAACATCCCATTCCCAACATATTTCTAAACACACATCATCATCATCACCACCACCATCATCATCATCATCACAGAAATCAATTCATGTGTCTCAGGGGCTGCAATCTATCATTTGTTGTGTTATTGGTAGCGGCATATCTCTATGGGACTTGCTCCCAGAGTAAGAGTTGGTAACTGATACACAAGAAAACCTTGTAGCTCCTAGGAGTGGTCCCACTGCAAGTGAGAGGATTACAGCACACTTGCATGATAGCTATGTGCTCTGCATAAATAATGATCCCCTTGACTACTGGCAAACAAAAGAGTGTGTGTGGCCAGCACTGACATTCACTGCCATGGAAACCCTTAGTGGCTTCCCAGCAATCTGTGTGGTCTTCAGTACAGCTGGTTATATTGTAAATGACAGCAAGACACAGCTATCAAGTAGCAGTGTTAGGAAACTTATGTTTCTAGAAATGAACCAACATCTAATACCATGTAAATATCAGGTAGCAGAAGTGGAAAAAAACACACATGACAGGGAAACCCATGGCACACTTACTATTAAAAGCAGCACTGAGGAAGAGGAGGGGGGATTTAAAGGGTTGCTACCATAGATCACTGTTGTGACCACTGCTTTGACCACTGATTAATGTTTGACAATACTATGTAAATAAAAAGATAATAGAGCTACTTAACACCAATGTGAAGAAAAAATTAAGTAAAAGGATATTACCAATTTGGAAACAAGAAATGCACCAAAAAATTACATGCATTGTAAACATTGGCAATAAATACATTATTGTGTATATAATCACCATATGTTTAGGAATGCCTAAATTAAAGAATGCAAGTTGATTGTGTCTTGTAATATCTTGGAGTTGGGTGCAGCTGTACCCAACAGTTGACTGTGCACTGTAGTATTCTTTCTGTTCCCTTGACCTTCATCAGGTACTTCTGGTGATAAGAGTAATACTTACATTTCTCAGAGGCTACAGAACTAGACTCTACAGTGAGCATGGGAACACACCCCAATAGGATTGTTGCACTGGTACACTGGTTTCCACCTTCACTTCTCCCAAGTGACCAACCATACCACTTATTAGGGATGGATTCCTGTTTTGTGTACTTACCACACAAACAGTTATGTATGGCTAGAATGTGTACTTTTATTATAATATAAAACAATTTAAAAACAATTAAGATTTGCACAAATAAACTTTCCTAGTATATAGAATACATATCAAGTTTAATATCATGACATGTTATGTTAGCCTAGTTGAATTAACTATAAAAATGCTCTATGCATTTTGTGACTATATGTCACTTTATCAAGAGCTTTTCTGTTCTATCATCCATTACAACATGGATGACATGGTTACCCTTTACCGCTGAAGACTTATCAGCGACATCAAGTTCCATACAGCCTCTCCTGCTTATATTTTTATGTTTTTTCTCTCTCCTTCTCTCTGCCTGCTTTCACACTCCTTTTCTCCTAAACTACACCACACTGCATTACAGGAAAGTCTGGGTTTTTATAATATGAGGGCAGGAGGTTTGCCGCCACTGGAAAACATAGGAGTGAAATGGAACCATTCTCACCATAAATTCTATGGTTTTAGCGAAACAGTGGAAAGTCTGTCAGTTTTTTATGGGCAGGAATTCTTGTTGTAATAGCAGAAAATCCAAATGGAACTAAAAGGGACTTTTCACCCATAAATCAAGACCACACGTTTTAAGTCTACAAACACCTATAAATCTAGAAGGTCTATAAGGATAATTTTAATGATCAAAATATGAAAATGCTGCTTAAAAGTACAGCACGTTTTGGTATAAAGAGATTATTATAGTGCTGTGATGTATTTTGTCATTATATACTTTAACTATATGGATTAATGAAAGTATGTTTATAGCATGTGTTTCTTTGCTATGTACAAAATTCCCTTATGTCCTTGATGTATACACACACAGAAAAATTTGAGCCATTGAGCAATTTGGAGACTTACACATTATATAATGACTAGTTGAACAGCCAGTTACACGGGCCACAGTGCCTCTGGCAGCCGGTCGCGGGGCAGTCACGCACAGCAGAGACTGCCCGCGCCACTGCTGATACAGAGCTGGACGCTCCTTCGGAGCGCCCAGCTCTGTATCAGCCGCGGCGTGGGCAGTCTGTACTGCGCATGACTGCCGCACGCGCAGCAGTGTCTACTGCACATGTCGGGAGTTACACACAACTTAGCGAATTATTATATAGGATATTCTTAGCAAGTTGTGACATAGATAGGTCTAGTTACCAAACAAAAATTTAAACTAAACAGAGGGCTTTACGTCTTACTGAAGTGAATTTTAAAAAGGATTGCTGATTCAGATATATCTATGACTTCAAATCAGAGACCACTTTTAATCACAAATAAGCATTAAACATTTATTAAACTATATTACTTTTTATAAAACCAAGCTATTTACAGTGATACTGTAGTTTGCTTAACTGAGCTTCACATGGTAAAATGTAGAGTCAAAACATTTAGTAATTGAAACTAAACTTTACTGAAAAAGCTAAAAGGTTTGGAGAATGCAATATAGTGTAGAAACAACCGATCGTTCTGCAACAGAAACCTGAGAAACCTAGGTAAAGGCATTTCTGATGAATTGGCGGTAGTAATACTCTACAATGCTATACTTTAAAAACCATATAACATTGCAGTGTCAGAGAGGGGTTACTTGCATTTCTATACCTACTTAGGGAATATTTTTCTAGGAACTATAACAAAAGAAAAGGGAATATTTTAAATGTTTTCACTGATATTTTTGGAAAAAATTGAATTTTATACCATGTTAAATGCTTTGAACTGGATGCGGAAATACTACTTTTTTCACTACCCTCCTTGGATGACATTTTGGGAGATATTTTATGCATTCCAGAGAAAAATCCCAATGATGTTTACTAAGATGCCATTCACACTTTAAAGGGCATATCTAACATAGATATAAGTAATGCTCATTAGTTAGAGCATTTAATGAAATCATTTAAAATGTTGTTCATATAAAAAAAAAATTATCTGCACAAAACTTAATGTTTAAGAAGTGCCTGTCAGCCTACTTCCATCTTGCAGTACTGCCTCTGCTCCCATCACACTAACCAGCATCTTCTTATGATGGATGCTTTCTTTCTCTAAGCTTGAGCAATCTCATTGGCAGAGATCGATATCTAGCCAATGAAATTGCTCCAGCTTAGAGACAGACAGCCTCTGTCATTGGAGGAGGGAGGGGAGAAGAGGCAGTTTGGCAAGCTTCGGCAAGCCGGAAGTAGGCTGCCAGGCACTTTTTAAACATTCATTTTTGTTCAGATAAAGTTTTTTTTTTTTTAAATGAACAACGTTTTAAATGTTTTCCCTAAATGCTCTAACTAATGAGCATTACTTATATCTATGTGAGAGATACACTTTAAAGCTAATGATTGAAGATACATTTTACTTTCAAATCATAACAGTTCATGTTCTGCCCATATTATATAGACTCTGAGATAGAGAGTATTTTTGGCACTTGAGAATTCTGAAAGATACAGTTGTTATGAGCATCCATCTTGCTTTTTCATGTACCTAAAATAACTAAGTATGATAACAGATCATTATGCCTTCATGTCTGAATTATCTCATAGAGGCCAGAAATAATGTCACTGCCCAATAATAATAATAATAACAATAAAGCCTGAATTACCAAACATTGGGTCATAAAGAACAACCTTTTCAAGTCTCATTTATGACATCTAGTTTATGCAGCATTCCTTTAAAGATTGAAAAACAATGCCAAAATACTCTATTTTAGTAAACAATTCAGAGAAATGCTATGAGTGTTGTCTCCTAATGCAGTGATAAGATCAATGGTGGTATGCACCAAGTGAGAAAAATTAGGAAGACTAACAATAGGGGTCATAGAAGCATTCTGACGCTGATTAAGAGGTCTCCACGGGTTACTTTTTCTATCATTTTATATGGGAAATATGATTTCTATCATTTTATATGGGAAATCATTTTTATGTAATGTGTCTTGTTGAATAACATCTAGGACTAGATTTGATTGAAGGTGCTAATTTTATCACTGCTTTTATCTCCAGGTTTCCCCATAGATTTCAATAGGAAAATGTTTGATAAAACGGGTGTTAACATTTATCACCTGCAATAGAATTTAGCCACTAGAGTATAAACTTAATATTTGTGCTTGTATTTATTGGCATGCAGATATCAAAACTTTAGAAATAAATCATCAGCTTTTCTCATTGACCCTTTTACTGGGGTTCATGCTAATACATGAACTTATAAAAAAACAAAAATAAACAGTTCTATTCAGGGAACTATTGCAGAGAACTGTTGTAGATGCACACATCAAATTTTACAATAAAATGTTTCCAATACATGAACTTCCAGGTGCAAAAATAATACATTTTGTGTATTCAAGATATATATTTTTCTAAGAAAAAAACATTTATTCTGTGTAATTATACCTAAATTGAAATATACAATCTACTTTTCCTGAAATAATTAGATTGAAGTATTGAGTAAGCATGAAGACTGTGCTTGTTTTCAGATGTTATGGATAAGTAACACTGTTAGTGAATAAAAGCAAGTGTTAAAACAACCAATACAAATTGTAGTTTCAGCATTTAAAAATATGCTTAAAAAGTAAATGGTGTTTTTGGGTGATTATAGAAATACGCAGGAAAAATTAGCACATGTTTTGTTATAAACCTCTGGGTTTTAAAATACCACTCAGCAATGACAGGGTTATTTTATGACCATTATGTCAAAGATTTGAATCTTTATAAAGTAGTGTCATCAGGAAAGATCTAAGGTGATGTAATTACAGAAAGGAAGTCAGGTGACCTGTAAGATTATCTAGAGCAGTGGTTCTCAACCCGTTCCCTCAGTGACTACTAACAGGCCAGGATTTGAGAATTTCCTTTTAAGAGGACAGGTGAGTTAATCAATATGACTGAGCCTCTGATCAACACACTTGTGTTCTAGCAGAGACATTCCTAAGTCCTGACCTGTTAGTGGCCACTGAGGGCACAGGTTGAGAACCTCTGATCTAGAGTCTTGTTTTTCCATGGCTAAGTGTGTTAACATAACATATCAGCCAGAAAGTAATGCCCTACTTTTAAGAACACATTATCACTTTTCTGAAAGATAGCAGGCACATATGCATGTCAGAAAACAAAGAAGTAACATTCGTCCCTTTTCTTATATATTTTACATCAAGCAACATGCAAATGCAGTCAATAACATAATCAGGTGTTAAAGGTCATAAGTGAAAGAACATTACTAATGAAGAGGTTAGATCAGATGTTCCTTAGGAAACTGAATAATTATATAATCATATAACTCAGACCTGATTATATTTTGGGCATGCTAGCAGAATATTAATTGTACTACTACTAGATCATTTATATGGACAAGTATAGTACATTATTAGCTGTGAATTGCTTTCAATACAATTATATGTAGTACCTGACAAGTGACACATCACCATAAGATATAATTAGTCATTCTTAAACCTGATCTTTTGATAAACAGCTATTTCTAGCAATAGCAAATATGTATAAAACTTCCTTTACATTCTCAGAACTCTTGATTTTTCTCAGTTATGGTTCTCTTTGTGCAGTAGCTACATGATTTAATCACTCAACTTTTCAAATAACCACTATATTCTCTTGAGATTTGTTCATAGAATTACTATTTAAATGTAATTTTAAGATAGTAACAGTGGGATTTTTTGTGATCTATGTGAAACATTTGTTAGTAGTCATACTCCACCTTTGTAGAAAAGTAGATTTCTTTGGCACAGAGATGTGGAGGAGAATAGGGTACATGTAGGAAAATGTACCATACAAAGTACAGTCTTCTCTGTCTGCACTGACAATTTAAACTTTGAGATATTAATACAATGTAGATGTTTCCTGCTGCAAACATCAAACTGCAGGTTTTCAAGCATCAGACAAAAAATGAATTAAAGGACAAATAACTAAAATGTTCAAGGTAATAATTTTTTTCCTTATGCACTTGCAGTTTACAAATTTATCAATGGCCATGTCATATTTTATACTTGTGAATTCATCAATGAGTACGTTTCGCATGAATACACCATACGCATTTCATAGGTCCAAGCTGATAGATGGCATATAAACTTCTGGAGCAGTCATACACATATCCATACTTGAGGTTTTGTTTTCCTTGGATTCAAGGAAGGGAGAGATAGCTGATAACTGGCAAATATCCAAAGTTATCTGTCAGTGATTAATAGAGAAGAGCAAATTTGATACTCTAGTGACCCTTTGATGAAATCTTGTCTTTTGGGGTCCATTTAATAAAATATCACTATAAAGTTCATTGCAAACTATCTTTTGCACTTAGTTTATTATACTATTAATGCCAATAATTTAAAAAATCTTAGATTTGCACTATACTAATACATATAACTAAAGATACATTGAGTTATACTTCCCGAATTGACTAAACAGAGTAACCTATACAATGGCTTCATCTTACCCTATCAGCCAACATGTGCATTGCCTCACTGTGGAGACTGTGTGCATCTTAGTTTTATATGTGTTTCCATAGCATAAATATAATTTTTTTCCTGAAGTATCGACATTATAAATTAATCACAAAGTTTGTTTCCGCTAATATTTCATATCATTATTTATTTAGACTCCTTAATATTTCAAGCAATTGTTTATTGTCAAAACACATATTTTTACAAAGTGAGAAATTCACGATTTTTGCTTTTGTTGATATACCTTGATCATATATTCCTATGGATCCTGAGATGTAGAAGCAATACATTGCTGACATAAAGAGCCTTATGCAGAACACAAGAGCTGAGCAATTCTGGAGCAAACAAACATCACCGTAAGCAAGGGAATGCATTGAAGACCTTTCTAGAATCCAAGGGGTTAAAGCCCCATTTAATTCAAAATGATTTTTGGTTATGTTTATTTTTTTATCTTTGCTGCAAGAAGCAGACCTGCAGGACAGAGGAGGACTACATTCCCTCCTCTACCACTGATTCCCTCAAACTCAACTTTTCTTCCAATGGAGAGATAGAAATGTATCACCTACAAAAACCTAAACAACTTGATTAAGGATTAGTGATGAGCAAAACATTTCACTTCGAAAGGGAAACAAGAGATAAACAGAGAGACAAGAGATAGAAACAAGAGGCACCCTCTGTGTTGAGTTCTTAAAAAATCAACCTCCACCGAAACACCACAGTGAGTGTATACTCACAGGTGTAAATTCTGAATATACACTTATGTGTAAAACAGCTGAAAAATCATTAAGGGGAACATAGAGTTGCCCCCAAAACTCATATAACCTCTGCTCAGTGTAGTGGTTTTCAATCTATATCAGGCTGCTCCTCATAAAACGTTCTCTCATGGCATGTATGGAATGAAGTATAGTGGTCAGCTGTAGATCAAGCTGACTAATACGCATACGGACAATATCCCGTCTCCGTTCAGGTAACAGCAGGAAATCAAAAAGTTACCGACTTGTCCAAAAACAAAAACCAATCGTAAAAAAACAGCTTCAGAATAAAAAAATCGAATTTATTATAAAAAGAACAGTAATACTGTAAATAACAAATAAGTATATCCAATCTAATGTGTTTCTCGACTGTAAACGCTGCTTTATCAAAGAACAAAATAAATGGTAGAGTGTACACAATACAATTAAAAAGAAGCTGTATAGACAAATTTAAATACCATACAATCAAATTCCGTTGGCAGCGATCGACCCAATCAGCGGCTACCACATGTTTACCCGGTCAGACAAACACTGTGACCCACTCTGCCATACACGACTGTATTAGTCTAAAGCGCACAACATGTGCATCACAGGAATGCCCAAACTAGGAGTCACATGACCGCCACGGATCGGTCAATCGCAGCTACAGGAAAACCATAAACAGCACTTCCTGAGAAAGTGAGATTTTCTGCTTTGTTGTCACTTTTTCCAATGCATTGAACTCAATAATCATGTATTTGACCCCTTTATGCAGAGTTTTCCTAATGTATTCCTGCAGCAGTAAATTATAAAGGAGAGTGTTTATTGCATGTTGTCAGTCTGTGCTTGTGAGAGTGAGAGAACAGCTGAATGTTTGCTTATAGGTAACGATGGCAGAGAAGCAAAGAGAGGGAGCTGTAGTTACTTCATAGGTAACCACTACCAGCTGCTCTCTGGGTGTTGATATGAAGGTAACAAGGAGTGTAAAACAAAACAAAACAAAGAAAACTATTTGTTACTAATAAAATGAAAGAATTAGACAAGCAGATGAAGTGATCCTTCCTGTTTGTGTTGGCTGGCTGACTGAGCCTGAAATTCTACTGAGACTGAGTGAAAGATGTAGACAGATATAAACAAATCACACATTTAAGACAGACAGGTACAGCTTGACATACTGTGTTATTTACAAACACTCACTCCTTCATCCACAAGAACAAAAGAGATACACATATACTGTGATTCAGTATTACTTTACCAGCTCCTATGTGCTTTGTCAGTCTTTTTTTTTTACATGGCTTGGTAAAAAATTATAATAATTATAATAATTTCAAATTTGCTATACATCTTCAGAGAAATCCCAGTTACTATAAAACCACATATAAATAACTAACTAACCTTCAATCCCAGCGTAATGCATTTATAAAAATATTTATAAAAACCATTCTTAATATCAACCTTTTTCTCAAAGTCTTTATCATTGACCAAATCCTGAACACTCAATCTGGCAATACTGTACTAAGGTGAAAACTGACATCCAGAGTCATATCCCTAGATATGGTAGAATGGAAACGTCAGGGGATAATCTATCTTGGTCAATTAATGGAAGTAGTTGGATTTAAAACATTTCATAGGTTGCAGCAAGAGTTCCACCTATCAAGTCAAGAGATCTTTAGTAGTGTTGAGCGAGCACCCCGATGCTCGGGTGCTCGGGTGCTCTGACCGAGCACCGCCGGAGGCTCGAGTGCTCGGCCGAGCACCCGAGCCCCATTGAATTCAATGGGGCGACACGAGCATTACACCAGGCACCCCCTGCTCTGATGAGGGGAGGGTGCCTGGTCAATGCCCCCCTTCATCTCCACAATGCCCCTCTTCCACAATGTCCCCCTTCCACAATGTCCCCCTTCATCTCCGCAATGCCCCCTTCATCTCCGCAATGTCCCCCTTCCACAATGTCCCCCTTCCACAATGTCCCCCTTCATCTCCGCAATGCCCCCTTCATCTCCGCAATGCCCCCCTTCCACAATGTCTACCCTTCCACAATGTCCCCCTTCCACAATGTCCCCCTTCATCTCCGCAATGCCCCCTTCATCTCCGCAATGCCCCCCTTCCACAATGTCCCCCTTCCACAATGTCCCCCTTCATCTCCAAAATGTCCCCCTTCATCTCCAAAATGTCCCCCTTCATCTCCACAATGCCCCCTACCTCCAGTCCCTGGTGGTCCAGCGGAGCGTCTGTAAGATCTGTGCCTCCTTCCGGCACAGATCCCTGCCACCCGAACATGTCGGGCGAGCACATGGCGGTACTCGACGAGTACCGCCATGTGCCGAGCAGAGCGATGCTCGAGCCGATCCGAGCATCGGCCGAGCATGCTCGCTCAACACTAATCTTTAGATATCTTATGGTCAAATATTTTATGAGTAAATAGCCCATACATCCTATGGGTAAAATAGACCAAATTAATTAATTTTAATCATAAGGAGGTAGAGAAGATATTAGCTAAAGCTACTAAAATTTAAGGGAATGTGACGCTCAGATGAATTTGCCTCAAATAAGGCATTGGGAAAAGGAGCTTAGATGTAAGATAGATTATAGTGAGTGGGGGATGGCATTTTCTAAATCCACGAATAGTATTCATTGTTTGAATTTATTAGACAGCACAATATAAAGTATCTTATCGATGGTATCTTGTTCCAATTAGAAATAATAAGATGTATCCTAATTGTCCTTCTATTTGCTGGAGGTGTAATGGGAGGGACGGGTCTTGCTTGCATATCTGGTGGGGATGTGAAGGAATTAGTGGATTATGGAAGAAAATCTTTGACTTACTAGGCTTACAAGGATAAAACTTAGGAGAGTACCTGCGGTAGCTTTGCTGCACTTGAAGTGGCCAGATACTTCTAATAGAGAAAGATCTATGATTACTCTTTGTTTTGTAGCAGTCAAGATGATAATAGCAAGGAATTGGAAGCAGCCGATGTCTGACTTGTGGCCTTTAGTTATTAGTCAACTTTGCTTCCAGATAAAAATGGAAAAGTCCATATGTTGGCCATATTTAAATTCCCCAAAGAAATATAAGATGTGGTAATATTGGATTAATAGAATGAAAGTAATGGGTTTGACAGATCCTGTACAGACAGATTGGTGATGAGATTTAGAAGTCTCTCTGGGATTATTCTCTCGGTATTATGCAAACTACGCATATGTTTGCAGCAATATAGTAGTAGGATTAATATATATGGTATGGAATAAAATAAGGGAAGTGTGGGGGATTGTATTGCTGTAATGTGATTGTTTTGTTTTTGTGTTATTTGTCTGTTGTCAATTTTAGATATTTTGTTGTTTTGTACTTGAAAAGGAAATAAAAATTATTAAGATCAGAGTCCTATCCCACTCTCATCCTCCATATGCATTCTTGCCAACAAGGATCAAAAATCTTACAGATCTTATCACCATACCATTAGCCCATGAGATTTGGAAACACTCAAAAAATAAACTCTCTCTACTATCCTCTCCCTGGTTAATGCAACAGGACAAGGCTGGCGGTCAGTTTCTGTGGTTCTTTTGCTACAGTGAGACAAAGCTGGAGGTCAATATGAGTGGGTCTATGGCTACAGTTGATGTAGGGATGGGTAAAAGGAGCTTTTGCAAAAAAAACATGATTTTCCCATGGGAGTCCATGCCCATAGTGAAACTTGTAGATTTTCCGTTATTTCTCTAACACCAAAGAATTTCCTGCAAGAACGGTTCCACTTTCCGCCTATGTTTTTCATATTTTCTCCTCAATATTACAAAAACCCAAACTTTCCCACCAGAGTGTTGTAAAATAGGCAGGAAAGAGAGTGGAAGGAGCCAGACAGAGATAGAAAAATAAATGTCAAATAACTATTAAAATAAAAATAAAGTTGTTTCAAGTGCTGGCTAGCATTATGACCACCACTACCAGTAAAAAGAGAACCTGGTCAGACCCTAATGCTATTGCTACAGAGGAGGATGTCAGCAGCACCAGTGCCAAAGGGAGCCCACATTCCCCAGACCCAATGATGCCCAGTCTTGTAAAACCATTCCTTGGTAGCTGGATGAAATATTGAAGAAGGCAGAACTGGCTAGCAGTATGAACACCATTGGTCAGCTGGCAATGCCTGCTGCTTCTATTACCAGTTGCTTTCTTTTGAGGGGGAATGGCAATTGTGACAGTCCCACTCTGAAAGAACAGCAAGAGACTGGTGGTGGAAGAGCTGGTGTGGAGAAGAGTATGATAGCAAATTTGTTGCACAGCAAAAGGGAATGGGAGAAAGCTATGCAAATGAAAATGGGCATTACCACCACCACCAGCAGTAGTAACATTCATGAGTTTACTGCTGCTCTAATTCCTTCTGCTGAGTTGTCAGAGATGGACATTCATTTGTCATAACAGCAGGATGATTATGAGCAGGCTAGTGTGACACAGACCACAGTGGCCCTAATGGGATTTGGTTCTTCAAGTAGTGATACTAGATTAGGACATGCTCCACTTGACACAAATACTCCTGGTTCTAGCTGTAGTTCTGCTGCTGAGGCACCAGCAGCATATCAACCAGAGAAGATGATTCTGGAGAAGAAGAAGGCCATTCTTCTCCACCTGTCACCTCACTTAAATCTTGGGTGTGGGAATATTTTCCAGTGGGTCAGACAGTGTAGTCATCAGTAACTGTACGGTGCATTATGTGTGATAAGGTAGTGAAAAGGGGAAAGAAGGGGAAGCACCGTGGAACATCTGCTGTTATAAAATACATGCAACGCACACAACCCCGGACATTTATGTTAAGCATGTGAAATTCAAATCCCCAGAAAAAGAAATTAAGAACCACAGTCACAGTGACTATTGACCCTCCCCAGGTGCACAAAGAACAGTGGAGAAAAGACCATATGAATTCAAGAAAAAGGCAGCTTGGAAGCCACCATCTTCTTGTGCTGGTGTCCAGGTGCTGGAACATGTACCCTTTGTCCCCTTCCCAGTGCCCCTCAGGGTCCTCCTCCTTTGACAACAGATAAATATCATTCAGCTCATTTAGTCGGCTCATTTTCCTATTGTAAAAACCTCAAATCTTATTTGTAAGGACCCGTTGTCTTCTCTGATGAAATGCCACGAAAACCACATCGTTCTCCACTTTTTTGCAAGAAATTCTTACCTTAGCAAAACCCTTAAAAAAATCTCCATTTCACAAAACAATGTTGTCTATGCTTTTAAATGTGTACAAATTTTCTTCCCATTTGCTATATACATCTTGCATTTTTGCACCAAATATGTGGCATTATCAGGAAGTGAAATGGATAAAAACAGCTAGACAGAGAACACAGAAGAGTACTTCCTAACACCTAAACATATGGCAATTGTGACAGTAGGGGACTCTATTTCACATTTGTCATCATCGCCAGCCAGACCCACACAAATAGAACAGCAGCAAAGGACCGGTGGTGGTGGTGATGAGCTGAGGGTGATGGTGCAGCAGCTGGGATACAGGAAAGAATGAGGGCCTTTTTTTTAGCAGAAAGTGAAAAGGAATGGGGATGGGCATCACCATCACCACCAGCAGTGACATTTTTTGAATTTGCTACTGCTGTAATGCCTGCTGTTGATGCTGAGTTGCAAGGGCCAGATGTTGACCTGTCTCAGTGGCAGGCTGGTGATGAGCAGACTATTGTGCCACAGACCACTGTGGCCACAGTGTGACTGAGCTCCAGCAGTAGTGATTTGGGATTAGGACAGGTTCTACTTGTCACCAATAATGCTGATCCTAGTTCTAGAGCTGATTGTGAGGCAGCAGCAGTATCATCCTCTGCCCCAGCCAGTGAACGGGATTGTGGAGAAGAAGAAAGAGGCCATGATTCTCCACCTGGCCCCTCACTGAAATAATGGATGTGGGAATATTTTTCTCTTGGGGCAGGCACAGTGCAGTCATTAGCGACAATACTGTGTACTAAGCGTGACAAGTCAGTGAAATGGGGAAAAGAGGAAACACACCGTGGCACAACCATTAAACACCTGCAATACAAACACCATGATGTTTATGTGAAGCATTTTAAATCAAACACTCGGAAAAGAAATCAGGAGCCTCTGTTGCTGTACCATCTCTGCCTCCAAAGGGCACCAAGAATGCCAGTGGAAATCAAAGAGGAAGGGTACAACAACCCAGCCTGTTCCTAAAAGTTTGATGGCGAGCAAAACAACTGCCTTATCATCAGCTTCTTGCGAAACTATCCCTTCCCCTGCACCCTCGTTTTACTTCTGGTGGATTCCATCAACATTTCCTCCCCCACCAACTGATAGCGATTATATAGATGCAAGGATGTGGAAGTTCGTGTCCAACCATTGCACTTTGTGTGGTGCACTGGCCACACATGGCAATGTGATGGAGACTAATCTCAAGCAGGTAATCAAGGAGCATCTGAGGAGATTCCATCCCACAGAATATGCTAAGCTGGTGGCAGGGAGAATTCACTATCACTAAGTCTGTCAGTTGTCATGAGTTCTTAGTGGACCAGACAAGGGGTGTAGTGACAGCAGTACTTGGTTTTTTGGGGAATGATTTGACATTGCGGATCTAAGTGTCAGGGGTTTGCAGTTGTGCTAGTTGTTTGATATTAGCAAAGATGTGTACAATGTTCCCAGTCCTTCCCCTATTTCTCAATTTTCCTACTGTGTACACTGCAGTTGCTGATGAAAGACACAGTTCCTTCCTGCTCTCAAGGGAAACATTAACACATTCATGATTTTGGAGGAGGTGCAGGAGGATAAGCATTATTGGTCAACTTCTTTTCTCCAGATACACCTGAAGTGGTAGAAGCTATTAGGAGCCATCATCTCTTATCTCATATCACTGCTGCTGATCCCAGTCCCTTGGAGTCCTGCTGCTTGGACAACTCAGCAGCAGCAAATACGAAAATGTCACCACAACATTTGCCAGTGGCCACTGGCCACCACAAAATGACCTGCTGGCACTAGGCCAGTAGGGCATATTTTTTTCATCTCATGACTTGTTCTTGCCTAACTAGTCTAAGTCCTACAAATATTTTTTTCTTAGGCTTGTGTTTAACAAGTCTAAGTCTTACGAATAAATTTCTTCTCAGGGATTGTGTTTGGCTAAAATGAGTCCTGCACAGTGCACATACAAATAATTTTCAGCCTTTTTGCCTTAGAACAAAACACTTTATTTTGTTTGTCCTCAGTGAGTTCACGGTACAATATTTCTGATGTTTGATGCCTTCCTTTACACTATGCAGCAAAGTGACAAGAATATATTCCTCATTGCTATTAATGGACACCATGCAAGGATGTTTCTCAAAGCATGTTAACATGTCCTTGACCAGCTGGTACATGTCTGTGTTGCCATTTTGTTAAGATTCCTCAGCCATGTTCCTCAGCTTTTTCTGCAATAAATATATTAGTGGACGAATTTCACTAAGTCCTGCTCCAGCATGATTAACCAGCATGGTTGCCTCCTCAAAAGGTTTCAGCAGCTCATTGCCTAGGTTACAAACAGGTATCCTCCAAAGCCTTCCCGTTTTTGTATTGTGTACTTGCTAATGGCCTTATTCTGCTTGAACAAAAGCTCTAGCATGTGCAGTATGGAATTCCACCTGGTAGGGACCTCTGTTTTCAGCTGGTGATGGTGAAAGATTTTATACTCTTGTATGGAATTGCATTCACTGTAGGTATGGCTAAGACACACACAGATTTTGCAGGCAATATTAGGCATCTCTCTGAGGGTTTCAGATTCTGACAAGACTCTAGTTACAACTAAATTTAGCACATGGGCAAAGCAGGGCACATGCAGCTATTATGTTGGAGCCATTATCAGCAGACACAAAATCAGCTTTTAAGGAGTGGGGTACAAGCCATTCTTCTATCACCTGCTATAGTCTGCTTAATACATCTATGCCTTTGTGGGACTGTCTCTCAGTACTCTGCATGCTCAAGGTTGCATGCCGATATTATGGGCTATCCTTCTGCTGCCTTTTAATCATAATGCCAGAGTCAAGATTACTGGCTTTTCCCTTATACTGTAAGTTCGTAGTTTTGCCTGCTGGTGTTGAGGAGGGGGAAACACAGTGAGCTGTTACAGTCATATAGTCTGCACTCTGCCCACTTGTCCACATATCTGTTTTCAGATGGATTTTCTTGCCATATGAGCTTTCCAGCACTTTACCCACCACACTAACCAGTCCACCTGCTTGCAAAGTTCTGGCACAGCCATCCCTTTTGTCTTGTTTCCCTTTTGAGGTGAAAAATTTCACCCATCCCTATGGAGTTGGTCTTTGGTCTTGTCTTGTGTTCAGGATAGCCTTATACCTATCTTATAGATGGTTATTAAGTTGATTGTAGATGTACCATTAAAACACATTGCCGGCTTTATGCCACCATCATATGCTATAGATCAATATCTCTCCTCCCCATACATAACTAATTATTAGCGCATATGATGAAGTGTGTCTTATGCTCCACGTCAAAGTTATCTCTGCACATTGCCAAACACATTTTACCATCATATTGAACCTTAGTCCATCTCCCCTATATCTCTCCAGCTTGTGGCTGGACTTCCTTGCCCGATTACTATATTCCTGCACTGGTACACGTTATTTTACTTGTTTCTGTTGTACCACAATTACACTCATCTTCCCCCACTTCTGATAACTCCTCCATGATACTACCAGGTAAATGTCTCTCCTGCTAAAGTATTATTAGGAAAGCTGTTTGGTTTTTTTTGTAATGTAAGTACTTTTGCAGGTATTTACTGTTCTGTGCTGTGCACTTCTGCATAATGTGCACAGCACAGCTCGTCTTCTCCTCCCACCTTCCTCCCAGCTGCCCCAGGGACGCGTTCATGCTTCCCTTCCCTTTAAACTGTGCCGGTCTGCATAATGTAGTACGCTGATTCTTCGGCACAGCTCTATCTGACTGCCTAATTCTCCCCCCACCTTCCTTCCAGCTGCCCCTGGGAGTGTATTCGCGCTTCCCTTCAGTGTGCTGTGAACGGCTTCTATCATTATCTCTAGCTCCGGTTCGCATTAAACCTCAGTATAACGCTAACCGGAGCTTGATTTAACGATAGAAGACATTCACAGCACACCAAAGGGAAGCGCGAATGCGCTCCCAGGGGCAGCTGGAAGGAAGGTGGGAGGAGAATTAGGCACTCAGATAGAGTTTTGTGAAGAATCAGCTGCATTATGCTGACCGGCAAAGTTTAAAAATAGAATAGTACTTACATTACAAAATAAAAAAAAAAAAAAAAAATTAAAAAAAAAAAAAAAAAAAACAGGTTCCCTAATAATTCTTTAGTAACAAAACCTATGGTCAAAAATGTTTTAAGGTGATACATCCCCTTTAATTTGCCTGTCACTTTCTTCCATCTATTGGGTCACACTCCATGTTATCCTTGTTACTCCATTGTCTTACACCCATTGTATTCCATTTTGTGCAGTGTTGTATTGTCAGTTTATTGTGTATCTCACCATAATCTGGTGGTTCTTTATAAGTCAATGGTAATAATAAGGGAATTTTACCAGTGTGAATCCAATTATTAATGTTATATTAACCTCTTAGATGCCCCATGACAATGAGCCCCTAAATCATTGCATTGCAGTGTTGATGTCTCTAGTATGAAACTGGCTAATAATAATAATAATAATAATAATAATAATAATCTTTCACCAGATCCTAAGCCTAAATAATTCCCACCCCAATTCCCTCCATATAGAAAGCAGTTTTTGTAAGTACCTACTCCCCAAATCCCCTGCATTCTAGCCTCGTTACTAAACTAATAAAATGCCATTTAACTTGTAATGGAAATAGCTATGTCCCCCAGGCCAAGTTCATGTCCCTCTTTGCTTACATCTTCAGGGACTTAATTTTAATTTAATGAAAATTACATGAAGAAATGAGATGTGAGAAGAGACTAAGGATGAAAGAAAATGAAATGATCTGGTTTTGAGTTTAGTTCTCTTTGATAAAAAAGAAAAAAGGAAAAAAAAATCTTTGAAATTGGTGTTCAGGTGCAGACGCTCTTAAATAAAGGACAAGTGTAGCTGGATGATTGTTGAACCTCTTATACTTGCCAGGACTGAGTAGAATGAAAGTGAATGAGATTATGGATATCCACAATAAAACTCACGGTGACAGATATGAAAAATCCTCTTGATTCAGTTTCCTACAGCACGCTTCTCAGAACTGAATCTTTTATCACATCCATTTCTTATTTTGAAAGTCCCTGGACAGCCATTTCATATTCCCATACCTAATATGAAATGTCAGCTTGTAATACCACCTGTGGTCTGTGGAGATATGAAAAGTCTACAGACAGCTGTGGACAACATTTAGTTTACTAAATGTGTTGCCATTTTTAAGAGGTTCAAAAAATGGTGCATGTATTATAATGAAGCATTTTAGGCAACATATAATCTTAACATTTTTTTCAGAAGTTCATTCATCACATTTTATCTAATGTTTTAAAGCCCATGCTATTGCTTTATTATTATTATTTTACACAGACATAGCACCTTTGTACAGATTAAAACTAGAGTAATCCTGGGGCAACCCAATTACATCATTAGAGGAAAAATACAAAATCTCTGTTGTTGGAAGTTTTAGCCGCTTGAATGCTACAGAGTTCTCAAATGCATTGCTTCTCAAGCAGTGCCAGATTTCCCATTAGACAGAGAAGGCAAGTTCCAGATTTTGGGGGCATCTCAGCTTTGTTGGCCATTCTATTTTGTCGATGTGGCCAGAGCAATTTCAATATCACTGCACCAGTTGTGTGTGTTTTTACAGGCTATTATTATTTAAAGGGACAGTAATGTCCCAGAAAATATATTTATCATTTTGTAGGGATTAAAAAGTTGAACTAAATGCAAAAAACCCAATATATAGATATTCACTGTCAAAGTTCCCCCCTCCTTCCCCTTTCCCTGATGTCAGCACTGTGCTGACTGCAGAGGAATCCTGTCCGGGGACCAACTTGCGGCTCTGCAGCAAAGCCGCAATCCCGTTATTTAAAAAGAATGACTTAATTGGAAAGGTCTACAAAGTGTGCCTGGTTTGCAAGCACACTGTGTAGACCAGTGGTTCTCAACCCATGCCCTCAGTGGTCACTAACAGACCAGGATTTGAGGATTTCCTTGTGAAAGCACAGGTAAGTTAATCAGTGTGAATGAACCTCTGATCAACACACTTGTGCTCTAACAGGGGAATTCCTAAGTCCTAGTCTGTTAGTAGCCACTGAGAGCACGGGTTGAGAACCCCTGGTGTAGACCATTCCAATGAAACAATTCATTTTAAATAACACGATTGCTGCTCTGCTGAAGAGCCTCCTCGTGTCAGCCGACACAGAACTCCTGCTGTCAGGAAACTTTCAATGCAAATATCTCTCAAACCATAGTGGTTTGAGAGATAGGATTTGTTGCATATAGTTGAATTTTTTAAGCACTACTAAAATGATAAAGATTTTTTTCTGGGACATTACTGTCCCTTTAACTCCTTGTATTCCATGAAGGTCTTCAATGCATTGCAAAGCATTGAACTGAAGATCTACCCAGCAACAAAAAAGGGTAAACTGTTTTTTGTCCTTGCTTATTATAGTCCAAGAGCATTTTGTATGCTAGAAAATAGTGGATGGGCCTAGGTTGGAGCCATATGAGGAATGGTAGTGTGGCCATGGAGAGAGCTATTGATGCCTAGAGGCCTAGGATGTAAATCTAGTAATGTTCACAAAACATTGGCCAGCTCTCTAGCATTCAAGAGGTTAAAAGACATTAAAATCAATGGTGATTTTCCATATATCCCCTATGGTACATTTGGTTTGACCTGGAATTTCTTCAGAACATAGTGCTTTTTGGTGAATATATTTTATTCTATAGCATATTTATAATTCTCTGGGTTTTTTTTGCAAAACATGTCTATTTTCTGGAACAGTTATTATTTTTTAAATATGCTAAGTTTTTGACTACAAAAGTTACTCTTCAGAAGATAAAATAGATGAAAACATCATGGTAATGTGGTGTCACAATAACTATTATCACAAAAAAGTGACCTACTGATAAGATCTAATTGTAGATTATGTTAGCGTAGTGTACTAATAATCTTAATTTTAGTAATGACAGGAGGCGAATATTTTGCTTATCTTCCTTTACTGAAATCTCCATAGCAGCACAGATCATTTACATAACCAATCAAAAAACAGCAATCAAGGCCATATAAGACCCCAACTCCACCCACTCCTCCTCTTTCTTTGCACAAACAAGCAAACAACATGACATCTAAACATCAGCAACCAACATGACGTCTTCAAGATTCAGCATCCCCCTCGGAGCAGCAAAACACGATGCCAGGACCATTCAAGCAAACTGACCTCGCGGTAGGAGAGACACTGAAAGAAAAGAAATGTATGAAAGTACACCAGGAAATATCAATAGACATACCAATAATACATACAAGAAACACAGAAATTATGAATAAACATAAATAAATGTACAGAAACACCCATAACTGAATCCAAACCAAAGTCCACCATTCTTCCCTAATAAATCCTAAAAAACAAAACACACAGGGAGGGAAAAGGGAGGGAAAATATTCGCCTCCTGTCATTACTAAAATTAAGATTATTAGTACACTACGCTAACATAATCTACAATTTTACCACATGACAGGAGGCTTCATATTTTGCTTTTTTAACGCTAAAACATCAAAGAAAAACGAGCATGAAAAGGACGGAAAAAGAAAATGTGAAACAAGTTTTCCCAATACTAGTCCGTCTAAGACAAAAGGTCTACCACAGCACCTCTGCAGACAGAGCCCACAAAGCAGTTGCTCCCCAAACTGAATGCACACCAAACGAAACATGAACTCCTGCCAGAGTCAAAACCCAACGAAGTCCTTCTAGCTAATGTCACCTAAAACCCTGGGCCTGACCTACGAAACCAAAACCGGACCCGATGGAAACAAACGTGGAGAAGTAGTAACCTCCGCACAACAAAGCAAAACAAGCCTACAAAAAAATCCTACGAATTACCAAAAGACAAAGCAGAATCTACGAACAATGTAGACTTGTAACACCCTAGAATTTACAAATAATGAATGTGTAACACACACCCTAAATTACAGACAATGTATACGTGTCAGACACCATAGACTCCATAGCTAATGTAGATGTGTAACACATATAAGATTCTACAGATTATGTATAAATGTAAAAGACACTAGAAACCACAGATAATATATGTGTAATACACACAAGAAACTACAGATAATGTATAAGGGTAATACACACTAGAAACTACAGATAAGGCATAAGTGTACGACACCCTAGAATCTACAGATAAAGTATAAGTGTAATATACACTAGAATCCACAGACAATGTATAAGTGTACTACACACTAGAATGTACAGATAATGTATAAGTGTACTACACCCTAGAATCTACAGATAATGTATAAGTGTACTACACCCTGGAATCTACAGATAATGTATAAGTGTAATATACACTAGAATCTACAGATAATGTATAAGTGTACTACGCACTAGAATGTATAGATAAGGTATAAGTGTACTACACACTAGAATCTAAAGATACTGTATAAGTGTAATATATGCTAGAATCTACAGCTAATGTATAAGTGTAATATACACTAGAATCTACAGACAATGCATAAGTGTAATACATACTAGAATGGACAGATAATGTATAAGTGTACTACACCCGAGAATCTACAGATAATGTATAAGTGTACAACACACTAGAATCTACAGAGAATGTATAAGCGAAATACAAACTAGAATCTACAGAGACTGAATATGTGTAATACACACTAGTATGTACAGATAGTATATAAGAAAATACAAAGTAGAGGAATGAAGAAGTGAAATACAAGCTAGAATCCACAGAAAATTAATACGTGTAATACCCACTAGAATCTACAGAAAATGAATATGAGTAAAACAAAAACCAACATCTACAGATAGTGTATATAAACAATATAATCCCCATAAATACAACCCCCACACAGAAGGGAAATGTGTACACTAGGGTTTGGTACGCATGGACGCTATGTATGATACGTGTACACTGGAGGATAGAAAGCATAGACCCCCGAGGTTGGTACACCAAACACATGAACTAAAGCCGATCCAGACTCCGAAAGAATCACCTGAGTCCCGGAAAAGGAGATATATAGTACAGAACCAAACGGAGTTAAATTCATGAGGCACACCCCAGGTGTACCAGAAAGCGGCCTCCTTAGCGACAGACTCAGTAGTCACAGATATAGAACTACCTATCTATAAATATAACCAGTCATAAAAACCACCGCAGAAAATACTATACACACACATATACATACACATATATATATATATATATACATATATATATATATATATATATATATATACTTACACATATACACACACATACATACACATACACACACACACATACACAGACACACCTACACATATATGCATACACATATATATACACACACACACATACATAGATGAAACTATAGCCAGGGTGCACTCCCACCTTAAAGGAGCATGGCCAAACTCCAAGGGGAAAATTAACCTGAGAGATCACCTCAGAATGACCGACTATCTGAGGAGGCCCCAAAATAGTCGCAAATAGAACCTAACAGGGGCTCACCCCCAATAGCCTATAACGTGAAAGAAAGGGCTCACCCTTAAATATTCCCAAAGGGCTTACCCAATTAAAACGTAAATATGGAAAAACCAGAAAGGGGAAAAAACCAACGTCAATGACCAAAAGAAGGAGGGCGCACCCGACACACCTCAGTCCCAAGGAACCTTAATCAAAGAAATATAATGTTTAGCCATCCAAACTATATATGGCCTGTGTTCACCGGAAGTATAGCAGGAACATAGCGTGAACCTCTCAAGAAGGCAGAGAAACGCAGAGAAACAGATAAGCAACTGCAAAACAAAGGGCAGAACAAGAACCTAGAAACACCCAATCATAAAGGGGTAAAAGCCAGCCAGGTAAAACCAGGGCTCATCCAGAAAAGGACTACCACCACCCCGCAAGGGAAAAGATAAATATCATATAGCAATAAGACAGGGAAAGTGCCCCGCTTGCAGACCAAAAAAAGGAGCCTAAGAGAAAACCCAAACAAAGAAGTAACAGAACCAAGGAAAAAAAGGGTGGTCACCCCAAGGACAGAATGGGGCTCACCCAAAGTAATAAACAGGAAGCCCTAATATCCTTAACATGGGGGCTCACCGCAGTGACACCACAGGGCCTCACCCTGACTATCACAAATGCAGAACTGAATTCAGGAACCAGAAGCTGGAGCAAACCAGTCAGGGACATCTGGGGTTCACCCAGTGAAAACCCACCCCGAACAGATGGCAGAAATTTGGTCCTTATAATAAAAAGGACCAGACTGACACAGGGAAAGATTGTGCATACACAAATTGAGATTCAAGGGGGGCTCACCCCCAAAGCATGGGCATAGAAGAGGGGCTCACCCTCAGTATATGTATATAAACCAGAGAAGAGAGGGGCTCACCCTCAGCATATCTAAGGTATGTCCGATAAGTGAGGGCTCACCTCAGAGGGCCCAGCAAAACAGAGAAAGGCATATTCCTCTAACCAAGTAGGTGTAAAAGAAACACAAAGCAGAATTTATTTATTTATTTTATGCAGCACATGAAAATAGGCCCATCCCACAACAGGATACAATGAGGCTCACCCCAGGGGCACACCAGAACGAAGGCAGGATAGTATGGACCGCTAGGATGGGGGCTCACCCCAGATGTATACACGCCCTAAGGCAGGATAGTAAGGGGCTCACCCTAGATGTAATGCAGGGGCTCACCCCAATAGCCACAGAAGAACTGTAGCAGATAGTTTAAATCACACGGACAAAGAGGGAAAGGAATGGCTTCCTCCAGAATAACCAGAAGTTGGAAATGGGGGCTCACCCCACCCATATACCTCACTCAACCCTGTTATCAGGAAAAAAATGGGGGCTCACCCCAAGTGATCATAACCAACCCGTTCAGTATTTGTTTTTTGTTTTTTTTTTTTTTTCATAATATCCATAACATGGGGGCTCACCCCAGGTGCATCAGAAGGCACACCCTGCCATTGCAAATATACAAAAATATATAAGGGACAGAGGAAAGTAAAAACTCTCCGGAGAAAACCCATGTCAAGCGTGGAAGAAGACACCTAGCATTAACATGGGGGCTCACACCAGATACACCTCAGGGGCTCACCCTGGTGAAACCTGCAGACTAATAAATTTGCAGGGTAAGTACCTTCCAAAATAAAGAAACTTAAAGTTATAGGGCGAATACCTGCTAAGAACAGCTGGGGCTCACCCAGAATGTGAAGTAAAAGTGTATTTTTTTTTTTTTTTTTTTTTTTTTAAATGCAGTGGATGATCCAAAAGAATTGCAAATGCTGTCAGAAACCCCTCCAGGGGAAAACCCATGCAAGGCATGGCACAAGGACTACTCAAAAGTAGCAATGTAAACAGGGGGCTCACCCCAATCAACAGTGGGGCTCACCCACAATTAAAACTGTAATGAACCAGTGAGGTTTATAACAAGCAAAAACCTTACAGTAGTGAGACTGTAATTTACCAATGAGGTGTAGACAGAGGCTGAGCACTCCCCGGTCACACTGGAGCCCCACCCTGACTGAAGGGAGAGACTCCAGAACGACAGAGAACCACTCAGCCAGGAAAGAAAATGGCCGCCGAGATCTCGCGAGATCCAAGATGGCCACCGAAGCTACGAGTGGGCCACAGACCACCGAGCAACTCCAAAGGGGACACATAAGAAACTAATGGTCCCAGGCCCTGCTAACCCCGCTAGAAGGGAAACAACGGACCCCACACATACACACACCGCACTTCAGAAATAAGACACGTTGTGTAACAGGATTGTAGGGACGGCAACACTATACGAAAAAATCCCACACAAACATACATATACATGAGCACATTAGAAAAAACAAATTATGTATATATAAGAAATAAAAACAGAACTTGAGCCCAAAGGCCCCATACTATATCATACCATGAAAACCAATTATAGTGTAAAAGAACATTAGACACACAATGTAAAAACATATACAGAGAAGCAGTACTCTGACCTATGCAGCTTGTGTAAAAACATATAAAGTTAAACAGTACTCTGACCTATGCAGCTTGTGTAAAAACATATAAAGTGAAACAGTACTCTGACCTATACAGCTTGTGTAAAAACATATAAAGTGAAACAGTACTCTGACCTATACAGCTTGTGTAAAAACATATAAAGTGAAACAGTACTCTGACCTGTGCAGCTTGTGTAAAAACATACAGAGAAGCAGTACTCTGACCTATGCAGCTTGTGTAAAAACATACAGAGAAGCAGTACTCTGACCTGTGCAGCTTGTGTAAAAACACATAAAGAGAAACAGTACTCTGACCTATGCAGCTTGTGTAAAAACATATAAAGTGAAACAGTACTCTGACCTATGCAGCTTGTGTAAAAACATATAAAGTTAAACAGTACTCTGACCTATGCAGCTTGTGTAAAAACATACAGAGAAGCAGTACTCTGACCTATGCAGCTTGAGTAAAAACATATACAGAGAAACAGTACTCTGACCTATGCAGCTTGTATAAAAACAC
The DNA here is from genome assembly GCA_037306005.1 of Rhinophrynus dorsalis. Classification (NCBI taxonomy): domain Eukaryota; kingdom Metazoa; phylum Chordata; class Amphibia; order Anura; family Rhinophrynidae; genus Rhinophrynus; species Rhinophrynus dorsalis. Next base: position 201,749,504 of record CM074721.1, read on the forward strand.
ATAAAGAGAAACAGTACTCTGACCTATGCAGCTTGTGTAAAAACATATACAGAGAAACAGTACTCTGACCTGTGCAGCTTGTTGGAGCAGCAAGAAAGAGGAGGAGTGGGTGGAGTTGGGGTCTTATATGGCCTTGATTGCTGTTTTTTGATTGGTTATGTAAATGATCTGTGCTGCTATGGAGATTTCAGTAAAGGAAGATAAGCAAAATATGAAGCCTCCTGTCATGTGGTAAAATTATTATAACAAAGTCTACAACTGGTTTCTCTGAAGGTTTTGAAAGTAATTAATACAATGAAAATAGATGTATGGTTGTTGGATGCTATTAAATTCTTTGACACCTTGGTAAAGTACTGCAAAGATCACAGTGTCCAATACGATTTAACTAAAAGAATTACAGTGTTAAATAAACGTACCTTATTATTCAAACAGCTGGAGAATAGGAGTCCTAGGATCAATGCGGAAGTTTAGCACTTCTAAAAATAAAGTGTTCGTCATATATAAATGTATTAACTTACATTACCTAACAACTTTAATAAAAGAATTATGTCCTTAATTACCCTCTCACAATTTGACCCTGGAATCAATAACCGTTTGGCTGCTATAGATTAGGAGTATTCAGTCTTTCAATCTCTATCTGTTGGGGAGTACAGCTCCCATTATCAGAGTGATGGGAGGCGTTGTAGTCTTCATTAGCTAGAGGTCTAAAGAATGACTATCCATTCTATAGTTGTTTTGACCTTGCTATGTATTAGGATGCATCCGCCATCTAAAACAGAGCAGTAAATTGTTTTACATGCAACTGTCATTGGATCAGGGTTAGTCAGGTGCTAGGATTCAAGATGTTAGGGACTATAAATCCCATCATCCCTTCAGTGAATGGCTGGTTGGGGATGATGGGATTTATAGTCTCTAACATTTTGAGTCCTAGTACCTGACTAACCCTGATCTAAGGGCTTATTAAGATAATTCCATCCCATATCAATTAGTTCTTTACTGTTAACATGAACTTCCAGTTAGTCACATTTTTTAACCCTTTGTTTGCCCTCTGGCATTCAAAGGGTTAAATGTAATTAACTCCTTGGATACAAGAGGTGTCACAAAAACATTACTTCACCAAATGCTTGAGACTTTTCAAGCATACAAGGGGTTAAATGGCAATTATCATACTTTCCTATGTTCCTATGGGAGCAAAAAGATCTGAGTTTCACCAAAATGGCTCCGGGTCTAGAAAACTGACCCCTATGGCCAATGGCTGACAGCAGCCTGGAATGCTCAATGGAAGTTTGTGTTTTCAAACATAAAGTTCACTGGTTTTGTATGCAGCATCCATAGGCTAAATTCAATTCTAAACGTTAAAAAATAGAAAATAAAAAGAAATAGCCAACTGTAGTTTTGCTAGGAAAGTAAGTCATCCAATAACCCATGCTATGAACTGATAATGTGAGTCTAAAAATGACAGCGGCTGGTAATCTTCCTCCCATTGAGAACACTGGCTCAGCTCTACGCTTGAGCGATTCATTTTTGTGCGTTCAGTGTCAACACACAATAAACAGATATACATTTACTGATGGAAATTCTGCACCTACTTTTCTTGGCATCCAGCACAAAACAATGCTAAAAAAAACAAACCGAAGCAGAGAACAAATGTCACACAACACATAGCACAATGGCAGCAATTGCAAAATGAACCCCTGGAATGCCAATGAACAACCCTGTAAATGTGCATGCCCTACAAACAAGTCCTGGACAACCAACATTAACCCATCAACCCTGGACAAGGTTTTTACAAATCAACTCAAAACAATCTTTGTCACGATACCCTGGCACAACTGACACATACCAGCAGATATGGCCACACAGCACACTATGCACACCTGGCAATCATTAAGCAACCCAAGCCTGCCTATGCAACATCATTAGCCAATGAATAGCCAAGGTGCACCCTACACCCTAGCTCTGCAAATTGAACCAGTGCCATACTCCACAATATTGCAATTGACACATTTGTAGTGGAGGATCCTGTTCCACAACCTGAGGATGAGAAGATCCTGAGAGGAGTAGAGACACAGACATCTTCAAATGTGAGAATAATACATGAATCATACACAATTCATGCATGAACATTTTTAGACATGGGGAATGTATGCAAACGCACCCACACAATACATAATGATATGTGTCACTCCACATGTGCCTTCAGCCTTGAATTTGCCTGCTTCAACATCATAATGATAGAGACTGTGAATTCAATTAGCTTCTGGAATTCCGTTCGGCCATGATGACATTGCCACTTCCAGGAAATCAACCATCACCTTGTGAATGCTGGTACACCCAATTTACTCTGTCCATCATATTCCTGAGGTTAACTAACAACAAATATTCAGATTTAGAGTGGAACATATTCAAATCAATCACAGAACCCTTGGCGCATTAGAGTATTATCCAATGCAGTGACATGCAGTGTATTGGATACCCCTCTGGCATTCCACGTGTTAAAGGTATATTAGAGGTATTATGAGAACAATAGATTTGCAATGCCTTATGTAGCTGAATAGTGATGATTGACTGTGTTAGAGTGTTGGCTTCTGCATACGAGTAAGTAATTGGGAGGGAAATTGGCAGGACCAGCATACTGACCTGTGTGTGTGTGTGTCTGTGCAGCACAATGACAATGGCTTGGCAACACCTTATGTTTGACTAGATTATATATTGCTACTATGTCCCGGTCACATATTCATATAGGTGGTTAGCATCCCCTCATTCTTAACCCAAAGTGCTCCAGAAGCGTATACAACCCATTCAGAAGCAATGGGTTGTATACCACTCTGGAATGCAAAAGAATAATAGGATAATGATGGGTAATCCTTTGAGTACCAGAGAGGAACACAGTGCAGTTTCAACTCCTGTCATTCCTTCCCACAGACATCCATGGCATGACCCATCGTGAAAGAGAGGAATGTCCAAGTTACACTGACTCCACTTGCTCTTGCTGCTCAGTATTGCTACTGTTTTTCAATACTGAATAGCATGTCATGTGACTGACATGAGTCACATAGTGGGACTTGATGAAGGCACATCTGTTCATACACAATGGCAAAAAAAGAGTGACATGACCAATCTCCAGTGAATCACTGACATGCCCTGACACCAAGTTGCTGTCTCAGAGGTCATCCACACTATGACAAGTAAGGCGTTGAAGACCCCCACAACATCCATATGTTGTTCCAACTCAAGGGACACCATTTGAAATCCACACATGTCCCTTGTTTGGAATCTTGGACAGTCATGACATGAACTGCCTCATCACAGTGAAACTGAGAAGGAACCCAATTGACCCCTTAGTTCAGTACTGTGCTTTCCCCATCTGTAGCCTTTGGAGGTGATTCTGCTCTTTCATTTCTTTCAGCATCTGACCAAACACATCAATGAGTCTGGTCCCAATATGGCATAACTCCATGGTGAAAATAGCTTGCTGGGATTCTATAGCGCTGAGAGTGGCTGTGGTTCTCTCCATGTGGTACTGACACCTCCTCTGGATGCTGATAAATTCTTCATCTCCATTTTGTTTATTGTTGTAGCTGTGGCAGAAGATGAGGGTGTGAATGGTGCACTTGGAGGTATTGAAATGCGTCTTCTCCCTGGTCTGGCTCTGTCTATTGACCATTGGTTTTCACACAGTCTGTACATGCCTCTGATGCTTAAGCTGCTGGTGAAGTGAATGGAAAGCCAGGTGTCAGGGAATCAGCATGTGAAGGTGATGGTTGTACCCCCACCACATCTATTGTCTCCTCACTGACCACTGATGCCTATTCCCCTGGTTCACAGTATGCCAATGTAGTGAAATCTCTGTCCATTTGATTGCACTGTGACTCTCCTATGAGGCCCAGACGTTCATAGTTCAGTGGCCATGGGTCATACCGTGGTCACTGTGATCTGTTGCCTTCCCTTCTGAGTGTTGGCTGAAGGCTGGTAACATGGTGAGGTTGCATCCAGGTGTGTGGCTGGGGTTGTGTAGGGTCCCATATGCCCCATATTGCAGGGTGCTGACCATGGTGGGCATCCAGTGGCATCCCAGTGGTAGCCGTGGTGATGGTTGTGACATACAGCTGGTACCCTCCACTGCATAGTGTGATTATTACCTGAGCTATGAAAAGATGGATGCAACTTTGTCATGTGAACATTTGAGTGACAGAATAGTATCAGCTTGATAAGATCCTGTCCATTGATGGAAGCAACCTACAGGGGCTGAACTTTGGTTATCATATGTATCCTGAAGAGTGGGGATGGCAAGGAATATCTATTTGCCATACCAACTGTTCAGGAGACAAATGATAACCAAAGCTCAACCATGACACGTTTGATTAATGTTTGTTATAGTTCTCCTTGTTGGTGAAATGTGTCCTCCAGATGCTTGTGTTGCTGTGTTCCCCCTTCCCCCTAATGTATGTTTGTGGGGTTTCTTTGCCTGTATGTTGTATTGTCATTGTTTGGACTTTGTTGTTATGGTTTTGCAACAGTGCAAATGTGTGTTTTGAGGCCCTTGGGTTTTGCACACACAGCCTATGTTTAGGACATACAATGGGTTTCTGTTTGTTGAAGTATCACTTGTGTTCGGACCCCTGTGGCCCTGTGCAATATAATCCTGGTGTGGTGTGTTCTTCCTCTGTTAACCTTCACGTTCCAGAGAGGTACACAACGCATTGCCCCACAATGCATTGCATGTTCCTCTAGCACTCAAAGGGTTAGGTGCTCTGCTCCCTGTAGCTCCATATGTAATACTGTGGAAGAACATATCATTGTTTGTATGCGGTAAGTATGATTGATCAACACAGCACAAGGGGGTTCTGATTTGGATGTACAACATTATCTGCTTGTTCGAACTCTAGCAGCGCTGTGTTGGTGAACTTGAGAAGATCAATGCTGGCCAATCCATTTGTTCAGCTGGCAATGTGTTGTGGCATATTAGATAGAGGACTTTGTGTTTTGGACAGTTATAGAGTGATGTCACAGTCGCCTGGGACCTCCCAAACAACAGTTGTGGGAAGGTTCTCTTGCAGCATCTCCTCCCAGGAAAGGTGATGCTAGCAGGGGGACCACCTCTGGTGCCTCTTGCATGCATGGCCAGTTCTCCCATCTTGTTTTAATTTTTTTTTTTTGCAGTCTGTCCAGCACTTCTTTATGGAGTCAGTGGTCTGCTTAGACCTTGCCACCGTGTTGACTAAGTTCAGGATCTGATGCCAGGTGATCTTCTTCAAAGCACCAATCCCACTAGCCTTTTCAGTGGAGAAAAAGATGTGCTCCCTTTCTAGGATGCTCTGCACCAGGACCCTGTTTTCCTCATGGGAGTACATCAGGTCTCTCAATTTGTCTTCCTCCAAACCTGTCTGGGACGTGTCTGAACTTTGTGAGGTGGTTTGGAGTTCAGGACCTGCATGCACTGTCCCTGTATGTGTGTATTCCTGCTGCACATCCCCTCCGGTTCCCACTGGCGTGTTGGTCTCTATCTGCTGTGTACCCAGGCATTGTTGGATACCCCTCCACCCAGTTGCTCTCCCTCTTTCCCTCCTTCCCTGACCGGGGATCCCCTTCCAATTCTCCCCATCCCTGCAGCCTCCACTCGTTTCCCTGCCATCTTCCTATCACTCTCCTATATTCCTTCTATAGCCACTCACACAGCCACTCACTTCCACAGGCACACAATCACTTTCTTGCATTCCCCTGCACTCACTGAAACACACTATATAAATAGAATATAAAGATATGATGTGTGTCAAAAAATAAAATGTGTGTTTGTATGTGTATGTGCGTGTGCAATATGTACCAAAGTGTATTATGTGCATATTTAAATACAATGCTTTGTGCTCCCCACACCATCTACCTCTCTCCGGTGCTGCTCCTCTCTCTCTCTCTCTCTCTCTTCCTAAGTCTATCCTCCACTCCTGGGCCCTTTACTGTAGCTCTGAGAACTTCCAAACACAGGCAAGTTATGACATTTATTTTGGGGTATATATATATATATAGGCTTATTTGAATGTACTTGTTACTTTGGTTTGTTGTGATTGGCTGTGATTTTGATCTTATCTTGACAATGTTTAGTGTCACTAGATAACGTTGAATATTAACTTGTTTCCTTTGAAACCGCCGTTTCTGGCGTTGTTTAGTGACTGAAATGAATGAGCGGTGAGGTCAAAAAAGGTGTGAAGCATGTTTTGAAGATACGTTTACTTGTTTGGCCTACACTCACTGACAATTCTTGAAGACAGCGTATTTCGTAGCTGCGCTACACAGACATGGCTAACGTTCAGTAATGATTTTTGCCTTACAGCCAGTTTCACCATGCTTTATTGGATCAAATCCTTACTATCACACTTTAAAAACCTTCGCTAGGACTATGGAAGATGCTCACCCAGCCTAATGAGACTAAACTGTGAGACTTTGGAATCTCGTAATTCGGGGACTTTTGTGTTACTAATAAGCATACACCAGGGGTCTATTTTTAGATCATCATTCTTCTCCCCTATTGTTCCACTAGGCCTCAGACTGCAGTCCTGGATCACTGGCAGATCTGCTTCCAAGTGAACAGGTCTGCCAAAAGGCTCTGTCCTTTTGAGAATTGCCCTTAAAAGTTATTTATTCATTTTAAAAGGGAAGGGGGGGGGTTCATTTAACCAGTGCATTTTTTTTTTTATTATTCACTTTATTGTTCTGGGTCATTTATAACAATATTATTGCTGTGTTTAGTGCTGTAAATAGAGTACCATTCTGAGTCAAGGCAGAGGCTCGGTTCACTTGAAAAAATTAGAAAAAAAACATTAGCAATATATACAAAAATATGCTGTGTTCATTCATTTTATGATGATACTAATAGTTGTATTTAGTGAACATGTGTGTCGGTTACAATACGGAAAAAACAGTATCTTGAAAACATTATTTATACAGAATATACAAATTAATATATAATTGTGTTTTAGTTGATTTGTAATCTATTAAATCTGTAAAAGACTACAATGTATTTCATTAGTGTCTATCTATCTATCTATCTATCTATCTATCTGTCTGTCTGTCTGTCTGTCTGTCTATCTATCTATCTATCTATCTATCTATCTATCTATCTATCTATCTATCTATCTATCAATGTACCCATCTACCTTATCTATTTACTGTATCTATCTATCTATCTATCTATCTATCTATCTATCTATCTATCTATCTATCTATCTACTGTATCTATCTTTCTAGCTATCTATCTCAACAACTACCTGCATATGTGTCATTGTGCTGTTTGGTACTATGTGATTTATCAAAATATAGATCCAGTGCTGGTCTAACTGTGTCAAGTCACGCATGAAATATTTTTAGCATCATCTTTTACTTCACACAGTACAACAGCTTTGGCTATATAATAGCTTGTTATTTTCAGTGTAGTGCAAAAAAAGTGATATCTTAGTGTCTGATGAATAATGAATGCTCATACATTGAAAGCTTTTGAAATATGAGACAAACTAAATCACAGTGACAACTGTTCATGAAATGTTGCTACATATTTTATTAAATTACTTTAACACTTGAAAGAAAGAAAATAAAATGTTTAGTTCTGTAAAATAAATAGGTCATAACACACTTTACATTATGTTACACAGATCAGTAAACCATATTAACCAGTAAATCATTTGTAACATGTCAGATCTTTTGGTTTACTAAACTTAACATGTGCAAACAAATTACTTCTTTTGTAAAGACATTAAAATGACAAATGTACCTCATTACAGCATCATTATCAGCACCTCTTGGTACTGCACCAAGCAACTAGTAAATTGTGGAGAATGTAATAAAAATGAAAAACAAACAAAAATACATGATTATTACTTTATTCTCACACATATTGCAGAGCTACTGTCTCATCCCTTTAATGTGTCAGTTAACCTCCTTTATGTGTTACGTGTTCTGCAAGGGCAGAATCTGCATGTATACTTTTATATTTTTGATAGTGAAGTCACTGAATTTGTTTCTAGAGAGCTTTCTGGCAGGGACTGTAAAAGTAGGGATAGTGATACAAAGTAGCACTATCCATACAGCTCTGTGTGCTACAGTGGAAGCAACATAAGTATGTGTAATGTGCAATGTGATTCTTTCCACATCCATTTGGCCCTTAAAGGGATAGTAATGTTTCACAGTAAAAGCAGCTCCTATTAATCTTTATAGTATTTGGGTCATGGAGAGGGTTATTTCAATACTGTCAGAGTTGTAGTTCAAAAGTAATTGAATGACAAAGTACCCCCCCTCCTGCCCCTTTTACTGATGTAACACTGCTCACCTCAGAACAGCAAGACTATCCGGATGGAGAGGGACAATCAGTGAGCATAAGGAAAAACCTGAAAAACCTGTCAAAGGAGGCAGGGTTTTCTTTATACTCACATTAAGAAGACTGTCCCTTGCTGCGAGCTGTCCGGTCAAGAGACCAGATTCCACATCTGCGAGCAAGCGGCTTACACTAGGTAAAAAGGGCAGGAAGGGAATATTTTATCATTCAGTTACTCTTGAACTAAAACTCTGACAGTATTGAAATAACACTCTCCATGGCCCAAATACTATGAAGATTAATTGGAGCACTGTTTTGGTGAAACATTACTATCCCTTTAAAGGTTTGAAAATTGATAGCGCTGTATGGCTCATTTGTTTTTCCAAATGCACTCCTTCAGTAACAGTCCAGTGCTGGGTCACTGTCCCACCTCCTCATCTCAGGGAGGACAATAACAGGTTGTTTAGCCCTCTCTCTCTCTCTCTCTATATATATATATATATATATATATACACATATACATGAAAACAGAAGTTGGATGCACTCACTATAAATGTAATAAACAACCTGGGTGCACATCTGTGCAAGGTTTAATAAATAAAGTTCAACGGTGGTCAGATATCACTCACAGGATCCTTTCCTAATGAAGGGAAAAAAATGTTTATTGATTCAGTAAACCTATTTTTTGTTTCATCAGCAAAGCATCCTGTTAGTGTTATTTTTCCACAATTGAACTTTATATATATATATATATATATATATATATATAATATGTGTGTGTGTGTGTGTATATATTAAGAATGTTGGGAACTTTTATACTCTGTCCAACACCACATCCTTCTCCAGTGGTCCACTGATAGTCACAGAACCATACATACATGGTCTGCTACTCCAGCCTTGTCCTTCTTGTAGTAACAGAATCACATGTACACCATCTTATATCACAGCCTTGTTTGACTTTTTGCAAACATAGCTCCCTCCATGTCCCGTTACATTTTCATCCTGCCACAAAATTCTTCTCCCACCACATACACAAAGTTTTGTTTTCCCTGCCTCTCATGGTTTCTGTCTCCCTCAGCCCTCTCTCCCTGACTTCTCCCCTGCCTGCCTTTACAAACCAAAAAACTTTCTAAACCTCTAAAACTTTCCCATCCCCCAGCAGATGTTACACCACACAAACAAGTGCTGATCCTCCGAACAACACCTACAGACTCACATTACACAGAGACAGAAAAAAAAAGCAGTGACACCTAGGGGGGAGATGCACTAAGGAGTGATGAAGAGGCAATAAGGCAGTGATGACTCCTCTAGTGATATGACTTCTCCATATCTTATATTATTCTTTGGAGCTAATGCACTTAAATTTCACCCGCCTTGGAGATCTTAGTGCATAGACTCTATAGAATAAGATAGGAACTGGAGAAGTGATATCACTGGAGAAGATATCTCTGCTTTATCACCTCTTTATCACTCCTTAGTGCATAACCCCCCTAGTGCATTAATGAAATTGGTGCAGTTCTGTGGAAAACCAGCTGTATAAAAGGGAATAAGCACACATTCTAATTGATTCAATAGAGCTTTTAACACTGATGATGCCTTAAAGGGTTTAAAGTTATGAAATCATGGATGAAGGTTCAGTATCTCCAACTACATCCATAGGCATGATAACACTGTCTGGTGCAAATCATTTATTCCATCTCTTATGTGGGAACAGATAGCATTATTAGAGTGGAATCCTATTCAACTATAATGATAGATGACTAGATGAAAATATGTTTTGATGTCCTTGTTTGATTCCATATTTGATCATTTGCATCCTTTTTTGATAGATATGCTTCATGGGTGCATAAGAGGACTTAATGCAAAATGCCTCATACATTGCCAAAAACGTAAAGAATGTTCCAGACAGGGAGATAATTTTCATCCTCTAGAGTTCTTTCCTTGGTTTTAAAAAATTGCAGTCACCCCCAAATTTCTAAAGTAGACATAAAGTAATTTAAATACATTTTTCTCATCTGAAAAAAAAGTTTTCACATATATTTATTATGCATTATGAGTTTCTATACCTCATACTAGTCAAAAAAGGCTATGCTTTAAAGAGGTGGATATGAAATATTTTATCCTGCATCTGTTTGGTGATGTCACTCCTTCCTTATTCCATCAATACAACATTATGCAGAGATAATACGCTATTTTTACTAAGGCTAATTCTTATCAAGCCTTATTCCCAGGAGGTGACTTCCCCTAGATTAATGCTCATACCACCAGCTGATCTTAAAGTCAGTTGATTGTGTTAGGAATTAACCAATGATTATGATCAACACAGAATCCTATAAGCTTGGATTATTCTAATTCCAGTAATAAATTAGCTAAACTAATCCTGACCCCAGAGACAATTTAGCTAAACTGATGTTAATTCCAAAAGAAACTGATGTAGGCTAATTTTCATCCTGGTAATAAACTTGCAAACCTATCTATAAATTGCTACTGACGTTATGGTTCCAATATCCAAAACTGTGAAATCAAGCAGGCTGCTGATTTTTCAATGGTATGAGCACATTTCCTTGTGCAGAAATGTCTACGATGATATATACAACATTGATACAAATTAAAATACATATGAAACCCTGCATAAATGGGCATAATATCATTTAGAAGCCACTGTATGTCTTTCTTGTTATAATGCTCTCAAATTTATTTCAACGCCACTATGCACAGGGCCTAAATGGCTGTAAAAATATGTGAAATCAGCCCAGGCTATTCAGAGCATTCTACTGATAAAAGGGTGAGTTGTAAAATGCGCATACACACACCAGTAGTGTGAATCTGCTAAATCTAAAGACTATGGCCGGGATTCATCAAGGTGAGAATGGCTTAATGTGCAAGAAAATCTGAGGATTTCTTTGAGCATTAACCATTCGCCCATTCAGCAATTTACAGATTGTATCTGGCCATCGCTTATTCTTCAGTAGGAGATGGCCAGATAGATCCGCAAATTTGATCCACTAGCTTCAAGCTGGCTGATTCCATTCCAATGTATGGGGCGAGCACACGCAAACACATTTTCGCATATGAGTATGCAGGAGTTTTTCCCATGTCTGGCCAATATACACAGTTTTCCCTGCTTTGACAAATACCTGAAGGTATCCATCAATGATCACAGTGAAGAGCAGCGTATTTGATACACTGCATTTCCTTGCAGTTTGTTGAATCCAGGCCTATGCTTTAATTCAGTAAAACCTATTTTTACTGTATAGGTGGTCACATAAACACTTATTGTGACAGTTACGCTTTTGAAATATATTACTTTCCTTGAGTTTTACAGGTCCATTTCCAAAATGCTACTACTTCCAGGCTTCACCTCCTCTGAGCGTACACTCCCCATTTCCAATTCAACTAAAGGCATCCTATATAATAATTCACTAGGATGTTTGTCACGATGCAGTCATGCTCAGTAGAGACTGCATGCGTTCGGGCAGTCTCTACTGAGCATGATTGCATCGCGTGATTGAGGCAAAGCAAGACTTCATCGTGTGGACCTGGACCTTGGCCCGTCTACACGGGCTTTTACACTAGTACACAAATAAAATGATAGGTGTGCAGGTGTATATAATGTTTCCTGGGCAGCCATATATAGCTTTATAAGGCAACTGTTTTTTTTTTTTAATCTCAGTTTATTGAGTGTATCTGTGTCTGCACACCCCACAGAACAATGTGTATTAAAGGGATAGTAATACTTCATTTTAACTTTATTTTATTTTGTAGGCATTAAAAAAACATGAAGAATGATATAAGTCTTATCTCTGAAACCTTTATGGTTTAAGAGATATTCACAAACAAAGTATCCCCCCCCCTGTTCAACCAGATCAGAAGGGAGATGCCCAGGTAGACTGCAGAGAGGGACAATCTTCAATTAAGATAATGGAAAAAGCTGAAAAACTTGTCAAGGGGGGAAGGGCTTTAATTGTTTTCATACAAAGAAAATTGTCCCCTTCTGTTATCTGTACTGTCATACAACCAGACTCACATCTGAGAAGAGATGGCTTACACTAGGTAAAAGGGGCGGGGAGGGGAACTTTGCTTGTGAATATCTCATAAACCATAAAGGTTTGAGAGATAAGACTTATATCATTCTTCATGTTTTTTTAATGCCTACAAAATAAAATAAAGTTAAAACGAAGTGTTACTATCCCTTTAAGTTTTTAAATTACATATATGACGTAAATTAAGTAGTACTTTAAGATGTATTTGTCTGCTTTAAAGGGATAGTAATACTTCGTTTTATCTTTATTTTATTTTGTAGGCATTAAAAAAACATGAAGAATGATATAAGTCTTATCTATCAAACCTTTATGGTTTAAGAGATATTCACAAGCAAAGTTTCCCCCTCCCGCCCTTTTTACCTGATGTAAGCCATCTCTTCTCAGATGTGGAATGCAGTCCATAGACCAGACAGATAACAGCAGGGGACAAGCTTCTTTCTATTAGAACAATGAAAGCCATGCCCCCTTGACAAGTTTTTCAGGTTTTTCCCTTTTCTTAATTGAAGATTGTCCCTCTCTGCAGTCTACCTGGGCACCTCCCTTCTGCTGTAGCTGAGCAGTATTACATTAGTAAAAGGGGTGGGAGGGGGGTACTTAATCATTGAATTACTCCTAAACTACAACTCTGACAGAATTGAAATAACACTCTCCATGGCCCAAATACTATGATGATTATTTAGAGCTGCTTTTATTATGAAACATTACTATCACTTTAAGCCCGTAAGGAGTTAATCCTCATGTGTGGTGATAGGTTGTCTATATCTTTAAGCAATATAAGCTGAATGATCCAGTTTGATAAATATTTCCTCCAGATGAAATTGTCAAGGAAATGAGTAGAGTTAAAAACATTTATTTTATAATTTATGGTGATTAAATTCCAATGAATATGGTATCCATTTTATCACGTGTTACCTATGAGATATTTGGAGCTCTGGAGGGAACCTGAGAGAATCATCTTGTCTCCTGAGCAGAAGCAATAAATTTGCCCATATTATTTCATTAATTAATCACTTGGATTTCCCAATACTTTACTTCTTAAGTATTCGAGGAGTTAAGTAATATATATACTGCATCTGCTAGTTCAACCTGATTTTGATTACCTTTAAAAAGGACTTACAAAAATAATAGGCATCTAGTGTAAAAGCCCATGTACATGGGCCAAGGTCCGAGTGATGTTAACCCTTTGAGTGTCAGAGGGGTCCGCAATGCATTGCCTCTGTGGCACTCAAAGGATCAAGAGGCCAGTCCTGCTCTGCATTCTGCCGCCACGCGATACAGTCATGCACTGTAGAGACTGCCCAAATGCACAGAATGCTCCCAGCACAGAACTCCCAGCATTCTGTGTGTTCAGGCAGTTTCTACTGCGCATGACTACATTGGACAAACTTTCTGGCCTTTTATATTATAGGATGTTTGGATGAAATAATTGTTAACCCTCTGAGTGCGAGTGGGGTGTGCCGCACATTGCTCGGCAATGCATTGCGTACCCCTCTGGCATTCAAATAGTTAATGAAGACATAATGTGAAAACAAACGGTCATAAGCAGGAAGTAAAAAATGGCCAGTTCTGGAGCAAACCAATTACAACATAATACAGTCCCAAAATTCCCATTTAAATCAATGAACATTTTTACTTTTCTTTATGGTGCATCTGGGTTGCTCCGGAATTGTTCCACTTTACTTTCTGCTTACAGCCCTTAAAGTAAAACACAAGAATGTAAAAATTAATTTTATATAGCTGCTGTTGGGAATCCATTTTAATATTGCTGAAAGCAAAGTAATCTTACTCAAGTCTTGGCATTTAACCTAAATCTAACTTTTGCAGCCTCTCTCTATTTCTTAATAACATGAATATAGAATTGTTAGACGTAGACTATTATCAAGAGGATTAGAATTAATGTCTTTTCTGAGCCAGATCAAGGTGCAAAGGATGAGAAAATTGATATAGAGCCTGGGTATGTGCTTCCTCTTGATTGTTCCCATTGATTTTGGATAATGTAGATTTTTTTTACAAATATAGTCCTCTCATTTTAATTGATTTTCATGCAAGAAGTTATTAGCACTAATTATTTTAACTTACCATGAAAATATAACTTTAACTCCCTAGGTGCCAGTGATGGTATTATAAGTAAAAATCAAGTAATTTAAAATGATGACTGAAAGAGTTGGGGGCAATCAAGGTCCACTGTCCAGATTCTCTTTCCCTTGCCACAATTTCTCTCGTTTCCCTTCTCTTGCTATTGACCTGTCTCTTTGCTCTGTCCCCACTCCCATTAGGCTCTCTATACCCCACTCTCCCTCTCTACCCAATATCTTACCATTCCCCAACTCTCTCTCTCCACCCTTCCCCCTCACTCTCAGGCTATGCTCTTTCTACCCCTTGCTGCCACTCTCTTCCTCTTCCCATGCTCTTCTTTTTTCTTCTATATATATACCAGTCATGTCAAACATGTTGGCTGTTGTCCAGATGTGGCCTCCTGTCTGTTAACTTGCAGCTCTCCATAGAGAGAAAAGTTTGAGATGCCCTGTGGCCCAACATTTTCACCCACCCTCCTTACCTCAGCCTCTGGTTGAGATCTGTCTAGTTGCCTTACTTCTGTCTAGGTTTCACTGGTCCTAATACCAGACAGAATCATTGCTGGGCTCCTGACATGATCCACAGGCAAAGCATTATGATAATTAGTGGCTAGATTCTAGTGGACAAAATGACCTTTGCCGACACCACTAATTAGTCATGTGATCACAGCGTATAGAGATGGAAGGTACATAGTAAGACAGAGAGCTCCGAAGATGGAAAAGAGCAGAAATGGAAGGTGTAGAGGTATATGTCTGTGCAGGTCAGAGAAAATTGTTTTTATTTGTTTATGTCCAAATCCTCTTGAACTTCCTACGTGTACTAGAGCAGATCATTCTTGGCACATTATTCCCTTGATAATGTGGGTGCAGTGGAGCTTTAAATTTGGTTTGTTCTGTAATTCCACTGGGGCTAGTGCATTAAGAAGTGGTGCAAATCTGGTGTAAGCAAAGTGATCCATACGAATAAATAATTCCCCAATTCCCCATTGCTGTTTTACACCATGAATGCAAGATAAATGCATTGGATGCTTGTCTAGCGATCAATGGATTAAAATCCCCACTTATACTTGTCTGTAATATACATGATTTGTCCCAGAATGACACTACATTTTTTAGCACATCAGTCCCAGTAACATTACAGAACTTAACACGAGGAACAACTCCACCACACCCACATTATCCAGGGAATAGATAATACTAGAACCAAGAATGATCTACTCTAGCACCCATATGCACCAATTCTATGACTTTCATCCTTCCCAAAACAAACTGGGCCTTTATTCATCAAGGTAAAGATGAGCAATTTTGGAGTAAACCAACTGAATCATAGGGGATAGGAGGATAATGGAAATTCAGCAAATTTCTATTTGATCGAATCCCAGCACAGACTCCAATTTAATACAAAGCACTGAGGTTAAAAGTCCATTTAAATAAATAAGAAAGAGTGATTGCCTCAGAACTGCACCGCTTTTTCTTAGTACACTGTGTGGTGAACTCCTGTTCTTTTTTTCGCTTGTCTCTGTGCAATGTGAGTCTATAGGTGATGTTTGTGTCTGGTGAGTGAAATCTGTTGGAGGTTTAGAAAGATTTTTGATTCATAACAGGAGAAGGAACAGCCTTGCTAGAGGGGGAAAGCCATGGCTTTGTCTCTTTCTTCTCTCTTATTCCATCTCCCAGTTCCTATCAACCTGTTTAACCATATTTTAGCAGTATGGTGTAGCTCTTCAGTCTCCACAGGCACACAAAACCAGAACACTGAGCATGAAGTTCCTAGTAACCAGTGTGCATAATGAGCAGAAATGAACATATTATAATTGTATATCAGTTGGAGATATCACTTATTTATATTCTTTTTTTTTATTCTTCCTACATGTATACAGTGTATTGAAACAATTTATCAAATTATATTTTGTGGATACATTCTCAGCTGACTGACCAACTGGCTTCTATGGTCAGGTCTTTGTTACCTTTAGGCAAGCCAATTTATCTTGCAGTATCTTAGGCTCCAAAAAAGATTTCAAACAGAGAGTTACTGGGCCATATGCAGAACATAAAGTGGAGAAATTGTGGTTACCCAACTAAACCACAACGAACAAATAAATATTGTCCAAATTACTTTTGATTTCAGTAGAGCTGTTACCCCTTCTAGCATCCAAGTCAAAATACCCCTTTAACCCTTTGAATGCCCGACAGCTAGGGATGGGAGAAAACTTTCACCTCAAACCAAAATTGGCAGAAAATGGTATTTCCCGCTTGGCGAATTTCCCGCTAAAAGTGTAATTTTCCTGCTTTTTTCATCTAGCTCATTGCATTGAAATCAATGAGAAGAAAAGTCTTTACCCACCATATGAAAGTTTTCGCTACTTTCATACCGCCATTAAATAGGGTGTCAGGCTCTGACAGCATGCCATTCTGTGTTTGTGAGAGGAGAAAGCAGCACTTTTTTGAGTTAGAGAAGACAGGTAAATAAAGGGGAATTGCAGCTTAGTTTAGAGAGTATTTTAGGCAGAACATTTGTTCTCTGTATTAGGGGTGTCTGGGGGAAGGAGATTGACCTCAAATGCCCCAAAATTCTGTGTGACTAACTAGTGTAAATGCCTTTGTACACGGGCCAAAGTGCCTGCATTCAGGCAGTCTCTACTGCGCATTACTGCAATGGACTATTTTGGGCAGTCTCTACTGAGCATGACTGCATCAGACAATACACAGCCAAAGTGCCTGTGTTAGGGCAGTCTCTACTGTGCATGACTGCATCGGACAATACACAGCCAAAGTGCCTGTGTTCTGGCAGTCTCTACTGTGTATGACTGCATCAGACAATTTCGGGCAGTCTCTACTGCGCATTAGTGTTGAGCGAGCGTGCTCGGCCGATGCTCGGATCGGCTCGAGCATCGCTCTGCTCTGCACATGGCGGTACTCGTACGAGTACCGCCATGTGCTCGCCCGACATGCTCGGGTGAAGAGGATCTGTGCCGGAAGAGGCACAGATCCGAAGACGCTCCGCTGGACCACCAGGGAATGGAGGTACGGGGGCATTGCGGAGATGAAGGGGGCATTGCGGAGATGAAGGGGGACATTATGGAAGAGGGGCATAGACTCTATGCCCCTCTTCCACAATGTCCCCCTTCATCTCCGCTATGCCCGTCTTCCACAATGTGCCCCTTCATCTCCGCTATGCCCCTCTTCCACAATGTCCCCCTTCATCTCCTATGCCATAGAGGAGATGAAGGGGGACATTGTGGAAGAGGGGCATAGCGGAGATGAAGGGGGACATTGTGGAAGAGGGGCATAGAGTCTATGCCCCTCTTCCACAATGTCCCCCTTCATCTCCGCTATGCCCCTCTTCCACAATGTCCCCCTTCATCTCCGCTATGGCATAGGAGATGAAGGGGGACATTGTGGAAGAGGGGCATAGCGGAGATGAAGGGGGACATTGACCAGGCACCCTCCGCTCATCAGAGCAGGGGGTGCCTGGTTTAATGCTCGAGTGCTCCCATTCATTTGAATGGGGCTCGGGTGCTCGGCCGAGCACTCGAGCATCAGGGGGTGCTCGGTCAGAGCACCCGAGCACCCGAGCATCGGGGTGCTCGCTCATCTTTACTGCGCATGACTGCATCAGACAATACACGGCCAAAGTGCCTGTGTTAGGGCATTCTCTACTGTGCATGACTGCATCGGACAATTTTGGGCATTCTTTACTGTGTATGACTGCTTCGGACAAATATACATCTGGCCTTTTATATTATAGGATATATCAGAAACATGGTAAGCATGCTATAAAACATCAGTACTTGTTTATTCAATTTTATTAATACTTATAAATGGAAATAATATTATGCTTGTATATATATAATGTTCCTAAAATGTTATCACAGACAAATTTGTGGCTGTTATAACATCTTTAACATTTTATTTTTTAACCCCATGGATGCCATAGGTGTGTCACATGCATTATTCTGAATGCGTTGCAGAGGCCTTTAACATTCAATGGTTTAACTTAATATAAAACAGATATTTACTGTACTGTAAACTAAACAAGAGCTTGCAATAATAGTTAATACATTATATTTGGAGTGGAAAAGTAAACATTGCGGTATCTCTCCAAAGTCAATTTAATTAGAGACCACATGGATATTACACTATTGACTAACAAACTAATGATCCTAGTAATTGCTATGTAAGTACAGACTGTCCACTTGATGTCACCCATTTGAGTGCTAGAGACATGCTACTTACACATCTGGCAAGTGTTCTGTAAAATGTTATAATCATGTGAAAATTTGCATTTACAGTAGAATCACTATTAAAACTTTCGCTATTGAAGCCCTACCACACTTCCACAATAAAATATTACTCTGATTCAGTGGTAGCCAACCCTGAACCTCAAGAGCTACTAATTGTGCATGTTTTAAGGATATCCTAGCTAGAGTACAGGTGGACTAATTAGTGAACAGTCACTTTAATTACTCTACCTGTTCTCATTCAGGGATATCCTGAAAACACACACTATTGATAGCTCTTGAGGACCAGGGTTGGTTACCCCTGCTCTAATTTAATTGGCCTTGATTCCTCCATCACTGAGTGATGTGGAACCATACTGGGTTACTTTTCTGAAAATAAGGCCAAAGTATATTATTTGATAACATGCCTCTATCTTTTTATGCCACTTCAAATAATGGGAGGAGATGTATAAAAGCAGTCTAAAAAGGCACAAATGTCTCAGATATTGATCCAGAGACCAATCATATCAATTTACATCTTGGCCAACGTTCTGTGTTCTCCCAATCTCCTACTCCGGCAGCCTGGTCCTCCTAAGTCCACCTAAGTCCTGGTGGCTGATATTGAACTTGTATTGATGGAGTTGCAAGCACAGTATAATTCAGTCATGATGGAAAAAATATTCACCTCCATAAAGTGCCCAACAACACGGTACACTGCAGTTTTTTCCATCGACTCACTGGAGGTGAATATTTTCCATTGTGTCTGGATCTTTTGCTGTATCTTTGACTTTGAACCTTTTCCACCTGCCCTGACACTTGCTACAACTTGACAATGAGCTTCACTACTACTCAACTGCATTCTACTTTTTCTACTAGGATCTCTGGGTTAATTTCCAGAACTCCTGTGATCGCCATCAATACCAATTGCTTCTATCTACCTTTTGGTCTATACGTGTGGCCATCCAGCCCCAGTATTTACTCAAAGAATTTTGGACATCTGATCTTGCAGTTGGCAACTCCACAATGTCCAGTGGTCACAGATAGGTTGCATCTACCTCCATCAACACTCCTAAGCATTGCTCACTAGAATTTCACCTCAGCTGAGTTTAGTAGCTCTTTGGCTAACCCGACATTATCCATTCCACTCTGAGATCACAGGTAGGTTACTGCTGTGTTTCCTGGGGGACATTATAGTTATACACACATCTTGCCTAACTTACCAGAGAAGATCCCTACTCTTACTTGCTCAGGTACCCATGGCTCAGATGTCAATGTTGAGTCACATGTCTGTATTAGTGAAGAATTGTCAGTTTCCTAGTATTCTTTGATTAGAGCAGGTGCCAGGACTCTGTGCTCTGAAACAGACAAGTGGATCTGGAAGTATATTTACTATCCATCTTTGTAATTTAATTCATATTTATAAATAAAATAAAAAAATAACTTTGATTTAGCCCTTTGAGTGCCAGAAAGGTAGCCAGAGCAGTGCAATTCAATGTGCTGGTTACCTCTCTGGCACTTAAAGTATTAACTGGGGATTTTAACCCCTTCAGTGTTAGAAAGGTCTCCACTGCATCGCTTTGCATTGAATAGGAGATCTCTATAATTAAAGGGATTAAACGCCTCATTTAAATCAATGGGGATTTTCCTTCTCTCCCATAATGTAAAATAAATTCACATTTCTTTTGAAGATAAAACCATTGTTGTGTTTAACAGAAGGAATTATGTATCCTTCAACTGTTCAACTATGGACCCTTTAACTGTTGTTATGAGGTGTGACCAGAAGGCAACAGTAATGCAATGCATTCACTCATAGTAACAAACAGGGCCGGACTGGGAATAAAACCCAGCTGTGGAAAAAATTGCTTACCAGCCTTTGCGTCATTATACCAGACCCAGACCTCTTTAACTTTATATATTAGCCAGGTATATTACACCGCCTAAAAAAGTGTCCATCTTTTGGCCATTTGAAACGTTAGGAGGTATGCATTGATTATTTGTTTATACCATTCCAGCATATAGCAGTGTAACCATCTATCATATAAACCGCAGCCCACAGAGGGATGTGCAACACTAGAGAGATATATAAATGTTTAATACAGCTCAAAGTATATTACTAAAACACCTTGGTGTTAAAATTTACTTAAAAAGGGCAGATATAGTGTACATTTTGTGGAGACCCTCTAGCCTTAACCCTTTGAGTGCCAGGGGTGTATACAACGTCTTGCAAAGCAATGTGTTGTGTACCCCTGGTACTCAAAGGGGTAAAAGGAATAATTCAGCCCAGTGCCAAGCAAATCCTCTCTCTTACCCCCTTGTCAGACTCTTCACCCAATTCAGTGAAGCTCTACTCTGTCCCTCCAGCGCGGCACACATGCGTCTCTGCAGGCTGAACTCCATCCATCGACCTCCCCACGAGTGCCCACTGCCTGCCCTCAATACCAGTGCTGGAGGCAGCGTCCCATCCAGTGTCTCTATTGGATATATTCACATCAGGAGGCCAGTGAATTAGATTTCATGTGGCGCTGCGCAACATGAATCCAGACTGGCTGGCCCTGGCATGCTCAGTCTGTTGCTCCCGCTGGCCGCCTACCGGCTTCAAACTAATGCTCGCAAATAGACATCCAGGCTCTGACTTCGCTCCGGCCCGCAGCCGCACTCAGACTGATTTTTTTTTTGTGACATGGGGGCCCACTACAGGTACTGGCCCTGGCCACGAACTGTGTCAGTGTGCACACACCGTGCGGCGGCCACGGTCCTGTTACCTTGCGGCCGCGGATTTTAAAGCAAGCAGCCCCAAGGAAGCAAAGTGCAGACGGCCTACCGGGAATTTTCCCGGTATCCCGGTAGGCCAGTCCGGCCCTGGTAACAAAGTTACATAGTAAATTAGGTTGAAAAAAAACCACAAGTCCATCAAGTTCAGTAATATTCAAACAATTGCTGGTGCATTTATTGAGGGGATAACGCTCATTTTCCCTCAATAAATGCACCAGAAAATGTCTTGTTTATTAAGAACCTGTATTTCATTGTTTTTGGCTATAAGGCTTCAAGATGAGCTCCTAAGACCAAGCAAGTCAGCTACACCTGAGACCTGTTTGTGTGACCTAAACAGAGACCTCAACATACTGTAGATCATTATATACAGGCAACTGGAGATATGCAGTATAATTGCAACTAATAGATATACTAGACAGTAGTATGCAGAAGTGTATCACAGAATGCAGGTGGCCCCCTGCAAACTATAATAAGGGGCCCAATGCCATGCCCAATTGGGCCACTCCCCAATTAAGCCACACCCCCTCAAATTTCCTCACCATAACAATAAAAAATTGACTGACGTATCAGACAAGATAGTTGAAGACATTTGCAGCACTCAAGTATGTATATATATATATATATATATATAAGCATCAGAACATGGACATGGGGTCAGATACACTTAATACCTTGAGTGCCAGAGGGGCAAGCAATGCACTGGACAGCAGTGAGTTGCTCAGCCCTCTGGCACACAAAGGCTTTCATATTCTTGAGCTCCATGCCAAACTCGGAAACATTGGTTCAGTTTTCTGAGGCCTCAAATCCAGTATTACACACATAAACTGAGGAAGCAGCAGCCATAGTCCCCTCCCACGCTGCCCTTTTCCACTGCAATAGATGTATGGGCACCATAACAGCCTAAAGGATAATCTAGATACAAATGTAAATATTCCACTTTTTCTGTATTAGCTCTTGGATGCAGAGGAGGGCTGGCAACATTTAGCCTTGGGGGTCAAGTACAATCAAGTGGCCCATTTCTACTGTCATGCCAGCTCACCATACCAGTACTCCCACCTTTGTTAATTTTATAATTAGCATTAATGTTGTGAAGCAAGGCAAGCATCAATCAGGAATGTATTGCTGTTTAACATAATTTAAACAGATGTACATTTTGAGTAGTGCAACCTTGCAGTGGTATTTTTCTGTGGAGTACCTACTTAAGTGGTAATATGCCAATCTGATTATTAACCCTGAATAACCTTTAATATTCAGCCTAATTATTTTTGAGACATCCTAGCTTACAGCTGACACTGAAATACATTAGTGATACCACAGAGTTTACACATAAAATATAACTACAGATGCCACAGAGCATACCATTGAAATTGAGCTACACTAGTGACGCTGCAAAGGTCACACTTAAAATTGAGCTACACCAATGAAACAAAAAAGACTTTAATTGAAATATAACTACATTAGTGATACCATAAAGCTTAGACCTATATGACTATCAATAAGTAGTCAGACTTGTAAGCTCTGTGGAAGCAAAATGTTTAGCAGGGATTGAGGGGTAAGAAGGACCTGCTACACACAACAATGGAACGTATACATAAATTGGATAATGTATTTAATGCAGTGTAAGGGGAAGAACCTATTTGGAGAGGAAGGTGCCCGGCCTCCAGACAGTTGAGGAGGCACTAAGGTGTGATAAAGAGGTGATAAAGTTTAGATACCTCCTTCAGTGATATATCTTCTCCAAATCCTGTTATTCCATGGAGCCTATGCACTATGATCTCTCAGAGTTTAGGGATCTTAGTGCATAGACTCTATAGAATAACATAGGAATTGGAGATGTGAAAGCACTGGAGAGGTCATATCCACTTTATCACCACTTTATCACACCTTAGTGCATCTCTCCCCAGTGTGTTATACCAAATATTCCAAAGCACAAAATATAATTGCAGGATACTCAATGTAGTTGATGAGGCTGAAAAAAAGACATGCATCCATTAAGTCAGCCCATACCATATCACCCCTGTTGATCTAGAGGAAGGCAAAAAAGAAAGAAGCAAACATTGAAGCCATTATCAATTAATCCCTAAGTGAGTAAGAAAAATGTCTCTCTGACTCCAAATGGCAGTCAGATATTTCCCTGGATCAACATCCTATCTTCTCAAAGAGAAGAGATGGCAGTGTAGCAATTTTGAAGTCACAATAGATGAATTTGCTTTTCCGCCTACTCTTCCTTTTGAATGCCTCACATTACAAAGATAATGACCTGTGTGAAGGAGGGGCAGTATGTGGTAGCCCCAGGAACATTATATACTGGCCTCTAAACAAAAATAATGACAAGACTCTTATTGGTTGCATGGCTAGAAGCTCTGTCCCCAATTTTAGAGGAGTATGTAGCAAACAGTGAAGTCCAAAACAATTTGGACCTTTCGGGGAGTATGCAGTAAACAGCGAAATCCTCAACAATTTGGGGCTGTACCATTGTGTGCCATCAGAAATCATGGGTCCTAGGATAAAAGAAAGTGGCAAGGGCCCTCACCACTGACCTTTCCTAGACACAGACACTGGAGAAATGGTCTGCCTGAGTATGTGTGTTTGTGTGTCTCAGACATGTGCATGTGTCTGTGTTAGTGTGTTAATCTAAGGCATGTGCATGTGTGCTTGAGGCATGTACATGCTTCTCTTTACAAAGCTGATTTACTAATGAAAAGTTCTGGAGCAAACCAACTTCACCAGGGGAAACAAGTGAATATTCCCAAGCTTCCAATACATTCATATTTCAACTCCTTGAATGCTAGAGAAGACTCCGGCACATTGCTTAACACTAGGAATGTTTATTTGTCTCCATGGTGTGATTGATTTGCTCCAGTATAGCTCCATTTAATCTTAGTATGTGGCTGAAGGAGATTGAGGAGGGACAACTAAAAATGGTGGAAGATAGAGGGGGAAACTTACCTTTGTTTTAAACATATCTATCTACTAAGACATCGATAAATACATACATTGAGTGTAAACATCTAGTGTACATGTTAGTAGATATGGTTAAGAAAAAGCATTTGCCAATGATGGGCAATCATAAAAAACACATTTCTTTATTAACATATGCACAGCGAGATACTGTATATTGGTGTATTATAAGTTAGTACGGACATTGGATTCTTATGGCTGCCCACCCCTGGCATAATCTTTTTTGTAAACATAAATGTGAACATATAGTACACAAATACACTGTATGTCGTTGTGGAATATATTAAAAAACAACTGTGTTTTAGTTGATATGTGTTAAAAAAAAGTATTGGCCAGTAGGGGTGGGCAATCATAAAAACACATTTCTGTATTAATATAGTCAACAATCAACGGTACAGTGTATTTGGGTACTAGGTATTATACATTATGTTTACAAAAATAAGATTTTGCCAGGGGTGGGCAGCCATAAGAATCCCATGTCCATACTAACTGATAATACACCAATATACAGTATATATAGCTGTGCATATGTTAAAGGGATAGTAATATAAGAAAATAAAAAGAGCTCCGATTTACCAGTAACTTTTTTAATCATGTAGAGCGGTATGTCAATGGTATTGGAGTTGTAGTTCAACAGCAATTCAATTATAAATGATCCCCCTCCTGCCCCTTTTACCTCAGGTATGCTGCCTCCACATAGATGTGGAATCTGGTCCTGAGACCGGACAGCATGCAGTGAGGGACAATTTTCATCCACTGAGTATAAGGAAAATCCTTCACCCCTTGATGAAGGAGGGCAGGATTTTCCTTACGCTCAGTGAATATTGTCCATCACTCCATCCGGACCTGCATGAGAGGCATTGTTACATAAGTAAATGGGGCGGGACAGGATCTTTTATAATTGAATTGTTGTTGAACTACAACTCCAATACCATTGATATATTGCTCTACATTGTTAAAAAAAGGATACTGGTAAATCGAAGCTCTCTTTTCTCTTTCTCTTTTCTCATGACTATTCCTTTAATAAAGAAATGTGGTTTTTATTATTGCCCACGTTTGGCAAATACTTTTTCTTACTAACCGTAGCTACTAACATATACACCAGATGTGTACGTTCACAGCATGTATTTATCTACGTCTTAGTAGATAGATATGTTTAAAACAGTTTTGGCATGGCCAAGTGTGGACAAGCATAAAAACAACATTTCTGTACTAACATATACACCACAATACAGTACAGTATACTGGCAGGGCTTAAAGGGATAGTAATACTTCGTTTTAACTTTATTTTATTTTGTAGGCATTAAAAAAACATGAAGAACGATATAAGTCTTATCTCTCAAACCTTTATGGTTTATGAGATATTCACAAGCAAAGTTCCCCTCCCCGCCCCTTTTTCCTAGTGTAAGCCATCTCTTCTCAGATGTGAGTCTGGTTGTAAGACCAGACAGATAACAGAAGGGGACAATCTTCTTTGTATGAAAACAATGAAAGCCCTGCCCCCCTTGACAAGTTTTTCAGCTTTTTCCATTATCTTAATTGAAGATTGTCCCTCTCTGCAGTCTACCTGGGCATCTCCCTTCTGATCTGGTTGAACAGGGGGGGATACTTTGTTTGTGAATATCTCTTAAACCATTAAGGTTTCAGAGATAAGACTTATATCATTCTTCATGTTTTTTTAATGCCTACAAAATAAAATAAAGTTAAAACGAAGTATTACTATCCCTTTAAATTGTGAAGTCCTTTGCTACTAGCCAGACTTGAAAAGTTACTCGCCACTGAAAGCCATAACATACCCAGCAGGGCTGAATTTCTACTTGCCAGGGCTGAATTTTCCCTCACCATTGGCTAGTGGCGAGTGGTAATTTTGAGCACTGATACTGGTGAATATCTTAATGCAGAAATTAGATTTATATGATTGTCCAATCCTGGCCAAGATTTTTTTTTCCTTTATACCAACAAAATCATAAACGTTACAGGATAATATTATCAAAACTGGCATAAAGTCAGGGTTATAGTTTATATATGTGCAATGCACATTTTAAAACCATAACCCTTTCTTTGAACCAGTTTTGATAAAATTATATTGTTACGCTCATATTTTTGTTGGTAAAAAGGAAAATAAATATCTTGGTCAAGGCTGAGCAATCATAAGAATCTCATTTCTGCAGTAACATATTGTTAGTGCAGAAATTACATTCTTATAGTGTCCAAGTCTGGTCACATTTTTTTTCTCCTTTTTACCAATAATCCAATAATAGGATAATCTTAACAGAGCTGGTTAAAAGTCAGGGGTTGGGTTTAAATATAAGCACTGTGCATATTTTAAATCCTAACACTGACACTGAACCGGTTTTGATAAAATTATCATGCAAGCTTATGTTTTTGTTGCTAAAAAAGGAAAACATCTTGGCCATGGCGGACAATCGTAAGAATCACATTTCTGCACTAACATAACAGTGCAGAAATGAGATACATATGATTGCCCAACCATGGCCAAGATGTTTTCCCTTTTAGCAAAAAAACATAAGCTTACATTTTAATTTGATCAAAACTGGTTTAGTCAGGGTTCAAAATCTACAGTGTGTATATTTAAACTATAACCCTGATTTAAACCAGTGTTCATAAGAAAACTAGACTACAGGATATATTTTTCCCTTATTCTAAAAAAAACTTTTTTTTTCATTCTGGACATCTCTTTTATGTATCTTTCCAGTCCAGAACAGTAAGGCAGGCAGGTAGTAACAGACACTCCCCCTACAGCAGAAAATCCAAACAACAGCAGGAAAATCACACCAGCTATGCAGTAGACAACACAAATGTGCGTAGCTGGTGCTGGTGTCAGTGTGTGGCACCTTCAGAATTTAAGCAACCCGTGCAGCTACATGATGACGTAGCGTGTGGTTACTCTGCTTTATTTCACCCTACCTCCGTTCACCAGAGCAGATCTAAGGTGAGCTCTGTTCTGCTGCTGTTGGTTTATTTTCGAGTCGGCGAGACAGTCGGCTGGGGGAAGCTTTATTGCAGCCATCTTCACATAAAATGTTTGTGCTATTGGGGGCCCAAAGTCTGGCTGGTCCTCCAGCAGAAGAATATGGCAACAACATTTCTGGGGGCCCCCAAGACTGGCGGGCCCCCCCCCATCCTGCAGGGGCTGTGTGGGCTTCCGCTACGCCTCTGATTGTATGAAAGAACCTTACCTAGTTAAGGCATTTTTTAGCACTTTGAGGAGCCAAAGTGTGTGCATTGTGTTGCTAACCGCTGATACATGGCACACACTTATGGTCCTCAAAGGACTGAACAAATTAAGAGCTGCCTATTCCTACCTGTAACAAAATTTAAGTCTCTCTTTTTAATATGCGTTCACATCACCTGTAATCTAGTGAGGCTGATTTATTAAGAGGAATGGGAACAATTTTGGGATAGACCAACTGCACCAGACTGTAAGCTGAACAGACCTTCCCTTTAACTGGGGATACATAGGCTTATTTCAGGACTGCACTGAAATCAAAGCAGTACTGGTCATCCTGCCATAGGGAACAAAAAACATTCTCCAAATAACCATTGATTTAACCTCTTAAGGACCCATGACGTGCCAGGACCGGCATGGGTAAACTTCCCATAAGGACCCATGACGGTCCTAGCACGTCAAGGGTAAAATGATAGCAGCGCACTTCAGTACTCACTGCTATCATGCTGCACAGGCTGAAACTGAGAGCTGAGACCTCAGTTTCAGTCCTTCTTTGTTCTACCTGTACTTGTGATCGCTTCTACAGCGGTCACATGTACCAGATTTTTTCTTCACAAATGCAATGTGTGACTGTTCTCTGCCTCTCTCTTCCTTACTATGAGATTAAGGAAGAGAGAAGCAGAGAACAGACAAAATGTGAAGCAGATAGAGGCCAAAGTTGTGGGTATTAACTCCGTCATTGCTGGAGCTGTGGGCAGAATGAATGCAAGTCCATTTATAACCTGCTAACAGCAACTTGCTGTTTTTTCATTACTATACTAGTGTAAAAGCCAGTGTACATGGGCCAAGGTCTGGGTGATGTTAACCCTTTGAGTGCCAGAGGGGTACACAACGTATTGCTTTTCACTGCATTGCGTACCCCTCTTGCACTCAAAGGGTTATTAGGCCAGTCTTGCTCTGCGTCCTGCTGTCGACACAGTCATGCACTGTAGAGACTGCCCAAAAGCACAGAATGCTCCCAGCACAGAACTCCCAGCATTCTGTGCGTTCGGGCAGTCTCTACTGTGCATGATGGCTAGCGAAATATTATATAGGATTTGAGCAAGCTAACATATTTTATTTACACAGCCCAATGTATAAAACAAACCTTCCATAGTTTAAACAAACATTAATGGGAGTTTACTGTTGTGGAGCAAACATACCATACAAATATATGTGTAAATAGTGGCAAAATAGGGAGGGAAAGAGGGACCTGGGGATTTTTACCCCAGAGGGACAGTGCCCCCTAAAACCGTGCATTTTGTAGGTATGAATGATCGGTCATACCTTTCATGCAGTCTTCATAAAAAATTAACCCAATGTGCCCAAATGATCACAAGAGAACCAATAAAAATTTAGTTTTTTTACGTTTTTTTCACAGTTTTCTTTAATGGTAATAAAATAAATGGTGGGTTATCCATATAAGTGTTGTATCAAAAGAAATCCCTACTTGTGCATGAAAAAACAGTATGTAATTTGTGTGGCTGGAATAAAATACTTAGGTGGAAAAACAGTTGAACAAGGACATAGTGGACGTAGTCAAAAGGTCAATATTACTCCGGTCCGGACCTTCACTGTTTTTTTGCCTAAAGGACCAGTGATGGTCCTGGCACATCAGATATTTTTAGTCACAGTGCTCCTGCAGGAGCAATGTGAGTAGTAGTGGGGACTGAAATTGACCGCTCCAAGACCAAAGTGGTCACTATCAGTTCCCCATTCTGCGTGCTGGCACATGTGATCAGTCACGTGTGCCGGC
The DNA here is from genome assembly GCA_037306005.1 of Rhinophrynus dorsalis. NCBI lineage: Eukaryota > Metazoa > Chordata > Amphibia > Anura > Rhinophrynidae > Rhinophrynus > Rhinophrynus dorsalis. The sequence goes on from CM074721.1 coordinate 201,778,862, forward strand.
ATGTCAGACTTTGCTATCTGGTCCTTAATCGACCACACACCCTGGGACCACTGGTTCTTAAGGGAATAACAGCAAACTACTCCAGATTCCCATGTTCCTTAAGGGGTTAAATGGAACTTTTAACCCTTTCAATGCTAGAGAGGTCTCTAATGGTTTGGGGATCTCTCTAGCATTCAAAGGGTTAAAATACCTATTTAAATGAACTCTTTAAGGACCAATAGGATGTGCAAAGCATTGTAAAGCAATGCTTTGCTTACCCTCTGGTCTGCAAAGGGATAATGGGAATTTTAATGTGTCTCCTGTGTTGCAGTTGGTTTCCCCAAAATAACAATCACTCAGTACACCATTTTCAACACATGCTATGGCCCATGGGCCACTGTATTTCTGGGTATTAGTTTATTTCGAGATATCTGTACTTATGCACAGATCTTTTAGAATCATCAACCGATTGATTCCCAATTGTGCAAAAAACAATCATACCCTGCCCTGGTATCGAGCCTCTAGGAATACAATTTAACCCTTTGAGTGCCAGAGAAGAATCCAGCACATTATGTTGCAATGCATTGCATACCTCTCTGGCACTAAAAGGGTTATGAACCCCGGCATATGTTTTTGTGGACTGGTGGAACTGCAATCATTATCATAGCCTAACAGAAGAGTAGTAAAATGTATATTCTTCTATTTGGGTTAAATCATATAATTTATTGTATATAGATTTTGAAGTTTACAAATTAATTAATTTACCAGTTTTTGGTAAACCTTTTTTTTCTGCTGTAGTTAATGCAAGTTTAAGCTTATGAATACCATAGAGAACATTGGAAAAGAAAACTCTAATCTAAAATCAATATTGTGATAAACATAAATTGTGCTAATTACATAGCAACAGTAAAGTAACTTATCTTTTAAGACACAAATTAGTTTCTTGTGTAGGTTTTAAGTGTAGTAAATCTTCAGCTGAGGTAAGTAATCTTTGATCCCATCCTTTAAGGAACTGATCAAAAGCACTCTGAGGGTGACACACTAAGAGAACTAGATTAACCCTTTGAGTGTCAGAGGGGTATTGCTTTGCAATGTGTTGAGTACCCCTCCGGCACTCAAAGGTTTCATTTATAGTAGCGGTATTAGTCCAGTTTTAGTAATACAAAGATCTGAGTACTTTGGTATTTGGTGATACCTTTTTTATTTGTACTAACAGTTATATGTTTTAACCCTTTGAGTGGCAGTGGGGTATCCACCTCATTGCATAACAATACCCCTCTGGCGCTCAATGGTTTAACCTTTTGAGTGCCAGAGGGGTATGCAACGCATTACAAAGCAATGTGTTGTGTACCCCTCTGGCACTCAAAGGGTTAAGACAGGCTTTTGAGAGATCAACTCAGTATTTCTTGATCTAAGGAAGAGTTGATCTCTCTAAAACTTGTCTTAAAACATATAAATGTTAGTCCAAATAAAACAGGGCCACCAAATACAAGAGTATTCATATATTAAGAGAACTGAAGTAATTCTGTGGCATATCAGATGCACTGTCTGGCATTGAAAAGGTTAACAAGTTTATTTGTAATTCACTGCAATATTGGAGGGCTTTTACCAGCCAGGGTCTTTTACCTGTAATATGCAGTCAGTGCTGCGCCATTTAAGGACGCGACACGGCAACATGGGTAAAGAGGCATGTAACCACACAATATTTTAAACGCAACCTTTTAAAAGGATACTATGATTGCTTTAGTGCATAGCAGCAATACACTCCACCTTTTTTGAAAACTTTAATGCAAACAAGGCCAAAATATCGTCTGAATAGCATGTGCAGTGAAATGGAGTAAAGCTAAGCCAATTTCCTCTCTCTTCTTACTACACGGAGATAAACAAGGGACACAGGCAAGGAACCTGTGAAAAGTGCATAACACTTCCCACTGCCCTCCCTTTCACACAAGTTCTGCTAAGGAGAGAATATTTTGAGTAACGTTAATAGATAGGTAGGCATGGCTTTTTCACACTTGTATTTTTACAAGCATATAAAAATGTTATCTTAAGAAGGTATGGGCTAAATATTTTGTTACAAAGGTGAAAATGACTAAAAACTGCATTTTTTTTCCTTTGGAGGGAGTTCCCATGAAAGTGGCAGTTTTTCCTCTTTTTTCCTTCATAATTCATTTTAACCATAGACCCAAACACTGTCACCCTAACCTTGAGCCAAGGTAAGAATAGACCACACACTGTCCCCCCAGTTATCCATAGTAAGCATTTTCTAGAGCAGGATTGGGCAACCTGAAGCCCTCCAGCTCTGAAGGACTACAATTCCTATCATCCTCTTACAGTCAATAAGCTGTAGTTTACCACAGTTAGAGGGCCTCAGGTTGAACACTCCTGATTTATGGTATGTCAGTGAAGATACAAGGGCTGGAACATCAACAAAGGGTAATTAGCTGTTATTTGTCATCACTCCTCTATTTAGGGGTTGAGACTGTTTCCTTATATATGACATTAGGATAGAATTGTCCAAAAACCTGCAAAAAGCCCTTTCTAGGCCTAGTAGTTAAAGGGATAGTAATACTTAAAATGTAAAAAAAAATATGTTGTAAGGTTCATCCCCCTGAGTAAAACAAGAGTACTCCCACTGCTGAAAGGTGTTTCACTCAAAAGTTATTAATTTTCAAAGATGAATTTTTTAGGTGCAATATCACAGTGGCCTGAAATTGTACAGTGGTGCTGTTGCTACACCATCCTATGGAGATTTATGGTCCTGGGACCAGAGCTGTCCATAGGATTGTGTAGCAACACTGCCACTGTACAATTTCAGGCCACTGTGATATTGCACCTAAAAAATTCAACTTTGAAAATTAATAACTTTTGAATAAAACACTTTTCAGCAGCAGGAGTACTCTTGTTTTACTCAGGGGGATAAACCCTACAACATATTTTTTTTTACATTTTAAGTATTACTATCCCTTTAATGTCTTCCTGTATATATATCTATGATCACCATACATATTCTATAATGTCTTCTTGATAATCTTCTGTTTTCTTTCTTTTTTGTTCATGATTTTCAAATATTACTAATTCCCTCGGATTCCATTTCTACATTTATTACGCCCATAAATATCCTTTACAAGGCTGGTTATTTTTGCTTAATTGCCTATTGATCTACTCATCACTAGTAACCTGGAAGACATAGAGAAAGATGCACTTAGGTGTGATAAAGAGATGATAAAGTGGAGATGACTTCTCCAGTGATATCACTTCTCCAGTTCCTATGTTATTCTATGGAGCCAATTCTCTAGGATTTCTCCAGTGGTAGAGATCTTCATGTACAGGCAACATAAAATAACATTTTATTTTGGAGACGTGATTTTACTGGAGAAGTCATCTCTATTTATCACCTCTTTTTATCAAAATAATCAATAATTTAGAGTCTTTTGTTTTTTTCTGACTAACTCCTTAACAACTGCAGTCCTGGGGATAGGATTATTCTTAAGGACAGCTTTGCTCTCATTCGGCAAGCTGGCACATGTGACTGATCATGTGCCAATTTGACGAATGAGGGTCCAGTACTGACCAAAATGATGTGCCAGGGCTGTCATCGGTCTTTAAGTCAAATTCACCAATGATGGTCCTAGCACAGCATTGATAGTTTAGGGGTTAAAGACATACAGTGTCAAGTCTATAGGTATCTTGTATTAGCTATATATTGAATTCTTAATATTGGAAAATAATGACAATCAAGATGCTTTTTTCCCTGGTAACAGACTCCTATAAAAGGTACAGACATTTCTCATTTTATTTAAGTTTCTTATTTTCACTGCTTCAATATTTGCATTTTTATTTTTTCAATAAAAGTTACGTTGGATACCTTTACATTTCCTTTCCTGGTGGGTTGTTAATTGGACTAATATTCTGAGTCCGAAAACAAAACAACTAACAGGGACAGAGCAAAACTAAATACACTAAGCCTAGCATTTGTAATTCAAGAAAATATGTCTAAAAAAGCATGAAAATGTTTCTAGACAATGAGAGAATCAGAATATACATTTAAAATGATAGTATTATTATTTGAAAATAGAAACATGTAGTGCAGGAGGATAGGTGATTTATATAAATTTCCAAGGCAAAACAGTCCTTATATCTCTTCTCCCACTAGTCAATAATGTGCTTAGTACAGTTTGAATGCACTGTATCCATCACATATTCTGATTTCAGGCAGTAAGCTTGGATACTATACAGTATATCCTCCCCTACCCAGTCTCCCATTGCATTTATTTGAAAGGGAAACTCAGTGGGCCCATAACTAAAGTAAATTCTGCCATCCAATGGTATCACCTCCTCTTTATATAAATGTTGGCACTTTTCTTTCCTGGGGAGATTTTCCAGTGCCACCTCTTTGTATCTCGTGTCTTCTACATCAGTTTGTCAACCTCAATCTTCAAGTACCACTAACAGAACAGATTTTAAGGATTTCCCTGGCTGACTACAAGTGCATTTTTCATCTTGATTACTGTAGCTCACCTGTGCACAGGTGGAGAAATCACAAACAAAAAAACTGCACTGTTAAGTGTATTCAAGACTCTGCTATGCAAGTTTCAAGGGAAATTCATATTCATCATAATATATCAATTAGTAATTCATATTTGAAGCACATAGCCGGTGAGATGGCTCAGTTGTTTAATTTACCACCTGTAGAATCTGTTCAAGCCACAAGGTCACAGGTTATAGTCTTAGCAAGGTCAGCTCAGCCTTTCACCCCTCTTAGGTAGGTAAAATGAGTCCAGGACATACTTGAAAAGGAGAGATAATATCATTGAATTCTTCCTGGTAAAATACTTTCACAATATATATATATGTAATATATTTATATATATATATATATATATATATATATATATATATATATATATATATAAAGTTTGTGCATCTGTGCCATATCTAGTTTAAGTTTATAGCCTAATAATCATGAGAGTTATGCAGGGCAAACTTTCTTTCTACATAGTAATATTTTCTCCTGCAGGATGACCTAATATTAACCTCATGGTCTAATTGATGTAAATGTGCATCAGCAAATATTTTAATGCCCCCTTTAGTGGGGATATATTTTACTTTAAATACTGTAGTATCATTATTATTATTATTGTTATTTTAAGCACTAGTAAATCAATTCCAGATCATGTTTTAGAGTGGAATTGTATTAGTACATCTCCCCTCTGTGTTAAATGCCAAATGCTGTGGTTTTATATTTTCTTTGTAAATTAATTTTAAAATACATTGGGTAAAATGTCAGAGCTTTTTAACCTAGAACAGTGATTATCAATGTTAGTCCTCAGGGCAAAAGAACAATGCATGTTTTAACTCTTTGCGTGCCAGAGGGGCATGCATCGCATTGCAAAGCAATGCATTTTTACCGCTCTGGCACTCAAAGGGTAATTAAAGATATTCTTGCTTGATCACACATGGGTAATTAAGAATTCATTGATTGTGATTAATTCTTCTGTGCTAGCGTAGGGATATCATGAAAATCGGATCTTTGATTGTGCACAAGTGACTAGAGCTGAAAACCACTGATCTAGAACACTCGTATTTAAAATAAACTGTATTTAGCTATTCAGAAGAGAACCTTTATTTTGCCATTACCAGTGTCAATTTCCAACATACCCTCTGTAGTTTGTAATGTTTCAGTCCCCCAGTGTATTTCACTGCTATATTCCAAAGATAATAAGAACAGATTGTACAGCACTTGTAACATTTTTGCTCTTTCTTTTCCTATTTGCTTTACATATTTTATTGCTATAGCTTAATGTGCTAGTGACATGCTTGTGCAGCTGTCATTTCAGTCTTAGAGAACCAACAATCATTTCCTAGTGATGCCTCACTGAATCATTTGGTAATTGAGCATCAAATAGAAAATGTTATAAAGTCCTTTGCTTTTAAAACAGCTCATTTTAACATTGGTTCTCTTTGTGACACTGAAAGGGGTTTCCAGAAAAAAAGGTGGCACGGTTTTAGCCAGTAGAGTAGATGGGGGTCAGTGTACTTTTGTAGCAAGAAAGTTCCAAGACTGATATAAAGGTGATACCTTTTGAAGGCTAATTGAGGACATAGAAAGTGCAAGCTTTCACTGAAGTCCCTTCTTCAGGCATAGGTTAACAAATAAAGCTGAAATAACACTGCATTTAAATTTACAGAGTATGACATACATTTGAAAAAATTATATGAGTACACAATGGGGGGACAATTTACTTAGTAAACATACAGTGTGCATAGATATGAAATTATATGCATTGAGTTAGATCAAAGTCCTGGGAACAAGGAAATGTTTATTAGCACAGAGGTGTGAAGAGCCTGTTAGTCTGGGAGTTGGCAAGATCCAACTTCCTACAATCTCTATACCAAGATGTTCTATCTATCTATTATAATGAGACATGAAGGCCATCTCCAGGTTCAGGCCATGAGTTTAATGTGTCAAATATAATCATTAATTTAAATTCCCAGATTTTTCTTTCCCTCTGTGTTCTAAAGTTTTCTTTGAGAATGGTGACCTTCATATATTGTCGACTATGATTGGGACCACAAAAATGAAAGCCAACTGGTGTGTCAAACTTTTTTGTATACTGTGTGGCAATGGAGGTTCATTCTTTTCCTCAATGACTGTCCTGTTTACCCAATGTAGTAACCTTGTGTGGGGCATTGTGTACAGCTTATGATGTATACTACATCTGATGAAGAGCAATTGACGGAACTATTAATTTCATAGTATTGCTTTTGTGCATTGGATGTTTGGACAAGTCTCATATATTTTTACTCCACAGCAGAATGTGACATTTTTTGTGGTTTTTGGCAAATGCCTTTTGACAATACTTTTCTTTAAATTTGTGGGTTGTCTGTATGGTATAATTGATGGATCTGGAAAAATGTTTTAATGTATCATCTTTATGGAGGCTTGGTTGCAAGTCTTTTGCAATCCTCTTTAGGGCTTCCAGTTGAGGAATGTATGTGACCACAAGTGGTACCCTGTTAATCTCCACCCATGGTCTGTATTCAAGGAGTGTCTCTCTGGGTATTTTGTTGGTTCTGTGTGTCTGATTGTCTGTTATTCTTTGGTGGTATCCCTGTTTCCTGAATCCCCTCTGTAGTGATTGGAGATACTGGTGCTTGTCTGTACTGTATGAAAAAAGGCAGTTTTATGTTATAGCTTGGCTATAGATGAGGGAATGTCTGGTGTGTTTGTGGTGAAAATTATCATATCTAAAGTATGAAGCTGTGAAACCCAGCCCTTACTTTGAATAATCCAAATGCTTGTCTTGTTTTAGTAGTGTTTTGTTATAATGGAAATAATAAACACTGCTTATATGACAACTATTTGAAAACCTTACTTAAACAATTAATCCATGCCTTTCAAGTCTATCTTTTCTGACTTGTCTAATTAATTGATAAAGTGGATTATTGCATGTTTCAAATATACTGTTGTCACCAAATGGTCTCATAGCAATTTGCAGACTGCTATATGATGTACTTTATAATTGTGTTTAAGTCCTTGAATGTGATGCTATGGGAATGTCTCTATTTACCTTTCTGCCATTCAAAGGGATAATAAAAAAGGGAATCTAGCATGAAAAAATGTCATTAAACAAAGTAAAAAGTGCATTTCTTTCTTTGTTTGCTTGGTTGGGGGAAGTGACCACTACCACCAACATGAAAGGGTCTGAATACCCTGGTTCCCCAGGCCCAATGCTGGCCAGTCCCCTACATCATCCCTAGGGATCATGGGGAAATTTATCTCATGGGAGGAAGAAGAAGGAAGTAGTGTGAGCAGGACAGGTCAGCTGCCTGTGCCTGCTGCCAGTGATGCCCTTGCAGTCAGTGCTGCACCTGCTGCCACAGGTGTCTATGCCTACTGACAGTGTTGAACCTGCTGCAAGTGTGTCTTGTAATTCTCAGGAGTTGGGGGGGGGGGATGGTGCGAAGTGTGACAGCAGGAGACCCGAAGTCAATCTTGTTATCCCCAAGCAGTCCCACCACTAGTACTACTACTACTAATACTAAGGTGCAGCAGCTTGCACAGAGTGTTAGTAGTGTAGGAAGGGGTGATCATCATATTACTAGTGACTGTGAGGAGGAAGACTCAGGGACTGAAATTTATGTGGTTGGTGTTAGTAATAGTTAGTAACAGTGATGGTGAAGCAGCTGGTGGTACTAGCGTTAGGGGAGTGGTAGGGGAAATAATACAGAGCGTCCAGACTAGTGGTAATGAGAGCCCACTCCATGCCCTGACCCTGGGAGTCCCGTTCCTCCCACGGCATTGTCCAGGTGGAACATGAGCAGTTTGACCCTTAGTTCTTCGGGTATGAAACATCTCCCGTTAGGCATCTCATCTGGGGCTGTACCTTGAGCTGCCAAAATATGCTCCCCCAGAGGAGAGGTAATACTAGTATGTATAGTAGCTAGTATACAGTCCGGAGGAATCAATGGGTGTAGGGGGTACTTCCTCCTTGCTAGTAGAGTTGAATTGGCAAGACAATCATCCGCAGTAATATTTTTTGAGCCAGGAAGGTATGAAACCACAGAGTTAAATCAGGAAAGGAACAAAGCCCATCTGGCCTGCCGAGAAGACAAACGTTTGGCTTCGGAAAGATAGCTCAGGTTTTTATGATCAGTGAGAATAAGGATGGGTACACTAGTACCCTCCAGCAGCATTCTGCAATGTAGAACAGTGCTATACAACCCCAGTTCTAGATGTACTAAATATTGTATTTTACTACAACAGTTACAAACTCACAACTGTGAAGGTAAAACCTAGTGTGGTATAAGGCCATATTCATTAGATAAAGTGGTACAATTCTGGAGCAAAGCATCCACAGAAGAAAAATTTAAATGTCCAACAATTTATTTGAATGGAACTTTAACACCTTGGGGGTGATGAACTAGGCCATGACAAAGAGGTGATAGTGTTGATGACTTCTTCAGTGATATCACTCCAAGTCATATGTTCTATGGAGCCAATGCACCAAGATTTATCCAGCTTTGGAGATCTTAGTGCATAGTCTCTATAGAATAATATAGGAAATGGAGAAGTAGCATCACTGGAGAAGTATTCTCTGCTTTATTACCTCTTTATCACTCCTTAGTGCATAACCCCCCTTGAATGTTAGAGAGGTCACCAAAGCATTCAATGGGCTAATAGCCCTATTTAAATCAATGGAACATTTTTACATTTCTATTTGTTTCCTATGGTGCAGAAGGTTTGCTGTAAAATGGCACCTCTTTAGCTGACTGAATACATTTACAAGTCTTGTTTGCCTCCAGTAACTATTCCAGAATATTATAAACGTCACAGTGCCTTGATTGACAATCCCCTGGCATGAGCTAAGCCACTTATTTATTTTATACCATTATGCCTAAAAGGCAAACTGAGAAGGAGTTTCCACTTGTCCAGAATCCCCAACCCTGCACCCTTTCCTAATCAGATCAAAGAGAGAAAAAGATTTAAAGGGCAACTTCACATTTTACTAAGTTTGATACTATGGGAGCAGACTGAGTAAAAAGTCTAGGGCCCCAAAATGTCTCCTATAAGTGATCTGGTGTGTGTGTGTGTGGGGGGGGGGGGTCAGAAAACTGACTCCCATGGCTGGATCACCATCAAGATGTATGTTGTTCTCAGCCACAAGCTTTGCTAAGCTTCAATAGGCCTTCTGTGTCAGGCTATCAAGCCTGATACAGTGGGTGTATGAGAACAGCATCACACAGGACAGGAAACTGAATTACAAGACTACAGTCTCTATTCACACCCCTGTTCTGCTCCTGCGTTGGCCCCCTGTGGACTACAGCGCAACCCCAGCTTCATCCACTGTTTCAAGGGAAGTAGATCTGTAGATGGGACATTATTGTGGAGATAGTTGCCATTTAATAACCCCAATACTGGGAAATACTTGGTACTGTAAATAAATCCTTTTATACTATAAATGGCCAGATGTACGTTTGTCCAATGCAGTCATGCGCAGTAGACACTGCCCGAACACACAGAATGCTGGGAGGTGTAGTTCTGCATTTTTACTTACTTTGGCCCATACACACGGGTTTTTACACTATATATATTTAAACTCTCATCATCCTCTGCCAGCCATTGGGAATGGGAATTTTTCTTTGTCCCCATGGTGAAATTTGTGTACTCCAGAATTTCTTGACTTCTTCTTAGTATTGCATTGTCAATGAGGGGAAGAGAGAAGCAGGGGTGTTGTAGTTAATGAATATAGCAGTGCTGGGATAAACATTTCTACATCTCCCCAGGAAACAGTAATGACCCAGCATTGCAGCGGGCTCCCTCACTCATGCTTTGCATTCTTTAGCAGTTCAGAGACAGTGAAGTGACTCAGTCAGAATCACTGCTGTTGGTAATCACAAAGCCATGAATTCCATATATTTTATTACATGTGATTCTGCAGTAATCCTAAAATGCTAAATATTCATATAACTAATACTCTCCAGAGATAGAAAGTGCACTGTTCAGCTACAGAAGATTTACTGGTTATGCAAAAATAAATTAAAATGTAAACAATGTAGGAGTTACCTATTTACAAAAAACTTCTCAATTTTAATATATTTGATTTTAGTATGTAATTGCCATTATTAATATCCTCTAAGAGTTGTAAACAAAATATAAAAAATGAGCCCACTAAAGTGAGCACTAAAAATAAATGAATGTTCAAAACAGTAATGAGCAGAAAGCACAAAATTATCCAGTGGGGCTCATTTATACATATATAGTAGTTCAGGGATAGAAAAAAGTTCCCTTCTTTTCACTAAGCAGTATACCAAAATAAATGGTAATCTGCTTGTTAGCAATGCCAAGAGAATACAACACCCATTAAAATTGTCAGAGAAAAGGTAAATGTCACTCCGTACAATGAATAGAGCTCAGGGCTTACACAGAGAACAATCTAAATCTGATCCTGCTGCAGAGGTAAACTATCTCAGCAGGAAAATTGAATATAATTTGTTACTTTTTTTCTGTTTCAGGTTATAGTAGCAGGAGAGGGCAAACAGAAAACACGAGTCTGTAACAATATATGAATAAGAAAAATGTATGTTTATATATTAAAAAAAGATCATATCATCTAAAAACAACTTTGGAAGTTTTGAAAGAACTTTCAAAATCTTCTATGTTGTATTAGCCAATTTTATTTGGAAATGTTTTTTAGAGTTTTTTAAATTTATAGAATACTGGCAAAACTGGCATTAAAGGGACAGTAATGTTTCATAATAAAAGCAGGTCTAATTAATCATCATAGTATTTGGACTTTGGAGAGTGTTATTTCAATTCTGTCAGAGTTGTAGTTCAAGAGTAATTCAATGACAAAGTGCCCCCCTCGCGGGTTCTGGTGGCGCTGTTGGGGTAGTTCGATTGGACATTTGGTTCAGGTGATACGTGTGTAGACATCTGCATTGATTTTCTTCATTGTTATGGGGTATTGATGTGGGGTCTATGCACGAGGCCGTAGGGGCTTATGAGAGGGATTGGCTGTTTATTGGCCCCATTATGGGGTGCCGGTTGGGCGGCCCAGATGGTGCCGTGGGGACTGCTTGGCTGTGGTAGTGTCTGATTGTCTTTGCTGTAGCGCCGCATGTTGACATCTAACACTAGTTTCGTATATTTTTATAAATTGGATGTTTTTTATATATGTGATCTCACCATGTTCATTTAAATAGTAACATTGTTAATGATATATTGTGATTATGTATTTATATGTATCTTATGGTCTAGGATACTATGTATTACTATACTATGTATGTTAGGTTTTTATGCATGTTTAGTTTCACTGGCCGCGATCGCATGGCACCCTAGGGGTTAAAGCTGCTTTTCAGCTGATGGGTGTTTATTGTGTGGGAGCGGCTAGTGAACTGACCAATTGTCCGGGCGCTGGTAGATTTAAATAGCCGCTCTATGCCAGCGTTCGGGTTTCATTTTATATATAGCCTGCATTACTGATGAAGCAGCGTTGTAGTGCTGCGAAACACGTTTTTTAGTGGGTATTTTATATATTTTTGGCAACAGTCTTGTTAATATTTGTTATTTTTGCAAATAAATCCTTGTCTTTGGATTTTTGCTGGAGCGGCTGTTTTTTGTTCGTGATTGAAAGTGGACAGTGGATTTGGTGAGCGCTGAGAGAGTACCGAGCAGGGGCGGTAAGATATCCCTGCAAGTGCATTTAGCTGTGTGTGTATATAAGTATACACACGACCAATTTTAAATGTGAGTTTATTCATCTTGACCTATTATTGACATCTTGTCTATCAGTTATAAGCACTATTGGCTCCCTCTGTGTGCTTTTTTTGTTTTTTGGGTACCCATTTCACACTGTTCCTGTCTCTATCACTTTAAATACAAATTTCCTTTTTTTATTTTTATTATTAACTGTCCCCCCCCAATACCAGTCAAGAAACCCCACAAAACTAATTTCCTGTTTAATTGGTTATTTCCCTAGACTTCACCCACCAACACAGGCACCCTCCACAGACCCTTTTAATATCATGTCTTATGGGTTTTTTTTAATTGTATTTAGGATTTATTTTATATTAACTGTCCCTCCAATCCAAGTAAACAAACCATCCCAAAAAACATTCCTTGTACAACTGATTCTTTCCTCACACCACACCAACACAGGCACCCTCATGCCTCTTCTATACTATGCCTTTGGAAAATAAAATAATATTTGCTATGTGTTGTGTGTAACTTCAGAGTTCCCATTGATTTAAATGGAATGAGCTAGGCGAAAAAAGCAGGAAAAAAGAGGAAAGTCAGCACTTTTTGTGGGAAATTATTTGCCAAGCGGAAAGTTCCATTTTTCACTGATTTCAGTTTGAGGTGGAAATTTTCACCCATCCCTACCCCTGTGACATCCGAAGGTTAAAGCAAGATTCCGTTTGTGGCGTGAGAGAAACATTGTCATTAACCCTTCATATGCCTGCATTGGGTGAGTGGCTTCTTACTACTCACAGTTCTGCATACCTAATTGGGTCTGCATGAAGATTATATAGCAGATGACACACTGCAATGCTGTAGAGCTCCGGCTGCTCATGGTGTGTCCCGCACCTCTCTGCTTCCAGTATACACACAGAGTGATCGGTGCAGTCTCTGCAGTGCTGCAGGGTGTAGAGTGTTTGGCTTCATGGGTGGTGGCTATACAGAGGCATGTTTGGTGTGTACCAGGTACGGGGTTGGAAAGCTAATCCCTGTCCTCTCTGCACTGTGTCCTCCTCTCCCTGAGGGGGACCACAATGCTGCTGAGCTGTAGAGGCCACACTTTTTCCACAGTACAGACAGGCTGATGGATTCAGTGCCTGGTAGTAGCTGCTGTGCAGACAGAACAGTGTGGGGAGAGAATGCAGAGGAGGCAATGCAAAGTTTGTCCAACCTACAGCATTGCGGTGTGTGTGGGAGAGGAGGATACAGCCGCAATGAAGAGAGAGAAGAGCTTTTCCAACCTGCAGCCAGGACACAGCAAGGCTGCACTCTACAACAAGCTCCCACCAAGGCGAACACTGTACAGCCAGCACCCAACACATCAAGCATGGCGCACTTTAGGTGGTAGCACATGTGGGACACCCGGGATAGCAAGGCAGGGTGTGGAGCAGATTTACAGAGTAAGAGCAGTACGGGGAGAGCATTTGGTGTGAGAATGTGCATGTGTGTGTTTCGGCCATGTTTTTTTTCTCTTCAGCCAGAACTTGATGGATGGCAAACTCCTTGCAGACATTTTGGCAGGAGTGGCCAGGGGCCTTTGGCCCCTGCCCACTTCTGTCAGAATTACTCCCCTGTATCTCCTGGTAAGACAGTATGGAAGAGACAGGAATAGCTTCTCCTTACTGCCTCCCCTGTGTATGTTTGTCCGCCTAGGGGATGCATGTGGCAGAGACGGAGAATCTGGAAGCCTTCCAGACTTCTCCTTTAATTAATACAGATATAGTAAGCTCTTCATGTGTAACCCAACATTACCCTACACAAACATTCAATGCTCTTTCAGTGCTAAGGGAGGTGGGTAATGCACGAACCCCAGTTTTTAAATAATAAACTTTATTTCTCTCACCCTCTTTCAAGTTAATGGGTCCTTCTAAAATTTTGGATCAGGCCCTTACACCCTTAATCTGCAATTTGGTCTTGCCACATTTGTATTTTACAGAAAGGGTAGGAGTGGTTAGTCCAGCTTCCTTTGTGTACTTTAATTGTGGATGAACAGCTTGTAAGAACCACTAAAATGGTGCAAGGTATTCATGACAAAACCTTCTACAATTGTCTCATTGATCTTGAAGGATTTAATAAAGTTCTGAAGCATTTTTCAAAAATACTAGAATTAGAATGAATGACAAATAGAGTATAGAGAATTAAAATTAAATGTTTGTATGTACTACTTTACAGAAAGGGTGATAGATTCATTAGTAAAGGAATTAAAAAATACCTGGGATGGACATACATTTATTCTGGGAACTATGTAAGACTATGTTTTTGTCTTGATAGGAAAATGGGTAGAATGTATGTCATTTGGCTCTCATCTGCCATCAAATCCTATATTTCTATGTTATCTAGGTGGAGGGTGAGAGTCTCTCAAGTATACATCTTTTGCAAAGTGGCTTTATTGATATTTTTAGTTTCTGGTCTCTATCTTTTTTCCATATTAATGCAGATGAGGCGCTATGAGAATGTGTGGAAGGGACAGGCTTGATAGAAGCACTCTAAAGCTGTAGTGAGGGAAGTGAAGGAATGAACTCTGTGATAAGTGGAAGATGGAGAGGCAAAAATTATATAAGTGGAAGATGGAGAGGAAAAATTATATAAAAAGCGTGTTAGACGTTTTTAAATAATAAAAAACACAAATATTCTAACAGTGCATATTCTGTACCTGCAGAATATGTAAGTTTTTTTTTTTATATATATAGATTGATAGATTTTTAAGGTTGAAAAAAATATTGGTTCATTGAAGTTTAACCTTTGCCGTACTAAAGCCCAAAATATGAAATACATAAACTAAATATTCCTTCCAGACTTCAATATGGGCTTTTTTGTAGCTCAACCTCCTATTTAATTTATTAACAGTCTTCACACCCATCTGCACTCCAGCATCCTTGTTGTCCAGTGGTCTGCATCCCCATTGTTCAGTGCTTTTGTTGCAGCTTACAGTATTCTGTCTGCCACCAGTCTACTGTACCTCAAGGTGACAGTAGTCAAGTATACCATTCACAGATGTTACACTGGAATTAGCTAACCCTGTACCCTACAGGTTAACCATGGGGTTCTGAGATAGCTCAGTGGTAAAGTCCCTGACTATGGAGCCTATTCCAACCGCAAGGTTGCAGGTTTGAATCCCAGCAGGGTCAACTCAACCTTTCATCCTTCCGAGGTCGATAAATGAGTACCATTAATTGGGTAATAATAACATCTATTGTTTCAGCTGCCGATTTGGTTAATTCTGAAAGCGCTTTGAGTCCCACTGGGAGAAAGGCGCTATATAAATACTAGTTATTATTATTGTTCTTGTGTTCTACTGGGGTGCTTGTTCCACTCACACTACCAGTCCAACTTGGGGTGTTAATCCTAATGACTTAATGACTGGACTTTCTGTAATATCTGGATCATGCCAGGTGAAAAACCTAACTGTTCAGTTCCTCTGTCACTATGGTTATCCATGGCTGCAGGAAACAAGAAAATAAAAGCTAGCCCTGTAATTCTAGCACTCTATTCGGGCTTATTTAAAGGGATAGTAATGGTTAATAATAAAAGCAGCTCTAATTAATCATCATAGTATTTGGGCCTTGGAGAGTATTATTTTAATTCTGTCAGAGTTGTAGTTCAAGAGTAATTGAATGATAAAGTATCCCCCTCCCTCCCCTTTTTACTGATATAACACTGTGAAACATTACTATCACTTTAAGAAAGCCAGCATAGAAAATCATTCAAAAGAGTAGCCTAGGGTATTCTTTGATTTATTTTGCTATGCTGGCTTTCTTTAATAAGACTGAATAGATTGCTAGAATTGCAGGGCTATCTTATGTTTTTCTCTTTTCCCTTAGGTTTCCATTTAACCTGCAAATAGCACCAAGTTTTTACCTTACAGTGTATGTGTGAGCAACCCCCTTTTCCTTTGAACTGGGTATCTATGGTTATCTATATGATCTGTGACATATTATGTAGAAATGTGAATACACAAAGTTTCAGACAGAATTACTTTAAATTCATTTCTTTCTGGTCTCCAGATGACTGCATCAAAATATATAGCACCCCAATGTCTGCACTGTCAGATAGACAACATTGTGGTGAGCCCATTTGGCACAATTTTTAATGTACATTACAAAGTTTACATATGTATTCCCACTAACACCTGATTAAGTGAGGTTTACTCCTCACAAATGCCATCTTTTATAACAAAGAGTGGTTCATCATCACCTATTTGTGTCATATGCCAGTGTTGCAGTCATCGCTTCTGTTTCCATAATTTTACAGTACACAAGAACTGGGCAATTCCTTTATGCAGTTGTCACAAAGGCATATCTGTGCTTTCTCTGTTAGAGAAAGTATATTGTAAAATGTAGCTCTTTATAAAGGTTTATTATTGCAATCTATTCTTATGACTTTTTTTATTATCTCACCAACATAAAATAATAAAAAAAATATTTTTACTTGATATTGCCCCAAATAATTATATCCTTATTTATATACTGGTTCTGAGGTAGTGGTAGATTAGATGTAACGGATGTAGAGGGCTTAGATGATCTGTATGTTTATTATATTGTAAATGAGAGTTGGTACCGTGTTAGCCGTAGAAATAAAGCTGATACCTTTATTGGCTAACTAAACAGATTTAAAATGCAAGCTTTCAAGACTTCTTAGGTCTCTTCCTCTGGCATGTTATACAGATAAATATGAAAACTCCACTGTTAAATACAAGTACACATTACATTGTTTATAATGGAAATCAGATAAGAACGTTTGAGGAAGAATGCAATTTAAATCACATCCTCTACCACTGACTGATCAAAGAATCAGTATCTGGACTACCGTTTTTATCTGATTTCCATTATTAACAATGTAATGTGTACTTATATACTAAATTTCTGCCTCCTGTATTATATTGTAGTCAGAGACCTGTATGAGGTCTAAAGTGATAGAGAGAACTTTTTAAGGGTACTGCAGCTACTGGATAATTTCCATCTCGTTGATGTACAATATTAAAAAAGTACTGTAATTCTCCTGGGGTATAAGAGTCTATGCAGTTTTGTCATCCTGCTATCATGTCAGTGATGATAAGTATGGCAGTTCTTTCCTTAATAAAGGATTCAGTGCAGCACTGTCCTACCAACAATTGGTGGCTGTGCTTGGAGTGACACTTCATCCCTGGACAGAGGTGGTTTCTGGATCTATCTGAATAGGAAATAAACTACAAGTGGTACAACCCCTTAAAAGAATAAAGTTTTCATGCTGGTGTTGGCTAGGAAAGGTTGATTGAGCTCCAGCATTATTATTGCCTTTGTTTTTGTTGTATTGATCCCACCTGTTTCATACTGTAGATGTATACAGAATTGACACCTCCTTGTTTGTTGATCATCCTTGACTGTTTCCTGCCTAAGCAACTGACTGTTTACTGATTCTGTTTTTCGCTATTTGACTTGACCACTGCCTGTTATTATTATTAGTGTTGAGCGAGCATGCTCGGCCGATGCTCGGATCGGCTCGAGCATCGCTCTGCTCGGCACATGGCGGTACTCGTACGAGTACCGCATATGCTCGCCCGCCATGTTCGGGTCTCCTCCCCGCACGTTTCGCGGCTGCTGCGCAGCCAATAAACGTGCAGGGAGACTCTGACATCAGTGTAATGCCAGCAGCCATGTTGGCTGCTGGCATTACACTGATTGGCTGGCCAGAACCCGTGGTCGGGTGCTGTATAGCACCTGACCAGCGAGTTCGGCTCAGTCTTAGCCAGGGAGAGATGAGGATAGGAAGGGAAAGTCAGTGTAGGGAGAAGAAAAGTCTTGTTGAACAAAAAAAAAGAACCAAAAGTCCTTTTTAGGACTACTGTGTGTGGGGGCAGCAGTTTATTTTGTGTGGGGGGAAAAAAAAAAACATATATTCTGTTTAGTGTGCAAAGTTGCAGATTAGAGGACATTCTGTTTAGTGTGCAAAGTTGCAGATTAGAGCACATTCTGTTTAGTGTGCAAAGTTGCAGATTAGAGCACATTCTGTTTAGTGTGCAAAGTTGCAGATTAGAGCACATTCTGTTAAGTCTTCAAACTAAAATATCAAAGTCATATATTATATTCAGTGTGCGTCACCGCAGTTTAGCAGCCTATTCTGTGTACTCTGCACAGTTGCAGAATAGGAAGAAATACTGTTAAGTTTTCAAACTAAAATATCAAAGTCACATATTATATTCAGTGTGCGTCACCGCAGTTTAGCAGCCTATTCTGTGTACTCTGCACAGTTGCAGAACAGGAAGAAATACTGTTAAGTTTTCAAACTAAAATATCAAAGTCACATATTATATTCAGTGTGCGTCACCGCAGTTTAGCAGCCTATTCTGTGTACTCTGCACAGTTGCAGAATAGGAAGAAATACTGTTAAGTTTTCAAACTAAAATATCAAAGTCACATATTATATTCAGTGTGCGTCACCGCAGTTTAGCAGCCTATTCTGTGTACTCTGCACAGTTGCAGAATAGGAAGAAATACTGTTAAGTTTTCAAACTAAAATATCAAAGTCACATATTATATTCAGTGTGCGTCACCGCAGTTTAGCAGCCTATTCTGTGTACTCTGCACAGTTGCAGAATAGGAAGAAATACTGTTAAGTTTTCAAACTAAAATATCAAAGTCACATATTATATTCAGTGTGCGTCACCGCAGTTTAGCAGCCTATTCTGTGTACTCTGCACAGTTGCAGAATAGGAAGAAATACTGTTGAGTTTTCAAACTAAAATATCAAAGTCACATATTATATTCAGTGTGCGTCACCGCAGTTTAGCAGCCTATTCTGTGTACTCTGCACAGTTGCAGAATAGGAAGAAATACTGTTGAGTTTTCAAACTAAAATATCAAAGTCACATATTATATTCAGTGTGCGTCACCGCAGTTTAGCAGCCTATTCTGTGTACTCTGCACAGTTGCAGAATAGGAAGAAATACTGTTAAGTTTTCAAACTAAAATATCAAAGTCACATATTATATTCAGTGTGCGTCACCGCAGTTTAGCAGCCTATTCTGTGTACTCTGCACAGTTGCAGAATAGGAAGAAATACTGTTAAGTTTTCAAACTAAAATATCAAAGTCACATATTATATTCAGTGTGCGTCACCCCAGTTTAGCAGCCTATTCTGTGTACTCTGCACAGTTGCAGAATAGGAAGAAATACTGTTGAGTTTTCAAACTAAAATATCAAAGTCACATATTATATTCAGTATGCGTCACCGCAGTTTAGCAGCCTATTCTGTGTACTCTGCACAGTTGCAGAATAGGAAGAAATACTGTTAAGTTTTCAAACTAAAATATCAAAGTCACATATTATATTCAGTGTGCGTCACCGCAGTTTAGCAGCCTATTCTGTGTACTCTGCACAGTTGCAGAATAGGAAGAAATACTGTTAAGTTTTCAAACTAAAATATCAAAGTCACATATTATATTCAGTGTGCGTCACCGCAGTTTAGCAGCCTATTCTGTGTACTCTGCACAGTTGCAGAATAGGAAGAAATACTGTTAAGTTTTCAAACTAAAATATCAAAGTCACATATTATATTCAGTGTGCGTCACCGCAGTTTAGCAGCCTATTCTGTGTACTCTGCACAGTTGCAGAATAGGAAGAAATACTGTTAAGTTTTCAAACTAAAATATCAAAGTCACATATTATATTCAGTGTGCGTCACCGCAGTTTAGCAGCCTATTCTGTGTACTCTGCACAGTTGCAGAATAGGAAGAAATACTGTTGAGTTTTCAAACTAAAATATCAAAGTCACATATTATATTCAGTGTGCGTCACCGCAGTTTAGCAGCCTATTCTGTGTACTCTGCACAGTTGCAGAATAGGAAGAAATACTGTTGAGTTTTCAAACTAAAATATCAAAGTCACATATTATATTCAGTGTGCGTCACCGCAGTTTAGCAGCCTATTCTGTGTACTCTGCACAGTTGCAGAATAGGAAGAAATACTGTTAAGTTTTCAAACTAAAATATCAAAGTCACATATTATATTCAGTGTGCGTCACCGCAGTTTAGCAGCCTATTCTGTGTACTCTGCACAGTTGCAGAATAGGAAGAAATACTGTTAAGTTTTCAAACTAAAATATCAAAGTCACATATTATATTCAGTGTGCGTCACCCCAGTTTAGCAGCCTATTCTGTGTACTCTGCACAGTTGCAGAATAGGAAGAAATACTGTTGAGTTTTCAAACTAAAATATCAAAGTCACATATTATATTCAGTATGCGTCACCGCAGTTTAGCAGCCTATTCTGTGTACTCTGCACAGTTGCAGAATAGGAAGAAATACTGTTAAGTTTTCAAACTAAAATATCAAAGTCACATATTATATTCAGTGTGCGTCACCGCAGTTTAGCAGCCTATTCTGTGTACTCTGCACAGTTGCAGAATAGGAAGAAATACTGTTAAGTTTTCAAACTAAAATATCAAAGTCACATATTCCATTCAGTGTGCGTCACCGCAGTTTAGCAGCCTATTCTGTGTACTGTGCACAGTTGCAGAATAGGAAGAAATACTGTTAAGTTTTCAAACTAAAATATCAAAGTCACATATTCCGTGTAAGATGAAGAAGGCGGGTAAAAAGGGACGGGGAAGTGGACGTGATCCTGATAGTTCAGGGCGCGGGTCAGGACGCGGAGAAACTGTGCCTGGTGCCAGAGCACAAGAAAGAAAGACATCCACTAGTGATGAGCGAGCACCCCAATGCTCGGGTGTTCGGGTGCTCTGACCGAGCACCCCCTGAGGCTCGAGTGCTCGGCCGAGCACCCGAGCCCCATTGAAGTCAATGGGAGGACTCGAGCATTACACCAGGCACCCCCTGCTCTGATGAGGGGAGGGTGCCTGGTCCATAGGAAAAGGGCAGAAAAAGATGGAAACACTACAGAAATGGTTCAGGGACAGCATAGGGAGGATGTCTGGATGCATCTTGGACTCCAACGTCGCTGCTGGGAACGATCTTTCGCCCGTAGTACGCCATTTTTACAGACTGACCGTAAAACACACAAAAAGGCAGATAAAAACGACTTTAGGCGAAAAATTGTTACCAAACAGTATTTGCTGTATATTTACTTGTATATCATCTGCAAATTCTCCCAAAAATTTCCTCGATTTTTCTGAACTGAGGCCATGATTAAGAGGGAAACGTGCGCAGAGGCAAATTCTCCCAAAAATTTCCTTGATTTTCAGAACTGAGGCCATGATTAAGAGGGAAACGTGCGCAGAGGCAAATTCTCCCAAAAATTTCCTTGATTTTCAGAATTGAGGCCATGATTAAGAGGGAAACGTGCGCAGAGGCAAATTCTCCCAAAAATTTCCTTGATTTTCAGAACTGAGGCCATGATTAAGAGGGAAACGTGCGCAGAGGCAAATTCTCCCAAAAATTTCCTTGATTTTCAGAACTGAGGCCATGATTAAGAGGGAAACGTGCACAGAGGCAAATTCTCCCAAAAATTTCCTTGATTTTCAGAACTGAGGCCATGATTAAGAGGGAAACGTGCACAGAGACAAATTCTCCCAAAAATTTCCTTGATTTTATTGAACTGAGGCCATGATTAAGAGGGAAACGTGCGCTGAGCTGACCATCTAAAACATTATGGGTGAGGGTCTGCTGCAGAGCTGACCATCCTAAACATTATATGCGAAGGCCCACTAGTGAGCTGACGCTATAAAACATTATATGAGAGGGCCCGCTAGAGAGCTGACCCAATAAAACATTATATGAGAAGGCCCGCTGGTGAGCTGACCTATATAAAAATTGGCAAACAGGGCCCGCTGGTGAGCTGACCCTATATAAAAATTATATCACAGGGCCCGCTGGTGAGCTGACCCTATATAAAAATTATATCACAGGGCCCGCTGGTGAGCTGGCCCTATATAAAAATTATAGCACAGGGCATATGGAAGAGGAGGAGGAGGATGAGAAGATTAAGAGTCAACCATATACCCGTTTTTTGGGTGGAAGGGGTGAATGGGAATACAGAGTATTCCCATCATTGTAAATAACATATATAAAGTGAGTTTATGTTCCCCCGGGGCTTTCCTCCAGTGGAGTGGAGAAGTCAGGGGAAATCCAGGCCTTGTTCATTTTTATAAGTGTCAACCTATCATCATTGTCGGTGGAAAGGCGGATACGCTTATCTGTTATGATGCCACCAGCAGCACTAAATACCCGCTCAGACAGAACGCTGGCGGCAGGGCAGGCCAGCACCTCCAAGGCGTAGAGTGCCAGTTCATACCACGTGTCCAGCTTGGACACCCAGTAGTTGTAAGGCACAGAGGGATCATTGAGGACGCTGACACGGTCTGCTACGTACTCCTTCACCATCTTCCAAAACTTTTCCCTCCTTGTGACACTAGGCTGCGCATCAGGGTGAGGGTGCTGGCGGGGTGTCATGAAGGTGTCCCACGCCTTGGAGAGTGTTGCCCTGCCTTTGTCGGAACTGCTGTGTGCTCCCCTTTTCTCCCCTTCTCGGTTGGCCAAGGTAGCACGTACTCTGCCGCCAGCGTTGTCAGATGGAAAATTTTGGAGCAATTTTTCGACAAGAACCTTCTGGTATTGCAACATTTTGCTTGTCCTCTCCACCGGAGGAATGAGAGATGAGAAATTCTCTTTGTAGCGGGGGTCCAGAAGGGTGAACACCCAGTAATCCGTGTTGTTTAAAATGCGTATAACGCGTGGGTCACGGAAAAGGCAGCCTAACATAAAGTCAGCCATGTGTGCCAGAGTACCAACAGTCAAGATTTCGCTGTCCTCACCAGGAGGATGACTCTCAATATCCTCATCCTCTTCCTCCTCTTCTGCCCACCCACGCTGAAGAGATGGAACTAAAGTTCCATGGCTACCCTCTGTAGCGGAGGCAACCGTGTCTTCCTCCTCCTCCTCCTCCTCCTCCTCCGCCTCCTCCAATTGTCGCTGAGAAGACGAAGTGAGGGTGCTCTGGCTATCACCTTGTGTAAGCTCTTCCTCCCCCATTTCCACCTCTTCCACATGCAAAGCGTCGGTTTTAATTGTGAGCAGCGAGCGTTTCAGTAGACACAGAAGTGGGATGGTTACACTGATAATAGCGTTATCGCCGCTCACCATCTGTGTCGATTCCTCAAAATTGCGTAAAACCTCGCAGAGGTCTGACATCCATTCCCACTCCTCACTTCTGATTACAGAAAGTTGAACGGAGAGGCGACGACCGTGTAACAGCTGGTACTCCACTACTGCCCTCTGCTGCTCACAAAGCCGAGCCAACATGTGGAAGGTGGAGTTCCAGCGCGTGCTCACGTCACACAGCAGCCGGTGAGCTGGCAATTGTAAGCGCTGCTGCAGCTTCAACAGGCCGGCTGAAGCTGTTGATGATTTACGGAAATGTGCACACACGCGGCGCACCTTGGTCAAGAGATCATGCACATTGGGGTAGGTTTTTAGAAATCGCTGCACCACTAAATTAAATACATGCGCTAGGCATGGTACGTGTGTGAGCTTGCCGAGCTCCAAAGCCGCCACCAAGTTACGCCCATTATCACACACAACCATGCCTGGTTGCAGGTTGAGTGGCGAGAGCCACTGCTCGGTCTGGTGACTAATCCCCTGCAACAGCTCTGAGGCCGTGTGCTGTTTGTCCCCAAGGCAGATCAGCTTCAGCACGGCCTGTTGACGCTTCCCCACTGCAGTGCTACACTGCTTCCAGCTACTGGCTGATGGGGGAGTGGCGCTGTGTGTAGAGAATTCGGAGGTGGAAACGGAGGAGGAGGAGCCAATAACGTAGGTGCTGGTGGAAACCCTGATGGAGGTAGGGCCCGCAATCCTCGGCGTGGGTAGCACCCGTGCCATCCCAGGGTCCGAGTCGCTCCCAGCCTCCACGACATTCACCCAGTGTGCCGTCAGGGAAATGTAGCGTCCCTGGCCACAAGCACTTTTCCATGTGTCAGTCGTTAAGTGGACCTTCCCAGTAACTGCGTTGGTCAGGGCACGGGTGATGTTACGGGACACATGGAGGTGTAATGCGGGGATGGCACACCGGGAAAAGTAGTGGCGGCTGGGGACCGCGTACCGAGGGACAGCTGCTGCCATCAGGCTGCGGAAGGACTCAGTGTCCACAAGCCTAAATGGCAGCATTTCGATGGCCAGTAATTTTGAAAGGTGTGAGGTTAGTGCTATGGCCTGTGGGTGGGTGGCTGGGTACTTTCTCTTGCGCTCAAATGCCTGGGGTAACGACATTTGGACGCTGTGCTGGGACAGGGAAGTGGATGTGGTCGCTGATGGTGCTTCAGATGGTACAGGTGCAGGGCGGGAGGTATGCGGGCCTGCGCCTTCGACAGGCGATTGGCCGGCACCGAAAACAGGGGAAGAGGAGGCAGTGGTGTGGCCTGCAGACACAGATGGGCGATCCAGGCGTTCCTCCCACTTACTACGGTGCTTGGATGCCATGTGTCGGATCATGCTGGTGGTGGTGAGGTTTCTAGTGTTCATGCCTCGGCTCATTCTGGTGTGGCACAGGTTGCAAACTACAATTCTTTTGTCGTCCGCACTTTCCTTAAAAAAACGCCATACCGCGGAACACCTACCCCTTGGCAAGGTAGATTTACGCAAGGGGGTGCTCCGTGGAACATTTGCGGGCCGGTTTGGTGCGGTCCGCCTTCTTTCTGTAGCCACACCACTGCCTCTTCCAGCCTGTTGCGGTGCTGCAGATGGCTCACCCTCAGGACTGCTGACATCGCTCGGCTCTACACCTTCCCAGGTGGGGTCAGTCACCTCATCGTCCACCAAGTCCTCCTCCACTTCCTCACTCTGATCATCCTCCTCAAGTCTTGATCCCACCACATACTCAGTCATTGACAACTGTATAACATTCTCCTCAACAAGGTCTTGAGACGGAAATAGTGGTTGATTTAATGGCAACTGTGTCTCATCATCATCATCATCATCCACTACTTCCTTTGACCTTAAATGCCGTTCACATCTGTCATCTTCTTGTGATTGGGTAGCCTCTAGAGGTTGTGAATCAGGGCACAAGATGTCATGTTCCTCTGCAAGCGTGCTTGGAGAGAGGGTCAAATGAAGGATTGGTGATGAGACGAGCTCCTCACTATATCCCAGTGTGGGATCACTTCTTTGACCAGACCGTGTATGGTGGGAGGAAGGATGATCAGAGTGAGGATTATTTTGACCCGACTCTTGGCTACTGAGAGTGGACTTGGTGGAAGACAGGGTGGTGCTTAACCGACTGGAAGCAGTATCAGCTGTCATCCAACCGACCACCTGTTCGCAGTGGTCGGACCTCGAGAGTGATGTCCTGCGACGCCCTGTAAAATTACACATGAAGCTAGGTATGGTGGATGTCTTTCTTTCTTGTGCTCTGGCACCAGGCACAGTTTCTCCGCGTCCTGACCCGCGCCCTGAACTTTCAGGATCACGTCCACTTCCCCGTCCCTTTTTACCCGCCTTCTTCATCTTACACAGAATATGTGACTTTAATATTTGAGTTTGAAAACTTAACAGTATTTCTTATTATTCTGCAACTGTTCAGAGTACACAGAATAGGCTGCTAAACGGCGGTGATACACACTGAATGGAATATGTGACTTTAATATTTGAGTTTGAAAACTTAACAGTATTTCTTACTATTCTGCAACTGTTCAGAGTACACAGAATAGGCTGCTAAACGGCGGTGATACACACTGAATGGAATATGTGACTTTAATATTTGAGTTTGAAAACTTAACAGTATTTCTTATTATTCTGCAACTGTACAGAGTACACAGAATAGGCTGCTAAACGGCGGTGAAACACACTGAATGGAATATGTGACTTTGATATTTGAGTTTGAAAACTTAACAGTATTTCTTACTATTCTGCAACTCTGCAGAGTACACAGAATAGGCTGCTAAACGGCGGTGATACACACTGAATGGAATATGTGACTTTAATATTTGAGTTTGAAAACTTAACAGTATTTCTTACTATTCTGCAACTGTTCAGAGTACACAGAATAGGCTGCTAAACGGCGGTGATACACACTGAATGTAATATGTGACTTTAATATTTGAGTTTGAAAACTTAACAGTATTTCTTATTATTCTGCAACTGTACAGAGTACACAGAATAGGCTGCTAAACGGCGGTGAAACACACTGAATGGAATATGTGACTTTGATATTTGAGTTTGAAAACTTAACAGTATTTCTTACTATTCTGCAACTCTGCAGAGTACACAGAATAGGCTGCTAAACAGCGGTGATACACACTGAATGGAATATGTGACTTTAATATTTGAGTTTGAAAACTTAACAGTATTTCTTATTATTCTGCAACTGTACAGAGTACACAGAATAGGCTGCTAAACGGCGGTGAAACACACTGAATGGAATATGTGACTTTGATATTTGAGTTTGAAAACTTAACAGTATTTCTTATTATTCTGCAACTGTACAGAGTACACAGAATAGGCTGCTAAACGGCGGTGAAACACACTGAATGGAATATGTGACTTTAATATTTGAGTTTGAAAACTTAACAGTATTTCTTACTATTCTGCAACTCTGCAGAGTACACAGAATAGGCTGCTAAACGGCGGTGAAACACACTGAATGGAATATGTGACTTTAATATTTGAGTTTGAAAACTTAACAGTATTTTTTATTATTCTGCAACTGTACAGAGTACACAGAATAGGCTGCTAAACGGCGGTGAAACACACTGAATGGAATATGTGACTTTAATATTTGAGTTTGAAAACTTAACAGTATTTCTTATTATTCTGCAACTGTACAGAGTACACAGAATAGGCTGCTAAACGGCGGTGAAACACACTGAATGGAATATGTGACTTTGATATTTGAGTTTGAAAACTTAACAGTATTTCTTACTATACTGCAACTGTTCAGAGTACACAGAATAGGCTGCTAAACGGCGGTGAAACACACTGAATGGAATATGTGACTTTAATATTTGAGTTTGAAAACTTAACAGTATTTCTTACTATTCTACAACTCTGCAGAGTACACAGAATAGGCTGCTAAACGGCGGTGAAACACACTGAATGGAATATGTGACTTTAATATTTGAGTTTGAAAACTTAACAGTATTTCTTATTATTCTGCAACTGTACAGAGTACACAGAATAGGCTGCTAAACGGCGGTGAAACACACTGAATGGAATATGTGACTTTAATATTTGAGTTTGAAAACTTAACAGTATTTCTTATTATTCTGCAACTGTACAGAGTACGCAGAATAGGCTGCTAAACGGCGGTGAAACACACTGAATGGAATATGTGACTTTAATATTTGAGTTTGAAAACTTAACAGTATTTCTTACTATTCTGCAACTGTTCAGAGTACACAGAATAGGCTGCTAAACGGCGGTGAAACACACTGAATGGAATATGTGACTTTAATATTTGAGTTTGAAAACTTAACAGTATTTCTTATTATTCTGCAACTGTACAGAGTACACAGAATAGGCTGCTAAACGGCGGTGAAACACACTGAATGGAATATGTGACTTTAATATTTGAGTTTGAAAACTTAACAGTATTTCTTATTATTCTGCAACTGTACAGAGTACACAGAATAGGCTGCTAAACGGCGGTGAAACACACTGAATGGAATATGTGACTTTAATATTTGAGTTTGAAAACTTAACAGTATTTCTTACTATTCTGCAACTGTTCAGAGTACACAGAATAGGCTGCTAAACGGCGGTGATACACACTGAATGGAATATGTGACTTTAATATTTGAGTTTGAAAACTTAACAGTATTTCTTACTATTCTGCAACTGTTCAGAGTACACAGAATAGGCTGCTAAACGGCGGTGATACACACTGAATGGAATATGTGACTTTAATATTTGAGTTTGAAAACTTAACAGTATTTCTTCCTATTCTGCAACTCTGCACAGTACACAGAATGTGCTGCTACACTGCGGCGAAGCACACTGAATGGAATATGTGACTTTGATATTTTAGTTTGAAGACTTAACAGTATTTCTTCCTATTCTGCAACTCTGCACAGTACACAGAATGTGCTGCTAAACTGCGGCGACGCACACTGAATGGAATATGTGACTTTGATATTTTAGTTTGAAGACTTAACAGAATGTGCTCTAATCTGCAACTTTGCACACTAAACAGAATGTGCTCTAATCTGCAACTTTGCACACTAAACAGAATGTGCTCTAATCTGCAACTTTGCACACTAAACAGAATGTGCTCTAATCTGCAACTGTGCACACTAAACAGAATGTGCTCTAATCTGCAACTTTTCACACTAAACAGAATATTTTTTTTTTTTTTTTTTTTTTTTTTTTCCCCCCACACAAAATAACCTGCTGCCCCCACACACAGTAGTCCTAAAAAGGACTTTTGGTTCTTTTTTTTCACAATTTTTTTTTTTCCTCCCTACACTGCCTTTCCCTTCCTATCCTCAGCTCTCCCTGGCTCAGACTGAGCCGAACTCGATGGTCAGGTGCTATACAGCACCCGACCACGGGTTCTGGCCAGCCAATCAGTGTAATGCCAGCAGCCAACATGGCTGCTGGCATTACACCGATGTCAGAGCCTCCCTGCACGTTTATTGGCTGCGCAGCAGCCGCAAAACGTGCGGGGAGGAGACCCGAACATGGCGGGCGAGCACATGCGGTACTCGTACGAGTACCGCCATGTGCCGAGCAGAGCGATGCTCGAGCCGATCCGAGTATCGGCCGAGCATGCTCGCTCAACACTAACATCCACCATACCTAGCTTCATGTCTCATTTTACAGGGCGTCGCAGGACATCACTCTCGAGGTCCGACCACTGTGAACAGGTGGTCGGTTGGATGTCAGCTGATACTGCTTCCAGTCGGATAAGCACCACCCTGTCTTCCACCAAGTCCACTCTCAGTAGCCAAGAGTCTGGTCAACATAATCCTCACTCTGATCATCCTTCCTCCCACCATACACGGTCTGGTCAAAGAAGTGATCCCACACTGGGATATAGTGAGGAGCTCGTCTCATCACCAATCCTTCATTTGACCCTCTCTCCAAGCACGCTTGCAGAGGAACATGACATCTTGTGCCCTGATTCACAACCTCTAGAGGGTACCCAATCACAAGAAGATGACAGATGTGAACGGCATTTAAGGTCAAAGGAAGTAGTGGATGATGATGATGATGATGAGACACAGTTGCCATTAAATCAACCACTATTACTGTCTCAAGACCTTGTTGAGGAGAATGTTATACAGTTGTCAATGACTGAGTATGTGGTGGGATCAAGACATGAGGAGGATGATCAGAGTGAGGAAGTGGAGGAGGACTTGGTGGACGATGAGGTGACTGACCCCACCTGGGAAGGTGTAGAGCCGAGCGATGACAGCAGTCCTGAGGGTGAGCCATCTGCAGCACCGCAACAGGCTGGAAGAGGCAGTGGTGTGGCTACAGAAAGAAGGCGGACCGCACCAAACCGGCCCGCAAATGTTCCACGGAGCACCCCCTTGCGTAAATCTCCCTTGCCAAGGGGTAGGTGTTCCGCGGTATGGCGTTTTTTTAAGGAAAGTGCGGACGACAAAAGAATTGTAGTTTGCAACCTGTGCCACACCAGAATGAGCCGAGGCATGAACACTAGAAACCTCACCACCACCAGCATGATCCGACACATGGCATCCAAGCACCGTAATAAGTGGGAGGAACGCCTGGATCGCCCATCTGTGTCTGCAGGCCACACCACTGCCTCCTCTTCCCCTGTTTTCGGTGCCGGCCAATCGCCTGTCGAAGGCGCAGGCCCGCATACCTCCCGCCCTGCACCTGTACCATCTGAAGCACCATCAGCGACCACATCCACTTCCCTGTCCCAGCGCAGCGTCCAAATGTCGTTACCCCAGGCATTTGAGCGCAAGAGAAAGTACCCAGCCACCCACCCACAGGCCATAGCACTAACCTCACACCTTTCAAAATTACTGGCCATCGAAATGCTGCCATTTAGGCTTGTGGACACTGAGTCCTTCCGCAGCCTGATGGCAGCAGCTGTCCCTCGGTACGCGGTCCCCAGCCGCCACTACTTTTCCCGGTGTGCCATCCCCGCATTACACCACCATGTGTCCCGTAACATCACCCGTGCCCTGACCAACGCAGTTACTGGGAAGGTCCACTTAACGACTGACACATGGACAAGTGCTTGTGGCCAGGGACGCTACATTTCCCTGACGGCACACTGGGTGAATGTCGTGGAGGCTGGGAGCGACTCGGACCCTGGGATGGCACGGGTGCTACCCACGCCGAGGATTGCGGGCCCTACCTCCATCAGGGTTTCCGCCAGCTCCTACGTTATTGGCTCCTCCTCCTCCGTTTCCACCTCCGAATTCTCTACACGCAGCGCCACTCCCCCATCAGCCAGTAGCTGGAAGCAGTGTAGCACTGCAGTGGGGAAGCGTCAACAGGCCGTGCTGAAGCTGATCTGCCTTGGGGACAAACAGCACACTGCCTCAGAGCTGTTGCAGGGGATTAGTCATCAGACCGAGCAGTGGCTCTCGCCACTCAACCTGCAACCAGGCATGGTTGTGTGTGA
Source organism: Rhinophrynus dorsalis (assembly GCA_037306005.1). Classification (NCBI taxonomy): domain Eukaryota; kingdom Metazoa; phylum Chordata; class Amphibia; order Anura; family Rhinophrynidae; genus Rhinophrynus; species Rhinophrynus dorsalis. Next base: position 201,809,612 of record CM074721.1, read on the forward strand.
TAATGGGCGTAACTTGGTGGCGGCTTTGGAGCTCGGCAAGCTCACACACGTACCATGCCTAGCGCATGTATTTAATTTAGTGGTTCAGCGATTTCTAAAAACCTACCCCAATGTGCATGATCTCTTGACCAAGGTGCGCCGCGTGTGTGCACATTTCCGTAAGTCATCTACAGCTTCGGCCGGCCTGTTGAAGCTGCAGCAGCGCTTACAATTGCCAGCTCACCGGCTGCTGTGTGACGTGAGCACGCGCTGGAACTCCACCTTCCACATGTTGGCCCGGCTTTGTGAGCAGCAGAGGGCAGTAGTGGAGTACCAGCTGTTACACGGTCGTCGCCTCTCCGTTCAACTTCCTGTAATCAGAAGTGAGGAGTGGGAATGGATGTCAGACCTCTGCGAGGTTTTACGCAATTTTGAGGAATCGACACAGATGGTGAGCGGCGATAACGCTATTATCAGTGTAACCATCCCACTTCTGTGTCCACTGAAACGCTCGCTGCTCACAATTAAAACCGACGCTTTGCATGTGGAAGAGGTGGAAATGGGGGAGGAAGAGCTTACACAAGGTGATAGCCAGAGCACCCTCACTTCGTCTTCTCAGCGACAATTGGAGGAGGCGGAGGAGGAGGAGGAGGAGGAGGAGGAAGACACGGTTGCCTCCGCTACAGAGGGTAGCCATGGAACTTTAGTTCCATCTCTTCAGCGTGGGTGGGCAGAAGAGGAGGAAGAGGATGAGGATATTGAGAGTCATCCTCCTGGTGAGGACAGCGAAATCTTGACTGTTGGTACTCTGGCACACATGGCTGACTTTATGTTAGGCTGCCTTTCCCGTGACCCACGCGTTGTACACATTTTAGACAACACGGATTACTGGGTGTTCACCCTTCTGGACCCCCGCTACAAAGAGAATTTCTCATCTCTCATTCCTCCGGTGGAGAGGACAAGCAAAATGGTGCAATACCAGAAGGTTGTTGTTGAAAAATTGCTCCAAAATTTTCCATCTGACAACGCTGGCGGCAGAGTACGTGCTACCTTGGCCAACCGAGAAGGGGAGAAAAGGGGAGCACACAGCAGTTCCGACAAAGGCAGGGCAACACTCTCCAAGGCGTGGGACACCTTCATGACACCCCGCCAGCACCCTCACCCTGATGCGCAGCCTAGTGTCACAAGGAGGGAAAAGTTTTGGAAGATGGTGAAGGAGTACGTAGCAGACCGTGTCAGCGTCCTCAATGATCCCTCTGTGCCTTACAACTACTGGGTGTCCAAGCTGGACACGTGGTATGAACTGGCACTCTACGCCTTGGAGGTGCTGGCCTGCCCTGCCGCCAGCGTTCTGTCTAAGCGGGTATTTAGTGCTGCTGGTGGCATCATAACAGATAAGCGTATCCGCCTTTCCACCGAAAATGCTGATTTGGTTGACACTTATAAAAATGAACAAGGCCTGGATTTCCCCTGACTTCTCCACTCCACTGGAGGAAAGCCCCGGGGGAACATAAACTCACTTTATATATGTTATTTACAATCATGGGAATACTCTGTATTCCCATTCACCCCTTCCACCCAAAAAACGGGTATATGGTTGACTCTTAATCTTCTCATCCTCCTCCTCCTCTTCCATATGCCCTGTGCTATAATTTTTATATAGGGCCAGCTCACCAGCGGGCCCTGTGATATAATTTTTATATAGGGCCAGCTCACCAGCGGGCCCTGTTTGACAATTTTTATATAGGTCAGCTCACCAGCGGGCCTTCTCATATAATGTTTTATTGGGTCAGCTCTCTAGCGGGCCCTCTCATATAATGTTTTATAGCGTCAGCTCACTAGCGGGCCTTCGCATATAATGTTTAGGATGGTCAGCTCTGCAGCAGACCCTCACCCATAATGTTTTAGATGGTCAGCTCAGCGCATGTTTCCCTCTTAATCATGGCCTCAGTTCAATAAAATCAAGAAAATTTTTGGGAGAATTTGCCTCTGCGCACGTTTCCCTCTTAATCATGGCCTCACTTCAGAAAATCAAGGACATTTTTGGGAGAATTTGCCTCTGCGCACGTTTCCCTCTTAATCATGGCCTCACTTCAGAAAATCAAGGAAATTTTTGGGAGAATTTGCCTCTGCGCACGTTTCCCTCTTAATCATGGCCTCACTTCAGAAAATCAAGGAAATTTTTGGGATAATTTGCCTCTGCGCACGTTTCCCTCTTAATCATGGCCTCACTTCAGAAAATCAAGGAAATTTTTGGGAGAATTTGCAGATGATATACAAGTAAATATACAGCAAATATTGTTTGGTAACAATTTTTCGCCTAAAGTCGTTTTTATTTTCCTTTTTGTGTGTTTTATGGTCAGTCTGTAAAAATGGCGTACTACGGGCGAAAGATCGTTCCCAGCAGCGATGTTGGAGTCCAAGATGCATCCAGACATCCTCCCAATGCTGTCCCTGAACCATTTCTGTGGTGTTTCCATCCTTTTCTTCCCTTTTCCTATGGACCAGGCACCCTCCCCTCATCAGAGCAGGGGGTGCCTGGTGTAATGCTCGAGTCCTCCCATTGACTTCAATGGGGCTCGGGTGCTCGGCCGAGCACTCGAGCCTCCGGGGGCGCTCGGTCAGAGCACCCGAACACCCGAGCATTGGGGTGCTCGCTCATCACTAATCATTATCAGTATCTTACCGTCAACTTATTCTGCAGAGCTGTACATAGGGAATAAGCAAACAGATACATTAACCCCTTAAGGACCTGGAAAATCTGGGGTGGATTGCACATAAGGACTGGAGCAAGTGTGACCTTTTTGTCTATGTCTTTTTTTCAACAGTGTTTTCCCTCTAAGGGCTAGATTTAAAGGCTCATGTTAAACCATCCGCTAAGTGAAAAAGGCACATCGCTTGCAAATAATAAATGAGTTACGGCAGATTCAATAGGTACTCTACAAGAATAGCTATCGAGCATAGGCACAGCCAAAACACGTAACACAAAACCCGTTATCGTTCATGTTAATGCACAACGTGCGGCCAAATCACCCGATAACATAGCTCAAAACATCTTGTAACATAACGGCTGCCGTTGGCTAGCAACCCTGATTGATGCAACAACAAATTCAAAATCAAAGCCAATCCCAAAGCCCCAAAGTATCCAAAAACTTAAAATACACCTACATATACCCAAAAATAACCATCACACACTGTCTGTTATTGAGTTCTTAAGAGCTAGATATCAGGACCCAGGAGCGGAGGATAGTGATCAGAGAGAGGGCATACATTGAAGGTAGAAGGAGTTTTGGAGTTTGGAAAGAGGAGAGCATTGCACATAATTCGACATATATCACACCTTTGCACATATTACATACACCCATACAAACACAAACACATACACATACATACACATAGTCCTTTTTTTTAACACCTTACACAGTTTAAATTGTATTTTTACAGTGTGAACCTGTGAGTGAAAGTGTGTGACATAGAGTGAGTGGATCGAGTGTGTCTGTGAGGGCCTGTGGGAGTGCCTGGGTGTGAGTGGGTGAGTGATGGCCAGGAGAGGAGGACAGGAGAGAGGGATGGGGAGAGTAGTGGATGAGGAGGAAGGTCAGGAAGGTATCCCTGAGCAGAGCAGGGCTGGGAGAGGGAGATCCGCAGGGCAGAGGGGGACCCGGCCCACAAGAGCAGGCACATGGAGGACAGGGACAGAACTTGCAGTGGGACGAGGGGTAGTTGCTGGGGAGCACCCCACACAGTCAGGGTCAGAACAGGCAGGACACTCCGGCTCATAATCTTCCCATGCCGGAGCTGATGAGGGCAGGATCGGGGATCCAAAATACATCGAGGAGGAGAACACGGCTCTCGTGGAGGCTGTCCTGGAAAGAAAGAGTGTCCTCCACCCAACGGCAAAGGTCCCTGGCCTTTCAGCGAGGAGGAAGGCAGCCTGGAATCAGATATAGAGCCCGGTGAACGCGGCGGGTACATGCAGGTGGGACGTGGAGTCTGTGAAGAACAGATGGGGCGACTACCGGAGGGTGGTCAAGAACAAGATGTCTGACATGGCCAAGCAAGCCCGAGGAACCGGAGGTGGCCCACCTGTCCCCATCACCTTCTGCGGGTAGGAGGAGATGGTGTGGCAGAATATGTCCCCAACCCTGATCGAGGGGGTCGTTGGAGGAGCTGACACTGGGGATGAGAGGAGCCTCCACACTACCGGTAAGTGCAACACTACATAACCACACACTACATCAACCAACACCATCTGCACACACAGTCACACCTCAACATATGCCCATCATTCATCCTTACAACTGCACCAACACAGCACCCTGAGGGTTAAAAACAGGACACAACACCAGGACAAATGTCAAGGTCCAACTTGGGACAAACCAGTCAAAGTCCTAGTTCAACCCTCCTGTCACTGAGCTCATCACACACAATACACAAACCATGCTGTTCAAAATGTCATTGGTTACATATCATCACTGTTCACACACAATGTCACCCATGTACCCACAGGGAAGTCAGCACCTAACCACTTGAGTGCTAGAAGGATCATCAATGCATCAATCAACAATGCTTTGGCAACCCCTCTGGGACTCAAAGGGTTAAGCAGACAACAAACAAGTCAATAGGCCAACGATCACATGCTACACAGGGGACATTCACTAGGCGTTGACAAAGAGATGGTGGAGAGAAATTAACCCTCACACACCCTCACTTCACCAATACCAGTGTTAGTCTATGGACTCCAGCGGGAGCCCATGGAGGAGGCTACGTGACCCCCCAGTGAGGAGTACACAGAGGAAGGGACCAGCCGGTGGTCACCATACCCACCATCCCCATCTCCTCCAACACATGTACTAAGTTATGTTGTTGTTTAACAAAGGTTGTAACACACTTCACCAGTGATAACACTTGTCCACTTGGTCTTGTTGTTTTTTTGATGTAGCCCATATACTGAGATATGTCAACCTACAGCAATCTCAGGACATTGATTATACTGAGCAACACACAAACTGCGAACGTGACATCACTGTGGAAGTAAGTATGTCCCCTGTATCACCTGCTATCACCACAAAACCCATTAGTGTATCACTGTCATCATCCCATTGCATGAATACATCACAGTGTTCACTCATGGTCAAAGAACCGGTGGACTCCTGTGATGTGGGTCATGCCTTCCTATGTATGAGGTATACTCTAGCCCTGAGTATGGTTCATAATTGAGAGATGTCAAATCCAACATTTATTCATACAGACAGACACATATTGAATAGTGATGGTACTCCTTTATTGTGTCTCAAACTACAGTAACACATGCATGTGTTTTCGGGGTATATAGCCTATATGCATGAAACACTTGTATGAGCACACAAATGGTACATCTGAACTAAATAGGGATACTTTAGTAACACTAGGGAACTGCTCATGTGTTGTCCACATGGTTTGTTTACTCTGTGATGAGCAGTCTTACTGTATATGTCTGATACCTGAGTGGTAGTACACACATGAATTTGTGTCTATATGTGAATGTTCCAGTAGAGGTTGCTGTGAACATCAGGTCAAACATTTAATCTCCAACACAATCACTGGAAACACCAAGGGGTGAGCTTCATGGAAGTGTTGTCCAGACTTCAGGCCAGTCACATGGAAACTCCACTGTTCAAGGATGGATCATGCTATGGATGCCTGTGGGACAAGAGGACAGGATTTGGAACATCACCCTCGAAGTGTTCGTCATGCAACAGCTACAACATCATGATCCTCTTCATCTTTCCCGTTACATGGGGCTACACGAACCATTGCTGTGGACTGTGTTGTGTACTAGTCTGTGAACCATCATGGGGGATAACTAAGGGGATGTTAACCATCTTTAGGGATATATGCCCCCAGACATGGTTACACACATCAACAGATATGTCCTGATAGCTTCCTGACAACAATATATTTGGGCTGCCACTGTCAGAGACAGTCAAAATATGTTTGGATCATGGAGCTATCAGGACATATTTGTTGATGTGTGTATTTCTGTCTGGGGCGCATATCACTGCACACACACACAGGTCAGCATGGTGTCCCTGGAGATGTGATCCACATATAATGAGCTCTATGTTGTGTAACACACTACCACTGTAGATCCATCCCTCTGCTGCTCTTTTCACCTCTAGCAAACTACAGGTCACATGTTCTCTCAAATGTCCCCTTAACCTCTGATGTGATAGAGTGTTATCCGATGCATTGCCTTGGATGAGACTCTCTCACTACAGGGGTACCAAGGTTGCTATAGGTGTGATCCTAGCAAAACACTTTAGTTGGTGCCTGGGGAGCCGTGGAATATGCTGAACGAGGTTAAAGTGTTGTACCTTGGTTTCCAGGGGGACATGCATGATATCCTTGAGGTAGCAGTATCAACATTGACGACAGGGTGTCAGATGTCATCGGAATCTCTAGGCCCAATCTGACTGGTCCATGGAATGGTTGATGGTGGTGGTCCATACTGCAGCCAGTGTCAGGGCTGTGTCACTGATCCTGTGGGGTGAAACAGAATATGTGTGTTGTGGTGGGTGTGCTTGCATGGATTGTATGCATACATGATAATACTCACAGCTGAAGTGATCCCTGATCAATCCGTGTCTTGCCTGCATCCCTGTTAGGGTTTCCTCACCCTGGACAATGTCCAGTGGGTCATCAGGTCTGGGTGGGGGCTGTACATCATCGATGAGTCTGGTGGCCACCGCAATATTATGGAGGATGGCACATGCCATGACAATGTCACAGACCTTGCCTGGTGCATACTGCAATGCTACCCCGAGTGGTCCAGACATCGGAATTGGGACTTGAGGAGGCCGAAGGTACACTCAATGGCATTGCAAGTTCTGGCATGAGCCTGGTTATATCTTTCCTGGGTATCGGTTTGGGGACTGGCGAGCGGGGTGAGGAGCCATGGTTTGCAGCCATAGCCAGCATCACCTGTGGGAAGTGAGTGACGTGGTGAGACAAGGAGCACATGTTGTGTGAATGCTGTTTCATGAGGTGAACATACTTGCACGTGTGTATGTGGTGTGATTTGGTATTTTTAACTCACCCAGTAGCCATCTGCCTGTATAGGTCCCATTTTTGAAATCTCTGTGCACAGATGAGTTTCTGAGTATATGGGAGTCGTGACAGCTTCCGGGATATTTTGCACAGACATTCATGATGGCCAGGTTGCTGTCACACACCATCTGCACATTCATGGAGTGGAAGTTTTTTCAGTTGATGAACACATGTGTCCAACGTGCTGGTGCTTTGATGCTGACATGGGTGCAATCTATAGCACCCCTGACCCTGGACATCCCTCCTCTTTTGTAGAAGCCCTGCTTGAGCTGTGTCCACTCCATGTCGGTGGTGGAGAAGTGTATGTACCTACTAGCCTTGCCTTTGAGGGCTGGCAAGACCTGGGCCAGCACCCTGGAGAATGTGGCCTGGGACATGCCAGATGCGTAACCCTCTGTCGACTGGAAGGCACAACTTGCCATGAAGTGTATGGCACACAGGAGTTTTTGCAGGCCAGTTAGGGCATGGTTGTGGGTGCATATGGGATCCACCTGATCCTTGATGACCTTGTACAGGGAAATGATTCTGTGTGGCCTCAACCTGTAGCAATCAATGGCCTCGTCATCAGTCATTCCAAAGAGAGTGACCCTTGGGCGGTATACCCTGGGCCTTGTTGGTCGTCTATGCATCCTGGGTTGCTCCAGGGGTCCCTGTGGCAGCTGGGGAGAATCCTGTTGCTGCAGCTGTGCATCTGCAGGCAGGTGTCCTCTGGGTGGGGATGGGCTCCTGTGTGGCTCATGAGCCAGAACCTCCTCACTTGCAACAGGTGAGAGCTGTTGATCAGGTGTGCCTGGGGGTTGCTGGTGTTCCCTAGCTCTCTCCCTTGCACTCCTTCTCCGCAGTCTTCGCAACAATATGTAACCCAACATACTGATTGCGTGCTCTCTCTATCTCTCTCTCTATCTCTCTCTCCTGAGTGGAAAACAAGCCACAAGTGGGTGTGGTGTGCTGTCCATTTAAGTAGGTGGTGGGGCATTGTGTAGGTGTGGTGATGAGATGAGTGCTGCTGAATGGGAAGGTGTTTGTTGTCCAGGTAAGTGTTTGCAGGTGTGTCTATGTTTACAAGTGTGCTGTGTTGTGGTTGCTGTGTCACTGTCAGTTGCGGGTGTGGCGCTGTGGGGTGCAGGTTGTTTCTGGATCGCCTGGTGATGTTGCACAGGTGAGCTTGTTTTTTGTTGGCAGCTGTCCGTGTTGTGTGCTAACCCCCATTGTTCTGTGGCGTGTTGTGTTGGTGTTTTTTTGTTTGGCCATGTCATTGTGGTGTTGCTTGGTTGTTGTGTTGTGTGTGCCAGTAATCTGTGGTGTGTGGGCATGTTTTTTGTGTTATTTTGGCATTGCATGGGTTAATTTTCCCATCTGTATTCTTGTGCGGGTAGCAGTTCGTCTGTTTTACCATGTAGCGGGTTTTTTTTGTCCGTTAGGTGTCTTACGCCTAACAAAACTGGGTTTTAACTCTTGGCCATTACATGTATCTTTTTCTCTGCCGTTAGCAGTCCCGCACTCCTTTGAATTGCTCTGGGGAATTTTGTTCTATGGGTCCCAATGCGTGTAAATGTATCGGCCATTGTGAATTATGCTCTGCCGTTAGCTGAATATAACACGGACCTTTGAATGGCTTACTGCACTTTAACGCACCCGTTAGCCTTTTTTTTGCTAACGGCTGCCTTTAAATCGAGCCCTAGGTATTTTATTCCAGCCAATCAAATTATATACAGTTTTTTTACATACAAGTAGGGTTTTCTTTTGATACCACACGTTTATGGATAACCCACTATTTATTTTATTAAAATTACAGAAAACTGAAAAAAAAAATAAAAAAACACCATTTTCATTTTTTATCTTGGGGTCATTTGGAAGCAATGGGTTACATTATTATGGAGACTTCATGAAAGGTATGACCCGTCATTCATACCTACAAAATGGGCAGTTTTAAGTGGGCACTGTCCCCCCAGGGAGAAAATCCCTATGTCCCTCTTTCCCACCCTATTTTGCCACTTTTTTATTGATGAGATTTGGTGGTGTGTATAAGTGTTCTGCATGGCTCCACAACAATCACACTCCCATTATTTTTGGTGAAAACTTAGCAGATATGTTTTATAAATAATATGTTTGAATAAAATGTGTGATTTGTTTTAAGTTTATTAAAAAAAATTGCCTTAGCAGGTTAGAAATGGACCTAAATCCAGCCATCCCCCAGCACAAGCACTGAAGGGGTTAATAACCCAACTATGGCATGATTTTTGTTTACTATGTGTCTGCTCTCTGCTTCTCTCTCCCTTACTTTAATATTAAGGAAGAGAGAAGCACAGAGCAGACACAAAGGCAATGTATCAAGCACACTGCGTTTTTTTAATCAAAATGCCAGTACATGTGATCACTCCTGGAGCGATCTCGTGTACCGGCAGAAGGGACAAAGACTGAAACAGAGTGATCCAGTCCAGGTCATGCCGCTCAGCAGAATGATATCAGCGTGCATGGAGGCGCGCTGCTATCATTTAACCCATGATGTGCCAGGACCGTCATGGGTCCTTAAGGGAAGTTTACCCATGACGGTCCTAGTATGTCATGGGCCGTTAACTGGTTAAACAGTATAAATTAAATATAGAATACAAAAGGATCAGTGGACCCTGCTCATAAGAACTTACATTCTAGAGGAAGGTAGGTAGGACACAGAAGGAGTAAGTGCTATGGGATGTAAGTACCGCCTGCAATATGAACTGTCAGTCACTGGGTAGGAAAAGGAAGTGTTTTTAAGTGCAGAGGTCCAGTCAAGTGGTGGGAGAACAAGACTATGTGAACAATGAGGTTGTGATGGGATTTGGGTAGGAACATGATTTTAGTGGGGAAAGGGAGTGAGTATATGGTAGGTAGTTGCTAGGCTTCCCTGAAGAGGTGAGTTTTTTTCAGGGCGCGTCTGAATATCTGAAGGTTGAGGAAGAGTCATAGTAATTCAACAGCTCTTACTTCCAAATAGCGTTTGAAACCACATACAAAAAGTAGTGATGAGCGAGCACCCCAATGCTCGGATGTTCGGGTGCTCTGACCGAGCACCCCCTGAGGCTCGAGTGCTCGGCCGAGCACCCGAGCCCCATTGAAGTCAATGGGAGGACTCGAGCATTACACCAGGCACCCCCTGCTCTGATGAGGGGAGGGTGCCTGGTCCATAGGAAAAGGGCAGAAAAAGATGGAAACACTACAGAAATGGTTCAGGGACAGCATAGGGAGGATGTCTGGATGCACCTTGGACTCCAACATCGCTGCTGGGAACGATCTTTCGCCCGTAGTACGCCATTTTTACAGACTGACCGTAAAACACACAAAAAGGAAAATAAAAACGACTTTAGGCGAAAAATTGTTACCAAACAGTATTTGCTGTATATTTACTTGTATATCATCTGCAAATTCTCCCAAAAATTTCATCGATTTTCTGAAGTGAGGCCATGATTAAGAGGGAAACGTGCGCAGAGGCAAATTATCCCAAAAATTTCCTTGATTTTCAGAACTGAGGCCATGATTAAGAGGGAAACGTGCGCAGAGGCAAATTCTCCCAAAAATTTCCTTGATTTTCAGAACTGAGGCCATGATTAAGAGGGAAACGTGCGCTGAGCTGACCATCTAAAACATTATGGGTGAGGGTCTGCTGCAGAGCTGACCATCCTAAACATTATATGCGAAGGCCCGCTAGTGAGCTGACGCTATAAAACATTATATGAGAGGGCCCGCTAGAGAGCTGACCCAATAAAACATTATATGAGAAGGCCCGCTGGTGAGCTGACCTATATAAAAATTGGCAAACAGGGCCCGCTGGTGAGCTGGCCCTATATAAAAATTATATCACAGGGCCCGCTGGTGAGCTGGCCCTATATAAAAATTATATCCCAGGGCACGCTGGTGAGCTGGCCCTATATAAAAATTATATCCCAGGGCATATGGAAGAGGAGGAGGAGGATGAGAACATTAAGAGTCAACCATATACCCGTTTTTGGGGTGGAAGGGGTGAATGGGAATACAGAGTATTCCCATCATTGTAAATAACATATATAAAGTGAGTTTATGTTCCCCCGGGGCTTTCCTCCAGTGGAGTGGAGAAGTCAGGGGAAATCCAGGCCTTGTTCATTTTTATAAGTGTCAACCTATCAGCATTGTCGGTGGAAAGGCGGATACGCTTATCTGTTATGATGCCACCAGCAGCACTAAATACCCGCTCAGACAGAACGCTGGCGGCAGGGCAGGCCAGCACCTCCAAGGCGTAGAGTGCCAGTTCATACCACGTGTCCAGCTTGGACACCCAGTAGTTGTAAGGCACAGAGGGATCATTGAGGACGCTGACACGGTCTGCTACGTACTCCTTCACCATCTTCCAAAACTTTTCCCTCCTTGTGACACTAGGCTGCGCATCAGGGTGAGGGTGCTGGCGGGGTGTCATGAAGGTGTCCCACGCCTTGGAGAGTGTTGCCCTGCCTTTGTCGGAACTGCTGTGTGCTCCCCTTTTCTCCCCTTCTCGGTTGGCCAAGGTAGCACGTACTCTGCCGCCAGCGTTGTCAGATGGAAAATTTTGGAGCAATTTTTCAACAAGAACCTTCTGGTATTGCACCATTTTGCTTGTCCTCTCCACCGGAGGAATGAGAGATGAGAAATTCTCTTTGTAGCGGGGGTCCAGAAGGGTGAACACCCAGTAATCCGTGTTGTCTAAAATGCGTACAACGCGTGGGTCACGGGAAAGGCAGCCTAACATAAAGTCAGCCATGTGTGCCAGAGTACCAACAGTCAAGATTTCGCTGTCCTCACCAGGAGGCTGACTCTCAATATCCTCATCCTCTTCCTCCTCTTCTGCCCACCCACGCTGAAGAGATGGAACTAAAGTTCCATGGCTACCCTCTGTAGCGGAGGCAACCGTGTCTTCCTCCTCCTCCTCCTCCTCCTCCTCCTCCTCCGCCTCCTCCAATTGTCGCTGAGAAGACGAAGTGAGGGTGCTCTGGCTATCACCTTGTGTAAGCTCTTCCTCCCCCATTTCCACCTCTTCCACATGCAAAGCGTCGGTTTTAATTGTGAGCAGCGAGCGTTTCAGTAGACACAGAAGTGGGATGGTTACACTGATAATAGCGTTATCGCCGCTCACCATCTGTGTCGATTCCTCAAAATTGCGTAAAACCTCGCAGAGGTCTGACATCCATTCCCACTCCTCACTTCTGATTACAGGAAGTTGAACGGAGAGGCGACGACCGTGTAACAGCTGGTACTCCACTACTGCCCTCTGCTGCTCACAAAGCCGGGCCAACATGTGGAAGGTGGAGTTCCAGCGCGTGCTCACGTCACACAGCAGCCGGTGAGCTGGCAATTGTAAGCGCTGCTGCAGCTTCAACAGGCCGGCCGAAGCTGTAGATGACTTACGGAAATGTGCACACACGCGGCGCACCTTGGTCAAGAGATCATGCACATTGGGGTAGGTTTTTAGAAATCGCTGCACCACTAAATTAAATACATGCGCTAGGCATGGTACGTGTGTGAGCTTGCCGAGCTCCAAAGCCGCCACCAAGTTACGCCCATTATCACACACAACCATGCCTGCTTGCAGGTTGAGTGGCGAGAGCCACTGCTCGGTCTGGTGACTAATCCCCTGCAACAGCTCTGAGGCCGTGTGCTGTTTGTCCCCAAGGCAGATCAGCTTCAGCACGGCCTGTTGACGCTTCCCCACTGCAGTGCTACACTGCTTCCAGCTACTGGCTGATGGGGGAGTGGCGGTGTGTGTAGAGAATTCGGAGGTGGAAACGGAGGAGGAGGAGCCAATAACGTAGGTGCTGGTGGAAACCCTGATGGAGGTAGGGCCCGCAATCCTCGGCGTGGGTAGCACCCGTGCCATCCCAGGGTCCGAGTCGCTCCCAGCCTCCACGACATTCACCCAGTGTGCCGTCAGGGAAATGTAGCGTCCCTGGCCACAAGCACTTGTCCATGTGTCAGTCGTTAAGTGGACCTTCCCAGTAACTGCGTTGGTCAGGGCACGGGTGATGTTACGGGACACATGGTGGTGTAATGCGGGGATGGCACACCGGGAAAAGTAGTGGCGGCTGGGGACCGCGTACCGAGGGACAGCTGCTGCCATCAGGCTGCGGAAGGACTCAGTGTCCACAAGCCTAAATGGCAGCATTTCGATGGCCAGTAATTTTGAAAGGTGTGAGGTTAGTGCTATGGCCTGTGGGTGGGTGGCTGGGTATTTTCTCTTGCGCTCAAATGCCTGGGGTAACGACATTTGGACGCTGTGCTGGGACAGGGAAGTGGATGTGGTCGCTGATGGTGCTTCAGATGCTACAGGTGCAGGGCGGGAGGTATGCGGGCCTGCGCCTTCGACAGGCGATTGGCCGGCACCGAAAACAGGGGAAGAGGAGGCAGTGGTGTGGCCTGCAGACACAGATGGGCGATCCAGGCGTTCCTCCCACTTACTACGGTGCTTGGATGCCATGTGTCGGATCATGCTGGTGGTGGTGAGGTTTCTAGTGTTCATGCCTCGGCTCATTCTGGTGTGGCACAGGTTGCAAACTACAAATCTTTTGTCGTCCGCACTTTCCTTAAAAAAACGCCATACCGCGGAACACCTACCCCTTGGCAAGGTAGATTTACGCAAGGGGGTGCTCCGTGGAACATTTGCGGGCCGGTTTGGTGCGGTCCGCCTTCTTTCTGTAGCCACACCACTGCCTCTTCCAGCCTGTTGCGGTGCTGCAGATGGCTCACCCTCAGGACTGCTGTCATCGCTCGGCTCTACACCTTCCCAGGTGGGGTCAGTCACCTCATCGTCCACCAAGTCCTCCTCCACTTCCTCACTCTGATCATCCTCCTCAAGTCTTGATCCCACCACATACTCGGTCATTGACAACTGTATAACATTCTCCTCAACAAGGTCTTGAGAAGGAAATAGTGGTTGATTTAATGGCAACTGTGTCTCATCATCATCATCATCATCCACTACTTCCTTTGACCTTAAATGCCGTTCACATCTGTCATCTTCTTGTGATTGGGTAGCCTCTAGAGGTTGTGAATCAGGGCACAAGATGTCATGTTCCTCTGCAAGCGTGCTTGGAGAGAGGGTCAAATGAAGGATTGGTGATGAGACGAGCTCATCACTATATCCCAGTGTGGGATCACTTCTTTGACCAGACCGTGTATGGTGGGAGGAAGGATGATCAGAGTGAGGATTATGTTGACCAGACTCTTGGCTACTGAGAGTGGACTTGGTGGAAGACAGGGTGGTGCTTAACCGACTGGAAGCAGTATCAGCTGTCATCCAACCGACCACCTGTTCGCACTGGTCGGACCTCGAGAGTGATGTCCTGCGACGCCCTGTGAAATCAGACATGAAGCTAGGTATGGTGGATGTCTTTCTTTCTTGTGCTCTGGCACCAGGCACAGTTTCTCCACGTCCTGACCCGCGCCCTGAACTTTCAGGATCACGTCCACTTCCCCGTCCCTTTTTACCCGCCTTCTTCATCTTACACGATATATATGACTTTAATATATATGAGTTTGAAAACTTAACAGTATTTCTTACTATTCTGCAACTCTGCAGAGTACACAGAATAGGCTGCTAAACTGCGGTGACACACACTGAATGGAATAAGTGACTTTAATATTTGAGTTTGAAAAATAAACAGTATTTCTTACTATTCTGCAACTCTGCAGAGTACACAGAATAGGCTGCTAAACTGCGGTGACACACACTGAATGGAATAAGTGACTTTAATATTTGAGTTTGAAAAATTAACAGTATTTCTTACTATTCTGCAACTCTGCAGAGTACACAGAATAGGCTGCTAAACGGCGGTGAAACACACTGAATGGAATATGTGACTTTAATATTTGAGTTTGAAAACTTAACAGTATTTCTTATAATTCTGGAACTGTACAGAGTACACAGAATAGGCTGTTAAACGGCGGTGAAAGACACTGAATGGAATATGTGACTTTAATATTTGAGTTTGAAAACTTAACAGTATTTCTTACTATTCTGCAACTCTGCAGAGTACACAGAATAGGCTGTTAAACGGCGTTGAAACACACTGAATGGAATATGTGACTTTAATATTTGAGTTTGAAAACTTAACAGTATTTCTTATAATTCTGGAACTGTACAGAGTACACAGAATAGGCTGTTAAACGGCGGTGAAAGACACTGAATGGAATATGTGACTTTAATATTTGAGTTTGAAAACTTAACAGTATTTCTTACTATTCTGCAACTCTGCAGAGTACACAGAATAGGCTGCTAAACGGCGGTGAAACACACTGAATGGAATATGTGACTTTAATATTTGAGTTTGAAAACTTAACAGTATTTCTTATAATTCTGGAACTGTACAGAGTACACAGAATAGGCTGTTAAACGGCGGTGAAAGACACTGAATGGAATATGTGACTTTAATATTTGAGTTTGAAAACTTAACAGTATTTCTTACTATTCTGCAACTCTGCAGAGTACACAGAATAGGCTGTTAAACGGCGTTGAAACACACTGAATGGAATATGTGACTTTAATATTTGAGTTTGAAAACTTAACAGTATTTCTTATAATTCTGGAACTGTACAGAGTACACAGAATAGGCTGTTAAACGGCGGTGAAAGACACTGAATGGAATATGTGACTTTAATATTTGAGTTTGAAAACTTAACAGTATTTCTTACTATTCTGCAACTCTGCAGAGTACACAGAATAGGCTGTTAAACGGCGTTGAAACACACTGAATGGAATATGTGACTTTAATATTTGAGTTTGAAAACTTAACAGTATTTCTTATAATTCTGGAACTGTACAGAGTACACAGAATAGGCTGTTAAACGGCGGTGAAAGACACTGAATGGAATATGTGACTTTAATATTTGAGTTTGAAAAATTAACAGTATTTCTTACTATTCTGCAACTCTGCAGAGTACACAGAATAGGCTGTTAAACGGCGTTGAAACACACTGAATGGAATATGTGACTTTAATATTTGAGTTTGAAAACTTAACAGTATTTCTTACTATTCTGCAACTCTGCAGAGTACACAGAATAGGCTGTTAAACGGCGTTGAAACACACTGAATGGAATATGTGACTTTAATATTTGAGTTTGAAAACTTAACAGTATTTCTTATAATTCTGGAACTGTACAGAGTACACAGAATAGGCTGTTAAACGGCGGTGAAAGACACTGAATGGAATATGTGACTTTAATATTTGAGTTTGAAAACTTAACAGTATTTCTTACTATTCTGCAACTCTGCAGAGTACACAGAATAGGCTGTTAAACGGCGTTGAAACACACTGAATGGAATATGTGACTTTAATATTTGAGTTTGAAAACTTAACAGTATTTCTTATAATTCTGGAACTGTACAGAGTACACAGAATAGGCTGTTAAACGGCGGTGAAAGACACTGAATGGAATATGTGACTTTAATATTTGAGTTTGAAAACTTAACAGTATTTCTTATAATTCTGGAACTGTACAGAGTACACAGAATAGGCTGTTAAACGGCGGTGAAAGACACTGAATGGAATATGTGACTTTAATATTTGAGTTTGAAAACTTAACAGTATTTCTTATAATTCTGCAACTGTACAGAGTACACAGAATAGGCTGTTAAACGGCGGTGAAAGACACTGAATGGAATATGTGACTTTGATATTTGAGTTTGAAAAATTAACAGTATTTCTTACTATTCTGCTACTCTGTAGAGTACACAGAATAGGCTGTTAAACGGCGTTGAAACACACTGAATGGAATATGTGACTTTAATATTTGAGTTTGAAAACTTAACAGTATTTCTTCCTATTCTGCAACTCTGCACAGTACACAGAATGTGCTGCTAAACTGCGGCGAAGCACACTGAATGGAATATGTGACTTTGATATTTGAGTTTGAAGACTTAACAGTATTTCTTCCTATTCTGCAACTCTGCACAGTACACAGAATGTGCTGCTACACTGCGGCGAAGCACACTGAATGGAATATGTGACTTTGATATTTTAGTTTGAAGACTTAACAGTATTTCTTCCTATTCTGCAACTCTGCACAGTACACAGAATGTGCTGCTAAACTGCGGCGAAGCACACTGAATGGAATATGTGACTTTGATATTTGAGTTTGAAGACTTAACAGTATTTCTTCCTATTCTGCAACTCTGCACAGTACACAGAATGTGCTGCTACACTGCGGCGAAGCACACTGAATGGAATATGTGACTTTGATATTTTAGTTTGAAGACTTAACAGTATTTCTTCCTATTCTGCAACTCTGCACAGTACACAGAATGTTCTGGTAAACTGCGGCGAAGCACACTGAATGGAATATGTGACTTTGATATTTGAGTTTGAAGACTTAACAGTATTTCTTCCTATTCTGCAACTCTGCACAGTACACAGAATGTGCTGCTAAACTGCGGCGAAGCACACTGAATGGAATATGTGACTTTGATATTTTAGTTTGAAGACTTAACAGTATTTCTTCCTATTCTGCAACTCTGCACAGTACTCAGAATGTGCTGCTAAACTGCGGCGACGCACACTGAATGGAATACGTGACTTTGATATTTTAGTTTGAAGACTTAACAGAATGTGCTCTAATCTGCAACTTTGCACACTAAACAGAATGTGCTCTAATCTGCAACTTTGCACACTAAACAGAATGTGCTCTAATCTGCAACTTTGCACACTAAACAGAATGTGCTCTAATCTGCAACTGTGCACACTAAACAGAATGTGCTCTAATCTGCAACTTTGCACACTAAACAGAATATATATATTTTTTTTTTTTTTTTTTTGTTTTTTTCCCCCCACACCAAATAACCTGCTGCCCCCACACACAGTAGTCCTAAAAAGGACTTTTGGTTCTTTTTTTTCACAATTTTTGTTTTTTTCCTCCCTACACTGCCTTTCCCTTCCTATCCTCAGCTCTCCCTGGCTCAGACTGAGCCGAACTCGCTGGTCAGGTGCTATACAGCACCTGACCACGGGTTCTGGCCAGCCAATCAGTGTAATGCCAGCAGCCAACATGGCTGCTGGCATTACACCGATGTCAGAGCCTCCCTGCACGTTTATTGGCTGCGCAGCAGCCGCAAAACGTGCGGGGAGGAGACCCGAACATGGCGGGCGAGCACATGCGGTACTCGTACGAGTACCGCCATGTGCCGAGCAGAGCGATGCTCGAGCCGATCCGAGCATCGGCCGAGCATGCTCGCTCAACACTAACAAAAAGTTAATGCTTTATATATTTGTACTATATTCATCACATAAATTGCAGTCTCTGGATAAAACAGTGGAAGTTGAAGAAATAGTGGGTGTAGTGAAGGAGATTCTCTAGCAACTCCCAATGGACAGTTGTATACATGCAACAAGCAATCACGCATTGCCACAAGTAGATCCAAACAAGTTCACAAGTAAAAAATAGGGGTGGGCGAAAGGTCACGTCGCGTTCCTGCAAAAAAATTAGCAAAAACCATGTTGTTGTGTGCTCTTTTTTTGGAAAAATCTTCACCATTTTCGCCCATTGGCAAAAATTATTTGCCATTTTTTTCAATGGTTAGAAAGTTTTCTCCCCTTGATTAACATGTTTTTCTCCATTTTTCTGTAATAATGTGCAGTTTTCCAGTTAGTGAAACACAACTGAAGCAGCTACAGAGCGAGAGAGATGTTCTTCTCTGTTCTGCTGTGAGTTAGTAGCAAAATTGAGGCAGGAGAGGCTCATACTGACAGCTATCACTATGAGCAAGTTTATAAAAATAAGAGGAGCTAAAAGGACCCTTATGTGTCCTCTGAGTCTGAGGAAGAGCAATTTACTACTACAGACCTAATGCTGTCCCATCCTCCTAAATCACTCCTAGGGATCTTGGGGAAATTAAACTCAAGGGAGGAAGAAGAGGGTAGTAGTAGTTCAATGATGGGTGAAACAACTAGCTTCCATCACCTTCTTGATCTAGCATAACTACATCGTCTGCCAATCGACCTTGCTCTTTTCCTCCCCTGCCAAGTGATAGCCACTCTGTAGATGTTAGGATGTGCCAGTTCTTATACACCCTTTTCACACTATGTGGTGTACTGACTACCCATGGCATTGTGGTGGAGAAAAATCACAAGCAGGGCATTAGGCGGCATCTGAGGAGATTCCATCCCACAGAATGTGCTATGCTGGTGGCAGGGAGGGTTTATCATTACTATTCAATTGACAGCAAGTTTTCATGTGGCCTTAGCAGGGTGTGGACAAGGGGCATAGTGACAGCAGCAGTACTTGGTTTCTGGTGGGGAGATTTCACATTGGGGACCCTAAGTGTCATGGTGTTTGTATAGAGTTGTGCCAGGTGTTTCATGTGAGTGCAGATGTTCCCATTGTTCCACTTCCCATTCTTTTCCTTTTTTACACTGTACACATTGCAGTTGATGATGTGAGAGGCACAGCTCCTGCTCTCAAGGAAAAAATGTCTATTCTAGTAACAACACACCCAGGATTTTGGAGGAGAGGCAGGTGGAAAAGCATTATTGGCCAACTTGTCCTTTTCTCCACATATACCTGAAGTGGTGGGGGCTGGTTATGGTGCTGTTACTGCCTCAGGCACATCACTGGATCTAGTCATGGCAAGTGGAACCTTTATCATCCATCACTCATGTTACTGCTGTTTATCCCATTCCCTTTGAGCTGCCTAATCATCCTGATGCTTAAACAACTCAACAGTAGCAGCAGCAAGAACAGCAGTCACAAATTCTACAATTATATCAGGACATTTGACAATGGCCAGTGACCAATGGCCAACACAACATGATCTATGATCTGCTGGCACTAGACCAATTGGACTTTATTTTTCTCAGGGCTTGTGCTTTAAAAAAAACCCAAATGTTTGGGGGCTTGCTTCTAACAAGACTAAGTCCTACAAATCAATGTTTCCTTATCTTTAGGACTTGTGCCAAACAAGTCTAAGTCCTACAAATCAATGTTTCTTTAGTGCTTGTGCCTCTAATAAGTTTAGGTTTTACAAATCAATGTTTCCTCAGGACTTGGTCTTCTAACACAAAATCTTACAAATCATCCTCTACCCCAGAGGCAGCTTATGTCAGGGGGTCCAAGGTGGAAAAATAACAGAAAATGTTTGCCAACAGCTTCTCTGGTGAATACATTCTATTGTTGCTTTTTTACTTATTCAGTCTTATCTACCACTATTTTCATTCAAACTAAGGCACTGTCACTGTTATCTAATTTACTGTAACTTATTTTTGTGAGAAATCTCTGCTGAGCTAAGGCTTTTTTTCTGTTTAAGAAATGCCTGACAATTATGAGTTAGTTGTATGTACTTACAGACAATATATGCTACTTTTTTGGGTATGCTTATTGAAGCTGGGGAATGTGCGCAATGTGAAAAATGCCAGCACTTATCAGAAATGCAAATGTGGCATTTGTTTAGTTTAATGTGAATGCTCATGCATCAGGCAACAACAACATAAATGCCAATTAGAATTCAACTATGGTTTCAAAGCTCATTCTTTCAGATATCTTTTTTTTTTTTTTTTTTTTTTTTTTTAATGTGGCTGAGTTTTATTTATTTAAAAAAATTCAAGCATGTACAGGAACTTCACCATCTAGTACTGAAAATAGGTTTGATCGCATTGTTTAACTTGGTAAATAACCCATTGCTGTTAGCGATGTCCCCAGTGCATTGTATGGGCATTGTCAGAGAGGTCTTCATCAGAATGGACTGAAGAACGTTATCCTGTCCAATAGCTTAAAATTTATATTTGATTTAAAAAGAATAGGGACATTTTCCAGCATATCATACTGTTCAACAATAACACTGTTAATTGCATTTCATTTTAAGTATTTGTTCTGGCTTTATTTTCAGGAAATAAATTGCAGACTTGAATATAAATAAATGAGATACTGAGAACCTGTAAGCAGTAATCAAGTTCCTTTAGAATTACATTAGATTGTTGCAATCAGTGAAAAATAAGGGGAAAGATTGCATTATAGTTCTATGTCAAACATCAACTTAATATTATGGTTCATGTTAAAATATTACTGGATTCAAAGGAAAATATACTACCAAATCATGAAAGTATTCTTTACCAGTCATTATTTACAGAAATTAAAAACAATTGCTCAGGTTTTTTTTTGTTTGTTTGTTTGTTTTGTTTTTTTTGGGGGGTTTTTTGGTTTTTTTACCAGAAACTGCATTTTCTTTATATTGTTGGGATAGCAACAGCTTCTTCAAATTTGTAATCTTTGAATGCAAAATGTATGCAGCCTTTATTTTTGAATAGCCCACAAACATGTACCATAAATTACAATTGGGAGTGATCTCACCTTAGGTCTATGCAGACATGACAAATGCAGTTTGCATATTCATTTGATAAAGATCCTGATTTTGGATCAAAATATCAACCTTATTGTTGTCTATTTTGCCCAATTAATAAATATTTTGAAAAAAAGTCCCACTGGTGCTGCCTCTGATTCTGTATATGTCTACTACTTTGTGTGAGGACTGTGCACCTGGGCATATATATTTTGATTTTGAAGCGTGAGTGCCTCCAACTCTCTGCCTGATATATATATATATATATATATATATATATATATATATATATATATAATACTGTGCAAAATGGAGAAAATGCTTTCAAAAATAGACATCTTAATAGTTTTTTTATCAATCAAGTAGATGTATCGTGAGTGAACAAAAGAAAAGCCTAAATCATATCAATATTTGGTGTAACTACGCTTAGCCTTGAAGACAGCATCAGTTCTTCTAGATACACTTGCAAAAAAGTCAAGTATTTTGTAGGCATATAGTCAGATGTTTGATTAAACAATTATACCAAACAGGTGCTAATGATCATCAATTTAATATGTAGGTTGAAACACAATCATTAACTGAAACAGAAACAGCTGTGTAGAAGGAACAAAACTGGGTAATGAACAGCCAAACTCAGCTAACAAGGTGAGGTTGCTGAAGACAGTTTATTGTCAAAAGTCATACACCATGGCAAGACTGAGCACAGCAACAAGACACAAGGTAGTTATACTGAATCAGCAAGGTCTCTCCCAGACAGAAAGTGCTGTCCAAGCTTTCTTGAAGAAGCACAAAGAAACGGGCAATGTTGAGGATCGTAGATGCAATGGTCGGCCAAGGAAACTTAGTGCAGCAGATAAAAGACAATTCATGCTTACTTCCCTTCACAACTGGAAAATGTCCAGCAGTGTGATCAGCTCAGAATTGGCAGAAAACAGTGGGACGCTGGTACACCCATCTACTGTCTGGAGAAGTGTGGTCAGAAGTGGTCTTCATGGAAGACTTGCAGCCAAAAAGTCATACCTCCAAAGTGGAAACAAGGGCAGGCAACTCAACTATGCATGAAAACACAGGAACTGGGGTGCACAAAAATGGCAGCAGGTTCTCTGGACTGATGAGTCAAAATTTGAAATATTTGGCTGTAGTACAAGGCAGTTTGTTCGCCAAGGGCTGGAGAGCAGTACAAGAATGAGTGTCTACAGGCAACAGTGAAACATGGTGGAGGTTCCTTGCAAGTTTGGGGCTACATTTCTGCAAATAGAGTTGGGTATTTGGTCATAATTAATGGTCTCCTCGATTCTGAGAAGTCCAGGCAGATACTTATCCATCATGCAGTACCATCAGTGAGGCATCTGACTGGCACCAAATTTATTCAGCAGCATGACGACAACCCCAAACATATAGCCTAAGTCATTAAGAACTAGCTTAAGCGTAAAGAAGCAGAAGGTGTCCTGGAAGTGATGATATGGCCTCACAGAGCCCTGATCTCAACAGCATCGAGTCTGTCTGGGGTTACATGAAGTGAGAGAAGCAACTGAGGCTGCCTAAATCCACAGAAGAACCATGGTTAGTTCTCCAAGATGTTTAGAACAACCTACCTACTGAGTTCCTTAACCCCTTAAGGACCAGCCATGCACACATGAGGCTGGCCCTTAAGGACCATGGACTATTTTTTTTTTTTTTTTTTTTAAATGCAATGGTGTGCAGCCACACGGGAAGCCCTGAATTCCATGATGGTCCTGGCACGTCATGGGTCCTTATGGCTTGCCAAACCATGACATGCCAGGACCATCAAGTGTACCTAGAAAAATTTAAACTGTTTTGAGGACAAAGGGTGGTCACACAAACTATTGATTTGATTTAGATTTTTCTTCTGTTCACTCACTATTCGTTTTGTTAATAAAAAAATATACTATTAACATATCTATTTTTGAAAGCATTCTTACAGCATTTTTTCACACCTGCCTAAGACTTTTGCACACTAATGTATATATAAAATGTTATTACCCTCTCCCCAACAAACAAAATAAACTAAAATGGTGTTCATATACACCATGTTAATATATTTGGAAAAACAAAAAAAATTAATATATATGTGTGTATGTGTGTATATATATATATATATATATATATATATATATATATATATATATAAAAATTTATATGGGGTTTAACCCTTTCAGTGCTAGAGTGTAATCCAGTGTATTGAAAAGCAATGCATTAGCTACCTCACCGACACTCAAAGAGTTAAAGCCTCCATGTTCATAAAAAACTGCCAATGGAAAGGATCAGTGGGCCCCTTCCTACACTTTGTCCACTGATAGAATTA
Organism: Rhinophrynus dorsalis; assembly: GCA_037306005.1. Taxonomy (NCBI): domain Eukaryota; kingdom Metazoa; phylum Chordata; class Amphibia; order Anura; family Rhinophrynidae; genus Rhinophrynus; species Rhinophrynus dorsalis. The sequence continues at coordinate 201,833,309 of CM074721.1, forward strand.
ATAATTGCAATGGTGACCAGAGCCTCAATATTAAAAATGTGCCCAAGGTAAAGGACAAAGGTCTCCCTTCCTCTTCTTTCTCCACTGGAATAAGAAATAATGTAATTAATTAAAATTGGGACATATTAATTTGGAACGTGCCCAAGAAAGTTGACAAAGGTCCCCTTCCTCTGCTGTCCCAACTGGGAAGATTATTCAATAAATGATTCTTCTAACCCCTCCCTCTACTTCCCCGAGGAAGGAAGCTATATTTTCTTCTTTTTACAAACAAAGAGATTCCACTTGGCATTTCAGCTGTTCCCTTGTCCTTTCTTCTTTCTTTAAAAAGTGTTTTAAAATAAAAACCAAAGACTTATAAAGTAATAAATCCAGACTAAAGAAAAAATCAACAACAACAAGCTGATACACACAAAACACTAAAAAATTCTTCTGAGTGGCATAAAAATAAGCCATTAATAGTTTAAAGAACTCCCAGCCATTCACTGACTGTGACAAAGAGGTCACACGTGCATAACCTCTTCCTCTAGTCCCACAGCAAGTCCCCAAATTAATAACTTATTATTTTTCCTCTCTCTGTGGGAGAGTAGGGGTATGGGCCCTTGATAATGTTTCAAATTCATCTGGGGACTCCGGTCCTCACATTATTCCTCTTCCATTGAGGAAAGCAGCACAAGGGACCTTCAGACCCCTTCTTTATGGGACATTGCAGACAGGTCAGTAAGTGTGTTTTCTATATTTATTGTGTTTATATGTAGGGGTGGGCGAAAGTTGTCACCGTGTTCCCTCGTGAAATTTCACGAAAACCATGTTATCTGCTTTTTCGCAGGAAAATCTGCTTTAAAACTAGCAGTTAAAATATTGGCATTTTTCATCCATTGGCCAAAATTTTTCACCATTTTTTCAACGGCTACGAAGTTTCCGATCATTGATTTACGTTGTTTTCGCACTTACGCTATAAAAACGTGACATTTTCGCTGAAGGCAGACACAATAGAAGCAGCTACAGAGCGAGATAGACGTACTGTGATATTTTGCAAAAAGTGAGGCAGGAGAGGCTCATAGTGATAGGGTAAAAAATAATCAATGGAGGAGCTGGAAGGACCATTATGTGTCCACTGAGTCTGAGGAGGAGGAGAAGGAAGGGACCACTACTATACCAATGCTCTCCAGTCCCCCTAAATCACCTAAGGGATCTTGGGGAATTTAATGGGAAGGGAGGGAGAAAAGGGAATTGGAAGGAAGGAAGAAAAAGGAATGGAAAGGGAGGGAGAAAGAGTAGTACTAGTGAGAGCAGGACAGGTCAGCTGCCTGTACTTGCTGCAAGACGTGCTGCCCTTGCTGCCACCATTGCTGTACCTGCAGCCACTAGTGTTGTACCTGCTGTCAGATGTGCTGCCACTAGTGTTGAACCTGCTGCCAGTGCTGAACCTTCTGCCAGTGCTAAACCTGCTGCCAATGCTGAACCTGCTGCCACCAATACTTTGCCTGCTGCTAGTGTTTCTTGTAGTACTCAGGGGTGGAAGGAGAAGATTATGCCATGTGTGACAGCAGGGGACCCTCGTCACCTCCTCCAAGCAGCAGTGAGATGTCTGGAATAGAGCAGCATCATGTAGGGACTAGTGGTGGTGGTAGTGTTGGAGAATCTGGGGTGGAAGAGACATTGTTTATCAGAAACTGAGAAGGAATGGGAGACAGGGATGAGGATGGGCATTCCACCACCACTAGCAATCATCTTTTGGAATTAGCGGAAATTGCAAGTGCTCTAATTTCTGAGATGAAAGGGCAGCAGGGTGCTGAGGATAAGGCTAGTGTGCCACAGACCACCGTGGACACAGTGGGTATGGGATCAACAAGTAATGTGGGACTAGGACAGGTTCCACTTGCCAGCGCCAGCAATACTTCTGGTCCTAGTTGCAGTGCTAAATCAGAGGCAGTAGCAGCAAAATTATCAGCTGCCACAAAAAGTGAAGGGGAATGTGGAGGACAAGAAGAAAGAGGCCATTCTTCTCCACCTGTTCCCTATCCCTTCCCCCAGAAGTCATGGTTGTGGAACTATTATTCTCTTCTGACAGGCACAGAGCAGTCATCATCAACAACGGCACAGTGCAAAATTTGTGACACGTTAGTGAGAAGGGGAAAGGGGGAACACACCTTGGCACAACTTCCCTGATAACACACATGAAATGCAGACACCATGACATTTATGTCCAACATGTTAAAGCCAAACACCCGTTACAGAAATCTAGCACCGCTGTTACTGTACCCCCTGACTCTCCAGAAAGGTGGAGATCAAAGAGGAGGAAGAATAAAGAAACCCAGAAAGACACTGGAAGTTCCATGATGAGCAAAACAACTAGTTCGCCATCAACATCACCTTCTTCCTCTAGGGTAACAAGTACATCTCCTGCCAATCCACCTCATTCATTGTTACCTCCCCCGCCAAATGATAGCCACCCTTTTGATGCTAGGATATGGCAGTTCATCATTACCCATTGCACACTGTGTGGTGCACTGACCATGCATGCCAGTGTGGTGGAGGAGAATCGATACCAGGTCATCAGGTGGCATCTGAGGAGATTCCATCCTGCAGAATATGCTAGATTCTGGCAGGGAGGGTTCATTATTACTATTAAACTGTCAGCAAGTTGTCATGTGTCCTTAGCGGGGTCTGGACAAGGGGTACAGTGGCAGCGGCAGTGCTTGGTTTCGGGTGTCATGGTGTTTGGCTACAGTTGTGCCCCCAGATGTTATTTACCACACACACACACACACACACACACTGTGCACATTGCAGTTGCTGATGGAAGCCACAGTTCCTGTTCTCAAGGGAAAAATGTATATTCTAATAACAACACACCCATGATGATTTTGGAGGAGAGGCAGGTGGAGAAGATTTAATGGTCAACTTGTTCTTTTCTCCACATATACTGGGGGCTACTTATTCTTCTGCTACTGCCTCAGGCTCATCACTGGAGCCAGTCGTAGCAAGTGGACCCTTCATCATCCATCTTCCATGTTACTGCTATTGTTGATCCCATTCCCTTTCAGCTGCCTAATCATCCTGCTGCTTAAACAACTCAGCAGCAGCAGTACGAACAGCAGTTGCAACTCAGGAGGACATTTGACAGTGGCAACTGGCCAACATGACCTGCTGGCATTAGGCCAGCAGGGCATTTTTATTTTTTTCTCAGGGCTTGTGTTTAAAAAATAAATAAATAAATAAATAAATAAAAACTAGTACTACAAAAAATCAACAATTTTTGAGGGTTTTGTTTCTAACAAGTCTAAGTCCTACAAATTAATGTTTCCTTAGGACGTGTGCCAAACAAACGTAAGTCCTACAGATTAATGTTTCTTCAGTGCTTGGGCCTCTAATAAGTCTAAGTCCTACAAAGGCCTCTAACAACAAATCAAACAAATCATCCTCTACAAAATACTCTATCAAGTCAAGTATCAGTCCACCCCAGTGGCAGCTTATATCAGGGGGTTCCTGTATCTGTCACTTTAAATACAAATGTCTTATTTTATTTTATTGATTTATTTTTTATTAACTGTCCCCCCAATAGCAGTCAAGAAATCCAGCAAAAACAAATTCCCTGTTCAAATGATTCATTCATTCACCAACACAGGCACCCTCCTCAGGCCCCTTTATACCATGTCTTATGGTTTTTATTTTATTTAGGATTTCTTTTTTTATTACGTGCCCCCCAATCCCAGTAAACAACCCCCAAAAATCAGATTCTTTCCCCACATCCCACCAACACAGGCACCCTCATGCCCCTTTTATACTGTACCTTTGGGAAATAAAATATTTGTAATGTGTTGTGTGTAACTTCTATGTTCCCATTGATTTCAATGGGTGAAAAAAGCAGACAAAAAGTGGAAAATCTGCACTTTTCGCACAAATTTTTTCACCAAGCGGAAAGTGCCATTTTTCACTGATTTCAGTTTGAGGCGGACATTTTCATCCATCCCTATTTATATGTGTGTTTCTATGTTTATTGTGGGACAAGGATGAGGTGAGTTAATATGTCAGGTTCTATGGCTACCATTGCAGCAGGACAAGGATGGGGGATAGTATGTGAGATCCTATGACTACTATGAAACAAGATTGGGGAGTCATCTGTCGGCTGATTGGGAACAATGGGAGTTGTAGTCTGGCAGCAGCTGAAGTGCTTCATGTTGGCTATCCTTGCAACCAGGTATTTGGACAAGACTGGGTGGTCCATATGTGTGGTTCTATGGCTACCATGGGTCAAGACTGGGAGATCAGTGTGTGGTAAACTGGTGCACGGCAAAAATTTTCTGTAAAATTAGATTTCGGCCATTTTTTTTTTCGTTCGGTGGAACCGAATGTCGGACCAGACCTGTTCGACTCGGACGAAATTCGGCAACATTCCAAATTATTCAGAAGAAATTAACATACTTTAAAAAATTACTCTCCCTTGCGGTGGCAATAAGGTACTAGGCCTGCCTACCTACATACACAACTATGAGACTGGCTGTGTCACTCTGAAAACTAATAAAACACATTCTTAATATTTTTTTATATTTAGCACAGGAACAAAGATGGTTCTCCCTTGCAGTGGCAATAAAGTACTAATGCTGGCTGCCTGCCTATGCTACCTGCCTGCATACACAACAACTGGACACTCTCTATCTCCTTCTTCTCTCTATGAGCTCCAACAAAGGACTAACAGGAAATGCAGTCTGACTGGGTGTCTGATGTGTCATTAGTTCAACGCCCATCATGAAACAAAGAAGCTAATTGGACTAGAGAGGGAGGGAAAGTATGGAGGGAACACACGGGTAGTCATTGTCGTTGAATGTCCGAAATTTTCGACTACATTTCGGACCAGGGCTGCTTGTATTCGTTTTTAAAAAAACAAATAACTTTTTCCTTTTGGACTGCCCGAATGATGCTGAACGACCCTTAATAGTCCAAATTCTGAAATCGGCTGAACTGATTCGCATAAGTCTAGTGTGGGGTTCTAGACTACTGTGGAATAAAGCTGGTTATTGGTATGTGTTGTTCTATTACAGTGAAACAAGGCTTTTGTACAGTAAATCTTAAAAACAGCACTTTTGGGCTCTGAAAAAGCAGCATTTTTAAGAAAAAAAAAAAGGAAGCAAACACCCAAACTGACTGATACTATAATTGCTCAATACGGAAGCCAAGAGTTGTTTGAAAATTTAGACTGTAAAGGTCATCTGAAAGGTATTGAAAGGTAACAAAAAACAAAATGTCTTAGTGGTTTGAGGAAGTACCAAAGAGTAAGACTGCTATTTTTCTATCAAATATTACAAGTAATTCTAAAGTCACAAACAAGAGATATGCAGGCATTTTTGTGCTCTTATTTTTGAGGACATATATTTATATTTCAACAGGTTTTTTTTTACTTTATATGCTAGTCATTGTGTTCTATTATTTTTCACTTCGTATTATTAATTAATAATATATGACAGCATCAGAAAAATATAGATACTCATTCCCATTCATATGTGAACCCTTTGAAATGTGTTGCATATAATCTCATTGGTTTTTAGCTTTCTCTTGACACACACAATGCTAATGTCATTAGATGCCTTGCTATTGCAAGCAATCCCATGAAGCTATTTCCCTGTTAGCTTTCTAATATGACTGATATTCCTAATAATCTTTTTTTATATTGTAAAAGCATTTGCAATATGAAAGCAAAGCAGTTTAACCTTTTTATCCTATTATGGAAATCCAATTCTTTATCTTTCTTAATTCCATTCTCTTTATATCCCAAATCTGTTTGATGGACAGTGACAGCAGCAGAAATATAAAATGACTATTTGAATGCTTTCATTAATAATTTTAATCTTCTAAATTCATACTGACTTTAGTCTGCCTGAGTGTTTAATTGGGATGGTATGCTAGGTTCTATTTATATGTTATGCTGACTTGGAATTGAATATGTGTTAAAAAAAGGCAATAGAAATTATAAAGTGCATTAAATACATTGAGAACTATTCATTATATTCTGTTGAGTTCATTCTTGAGATATATATATATATATATACAAAAACAGAAAAAAAGAAGAAAGCTTGCAAAGCTAACTCATCATAAAATATCCATATAATAAATATAAATTAAATATAAGTATAAAGATGAAAGATATAGATAGCAGCAAGAAATGAGAGGTTTCTCCAGTCCCCCTGACAATAGGCCTAGACCCAAAAGTGAAAACACAAACAAACAGATCTGCGCTCCTCTATATGCTGTGAATAATGTGTGCCCTGTAATGAGCATATATAATAATCCTTAGTAAATCAAAGTGAAATAAGTGAGAATTTCGTCTCACAAATTGGCCAATCGGTGTGTAAGCTTACCAACCACGACAAGGTATCTCACTTTATGGTAAGTCCTACTCTAATACACCTACAAATACTATACTATCTAAAATGTTTAATTTAGATAGTATTTGTAGGTGTATTAGACTTCAATGTTTCCTTAGGGTTTGTGCCAAACAAGCTTAAGTTGTACAAATCAATATTACTTCAGGGCTTGTGCCTCTAATAAGTCTAAGTCCTACAAATCAATGTTTCCTCTGGGCTTGGGCTTCTAACAACAAATCTTACAAATCATCCTCTACAAAATACTCTATCACGTCAAGTATCAGTCCACCCCAGTCGCAGTTTACTTCAGGGGGCGCCTGTCTCTATGTACAAATTTCTTATTTTATTTATTTAATTTTAGTAACTATCCCCCCAATACCAGTCAACAATCCCACAACACAAATTCCCCGTTCAACTGATTCTTTCCCGAGACTTCACCCACCAGCTCAGGCACTCTCCTCAGACCCCTTTTATACTGTGACTTATGTTTTTTTGTACAATTTTCAGATGTATTTAGTATTTATCTATTTAACACAAACACTGGTGTTCAAAGCCCTCAACACAATACTGGATTTTAAAAGCATCTAGTATTGGATTTTACCCTCCAGGCATTTATATGCCAGTGTTTCTGCTCACTAAAAAAAGCTTATTATGGAGAACAATTCAGATGTGTGCAGAAGTGTAATTGCTCAAAATCGAAAGCTCATAATACTCCTGAATAGCAAAGAGCCACAGCCAGTTGTGACTTAAATGTAATCTTGCCCTAAACTAAAAAAACAAAAATGATTGTGAATATGTGTTAGCTTGTATTATAGAATGACCCATACATACTTAGCAAGGATATTTGAGTTAGGTTGACTCAATAGGATGTTACATTATAACATCCAGATAACATGGTACCTGTGAGGGCTCTGAAGTGATTTACCTGACTAGATGCCCATGTGGTCTTGGTTATATGGGAAAAAAACAGTAGAGTACCATCAAAATAATGATAATAGATAAACAGATAAACAGTTTGATACACTTGTTGATGAAGTAATTCAATTTCAATGGCAAGTATTGGAGGCAATAGACACATCAACTATATATATATGTTGTTTTATGATATGCAAATAAAAATGATTTGTTACGTTATTTACAGGATATAGAAGTATACAACTATGAATGGTATGATTCTGTTTCCCTAATACGAGTTAGGTTTACATTACATTATTTGTTGCATTATTTTTGTATATTGAGCACATCCTGCTTTGTTAATAACTAAATCTCCCAGTTTTCCTTTACTGCATATATATCTGACTAACTCATCCCCTAAATTGGCATACATATATACCTATACTCATTGTACGGATGGATTTAGACTCATTGTGGGGGATTCACAAAGGTGTGATAAAGCGGTGATAAAGTGGAGATAACTTCTCCAGTGATATCACTTCTCCAATTCCTATATTATTTTATGAAACCTGTTTACTAAGATCCCCAAAGAATTAGAAATCTTAGTGCATATGCTCCATTGAATAACATAGGACCTGGAGAAGTGATATCACTGGAGAAGTTATCTCCACTTTATCAACTCTCTATCACTCCTTAGTGCATCTCATCCCTTGAATCCTTTTCTAGGTAAGTAAGAAAAATCTCATGCAAGTCAATAAAAGTTACTTATCAGACTGAGATACATTATTAAGAAAACTATAAAATATGTCCAGGGACATCTGTATGGGCACTTACATTTAACCTTTTACAAACCACATTACGTAAATCATAGTTTACATCAGATAAACACCACAGAAACTCAATATAATCCCCCAAAATCGTACATCTATGCTAAAATTTAAAAGTATATCACAAAAAGACCCCCAAACTCTCTAGTATGTCTGCTTTTGGCTGAGCATGTACAGTCCTCCATCTTGTACCACTGTACTGGTAGCCATACAATCACACATACAGACCCCCCTGCCAGCCTTGCCCCACAGTAGCCAGAGAGCCACATACACTGACTCCCCCAACCTTGTCCCACTACACAGATAGCCATAGAGCCATACACAATGAATTTGTCCCTGTTAGTGGGAATTCCTTTGCATAAGTGGAAAGGGGCAGCATTGTCTTAGGAGATGTCTTGCAGGTAGTGAAAAGGCAGTCATTTTATGAGGTTTCTATATTTGGGAGTTTCCTTAGAAAAATCAGAAGGTTGTGAGTTTTCTGTGGAAATTTCAGTGGGAAAAAGGGACTTTGTCCGTCCCTGTTTAACCCTGTGATTGAAAGAGAGATGGCAAATACTTGTCCTTGCAATGTTTTGGGCACTGCTCTGGCACTCAGAGGGATACATTTTCTACATTTTAGCCATAGGGCATTCCAGTCAACTTTTTTGGAGAACTAGACTAAAATATTTAGCAAGTCATTATCACAGTAGTGCACAGACAGGAATATTTCTGCATGTATCCTCATTCTTATAGTCCTATACATGTATAACACTTTACAAGATGAATTAATTCAATACAGCAATTGGGAGGACAAATGCATCAGAATGAAGCAGGCACTGCCTGAAAGAGCTTACAATCTAATTAGTAATCGTGTTAACATACTGAAGCCAATGCTAGGTGATAAGTGCATGCACAATTGTTGTTGGGGAGGGCAGGAAATGGGTGATAAGTTCATGTACCATGGTTATTAGGCAGGAGATGGGAGACAAGAACATGCATATTGTTGAGGGAACATGATCATTGGATGTACCAAGGTTGTTACACAAGAGGTGAGATAATTGCACGCATAATGATTATTGTTGGGTTGAGTGATAAGTGCATGCAACAAGGATGCTGGGATGTGATAAATGCGTGTGCCAATGTTCTTGTTAATTGGAAGGGATAATAATTGTATGTGTGAAGCTTGTTTTCTGGGTGATTAGTGCATATACAAAGATTGTGGTGTGTGAGGGGGTTGTGCATTTTTCAGTGTTGTTGTTTTGAAGGTGATAAATGCTTGTTTCAAGATTTCATGTGTGGGGAGGTCTTGAATGCAGATCCCAAGAATGAAGGGGGCTGAAAGTGTGTAACAAATATATGTATCAAGGCTGTTGGGGAAACGTGTGTGTGATTAGGAAGGGATAAATTAGATATTCCTGTAGATTGCTGCCAACAAAATATGTTTTAAATAGAAAACACGTAATATAACATATAGGCGATTCTGAAAGCTCTTTCATTATCAAATATGTTGTTATAAGGTGTTTATCAAATATGTTGTTATAATTCTACATAAACAATAGAAATGCAAGATCCTACTGCTTTGCAAATCCGTCTCGTATCCACTGATGAAAGCACAATCAATGTTTGCAGGTTTATGATTGAATTGTTTCTGTTGTGTTATAGAGTAGTCTAAAATTTCTTTGGCAGCAGGAAACACAATTAAGATGCTGAAGCTATCATCTGTTTCCTGTACTGTATGAATCTATTGTGCATCTCTACTTATTTGTCTAAAACAACAATGAACTATAAAATAGAATGGATTTGTGATCAGTGAATATATTCCCTTACAAATAAAATCCAACCACCTGTTTGTATGTTTATGGGCCAAATAAATTTGATGATCCATCTTTCAGATAATGAGAGAATACAGTGAGGTATTGAAGCAACTTGTAAATGGTGATTGATTAAGCTGAACTGTGCACCAGGCTTTTATTAAAAAACCTGGAAAATATGCTAGACTCTAGAGACCTCTTTGGGGTCTACAATATGGCATATTAATGGAAATGCTCTCCCTTTTATCATTTATGTCTATGAGAATATTGATGACGAAAATCAATGAGACTGACTCCTATTCACAAAGGCTTAGCGGAAATTTGTGAGCATTGGCAAACATCAACCCAGAACACTCTAATTCCAATCTTTCAGTGAAGGCATAAGTCAGATATTAAAGAGACTGATGTTCTAAATACAACTGAAGTAATCCTGCAAACTAACTGCACCACAGAGGTTTCAAATAAAAATACAATTGATTGGAATGGGTGTTTCAATCCCATGATTGTTTGAGAGGCAACACAATGAGATGGAGATCTCTTTATCAATCAAAGGGTTAAAAGTCCCATTATAATCAATGTTTGTTTGTTTTTTTTAATTTAAAGCCCCATACACATATCAATTACTAGTGACAGATTTGTGGGGAGCAAATGCAAATTTTTTTTGTAAAGATCCTAGTCTCAGCATTGTACACAACAACATTTATATATGATGATGAAATGCAGACCCCCATACTCCTCCCTTGTTTTTGCCACTGATATATTTGTGCAGTAAGCTTGGCATTTGGTAAAATAATGTAAGGGTTGTATTCAGGAAACTAAGCTGGAGAAATTTAGGTACCAAACAACGGCACCATAGAGGACACATAAAATTATTTAAATTCACATTGATTTAAATGGGACTTTTAACAAAAGGAATGCATTGGAGAGCTCTCCAGCAGATAAGTGATTAAAATTCGTAGATTTTCCTAACCTTGTGAAGGAAAGTCAGGATTTTATTAAAGACACGGAGGCGAGTATTATGCTCAAAACTCTCTTTACTGTCTCTCAGCAGCAAGTTGAATAAAGTTTATTCAACATTGAAAAAATCTTTAAGCACAAATAAACTTGCTAGTAGCCCTCAAACCCCAACCACCAATCAGGATGCATAGACCCCTGTATTTGTACTGTAGTCTCTGGAAACTCCCTCTTTCTTTGATGTCCGAAGAGGTTCTTAAATCCAACTGTTCAACATATAACGACGATAAACCTGAAACTCTTGTCATAGGTAACTGAAGAAAATGATAAGGTAGAGGAAGTTCCATAACGGGATAATGACTTGTTTAAACTGTGGAGACATAAGATCCAAAGAGACATGTTGGGGGGGGGGGGAAGGGAAGGGATAATACTCGCCTCCATGTCTTTAATAAAATCCTGACTTTCCTTCACAAGGTTAGGAAAATCTACGAATTTTATTACAAGACCGGAGGCTCATTTTATGCTAGTTTAAAGCATATCAACAGCAGTACAAGAAACATGTTCAATAGGTTTAAAATAAAAGGTTTTAAAGGTAGATTCTCTTGACCAATCAGCTGCCCTGAGAATATCTTCTAACCTGCCCCCTGCTACCAAAACTCTGGAGGCCATAGCTCCTCTGGAAGAATGAGCTCCAAAATTGGAAACATCAATGCCCGTTGATTGCATAATCCAACGGATCCAGCTAGCTAAAGTAGCAGAGGAAAAAGGTAAGTGAGGTTTCCTAAATGAAATCAATAATTGAGAATGGTTAGAAATTCTCAAACTAGAAGTTGCTAACTCATAGGCTTTAAGACATTGAACCACACAAAGATTTGAATTATGAGGAAAAGACGGATATAAGATTTGTCTAGATGCCGATTTTGTTCTTCTAGAGACAAAAAACAAAACTCCTTCTGGGACAAAAGATCGACTATTAACGTCTAAAGCACGGACGTCCGAAACACGTCTAAAGGAAATTAGGCAGAGAAGCATTGTTAATTTGGCTGATAATTGTTTTAACGACAAATTGTCGTTAGAAGGCCAAGAATCTAGAAAGCGTAACACAGTAGTGACATCCCAAAGTGAAGAATATCTAGAACTCGGAGGTCTCGATAATCTAATGCCTTTCATAAGTCTGCACATCAAGGGATGTTGACCAATAGGACGTTCGTCTGAATGGTCGTGAGACGCTGAGATAGCAGATCTGTAGCAATTAATTGTTCTGTATGCTTTTCCTTCCTGAAAAAGAGAAGATAAAACATTTAAGACATAAGTTAAATCAGAAGATATGGGATCTCGTTCCAAGCACCAGCGAGACCAAATTGCCCAGCAGGAAGAGTAGCAAGACCTGGTACCCGGAGCCCATGCTTCGTCCAAGAGTGACAAAGCTGTTCTCAAAATTGCATTGGTAAATCTGTAATTCCGGATATTAGCCAAGCCATGAGATATAGTTGCCTAGATATCAATAGATCATGAGGATTCCCCAAGGTATCTGTCAATAGAAGCGGAAACTGCTGAAGATATCTGGGATAGTCTATTGCCAGCTCCAGAAGAGTCGTGAACCAAGGTTGGGCTGGCCAGAAGGAAGTTATTAAGACTACCGTGGCTTGTTGATACCTGATTTGGAGGAGAACTCTGTGTATCATGGCGAATGGAGGGAAGGCATAATTCCTTCCCTCCACCCATGATTGAAGGAAAGCATCTGAAGCCAAGGCTTCTGGATCCGGTCTCCAGCTGTAGAACTTGGGTAACTGTCTATTTAGCCGAGATGCAAACAGGTCCACTAATAGAGGACCCCATAGTTGATTTAGTTGATTGAAAATTGAGGTGTGTAGTTTCCAATCGCTGTAACCCTTGAGGTGTCTTGATTGCCAATCTGCTACAGAATTTGCTAGACCCGGAAGGTATTCTGCTTGCACTGAAATGTTCCTGTCCAGGCAGAATTCCCAAAATTCCTTGGCCAAGTTGGCTAGAATCATGGATTTTGTTCCCCCTAGGTGATTGATGTATCTCACCGCTGAGATATTGTCCATTCTGAGAAGGATGCAGCAATTTGTCGCATTCTGAGCAAGATTTTGATAGCGAAAGAACCTGCTAATAACGCCAAGCAATTTATGTGCCTGAAGGTTTCTGTCTGAGACCACTTGCCTCCTGTGGTAAAGGGACCGCAACGAGCTCCCCAGCCTAGGTTGCTGGCATCCGACTTGATGACAAAGTCTGGGTTTGAACCAAAAATGGCTCTGCTGTTCCATGCCTCCATGTGAGACAGCCACCAGTTCAGTTCTTCTTTCGCTTATCCACATAACCTAGTTCCTTCCTTAGATGAACAGTTTTCAGACGTTGAAGGGCACGATAGTGTAATGGTCCTGGGAAAATAGCTTGGATTGAGGCCGACAGGAGGCCTACCATCCTTGCAGTGCACCTTAGAGATATAATTTGTTTGCGAAGAATCGTTTTTATCTCTTTGCAGATAAGTTTTAACTTTTTCCACGGAAGATGAAGAGAAGCAGTCTGAGAATTGATTATGAAACCCAGAAATTCTATGGATTGAGTCGGGTAGAGAATAGATTTCTTTTGATTGATGACAAAACCTAGCTGAGTTAGTAAATGAATCGTCCATTGGAGATGTAGTTTGACAGCGGAAAGATTTTGAGACATAATTAGAATATCGTCCAGGTAAATTATTAGTCTGACTCCTCTGAACCTCAGGAAGGATACCACCGGTTTCATGAGTTTTGTGAAGCACCAAGGTGCTGAAGAAAGTCCGAATGGTAGGCAAACAAATTGCCATTTCTGATTGTTCAAAAGGAACTGCAGAAAAGGCTGAAATTTCTGGTCTATGGGAACAGTTAGATAAGCATCCTTTAGATGTAACTTTACCATCCAATCTGAAATCATTAGAGAATCTCTCAAATTCTGTATGGCCTCCATTTTGAAATGTCTGTAAGGGACATGCAAATTTAACTCTTTTAAGTTTGTCACCGGTCTGAGACCTGAATCTTTTTTCTTTACTAGAAATTGATTGCTGACAAATCCCGGGAAATGAAGTGGGACTCTTATGATAGCTTGTTTTATGGCTAGTTCATGGACTTCTTTGTCCACTAACATACTTTCCTCCTTTGAGAATTGGAAAGAAGGAGGAGTCTTGATTTGAGAAGGAATTGAATAAAATTCCATTTGATAACCCCTGATGGTCTGAAGAATCCATGGATCTGAGGTTATCTTTTTCCAATGATGGAAAAAATGGGCGAGTCTGCCACCCACTTTTTCTAGGGAAGAAAGGTGATGAGGAAGAACACTTACCTGAATATGGTTGAGATCTAGTTGATCCCCTGGCATTCCTGGTTCTCCATGGTCTGGTTCTTTGAGGGAAGAAAGGCATGGGATTTCTTGATTGATAGGGGTAAGAGCTTCTGCCAAATGAGGAGGAAGGGCCCTGGTCATATCTAGTTGTTCCTCTTGAGGAACTATGATAAGCTCAGCCGGGAAAACGGCCCCTGCTTTTCCCGGCCTTGACAAAAACTCAAGGTTGAAAAATCTTTTTCATTGAGGCTTGTGCCTTATGCAAAGCTGTAAAAGCACTAACAAATTGTCCTAAATATTTGATAAAGGCATCTCCAAACAAGAGACCATCAGCAGATGGATCCGATCAGATGACGCCATATCTGACAACTTTGGATCAATCCTTAAAAGTATTGATCTGCGTCTATCAGTGGAAATTGCTGTATTAGCATTTCCAACAATGCATATGGCTCTTTGAATCCAACCTCTCAGAATTTGTAAATCAATGGGCTTGTTAGAAGAGATTGCTTTTCTGTTAAATCAAAAATTTTTGCTAGGGGTCCAGTTACATCAAGTAATTAATCTTCACAGATTTTTAATGATCTGTCTATTCCTTTTCTAGGATCTTTACTGGACATTGACAAGTACTGAACTATACAAGGGTCTAATTCTGGTGTTTGACAAGATTTCAAATCAATTGAGGGTCTTGGGCATTCTGCCCATAATTTGTTTTTGGCCACTCTGTCCAGGGGCCGTCTAATCCAATATTGAATGTAATTTGCAACATGATCAATGGGTACCCATTCACCTGACCTAGGGTGTTTTATATTACTTGGATTGAATAAGGGAAAACCCTGATCATCAACAATAACCTTATTGGTAACATCATGAGTATTAGTCTGTGGATGTTTTGATTGAGTTTCAGAATGTTCAGTATAATAACTAACATTATCATAGGAATTATTAATATCCTCTTCAGAGGATTCAGAGTTGTCATGAATATCTTTGAGCTCGTCCTCATCAGAAGAGGATAGGCAAAAAGAATCTGGTTTTTTCCTATGGCCTAGTCTTTTTCTCATTTGGTCTTCCTCACGAGTAGAGGGTCTTTTACGTGGAATTAAACCACGTTCATCATATGGTCCATGGACCGATTCATTCTGAGACCGATCATCATCTCTAGTCATAATACTCTTACCTCTGTTATTTGTGTCCACAGAATTTGAATGTTTTCTTTTAAAAGCACTTTTCTTGTGCACAACTTCCTTTAAAGGAATAGAATCAGAGTAATGTTCTGAATTTCTCTTAACATTCTGTGATTAAGAATGAGTTTTATTAGCAGTAATATTAGAAATTACTTCAAAGATTTAACTAGATTATCTGACATTTTTGTCATGCAAGAAGATATTGCATTGCAAACAGTTTTATTTACAGAAGCATCTAAAAGTGCCTGAATATCCTCCTCAGGGTTTTTAGGAATGGGAGTAGAATGAGCTACATGATAGGACTCTCAGATTCACTATCCTGAGGTAAAAAATGGCGTGGTACCTTATTTAATTTTAAGGGAGTAGTTGGAGAAACTAAAGGTCTGGAAAGAGACATTTTTAAAATATTTCTCACCAAGTTATTAGAATGAGATGCAGAAGTCACAAGAAAAACATATTTCAGTAAGAAAATCCCAAGCAAGTAAGATGGAGATTATTGCACATGCTCAGAAAAGACTTAGGAAATATTTACCAAAAGTAAAGATGGCCGCGAAAAGACTCAATTTAAGGATAATAACGCTAAAGGGTAAAACTGCCCAAAAGAAAAATGGCCGCCGCTAGAGAAAACGTCTCAAACTGAGGAGAAAATAAATCTAAATGTATACTAAAACAGAAACGCTAGAAGGAGGAAGCTTCAAGGGACTGATTTCGGTGTGAAACAATAAATAAAAGGGAGATATAGGCTTCAAATGGGAGAGAACGTTGTGTGAGGGAAAAAATTTGTATAAAATGGCCGTTTTCGCGCATGAGCGATAAGAAACCAATGGATGAACACCGAAGATAGAGGCAAGTGGGATAAAGTCGCTAATAAATAAAAATAAATAAACGGGGAGGACACAGGTTAAATTATAAAGTTATATGAAGGAGATATTAAGATAAACGGAGGGTAAATAATATCAAACACATAATAAAAACATCAGTACCCGAATTTTACACATTTAACATCAGAAAAATATGAATATAATATGGATTTAAATATGTACTTATCTCTTGAGAGAGCAGCAAAGAAAGAGGGAGTTTCCAGAGACTACAGTACAGATTCAGGGGTCTATGCATCCCGATTGGTGGTTGGGGTTTGAGGGGCTACTAGCAAGTTTATTTGTGCTTAAAGATTTTTTCAATGTTAAATAAACTTTATTCAACTTGCTGCTGAGAGACAGTAAAGAGAGTTTTGAGCATAATATGAGCCTCCGGTCTTGTAATAAAATCCCCAGTGTTAAGTGATTAATTCAATGTGAATTTTTTCTGTTTTTTTTTTCTTGATTGGTGAAGTTGATTTTCACCAGAATTACTTGTAGGAGATACTCTAAAATGTAATAAAGAGGTGATAAATATATGGGGAGTTATGCACTAAAGCTTGATAAAGAGGTGATAAAACGGAGCTAACTTCTCCAGTGATATAACTTTGCCACTTCCTAAGTTATTCTATGGAGTCTATGCACTAAGATCTCCAAATTTCTAGAAATCCTTGTGAATTGGCTCTATAGAATAACATACTACTTGGAGAAGTGATTTCCCTGGAGAAGTTATCTCTGCTTTATCACCTCTTTATCATGCCTTAGCAAATCTCCCCTATCAAATTGTCCAGTGAGATAAATTTTCCAGTTTCTGTGTTTTTCTATGGAGACAATGCTCTGAGTTTTTTCAGGTGTGAGAAAGTTTCATGCATATGATTCAGGGAATACCTTAGGGATTGGAGAAGTGATATCATCGGAAAAGTGATCTCCTCTTCATCACCACTTTATCACACCTTAGTGCATAACCCCCCAGTTCTTCTTAGTACATCAACCTTACCATTTTAAAGGAGCAGTAAACTTTTTTATGAAAAAATATATATTGTAGGGATTTTCCTATTGAGTAAAATAAGGGTACTCCCACTGCCGAGATATTTATATTTCCAGAGTTATTACAGTTTAAACCCATGTTTTTTTATATTATAATTAGATTTCCTGTTAGATTGTAATGGAAAGGAAAGTTAGAAAAGTCAGAGACATACAGTTCTCCATAGAATGTGATAGAAACTGCCTGTCACTTCCTGTCAGTTAGAACTATCAGGAAGTAAACACAGTAAATTCACTTCCTGATTATTTAAATTGCTATAAATTTTGAGTAAAACATCTGACAGCGATGGGAGTACCCTTGTTTTATTCAGCAGGAAATGCTCTATAAAATATGTGTTTTCATAAAAAAAAGTTTACTGTTCCTTTACGCTTTTCTATATAGAATTTCTGTGGCTTATGACAATCATTTATATTAAATATTTATTAAAAAAAAAATCTCTGGTACTTGAGCATACTTCTTTTTAGTAGCCTATTTTAGAAGCACAACAGCAGGCATTTCATATGGTGTGTTTCAACATCAATTTTTCTGCATAGAATACAAACATGACAGCATTTTGACAAATGAATATGCAGTTTCTTTATCCTTTTATGGAAAACATCATGAAAAAACCATGGTAGAGTCAAGTAACATAATATAGGGATGGGTGAAAACTTTTGCCTCACAAGAGAAAAATGTCATAACAGCACATTTTGCCTTCCTTGGGCATTACCAAGAAAAGTGAAGTTTTCCTCTTTTTTCCCTTTCACACTGCTTGCACACTGCAGTAGTCATAATGATATCCAATCTTGTCCCACTGCACTGGTAGCCACAGAATCACACATAGTGATCCCCAGCCTTTTCTCACATTGGCCACAGAAGCACACATACTGACCACTGCCTTGTCTTACTGTACTGGTACCTATACATCTACATGTACTTGCTACCATCCTTGTCTCACTTCTCTGGTAGCCAAAAACCCACCCATACTGACTCCTAACTTTGACCCTCAGTAGCCATAGAATCCCTTATACTGAACCCACCAGCCTTGTCCTACAATAGAACCTCACATACTGATCCACAGGCCTTGTCCCACTGTACTTGTAGCACTAGGGATGGGAAACATGACGCTCTCCTGCTGCTACCAGACTACAACACACATCACTCATAAGTAGAGAGTTGTAATCTGGCAGCAACTGGAGGTCCTCATGTGCCCACCACAGCAATATAACCACACATACTGCCCCCCAACCCTGTTGTACTACACTGGTAGCCATAGAACAACACTACTCATAATGACCCCACCCCCCTCAGCTCTGTCCTATTGACCTGTGAGTCTAAGGCTTTTTTTTGTCCTATTGCAGTGGTAGCTAATGAGCTGTGTTGTGTATGGAAAACTGAGGGTTTCTGTGAAAATTTCAGTGGGAAAAGGGGGTTTTCAACTATCCCTAATGCTATTCTGGAGCAAACCAATTACACCAATTATGATAGGTAACAAATAATTCCCTAAATTAAAACTGATATAAATGGGACTTTTAAATGAACCCCTTATAAACTACATAGGCCTCCAGTGCATTACTTAGTAATCTATTGGAGACCTATCTAGTACTCAAGGGGTCAAACACAGTATTTTATTTGGTTTTAGTTGGTTTGCTCCAGAATTGCTCCAGTTCTTCTAAGTACAACATCCACACTGTTTTCTGCTTGCTTAGAGAACCTTATCTGAGGAAACAATTTGACATGTGGGACTGGGCGGCAGTGGATCTTCCCATTTGAATGTATTCTCATGCATCTACTTATATGTAATGGTATGTTTCTTAATGCATAAGATAAAAATTCAAACCTGAGTATGTTTGTGCCCACTCATGTGAACATATATCCCCCTCTTCCAAAGAAAAGAAATCCTGGCTAATCAACTGCTCAAATACATTGCAAAGAAATTTAGTGGAGAGGTCTCTAACATCTAATGTGATACCATAAATAACATACATACATATATTATTACCTAATGTTAAAAAAACAGCAGAACATAAAATACAGAATTTTAGCTTTGTAATTCAACAGTTTAATGCCAACTTTTCTAACATTATTTTAAAGTATATTTTATTATTGGTTGCAATACACAAACATCTATTAAACCAAATCCCTACTGTAACTTGTACAGCTGTGAATTGTTACTGAGAATAGCAGCCTCTCTTTCTTATACTGCAAACCAAATGCCAGATTATTTTTGAATAATTCATGAACCATCCAGTGTTTCTCTTTGATTCTGAAGAATATATTGCAGGTCCCTCCCTGTGAGACAAGTCACTTCAAATAATCTAGATTTTTAGTTCAAAGCTAGAATTTAAGCAGCTGGGGTGAACAGATTCATATTTAAAACTATTTATGAAAGAGATGTTTGTATGAGACCATTTTACAAATAAAATAACCTTTTATCTTAAAAAGTATTTAAGATGTGGAGGGAATATCACTACCTAACAATAATATTCCCATCATAAATGTTCATTTAAAATGTACTATGGAGAGATGTCAGTGAACTTACAACAAAATGTATCCCCTTAAGAGCAATGTTTTAAGACTCTGGGTCTTGAGTAATTGCCTTTGGCATCAGCTCCCTTTACAGACAATTTTCAATTCATGAGAAACAAATAAAAAAACAAAACTGCCTAGCAAAAGGAAAAAGAAATCAAGAAAATAAATTATATTTGATTTGAATGTTGCTAGAAACATTTGAACTTGCAGATGGAATAAGGCCATCTTTTTTAGGACAGCAAGTAGCTGTAGCAGTCACAAGAACATACAACTAACCTGTCATTAGACTGGAAGAGGAAGTAGAGCCTGTGGCCAACTTATATGTAGATTTAGCTGTTCATGTGGTGTGTCTTTCACATTTTAAGAAAACCAGGTTGGTGTATTTCCAGTTTTGTGTACGGGTGTGCTTGTGCACAGGTGTAGTTGTACATGTCTGCATGCATATGTCTTACATTGAAAGGGTGGGTGTTGTGTCTCTCCTTATATACTGACATGCATGATGTTTGTATGATAATGTAGGATGTGCCTCTCTGTCTCAAGTATCTGTCATTATGATTCTCAGCTTCATCTCAGGTGTGGGACCTCCTGCCTGTCCTTCACTCATCAGTCAAAAGAAATGTCCTTGTCTGTCACTGTCAGTGTCACTAGCTACAAATCACACTTACAATCCCTGAAACTCTTGCTCACCCTCCTTGCTTGGCCGTCTCTACACCAGTAGCTATACAAAAGACTCCACCACACCTCAAATACGATTGTCTCACTTGTTCTTATCTATGTGGATGTTGGATTGCATTTGTGTAACACAGTACATGTTTGTGTAACACAGTATGATAAATTGTACCTGTTCTCTGTCTTGTTACGAATGAATGAGTTTATTTCTGTCACTCAGTCTCAGTCAAGTCTCAAGCTCAGCTAGGAAAGATCACCTGTCTGTCTGACTGTCACTATTACCTATCAGTCAAAAAGATATTTTTCTACCCCACCTGTCCAGAGAACACCTGACTACCACCAATACTCTTATATCAAGCAAACCCAGCTGTATCTCTTTGCCTGTCTACCGCTACACTAGATAGCATCAACAACTCAGCTGTTTTCTCTCTCTCCCAAGCACAGACTGTCAACATGTGGTAAAGCTACACCCTCTTTTATGCTCTAACATGGCAGAAATATGGAATAAACTCTCAAGAGTGTGTATGTATGTGTGTTAATGGTGGTGGGGGGGGGGTATTCCATATCATCATTGATTTCAATGCAATGAAAAAAGCAGTAAAAAGTAGAAAATCTGCACTGTTTGTTGGAATTATTTTGGAACACACTATGTGCCATTTTTCACATGTTTTCTATTTGAGGTGAAAAACTTGTGCTTCTCTATACTCTCAGTTCCCTGTTCTATAATGTTTTATTTATACATTTTTAGTGGGTATACTGTATATCTTGAAATGAATGAAAATTAAATGAAAGGAAAATGAGAGGCTTAAAATAGTCCAAAGTCCTTTTGAAGAACAACCTAATTACTCAATCCCCAGAAATACCATGTCTAAAGAGCACTGGCATGACATCTCAGGACCATTGAAGGAATTCAATAGACAGTGGTCCATATAAATATGAGATGGACAATAAACAACAACCTTATCAAATACAGAGCAGGATAACACATGCCCAACTTTTAAAATTAACACAATAAAATCAATAATAACAGAAAGAACAAACAGTCAACTTAAACAAAACTGACCCAGCTCCCACAACCAAGAACACCACAAAGTCTCTGACAATGGCCCCTTCAACGTATCCCGTAGTTAGTACATCCTATTCCTTATGGAATCATCATGAAGGTGGGGGTACTGGCGAGGAGGAAGCAAAAGGTCCTCTGACCCCAACTATGCTTGTCAATCTCCATCCATGTAGTTTGTCTAAACGATTATAAAAAAATTTTTGGGCCACCTTAGGTAATGTTTTAATAGAAGGTTCCAAAATGGTCGTAAACCTCTCCCGCTCCCCTCCCACTATAATATTTTAATGACAAGTATGTGATTACTCCCCTAATACAATGCTAGTAGTAGAAGAAACAGGATAGCAGAGTGATCTTGGTAGAGTAACCACTAGCCATCAACAATTGAACCCCAAGATTGGTGCAGGACTGGTACATGAACACGCTAGAGTCTTGGCAGAGTGTCTAAATTGACATAGGCAGAAGATTAGATGAAGATCAAGTCAAGGCAGGTAGCAGGAAGAATTATAACAGGAAGTGAAGCCAGATTCATAAAGTCAGAGAGGTGGTGAGTTCCAACGTTTAAGCTGAAGTAAAATCTGGACAGAAGAATATCAGAATTCCAAAATAACAATAGACAGTGATAAGGACATCTAAGCACAGTATTCCTGGAGAGGCTCATTTAAACAAATCATTGTGCAAGCACCTGTTGTGCAAAAATGGAAAGACAGAGCACAGAAAGTGATGGCACTATGCTTGTGGATGCTCATGAAAACCTGCAAATGAGTTTGACAATTTAAGACACAAGAGAGGGCCCATGCATGCCTAGTAAGAGACAGAGAAGGACAAGAAAGTGGATAGCCCAATGAAAGAATTCAAAGTTTACCAGGATGCCTGAAAGACAAGGTGCCCTGGAACTGAAACAAGGTACACTGACATCAGCAGTTCCAGTTTTTCTTATTTGCACATGCAGACAGCACCAGAAATTGCCAACCATATACAATCATGTGACTCATCATACCCACTTTATAAACTATAAACTATACAACATTTTTTGTGGTTAGCAAGCATCCATAAACATAAAGCAAATTTCTTCTTTTTAGCGATTTTGAATACAAGGCAACTTTCCAAAGTGAGACACAACTTTAACGGCTTGTAATTAACCCAAATAGTTGTGTCAAAATGTAACCCAACAGAAAAGGCTCTTATAATTACACTATATTTTCAAAATAGTTATTAAATATTCATAGATCCTTATCAAATATTGATACATAAAATTAATGTATTTACAATTCAAATATGTGTTTCAAATTCAAAACAAAAACTTCAGAATGATAATTGTGTTCCATAGTGTTATATCTGCATACAGTATGTTATTTCTTGATTATTCCATAAACCACCAAGAATAATGAACAATGTTGTACATTTCAATGACAAACTAAAACAGACATCCACTTATTGTCTTATATGCATATGTCTGCTTCACAGCATATGAGGAAGAATATCCATTTTGACATTGTGCTGCCATGATTCCAACCCCCATAGTCAACTTCCTTTTAGAATAAAAATCTGCACACAGTGCTATTTGAAAGCCTTCCATGATAAGTGAACTTGCTATTGACTTAGGAAATGTAATTAGAACTGGATGATAAATTGAGCAGTGTGTTAATGTCTTGCCCTGATGCTACACTAACCTCATTTAAAGTACAGCTTGGATGGTTTGAATAATGAGGCCCCAGGGTGGTGAGATTTATGGATGTCTTAAAATGATGTGATAGTGTCAACCTAAAAACTGTTTCAGTGAAGGAACAATATGCATGTGTTGAGGAGGTAGCTGAAGCCGGAATTTTCTACATTGTTCACTTTACTTTCTATCTGATTTATGGAATCTTATTTTTAACCCAATAACTGCAAGGCATTGCTTCCACTCAAGAGTTAGAGCTTTGCTATGAGCATATTTTTTTCTGTTAGGATCAACACATTGTTTTTAAAAACTTTTTTTCAGGGTGTTAAGAATGACAAACTTAATAAGAAATGAAGAGGCAATATATCAAAAAGGCTTTTTAACACCAAGCTGACCCAACATTAATTAATACTGTGAACTTTAGCAACTGCATCTAATGTCAGACACATGTTTCTTAGGAAAGTTAATTGTAGCTCACGTCTGTTAGATTAATTGTATAAAGTATCTGTATAAAATGTAAATGTATTCATTAAAATTTCAGTTATTTGTAATCTTCTGTGTGCGACAAAATTATTCACTTTATTCATTCTACATTATATAGAATAGCCCACCAAGATCCAAAAGCCATTTACACCAAGATTTTTTGGTGTCCTTACATGATAGTCAGACACTCCCAAATAATTTATTTTCTTGTCTCCATCATTATGAAAAAGCTTACTTAAAGGGCAATAATCATGTTTTAGTACGTATTTTTCTATAGGACTTACACTTAAATAACTGGAGTGCAACCAATTTTGAGCAAAATAACTAAAAGCAAAAACACACAATATTGATGCACATCCATATTTTATGACTATTAACCCTTTAAACTGAGACCTATAGCCTGCATTTAACCACTGTATTAAACTTGATATTTTAGCCAACTAACAAATACTAAGGTTACACAATCATTTTATTCTTAATGATTAGCCATACAGGAAGCAGATACCCAGTGTCAGTGCAGGTTACTAGACATAAGTTATACTCAAAATATCATAATAGTGTATTTCTTTCAGGTCTCCACGTAGTAAACCTGAGGAAAGCTCTTCCTCCTGGAGTTGACAGGAAAAGGTTTAAAATGACTTCCTGTCTCTACAAAACCCAGTTTATTCAGGCTAAAAATTTCAAGATAGAAGACATCAAATCAGCAAAAAACATACTGGAAGTATTATTCATGTTTCAATTCAAGAAATAGTCAGTAATGCAAAACTGCTATCAAAAACTTGCACAGTATCCATCAGTTTGCAGCCCTTCATTTTAGCATTTACTTCTGAATTACTTTTTATAAAAGTTACAGTGGTGGGAACAGGCAACACATCTCTGTGAACAAGGCATCTCTACTATTGCTTAAATGAGTGATCGGTTGGAAAAAGCTTCCACTTCTCAGCTGCTTCTCAAACAGCTTCTACAAGTGGTTTTAGTATTGCAGTCTCTGTGTTGGTTGGTCAATATAAATACATCAGCTCTGGTCCCAGAAAAGAAGATGAGATGTCTAGGTCTTATTTTAGATGGCACCCTGGGGAAGATAGACATGTTTTTTAAACAGATAAGCATTCTCAGAGCTGCCCATTCTATGGACAACTTATGTAAATTCTAGCCCTGGTGACAGAGCTTCGATATACACAGTACCATGGACTTGCCTTCACATGAGATATTTTCAGTTCATCCTGAAACACTGGAACAAACATACATAGTACATAGTAACATACATAGTAAATTAGGTTTAATAAAGACACAGGTTCATCAAGTTCAACCTTCGCCTCCTACCCCAGTGATTGTGAATTTTATAGCTTGCCTGCTACCAAATAAGTTAGCCTTTATCGGGCCTTCCTGATCTGCCTACTAAAAAACACTATAACTCTGTACTTTCCCTTTTGAAAGAAATTTATCTAATCGTCTCTTAAATGTATCCATTGTATCTGCCATAAGCATCATCTTGGGCAAGGAATTCCGCAATTTAACAGACCTTACTGTAAAAACCCCCTTCCTCTGCTGAAGTCTAAACCTCCTTTCCTCTGATCTCAAGGGGTGTCCCCTGATCAGGCCTTGGAATAAATAGCTCACTGCAGATCCTTGTATTGACCTCTCATATACTTGTACAATGTGATAAGGTCTCCTCTTAGTCGCCTTTTCTCTAGAGTAAATAAACCTAGTTTGTCTAGTCGTTCCTCA
The DNA here is from genome assembly GCA_037306005.1 of Rhinophrynus dorsalis. NCBI lineage: Eukaryota > Metazoa > Chordata > Amphibia > Anura > Rhinophrynidae > Rhinophrynus > Rhinophrynus dorsalis. Next base: position 201,858,675 of record CM074721.1, read on the forward strand.
TACGTCAAGTCCTCCATTCCCTCAATTCATTTTGTTGTTCTTTGCTGTACCCTCTCTAATTCTAGTATATCCTTTTTCAGAACTGGTGCCCAAAACTGCACTGCATACTCAAGGTGAGGTCTTACTAATGATTTGTATTATGGCAAAATAATGTTATCCACTCTTGCTTTTGTATGTAAATCCCTCTGTAGAGAGAAAATATCCTGTTCTGAATGAATTACCTTGCATAATTTAGTGTCATCTGCAAATATTGATATTTTGCTTTCTATATCTATTTCCAGATTATTTATAAACATGTTAAAAAGCAGCGGACCTAATACTGAATCCTGAGGTTCTCCACTCTCTACTTTAACTGTATTGGATAATTTTCCATTTACAACCACACACTGTTCCATATCCTTCAACCAGTTTTGTAACCAATTGCAAAGGTTATCTCCTAGCCCCAATTTCCTTATTTTATACCCCAGCCTTCTGTGTGGCACTGTATCAAATGCCTTTGCAAATTCTAGATATACTACATCAATTGCCTTGCCATTAACAAGAATCCAGATTCTCTCATATGAAAGTGTCTCCTTGATTTAAGCTTTATTTGACATATGTTCCAGGCTGAACATTTCCAAAGGACATCCTTGGTCTGTTACATGATGGACAATAATCATGACAGGTGCAAGCAAGTATGAATGGGGATGTTCTACAAAGCAGATCATTCCAAAGTCGTGTGATGTTTTATGGCTGTAACAGGGAGACTGTGGAATAACAACACTGACAAGTACAGATACAGTAAAATCAATATCTTTATTAAAATAAGAACAGAATAAATATGAATAGCACTTCCCCAACCCTTACAGGACCAGGTGTGAAGACAGTACCTAAGCACTTCCCCAACACTCACAGGACCAGGTGTGGAGACAGCACAGGATCCACCGACTGCACAGAGGCTGATACCACTCTGACTATACTATGCAATGGTAGCAAGGATGGCAGTAGCTACTAGTGCAGGAGAAGCTGAAAGGCCCAGGCAAGATGAAAGATATTCCCCTAGAACGCTTGGTAGTACAAGGCAACAGAGACAGGAATCCCTAGAACGTTAGGGAGAGTAGACAATGGTGACTGAGCTCCCTAGAACGCTAGGGTAAACCTACAAGCAATGGTGACAAAGAACCCCAGACTGTGAGGGTAGAACAGGCAACGGTGACTGAGATCCCTAGAATGCTAGGGTATACCCAAAGGCTCTAACCAGCAACAGGTAGAAGAGGATTGTCAGAGAAAAGGTCTGATGTAGTAACTGACCACCACTTGAACCGGAGGAAACAACAGAGCTCGGTAAGCTCAATCGGAGACAGTAGGCCATGGGTAGGAAACGATTGAATAGTCAGCCGGAGTTGTGGTCAGTATGGAGCGGGTAGTCAGCCAAAGCCAGGAGTCAGAACAGATCGAAGTAGTCAGCCAAGCCGAGAGTCAGACCGGATCAGGTAGTCATCCAAAACCAAGAGTAAGACCAGATCGGGTAGTCAGATGGAGCCAAGGGTCAGACCGGAGTGGAAGGCTACTAGTCAGGAATCAAACTTAGCCGGAGTCAAACGTAGCCAGGAGTCATACACAGGATCAGAGCATTGGAATAACACAAGAACTTAGCGCACAGGTACACCACGAAAGGGCAAGGGAAGAAGAAGACAATTCTGTAAGGGCAGTATTCATACAAAACCAGCTTTTATGAAAGGATGAAAACACATTTCATAAAAAAGATGTCTAATATAGCAGTTGTTGCATTGTATTGTATTGTATTTTTGGAAAAACAGAGAAGCTTTGCATGCATACCCTCTTGTAATTCACATTAGATCTAGGTCACTCTGATCATGACTCCTGGAGTGGTGTGCATGTGTGTGTTTGTGCATGTGTGTGTGTGCGATTGGATTTGGCGAAATTGCTGGGAGGCTGCAAAAGGTAAGGGTTGTTGAGAAGGGAAATCCTCTCTACAGTGCTTTTTACACTCCATTCGCTATTACATTTCCTTGGTTCATGGTGCAATACTAATGTCACTCAATCCTTCCCTATCTGGGGGGTGAACCTGATGGTAGTAGTAGATGCAGTACTATGCCACCAACAAGTAAAGGTTAATTTCTCTAAAACTATTTATATTACAAACAAAAGGCTAATACAACACAGTGAGAGTTTTAAACATGTTTAAATTGACTAAACTTCTGGTGTCATGTCCTTTTTAAGAATTAAAGGTAGAGAGTTGAATTAAAATGAAATACTAAGAAAAACATAATGCACAGAACTGTCCTCACTGGCAAGTGACTTTTAACTGACATTGTACAGCCTGAAATCTGCACATAGCACATGATGTAACTAATTAACCATTAAACAGATGTGCAATGTGCATTGACTTTGGCATGTTACGCAACACATTGTTTCACAATGCGTTGCATACTCCTCTGGCACTCAAAGGGCTAAAGCTTTGTCCATTATATTTTTTAATTCATATTCAATGTGTTTAAAGCGGAACTACCACCACTAACAAACTTTCCCCCAATAATTCCACAGCAGCGCGATGTCTGCACGCCTGCACTGTCAGTCCCTTTTGGAGCCAAAAGACTCCTAGCAACACCTCCTAGAGCAGGCTGGGGCTGACAGCTAAGGCGTGGAGACATCACTATGGAAAGATGTCTGTGCTCCTTCCTGCCTGTCACCGTGGGAACATTGGATAATTCTCATTGCCACTGGAATAATTCTGGTGACTAGTGCTACTGAGCAGCTAGTCCCCAGCTGGGGAATTATTGGAGTGCAAGTTTGTTAGTGGTGGTAGTTCCTCTTTAATTTATAATAAAACCAAGCCAATTTTTTCTGCTGATGGTATGTAAAATGTTATGTTTACCTAAAAGCTCACAATATAACATTTTATATCAATCATAACGCCCCAAAAATGGAAACACTACAATTTACAATTTTGGTATATGAAATAAAAATAGGACAGGCAAATATGACTAAACCTATATTTTTACCAGTACAAAAAGATTTGTAATTTAATGTTTTATATGCAGTGATCCACAATGTATAACAACGCAATGTTTCATGGCTCCTGTGAGTCAGGAAAAAATAGATAGTGGGTAGTCAAACTTCAGACCATTAGCTGTGGCTCGTTAGGGATGATAGGAACTGTAATCCCCAAACAACTGAAGGTCCAAAGTTTGGCTACTTCTGTAATGCATTTCCATTCAAGTTTTGTGTGCATTTTCATTATTGCCAATTTTATATTTTCTAGGTGGAGAAGACCATGAAGATTTCACTTCAAGATGTTATGGTTCAGTCTATCAATGCTTATGCAGAAACACCAAGAAAACAGTGGGTTTTACATTGGCCTGGACAAATTGTCTTGGCATCCAGCATGGTGCACTGGACTATGGAGGTGTCAAAGGTAGCCTACATTTTGATTTAACATTACAAAGTATACATTGCCATCTATGCAAACAAGCTGTATTTGGTTTGTTCTGTGATTAAGATGAGAAATAGAGTTGTTGTTTTTTTTTTTGTACTGTGGTGTAGTTTTTGGCCAAGTTCCATTTCAGTTTGCATCAGATCTAAAAAACTCTAAATACAGTATAAGACTACAAACAGCCACTTGATCCTGTAAATACCTGTCCTGTCTGAGTGAAGCATGACCCGTTTTCAGATAGTCTACAGATTTTTTTTAAGCTTGTCTCTCCCCTGTCTTTTTCTAGAGTAACTTGTTTATTTGACAGTTTTGCATTATTTCTATGTTTGTATCTATTTTCCATGTATCTGGGAGCCCTATTTTTAAATATTTTGTATGTTCATGAACCCATGAAGAACGAGTAGTTCCTCATTCCTTGGGGTCTGCGGAAGAACCCATGCAGTTGGGGTTGGTATGTAGAATGCTGTCTGAAACAGAACAACGTTGGCGTAGACAGCAGAATCTCTGTCTGGACTGTGGCATCGATTCCCATCTACTCCGAGGGTGCCCTTAAAGGCCAGATCTCTCCAGAGGTAAGATGAATCCCCCTACTACCACAACAGCATTCCCTAGCATCCCTTTATCTTCACATCTAATTATTCCGGTTTCTTTGCACTGGCCTAATCAACACCATGGATTCTGGTGTCAGTGACTGCTTCCTTGAGCTCGCCTTAGCGCAATGCCTGGGCATTCCACTGCAGCTGAAGAAAAGGCCCTTTTTCATCCAAATGGCCGATGGTAGAAACCATCAACTGTGCCCGATATCGCAAGAGAGTCTCATTGGTACTCAACATCAGGAAGACCTACAGCTGCACGTGCTTTTGTCCCCTTTGTTTCCGTTGATTCTTGGGCTTCCATGGCTACAATGCCATAACTCTCTCATTGATTGGGATTCCGGTTCTGTAAATTTCTCCTTCTCGTTCTTCAAGGCTAAGTCTCTACACCAGTCTGGTCTGCATCTCATTTTGGCTGCTGTTTCCTTACGATTGTTCTATCACCTTATTCCGGGAACCCCCATACCATATGGGCAGATCTATCAACTCTCCAGCCCTGAATTAGGGTACCTTCAACAATACATAACCAACAATTTGCAGAAAGGGTTCATCAGAATATCTACCTCTCCTGCTGGGTGAGGTATATTCTTCGTAGAGAAGAAAGATGGAGTTCTTTAGCCCTGTGTGGACTATAGAGATTTGAACCTCATTACGGTAAAGAACCATTACCCTCTGTTGCTAATACCTGAGCTTCTGGAATGCCTCTCATCAGCCACCATCTTCACAAAAATAGCCCTATGTGGAGCATATAATTAGGTCCGCATAAGAAAAGGAGATGAGTGGACAACAGCTTTCAGTACCTGCTACGGGAATTACAAGTACTGTGTGATGCCATTTGGCCTGTGTAATTCCCCTACGACATTTCAACTCTAGACCAACAATGTATTTAGGGATCTACTGGATCAGTGCATCATCGTATACCTAGACAACATCCAGGTATTTTCTCCTGATGTTCAAAACCATTGATTACCCATAGCCACCAAAACTAGAGAAATATTTTTTTGAGGCCACTGAAGTGTTTAGGATTCATACGATCCTCAGGACATGTTAAGATGGATCCATTTATAGTATCAGCAGTCCTGGATTGGCCTGTTCCCAAAAACAAGAAATAGGTACAATTATTTATAGGTTTTGCCAATTTTTATAGACACACAACTTCTTCAAAATATCAGCTCCTGTTACTGCACTTACTAAAACAACCTCCCTGTTTCTTTGGACTCCTACAGCACATAAAGCCTTTGCTCTGTTGAAGGAACAATTAAGTTCAGCCCCTTTCTTACTTTAGCCTGATATCCATAGACCTTTCTACTTCAAGGTTGATGCTTCTCAAGTCACTAAAGGTGCTATATTATCCCAAAGACTTGGCGAAAAAGAACGATTGCATAGCCTCTCTAAGCGTCTGATCCCAGCCAAAAGAAACTACACCATCGGAGACAAAGAACTCCTGGTGATCAAGCGTGCTTTGGAGGAGTAGCACCATATATTGGAAGGATTTCCATGTATACTAATCACAGTAACCTAGAATACTTGTGAACTGCTCAAAGGTGATGCCCTATCACGGTGCCCTTGATCTGGGCGACATTCTGTCTATCCTGCTATTGCTGCTTTCCTATTGGCTGCGCTGTACTGCTCCTCCCAGTGACAGCCTTTTTATACCCTGGGCTGTCACGCTGCAAGTGCCCTTTCGTGGTGTACCTGATGTCTAGCGCTAGTTTTGTTGTTTTGATACCGGTGTATGACCCTGGACTGCCTGACCATGCCATTGTCTTGTTCCTGACTCTGTGTACCGATTTGGATTGGCTGACGTCCCTGCTTCCTGTTCTGACCCGGCCTGGCTGACGTTCCTTCTCTGTGTACTGACCCGGCATGTCTGAGTTTCCTGCTCCATGTACCAACCCGGCTTGGATGACGTTCCAGTGCTGTGTACCGAATTGTCTTGGCGGTGGTTCCTGCTTCTCCTGTGCCTGGCTGGGCTTTACCAGACTGTTCCTGCTGCTGCCTGCCTATCACGGTTCCCGTGCTACACTGTCAATCAGGGTTGTTCTGTCTGTGCATTGGAGGAAGCTGATTGGCCCGCCCAGGATGTGCCTTTATACTCTGGCCCTGGGCACTTGTGCTTGGCCCTTTCGTGGTGTTCCTGTATCTGCGCCTTGTTGCTGTGTTCCAGTTCTCCAGTGTACTGACCCGGCTTGTCTGACTCTTCTTTTGATCCTGCTCCGTGTATGACCCGGCTCTGGCTGACGACCCTACTCCGTGATAGATCCGGTTCTGGCTGATGATCCTGCTCCATGTATGACCCGGCTCTGGCTGACGACCTTGCTCCGTGATTGATCCAGTTCTGGCTGATGATCCTGCTCCGTGTACGACCCGGCTCCGGTAGACAACCTTGCTCCATGATTGATCCAGTTCTTCGGCTGCTGTTCCTGCTGTACTCTGGTTCCGGTTATCGCCTGTTCCAGTCTGCTGTTCCGGTGTACCTGCACGGCCCGGTCGCGTCCGCGACATTCTGATCACTTGGTGTCTCGCTATTACTCTCATTACTCTAGCTGAGATTAAGGTTGCTTTGCCATACTTGGTACGTTGCTGTGTTCCGGTACAGAACCAGTTAACTCCTGCAGTACTTCGTAGTCTCAGTCTTGTGCCTCAGTTCTTGCCAAGCATACACTTATCGTTAAGAGCCATTCCTTCGGTACCTCTGAAACGCCTCATTACCTTCAGCAGAGTATTGCCGGTCCGGTGTTCGGTGTGCACCGTGACCGCGCCTGTGGGCATTGCTATCCGTTCGCCTCTTGCTGGAAAGGTCCTGTACGGCACCGGAGGGGTGTCCTGGCTCCGGCCTACTGTCATACAGAGGTTATGCTATCCATCTGCACTATCCAGTGCTTGGCTCCCAGTGCTTGTGCATTCGATACCATTATTTGACATCCAAGAGGTGTCAGGGCACTATCCATTGGGTACATGCAGAGTTAACTTCCATTTCCAGTTAAGGGCGGCTCAGGTTCTGGTACTACCGTTTGGCAATAGCACTTCCTCTTATCCCACGGTGGTGGTATGTACTCAGCTCTGGCACTTGTGCCTTCCATTTCCCTTTGAGAGTAAATCTAGTACAGACACCTTGCTTCAACTTTGTGATTCAAGAACTGTGTTCCAGAGACTGCTACTGAGTTCCAGCTTTGTGATTCAAGAACTATTACCCAGAGACTGCTATATATCCTGGGCGTTGGCCAAACTAGGACTTAGTTCTCCTCTTGCACTTGTTTACCCTTTGGGGTCATTTACTATCTATCCATTGTCCAGTATTTGTTGTATTACATTCCATCTGTTCGTGTTTGCTATTTCTGCCATTCCTGTACTGGCCCCTAGGGGCATCGTATTACTGTTTAATTCAATAAACTGTGTTTTTACTTTACATCCTGGTCTGAGTGTCAGAAAACCGTTACAGTACGAAAGGGCCATGACCTCAGACGGGAAGAGTGACAGTAATACACAGAACCTCCACTGGAGGATGGATGTTCACGAGCAACGTCTAGATCAATTGGCTTTGGCCATGCAAACCTTGCTTGAACGTACGGTACATCTCGAGAAACCGAATCAAAGTCTGGTGGTCCCCCCAGTCTTGACACCGGACAATGCCACTGGGCAATTGCTGGCTCCCTCCAGAAGTCTCATGGCGGCGGTGCCGTTACCACTCAGATACGGTGGCGAACCCACACTGTGCAGAGGTTTCCTTAACCAACTTGAGATATTCTTAGAACTCACACCCTATGCTTTTCCGAATGACCGTAGCAAAGTGGGGTTCATGATATCTCTGTTAACTGGTAAAGCGCTGGCATGGGCTAATCCTTTATGGGAGCAGGCCAAACTCTGCACTCTGAATTTTAACGAATTTGTCAGACAATTTCGCACAGTGTTTGAGACACCAAGGCGAGCCACCTCGGCAGCTAAGAAATTAATGGTAATACAGATGGGGGATCGCACTGTGGCCGACTATGCGATAGAATTTCGTATTTTAGCTGCAGAAGTGGCCTGGAATAATGAGGCACTCCTGGCAGCCTTCTCACAAGGCCTATCCGACTCCATCAAGGATGAAATTGCTGCCAGGGAGGTACCCACTGACCTTGATGAGTACATAGAGTATGTGATACTCATTGACACCCGAATGCGCGAGAGGCGCTTGGCTAAAGGGGCTAGTTCCAAGACCCATGGGCACGAGAGGTCTTTTAACCCACCCTCGCCTCCCATTCCTCCTGATGGGGTACCTGAAACAGGGGAGCCCATGCAGATTGGATATACTAGGCTGTCTAAGGAGGAGAGGGCTTATCGCAAAAGGCATGGGTATGTTTATATTGTGGCAAGAATGGGCACCTACTACGCACATGTCCGGTACGTCCGGGAAACGCACGCACCTAGGGTACCTTTGGGGACAGGCCCTAGGTGGTGTACAGTCGTCCTCAGATCCTTGCTCCAAGAAACCCACCATACCGGTGAGTTTTCTTCTGGGTGATCAAGCTGTGGAGGCACTAGCCTTGGTAGATTCTGGTGCAGCAGGCTATTTCATGGACCAGGCATTCACTGAAAGACACAGTATTCCGTTGTCTAAAAGAGATACTCCGCTAGCCATTGAGGCTATTGATGGCAGACCCCTAGAACCAGCACTTATCACCATGGAGACTACTCTCATCACTATGGCTATTGGGGTTCTCCACAAAGAGGGGGTACGTTTCCAAATTATACATTCACCTCACCATGCGGTCATTCTGGGGTACCCTTGGTTGTCGCTGCACAATCCCCAGTTTGACTGGCAAAGATGTGAAATTGAGTCTTGGTCTGAGTACTGCACTAGTCACTGTTTATCTCACCCAGTCAAGATTATGTGTACCTCTCCTTCTGTGCCAGCTGAATACAGCAAGTTCAGTGACGTATTCAGTAAGGGTGAGGCTAGTGCATTGCCGCAGCATCGACCATATAACTGCGCTATTGATTTGCCCCCGGGAGTTGTGCCACCAAGGGGTAGGACATACCCATTGTCCGGGGAAGAGACTAGGGCCATGGAGGAATACATCGAGGATGCCCTCAGAAGAGGGATTATTCGTAAATCATCCTCTCCGGCAGGTGCAGGGTTCTTTTTTGTGAAAAAGAAAAGTGGTGAATTACGACCGTGTATTGACTACCGTGGACTCAATAAGTTGATTGCCAAGAATGCCTACCCCATTACGCTCATCACAGAATTATTTGACAAGTTGAAAGGCTCCTCTATCTTCACGAAACTCGATCTTCGTGCTGCCTATAACCTAATAAGGATAAGGGCTGGTGATGAGTGGAAGATGGCATTCAATACTAGGTCAGGCCACTACGAATATCTGGTTATGCCATTTGGGTTATGTAATGCACCTGCCGTATTTCAAGAGTTTATAAATGATATCCTCCGTGACATGCTACAGTCTTGTGTGGTGGTGTACTTGGACGATATATTGATCCATTCGGCTAATTTAACCCAGCACATCCAGGATGTTTCGGAAGTATTGATGCGATTACGCAGGAACAAATTGTTCTGCAAACTAGAAAAATGTGAATTTCATCGCTCCCAAGTACCATTCTTGGGTTTTGTGATATCCAATGATGGCATAGCAATGACCAAGAGAAGTTGGCAGCGGTCCTACAATGGCCACGACCCACGGGATTAAAAGCTATTCAAAGGTTCTTGGGCTTTGCCAACTATTATAGAAAGTTTATTCAGAACTTCTCTACCATCACAAAACCTCTCTCTGACCTTACGCATAAGGGGGCAAATCCCTCTCAATGGTCCCAGGCAGCTGAAATAGCCTTTGAAACTCTAAAAAAGGCATTTGCATCCGCTCCTATACTTTCCCACCCTAATCCCACCCTGCCGTTTACTGTAGAGGTTGATGCCTCCGAGGTTGGGGTAGGGGCAGTTCTTTCCCAACGCCCCAAGGAAGGGGGTAACTTGAGGCCGTGTGGGTTCTTTTCTAAAAAACTATCTAGTGCCCAAAGCCATTACGAAATTGGTGATAGGGAACTGTTGGCTATCATCTTGGCATTAAAAGAATGGCGACATCTTCTGGAGGGCACTAGAGCACCAGTGTTGATCCTCACAGACCATAAAAACTTGATTTACCTATCCGAGGCAAAACGATTGTCTTCTCGCCAGGCTCAATGGGCTCTATTTCTGTCCAGATTTAATTTCATAGTCTCGTACTTGCCTGGTTCCAAAAATATTAGGACGGATGCTCTTTCTGCACGGACATTAAGAGGGATGAGGCTCCGGTCCCCATAATTCAGCCAGACAGAATTCTGGCTACTATTCGTACCAGCATCACCTCGCCACTGGGAGAGCAAATATTGGCATCACAAACTCGGGCACCCCCTGAAACCCCAGTTGGCAGGTGTTTTGTGGACGAACCTTTTCGTACCCAATTACTTGAGACCTACCACTCATCTAAGGCAGCTGGGTACATCGGCAGAGATCAGTTGGCATGGTCACTATCACGAACATTCTGGTGGCCCTCCCTGAAAGCCGACTGCTCTGCATTCACGGCTACTTGCGCTATCTGTGCCCGTGCCAAAACTCCCAGACATCTCCCAGTAGGCTTGCTCCAACCAGTGCCTAATGGTGATCGTCCTTGGTCCCATATTTCGATTGATTTTTTGGGAGAGCTGCAGAGTTCCAAGGGCTATACGTTTATCTTGATGGTGGTGGATAGATTCTCAAAGATGGCTCATTTCGTGCCCCTCTCTGGCCTTCCCTCGGCCCAGGAATTGGCATCAGTTTTTGCCAGAGAAGTATTCCGCTTGCACGGGGTGCCCAGAGTAATTGTGTCTGACCGGGGGAGTCAATTCGTGTCGAGATTCTGGAGGGCATTCTGTGGCCAGATGGGCATTCAATTATCCTTCTCCTCCGCCTACCATCCCCAGACCGACGGGGCCGCTGAACATGCCAATCAGGGACTGGAGCAGTTTTTACGCTGCTTTGTGACTGATCATCATGATAATTGGGCTGACCTGTTGCCGTGGGCAGAGTTCGCCAGGAACTGCGCGGTGAATTCATCATCTGGGAGTTCCCCATTTCTTGTTAATTATGGGTTCCAGCCCTGTCTACTCCCGGACTCATTTCAGTCCCAGCAGATTCCGGCTCTGGATGAGCACATGGAGCAGCTCCGCTCCACTTGGGCACAGGTACAAAGGTCCCTCAGTCAGTCCTTCCACAGACACCAGCGGCATGCCAATCGCAGGCGGCTGCCAGCAGTCTCCTTCCAGGTTGGGGATAGGGTATGGCTCTCCTCCAAGAATCTCAACCTGCAGGTGCCCTCGAATAAACTGGCCCCCCGGTTCATTGGGCCATTCAAGATTATACGCAAGATCAATCCTGTGGCATACGCTTTGGAACTTCCTAATACTATGCGTATTCACAATGTGTTCCATGTGTCACTATTAAAGCTCTTGGTTTACAATCGTTATACTACCACTCCGGTGGTTCCTGGGCCGGTGGATGTGCAGGGCCAAGAGGAATACGAAGTTCAGAGCATTATTGATTCAAGGAGATTTAGAGGCAAGTTGCAATATTTTGTCCATTGGAAGGGATATGGGCCTGAGGAGCACTCTTGGGTCGACCACAAGGACCTCCATGCTCCACGGTTGTTGCGCAACTTTCACTCTAAATACTCTCAGAAACCAAGACCCTCCGGCAGGAGAGGGGGTCTTTGAGAGGGGGGTACTATCACGGTTCCCGTGCTACACTGTCAATCAGGGTTGTTCCGTCTGTGCATTGGAGGAAGCTGATTGGCCCGCCCAGGATGTTCCTTTATACTCTGGCCCTGGGCACTTGTGCTTGGCCCTTTCGTGGTGTTCCTGTATCTGCACCTTGTTGCTGTGTTCCAGTTCTCCAGTGTACCGACCCGGCTTGTCTGACTCTTCTTTTGATCCTGCTCCGTGTATGACCCGGCTCTGGCTGACGACCCTGCTCCGTGATAGATCCGGTTTTGGCTGATGATCCTGCTCCGTGTATGACCCGGCTCTGGCTAATGACCTTGCTCCGTGATAGATCCGGTTCTGGCTGATGATCCTGCTCCATGTATGACCCGGCTGTGGCTGACAACCTTGCTCCGTGATTGATCCGGTTCTGGCTAATGATCCTGCTCCGTGTACGACCCGGCTCCGGTAGACAACCTTGCTCTGTGATTGATCCAGTTCTTCGGCTGCTGTTCCTGCTGTACTCCGCTTCTGGTTATCGCCTGTTCCAGTCTGCTGTTCCGGTGAAACTGCATGGCCCGGTCACGTCCGCGACATTCTGATCACTTGGTGTCTCGCTATTACTCTCATTACTCTAGCTGAGATTAAGGTTGCTTTGTCATACTTGGTACGTTGCTGTGTTTCGGTACAGAACCAGTTAACTCCTGCAGTACTTCGTAGTCTCAGTCTTGTGCCTCAGTTCTTGCCAAGCATACACTTATCGTTAAGAGCCATTCCTTCGGTACCTCTGAAATGCCTCATTACCTTCAGCAGAGTATTGCCGGTCCGGTGTTCAGTGTGCACCGTGACCGCGCCTGTGGGCATTGCTATCCGTTCGCCTCTTGCTGGAAAGGTCCTGTACGGCACCGGAGGGGTGTCCTGGCTCCGGCCTATTGTCATACAGAGGTTACGCTATCCATCTGCACTATCCAGTGCTTGGCTCTCAGTGCTTGTGCATTCGATACCATTATTTGACATCCAAGAGGTGTCAGGGCACTATCCATTGGGTACATGCAGAGTTAACTTCCATTTCCAGTTAAGGGCGGCTCAGGTTCTGGTACTACCGTTTGGCAATAGCACTTCCTCTTATCCCACGGTGGTGGTATGTACTCAGCTCTGGCACTTGTGCCTTCCATTTCCCTTTGAGAGTAAATCTAGTACAGACACCTTGCTTCAACTTTGTGATTCAAGAACTGTGTTCCAGAGACTGCTACTGAGTTCCAGCTTTGTGATTCAAGAACTATTACCCAGAGACTGCTATATATCCTGGGCGTTGGCCAAACTAGGACTTAGTTCTCCCCTTGCACTTGTTAACCCTTTGGGGTCATTTACTATCTATCCATTGTCCAGTATTTGCTGTATTGCATTCACTCTGTTCGTGTTTGCTATTTCTGCCATTCCTGTACTGGCCCCTAGGGGCATCGTATTACTGTTTAATTCAATAAACTGTGTTTTTACTTTACATCCTGGTCTGAGTGTCAGAAAACCGTTACACTGCCTGGCACCGTTTCCTCCTTACTTGGCCTCCTTGTATTCCGGTACTCCGGTTGCAGGTTATATTCTGCCGTGGGTCAGAGTCTCAGTGTGCCCCCACACCATGTTGCACTCGATTGGTCTATATGTGGTTCAGTTGAGCGCCTCCAGTGGTTGCCGTTATCCAGACCATAGCGCTATTAACCCCTTCGGGGGAATATCCTTGTTCCGTTACTACCACTCTGGGTCTGTTGGGCTTCGTTACTCTGTGCGATTGTCTCCATTTGATTCCTCTGTGCGCCTCCAGTTGCCATCCATTTATACTATCGCACATTAACCCTTGAGGGTAGTACGTGCACACGGTGGTGGGCTGTTCCGGTAGGGCCTCCGTTCTGGCACAAGCTCTGACCAGCCTTGTGTAGTCATAGGTGGGCGGCCACTGTTGCATCCTCCTACAGGTGTCCTGTGCCTGTTGTTGCAGTCCTCTCATTGTCGCCTCCCGTTGCCAAAAGGCGACATTGGGCCTTCTCTGTATTCATACTTTGCCAGTGGTTCCACTGGTAACTTTGGACTTTCGTACACTATATGAAACTCGTTTACCTGACCTGTGTCAGTATTGTGTGTGTCATACATACTGGACCCGTGTGGGTTAATTTGCTTGTAACCTGTCCTGTGTCAGTTACTGCTGTTGTTACTGGACTCATGAGGGTTAACTCATTCCTTGTGTGCTTCATTAAAATTGTGTTTTTACCTAAACCTAACGTGTCTGAGTGTACTGAACCATAACACGCCCACAACAAGTGAGACGGGCTCTTTTCTTCTCTCGTTCTCAGTTACACATATCCTACAGACCTGGATCAAGGAATACTAAAGTGCACGCATTATCACACAGATATTCCACATCCACAGACCTACCAGCTCATCCTGACACCATCCTCCAACCACAAAACTTTCTTCTAGCCTGTCGTTCTCAATTGGAGCTCATTAAACAACACACCACACTTGATTCAGCCTTCATACTACAGCATGCCTTAACCCCATCCGATGGGTTATTATACAAACACGATTTGATGTATGTACCTCAGTCCCTCTGGTCCCAGATTCTTCAACTGTGGCATGATTACCCTACTGCTGGCCATGGAAGGCCTGTCCAAACCAAAACCGGTATACTTCAGCACTTCTGGTGGCCTGAATTGTCCCAGGACGTTAATGCCTTTGTATCCACCTGCAACACCTTCAACAGAATAAAGAACATGCACACCAAGGTATCTGGCTTGTTACAGCCACTTCCTGTATGCAACGGACCCTGGAAGGACATAACCATGTACTTCATCCTAGATATTCCTTTGTCTAACAGACACAATACGATTATGGTGGTGGTAGATCATAATGACTAATTTCTGCCCTGCCACTAGCCTTCCTACTGCCTCACAAACTGCTTATGGAGTACAATTTTGGGTGACTGTTCTAAAAAAAGACATTACTGAACTGGAAAAGGTACAGAGACATGCAACAAAACCGATAAAGGGATTGGAATATCTGAATTACAAAGAGAGACTAGCCAAACTGGGTTTGTTTACATTAGAGAAGAGACCTCTAAGGGGTGAACTATCCAAAGAACTATCCAATGAATTATTTATGCAAAGAGCTGAGCTAAGAACAAGAGGTCATCCATTAAGACTAGAGGAAAGGCACTTTCGACTAAAACAAAGGCAGGGATTCTTTACAGTTTGGGCGGTAAGGCTATGGAATTCTTTGCCTCGGGATGTTGTGCTTGCAGATAATGCAACTGCATTCAAAAAAGCAATGGATGCCTGTCTAGCACAGAACAATTTTGACAATTATGACAGATGGCTTAAAAGCAAATAGGATATTGATCCGGGGAACTGACTACCAATTGGAGTCAGGAAAGAATAATTCCCCCACACACACACACTTGGGACTAGATTGGAAATGGCTCCAGAGGGCTTTTTTTGCCTTCCTCTGGATCAACAGGGGTTTTTTTGGAATGGGTTGGACTTGATGGACGCACGTCTTTTTTCACCCTTACCAACTATGTTACTATGTTACTATGCTTTCCTATTTCTCAGGAATATATACAGTCTTCACGGCATACCCCACTCTGTAACGTCCAACAGGGGATCTCAGTTTACTTCAAAGTTATGGACCTCTTTTTGTTCCTGTTTACAGATCTAACAGAATTTATTGTCTGGTTATCATCCTCAAACCAACGGCCAAACCGAGCGTACTAACCAGACATTGGAACAGTAACTACGCTGCTATGTGTCTCACCTACAGGATAATTGGTATTTGCTTCTGCATCTAGCTGAATTTGCTTACAACCATCAGTACCATCACTCCATCAAGACATCCATGTTCCAAGCCCTCTACGGCTATCACCCTCATGCACTGCCTGTTCGTCCACCTGATACCACAATACCAGATGTAACCCAATAGATCCAGCTGTTACAAAACAGCCGTTGCTTTCTGCAACAGATCTTAACTGAAACCCAATTGGGATACAAAACGTCTGCTGACGAACACCGTTCTCACCCAACCTCGCCGCAGGAGACAAGGTGTGGCTCTCAATTTCACATCTCCACTTATCAGATGTTAGGACGCGCTTTCTGGGTCCTTTCCCTATTGTCCGTTTTGTGAACCTGGTTGCCTACCAACTCATCTTACCAGCTTCCTTCAAGATACATCCTACATTCCATGTTTCCCAGCTTAAACAATGGCAGCTGCCTCTGCTCCGGACACTCCCTGCTGCTCCTCCCATGCCTGTGCTAGTAGACAGTGAGTATGAATATGATGTGGAACGTATCCTTGATTCCTGTATCAACCCAGGGAGGCTTGAGTACCTTGTTCATTGGAAATGATAAAGTCCTGAGGAGCGGTCCTGGGAGCTGCTCTCTGGCTCCCATGCTCCTGTCTGCTTACAGGACTTTCATCACCTTCATCCTAATCATCCTTGCACTTGGGGTTCACATTGGAGCGGGGCCGTTTGTCATGTCCGGGCACAGGGTGCCGTCCCTACCTGCCAGGTGCCTCCACAGTGGGATGGTGAATGGACCTCTGGCTTCCCTGCACAAAGTGCCAGATAATTCTCCACTGAAGGAGAGAACCAGGCAATCCCAAATGTATGTTTGAGCCATCACCTGGCAGAAAGTGATCTGCATGTGGAATCCCTATAATGCCCAAGGATTAATTGTATACCAGAAATGGGAGTTAGATATGGCCACCTAGTGACAAGCTTGCCAAATACTGTACCATGCTCTACAGGGCCATTGACTCTGAGGATTATCCTGATGTTGACCTTTTGCTTTCATGGGCCTAGAGAGAATATCTGCACCTCCCCAATAAGACACAAGAAGGAAAAATGTACAGCTCGTATTCACTGTTTCCCTTGATCAGAGAATAACTGCTTAATAGTAGCATGTCATAGCTGAACCTAATTTTTATGCAGTGTCAATATGATGTGCTGCACTATATTTTTACTTTGTGTATTGCAAGTGTGAGCTAAAAGATTCTGCTGTGGATAGGAGCACACTGTACTGTTTGGTAGGCTCAGTTCAAACTCTCTGACTATCATTTTGTATGTCAGATAAGCAACATGTCTCTGTTTACAGTGTCATATGGTAGTGAAGTAATGGAGAACCACCAGAGGACATTGTCAGACAGGTCCCCCTAAAACATCTACCAAGTCTTCCTATGCATTCTAGGCGTAATGTGTAGGGGTGGGCGAAATCTCTCTCAGTGTTCTTTCGGGACATTCCATGAAAACCACGATGCTGTCCGCTTTTTTTACGGGAAAATCGGCTTTAAAACCTGAGATTAGAATCTTCACATTTTTTCTCCCATTGTCCAAAATGTTTCTCCATTTTTTCGATGGTTAGAAAGTTTCCGCCCATTGATTTACATGGTTTTCGCCTTTTCGCTATAAAAATATGATGTATTTGTGGAAGTCAAACATAATAGAAGCAGCTACCGAGCGAGGTAGACATACTGTGCTGTGATTTTGAGGCAAAATTGAGGCAGGACAGACTCATAGTGACTGCTATCGCTATGAGCAGGTTTAAAAATAATAAAAGGAGGAACTGGTAGGACCATTATGTGTCCACTGAATCTGAATGTGAGGAAGTGAGCACTGCAGAAGCAATGCTGGCCAGTCCCCCTAAATCACCCCTGGGGTTTTTGGGGAAATTACTGTCAAGGGAGGAACAAAAGGGTAGTAGTAGTAGTAGTGATAGCAGGACAGGTCAGCTGCCTGTGCCTGCTGCAAGACATGCTGTGACTGCTGCCAGATGTGCTGCACCTGTTGAAATATGTACTGTGCCTGCTGTCAGATGTGCTGCCCCTGCTGCCAGTGCCACCACCAGTGCTTTACTTGCTGCCACTACTGCCTTTACCACCATCAATGCTGTGCCTGCTTCCAGTTCTGTCCTTGCCACCACCAGTGCTGTACCTGCTGCCAGTATTGATCTTGCCACCACCAGTGCTGTGCCTGCTGTCAGTGCTAAACCTGTTGCCACCAGTGCTGAATCTGCTTCTAGTGTGTCTTGTAATATTCAAGAGGGGGGGGATGGAGAAGGTGATACCAAGTGTGACAGCAGGGGACCCTATGTCACACTTACCATCCCTATGCAGTACCGCCAGTGGTAGTACTACTACCACTACTACTGAGGTCCAGCAGCTTGTTAACGTTAGGAGTGAAGGAGGGGGTAACGAATATCCTCCTGTCAATAGTGACTTTGAGGAAGAAGACTAAGGGGCTGAAATTGATGTGGTTGGTGTTAGTAGTAGTAGTATTGACAGTGATGGTGAAGCAGCCGGTGGAACTAGTTTTAGGAGAGTGGAAAGGGAAGCAATTGAGAGCGTCCAGACTAGAGGTCAAGGGAGTCCACACCATTTCCCTGACCCTGGGAGTCCCCTTCCCCCCACGGCATTGTCCATGTGGAACATGATCCTGGAGAAGGCAGAATTGTCATAAATGCAATGACACCGCCACCACCAGCAGGAGCACAGATCAGCTGCCTGTGCCTGCTGCTACTGCTGCCAGTCTGTCTTCTTCATGTCACCAAGAAATGGCAAGTGTAACATTAGGGGACCCTCTGTCACATTGCTCGTCACCTCCTCCAACCAGCAGTGAGCTTTTGGAATTTGTGGAATTTGCAACTGCTCTAATTCCTGCTGCTGCTGAGTTGCAAGGGCAGCAAGATGCTGAGGAGCAGGTTAGTGTGCCACAGACCACTGTGGAAACAGTGGGAATGGGGTCAACAAGTGCCAGCAGCACCAACACATATTGCAGAAGTAGTGGAGGCTACTTATGGCGCTGCTACTTCCTCAGGCTCATCACTGGAGCTAGTCGTGGAAAATAGAACCTTCATCATGCATCACTCATGTTACTGCTATTGTTGATCCCATTGCCTTTCAGCTGCCTAATCATCCTGTTGCTTAAACAACTCAGCAGCAGCAAGAACAGCAGTTGCAGTAGGGCATTTTTTTCTACAGGCTTGTGCTTTAAAACAAAAAACAAAAAAAGAACATAGTCCTACAAAAAAAATGAGGGAGGTTGTTTCTAACAAGCCTAAGTCCTACAAATCAGTGTTTCCTTAGGGCTTGTGCCAAACAAGCTTAAGTCCTACAAATCAATGTTCCTTCAGGGCTTGGGCCTCTAACAACAAATCCAACAAATCATCTTCTGCAAAATAATCTATCAAGTCAGTTATCACTCTACCCCAGTGGCAGCTTATGTCAGGGGGCTCCTGTCTATCACTTTCCATACAAATTTCTTATTTTATCTTATTGATCTATTGATCTATTTTTTTACCAGTTGAAGAGCCCGTGTACATGGGTCACAGTGCCACCCAGCAACGGCCGCAGTCATGCATAGTAGAGACTGCCCACGCCGGGGCTGATACAGAGCAGGGTGCCCCAAATTCAGATTGTAGTCCTTTCTGCACACCGTCTGAATTCAGAGTCCCTCTCCGTTATCAGCAGCGGCACGGACAGTCTGTACTGAGCATGACTGCAGCACACGCAGCCGTCTCTACTGCACATGACGGTTTCTGACAAACACACACTTAGCGAATTATTGTATAGGATTAACTGTCCCCCCCAATACCAGTCAAGAACCCCCCAAAAAACAAATTTCCTGTTCAACTGATTCATTCTCCAGACTCCACCCATCAACACAAGAGCCCTCCTCAGACCCCTTTTAAACCATGTCTTATGGGTTTTTATTAGGATTTATTTTTTAATAACTGCACCCCCCAAATCCAAGTAAACAAACCCTGCCAAACAAAAATTCCCTATTCAACTGATTCTTTCCCACACCTCACCAACACAGGCACCCTCATGCCCCTTTTATATTATACCTTTGAGAATAAAATAATATTTGCTATGTGTTTTGTGTAAATTCAATGTTCCCATTGATTTCAAGGCAAAAAGAGCAGAAAATCTGCACTTTTCACAGGAAATTATTCACCAAGCAGGAAGTGCCATTATTCTCCGATTTCAATTTGAGTCAAAATTTTTCTCCATCCCTAGTAATTTGCATGACATTTTGGAGATGTCCTCTACATTTTATGTAGAATGTGCATGATATCTTGAGAGATATAATTCACACTCAAATGGTTAAATGGATATTCACCATTAAATGCCTTACTGTATCCATAGTGAAAGTACATCTGGCTTTTAACTTGATATTGAGTATAGAAGGTAATGCACTTTAAGGGGAAAAACCTGACAGCTCTGTTCTGATCTCCTCACATAGAATATAACTGAATTGAATTCTAGAATTATGTATTTTAGGATTTTTATCACTAATGCTATAATACAGAAGGTAAAGCTTCACGTAGTTTTATATAATCACATTGAGTTGACTTTAAGAAAGAAAAAATGATAAGACTACAAAAGATGTTTCCAGAATTATTGAACATAAATAAAGGTAAGACTATTAGGCAGCCCTTTTTAAAGGGATAGTAATACTTTGTTTTATCTTTATTTTATTTTGTAGGCATTAAAAAAATGAAGAATGATATAAGTCTTATGTCTCAAACCTTTATGGTTTGAGAGTTATCCACAAGCAAAGTTTCCCCTCCTGACCCTTTTACCTAGTGTAAGCCATCTCTTCTCAGATGTGGAATCTGGTTGTAAGACCAGACAGATAACAGAAGGGGACAACATTCTTCCTATGAGAAAAATGAAGGCCCTGCCCCCCCGACAAGTTTTTCAGGTTTTTCCCTTATCTTAATTGAAGATTGTCCCTCTCTGCAGTCTACCTGGGCACCTCCCTTCTGATCTGGCTGAACAGTGTTACATCAGTAAAAGGGGCGGGAGGGGGATAGTTTGTCATTGAATTACTCTTGAACTACAACTACAACAGAATTGAAATAACACTCTCCAAAGTCCAAATACTATGATGATTAATTAGAGCTGCTTTTATTATGAAACATTACTATCCCTTTAACTTAAGTAAAATAATATTTCATGCAAGTCTTGCAAAGTTTTGTATAATTTTGTCAGGTTGTATTGGCACCTAGTCTGAATACACTAGTCTATGAATGCTTAAGAAGTAGTTTTCAATTAACCAACTCTACAAATGGCAACCCACCATAAAACCTTTAATTAGAAAAGTATTTGAAATGTTGTACAGTTCAGTAAATGTGCTTATGCCATTCAATAATATTGGATGTTAACCTATATAAAGGTTAATCGTTATGCTTTTTACTTGAGGGCAACCAATATATTTCCACAGTGCAATCCATAATTATTCCGACAGTGACACAAGTTTTGTTGTCTTGCTCTGTACTCCAGCATAGAGGATTTGAAATTAAACAATGACTAAGAGGTCTAAAGTGCAAACTGTCATGTTTAATTTGAGGGTTTTTAAATCCATAAACCATGAACCATGTGGGAATTACAGTACTTTTTATATATGCAGTCCCTTTATTTTGGGAGAATAAATTTAACTGGCCAATTCCCTTCTCAACTGTTTGTTGACCAGATGTATGTGGTTGCATTGTTAGTTCATGCAAAGGTCTAGAGGTGATTCTAGATGTGGAATTTGCATATGGAATCTGTTGCTGTTATCTTTCAGTAGGAGGAGCAAAATGTCAGTGCTGGTAAAACTGGCCATCATGAAGCTTAAAAATCAGAATAAATAAATCAGATATAGCCAAAACATTATGTTTGTCAAAATCAACTGTGTGATATATTGTTAAAGGGATAGTAATGTTTCAAAATAAATGCAGCTCCAATTAATCTCCATAGTATTTGGGCCATGGAGAGTGTTATTTCAATACTGTCCGAGTTGTTGTTCAAGAGTAATTGAATGGTAAAATATCCCACTTCTGCCCCTTTTACTGATGTAACACTGCTCACTTCAGAACAGAAAGGTGGTGTCCAGATGGCTTGAAGAGAAGGACAATCTTCAGTTAGCATAAGTAAGAAACCTGAAAAACCTGCCAAGGGGGCCAGGGTTTTCATTGTAAGAAGATTGTCCCTTGCTATGAGCTGTCTGGTCTTATGACTAGATTCCATATCTGAGGATAGGTGGCTTACATTAGGTAAAAGGAGCGAGCGGGAGGGGGACACTTTATCATTCAGCTCTGACGATATTGAAATAACACTCTCCATGGGCCAAATAATACGAAGATTAATTGGAGCTGCTCTTATTTTGAAACATTACTATCCCTTTAAGAAGTAAGAATGCACAGGTAAACTCAGCAATAGCAAGTTACCTGGTAGACCACATAATAGCACTGTAGTGAATGATTGAAGAAATGAAGACTTGCAATAGTGAAGAAAAACCCCTTTTCAACTGTTGAACATATCAAGAACACTCTATAAAATGTAGTCATAGAAGTGTCAAAGTGTATTTAAAGGGATAGTAATATTTCGTTTTAACTTTATTTTATTTTGTAGGCATTAAAAAAACATGAAGAATGATATAAGTCTTATCTCTGAAACCTTTATGGTTTAAGAGATATTCACAAACAAAGTATCCCTTCCCTGTTCAACCAGATCAGAAGGGAGATGCCCAGGTAGACTGCAGAGAGGGACAATCTTCTATTAAGATAAGAGAAAAAGCTGAAAAACTTGTCAAGGGGGGGAAGGGCTTTCATTGTTTTCATACAAAGAAAATTGTCCCCTTCTGTTATCTGTCCTGTCATACAACCAGACTCACATTTGAGAAGAGATGGCTTACACTAGGTAAAAGGGGCGGGGAGGGGAACTTTGCTTGTGAATATCTCATAAACCATAAAGGTTTGAGAGATAAGACTTATATCATTCTTCATGTTTTTTTAATGCCTACAAAATAAAATAAAGTTAAAACGAAGTATTACTATCCCTTTAAAGAAAAGACTACGCCAACATTATCACAATGGGGTTAACATAACATGCAAACTACTGGAAAGCCTCAGTCACATAAAGGCCAGGTTATAGATTACTAGAAACTACATAAACAAACCTGAAGAGTTCTGGAACAAAGTCTTAAGAACAGAGGAGATGATGATTAATCTGTACACGGAGGAAAGTATGAACAAAGAAAAGAACTGCACATGATCGAAAGCATACCACCTTATCTCTGAAACATGGTGGATGTGGTGTTATGGCTTGGGCATATGTGGTTGCCATTGGAACTGACTCAGCAGGATGAATTTTGAAACAGAACAGTTTTTTCTGCTCAGATCCAAACAACTGTCTCAAAACTCTTTGGAAGGAACTTTACCTTGCAGCAGGACAATACCCCAAACATATCACTAGAGCAAGAAGAAGAAGAAGAGTGCTGCAAGAAATGCCTACCAGTGCATCCCTAGGGAAGTTGCATAGTGTCTGGTGATGTCTATGGGTTGCAAACTTCAGGCAGTCATCAAATGCAAAGGATTTGCAACAAAGTACTAAATATGACAACATTAAAGGGATAGTAATACTTGCAAATTACTAATCCCCATATTGTAGCTTTGTTAAAAAGAAACTTATTGCCCCCAGTGTCATCTCTCAAACCCTTATGGTCAGAGGCATAACTAAAAGCCTCCGGGCCCTGGTACAAGAAGTGCCACGGCCCCCCCACCACATTGGCCCCCCTGACCACATTGACCCCCTCCACAATGCCCCCATCTCCTACCTAGAGCTCTCGCACAGTCCTCTTAGTAATGCAAAGGACAGGGAGATGATGTCATCTTCCAGAGCTCTGCATTACTAGAGCACAGGAGGGAGATTATGTGCGCCAGGCAGAGGGGTCTCAGGGGGAGGCCTGGGCCCCTGGAGTGCACGGCCCCGGTCGCAGGTGCGACCCCTATAGTTACGTCACTGCTTATGGTTTGAGAGATGATAGTGCTCAAAGTTCCTCCCTCCCTCCCCCTTCCCTGACTGAACGCTGAACATTGACTGCAGGGAAAGCTGTCATACCATCAGGCTGCATCAGGCAGCTCTACAGCTGAGTCCTGTTTATATAAAATAATTCTTTCACTGAAACGGTCTTCTACATGTGCTTGGTTTGCTCTTGGTTTATACTTGGTTTGCAAGCACATATAGAAGATCGTTTTAGTGAAAGATTTCTTTTTTATAAACGCAATCTCGGCAATGCTGCAGAGCCGCCTGATGCAATGAATGTAAAAAAGAAAAGAAGTTGACTCAGAGGTTAAGAACACTAACTTTTAACTATAAAGCAATAGTAATGTTATAAAATAAACATATATTGGATTGTTTTATTTCATTTTATAAAATGCATAGTATCCTTCTTAGTGCCTGTACCTTCATATTGTTCTTGAATATAGATTTAAAAGTTCCCTCTCTGACCCCTTTCCATTACGTCAGTCTTACTTCCCTCAGATCATAAAGATGGTTCCTTGACCGGACAGAACGCACTGAGGGACAATATTGTGTCAATATAAGGCGAAGGAGGAGCAGAGTTTTCCTTATTCTGACAATATTGTCCCTCGTTATGATCCGCCTGGACTGTCTTTTGGGACTGAGGGAACTAGGACTGATGCAATGGAAAGGGGTGGGAGGGGAAACTTGTACATCAATTTTCAAGAACAATACAAAGCTACAGGCACTAAGAAGGATACTATGCATTATATAAAAGTCAATTGAGCAATCCAACGTATGTTTAACATTACTATCCCTTTAATATGGAAAGCCTACAGTCGTATGAAAAAGAAAGTACACCCTCAGGTACAAATCAGGTAAATACAACCTCAGATGAACAACAACACATGACATATTACACCGTGTCATGATGTATTTAACAAAAATAAAGCCAAAATGGAGAAGTTGGAACACATTGATTGACAATCTGGGAATGGATGGGGTTAATGTTAGTTCAGATTAGGCTAGGTACCAGGGTAGTTAAATAGTTAAGTTGCTGTATGTCAACCACTCCTTTACTGAAAAGTTAGTAATGCATTGTATAGCAATGGGTTGTAAACTTGTATGGCATCAGAGGGGCTAATGGGGACTTAGCTGAGTGCAGTGATGCATCCTGAATAAATGATGCATAGCGAGTGTTACATCGTGTCTAGAGTCAAAAAAAGGCCCTTTTTCTGTCTGAAGACCTATTCTTGTACTTTGGATATATATTATACTGTGAGAGTAAATGATAAGATATGCACACATTAGTTACATTTTAAAATAACAGATACCTTGAAGTTACAAAAACTATTAACACTTGGGGTACGTTGTAAAGATATATCACAACCAGTTTACAATCTTTCAGTATGTGATACGTCAGTAAGAACACAACTGAAATGTCTGTCATACAATAGACATTATTATATATGAAATGATAACTGAATGTAGAAGCAATTTAAATTTTAATAGATTATAAGGATTATTGTTTGGATTGAGCTTTCTGATCTCTGATTAATTACATTGCTTTTTGAAAAATGTAATTAGTTTTCAAACTCGTTTTACCCAGTTTTTCTCTGCGTCATTCTCCAAAATGTAAAATGCACACCTCCATAAAATATTTATAATGTTATTAAGAATGCTTCAGTGCAGCACTGAAAGAAAAAGAAATCATTAGCCTTAATATTAACCCTCTGAGTTCCAGAGGGGTGCACAACGTATTGCTTTACAATTCAGAGTGCACTCCTTTGGCACTCCTCTGGCACCCAAAGGGTTAAGTATCAAGAGCAACACACTCACTATAAAACCGTACAGATATACATAAAGTAGAATAATTCTGGGGCAAACCACTCTTTTTGTACCATAGGGGAACGAATTAAAAGGTCCATTTATTATAAGGTGTTTTAACCCTTGAATTCTAGATAGGTAACATAGTAACATAGTAACATAGTAACATAGTAAATAAGGCTGAAAAAAGACATGCGTCCATCAAGTCCAGCCCATGCCAATAACACCCCTGTTGATCCAGAGGAAGGCAACAAAAAAGCCCTCTGGAGCAATTTCCAATGTAGGTAGGTGTGTGCGTGTGTGTGTGTCAAATAGTTCCCCGGCTCAATATCCTATTTGCTTTGAAGCCATCTGTCATAACTGTCAATATTGTTCTGTGCTAGATAGGCATCCATTGCTTTTTTGAATGCAGTTACATTACTTGCAAGCACAACATCCCGAGGCAAAGAATTCCATAGCCTTACCGCCCTTACTGTAAAGAATCCCTTCTTGTGTTTTAGTCGAAAGTGCCTTTCCTCAAGTCTTAATGGATGACCTCTTGTTCTTAGCTCAGCTCTTTGCATAAATAATTCATTGGATAGTTCTTTGTATTGACCTTGAATGTATTTGTAAATGGTAATCATATCACCCCTTAGATGTCTCTTTTCTAATGTAAACAAACCTAGTTTGGCTAGTCTCTCTTTGTAACTCAGATCCTCCAATCCCTTTATCAGTTTTGTTGCACGTCTCTGCACCTTTTCCAGTTCAGTAATGTCTTTTTTTAGAACAGGCGCCCAAAATTGTACTCCATATTCTAGATGAGGCCTAAGTAAGGATTTATACAGAGGTAGGATAATATTAGCATCCCTTGCTTCTACACCTCTTTTTATGCAGGCTAGTACTCTATTTGCTCTTGCAGCAGCTGAGTGACTCTGCACACTGCTGTGAAGACTATTGTCTATCAGTACACCTAAATCTTTCTCTAATGAGGATTTCCCAAGTTGTTTCCCATTTAGAGTATATGTTGCAAGTTTGTTTCTACAACCCAAATGCATAACCTTACATTTATCTACATTAAATGACATCTGCCACTTTTCTGCCCATTCACTTAGTTTATCTAAATCCTTCTGTAGGGAAAAAACATCGAGCTCTGTATGTATTTCCTTACATAGCTTAGTGTCATCAGCAAAGATTGAGATGCTACTTTCAATTCCCACTTCTAGATCATTAATAAACAAATTAAAAAGCATTGGGCCCAGGACTGAACCCTGCGGCACCCCACTTATAACCCTAGACCAATTTGAAAAAGTTCCATTTACAACAACTCTCTGCCATCTATCATTTAACCAGTTCTCAATCCATGTACAGATAATACCACCCAAACCGAAGCCTTTTAATTTATGCAGTAACCTGTTGTGAGGCACTGTGGTTCACTTTCAGTTGTGTTTCAGTTTACTGGGTGGATTTTCAACAAACTGGCTCCTTTCCTTCAGTGAGGCTGATGTAATGGTGAGATTCTTAGACATACCAAGCACACCAAACAGGATATAAATGATTTTGTTTTCTAAAGCCACTTACCATTTTAACTCACAAACAGACCAATTTGGGACCAAAAAGTGGTAAAAACAAGTTACTGCAGTCAAGACAAGATAAAAATGTCATAGCTTGTCATTTTAACTTAAATTTCAATTAAAACAACCTAATACTGTTAAACACCTATTCCTCATAGTAATAAGACCAAAAAATAAATGTAATGAGCAAGTACCACTCTGCAGACTGAGTTGTCAGGATGACATTCACACACTGCATTCTGTGTGCTGGTGCATCTGCATTCTATCCACATTCAGCTCATGCTTGTGCATTTGTCAGCGTAAAAATACGCAGATTAGGAATTTTCCACTGTTACAATGGACAGGTTATAATAAAAGCAGGGGTAATCAACTGTTGGACCCCCAGCCGTTGAGGACCGCAACTCCCAATCAAGAGCTGGTTGGGGATGATGGGAGCTGTAGTCCTCAACAGCTGGCGGTCACAAAATCGACCAGTCCTACTATAAAAGGAAGGTTGGGTAAAGAGGGATTATGGCTTAGGAATAAGCGGCTCCTATTTTAAAGAGGAACCACCACCCCCTCCAAACCCGCCCCCAAATAACCACCCATCCGGCGACCAGCTGCCCAATAGCGCCAATCACCAGAATCACCACCACGCCACAGAGAATTCCCACCGCCCCCGGGACCGACAGCCAGGAAACAGCGCTTCAATGTATCATGAAGCAATGCTTTGGAGGCTTCTGTAACATTCAAGGGGGTAAAAAAAAAACCATTTGAATCAATGAGAATATTTATGTCTCCCCTCTGGTGCAGATGGTTTGCCCCACAATTGTCGTGCTTTTCCTTTGAACATAGGGCTTTAGTAGACTTGTATGCAAAAGTAAAGTGGAATAATTCTGGAGTAACCCATTTATTGCACCATAGGGGACAAATAAACGTGTCCATTATTTAGAAACAGAAAAACAATCCTGTGCTGCTCCATACAAGTTACTTAAATATAAACTCTGTATAAAGTATACATTATACCAATGTGTTAAGTAAAAAAAAAAAAGTGGGTGGGGATCCAAAATGTCTGTAACATTTCCACCACTCCCTTTATATAGGTCTGTCCCACTCACTACTATAAACTACATAAAGCCTGTATACTACACCATGATTACAGGCAGACCTAGGCCAGTCAAGCCAATTAAAATAAGGCCATGTACTATGCCTTTAAAAACTTAATTTGCAATAATACATTGGATTTTAAGGAAGTGTTCAGTCCCTTCAATACTAGAAATGTCATTATGAATCAATATGTTGGACAATACATGTACCTGAGAGGTTAAAAGCACCTTTAAAATTAATGGAAATTGGTATGGTTTACTCCAAAATCCTTAAAGGGATAGTAATACATAATAATTACTAATCCCTATATTAAAGTCATATTAAAAAGAAGTGTATTGCCCCCAGCGTCATCTCTCAAACCTTTATGGTTTGAGAGATAATTGCTCATAAAGTTGCTCTCTCCCTCCCCCTTCCCCGTAGTCAGCATTGTAGCTGACTGAAGGGAAATCCAGTCTTACGATCATCAGGCGGCTATGCAGCAGAGGCGAGATTGCGTTAATATAAAAAATATTTCACTAAAACGGTCTTCTACATGTGCTTGCAATCCAAGCACACGTAGAAGACCATTTCAGTGAAAGATTTCTTTTTTATTAACGAGATCTTGGCTTTGCTACAGAGCCGCCTGAAAGTCATACGACAGGCTTCCCTGCAGTCAGCTAGAAGGTTGATTTGCCTCCCTGTGATGCTACTGGTTTACTCCACAATTCTACCTCTTTATTCCTGAATATGATAGTTATGAAATACTTTGTGAAAACCTCTGTGTTATAGAGTAAAACAAGGAAGTACTTACTTCCTGAAAGTTCTGACAGCGTGAGTCAGCATTTTTTATCACATTCTATGGTGAACTGTTTGTCAGTGACTCACTTCTCCTAGAGAATGCAACAGAATAACTAACTGGAATCTGACCACTAGAGAGCACTGTTAATGAAAATAAAAAAGTGTGAATCACTCAACAGTGTGAGTACCATTGTTTTACTCATATTAAATAACATAAAGCTCTAGCCTGCGAAGCTCCCTCTGTACGAAATCGTACATATGCAATAGAGACTGCAGGAAAGATGCAGTCATGTGCAGTAGGGACTGGCCGAACGCGCTGATCTGGAGCAGGGAGCTCCAGACGGCTCACTGCCTTTCTGTGCCCCCGGCTCCAAGCAGCAGCCGAGGCTGCCAGGTGGCACTTTAGCCCATGTATAAGGCTTTCCTACTAGAATATATATATATTTCATAACAAAAGCTTACTGCTCCTTTAACTTATATTACTTAAAATAGAAAAACCTTTCTACATGAGTCACATTGTGTTCATAGTTGTAGCAAAGTGGAGGAGAACAGATCAAATAAACCATGTTCAGCTATCTGCCAAACAAAAAACAGATTCTTTTTAATGCTCCTTTGCTCACAATGTATTTCAGGCTATTCTGCAAAACAGAGGACTACAAACCTATTTGAAGAAATGCAGTGACCAAATTGAAGAAATTGTCAATTTAGTAAGAGGAACATTAACAAAAATGGAACGGATTACACTTGGGGCTCTAATCACTATTGATGTCCATGGTAAATCAATTTTGTTAAAGATACAGTATAACCTTTTTCACTGTAAAATTATAAAGTTATATTTTATTATTTCACTGTTACTGCATATTTCTGCATAAATTATATCATTTCTTTCAAAAATAACATAATGCAGCATATCAACCACCAACATTTTGGCAAGTTTGAGATTCACATGCATACTTTTGTATTGATTTTGTGTGTAAGTTTGGGTTGGCAACACTATCATGGTAGCCAAAAAAGCAAAACAAATAAGGGATACTCTGTGATCCCCATTTTCAGGCCAAAGGATGCTGATGAGCAGATGTGACTGGTTGGGCCAAATGCTGTCAAGAATCTGTGAAGAAACACTGGAGATGTTAGATGGCAGTGTTGATTGTAGTTATGGTCATGTTTTGGCCACAGGCTGGATTAAACAGTGGCATGCAATCATACTACTGTTCTATGTACTGGAAAATGTTCTATAAGTGCAGAGATGTGAACCGATTACAGAGTTTAGCTCTATTTGTAATTCAGAATGAGATAGTCATCATAACTGGATATATAAAGAATGCCAACCCAATAAATACTGAGTAGGGATATTTTTTGCAAATAACATCTTGGTTGTTTATATGGTCCTTGTAGAACTCTACACTGTGGACCAACTATAAAAATATAAGCCTAATATATTATCTACTACATGCGTTTAGTAACGCTGACAATCACTGTTCACTACTTAATTATTTCACGTGTAACATATTGATACACTGTGTCAACCTTTTAATTTAAAAAGAAATATACAACATACACGGTTCTTTGATCCCCATGTAGTTAAAGAATAAAGACAAGAGGTATTGTGGATCAAAGACTTTCATTTAAAAAGGTCTTACTATTACTGTTAAGTAGTATTCAGAAGTCCTGATTTAAATATGAATATTGTACCTGTGACCTTAAATGCAGGGCTCTTAGTAAACATGCAGTAACACTGGTGAGCTTTAAATGTTTATATGCACACACAAATGCACATATCATCTGTGGACTCTGACTCACGTGTCAGAATAGAGTGACAGGCTGTGTGGTGGATTAATATCTTAACAATGGTAATGATTACTCTCATCATGAATGTAAATTATTACTCAGATACTGTGAACACTGAGTGAGAATATAATTGTGACTTGAGATCCCTCTGTGAGTGAGCAGTGTCTGAATGTGGCAGTGACAACTGGCTTTCATTAAGGTTTCAGATGAACAGCCTCTGGATATATATGAAAAATGGGAAGATCAACTAATTATCTCTTTCCACTGTGAACCAGTAGGGTTCGAAGTAGTCACTATTGTCTGGTTCACAGTACTATACTAGCTGAATTTTGGTATTGCTAGATATACATATACAAATACCTAATGAATAACATCAATCTCGATTTGCAGTATCTGAGCATTCCCATTCCCACAACTGAATTGATAGGCAAGGCTGAAAAATGAATGTGGCTAGGTCCATATGAATGTTTTATATGTTGTTTAAATGTAGTTTTTATTGTATATCTATACCCTAATATATACATTTGAACATCACTGAACTAGTCCCCTTGTCCCCTTAGTTTGTGGAGTATGACAGTATCATACTTTGGCTGTTGAACTTTAAAATAGACAATACCCTCTGTTCTATCCTTTTGTTAATTCTAATTATATGTTGTTGTTATATTTGGGATCTGTGGTGTGCTTTTGTGGTTTTATGTAGCATTGTATGTATTCAGATTCCACATTAGGCAGAGTAAGCAAATGCATAAAGGTGTCACACTGTGAGGGGGTTCCACAACAAAGCTGTTTTCCCTCACCAAGCAGATGGGGTTGAAGGCAGGAATATGGCAGTTGTAATGGAAGGATGACGGGTTGTCCTTAGCTGTCATTCCAGGATTTTCCCTCCTGATGTCAGCTACAAGGGGGGTAGCCAAGCCTGTCAATCTGGATAGCTGCTGGATAACAGGAATGCCAATCTCCTGAATGGGAGTCAGAGAGGACCCTTTAAACTATTCAGGAAAGAAACACACAGGACACGCTTCTAGTCCAAATGACTAACAATTTATTTCTTGACCATCAGACTCTTTATATTAACCCCTTAACGACCCTTGACGGTCATAGTACGTCATGGGTCGATTTGAGTTAACGACCCATGACGTACTATGACCGTCATGGAATTCCGGGCTCCCCTCGCGGTTGCGCGCCGTTCGGGGAGTCCAGAATAAAAAAATAAAAAAATTAAAAAAAAGCTCCATGGTCCTTTAGTGAGCGGCCAGTCATTAAGGGGTTAAAACCATATACAATGGGACAATGCTTAGTGTAAACAGTAGGACAATACCTTGGGAGGGGGACACAATAGTACAATGCTTGCGGGAACAATAGGGAATACTCATAGAACAATGTTGGGGGTAAACATACACAGTGGGATACGGTATAGAACAGTACAGTCTACATAATTCAATCTTGCTACTCCATTTCCTAGCCAACAGGAATCAGAGCGACAAGGAACAGGCGACCAATCAGGACCGGGCTACTATTCTCCATAGGGGAGTGAAGTACCCAAGTCTGCCACATCAATCAATTATGTCACTCCAGTTCCACAACCAATAGGAATTGAAGCAACAACTAGGGGACAGGCAGTGACCAATCGGATGAGCATCTACCTGTCCAATACAACTTGTAATAAACATCCAGGCAGTCGCCTACGTCATCCTTTAAGAAAGCCTGTATGGGGCATGCCTCCTATTCAAAGGAAAGGCGGCAGTGTCCTTTGTATCCCTGCCTCCCGGGGAATGGTACCAGATATGAAATTTAGCCCTTTTTCCTTTGCAACTGTTTCAGGCTTCAGAAGGCCTTCCAGTAATGACCTATGGTCCATTACAGCAGAGTAGGTGGTATAGAAAAGGGCATGATGTTAGACACATGGGTTCCTTGACGAAGACAGCAAGGGACTCTGGGAATGTTCTAGTATTCTTAGAATAAAATTGGAGATTATGCTAACGTAGTGTACAGATAATCTTAATTTTAGCAATGACAGGAGGCGAATATTTTGCTTTACTTTCGTTACTGACAAACTCCAATAGCAGCACAGTAACTCATCAAGTAACAAACCAATCAGCATAAAGTAACAAGCTAATATAAGTCTTGGAACAGATAAGCCACTCCTCTTTCTTTGAGCGACAATAAGTAAACAGAAAAGAGAAACACAGAATACAAGTAAACATCCCTCATCCAGACCACCGGCTGTAGTGCTTGAGAATCCAATACGTAGTCCACCTCTGCCATGTTCCAAGGCTGATTTCATACAGAAAGAAAAGAAAAGCCGTGAAAGACAACTGTAATGATAGTATGGTTATGATAGTATCACAGACCATAATTTACAAACAAACAACATAACTAACAACATATCAAAAGACGGCAACATTAAACATTGCATCAAAAATCCCCCCCACATACTCATCCTAAAGGCTTACTACCTCTGGGTGGGAAGGGAGGGAAAATATTCACCTCCTGTCATTACTAAAATTAAGATTATCTGTACACTACGTTAGCAAAATATCCAATTTTACTACATGACAGGAGGCTTCATAGTTTGCATTTTTAACGCTGAGACATAAACAAATGTGATGCATGAACTACAGGGCTGAAGTAAAAGACACAAAAAGTATCTTCCCTAGACCAGTCCACCGAATGTAAAATATCAGCAATAGGCGCCCCTGATGATGCCGCCCGGGACGCCGCCGCTCCCCGTACCGAATGGGCACCAAAACCGGTATCGACTCCCGCGAAAGATAAGATCCAACGTATCCACCTAGCTAGAGTGGTAGATGAAACCGGTCTATGAGGTTTCACTTATGAGACCAGAAGCTGCCCTGATTGCGAAGATCGTAAAGAAGAAGTAACCTGTACATACCTAGTAAGACCTCCACAACGCAGAGTTGTGGGGCCTCCCTGAAAAAGGGGTAAAAAAAATGAAGAAGAATCGGACTTAGTACGCTGGGAAATAGAAAAAGACACTCCCTCAGGAAGGACAGTGAAACTATCCACATCAAAGGCCCTAACATCAAATGGGTCAGATGCATCATTTAAAAAATATAAAGAATGTAATAAAATCTGCAAACAAGCAATTAAGCTAGCTAAAATAGAAAATGAGCGAAACATTGCAAACGAGAGCAAGAAAAACCCTAAACAATTCTACAAGTATATTAACAACAAAAAAGTTAAGGTTGATATTGGTCCTCTTAGGACTGAAACAGGTGAATTGATTAGTGAGGATAAAGCTATGGCTGAGACCCTAAATACGTTCTTTGCTTCAGTATATACAAAGGATGCAGAAATGACAAGCTATGGGCAAACAGACAAAACCATGGAATTTCCTCCAACATCTACATGGCTTACTGAGGACAAGGTCCAAAAGAGACTGGAAAGGGTTATAGTGAATAAAGCGCCTGGACCGGACGGTATACACCCAAGGGTACTTAAGGAACTTAGTTCAGTAATAGCAAAACCATTATACTTAATATTTATTGATTAGCTTTCATCAGGCATAGTGCCCTGTGATTGGAGGAAAGCTGATGTAGTTCCATTGTTTAAAAAGGGAGCAAGATCCAAACCAGGAAATTATAGACCTGTGAGCTTGACTTCCATAGTGGGTAAGATACTAGAAGGGTTATTAACTGATAGTATTCAGAACTATGTGAAGACAAACAATACCATTAGTAGGAATCAGCATGGTTTCATGAAGAACAGATCATGTCAGACTAATTTACTTGCATTTTATGAAAGAGTGAGTAGTAATTTGGACAGGGGAATTGCTGTTGATGTAGTATACTTGGATTTTGCAAAAGCCTTTGACACAGTGCCTCACAACAGGTTACTGCATAAATTAAAAGGCTTCGGTTTGGGTGGTGGTATCTGTACATGGATTGAGAACTGGTTAAATGATAGATGGCAGAGAGTTGTTGTAAATGGAACTTTTTCAAATTGGTCTAGGGTTATAAGTGGGGTACCGCAGGGTTCAGTCCTGGGCCCAATGCTTTTTAATTTGTTTATTAATGATCTAGAAGTGGGAATTGAAAGTAGCATCTCAATCTTTGCTGATGACACTAAGCTATGTAAGGAAATACATACAGAGCTCGATGTTTTTTCCCTACAGAAGGATTTAGATAAACTAAGTGAATGGGCAGAAAAGTGGCAGATGTCATTTAATGTAGATAAATGTAAGGTTATGCATTTGGGTTGTAGAAACAAACTTGCTACATATACTCTAAATGGGAAACAACTTGGGAAATCCTCATTAGAGAAAGATTTAGGTGTACTGATAGACAATAGTCTTCACAGCAGTGTGCAGAGTCACTCAGCTGCTGCAAGAGCAAATAGAGTACTAGCCTGCATAAAAAGAGGTGTAGAAGCAAGGGATGCTAATATTATCCTACCTCTGTATAAATCCTTGGTTAGGCCTCATCTAGAATATGGAGTACAATTTTGGGCGCCTGTTCTAAAAAAATACATTACTGAACTGGAAAAGGTGCAGAGACGTGCAACAAAACTGATAAAGGGATTGGAGGATCTGAGTTACAAAGAGAGACTAGCCAAACTGGGTTTGTTTACATTAGAAAAGAGACGTCTAAGGGGTGATATGATTACCATTTACAAATACATTCAAGGCCAATACAAAGAACTATCCAATGAATTATTTATGCAAAGAGCTGAGCTAAGAACAAGAGGTCATCCATTAAGACTTGAGGAAAGGCGCTTTCGACTAAAACACAGGCAGGGATTCTTTACAGTAAGGGCGGTAAGGCTATGGAATTCTTTGCCTCGGGATGCTGTGCTTGCAGATAATGTAACTGCATTCAAAAAAGCAATGGATGCCTATCTAGCACAGAACAATATTGACAGTTATGACAGATGGCTTCAAAGCAAATAGGATATTGAGCCGGGGAACTATTTGACACACTCACACACACACCTACATTGGAAATTGCTCCAGAGGGCTTTTTTGTTGCCTTCCTCTGGATCAACAGGGGTGTTATTGGCATGGGCTGGACTTGATGGACACATGTCTTTTTTCAGCCTTATCTACTATGTTACTATGTTACCCGGCGAAAAGAAACTAAACACAAAAGCAACGTCAACTTAGCCGAAAGTTGACGGAGAGATAATAACTCATTCGTCGGCCAATTCCTCAAGAAACCTAACACTGTACTGACATCCCAAAAGTTAGAGTATTTGGGTGCTGGAGGTCTAGCCATTTTAATGCCACGAAGCAACTGGCATATCAACGGATCATGGCCCACAGAAGTCCCCGCAATTGGGACATGTGCCGCTGAGATAGCTGAACGCATCACATTAATAAACCGATAAGATTGCCCAAGAGAAAACCGATAAGACAAAAAATTCAAGATCGCAGCCACAGGAGCTGTAAAGGGATCGCAACCCCTCTCCACACACCAGCTAACCCAGGTGTTCCATGCAGAAAGATAGCATCATCTTGTACCAGGAGCCCATGAGTCCCACAAAAGGTCTCTAGTCTCCTGTGATAGGCCTTCGACCGACCAGGAACCCCTGAAATCGCCCACGCCACCAGAGGAAGACGGTCTTGAAGGACAAGAGGATGAGGACCTCCTTGATGATCTGTGAGTGACAGAGGTAAGAAGAGAAGAAGAAGAGGATCCCTGAAGGACAGCTCCAGAAGGTCCGGGAACCAAGGTTAGCTGGGCCACAACGGGGGAAACCAGAAGTAGATCCACCTCCTGCACTCAAACCTGATGATGTACCCTTGCCAGCATCGCAAACGGAGGAAAAGCGTCCGCCCCTGACTCGGCCAGGTCTGTAGAAATGCATCCACTGCCTTGCATTCCAGATCCGGAAGCCAGCTGAAGTACTCCGTCAGTTGACGATTGGTCCTGGAAGCAAAAAGATCTATCGCCAATGGACCTCTGAGGAGACAGAGCTGCTGGAACACCGATACGTCCAGCTTCCAATCTCTGCTGTCCCGCCAGTGTCGAGAGAACCAATCTGCTGTGAAATTTGAGATTCCCGGAAGATATTCTGCCGCAGAAAAATATTGTGATTGTAGCAAAACCTGTAAAGATCCTTTGCCGCTTCTGTCATATGCCGTGATCGTGCACCTCCTAGCTTGTTGACGAACTGGACTGCCGAGATGTTGTCCATCCATAATAAAATGCAGCAGTTGGACTTGTCCTTGGCGAAACTGCGAATGGCAAAGGATCCTGCGATCAACTCCAAGCAATTGATGTGAAGATCCTGCTTGGCAGTCGACCAAGGTCCACCTGTGGATGATGTCATACAGTGGGCCCCCCAACCCCAAAGGCTGGCATCCGACTCCACCACGAAATCTGGTGCGGGTCCGAAAACAGCTCTTCCGTTTCAGGATTGCATATGAAGAAGCCACCAACGGAGTTCCGACCAAGCTTCTTGTGACAACTCCACCAGATGATCATAGGAACGGCCGTCCCGAAGATGTAGCACCTTCAGTCTCTGCAGAGCCCGGTAATGTAACGGACCTGGAAAGATCACCTGAATGGAAGAGGAAAGGAGACCCACAATGCAAGCCAGAAGCAGTAAGGATACCTGTTCTTGCTGTAGAACCCTCCGTATCTCTTTGCGAATAGCCACAATCTTGGTCCCCGGAAGATGAAGGAGACACTGAACGGAATCTATTTGGAAACCTAAAAATTTAACCACTTATGGCAGTTTCAGCACTGACTTGTCTCTGTTGACCACGAACCCCAAAGATTCCAGGAAATGCACCACAAAGCGAGTCTGAAATCGAATCCTTGAGGCATCTTTGCAAAATAGTAACAAATTGTCGAGGTAAATAAGTCAACGAATGCCCAGAGACTGCAGACGAGTCACCACCAGTTTCAGCAGCTTCGTGAAACACCACAGAGCCAAACTGAGGCCGAACAGAAGACAAGTAAACTGGCAAGGACGACCTCGCCAACGGAATAGAAGAAAACGTCAAAAGCTGGGAACGATGGGGATGGAAAGATAAGCGTCCTTGAGATCTAGACGAGTTAACCAGTCCCCTTGTACCAAAAAGATCTCGCAAAAGATGAATGCCTTCTATCTTGTAGTGCTGATAAACCACAAAGTAGTTGAGGTCCCGTAAATTTATAACTGGACGAAAATCTCCAGTCTTCTTCCGGACGAGAAAAATCTTGCTGAAAAATCCTGTCTCATCCTGCGCGAACTGAACTGCGCCTTTGGAAAACAGAGATTGAATCTCGGTATCTATCAGGTCCTGATCTGCAACTGGAACCACCAGTACCGGAGGAGGAGATACCTGAAGTGGAGGGGAATGAAACTCTATCACATAACCTCTTATGGTCTGAAGGATCCAGGCATCCGCGGAAATCGCCTCTCAAGCCTGAAAATGAAAAACAATTTTTCCCACAGTGAACACAGGGTTTAGAGAAACATTATCACGGTGCCCGTGCTCCCTTGTTTGTGTTTTGCTGTCAGTTATCCTGTGTTATGCTCTCATTGGTTGCCCTGTGTTGAGCCCGCCCAGTATGGCCTTTATATACTGGGCTCCTGCACCCAAACGGTGTCCTTTCGTGGTGTTCCTGTAAAAATGCTACTAACTGCTCAGAGTTCCCAGTGTACCGACTTGGCCTGCTTGACTACTCTCCAGTTCCTGCTCCTGTGTACCGACCCGGATTGCCTGACTACTCTTCAGTATCTGCTCCTGTGTATCGACCCGGCCTGGCTGACGTTACTGCTCCTGTGTACTGACCCAGACCGGCTGATGTTCCTGCTCCTGTGTTCTGACCCGGCCTGGCTGACGTTCCTGTTCCTGTGCACCGACCCGGCTTGATCGACGTTCCTGCTCCCCTTGTCCTTGTCGCCACGGCGACATTCTTACATCCGGTTACCATTGACTTGTCCTACGCCTCTGCTCCGGCAGGTTGCCAAGTGTTGTCTCAGTTACTGCTCCGGCAGAGCGCCTCTGGCCTAGTCCACCGCCATTGTCATACCGGTTGCAAGTGTTGCCTCCGTGATTGCTCCGGTAAAGTGCCATTGGCTTGTCCTCCGCTACTGCTCCAGCAGGTTGCCAAGTGTTGTCTCAGTTACTGCTCCAGCAGAGAGCCTCTGGCCTAGTCCTCCGCTACTGTCATACCGGTTGCAAGTGTTGCCTCTGTGATTGCTCTGGTAAAGTGCCATTGGCTTGTCCTCCGCTACTGCTCCGGCAGAGCGCCTCTGGCCTAGTCCTCCACTACTGTAATACCGGTTGCAAGTGTGTGCCTCCGTGATTGCTCCAGTAGTGCTCATTCTACCTCAGTTAGGCTGGCAGTTCACGTATGTTTGCTGACCTTGGCTTGTTAAAGTATCATTCCAGTACCTTCACATATGGGACTGTTTACCATCAGTGATGAACTTTAACTCCTGCAGTGCTGGAATCCTTGGAACCTACTTCTCTGCCTGACCTGTGTCAGTATATACTGTCTGTACCTTCTTGTTATGCTGGACCTGTGTGGGCATTGAATAAATTACCTGTCGTGTGTCTGTACTATACTGTTGTATATTACAGGACCTGTGAGGGTTCTTACTGTATTATTTTATTCAATAAACTGTGTTTTTATCCTAAACCCTGTGTCTGTGAGTCAAACAAACAGTTACAAACATGTAATGGAAGGATGCTTACCAGTTGTTGTAAAACAGGAGCGTCCTCTGTCTCTCTGATTCCTGCTTCTGTCCGCGCCTCTGTTGAATGAAGTCGTTCAGAAGGAGTTAGCGGGGAAGAAGTTGGCAGTTGGAGGAGTATACCTGGAGCCTGCTGACCAAAACCTGCTGGAGGCACGGCCCCGCTGCCGACCAGTTCTCCCAAAAACACATCTAGACGAGGGTGGGCGGAAAACTTGCTTCATAGAAGACTGCGCCTGGTTTAATGTGGTGAATAAATTGACATGCCTATTTAATTCCACAATAAATGGGTCCCCGAACAAGAGGCCATTGGCCGACGGGCCCAATTCCTTGGATCCTAGTTCAGCAAGCTTGGCATCTATGTGCAATAAGGCTGCCTTCCTCCTCTCTGTAGAGATAGCGGCATTGTCATTGCCTAGGAGACAGATGGCCCTTTGAGCCCGCTCGAGAACCGCATCCAGAGTCGCCCCTTGAGATAAGGCATGATCAGAAAACAGTAGGATCTTTACCAGTGGTCCCAATATGTCCAACAGCTTGTCCTGCGTACACTTGAGGCCTTTTGCAATACCCTTCCTAGGGTCACGGCCGGTCCGGGACATGAATGTAAGGACCGTCTGGTCAAACTCCGGAGTAAACACCACCTTGTCTGGAATCACAGGCCTCGGACACACTGCCCTTAAACGATTACGTACTTCCCGGTCAAGAGGTTGCCTTAACCAGTAGTGCACATAACGAGCCAGATGCTCTGGTAGGTTCCATTCAGATGACCTGGGGTGATGGAGAAACCGTGGATCAAAGAGTCGGTTACCCTTAGTGTCATAGAAACCGTCCTCACCCTGACCTGAGGACTCCTGTAGATCACGAGCTGCATCCTGCACCGTCACCACCGACTCCTTAACATACTGAGAAGAGGAACCATGGTGAAACTCCCAGCTACCGTCATCGTCAGATGCAGACTCCCTTCCCTGCCATTCATCAACCACAGCCAAAGGCAGGGGGGAAGAAGAACCATCATCTACATGATAAGTAGGTGTAGATGTTTGCAGGGGCTCCCCGTCGTCCACACATCTAACCTTTTTAAGAGGAGCCTTTCCCTTAGAACCGCCGGCAGTAGCGTCCTTCCACGCTCATTTAACTGGTTGAAAGCTCTCTGGCGCTGCAGAAGAAGTAAGAAGATCCTCGCCTCTATGAGACCCAGAAGAAGGATGCCCAGAGGAGGCCTCCGAAGGGCACCGAGAGAGCACTCTAGCCAATGCTTTTTCAACGGAAACGGCTACCTCCGTGTAGATCAAAGCCTAAAAGTCCTGAGACTCGGCCATCTGCAGATAAAGAAATGTGTAGGGTAAGTACCTACATAAATAAAGAAACCCTAAAGTATAGGGCGACCACCTGCTAAACCAACTGAGGCTCACCCAGACATTCACAGGAAAGGCATTTTGGATGATATATATATATATATATATTTTTTTTTTTTCATTCTGGTACAACCATAAGAAACACAATAAGGATAAAGGGGGCTTACCCCAGTAACCTAGATGAGATTATTCAAATCCTCCAACAACCCATGCATGCATGGAGAACAGACTGCACTAAGGCAGAAAACAAATGGCTCAATTCCAGACCATACAAGGGGCTCACCCTAAAGTGAATCACACCCAGAGGGGCCCACCCAAAATGTATTAACATGCGTGGGGGCTCACCCCAGTTGAAGAGCAGGGGCTCACCCAATACCAGGAAAAACAATAACACTTTAATGATGTGGCTATCCAAAGTCGAGTAGAGTAAGACAATAGGTGCTCACCCCACTCCCCAAAGAAACCTTAGGCCCTGAGGGGATGCAAACTAAATGTGTTTATTCAGAAATCCACATGAGCTCACCGGAGCCTACAGCCCACAGCACTCCTGACCATCTAAACAAACAGGTGCAAGGGCACTAACACCACTCCGCCAGCCACCACCGCGACTGGAGTCACCCGGCGACGGAGGTACACTGGTAGGAGAAAGCCTCTGAGAATCTCCCGTCAAACGAGATGCCAGAAGGCCACGAAGATGGACACCCGGTCCGCGGACCGCAAAGACAGGGGAACACCCGCTCTGCTCAATAATAGCCAGAGTAGCTCGCGGGAACCCAGAAGGCCCAGAACAGAAATGGGAAAAAAAACACAGTGCACAAGCACGCCAGGGAGGCAGGGCAGTCGGCAGTACAATCCAGTGAAGCAAATGTATCAAAGGGCAACTAACGAACCCGGAAAACTGGACCCCAGGGAAACCAGCAATCCCCCAACAGATCCAGATGGGAAAAAATTCCCCCAAACACAAACCCTCTCACAATGGTAAGTAGTACATTAACACATTATAAAAATTTAATAACATTCATACAATGAACAATGCAAAAGACAGGAAAACATAAATACTCTGACCTGTGCAACTCTGGAGCAGAAAAGAAAGAGGAGTGGCCTATCTACTCTAAGACTTATATTAGCTGGTTACTTTATGCTGATTGGTTTGTTACTTGATGAGTTACTGTGCTGCTATTGGAGTTTGTCAGTAAAGAAAGTAAAGCAAAATATGAAGCCTCCTGTCATGTAGTAAAATTATTATATAATGTACTAATGTCTTAACCCTTTGAGTGCCAGAGTGGTACGGAATGCCTTGCTTTGCAATGCATTCCGTACCACTCTGGCATTCAAAGGGTTAAAATCATTTATATTTTAAAATATTATAAGTTGGGGGAAATGCTATGACTTATTCTATACTTTTTACACTGTGTTTTTCTCTTCTTGTTTCCACTAGATTAAAATTTAGTTTAATTTGCATTGCATTTGTATGTTTCAAAGCTTCACTCAGAAGATTTATGAAGCACTATACACTTGAATATTTTATATTTAATTATATGAACTGAAATGTTTTCATAGCAAAGCAGAGCACCATTTTAGGCCTACACAGGTAAAGAAAATATGTTTTATTAGAATTTGTACAACGGACAATTCATAATTATTAAAATTTGTCATAAAAGGATGAAAAATTATAATTCTGCTGTGTTTCATTGCCTTTCATAATGATGCTTAGTGACATTAGTCAGCTACTTTTGAGTCAGTCCATTATTAATATTAAACTGGTATTTTACTGAAAGTGGTTAGTGAAATGTTGTATCAAAATATCTTACAATAATGCGGTACATAAATTAAACATGGGGGTAGCACAAACTGGGACAAGTGTGTAATGCCAAATGCTCATATGCTCTCAAAACTCCGATATTACTACACATAGGTGCAATTATCTGAAAGGGAAATTATCTTGAAATTCATATCTAATGTCACATACATCATTTTTGCCATCTATTTAATGATGATAATCTGTCACTCCTAAATCTTCAGAGATACGTATTGATTACTGTGCTCAATTTTTAACATAGTTTAATTCATGATGGTGTCACAGATTTTTTGATGTGTTTAAAGTCCTTTAATGGTTTCATATAGGGTTGCACCGATACCGATACTGGTATCGGTGCAGATACCAGCATTTGCGCGAGTACTTGTACTCGCGCAAATGCGGCCGATGCCAGCACCGATACCCTGTGTCAGGGTCGGTGCTGCAGAGATAGAGCCCGGGGAGCATTGTGAGCAACTCCCCAGGCTCTATCTCTCCCCGGGCTCACCTCTCTCACTCCTGCAGCGTCTGAGCATTGCCGCGGGTTACCATGGCAATGCTCCAACGCTAACCTCTGCCGGGGCTAGCGAGAGAACAGCGAGCACCCGGCAGAAGAGAGTAAAGGAGGCAGGATGGGGCAGGGGGTGGTGAAAGAGGCAGACAGTGGGGTCAAGAGGGAGAAAAAGTCAAAAGGAGGAAGGATCAGGAGACCAAAGGAGGGGGGGCAAAAATAGGCAAAAGGAGGGGTGATCAGGAGGGAGAGAGAGGCAAAAGGGTGAGTCAAGGAGGAGTGGGAGAAAGGGGGATCAAAAGCCAAGACAAAAGAAGGGGGCTCAAGAGGAGTAGAATGAAGCAAAAGGTGGGAATCAAGAGGGGGAGAAAGAGTCAAAAGGAGAGAATCAAGAGTCAAGAGGTGTGTGTGTGTGTGTGTGTGTGTGTGTGTGTGTATATATATA
Source organism: Rhinophrynus dorsalis (assembly GCA_037306005.1). Lineage (NCBI taxonomy): Eukaryota > Metazoa > Chordata > Amphibia > Anura > Rhinophrynidae > Rhinophrynus > Rhinophrynus dorsalis. The sequence goes on from CM074721.1 coordinate 201,902,026, forward strand.
TATATATATATATATAATATTTTTCAAGTACTCACCAATACAAATTACCAATACTTTTTTTTTTTGCAGTCATTTGCCAGTTTTCCAAGTACCTAAAACATGTAGGTACTTAGAAAACTGGCAAATGACCGCAAAAAAAAGGTATCGGTAATTGGTATCGGTGAATACTTGAAAAAAGTATCGGTACTCGTACTCGGTCTTAAAAAATCGGTATCGGTGCATCTCTAGTTTCATAATGTTTTTAAGATTATATTATGAGGAGTATCAGTGACATTATGAATTAGACTTGTTCATTACATATACATATATATATATATATATATATATATATATATATATATATATATATATATTTGTATTCAGACCCAAGACAAATTCTCTCATATTATGGAGTTAAAAATGGTTCTGTATGATATTTTATTTTAAAGCACTGAAATCTAAAATCTATTAATATAAGATGACATTAGTTTTATGTTATGAAATATATGGAATATGTTGCTTGCATAAATATTCAACCCTCACACATATTTGGTAGAGCCACATTTTGCTGTAATAATAGATTTAAGTATTTTGGGGGTAAGTATGTACCAGCTTTGCACAGTGTTGGAATGATTTTGACACATGCTTCTTGATATATATGCTCCAGATTGTTCAGTTTGGTAGGACATCGCTTGTAGACCGCAATTTTCAAATAGTGTCAGATTCTTAATCACATTGAGATCAGGGCTTTGAATGGGATACTGTAAGGCATTCATATTTTTGTTCTTGAGTTACTCCAGTGTTGCTTTGGCCTTGTGGTTTGGAATATTGTCTCACTGAAAGGCAAATTTCCACCAAAGTTTCAGTTTTTCTTAGTGGACTAAAGTGGGTTATCTTGCAGTATTTCCCTCTATTTTTCTTCAACCATTTTTCTCTCAATTTTAACAAGATGCTCCATCCCTGCTATGAGAAGCATTTCCACAGCATGGTGCTGCACTGTAGGGATGGTTTGTCTTTAGGCATGGGCAGTGTTAGGTTTTCACCACACATTGCACTATGAGTTTTGGCCAAAAAGCTCCAACTGGCAGGGCCGGATTTAGAATTAGGCAGAGTAGGCATCTGCCTACAGGCGCACCCAACAGAGGGGCACCTGTCACTAGGATCATGTGTGTGGTGTTTTTTTTTTATTATTATTAAATTCGCCTGAGTCTCCTGCTGCTGGACCACCAGGGAAGAGGTAGGAACGGACACTGGGGCAACGTGAGGGTAATATGGAGATGATGGGAGCAATATTGAGCTGATGGGAGGGCAATATGGAGCTGATGGTGGGAAATGTGAGGGCAATATGGAGCTAATGGGGGCAATGTGGAGATGATGGGGGCATTGGGAGGGCAATGTGGAGATGATGGGGGGCAATGTGGAGATTAGTAGCATTGTGGATGTGTCCAGTGAAGATGGCCCACGGGATCGGGAGGCGCTTCAGATTTCTGTGTCTACAGGCTCCTGAGATGTAAATCCGGCCCTGCATACTGGTCACATCTAACAGATAAACCTTTTTCCCAAATCACAGCTGGGGCAGTCATATGCTTTCTGGCAAACTCCAGAAATGCTTTCAGATGGTTCTTTTTGAGTGATGGATTCTTTCTTGCTACCCCACTTTCTTTTTGCTACCCCACCTCCATAGAGGTCAGTGCTATTCAGAGCTGTCGATATGGGTGACTGGTGCACCATTACTCCACCCCCTGCCACTGAAACCTGTAGTTCCTTCAAGGTGATGTTGACACCTCTGTGGCTTGTTTCACAAGTGTTCTTATTGTTTGAACTCTGGGTTTTGAGGGATGTGCTTTTCTTAGCAGTATTTTGGTGGTTTGATGCAATTTTCATTTCCTGATTACTGATACAACATTTGGATATCATTTTGTACCCTTTTCCTTATCTATACGTTTGTGTTACTTTATTTTTAAATTTTGTAGAATGCTCTTTGGTCACTATTTTCCGCCAGCTCCACATCCTGACCAATGATTAGGGATAGATGAAACTTCCTGCCTCAAAAGCAAAACAAGCAAAAAACTGCACATTACGCTGAGCGGAAACTTCCCAAAAAATGCAGATTTTCCACTTTTTTTCCTATGTATTATGTTTAAATCAATGGTAGAACTAAATTTCTCCCCAACTCTCCAATTATTCCCTCAGAGATAGTATAAAAGGGTGTCAGGCAGCATCCCACAGTTTTCAGTCTCTTCCTGATAGTGAGAGAGAAAGTAGCATACTCTGATTTCTAGAGACTTTATTTCAGAGGAGTGTTGAGGACATACAGCATGTTGTCTTCTAAGTGTGGTTGAGAGGAAGGAAGAGATACTCCCACAATAAAATGGTTGACGTGAGAGACAAGTAGCCAGCCATCCCGAGGCTGGTTGATGTGATGACACTGAAAGATAACAGAAAATGTATCTGTGCATGGGATTGGGAGTGAGAGAGAAAGCAATATAATATGATTTGTAGCAAATTTATCCCAAAAAACAAATAAAGTGAGCTGTTTGTCAATGTGTTACAGGAGTGGTGGGGAAACACTAACAGTTGTTATCTCAGTGTGGGTAAGAAGAAGGGAGAGTTTACCCACCCACACACCAGAAAAATTGTTATAGTGAGTGACAACAAGTAGCCAGCCAGACTGAGACTGAGTAACATGACACTGACAGATACCACAAGACAGTACATCTGATGTGACAGTCATGATAAATAAGATAGTTTAGCTTAAAGGGATAGTAATGTTTCCAAAAAAACAGTTGCTCCAATTAATCATCATAGTATTTGGGCCATGTGGAGTTTTATTTCAATACTGTCAGAGTTGTAGTTCAAGAGAAATTGAATGATGAAGTATCCCACTCTTGCCCATTTTACATAGTGTAAGCCATATCCCTTTAGATGTGGAATCTGACCCTATGCACAGCCAATCTACAATTACGGAGATCATAGAAAGATGACATAAATTGCATAAGAATTATCTAAACATGTGCTTCTGGAATAGCAAATTGATCAATCTGCGGGCAGTTAAATTAATAACCTATCAGTTTGTTCAGAAAAGTGGTTTTACAGAATGGGTGTCTGGTAGTACACATATCCCAAGCTGCAATTATTTTTCTAGGATGGCTGTGCCAGAGCTGTACAAGTTATTGCTGGAGGACAAAGGGCTAGACAATTTACCTCACCACAGATATGTGGACAAGTGGGCAGAGTAAGACTACATGACTGTGAATGCCCACTAGATATCCTTCCCATCAGTAGGCAGCAGCATATCACCAACACCACCAGCACCACAGCCTATGTCAGTAGTAGCAAATCCAACTGCAGAGTGGCGCATACCATTGGCATGCCACTTTATACATGAAGAGATTTGACAGACAGACCTACAAAACTGCAGGTGAATTGCTTACCCTGAAGCTTGAAAGCAGATTGAAAGATGACTTTGTGTCAGCTTAGAATGGCTCCAACATCATAACTGCCCTGAGGTTTCAGTATCAAAATGCCAGGCAATTCTGAGCACTCATCACAATAGCAAGTTTAAAATGTTGCTGATACAAAAATGGTGTATTTAAAATGTCAATATATAAAATGTTGCTGTATTCTAACCTAATGTAATGTACCATAACTGAAAAACATATTAATTGAAACCGAAACCACCAAGAATACTTAACATGTATCACCAAACTACCCTAACATAGCCTAACCTATAGCCTAACCTATTGCAGAAACAAACATGCTACATAACACTAAACAGGAAACTACTTGGGAAATCCTTGTTAGAGAAAGATTTAGGAGTACTAATGGATAATAGACAGTGTGCAGTGTCACTCACCCACTGCAAGAGCCAATGTATACAAGGGGTATAAATGCACAGGACAGGAATACGAGTATACCTCTCTATAGCTCCATTGTAAAGCCTCATCTAGACTATAGACTACACATGTTCTTAAAATAATTATACTACTGAACTTGAAAAAGTACAGACACATGCAACAAAACTGATAAAGGGGTTAGAAGATTTTAATTATAAAGAAAGACTAGAAAAACTTTACTTGCTTACATAAGAGAATAAACATATAAGGAGTGATATTATTAATATTTACACATCTGCTCAAGGCTAATACAAATAACTCTCTGGAGAACTATTAATTCAAAGACCTGAGCAAAAAAAAGAAGATAATCCACTAAGACTAAAGGAAAGGCGATATCAACTAAAACAAAGACAGTGATTTTTTCCAGTAAGGGCGGTAAGTTTGTGTAATTATTTGTCTCAGGAAGCTGTGGTTTGAAGATATAGTAGATATTTTCAAAAAAGCAGTGGATATCTTTCTAGCTCAAACAATTAAGGTAGCTGGTTTCAGTATTGATAGGATGTTGATAAATGGAAATATTCAACTGCCTTTTGTCAGGAAGGATTTTTTTATCCACTTTTTTTTGCCTTCTTATGGATTAAAGAGGGGCATATGGCAATCACTGAACTTAACTCTCTGGGTGTCAGAGAGGTGTCCAATGCATTGTAAAGCAATGCTACTACACTTAGAGGCCTATTAGAGGCTCATTATCAATATAGCACTAATGCTAATCATAAATGTAATTTTTAACCACAATTCAAATATCAGAATTTACCCACGCGCACACTGAATATATATTTGTGACATTTGAATTGTGACATTTTCTCACATGAATTCTGTCCAGTCTGCAAACTTTTATTCACACTTATTTTTATGCCACTGTGTTTTATTTTCATCCACACTACCTGTCAGTTTCTTGAAACTGAAGTTTCCTTTTCATTTTGAAAATTGTTTCCTTTATGCTTGTCATTTTTGTCAATGTATCTTTTCAACCCCAGGCAGTTGAAGCTTATCTTTGAAATTTTTATAGCCATATAGGCTTCAAAGTATGCCTCACTTGATAATAAAATACTGACCAAATTTGAAAACAACTGTATTGCAAAGCTAAATGCTTGAAATTTCTGGAATCATGGGCAGTAGCTTTTTTTAATGCTAGCTTAGTAATGATATATCTATAATTTAATTTTAAATTATTTTGACACCAGAAACTCCCTATGTAACAACATTGAGAATTACAAAAATATATCTGCATTAACTGTCTATTAACATGATATTGTCAAACTGAAGTCATCAGGAGTCTTCCTTCCTTGTCGTGTATTTTCACCTGCATGGGCTTGTACACAAGGGTTTAGCAGCTTATTGCTAGTGTCAAGTCTGGTTCAAGTATGAGATTACACACATTTCCAGAGCATACTTGTGTGCAATTAGTTACTATTCCTTATTTTATTCCCCAGTCACTAGTTTGCCTTTTCTCTCGTCTCTATCTCTGAATTTGGCTCCTGAGTTCTAATATCTTTGTTCCAGTGTATCAACCTTGGCTAGCCTTCCATAACTATCCATCCATATCCACCTGCCCCAATCTTTGGCTAGTTTTCCACTTATGCTGCCTGCCCTGATCTTTAGCTTGCTCCTGACTATGATTCCTGTTTTTTTTTGCTACTCCTTACCGTACTGATAGTTCTAGGGGGAGATGCTCTAAGGTTCAATACTTTGGTGATGAGTGTCTATCGATATGTGGTGAGCACATCACCTTGGTGATAGAGACACACATCTCCATATGCACTAAGAATTAGGAATGCAAGGGGAGGGGAATAGACTGTGATCATTAGCTTATCATCATGGTGTAAAATGTCCAAGTGTTGGGGAGAGAAGGGAGGTAGTAGAGAGGATGCAGAGAGACTTCAGCACCAAGAACAGCAGCGCCTACTCAACCCTTTGAGTGCCAGTGGGGTAAGCAACACATTGCATTTCAATGCATTGGATACCTCTCTGGCACACAAAGGGTTAATATAGTAATAAAACAAATTCCAAGTCCTTCAAGTGCAATCAAATTCCCACTGGCACTATCTTCTACTTCTCCCCTACATTAGAGTATATAATATAAATGAGCAAACAGAAGGAGAGCCTAACACTTTTCAATCTTTGAGGTAAGAGGATTCAAATGGAATGAATCTTGAAGAACCCTCAGATGTCTAATTAGAAGTGTGATGCCCTATGGTGCTATTCTCACTTTCCTACATGGCTCGGTAAAAACAGCATTGGTGCCTAATCAAACACTAATGCCTAATGTCTAAATCATACTAATTGATATAGGCCACTCATTTAAAACTGACCACTCCTTGTCCCTCCTTATCTCTCAACAGTTTTTGCTTTAGGGTGTTAATTAGTACTGGATTAAAACTTGCTTAATACAGCAAAAATCCACTCATCCTATACTTTCTGTCCCAAAAGTAACCTACAAAAATCTTAGTCTAACTTGTGTACTGCTAGCACAAATACACACACACACACACACTTCACATACCTAACATTGGCAGGCACACCGTGCAAGGTTAGGCACTGCTAGCCTTGCGCAGTGTGTCTGGTGATGTGAGTCAATGTGACTTCACCAAGTAACAGTGTTAGCATCTGCAGACATCATCTCACTTCCGTCAATGTGTGTGTGTGTATATGTGTCTGTTAGCAATACAGAATTGCATTGCAATGCAATGTATTGCATACCCCACTGGTATTCAAAGGGTTGAGTGGGGTTGCGACCATGGTTGTTGCTGGATAAGGAGCTAAAGGGAGATCCCACCTTTGCCACCCTCGATGTTGGGACTGTGAACTCCTACAGCAAATGTTGCTACCAGGGCTTAGGGCATCTGGAAACCAGCCACATTAACATGTAAACACACCCACGTCATATGACAATGACTTATTAACCTGCATTTCCATATGGAAATGAGCCATTGTCCAAGTAGAAAATCTTAAATCTATCAAAGTCATGGTAGATTCATGGTAATGACAGTGAATTTATGGGGATATGATATGATTGTCTTTCGACACAGATTTGACACGTCATCACCATACTGAGCCTTTTTTCTACCTTTAGTCATCTCAGCCCTGGAAGTTCCGTGCTACCACTTTGCATGTAGGTGTATTTATCCTGATATGGTCCGATGCAGGCTCAACTGGGACCACACATTTGACCTAGTGGTCAACACCTTTATCATCCAGTTATCAAAAACACAATTACAACAATGTTCTCTAGGGTCACACCCTAGTATCATTCTCACTCCACCTAATAACTCCCCTCCTCAGAAAGTATAGCAGTCTCCTCTGGTGTCCTACCTCCTGCTTCAGCTGGGCTTCATTTCTGTTTGCTTAGGGCACTTTTAAACCTACAGATGCCACCAGAGATTTTCCTCAGCAAGATCAGTTTCTGTTTTCCCAAGAAATGTTGATGCTGTTCAGAAATTTCTGCAGAGTTTTAGACATTCTTCTTGAGCATGTGCAGCTCAGCTTCCCTCTCCTGAAGTATGAGCCACTTCAACCTTCCTCTCTGTCTTCTGCAGAGATCCTCTGAAAATGACAAGGCACTTAAGATTCCATTAGTAAAACATTTCTCTGGAAGACCATCTGAGTGTCGGGTTTCCTATATGAATGGCTTCTCCATTTTTATATACAACCACCTCTGGGTCTCATACTACCAGTGTGGCTTTCATCATTTGCATGCTGACAAGAAAACTCCCATACCCTTTGCTTGAGAAGAACTCTCCTAGAAGATTCTGACACAATTATACAGATTTGTTGGTCTGTCTTTGACACACCTGGTTGAAAAGTCTCTGCAGACTCAGCTCACCTAGAGATTGATCAGAGGAAAAAGCCTATGGGAAAGTATGCCATTTCACACATTGGCATCAGAGACTGATTCGAATTCTGAACATATAAAATGCACCTTGACTTGTAGAGACCACCCAGAGGACTTCAAAAATCTGATCATACTCTGACTCAGATCTTTGCATAGAAGAGAAGCAGCTGCAGCATGAACATTCTGCAAAAGGCAAGTTTCTCTTGAGGTAGTGATTCTGTTGCCCACCACGCATCTATACCTTCTGCAAGTGGAATGTGTGGCAAAGTGAATTGTTTCTTTGAATCCAAGAAGAAAGGTTCTTAGACCCCTACCTTGCTTCTTCATCCTTCAAGCATGCTTGGAGGAATTATTAATTTAAGATCAACAAGGAACTTTGACCACAGATGCCTATGTCTTTCAAATCAGTCAGACAGAATGTTGGGGTGTTTCGGGTCAACCTCCTTTGCTCCCTTCTCATGCCCCCAGTCTCCCTCAGCACAGAGATAATAACAGCCAGATCAAGAAGGGGCTTGGATCATGACTGCTTGTGTCTTGCCAGTCAGTCCACAGAATTTTGAGGTATTTGGGGTCAAACTCCTTTCTCAATTCCTGTTCCCCAGAGTGCCCCCAGACTCCCCTAAAACATAGAACAAATATACATCAGAATTATGATGATTTTGTAGCTTTGAATATTTAGAAATATTCCACATGTAACATGTTGCTTATCAACTAGTCACATAGCACACACACAGTTCTTAAACAGAAACCTATTTTGAATGGCACTGAAGGTATATAAACCTGCGTTTTTCACTTCATCACTTTTGCTGCTATCTAGTTGAAATGGCAACTAAGTGACACACAAAACTTTTTTTCACAAAACATATTTCTTATTTTGTGAAACAGCCAATTTTGTACAAATTCCAAATTACCAAAATTATTCCACTCTTCACAACTGTTAGCCTAAATTATGGGTCAGTGATATTATGAGTAATACAGCATAATTGCTAGTGCTGTGACACCACACTACAAGTCATTTCAAGACAATTCCTGTAATTCTGGTGTACTGAAAAAAGCCATTTTGAGCATTTTATTGTATTTAAAGGACTAAAACAGTGTTATAACTTGCATTAACTGTGGTCAGTTTCTGCAAATCTTATAATGGGGCTACATTTGTAACTTTTGTTATCTTTGCAAAGCAATAGTCCCACTTATGATTTTATGTGCTTTAATTAATATTTTTTCTTTGCCATCTTTTGGCAGATTTAACTCCTTTTCATGTGTCTTTATCCTGATTGTGAGGATATGACCTTGAGAAGCTGAAGAGGCTTATTATTTGATGATTAGCAGTCTATAAATTACATTAAATTTCAGTTGATAACTTTATCACTGTATTTTCTTTAAAAAAAATCCTCTTTTTGTCTACAGAGAAACTTGGAGATAAAATCAGGAATATAAATGTATCATCTGCAATTAAATGCAGTTCTACAACTATAAATATTAGATAGTTTACTAATGTTACTTTTATTATGGATTTACAATTACATTTTTATGTATTAATTTGAATAGTAGTATGAACCAATTAACCTCTCTGAAAATATCACTATAAAGTGCATGCATATTTCAAGAAGATTAGTATTACAATTAAGGAGCCCACAAATATACATACAGAAAGATTTACTAAAGAGTAAAATACCTGTTTTCTTTATCAAATTATGCAATGTTGGTGCATTTTCATATTTGCTGGATTTAATAACATTTTTCTTACATTGCATTAGAAATTTTGCACATTAACATTTGCATCAACTAGATGTGAAAACAACATTAGCCTATGGGAATTATTTTGTGTGCACAGATTTTACCTGTTTTTTTGAATGATACAGGCATTTTATGTTAGAAGCCCTTGTGAGAAAAGGCTTTATTATTTTATGAAATGGATAGGATAAATGCATACTTTGTTTTGCATTGAATAGAAACAGACAAAACATAGAAATTCAATCATATCTGTTGATTGTCCCTTATTATTGCTATCTTTCACAATAGTCCAACTGTATTTCAAAATACAAACTGAAATGGACATATACAACAGCAAAACTACTATACTTATACATAGGCTTGTAAATCTTGCTATGTACAAAGGCATTTGTTACATAGAAGCTCACCCAACTGATACAGTGCACAATTTGAATTTAAACATGCCATTTACACCACCATTACTGCAGGCTTATTCCAGCAATTTTTTGCCTATTCCAACACATTATTCTCCTATTCTAACACATTTTTCTCCAATTCAACACATTTTTCTCCTATATCAAATCATTTTTTTCTCCACTTCTAGCACATTTTTCTTTGATTCCAACACATCTGTCTCCTATGAAGAAACATTTCCCAGCACAATATTACTTCTTCTGAGGGCTGTAGTGGAGAAATATGTAGCTAGAAGTCAAAGTTGTGAGTCCTACATCAACATGTAAGTGCATTTGTCCTTTGCCTACAACACTAACTTCCTGCTTAAGTGACACTGGTACATATTCATGATGATATCAAGTGATAAAAAAATAAAGGAATACCTACAATGTAGCAGATGTGTATGTTAGTGGTGTTGAAGGACTGGCATGTTGTGATTGGTAGGACCTTGACAAACTGCATCCACCCCAGGAGGAGAGGGATCATCATCATTTATTGCACACGCTGCAGCAACCATTGCTGCAGTCAGTTTTTGAGCTACCACTTTACTTCCACGTCTACTTTCCCCCCTCCCGCTTATGCAGTTGCCAGACATTACTCAACTACCGTGTGTGTTTTTACTCTCTATTGTACACAACTAATGGAGTGTGATGTATTGCCTTGGCCCTCAACAAAATTCTCAATGTAGTCTGCTGCCTATCAAGTCTGCCTCAGGCACAGAGGTCACACCAGGGTCCCAGTCAGCGACTGATACCCTTATATATGGCTGTAGAAAAGTAGACAAAACTTTCATGTGGTGGAGAACATTTTTCTTCCCATTGATTTCAATGCAATGAGCTACGTGAAAAAAGTGGGAAGATGGCACTTTTTGCAGGAATTGTTTGCCAAGTGGAAAGTGCCATTTTTTTGGTTTGAGGTGATAGTTTTCACCCATTTTTACTGATTTCTGATGTTTTCAAGGAAAAGAACAGCAGAACACCAGTTAACATCCAATACACTCCCGCACTGACAACATCTTGGTTCACAAGAGGAAAGGATGCTTATTTAAAGCAACTGCATCATATTGGGCAAATAAAAATTACCTTTGATTTAAATTAGATTTTTTACCTTTTGAATGCTAGAGAGTGATTAAAAACAGGATAGGGCTGACCTGGGGGGCAATTTCCCCCTGGGACAGACATATATCTGGGCTGGTGGATCAGTGCCTCCTTCTTGTTTTTGTAAATTAAGCTACACTAGTGATATCAGAGGGCTTACAATTGAGATGGAGATACACAAATTATACCACAGAGCTACAATTCAAATGGAGCGTCACTAGCAGCATAACCCATTTCCCTTGTATGCTTTATAGTATCACTACTGTAGCTTTGCTTAAATTGTAAGCACTGTAGTTTCAGTAGTGAAGTCCCATTTCAACTGTAATCTACATGGTGTCACGTGTCTTACTTCACAACATTAATGCCAATTTTAAAATTAGCAAAAGGAGGTAGGCAGGGACAGTGGGCTCAAATGACAGTAGAAACGGGCCACTTGATTGTATTTCCTCCCAGGCCACAAGTTGCCATCCCTCCCCTAGTTCAATCCCTAGTGACATCAGTTGGAATTTCTATTTGAATGAGGATAGATCCCAATAGTTCTTTAATTAATGTACTGTTAAGGGCAGTATTGCATTACATATGATAATTGTCATCGCTGGTTTTATCTAACAGATTTGTATTGAAGTGTATTGTGGAATGTGTAGATAAAGCCAGTGAGATAGGTCAGTGGGTTAATGCACCAGTTGTAGAATCTGCTCAAACCCCAGGATTGAAGGTTCTAGTCCCTGCAAGGAAAATCAGCTTTTTCATGTTTTTAAGGTGCATAAAATGAGTAGACAGGACATACTTGAAAATTACAGATAATCTCAATGTATCTTTCCTGGTAAAAACCTTTCATAAAAAAATAAAAAAAAGGTATTGCTCACAAAGGAATCCATATGTTAGGGCTGTAGTTTAAGTAGGACAAATTATGAAGCAAAGCCAAATGCTCCATAGTCATTTATAAACATCTCCACTAGTGATGAGCGAGCACCCCAATGCTCGGGTGTTCGGGTGCTCTGACCGAGCACCCCCTGAGGCTCGAGTGCTCGGCCGAACACCCGAGCCCCATTGAAGTCAATGGGAGGACTCGAGCATTACACCAGGCACCCCCTGCTCTGATGAGGGGAGGGTGCCTGGTCCATAGGAAAATGGAAGAAAATGATGGAAACACCACAGAAATGGTTCAGGGACAGCATAGGGAGGATGTCTGGATGCATCTTGGACTCCAACATCGCTGCTGGGAACGATCTTTCGCCCGTAGTACGCCATTTTTACAGACTGATCGTAAAACACACAAAAAGGAAAATAAAAACGACTTTAGGCGAAAAATTGTTACCAAACAGTATTTGCTGTATATTTACTTGTATATCATCTGCAAATTCTCCCAAAAATTTCCTTGATTTTCAGAACTGAGGCCATGATTAAGAGGGAAACGTGCGCAGAGGCAAATTCTCCCAAAAATTTCCTTGATTTTCAGAACTGAGGCCATGATTAAGAGGGAAACGTGCGCTGAGCTGACCATCTAAAACATTATGGGTGAGGGTCTGCTGCAGAGCTGACCATCCTAAACATTATATGCGAAGGCCCGCTAGTGAGCTGACGCTATAAAACATTATATGAGAGGGCCCGCTAGAGAGCTGACCCAATAAAACATTATATGAGAAGGCCCGCTGGTGAGCTGACCTATATAAAAATTGGCAAACAGGGCCCGCTGGTGAGCTGGCCCTATATAAAAATTATATCACAGGGCCCGCTGGTGAGCTGGCCCTATATAAAAATTATAGCACAGGGCATATGGAAGAGGAGGAGGAGAAGATTAAGAGTCAACCATATACCCGTTTTTTGGGTGGAAGGGGTGAATGGGAATACAGAGTATTCACATCATTGTAAATAACATATATAAAGTGAGTTTATGTTCCCCCGGGGCTTTCCTCCAGTGGAGTGGAGAAGTCAGGGGAAATCCAGGCCTTGTTCATTTTTATAAGTGTCAACCTATCAGCATTGTCGGTGGAAAGGCGGATACGCTTATCTGTTATGATGCCACCAGCAGCACTAAATACCCGCTCAGACAGAACGCTGGCGGCAGGGCAGGCCAGCACCTCCAAGGCGTAGAGTGCCAGTTCATACCACGTGTCCAGCTTGGACACCCAGTAGTTGTAAGGCACAGAGGGATCATTGAGGACGCTGACACGGTCTGCTACGTACTCCTTCACCATCTTCCAAAACTTTTCCCTCCTTGTGACACTAGGCTGCGCATCAGGGTGAGGGTGCTGGCGGGGTGTCATGAAGGTGTCCCACGCCTTGGAGAGTGTTGCCCTGCCTTTCTCGGAACTGCTGTGTGCTCCCCTTTTCTCCCCTTCTCGGTTGGCCAAGGTAGCACGTACTCTGCCGCCAGCGTTGTCAGATGGAAAATTTTGGAGCAATTTTTCAACAAGAACCTTCTGGTATTGCACCATTTTGCTTGTCCTCTCCACCGGAGGAATGAGAGATGAGAAATTCTCTTTGTAGCGGGGGTCCAGAAGGGTGAACACCCAGTAATCCGTGTTGTCTAAAATGCGTACAACGCGTGGGTCACGGGAAAGGCAGCCTAACATAAAGTCAGCCATGTGTGCCAGAGTACCAACAGTCAAGATTTCGCTGTCCTCACCAGGAGGATGACTCTCAATATCCTCATCCTCTTCCTCCTCTTCTGCCCACCCACGCTGAAGAGATGGAACTAAAGTTCCATGGCTACCCTCTGTAGCGGAGGCAACCGTGTCTTCCTCCTCCTCCTCCGCCTCCTCCAATTGTCGCTGAGAAGACGAAGTGAGGGTGCTCTGGCTATCACCTTGTGTAAGCTCTTCCTCCCCCATTTCCACCTCTTCCACATGCAAAGCGTCGGTTTTAATTGTGAGCAGCGAGCGTTTCAGTAGACACAGAAGTGGGATGGTTACACTGATAATAGCGTTATCGCCGCTCACCATCTGTGTCGATTCCTCAAAATTGCGTAAAACCTCGCAGAGGTCTGACATCCATTCCCACTCCTCACTTCTGATTACAGGAAGTTGAACGGAGAGGCGACGACCGTGTAACAGCTGGTACTCCACTACTGCCCTCTGCTGCTCACAAAGCCGGGCCAACATGTGGAAGGTGGAGTTCCAGCGCGTGCTCACGTCACACAGCAGCCGGTGAGCTGGCAATTGTAAGCGCTGCTGCAGCTTCAACAGGCCGGCCGAAGCTGTAGATGACTTACGGAAATGTGCACACACGCGGCGCACCTTGGTCAAGAGATCATGCACATTGGGGTAGGTTTTTAGAAATCGCTGCACCACTAAATTAAATACATGCGCTAGGCATGGTACGTGTGTGAGCTTGCCGAGCTCCAAAGCCGCCACCAAGTTACGCCCATTATCACACACAACCATGCCTGGTTGCAGGTTGAGTGGCGAGAGCCACTGCTCGGTCTGGTGACTAATCCCCTGCAACAGCTCTGAGGCCGTGTGCTGTTTGTCCCCAAGGCAGATCAGCTTCAGCACGGCCTGTTGACGCTTCCCCACTGCAGTGCTACACTGCTTCCAGCTACTGGCTGATGGGGGAGTGGCGGTGTGTGTAGAGAATTCGGAGGTGGAAACGGAGGAGGAGGAGCCAATAACGTAGGTGCTGGTGGAAACCCTGATGGAGGTAGGGCCCGCAATCCTCGGCGTGGGTAGCACCCGTGCCATCCCAGGGTCCGAGTCGCTCCCAGCCTCCACGACATTCACCCAGTGTGCCGTCAGGGAAATGTAGCGTCCCTGGCCACAAGCACTTGTCCATGTGTCAGTCGTTAAGTGGACCTTCCCAGTAACTGCGTTGGTCAGGGCACGGGTGATGTTACGGGACACATGGTGGTGTAATGCGGGGATGGCACACCGGGAAAAGTAGTGGCGGCTGGGGACCGCGTACCGAGGGACAGCTGCTGCCATCAGGCTGCGGAAGGACTCAGTGTCCACAAGCCTAAATGGCAGCATTTCGATGGCCAGTAATTTTGAAAGGTGTGAGGTTAGTGCTATGGCCTGTGGGTGGGTGGCTGGGTACTTTCTCTTGCGCTCAAATGCCTGGGGTAACGACATTTGGACGCTGTGCTGGGACAGGGAAGTGGATGTGGTCGCTGATGGTGCTTCAGATGGTACAGGTGCAGGGCGGGAGGTATGCGGGCCTGCGCCTTCGACAGGCGATTGGCCGGCACCGAAAACAGGGGAAGAGGAGGCAGTGGTGTGGCCTGCAGACACAGATGGGCGATCCAGGCGTTCCTCCCACTTACTACGGTGCTTGGATGCCATGTGTCGGATCATGCTGGTGGTGGTGAGGTTTCTAGTGTTCATGCCTCGGCTCATTCTGGTGTGGCACAGGTTGCAAACTACAATTCTTTTGTCGTCCGCACTTTCCTTAAAAAAACGCCATACCGCGGAACACCTACCCCTTGGCAAGGTAGATTTACGCAAGGGGGTGCTCCGTGGAACATTTGCGGGCCGGTTTGGTGCGGTCCGCCTTCTTTCTGTAGCCACACCACTGCCTCTTCCAGCCTGTTGCGGTGCTGCAGATGGCTCACCCTCAGGACTGCTGTCATCGCTCGGCTCTACACCTTCCCAGGTGGGGTCAGTCACCTCATCGTCCACCAAGTCCTCCTCCACTTCCTCACTCTGATCATCCTCCTCAAGTCTTGATCCCACCACATACTCAGTCATTGACAACTGTATAACATTCTCCTCAACAAGGTCTTGAGACGGAAATAGTGGTTGATTTAATGGCAACTGTGTCTCATCATCATCATCATCATCCACTACTTCCTTTGACCTTAAATGCCGTTCACATCTGTCATCTTCTTGTGATTGGGTAGCCTCTAGAGGTTGTGAATCAGGGCACAAGATGTCATGTTCCTCTGCAAGCGTGCTTGGAGAGAGGGTCAAATGAAGGATTGGTGATGAGACGAGCTCCTCACTATATCCCAGTGTGGGATCACTTCTTTGACCAGACCGTGTATGGTGGGAGGAAGGATGATCAGAGTGAGGATTATTTTGACCAGACTCTTGGCTACTGAGAGTGGACTTGGTGGAAGACAGGGTGGTGCTTAACCGACTGGAAGCAGTATCAGCTGTCATCCAACCAACCACCTGTTCGCAGTGGTCGGACCTCGAGAGTGATGTCCTGCGACGCCCTGTAAAATTACACATGAAGCTAGGTATGGTGGATGTCTTTCTTTCTTGTGCTCTGGCACCAGGCACAGTTTCTCCGCGTCCTGACCCGCGCCCTGAACTTTCAGGATCACGTCCACTTCCCCGTCCCTTTTTACCCGCCTTCTTCATCTTACACAGAATATGTGACTTTAATATTTGAGTTTGAAAACTTAACAGTATTTCTTATAATTCTGCAACTGTACAGAGTACACAGAATAGGCTGTTAAACGGCGGTGAAACACACTGAATGGAATATGTGACTTTGATATTTTAGTTTGAAGACTTAACAGTATTTCTTATAATTCTGCAACTGTACAGAGTACACAGAATAGGCTGTTAAACGGCGGTGAAACACACTGAATGGAATATGTGACTTTAATATTTGAGTTTGAAAACTTAACAGTATTTCTTATAATTCTGCAACTGTACAGAGTACACAGAATAGGCTGTTAAACGGCGGTGAAACACACTGAATGGAATATGTGACTTTAATATTTGAGTTTGAAAACTTAACAGTATTTCTTATAATTCTGCAACTGTACAGAGTACACAGAATAGGCTGTTAAACGGCGGTGAAACACACTGAATGGAATATGTGACTTTGATATTTTAGTTTGAAGACTTAACAGTATTTCTTATAATTCTGCAACTGTACAGAGTACACAGAATAGGCTGTTAAACGGCGGTGAAACACACTGAATGGAATATGTGACTTTAATATTTGAGTTTGAAAACTTAACATTATTTCTTATAATTCTGCAACTGTACAGAGTACACAGAATAGGCTGTTAAACGGCGGTGAAACACACTGAATGGAATATGTGACTTTAATATTTGAGTTTGAAAACTTAACAGTATTTCTTATAATTCTGCAACTGTACAGAGTACACAGAATAGGCTGTTAAACGGCGGTGAAACACACTGAATGGAATATGTGACTTTGATATTTTAGTTTGAAGACTTAACAGTATTTCTTATAATTCTGCAACTGTACAGAGTACACAGAATAGGCTGTTAAACGGCGGTGAAACACACTGAATGGAATATGTGACTTTAATATTTGAGTTTGAAAACTTAACAGTATTTCTTATAATTCTGCAACTGTACAGAGTACACAGAATAGGCTGTTAAACGGCGGTGAAACACACTGAATGGAATATGTGACTTTGATATTTTAGTTTGAAGACTTAACAGTATTTCTTATAATTCTGCAACTGTACAGAGTACACAGAATAGGCTGTTAAACGGCGGTGAAACACACTGAATGGAATATGTGACTTTAATATTTGAGTTTGAAAACTTAACAGTATTTCTTATAATTCTGCAACTGTACAGAGTACACAGAATAGGCTGTTAAACGGCGGTGAAACACACTGAATGGAATATGTGACTTTAATATTTGAGTTTGAAAACTTAACAGTATTTCTTATAATTCTGCAACTGTACAGAGTACACAGAATAGGCTGTTAAACGGCGGTGAAACACACTGAATGGAATATGTGACTTTGATATTTTAGTTTGAAGACTTAACAGTATTTCTTATAATTCTGCAACTGTACAGAGTACACAGAATAGGCTGTTAAACGGCGGTGAAACACACTGAATGGAATATGTGACTTTGATATTTTAGTTTGAAGACTTAACAGTATTTCTTCCTATTCTGCAACTCTGCACAGTACACAGAATAGGCTGCTAAACTGCGGCGAAGCACACTGAATGGAATATGTGACTTTGATATTTTACTTTGAAGACTTAACAGTATTTCTTCCTATTCTGCAACTCTGCACAGTACACAGAATGTGCTGCTAAACTGCGGCGAAGCACACTGAATGGAATATGTGACTTTGATATTTTAGTTTGAAGACTTAACAGTGTTTCTTCCTATTCTGCAACTCTGCACAGTACTCAGAATGTGCTGCTAAACTGCGGCGACACACACTGAATGGAATACGTGACTTTGATATTTTAGTTTGAAGACTTAACAGAATGCGCTCTAAACTGCAACTTTGCACACTAAACAGAATGTGCTCTAATCTGCAACTTTGCACACTAAAGAGAATGTGCTCTAATCTGCAACTTTGCACACTAAACAGAATGTGCTCTAATCTGCAACTGTGCACACTAAACAGAATGTGCTCTAATCTGCAACTTTTCACACTAAACAGAATATTTTTTTTTTTTTTTTTTTTGTTTTTTTCCCCCCACACAAAATAACCTGCTGCCCCCACACACAGTAGTCCTAAAAAGGACTTTTGGTTCTTTTTTGTCACAATTTTTTTTTTTCCTCCCTACACTGCCTTTCCCTTCCTATCCTCAGCTCTCCCTGGCTCAGACTGAGCCGAACTCGATGGTCAGGTGCTATACAGCACCTGACCACGGGTTCTGGCCAGCCAATCAGTGTAATGCCAGCAGCCAACATGGCTGCTGGCATTACACCGATGTCAGAGCCTCCCTGCACGTTTATTGGCTGCGCAGCAGCCGCAAAATGTGCGGGGAGGAGACCCGAACATGGCGGGCGAGCACATGCGGTACTCGTACGAGTACCGCCATGTGCCGAGCAGAGCGATGCTCGAGCCGATCCGAGCATCGGCCGAGCATGCTCGCTCAACACTAATCTCCACCTTTAATGTTAGAAAGCTCTCCAATTCACTGTGTTAAAGACCTTTCTAGAATTTAAGGGGTTATGAATCCCGTTAAAATTGTTACCCCATGTGTAGTCAGTATGCCACATAATTGTCCACGTTAGTTTACTGTTGTTACAGTACCTAGTTTCCAGTGTGACATTCCTGACGGCAATGCACCCAGTCCCGATGAGCAAAGGGTGCTGGGCCATTGTGGGCGCTCTGTGGGAAGCCTGGGTGGACTATGCCTAGAGATCTGTGGCATCCATGTCCACGAGCAGGGCTATGATAGCTTGGAACAGCGCAATACAGATGTTCTGGCATCCTGATAACGCTATGTTTATGTTGCCTATGTTTGATTTATACTGACTTGAGTTAACTCCACCTTGTTACTTCCTGTGTCCTGGGGTTTTTAGGTCTGCCTTACCTTTTCCCATTCGTCCTTGCGTTGGTGCCGTTTTGGAGCTCCTGCTCAGTGCATGACCCATCATTGGCTCATTTCCGCTCTGTGAATGACCCGATATTGGCTACGAACCCGCTCTGTGTATGACCCGATATTGGCTACGAAACGGCTCTGTGTATGACCCAATACTGGCTACGAACCCGCTCTGTGTATTACTCGATATTGGCTGTGAACTCGCTCTGTGTATGACTCGATATTGGTGGTGAACCTGCTCTGTGTATGACCCGTTATTGGCTACATACACGTTCTGTGTATGACCCGTTGTGGCTCTAAGCTCTAAGAGTCAACTCTGTGCTAGGCTAAGATATCTTGGTACCAGTCTCTGGCTCTGCTGAATTTCCATTGCCTCCGTTCAAAGAGCATAGCTTGGGCTACTGGGGACTACCATCCCTTTCACTTACTCCATTGCATTTCCGACAGGGTACCGATATCGCCTAAGGACTCTGACGTCTGTCCACAGAACTATCAGAGGGTACTGGTTGTGCTCCTATATAAGCCAAAGGGTGTCTAGTCTGACTCCTGAAGTGAGTCAGAGTGTTTTTTGTTGCTCTCCTTACTAGCCATAGGTATCTAGTCTGACCACAGACGTGTATCAGAAGGGTTCTGGTGGCTCTCCTTATAAGCCAAAAAGGGATCTCTAGGTCACACTGAGTCTGACAGGAGATCTTATTTCCACTGACTACGGGCAAACATCTGTTTGTGTATCCTGTCTTACCTCTCTGGATCAAGAGTCGCTGTTTACCACTCCTGTTATTGCTCTTTATTGTGAGGAGACTATCAGTGGCCTTTGCCTAGTCTCCAGCAGCCAGGTACTTAGTTTAGCCTATTATTTCTGGTAATAGGGCCTGCTATCTTTCCTGCTGCTATCCTACTGTATATTTTGCTCTCTTCAATAAATTACCTTCACTTAACCGAACTGTCTCCTAGCCTTCATAGCAGTCCTGACAAATGTATAAGACTCCTAGTTCCTAGTAGCACCTAGTAGCCTTGGTGACAGAGATTCATTGAAAAAGTTGTTCCGCTGATATCTGTTTTTAATAGTTGTGTGTACTTTAGCAAGGGATCTTGCAAGGGATTCCCTGTAACTGTCTACAATAATTTTCCTCTCTGGGCAGGATATTCAAAAAATCATTATGATGATAAAATTGTTGGATTGTGAGTTGGTAGTAAACGGAGGATTTTATTTACAGAAGTCAATACACCACTTTTGAAAAGTATCATAAAGTATTAAAAACAGCAATAAGGTGACTTTGATGAATGCTGCCCTCAAATAAATGTTTAACTTTAGAATTTGCTTTTTATTTTATTTTTTAAATGACAGCTTTTCAAAGAGATAAATAACATTTTTTAATCAATTAATATCATATTATTACTTCTCACGGCTATCTGCTAATAATACTATAAACCCTCTTTTCCAAGTTTAAACCAAGATTACATTAGACAAAAAAAAATGACAACCAGCAGAAGGTTGTTTTATATATATATAAAAAAAAAGTTACAATATGACAGTAATTTAAACCACTCACATTTTTAAGAATGACTTTTCACAGAGACAGTGGTATTGAATGCAAAAAATGACGGTAATACGTTTGAGAACTGACGGACCATATTGTAAGATCTTTTCCAGACTCATTACGGACAATTTCCATTACCACATCTTTTTTGAACATATATCTCACTATGTCTTCCACTTTGTGACTTGTACTAATGTCCTTCTTTTACTGAAAAAGGATTGCCTCTGAAACTTTGTTAGATTCCTTAAAGGAAAACTTTCACACCCCTGGTAAATATCTGCCAGTGGAGCTAAGGCTGCATTGTGAGACAGATGGACTAATGGGAAAGTAAAATGGAGGTCTGAAAAGCAACTCCCAGTTCACCATCCACCGGTCTCATAAAGAAGAGTCTGAACTACAAGAGACTGAACTGAATCTTGCAGTTCAGACTCTTTCCTGTAAATGTGGGTATATTCAGACCCTGTGTATATGTGTAGATATATTGGGATGTGCACTCTGGAAGTCACATACTTTTGGGTTGTGTTTCAGGTGAAGGGGCAGTTTTTTGAACCCCCAAATAACTCATAAGGGCCATTTTGTCATTGTATAGTGGAGCAGACTTAGTAAAACATGATTAATGCCCTATAATATAATTAAAGGTTTCACCATTTGTCTAATTTTCCTTTGATCCTCCAAATTATACATATTATGTTTGAGAGTTTTGCTGATATGATTTTATTTATAAATATTGTCCTATGTCTTTATAACATCTTCAATCATTTCTGGATGTCATGTCCTTGGAGATAGTTATGATGGTTCCTAGCAAGACAATGAGACACAAACTTCCACCTCATTTGGAATCTTTATTCTTTAAGTACCGGTAAGCTGTGCACTATCTTGCTTCACAATGTGTTGCACATCTCTCTGTTCTTAAAGGGTTGTGTAGGCTCATGCAATATTCATCAGCAACTGTCATTTTAAGACACCATATGTAGGATTTCGGCAAAATTCATAGAATATTTTAGGATTGTTTGACCATAACAAGGTAAATGGGGAGTTATTATGAGCAGGTGTTGCTTCTCCTTTAAAGGGATAGTAATACTTCGTTTTAACTTTATTTTATTTTGTTGGCATTAAAAAAACATGAAGAATGATATAAGTCTTATCTCTCAAACCTTTATGGTTTATGAGATATTCACAAGCAAAGTTTCCCCTCCCTCCCCTTTTACCTAGTGTAAGCCATCTCTTCTCAGATGTGGAATGCAGTCTATAGACCAGACAGATAACAGAAGGGAACAATCTTCTTTGTATGAAAACAATGAAAGCCCTGTCCCCCTTGACAAGTTTTTCAGGTTCCTCCCTTATCTTAATTGAAGATTGTCCCTCTCTGCAGTCTACCTGAGCACCTCCCTTCTGATCTGGTTGAACAGGGGGAGGATACTTTGTGAATATCTCTTAAACCATAAAGGTTTGAGAGATAAGACTTATATCGTTCTTCATGTTTTTTTAATGCCTACAAAATAAAATAAAGTTAAAACGAAGTATTACTATCCCTTTAAATATAGTTTTTCTAACAGTGTGACTGTGTCTGTACTTCTTTAAGGCTTAATCTTCTGGCACACACCATTGCGAGTGCACAACTTCTATTACAAAGTTTATACCTGGCATAAAGAAAAGGAAATATTTTGAGCTAATTTCCTCTGCATCCAGTACTAAGGGTGGGTGAAAAGTCAGAAAAATTTCCCACATGACTTATTGTGAAAAAAATATTTTTTTGCTTTTTTCCAAAAGTTTTTGCCCATAGACAATACATAAAATGTTCTCCTTTTTCAATTGCCAATACATTTTACCTATGTTTTCTTTGTCTGCATCATTTCCCACCACAATATTACTTCTTCTGAGGGTTGAAGTGGACAAATAAATAACTGAAAGTAAAATCTGTGAGTCCAACAGCAACATATGCCTTGAAAGGTTTGTTAACAGGCTGAGAGCCTTTGTCCTTTGCCCACAACACTAACTTCCTGCTTATCTAACTTTGGTGAAACCATCTTTGAAAAATAATTAAATGCGGCTTGGGATATTCCAGCATGATTCAACACATGACATCAGTTCTTTAAAGCCTCTGTTTTCAAGAAAAGAAAAGGGCAGCCCGTCAACTGCCAACATTTTGGCATGTTTAATATTCCACTGGCATACGTCTGCATTATTTTTGTGCAGGTTTTGAATTCTTTCTAAGAACTTAGTAAGTGTGCAGTGGCAATACATAGTCAAAGAACTGTGTAACTTTATTGCTTTAATGCCGAAACTTGTGGAGGTGGTGGTGTGGCGTAGGCACTCTATGACTCTTGTCATCTCCTACAGCAAGCCCAGAGTCATCATATGCCTCTGCAGCAGGAGCAGAAAATCTTGGCACACTTTTTAACACATCAAGATCACTTTCATTATGTACCCCAGAGCCCAGGAACATTTAGAAGTACTTATCCTGCTGCTAGTTGTTGCGCCTCTGATCTATTGATGGAGTGTCTCCTAGTCAGACCTATGGTTGTGCTTTAGGTGGGAACTCATTGAGGAGGTACCTGATTTCCTCCTGCTCACATGTTTTTTATACAGACAACAGATATCAACATACTGTACTTTGCTGAGTGAATATCTCCCTACTGTGGACTTCATAGAGTGAGAGGTTCCAGAGACTCTATTACTGATAATGGGGCTAGATGTTACTGAATTTGTACTACTACTAGATGTCGTGGGGGGCTGCACTACCAACAGCAGCAGAGGTACTCAAAGCTAAGGTTGAAAATGCTGATAACCTGTGTTGTTGCTAGTTACTCAACACTATTAGTGTGTTTGACTGAGTAGGACTTGGAAGCAGTGATGATGCTGATGATGACTGACAGGATGACTGTGTGCTTTTTGCCATCTTTGCTTGACCATAGTCATAATTTTTTCAAACAGTTTACAGATAGGCAACTTTTCATTGGTGGAAGATTGAGCCTTTGCCTTTCTGCTGTCTAGCCTTGTCATCATATCTCTCACTCTTAACTTCATCTGTATCTGGAGAAGAAACGGATGCTGAAGGGATATATTCTAGATCTACATCATCAATCATTAGGTCATCCTCAGCATTGCCCACCTCTTCTTCTCCGCTACTTTTATATTATTTTAGGCTTTTAGAGGTTGCAAACTATTTCTTTTTTCTTTTACCCTTTTTACAACATTCACTACTACTTTCAAGACAGGTGTTGTCAGAAGAAGCAGTTGGTTGAGTGGTTACACCTTTTTGGATTATGCCATCAACAATGGAATGTGACTTTTCATCTTAAGTGCTTTTAGTTGGTTTATTAATAGCACTGGTGCTGATGGTGGTGGAAGTTTTGGTGGGACTTTGACAAACTACATCTTCCTCAGGAGGAGAGCGGAATCACCATTATTTATTATACACTTTATAGCAACCGAGGCTGCAGTCAGTTTTTGGACTACCATTTAACTCACACATCCCTACTCTGCTTCTAATCCTTTTTGCTGGATATTAATTAACTGCTGTGTGCATTTTTACTATAAACTACACAATAGAACTGATTGTATGTAATATCTTGCCTTGGATACCTACTACAATGACGGGCAAGAGCGCTAAATAGTAACAATATATGTGAACAACAGATCGCTATTATCTTCCCTGTCCAATAGTGGATGGACAGAAAAAAAGAACAAACTAAAAATAAGAAGAAAAGTGCTCTGGGTTAAAAATAATATAAGAATATAAGACATTTATTCAAATATGGAATAGAATTAAGGCAGCTAATAATATACCAAACATATAAAATGTATATAAATCGTTCTGGTAACAGGAAATATATAGTGACGTCACTGATAGAATGAAAAATACAATATAATAAAATAGATAGAAAAAAATCCAATACTAACAGTATGAAGAGTAAGTATATAGACCCAAACAGGGTCAAAGTCCGATATCTCTATTCCAAAGAGGAACAATTACTGAATAACTATATATGTAACTATTCCAATATAACAGTCACTGGATAGCTTCTGTGTAATGAATAATATAGCGGGAAGGTGTAGCAGAATAACACAGAGTAGTATAAATGTGCTTACTCTCCCGTCCTGAGCAAGTATCTTGTGATACGAAATGCGTAATTTATTTTTATCTAACATATATGTTTTATAGTATATCCTAATAGGCAGTAGATAGATTTTTTATTGTCTGTTATATGTCCGTTCCATTCATTATTCACGATACAATTCAACTGTCTGTATGCAAGACAGGAGGTGTTTCACACTATACAAGCAGTGAGTGGACTCTGCCCACTGGAGAGGACAAATATTCCTTGTGCAAAACTATGACATGTCAATATCTTGAAGCCTGCTGTTAAATTGCATTATGGAGCTCAAGTACTAAACATAGTGGGAAGCACATCACTCCACGAGGACTGGAGAATAAGCACGCTTATAGTACTCTGTGTTATTCTGCTACACCTGCCTGCTATATAATTCATTACACAGAAGCTATCCAGTGACTGTTATATTGGAATAGTTACATATATAGCTATTCAGTAATTGTTCCTTTTTGGGATAGAGATATCGGACTTTGGGTCTATATACTTACTCTTCATACTGCTAGTATTGGATTTTTTTACTCTATTTTATTATTTTATATATATATATATATATATATATATATATATATATATATATATGCATACTATATATATATATATATATATATATATATATATATATATATATATATATTTATACCAAACATATAAGTCCTAGCACTCTCCCAATCAAAATCAATGGCCTGGGTGCCTGGTTCCACAAAAGATACATACAGTTTTGTTGTTCAAGGACCGCACTCACAGGACTTCCAAATGCTTCAAAATTGTGCAAAGTTTATAATCAATGTTTCGGCCCTGCCTTATCTTGACAAAGGCCCAAGGCAGGGCCGAAACGTTGATAATAAACTTTGCACAATTTTGAAGCATTTGGAAGTCCTGTGAGTGCGGTCCTTGAACAACAAAACTATATATATATATATATATATATATATATATATATAATTTATGAATGCAAATCAGCACACTCAGGTCTGCTCTTCAGTGCTATTAGTCTAAGACTAATAGCACTGAAGAGCAGACCTGAGTGTGCTGATTTGCATTCATAAATTTTACATCATGGTTTCGGCACCCAGGCATTCACCTAGAGTTGTTGAGAGTGCCTCTGTTTGGGAAACACTGGACACTGGACCTTCCACAGGGCAAATATGGAACCCAGGCATATTGATATACTTAAGAGAGTGCACACCAAGGACATATATATATATATACACACAAACACATATACAGACACACACACATTAATTATGATGTAAAAAAAAAACATTTATGTTTAAACAGAAGTATAAACAAATTAATGGTCTTGCTCCTGCCTAAGCCCTATGTATAAAATGTTATACACATAAAATGGTCCATTTGTGCTCCATGCAAGAAGTTGGCAGTGTGAGAGTTTTTCATGGAGTTCCATTCCCTTGCCCTGAGGCGTAGTCTAGGTACAAACTAGGAGCAGTAAAAATAAGAGCACAAATCTTCCTTTCCTTCATCCCAGCTATAGGTAGTTGAATTAAGGGGTTTTTCTTAAAGATGTTGAGCACCAAAATACACTAAAGCATATGTAGCTAAGCATAGGTGCAGATTTAACATCCTGTGATGTACCATAAATTTTTTACATATCCCTCAATGTCTTTCACAGGCACAAATAAAGGTTAGAGTGTTACACGTATGCAAACTACACATTTCTGAAAACAGATAACCTACGTTACTTAAAAATAATATCTTGTTTTGCACCTGAGGGCAAATTAGTAATTTCTCTGACTTTGATGCTAATTGTATTATCTCTATTGACTCTAAGGATCAGTGCTCTTGTAGTAACCACAATCCTTTTTAACTGTATAAAGAACTTAAAAATAATAAATCTTCATGCCAAATAGTATTCAGTCTAATATTTCGACGGTGTGTTCAAGGGCAAGCATATAAAGCTTTGGTTGTTGAACCATTTCTGCAGTTCCAAAGATCACTGAACTTCCAACATATATAGAAAGCCATGCAAGTGGCATTTGTGCAATGAAGGTTCACCAAAGGTTAAGAGAAGAATCTATGAGATGCTGCAATGGTGTTTATATATCGAATGGCAACAGCAGTGGAAGCGAAATTGCTCTCTTTTCCAATGAATAAGAAAGAAGATTGTGGATTGAAAATCCATTTAATTTGTTAGCACAAAAGTTAAGCCTGCTTCTTGTAAGTTATAACTTTCTTTTTTAGAACATCATTTTAACTTTGCTGATAGCAGTGATTCAGTGGAGGTATTTATTTATTTTTTTGTATTTTTCTTGTCCCAGGTAGAATGTGTGTATATTGTACAAGGATACTTTCTAATTCTAGGGTTTTAAAGGTGAATCAGCCATTATTTACATTTATTGTTATCTGTTATCCTGCCTGGTTAATATGCTTAACTACATGAATGCCTGTTTATCTTTCATGTAAAGACTAATGGATTTAGGGCTGGATTCTATTGCAGGTGATAAATGTTAACTTCCGTTTTATCAAACATTTTCCTATTGAAGTCTAAGGGGAAACCTGGAGATAAAAGCAGTGATTTAATTAGCACCTGCAATAGAATCCAGTCCTTAATGTTTAACAGCATGGTGCTAAAGCTGTGGTGTGTAGGGATGGACAAAAATTGTTGGCTAAACCAAAATCAACAAATTATTTCCTGTGTAAAGTGCAGTTTTTCTGTTTTTCTCACCTAGCTCATTCAGTTGAAATCAAAGGGAACATTGAATTTACATACAACACATAGCAAATGTTATTTTATTTCCCAAAGGCATAGTATAAAAGGGATATGAGGGTGCCTGTGTTGGTGGAGTATGGGGAAAGAATCAGTTGAACAGGGAATGTTTTTGGGGGGGTGTTTACTGGGATTGGGGGGACAGTTAATAAAAAAATAAATGGTAAATACAATTAAAAAAAACCCATAAGACATGGTATTTAAGGGGTCAAAGGAAGATGTATGTGTTGGTGGGTGGAATCTGGGGTATGAATTAGTTGAACAGGGAATTTGTTTTGGGGGGAATTCTTGACTGGTATTTGGGGGACAGTTAATAAAAAAATAAATAAATACAATAAAATAAGAAATGTGTACATAACTTGATAGAGACAGGGACCCCTGACTTAAGTTGCCACTGGGTAGACTGATACTTGACGTGATAGAGTATTTTGTAGAATATGATTTGTAAGATTTGTTGTTAGAGGCCCAAGCCCTGAGGAAACACTGACTTAGGCTTGTTAGAAACAAGCCCCCAAAATGGTAGGCCTATGTTTTTTTGTTTTTTTAAAGTAAAAGCCTTGGTCTAGTGCCAGCAGGTCATATTGTGCTGGCCAGTGACCACTGGCATTGTCAAATGCCCTTATATAATTGTGGAATTTGTGACTGCTGTTCATGCTGCTGCTGCTGAGTTGTTTAAGCAGCAGGATGTTAAGGCAGCTCAAAAAGAATGGGATCAACAACAGGAGTAACATGAGTGGTGAAGGTTCCACTTGCCACAACTAGCTCCAGTGATGCGCCTAAGGCAGATGCAGCACCATAACTAGCCCCCACCACTTCAGGTGTATGTGGAGAAAAGAAGAAGTTGACCAATAATGCTTCTCCTCCTGCCCCTCTAAAATCATGGGTGTATTAAGAATTGAAATGTTTCACTTGAGAGCAGGAACCGTTCCTCTTATATCAGCAACTTCAATGTGCACTGTGTAAATAAGGGAAGGACTGGGAACAATGGGTACATCTGCACTCAAATGAAACACCTTGCACAACTCTATACAAACACCATGGCACTTATGTTCCCCAGTGTGAAATCCCCCTACCAGAAACCAAGAATTGCTGCAGTCACTGTGCCCTATGCCCACACCCCGCTAAGGAAACATGATAACCTGCTGACAGTTTAATAGTAATGATGAACCCTCCCTCAGATGCCACTTGATGCCGACACTGCCATGTGTGGTCAGTGCACCATACAGTGTGCAATGGGTGGACACGAACTGCCACATCCTAACATCAACAGAGTGGCTATCATTTGGGGGGGAGTAACGATTAAAGAGATGGATTGGCAGAAGATGTAGTTACCTTAGAGAAAGAAGCTGATGGCAAGCTATTTGTTTTGCTCTTCATTGAACTTTTGGCCTCTGGTTGGGTTTCTCTATTCTTCATCCTCTTTGATCTCCACCTTACCTCTTGTTGCCTTTCTGGAGAGTCAGGGGGTACAGCAACAGTGGTGCTCAATTTCTGTGGTGGGTGTTTGGCTTTAACATGTTTTATATAAATGTCATGCTGTCTATGTTTCATGTCTGTTATCAGTCCAGTTGTGCCAATGTCTGATCCCTCCTTTCCCCTTTGTACTGACTTGTCACAAATTGTGCACAGTGCTGTTGATGATGACTGCACTGTGCCTGCCCCAAGATAAAAATAGTCCAACACTCATGACTTCAGGGGGAGGAAAAGGTGGAGAAGAATGGCCTATTTATTCCTCTCCTCCACATTCACCTTCACTGGCTGGAGCAGATGTTACTGTTCTTGCTGCTGCTGCCTACACCCAGAACTGCAACTAGGAACAGGAGTATTGCTGCTGCTGGCAAGTGGTACCTGTCCTAGTCCCGCGTTACTTGTTGACCCCATTCCCACTGTGTCCATGGTGGTCTGTGGCACACTAGCCTGCCCCTCAGCATCCTGCTGCCCTTGCAACTGAGCAGCAGGAATTAGAGCAGTTGTAAATTCAGTAAATTCCAAAAGCTCACTGCTGCTGGTGGTGGTGATGCCCATCCTCATCCCTGTCTCCCATTCCTTCTCAATTTCGGCTAAAAAAGGTGTAACGGTTTTTTAGGACACTCAGACCAGTAAGTGAAAATAAAACACACTTTATTTTTTAAGTAAAATGATGCACAGGTTCGCCCTCTAGTGGCGGTAGGTAATACACAGATCGTGTAAACTGAGATATTACAATAGTAATAGCACAATAGATATACATGCAAGACAATAGGCAATAGGGTGATATGAGCCCCCAAGGGGTAAATGACTTGATAACAGTCCGTCTCAGATGTGGAGGTTTGGTAAGCCCTGGGTGTTAAAAGGCTGTGCTGGATAGACAAAGTTCATCAAGTATTGAAGACAGAACTGCCTCGCCAAGGTGTTTGGATATTAAGCAGAATAGGAATCAACTTAGCCCCCACGGGCGTAGTTACTGGAACTGCTTTAGTTTGTGCAAGTGCAAATAGCCCCCACGGGCGTAACGGGAACCGGCCGGCAATGCAAGAGCTTATCAGCCTCCTCAGACTTCGCTGAATGCTGGGATATGAATGCAAGAGCCACTAGCCCCCTCGGGCGTAGTACCGGATAAGCTAACACTGAAGCCTTAAACTGCCACCACTCTGTATAACGGATATCGCCAGTAATCGACACCGGCGAGCCTTAGGCGCCCAAACGGCCCAAACAATGTGACTACTCTGCAATGGAGGACTAGAGTTGCCGACGGTGAGCGGCCAACTCAGCAGCAGTATCACGGGTATCGAGGCTCGTACTGGAGGTAGAGAGAGTGAGATCGAGTCAGCACTGCAAGAGTTTAAAAGCACGTTTACTCGAGGCTTCAGCGCTACTGGCAGGCTCTGCAATGAGAGGAAGG
This sequence comes from Rhinophrynus dorsalis, assembly GCA_037306005.1. Taxonomy (NCBI): domain Eukaryota; kingdom Metazoa; phylum Chordata; class Amphibia; order Anura; family Rhinophrynidae; genus Rhinophrynus; species Rhinophrynus dorsalis. The sequence goes on from CM074721.1 coordinate 201,932,489, forward strand.
CATACAGATACAGACACAGCTCTGCACGGATAGCGAGGCACAGCACTAATCGTGGGTAACACCAGGCAAGGCAGTCACACTGAAGCAGGCAACAGAGACTGATAATGTCGCGGCGGCGACAACTGGAACGCAGGTCACTGGAACAAGCTGGAAGTCGATCTTCAGAGCAGGAAGTCAGCCAGGCCGAGTCGGAGCACGCAGGAGGTGGTCATACAAGCCGGGTCATACACAAGCAGCAACGTCAGCCTAGCCGGGTCAGGATCCAAGGGTGGTACGCAGACGAGCCGGGTCATACACAAGCAGGAACACTGGAGAATAGTCAGGACAAGCCGAATCGGTACACAGGAACTCAGAACACAGGAACACAGCAACAGCACTACTGGCTCAGGAACACCACGAAAGGGCATCTGACAGATGTGATAGACAGGTATAAAAAGGTCACCAGGAGGCGGGCCAAACCCACTCAGCAAATCAGTGTCTGCCACAAATGAGAGTGACAGGAATCACAGGCACTGTGATAAAAGGCCATCAATGTCTCTTCCACCCCAGCGTCTCCGCCATCATCATCATCACCACTATGACCTTTCCCTCCTGGCTGCTGTTACTGCTCTATTATAGACATATCACTGGTTGGAAGAAGTGATGTGAAATGTGACAGAGGGTACCCTAAAGTCACACTTACCATTTCTTGGTGACCTGAAGATGGCAGGCTGGCAGCACTAGCAGCAGGCACAGGCAGCTGATCTATGCTCCTGGTGGTGGTATTAGTACTGCTAGGCAACAGTTCTGCCTTCTTCAGGATCATATTCTATCTGGACAATGCCAAGAGGGGTACGGGACTCCCAGGGTTATGTTAATGGTATGGGTTCCCTTGACTGTTAGTCTGAAGGTTCTGCATTGCATCTCCTTCCACTCCTCTAACGCTAGTCTAACCAGCTACTTCACTGTCACTGTTACTACCACTAATACCAACCACATTAATTTCAGCCCCTGAGTCTTCCTCCTCACAGTCACTAGTAAAATGATGATCACCCCCTCTTTCACTCCTAACACTAACAAGCTGCTGGACCCTCTTAGTAGTAGTATTAGTGGTGGGACTGCTTCGGGATGGCAAGTGTGTAGTAGTACAATTGCAGCAACATCTAGCCCTTGTAGTAGTAGTAGAAGTAATAGCAGCCCCTCAGGAACCCCACAATCTATGAGGACCACATGGAGATACTTTGCTCACAATCCAAAAGCTAAGCATGTTGCTATTTATTTTGTGTAAGAAGCATGTAAGAAGGGGGAAAGCATGCTCATACTTAGGAATCACCTCAATGAGATACCACCTGAAGTACAACCACAGCTCTGACTGGGAGACACACCATCATCAGGTCAGAGCAGCATCAGAAGTACTCTAAAAAGTTCCTGGGGCTCTGGAGTACATAATAAAAATATATTTTGATGTATTAGTTGCTATATCAAATGTTAATTAAGCAGGAAGTTATCATTGTAGGCAAAGGTCAAAGGTACTCAGCCTACTAACAATTTTTTCAAGACATATGTTGCTGGATGACTCACAGCTTTCACTTTCAGTTATTTATTTTTCCACTTCAGTCCTCAGAATAAGTAATATTGTGGCTGAAAATCTTGTCGTCATAGCAAACATAGGTGAAAAATATCTAGGGTCTTGCAGGAAATGTATTGCCAGTAGTGAAAAGACAACCATTTTATGTACTTTCTATGGGCGGCAAATTTTGCAAAATTGTTGTTCGTCCAATAAATATCTTGCGATAAATTTTCTAACATTTTGCCCATCTCTAGTAGTTGTTGGAGGGCATCATGTTGCCCATCGCTGCTGAAGAACCACACATACATCTAAATGTGTTTCCACTTAAAACTTACATTTTTGCTCAGGTTTCTATATCAAAACAGAAAATGTATGACTCATAAAACAGACTAGAGTACTGCATGAAGTGCATGTTCACCTATACAAGGCCTAGTTTCTATTCAAGCCAACTTTGTCTTCCAAAGCAGCATTTCTTGCTTCAGAGACTTTCCCTAATACAACTTTGATTAATTACATCACCACTCAGTTTCCGAATAAGCCTAATTTTCCCTCTGAAGCACTGCCATCAGAACATCTGGATAAACACTGATAGGACTGAGAACACACATGAAAAACCCTAAATTGGAACACTCAGATCACCTGAACCTGTAGATTCATATTAACTTCAACCCAAGTGAAATTAATCGGTAAAGTGCTGTGTGCTGTAACCATTTTCATACTTGAGTGTATTAAATTTTTCAGGAAGTAAAATAGATGTTACCATGATTATCCATTATTATCAGTGGCTATGTTACAGATAAGCATAGCAAGTGTCTGTAATGAATATTTTAATTATTTTAAATTATCTCTAGGCTGCATTACTGCTGTGTATTACAAATTCCACCAAAGGGATTAGAAGATATTAAAAATCAAAATTTCCCATTTTGGGCAATATCTGCTATTCAACACGAATACTATTTGAAACTAATTGAGTCTACCATATGTATGTTTTTTGACATGTATACTTTTGGCCTAGCAAAAGATGATATGACATTGAAAATTCAGTTCACCTACAAAGTAATCTCTGAACTGGCCAATCTAATGATGTTCATTGGCCATGTTATCATGAACAAATCAGTGTAGAAGTATATTCCAAAAGATGCTGAAGTGCCTTAATGTGATGGCTTGAATAGAATTAAAGCTCCCAAACAGTGTTACTTCAGACAATTCTCTTTCTGATATGAGATTTGGCTTGAATAGAATCCAGGGCAAATAAATGAAAATGTTCACCTTCCATGGGAACTCCGGAGAGTTGGAGTGGGTGCAAACTTTTACCCAAAATGAAAAAGTGAGGAAAATAGTACTCTTCATAGCATTAATTCATATGAAAATACAGTTTTACTAATTTTATCTGTCATGACCCTCTGTCAGGTTCTAGTTCCACTACACTAGAAGTACATACCAACTCCGAACCTTGTCCCATGGTATATGTAAAACCACACATACTGGCCTCTGAGCCTTCTCCCACAGTATCCATATAACCACATATACTAAACACCTAGCCCTGTCCTGCTGTCTGGTTCCTGGGATGGGCAATGGGAGGCCCAGGCCCTGCAGCTGCAGCCAGAATGCAACTTCAATGAGATCCCACCAGCCATTGGCAGGTGAGGAATAATAGTAGCCATAGAACCTCAGAAACTTTACACCCAGCCTTGTGCCACAGTACCAATAGGCCCATATATACTGACCAACCAACCTTGTCCCAGTGTACTGGTAGCCATAGACACACACAAAAACTTTCATCAAGCATTGTTTCCCATTAACCATAGACTCACACATACTAACTCCCCAGCCTTGTCCCAAGGTAGCCATAGAATCAAACACATATTGACCTCCCAGCCTTTTCCAGTGTTAGCCATAGAAACACACACAATAATGCCCCAACCTTGCCCCATGGTAGCAATAAAACCATGCATTCTGACCTGTCAGTCTTGTCCCATCCTATATAATAATTCGTTAGGATGTTTGTCAGAAGCCGTTGTGTTCAATAGAGACTGCCGGAACGCACATAATGCTGGGAGGTGTAGGAATGCTGGGAGCATTCTGTGCTTTCGAACAGTCTCTACAGTGCATGACTGTGTTGGAGGCAGGATGCAGAGCATGACTGGCCTCTTAACATCACCCGGACCTTGGCCCGTATACACGGGCTTTAACACTAGTGTAACCATAAACTGATATACAATAACCCCTTCAGCTTCGTCCCACAGTAACCACATAACCATACATACTGTCTTCCAGATTTCTCCCATTGCATGGATAGCCATAGAACTACACATCCTGATCTCCAGCCTGTTTCACTGCACTGATGTAGCCAGAAACTCACATAATGACTCTAATCCCCTCCAAACAGGAAATGGGAATGTTTTGTCTATCTCTACCCAAGAGAATACTGTTTCTGCAAACCTCTTATGCAAAGAAGTGAATATCTGGCTTTCGAGGGACTTCTTTACAAGATGATCTGGAAGGCTATGTAATGAGATGACATGCAGAGCAGCGTACAAAATAAAATAGTCTAGTTATACAATAAAAGTATCACTCACAAGAGTCATGTGGTGTGTGTGTTTATGTGTGCACACTTACATGCGTAAGTGAATGTGTATATGCATGTTGAGTGAAATCAGTGGTCTTCTTAACCTTCTACCTGTATAATTTCAAGTTCAATGCTGATATTCCATCCTATGGAAACGTCTATAGAAAAGAGAGACACATCTCTCACAAACTTTGTAATTTCCCAAGTTAAGGAAAATTGTGTTTTCTCCCATCTCTACTAAGCAAAATGTCAGTTGGTCTATGCGGTCAGTAAAATTTGCTCTTGGGGTTCAAAACTGTGGCCACAACATCCTTCTGGACCAGTGTGTATGTCAGATACATTTAAGCTAAAGGTGCCGATTGTGGTGTCAGTATTTTGACTCCTTAAATTAGCTTTTAGGGACTGAACAGGAGCAACAGATAAACTGCTCGTGTGTAAGCAGGAGACTGATAAAGATAAAGTGACTCATTCATTGGCTAACTAAGTGACTAACTAACTTAGCCAGCTGCAAAGACATGTCTCTACTGGAGCCTAGAAAATTATTTACACAAGACAGGGGTGATAAGGGATTCACTTCCAGTAGAATTTAAATGCAAAATCAATTTGCTTGAGTGTATAACCAGTCATCTATATTGTATTTAGCCTTCATTCTAAATATGCCTATAGATGAGACCTAAATTGTCTTGAAAGCTTGCATCTTAGAGTCACTTAGTCATTGAAAGTATCACTATTACTCTACCAGCCTCTTGATTTTTCTATCGCTAGCTCTGTACCACCTTTTACCTGTGTAAAAAGACACTTTCCTAGAGGGGTGAAGCTGATATACAAAGAAGAATGGTGCAGTTCTGTAACAAATCAACTTTATCATAAATGTAGAATAACAATTAGCATTAATTTAAATTGGGCTTTTAACCCCTTGTATGCTAGAAGTTATCCAAATTATTAAGTCAATAGAAATGTTAAAAATGTTTGTCCCCTATGGTGCATTCGGTTTTCCCAAGGATTGCTCTTGTTCTTCACAGAACATCAGCCTTAGGCAGAGGATGACCAAATCTGATTCATAGCTAAAATAGGAACAAAGAAGCTGTTTTGTGCAATGTGTCTGCCTAAGACCTATGTCCAAAACTCATTAATCTAATATATGTCAGATTGTATAAAGGGGTAGGCATTATAGGAAGGTATGGGCTTCTTTTGGCATTCTGTTCCTCAGCACCTTGTTTTACATCATGAATAAACAAGGTGCAAATTTGTTCCTCTAACATTCAAGGGGTTAAAAGGCACATTTAAGTCAACAGAAATGTTATATATCCTTTCTGGCAGGTCTTTTGTTCCAGAATTACTTATGTTCTTCATTATTCATATATTGCAAATGATTATTAATAATGAGCATCAAGCTGCTTTGAAATAGAATTGTCCAAGATAAAGCAGAACGTAAAAATAAACATCTCATTAATCAACCAGATTTCAATTAAATATCACAGAATGCAGACACAGTAAACAGATATCTGAGCAAAATATGAAGAAAAAAAATTTGGTAACATGTCAGTTCTAGGCATATTAATAAATCCAAGATTCTTAAAGCAGAACTATCATGGTAAACCAAGTGAATTCATGATAGTAGATTTCATCACTGTGAACACAAAAACATATGTTAAACATTGCAAATATATCTGGATTCAATAAATTGTACCTTTGGTATAAGCAACATGATTAGACAGAGCGCAGCCATCCTGCCAAAGTTATGTAACTACGCATGAGCAAACTCTCCCTGTTTCTGTCAATCACCAAGGAAGAGACGCTCCATACTCCTCCCCGATTTTTTTTATAATTGCGTGTGAGCTTGTTAGGCTCAGCCCACTTTCCTTAAGCTATATTTTTAGCTAGAAAAGCAGGCTGCTTATTTATACCAACAGCACCTGAACGCGCAGGTAATTGGTGAGAGCATGGTCACGTGGTTATCAGTTGCAAGATGCAGGGGGAGTGACAAATGTACCATACGGTACAGCTTCTACTATGAAACATCATGAGGTACAATATAAAATGCAATTACAAAGCTTTTATTAAAAAAAAAAAAAAAAAAAAAAAGATCATAGTACAGTAAAACCGCTAGAGACACAATCATGTTGGGATGATAGCTCCCTTTTACAAAGCTAGTAGAATTGCAAAGATAGTATATTCTGGTTATATGTCTTAATTATGCAGTGTTTAGCCATTTAAACCTTTGAGTGCCAGAGGGATACGCAACGCATTGCAAAGCAATGCATTGTATACCCCTCTAGCACGCAAAGGGTTAAAGCGGAACTATCCCCTACATTCAAACTTTTCTAGTGAGTTTTAATAGTTAACCTTAGATTAGAGCTGGGCGTATTTTTTTTTTTTTTTTAAATTGCTTACGAGTCCAGATATTAACCCATCAAAATCGGGCATTCCGCGTTCTGCGGGACTGAATGTCCCGCTTGATTTCCCAGCTGCCCCAGGGAGCGCATTCATGCTCCCCTTCGAAACTGGATTTCTGTGCTGTAACGTTACAGCAAACTCTGTGTACAATGCTACTGGGGTTGCAACCTTTAATGTATTGCAAAGAAATACTGTACATTAGAGACCTCTCTAGCATTCAAAGAGATAACAGTTTGACTTAACCCTTTGAGTGCCAGAGGTGTACACAACTAATTGCTTTGCGTACCTCCCTGGCACTTAAAGGGTTAATTGAATGGGGATTTTGAGAATTTTTATTTACATAGCTCCATAATTCCTACCAGTCTTTATTGCGGTAAATGTATTTCATGTAAATCGGGATTTTTTTTTTTTTTTTTAATAAAAATACGTACATTGATAAATACAGGGAATATATCATAAATATATCAACATGGTTTACTTAAGTGTGTGTATACCACATTATAACTTTGAAATGCATAGTTTTGTGGTGGTATTAAAATGCATAGCAGTATGTAAGTTTCAGTCTCAAAGGGGCTTATGCATAAAAGAAACCTTGAGTAATTCGGGAGCAAAACAGCTGTGTAATGTGTGGGGGGAGGAGGAAAAATACCCATTGATTTAAAGGAATAGTAATGTTTCAAAATAAAAGCAACTCCAATTAATCTTCATAGTATTTGAGCCATGGAGAGTGTTATTTCAATACTGAGAGAGGTGTAGATAAAGAGTAATTGAATGATAAAGTATCCCTCTCCCGCCCCTTTTTCTGATGTAACACTGCTCACCTCGGAACAGAAAAGTGGTGCACAGATGGCTTGCAGAGTGGGACAAACTTCAATTAATATAAGGGAAAAACTTGTCAAGAAAGGCAGGGTTTTCATTGTTCTCACAGTAAGAAGATTGTGCTTTGCTGTAAGCTGTCTGGTCTTAAGACCAGATTCCACATCTGAGGGGAGGTGACTTACACTAGGTAAAAGGGGCAGAAGGGGGATACTTTATCATTCAATTACTCTTGAACTACAATTCTTACAGTATTGAAATAACACTCTCCATGGCCCAAATACTATGACAATTAATTCAAGCTGCTTATATTTTGAAACATTACTATCCCTTTAAGTGAGACTTTAGCACTTTGGAAAACCAGCAAGGTCTCCAATACACTGTAAAGCAAAGAATTTGAAGTGTTGCTAGCATTCAAGGGTTTAAAATCATCATTTAAACCACTTAGAATGTTGATCATTTGTTTTTGTACTGTATGACGCAGTGGGTTTGCTCTGAATATATTGAGTTTTATTTAGTGAATAAGGCCCTGTGATTTCCAGTAGAGAATGGGCTTTGGAGCAATTGTGCAATGCAGGAAAAACCTTAGTGGTGAGCACCCTCTGATTCTATTGAAGTGGCTAATAAATGTAATATTTCTGCAAAGCAGTGAATTTTAGTGCAATGATTACAGTATCATTTTGCCTTACCTTAGTAAAGCATACCTCCCAAGTGTCCCTCTTTTAGACCCAAATCCCTTTGTCCCTCTTCTCCACTCTGATGTCCTTCTTTTTAGGAGGTCAGACTGTGTGGTGTGTATATAAGTGTATCACATTGCTCCACAGCAATAAAACTCACATTAATGTTTGTGTAACCATCTGTATATGTGTGTATAAATGAGTCAATGCAAATGAAACACTTTGGTCTTGTTATAAATTATTTATTCAATTACCCAAAGAGATCTAAGTAGGTCATGGAATTACCTAACTATTCTTGTTAATATCCAGACCACCACTCACTCCCTCAGCATACCCATCTAACACAAAAGTGTTCATAGTTGCCCATTTGAAATGCTGGGAGGTATGCTAAAGATATGTACACATTTAAAGGAGTAGTAAACTTTTTTTTTATGAAAATGCATATTTTACAGAGCATTTCCTGTTGAATAAAACAAGGTCACTCCCATCGCTGTCAGATGTTTTATTCAAAAATTATAGCAGTTTAAATAATCAGGAAGCAAATTTACTGTGTTTACTTCCTGATAGTTCTAACTGACAGGAAGTGACAGACAGTTTCTATCACTTTCTATGGAGAACTGTATGTCTCTGACTTTTCTGACTTTCCTCTCCATTAGAATCTAACAGGAAATCTAATTAGAATTTGACCATTAGAGGGCACTGCTAATGTAAAAAGAACATGGTTTAAACTGTAATAACTCTGGAAATATAAATCTCTCTGCAGTGGGAGTAACCTTATTTTACTCAATAGGAAAATCCCTACAATATATATTTTTTCATAAAAAAAGTTTACTGCTCCTTTAAGGTTACATTGTAGAAAATAATTTACAAATCTGAATCTTGCAGCCATGCTAATAAAAAGTCGAAATGAAATAAAATAGAGTCCACCACATACAGAAGAAATGCTTTGGATTATTCAGTCACTGTTACTAGTACCCTCATATATTCAATGTTAAGAGGAAGGACATCACTGCTTATTGATTATATGTCATCCAGTAGACAAGTTCTTCAGTAGAGTCAATCCCCAGGAAACAAAATATGACAAAACACCACAAAAGGGTAATGAGTAATAACTCTTGATTGGATAGCTACAGGTTTTGTCCTTTATGTCTCACAGATATAGATATACAATTGTGTTAAGTACGTTATATGAGTTTGAATATTAGCAAAAGGTTACTCAGTGGTTCATTTATTTAGTACTTAGTTAATATATAATAATATAAAACCTTTGAATGCCAGAGAGGTATTACAATTGGTTGGATACCACTCAAAGGGTCAATAAATAGCAACAAGAATACTTTAGAGGTTTTGCCATGTAAATATCTCCAGGCCTTCCTAAATTATTTCAGCATGAATATTCCTGTTTTATGTATGCATTTATTTACATAGATGCTGACTAAAAAAAAATCAATTCATCCAGGTGAACTTTTGTCATTATCTCATTTTTTTAATCCAGTTTGGTTTCAGATGTCATGAGTATATGTTTATATGATTAAACATTAACCCTTTGAATGCCAGAGGAGTATGCAGCGCATTGCAAAGCAATGCCTTGAGTACCCCACTGGCACTCAAAGGGTTAACACTTTGAGCACCACAAATGTATCCAGTGAATTGCTCTGCGATGTATTGGATGCCTCTCTGGCAATCAAAGGGTTAAAATACATGACATATCTTACACACAAACGGAAACTATAGCAATACTGGAACAAAGTGACTGCACGATACAGAGAGGTCTCCAACACATTGCATAAAATCAATAGGAATTTAGGAAACTGTATTTCTCCCCTGTGGAGAACTTGGTTTATCCTGCTATTGACCCTCATTTCTTTAGGACATAGGTCCATACAAGTTATGCAACAAAAAAAATAATTATTTTGGCTAATATAAGTGCATGTCATTAACCTTTTGAATGCCAGAGGTGTACACAACACATTGTAATGCAATGTGGTAAAAACCCTTTGGCATTCAAAGAGTACAAGAGAATTAAATGCTGCATACATGATATAATGGGCATTTGTTTGCAATACATTTTGAGACATTAATCTTTATATGCTGGTGGCACAGTGTGGCACTTTATCCTAATTAGTGTCTCTCCTGAGCCAATATTACCACACACTGTGGTATGAATTAATCTAGGCAGTACCCATGTGTTAGAGCATTTCGCATTGAACATTCACTCTGGCCTCAAACAACTAAGTAACATGCAGTGAAGTGAAATAGGATACAATCTTACACTGTGCAATCAAAATATAAAAGATAAAGTCTCAAAAACAGAAGAACAGAAAAAAGGGTTTTTGCAACATAGAGGCAGATTTTAATGCACTATAAAACAAACTAAACTAGTCTTAGGCTGTCAGATCCACTTTATTCACAATATAGGGCAGGGTTGTCCAAGTTCAGTCTTCTAGGGCCACCAACAGGCCAGGATGTAAGGATTTCCCTGATTAAGCACAGGTGAGTCAGTCAAAATGAGTGATCCACTGATTAACTCACCTGTGTTTAACCTTTTGAGTGCCAGAGAATGTTGCAATGCGTTGGATACCTCTATGGCACTCAGAGGGATTAATCAGGGTAATCCTTACATTCTGGCCCCTTTGGTGGCCCTTAAGGGCTGAACTTGGACAGCCCTGATATAGTGTACAGTAGCATCCAATTAATAACTGCATTGCATTCATGAGATTCATCTCATTTTCAATACTGTGAAAATTGATCATTGTAAAAAAAGAAATGGTCTTATATGGAAAGAGGTTGAGTAATTCTTGGGTAAGTCAATTGTACCATGGGGGGAGAGGATACAAATATCCATGGATTTAAATAGGCATGCTCACCTTAGAGGCAACACTGTCCTGGGGCAAACCATCAGTAACATATGGAGGAAATATAAGTTCTCCAAATCCCCTCTCATTTAAATGAACTTTTTAACTCCTTAAATGTTCAAGTATACTTCAATTCATTGCATCACAGTGAATGAGACACCTCTGTAGCATTGAAAATTGTAAAACCCCATTCAAATAAATGAGAAATGTAATTTCCCGCTGTGGTGAAGTTGGATTGCTCCAGAATTGCTAATGTTTTCTATCTACTTAAAGGGATAGTAAACCTTGAAAATAAGTTTATTTTATATTGTAGCACTTAAAAAAACCTTTATGGTTTTCCTGGCTGTTTCAGCCAAGTCTGCAATCTAGTGGACAGATTTGGAATTTGGTCCACAGATCAACCGGCAGCTCTTTAGCAGCGCAGAAATCACGATCTTTAAAAAGAACTACTTAATTGGAACTGTGTGCAAAGTGTGCCTGGCTAGCAAGCACACTTTGTAGACAATTCCAATTAAGAAATTATTTTTAAAGATTGTGATCTTGGCACTTCTGGAGAGCTGCAGCTGGTCCCGGGACCGGATTCCAAATCTGAGAGCTAGAACGGTGACGTCACTCAGGGGAAACTTTGCTTCTGAATATCTCCCAAACCATAAAGGTTTGGGAGTTAAGACTTATATCATTTTTCATATTTTTTTAAGGGCTGCAATATAAAATAAACTTATTTTCAAGGTTTACTATCCCTTTAATGTCCAAATGTATTAAGCACCTGACTTCTCATTCACTATACTGTTTGGGAATCATATGATATTTGTACATGAGTATATTAGTATAGCCTGAGTATTATGCAAAAAAGCAGAAGATGAGTATCTTAAAATCTCAGGTATAATACACACCTGTGAACAATACTCAGGTGTAAATTACACCCAAGATTTTACAGAAAATTAAAGTACCTATGAACCTATGGCATATTCCCACATGTTCCCCATCATGTCCTTGGGGATGGAAAAAGGTGACAGCAGCACCCATGGTTTTACTGAGGTGTGATGTGAAGATGAATGTTCTTCTCCAGATGCATCTGAAATTGCTGGTGTAGGGTGATGCTACTGCTGCCTCCACAGCAGCACTATTGCTACAATGATGAGTAGTAGGAAGTGGAATCACATCTAAAACTACCTACTACGACTACTATCTATCTCATCACTGGTAGTACCCAGTCCCATCATGGCCACAATAGACATGGACAAGCCAGCCTGTTCAACATTCTACTGCTGTGTCAGATGTACATCTGTATCATATGACTCAGCAGTAGGTAGTACACTGGCAGTAAATGCCATAATATCACTGCTGATGGTGGTGGAGATGGTCCTCCCCAACTGCATCTCTCACTCCAATTCTATATTGATTTCAACCAGGAATGCTCTCATGCTTTCTTCTACATCACCAACTTCATCACCCAATAAGTCAAAATCACCACCAGTTCCAGTCTCTTGCTGCTATCTACTGGTAATGGGAAATGTGACAGAGGATGCTCTACTGCCACACTTGCTATCACCACTGGCATGGAGACATCAGCAACAGGTGCAGGCAGCTTCACTGTGTTGCTGCTACTGCACACAGACAGAGGTACAGAATCTGGTAACCTTTTTCTAAATATATTTCTCCAGATTCCAAGGAAGGATGGTGGGTGCCTGGGGCTAACATCTGCTTGAGGAAGTGCTCACACCAGACTAGGGATAGAAAGGCAATGAAACCCTCTTTTGATGAAATGGGATATCAACTTTAAGGAAATGTATGCTTTTATGGTGTTATTTTGATGTTATGGCAAACTTAAGACTATGATTAGTGCATTTTGGTTTTCACAGTGAAAATGTTAATCGAAATTCAGTTTTGTACTATTACCCATTTGGACATCAGTATACTCAGGAGATATGTTGCATTCATAATGTGTCATTTTTTGCTTATACTGTTTTCTTGAGATGCTGTACAGTAGATTGGATTGTCTTCAGTGACAGTTCCTAAATCTTTCTGAAAACACCCTGTTTATAAAAAATAATTCCTTGTTTCATCATGTTGTGTAGGAAGAAACTTCTTTCACTCTCTGGTTTGTAAGTTAGTCTACTTTCAGGAAATATATGATTTTATTTAACTATTGAGTTGTTTTACCATGTAATCAATGGAATTTGCATTTGAGTTCATAAAGTTCAGTTAATTAGTTGCCTGTGCGGGCCATGCATGTAGGTAAAGCAATACGTATTTGTTATTGGTGTTCTTGGGGGATACAGTGCTTTTAAAAATAACTGAAACTTTCACAACCAATACAAATGTTGTTATCATACAGTATATGATATTAGAGAGAGAAATAATCTTCAAACATTATTTGTATTTATGTCATCAAAATATACAGTTTTCCATATATGACTAGAAGATTACCTACAGGAATTATCACTAGCAGATTGATTGCCATAATGCTGAAAATGTGTCTGGGCTCCAGAGTAAAATAATCCTCAATGCCACTTCCACTTAAAGGGATAGTAATACTTTGTTTTAACTTTATTTTATTTTGTAGGCATTAAAAAAAACATGAAGAATGATATAAGTCTTATCTCTCAAACCTTTATGGTTTAAGAGATATTCACAAGCAAAGTTTCCCCTTCCCCCCCCTTTTTCCTAGTGTAAGCCATCTCTTCTCAGATGTGAATCTGGTTGTAAGACCAGACAGATAACAGAAGGGGACAATCTTCTTTGTATAAAAACAATGAAAGCACTGCCCCCCTTGACAAGTTTTTCAGCTTTTTCCCTTATCTTAATTGAAGATTGTCCCTCTCTGCAGTCTACCTGGGCACCTCCCTTCTGATCCAGCTGAACAGGGGAGGGATACTTTGCTTGTGAATATCTCTTAAACCATAAAGGTTTGAGAGATAAGACTTATATTCTTCATGTTTTTTTAATGCCTACAAAATAAAATAAAGATAAAACGAAGTATTACTATCCCTTTAAAGTGTTAAAACAATGGAAATCGATGGATATTTTGGAATGCTTATTTTTCCTTTATGGAACGGATGGTGTGTTCCAGAATCCTATATAATAATTTGCTAAAACGTGTGTAAGGACACAGTCATGTGCAGTAGAGAGTGCTGCACGTGCTGCAGTCATGCTCAGTAGAGACTGCCCGCACCATGGCTGATACAGAGGTGGATGCTCCTCAGGTCTGTATCAGCCGCAGCGCTGGTAGTCTCTACTGCGCATAACTATCCCGTGACCGGCTGGTGGTGGCAATGTGGCTCGTGTAACGGGCTCTTCAATTAGGTGCTTCTAATCCGCTTTCTGTATAAAGCTTAACATGCACAGTTATCATCACATGATGGAAGTGAAACGAAGAGGAATAATGATATTTTATGTATTAAAAAAGGCAATTTTTTGTCCTAAAGAAAATAAATATTTATCTCTGTTACAGCACGAGATGTGGTTTACAGTTTGAATGCCAGTGCAACTACCAACACCTCTGACTTCAGCTGGATTGCGCAACTGAGATATTATTGGGAAGAAAAAAATGTTGTTGTACGGATGGTTACCACAAATGTACCCTATGGATATGAATATCTGGGCAACTCAGGAAGACTTGTCCTTACACCTCTCACGGATCGATGCTTCAGGTACACTGTTACGTTTCATCATACTACTCACTTTGTTCCTTCATTTGTAAAATGTGATAATTATTTGTATACAATATAGTTGTATCCAATTTCATTGCACCCTCTCAATATTCTTAATAGATGGCCTTCAATCTATTATCGTATATTAGAAATAGGAATTAGATATTATTCACAAAGTGAAGCGTCCTGGAGGCTCTGTCAATTAATCCCTATAAGAGTTCTGCACTAAATGACCTGTTAGCAGAAATGCAAACTATACACTATGGGTAGTTAACTTTTGGCTGGCTGGACACAATGTAGGTTTGCCAGATCATCCCAACAGATTGTAGTAAAACTATTACATTGATACTAATATGATATGCATACAAAAATACATAAAACTATGCCAGACTATGGGTGAAATCCCATTTATGTGGATAATAATAAGAGTTGACCCATTTTTTGCACTGACCATTGACTCCCTTGTTTAATGATAATCTAAGATCTGGGAATTGTCAAAGAACTGATCACCTGGTAAAAATTGTATTTATTGCTCCTCTTACTTTGGAAATAAATGCCATTATCTTTTTTGTTTAAAAAGAAAGTGCTTGACCATTTCTATTAATTTAACCCTTTCATGTTTGACCCTTAAATGGAAACGCACGTGTTAAAAAGAAAATGTATATGATGTACTGTATAATTTTTAAATTTAGACAATGACAATATTATTTTATTTTCTTTGTAGCCGTAGTGGTTATGTTATTATTGCTTCTGAGCTTATGTTTTTGGAAGTGTTTCCCATGTACCTCTATTTTCTCTGACTGGGATATCTACAAAAGAGCTGCTGTTTACTGCTTTCTTTTGCTAAATTGAAATGTGTTGGTGTGCAGCACATATGCAATCAACAGTAAATTAAATGCCTTGGGTGAGGAGCAGAGAAGTGAGAAAGAGTTGCTGTTGAAGCAATGGATAAGAAGTTTGATTCAGGGACTGGAGAACTTATGTGATTTTGCTAAACATATCCACCTACTATCACCGTTATGAGCTCTCTGCCCTTCCTTCAGACCATTGCTGCCTCATGGTAAAAAGAATTAAACATTTATGCACCAACAATTTTATGTGTGCTGTAAGATCAATACGTGATCTGAGAACAGGGTATTGCAGCACCCTTGCAGCACATATTGAGCTAATCCATCTCCACTCTAAGATCAAAGCTGCAAGTGCATGATTTATTTTGGCATCCCATTGTTTGTCCAGTTCCCTCAAATGTTCATTTCCTAGTAACTTCTGTTGACTGTCTCTACAGCAATGTATTTGTATCTACAACATTGCTCTATGATAACCCATGATTTTCCCATCTGTACTATTTAAACTTGAAAGGGATACAGGTAAATGCAAATGCAACATGTTAGTTGGAATAACTTGAACAAGTGTATACTATGACTATGGAAATAATCTGCATAATTTTCCATATTAGGAGCATTTAAACATTATGTTCAGGTTTAAAAAAACAAATAGTGATATTGTAAGTTTTTAATCAAAGCATGGTTCTATAATTACTAGACTTTTGGATATTTGAGTAATGAAGATATACAACCAAATATATAAGCTACTAAGACTATTGTACTAAGAGACACTGGTGTAATTCTGGGTCAAATAAACATTCCCATTAATTTAAATGGGACTTTAACTGCTTGAATGCTGTAAGTATCCGATGCATTGTGAGCATAGCTGGGGACTTTTATAATGACTTCTTATACAATATACTGTATCAGTTTTATAAAAATGAAGTAAATATTTATATAATATACATAGCCATTGGTTGCAAACTGATATGCAATGTTGGAAAAAATTGTTCTGTGGATTTACCAGCATTGCTAGTGAATCTGTTTCATAGCAACCACAATAAGGAATTTTGTTTAATATAGCACCTTCCAAGTAATACATTTAACTGGTATTAAGTGAGTATAATGATTCACCATAGGAACTTTAGAAAAATGCCCTCCTGCCAGATAACATTTCTTTTAATGTTTTTGGTGTCTTACTGAAATAATGTCATCCTGCCATTTCCAGACAACAATTAATGTAGCTATGTACATGCAGACATCAAGTGTGTTTGTGATTTGTTGTTTCTGGCACAGCTAATACATTTAAAGTAGCTTCAAAATTACAAAACAAGAGTGATTCAAATACCACCTGTCTTTTATGGTCGAACAGCCATTTATTTACCACTTCTTCTTTTACACGGTACAAGCTGACCTTTGCGTTAACAGGAATAAAAATATTTTCATGTCATCACAGTATAAACCATTAGGCTATTTAAATTCGAAATGGGAAAAAGTTAAGTGAGTAAAACTAAAAAACAATTCCTTAAAATGCAAGTGTGAAAGTATAATAGAGACTATTTACAAAGATTTTAAAGGGATAGTAATGGTTAATTTTAAGTTGATTTAATATTGTAGACATTAAAAAAAGGTTAACATCAATGTAAGTCTTATCTCTCAAACCTTTATGGTTTGAGAGATATAACTTGCTAAAGTTACCTTTTCTTGGCTGTTTCACTCAAGGCTGCCATCTAGCTGACAGGTGCAGATTCCAGTCATTTGACAAGACAGAGGCTCTTCAGCAGAGCTGAAATCATGCTATTTAGATATAAATACTTCATTGGAATGGTTTACAAGGTGTGCTTGAAACCAGGCACACCTTGTAAACCGTTCCAAATTAACTATTTATCTTTAGATATTATTATACCAGCGCTGTTGAAGAGACTCATCTGGTCAAGCGACCAGAACCTGCTTCTGACAGTTTTACAGCTCGTCAAGCAGAAAGGGGAGGGACCAGAGAATTTTATTTTCCTATATCTCTCAAACCATAATGGTTTGAGAGATGTGAATAAGTGCAAGTGCTCTCTTTTAATTGTATCTACTGTATAGTTAATTATTTTTTCTGACATTACTATCCCTTTAAGATGTAGTGCTACACAAAAACGGGCTAATCATTTACACTAGAGTAGCTCAAGTCCAGCTTTTAACCCCTTAACGACCCTTGACGGTCTTGATACGTCATGGGTAAAAGTGACTGAATGACCCATGACGTACCAGGACCGTCATGGAATTCCAGGCTCCCCGTGCGGCTGCATGCTGTTCGGGGAGTTCGGAATCAAATGGGTAAAAAAAAAAAATGCTCCGTGGTCCTTAAGTGACCGCATTGTGCATACACAGCCGGTCCTTAAGGGGTTAAGAAATATTTATACCAGTTGTTTTCAAACTGGGTTCTGTGAAAACTCAATGTTCCCAGAAATACAAGGGGTTCCAGGGAAGCCATCTACCAGGGAAGCCAGCATGCCATCTACACCATAAGAGACAAATAAACATTCCTAAGCTTTTTACTAATTTAAATAGCGAGATTCTTTAGTATTCAAGGGATTAAAACACCCTTTTAAACCCTTGGGATGCCTGGGATGCCTGGGAGCTAGCCCCCCACCCCACAAAAAAGGTATGATGCCTACTAAGAACCAAGTAACAAAGAAACAGTTATTGGGCAATAATGATAATATTACCCCAGAATTCCCGTTTTCACATATTTCTTTACCTTATTATCAACTTGACCCCCCCACACCAAGTCTTTATAATAAAATAGTGTGTTTGTGTGGTACAAGAAGTGGGATAGGTGAACATTTTTTCCTCAAACTGGCTTGGTGAATAATTTCCCATTTGCCATTTTTTTCTCTTTTTTTGCCTAGCTCATTCCATTGAAATCAATGGGAACATTGAATTTACACACAACACATAACAAATATTATTTTATTTTCCAAAAGATTAGTATAAAAGGGGCATGAGGGTGCCTGTGTTAGTGGGGTGGAGAAAGAATCAGTTGAGCATGGAACTTTTTTTTTTTTGGGGGGGGGGTTGTTTACAGGGATTGGGGGCAGTTAATAAAAATAAATTCTAAATACAATTAACCCTCCCCCATAAGACATGGTATAATAGGGGTCTGTGTTGGTTGGTGGAGTCTGGGGAATGAAATAGTTGAACAGGTATTTTTTTGGGGGGAGGGGTGTTTTTGACTGGTATTGGGGGGACAGTTAACAAAAAATAAATCAATAAAATAAAATAAAATTTTATTAAGCTGCCATTGGGGTAGACTGATACTTGATGTGGTATTTTGTAGAGGATATTTCTTAAATTTGTTGTTAGAGGCCCAAGCCCTGAGGAAACATTTACTAGTAGGACTTAGACTTATTAGAGGCACAAGCCCTGAAGAAACATTGATTTCTAGGACTTAGGCTTATTTAGCACAAGCCGGAAAGAAACATTGATTTGTAGTACTTAGGCTTGTTAGAAACAATATCCCAAGCCTTGTTTATATTTGTAGGACTATGGTTTTTTTATTATTATTTTTGTATTTTTTTTTAAAGCACAAGCACTGAGAAAAAAAAAATGCCCTACTGACAGCAGGTCATGTTGTGTTGGCTATTGTCAAATGCCTTGATGTAGATGTGGAATTTGCAACTGCTGTTCCTGTTGCTGCTACTTAGTTGTTTAAGAAGCATGATTAGGCACTGGTAGCTCAAAGGGAATGCGATCAACAATAGCAGTAACATGGATGATGAATGATGAAGGTTCCACTGGCTACAAATAGCTCCAGTGATGGGCCTGAGGAAGTAGCAGCACAATAAGTATATGTGTAGAAAAGAAGAAGCTGGCTAATATTTCTTCTCCACCTCCCCTCCTCCAAAATCATTGGTGTGTTGTTACTAGAACAGGAATTTTTCCTTTGAGAACAGGAACTGTGCCTCTCATCAGCAACTTCAAAAAGCACAGTGTGTGTGGTAAATAACACCTGGGGGACACAACTGTATCCAAACACCATAACACCAGAAACCAAGTAATGCTGCTGTCACTATACCCCTTGTCCACATCCCGCTAAGGACAAATGACAACTTGCTGACAGTTTAGTAGTAATGAGGAACCCACCCTGCTACCATCTTAGCATATTGTACGGGATTTAATCTCCTTAGATGCCAATTGATGTCCTGCTTGCGATTCTCCTCCACCATACTGCCATATGTGGTCAGAGCACCACACAGTGTGCAATGGGTGGACACCAACTGCCACATCTTAACATCTACAGAATGGCTATCATTTGACAGGGAGGTAATGATGAATTAGGTGAATTAGTAGAAGATTTAGTTACCCTAGAGGAAGAAGGTGAAGGTGAGCTAGTTGTTTCACTCGTCATGGAACTTCCAGCCTCTGCCAGGGTTTCTCTATCCTTCCTCCTCTTTGATCTCTGCCCCGCCTCTTGTTGCCTTTTAGGAGAGTCGGGAGGTACAGCAACATCGGTGCTTGATTTCTGTGGTGCGTGTTTGTCTTTAACATGTTTGACATAAATGTGATGGTGTCTGTGTTTCATGTGTGTTATCAGGGTGGCTGTGCCAATGTGTGTTCCCTCATTGACTTGTCACAAATTGTGCACAATGCCGTTGATAATGACTGCACTGTGCCTGCCCCAAGAGAAAAATAGTCCAACACCAATGACTTCAAGGGGAATGGAAAAGGTGGGGAAGAATGGCCTCTTTCTTCTTTTCCTCCACATTCCCCTTCACTGGCTGGGGCAGAGGATGATGTTGCTGCTGTTGCTGCTACTGCCTCAGAACAAGCACTGCTACTAGGACCAGGAGTGTTGCTGATGATGGCAAGTGGATTCCTAGTCCCAGATCACTTGTTGATCACTTCTTGTGTTCACGGTGGTTTGTAGCACACTAGTCTGCTCCACAGCATTCTGCTGCCCTTGTAACTCAGCAGCAGGAATTAGAGCAGTAGCAAACTCTGCAAACTCCAAAAGCTCACTGCTGCTGATGGTGATGGTGGTGGTGATACCCATCCCTATGCCTGTCTCACATTCCTTCTCAGTTTAGGCTAAAAAGGCCATCAATGTCTCTTCCACCCCAGCTTGGGGATGGCAAGTGTAACTTAGGGTCCCCTGTTGTCACACTTAGTATCATCTTCTCTTCCCCCCTCCTGAGAATTACAAGACACACTGGCAGCAGCTTCAACACTGGTGACAGCAGGTTCAGCACTGACAGCAGGCACAGCACTGGTGGCAGCAGGGGCAGCATGTCTGACAGCAGTCACAGCACATCTTACAGCAGGCTCAGCACATCTGGCAGCAGGTGCAGCATGTCTAGCAGCATGCGCAGTATGTCTGACAGCATGCACAGCACGTCTAACAGCAGGTGCAGCACGTCTGGCAGCAGGCTCAGGCAGCTGACCTTTCCTGCTCTCACTACAACCCTCTTCTTCCTCCCTTGACATTAATTTCCCCATGATCCCTAGGGGTGATTTAGGGGGACTGAACAGTATTGGTTCTGTAGGTCTCACTTCCTCCTCAGACTCAGTGGACACATAAGGGTCCTTCCAGTTCCTCCTTTTATTACTTAATAGTGATTGCAGTCAATATGAGCTTCTGCTGCACATCTACCTTGCTCTGTAGCTGCGTCTATTGTGTTTCACTTCCTCGAATACGTCATTTTGTTATAGCAATAAGGCTAAAAACAAGTAAATCAATGGGCGGAAACTTACTAGGCATTGAAAAAATGGTGACGAATTTTGGCCAATGGGCAAAAAATGCGATGATTTTAATTGCTGTTTTTCAAGCAGACAACAATGTGGTTTTCGTGGATTTTTTTGTGGGAACACTGCGAGATCTTTCACCCACCCCTACCCAGGAGTGCTCTCTGTGCCTTGTGGACGTGTTTGCACAATTACAGGTGATTCTGCATCTCTACTGGACTCCAGGAAGCTAGAATGCTGTGAGTACCCCTGTGCTTGTCCTCTGCTGTCCTTTGCTTTGTGTCTTGGAGTGATCATCAGCAATGCCCTTGCTGGCAGCCCTTTCTTGTGGATACCATGATGAAGTGGGAGATCACAGGGGGATAAGGTTGCAGCGGTAGGTAGATCAAAGCACTAGGGCTGCACAAGGAGCAATGTCTCCCATCATGGGGAGTCTGAGTGATGCTGAAGTTTCAGGGCCGGTGCATACCGCTCTTCCAGCAAGACCTCAGGGCCCAAAGTGTCACCATGTGGATGAACCACGGTATCATGTGTGCAATATCAGAATGTCGCTATTTTCATGCAGGCAGCATTCTGATATCTGTCTTTTCAGTGCTTCTCCATTTTTAATGCCCCGTTGTGTTGGTCGCCAAATAGAGGGTGACATTTCATAGGATACCTGTGATGTTTGTTTGCAACTGGTGAGGTGCACTATTTAGTCTATGTGCTCATTGTTCTCTCTAAGACAATCATGTGAGAAGTAAATGCAATCAAAATGCAAACATGATTATCTATTTATTAACAGTAGTATGATTCAAAGGATTACTTTGAGGGGTACTGTGTACAAAAGGAAAGTGAAACAACTGGTGCAAGCCAATAGGGAAAAAATAAAAATTCCTAAAAACCTCATTGATTTAATACTTCAGATGTTGGCGACATGGGAGAGCTCTAGGATTTAAGGAATTAAAGTGACAGTAACTTATTTTGACTTTACATATTCTACAAGATCATTATATGTAAAGTCAAATTGCCTGTAGGTTTTATTTTTTTAATCTTCATCTTTTAAAAATGTTTTTGTCCTTGACAATGATCTCCCTTAGTCACTTTTTTTCCAGAGACTGGCTAGTTACACTATCCATGCAGCTCTGAGTGCTATGTTTAAAAGACAGGAGATAGACTTTTCTACATTGTATTTTTTTTTACATTGTATCAATTTCCCTGACAGAAAACTCACTGGAAACAGATCTAGCGAGATCACTGTCAAGTATAAAAGTATAAAAATATAGGTTAAGATATAAAATAATACAAAGTATAGGCAAATTGCCTTTATATATTATGCAATTGCAGAAGTTGTAAAGAGAAAATAGACAGAACTGTCACTTTAAATGGCGTTTTTAACTGGTTGAATACTCAAACGGACTGGACTGTCATTTTGGCAGGACCTGTATGATATGCTTCAGAATATTTCTTCTCTGTGTATGGCATTTGTGAGCTATAAGAGATCGTACCTTCGGCGTAGGACATAGTTCTAGTGAGCTCTTTGTATCAGCTTGCAAGCTCATGAGCCTAGTTGAGCATCTCTGACTTCTTCTATCCATATGCATATTGCTCTTGGGTTTAGTAATAATACATCCCAGCAATGTAGATGGGGTGTTTAACTGTTTCAATGCTAAAACTGCATTTGAGTATTCAACTGGTTAAAAACGCCATTTAAAGTGACAGGACTGTCTATTTTCTCTTTACAAATTCTGCAAGCTGTTTGCTTTGTGCAGAGAAGAATTGTGATTTTGGCAGAACCTGTATGATATGCTTCAGAATATTTCTTCTCTGTGTATGGCACTTGTGAGCTAAAAGAGATTGCACCCTGGGTGCAGGACAGTCCTACTGAGCTCTTTGTATAAACTTGCAAGCTCATGAGCATAGATGAGCATCTCTGACTTCTGCTATCCGTATGCAAGTTGCTCTTGGGGTTAGTCATCTTAAGGGTAATGGGGGAATCCAGATGTGAACCCCTGGTTCACAACTCCCTAGAGGGACCAGTTCCACCTTACTGACAAGGCTGAAGTGTATGTTTGGAACCAGCCTTGTGCAGTGGAGAATTGTCTGGCAATTTGACAGGAATGCTATGCTATGCTATGCTATGCTATGCTATGCTATGCTATGCTATGCTATGCTATGCTATGCTATGCTATAGAATATTTCTACTCTGCATATGGCATTTGTGAGCTAAAAGAGGTTACACTCTGGGCATGAAGACACAGTCCTAATGAGCTTTTTGCATACCCTTGTAAGCTTGTGAGCCGAGTTGAGCATCTCTGACTTCTTCTATCTCTATGCAAATTGCTCTTGCTGTTAGTTACTCTAAAGGAAATGGGGGAATCCAGACATGGACTCCTTGCTCACAAGTGGCTAGAGGTATAAACTGCATCTCACCGAAGAGGCCCAACAGGCCAAAACTTAGTTTGGCCTAGCTGTTTTTCTTGTTCAGGGAAGTGTTGTCGTTTTGGCAAGACCTGTATGATATGCTTCAGAATATTTCTCTTTTTGTGAATGGCACTTGAGAGCTAGAAGAGATTGCACCCTGGGCGCAGGGCACAGTCCTAATGATCTCTTTGCATAAACTTCAAGCTATGAGCCTAGTTGAGCATATCTGTTGTCTTCTATCTATATGCAAATTGCTATTGGGGTTAGTCACCCTATGGGTAATGGGGGAATCCAGACGTGGACCCCTTGCTCACAAGTGCTTTAAAGAATCAGCTGCACCTCACTGATGAGGAACAACAAGGCAGAAACTTATATCTGGGGTTACCTGTTTCCTTTGTTCAAAGCAGAATTGATTGATATTCCATGGTTAGACTGTCACTTTAGCAAGACCTGTATGATATTTTTCAGAATATTTCTTCTCTGTGTATGGCACTTGTGAGCTAAAAGAGATTGCACCCTGGGTGCAGGACACAGTCCTAGTAAGTATACCACGGCAAGATCATGAGATTAGTTGAGCATCTCTGATTTCTTGTATGTATATGAAAAATGCTCTTGTGGTTAGTAACTGTAAAAGTAATGGGGCAATCCAGATGTGAACCTATTGCTAACAAGGGCCTAGATGGATCAGATGCACTTCACCAATGAGGCCCAACAAGAACCTAGTTGAGCATCTCTGACTTCTTCTATCTGTATGCCAATTGCTCTTGGGGTTAGTCACCCAAAGGTTAATGGGGGAATCCATATGTGGACCCGTTGCTCATAACCACATAAAGGGTGTGGTTGCATTGCACCAACAGAACATGATAAGGTAGAAATGTATGTTCATGGTCAGCTGGCTTCCTTGTTCAGTAAAGAATTGTCTGGAATTTTGTGCTAGATGGTCATTTTGGCAGGACTTGTATGATATACTTCAAAATATTTCTTCTCTGTGTATGCACTTGTGAGCTAAAAGAAATTGCACCCAGCCATCAGGACACAATCATAGTGAGCTCTTTGCACACTCTTGCAAGCACATGAGCTTAACTGAGCATCTCTTACTTTTTCTATCTATATGTAAATTGCTCTTGGGGTTAGTCACCCTAAGTGAAATGAGAGAATCCAGACGTGGACCCCTTGCTCTTAGTGCCTAGAGGGATCCTCTGCATCATACCGACAAGACCAAAATGTATCTCTGGGTTTAGCTGTTTCTCTTGTTTGGTGAAGAATTCTCTGTGTATGGTACTTGGGGCCTAAAAAAAAAAAAATTGCATTCTCTGTGCCGGACACAGTCCTAATCAGCTCTTTGCATAAAATTGCCAGCTAGGAACCTAGTTGAGCATCTCTGACTTCTATTGATATGCAAATTGTTCTTGAGGTTAGTCACACTATGGGTAATGGGGGAATCCAGGCATGAACCCCTTGCTCACAAGTGTGTTGAGTGATAAGCTGCACCTCACCGATGAGGCCCAATAAGGGGTTAGCTGTTTCCTTTGTTCAGAGAAGAATTGTCTGGCAATTTGTGGCTGGACTGTCATTTTAGCAATACCTGTATGATATGTTTCAGAATATTTAATCTCTGTGTATGGCACTTGTGAGCTAAAAGAGATTGCATCCTGGGTGCAGGATACAGTTCTAATGAACTCTTTGCATAAACATGCAAGCTATGGGACTAGTTGAGCATCTCTGACTTCTATCTATATCCAGATTGCTCTTGATGTTAGCCACCCTAAGTGGAAGGGGGGGGGGGGGAAATCCAAACATGGACCCCTTGCTCAGAAGTGGCTAGAGGGACCAGCTGCATATTATTAAGTATATATATATATATATATATATATATATATATATATATATATATATATATATATATATATATATATATATATATATATATATATATATATATATATATATACATACATATACACACACACACATATATATATATATACACACATACATATATATACACATATATATATATATATATACACATATATATATATATATATATATATATATATATATATATATATATATATATATATATATATATATATATATATATATATATATATTGTTTGGGATTAGGTGGTTTCCTTCTTCTGAGAAGTATTGTCTGATTTTTAGTAGCTGGGCTGTTATTTTGGCTGGACCGCTATGCTATGCTATGCTATGCTTTAGAATATTTCTTGCCTGTGCATGGCACTTGTAAGCTAAAAAAGATTGCACTGTGGTTGCAGGACACAGTCCTAGTGAGCTCTTTGCATACCCTTGCAAGCTCATGAGCATCTCTGACTTCAACTATCTATATGCAAATTTATTTTGAGGTTAGTCACCCTAAGAGTAATGGGGGGAATCCATATGTGAACCCTTTGCTCTGGGGTTAGCTGTTTATATTGTTCAGTGAAGAGTTATCTGGTGTTTAGTAACTGGGCTGTTGTTTTTGGCAGCACCTCTATGGTATGCTTCAGAATATTTCATATCTGTGTACGGTACTTGGGAGCTGAAAAAGATTACATCCTGTGTGCCTGACACAGTTCTAATTAGCACTTTGCTGGGCTGACGTTTTGGCAAAACCTTCTCTGTGAATGACACTTGGGAGCTAAAAGAGATTGCACTGTGCTTGCAGGACACAGTCCTAGTGAGCTCTTTGCATACCCTTGCAAGCTCATGTGCATAGATGAGCATCTATGACATCAACTATCAATATACAAATTGCTCTTGAGGTTAGTCACCCTAAGGATAATGGGGGAATCCAGATGTGAACCCCCCCTTGCTCACAAGGGAATCAGATGCACCTTACTGGTAAGGCTGAACTATATGTCTCAGGTTAGTTGTTTGCTTTGTGCAGAGAAGAATTGTCATCTTGGAAGAACCTGTATGATATGCTTCAGAATATTTCTTCTCTGGGTATGACACTTGTGAGCTAGAAGAGATTGCACCCTGGGTGCCGGACACAGTCCTATTAAGCACTTTGCATTCCCTTGCAATTTCATGAGCCTAGTTGAGCATCTCTGACTTCTTCTATCTATATGCAAATTGCTCTTGCAGTTAGTCACCTTAAGGGGAATGGGGGAATCCAGACATGGACTCCTTGCTCACAAGTGCATAGAGGCATCAGCTGCACCTCACTGATGAGGCCCAACAGGCCAAAACTTAGTCTGTGGTTAGCTGTTTTCCTTGTTCAGAGAAGAATTGTCGTTTTGGCAGGACCTGTATGATATGCTTCAGAATATTTCTTTTTATTTTTTTGTGTATGGCACTTGCGAGCTAAGAGAGATTGCACCCTGGATGCAGGGCACAGTCCTAATGATTTCTTTGCATAAACTTGCAAGCTATGAGCCTAGTTAAGCATATCTGTCTTCTTCTATCTATATGCAAATTGCTAGTGGGGTTAGTCACCCTATGGGTAATGGGGGAATCCAGATGTGGACCTCTTGCTCACAAGTGCCTCAAAGAATCAGCTGCACCTCACTGACGAGCCACAATAAGGCAGAAACTTACATATGGGGATACTTGTTTCCTTTGTTCAGAGAAGAATTGATTAGCATTTCATGGTTGGACTGTCACTTTAGCAAGATCTGTATATGGCACTTGTGGGTTAAAAGAGATTGCACTCTGCGTGCAGGGCACAGTCCTAGTAAGCATACCATTGCAACCTCATGAGATTAGTTGAGCAGCTCTGATTTCTTGTCTTTATATGAAAAATGCTGTTGTGGTTAGTAACCATATAGGTAATGGGGTAATCCAGATGTGAACCCATTGCTCACAAGGGCTTGTATGGATCAGATGCACTTCACCAATGAGGCCCAACAAGACCAAAACAAACATCTGGGGTTAGCTGCTTACCTTGTTCAGAGAAGAATTGTCATTTTGGCAGATCCTGTATGAAATGCTTCAGAATATTTCTTCTCTATGTATGGCATTTGTGAGCTAAAAGAGATTGCACCCTGGGAACACAGTCCCAGTGAGCTTTTGCATACCTTTGCAGGCTCATGAGTCTAGTTGAGCATCTCTGACTCCTTCTACTTCTATGAAATTGCTCTTAGGGTTAGTCACCCTAAGGGTAATGGGGGAATCCAGACGTGGACCCCTTGCTCACAAGTGCCTGGAGGGATCAGCAGCATCTCAATGATGAGGCACCAGAATGCGCAAATGTATGTCTGGGGTTAGCTGCTTCCTTTGTTCAGAGAAGAATTGTCTGGCATTTTGTGGCTGGACTGTTATTTTGGCAGGACCTGTATGATATGCTTCAGAATATTTCTTCTCTGTATATGGCATTTGTGAGCTAAAAGCGATTGCATCTTGGGTGAGGACACAGTCCTAATGAGCTCTTTGCATACCCTTACAAGCTCTTGTAACCTATTTGAGCATCTCTGACTTTTATCTAAATGCAAATTGCTCTTGGGGTTAGTCATCCTAAGGGTAATGGGGGAATAAAGATCTGAACCCCTTGCTCAAAAAGTACATAGAGGGATCAGCTGTTTCTTATTATCAAGGGTGAAATGTACATATGGGGTTAGTTGTTTCCCTTGTTCAGAGAAGAGTTGTCTGGTATTTAGTGCTGGACTGTCATTTTGATAGGACCTGTATGATATGCTTCAGAATATTTCTGTTCTGTGTATGGTATAGTGAACTAAAAATGATTACATCCCCTTTGCTGGACACAGTCCTAATCAGCTCTTTTCATAAAATTGCAAACTGGGAGCCTAGTTGAGCATCTCTGATGTCTACTATCCATATGCAAGTTGCACTTCGGGTTAGTCACGTAATTGGTAATGGGTAATGGGTAATGAGTAATGGGGAAATCCAGACATGGACCTCTTGCTCACAAGTGCGTTGAGTGATAAGCTGCACCTCACCAATGAGGGACTACAAGGCTGCAACTTATGTCTGTGTTTAGCTGCTTCCCTTGTTCAGAGAAGAGTTGTCTGGCATTTCATGGCTGGACTGTTATTTTGGCAGGACCTGTATGATATGCTTCAGAATATTTCTTCTCTGTGTATGGCACTTGGGAGCTAAAAGAGATTGCACCGTGGTTTCAGGACATAGTCCTAGTGATCTCTTTGCATACCCTTGCAAGCTTATGAGCATAGATTAGCATCTCTGACTTCTTCCATCTCTATGCAAATTGCTCTTGAGGTTAGTCGCACT
Organism: Rhinophrynus dorsalis; assembly: GCA_037306005.1. Taxonomy (NCBI): domain Eukaryota; kingdom Metazoa; phylum Chordata; class Amphibia; order Anura; family Rhinophrynidae; genus Rhinophrynus; species Rhinophrynus dorsalis. Next base: position 201,961,155 of record CM074721.1, read on the forward strand.
AAGGGGAATGGGGTAATCCAGACATGGACTCCTTGCTCACAAATTTCTAGAGGCATAAGTGGCATTTCACTGAGGAGGTCCACCATGGCAAAGTTTGTGCTGGGCTTAGCGGCTTCTCTTGTTCAGAGAAGAATTGTCATTTTGGCAGGACCTGTATGATATGCTTCAGAATATTTCTTTTATTTTGTGTGTGGTATTTGTGGGCTAAAAGAGTTTGCACCCAGAGCACAGTCCTAATGATCTCTTTACATAAGCTTGTTTTAAAATATTTTTTATCTGTGTATGGCACTTGTGAGCTAAAAGCGATTGCACCCTGGGTGCAGGACACACTCATATTGAGCAAAGAGCATACCCTTGCAATCTCAAGAGCCTAGCTGAGTATCTCTGATTTCTTCTTTCTAAATGCAAATTACTTTTGGGTTAGTCACCCCAAGCGTAATGGGGGAATGTAGACATGGACTCCTTGCTCACAAGTGCTTAAGGGGATAAGTTGCACTTCATCAGTAAGCCCTAACTTAGTTTGCGGTTAGCTATTTCCATTGTTCAGAGAAAAATTGTCAGGCATTTTGTGGCTAAACTGTCATTTTGGTAGGACCTGTATGATTGCTTCAGAATATTTCTTCTCTGTGTATGGCACTTGGGAGCTAGAAGAGATTGCATCGTGGTTTCAGGACATAGTCCTAGTGATCTCTTTGCATACCCTTGCAAGCTCACGAGCATAGAGCATCTCTGACTTCTACTATCTATATGCAAATTGCTCTTGAGGTTAATGCAGAGGAGAATTGTCTGGCAATTTGGCAGGATTTGTATGCTATGCTTCAGAATATTTCTACTCTGTGTACGGCATTTGTAAGCTAAAAGAGATTACACTCTGGCATGAAGACACAGTCCCAGTGAGCCTTTTGCATACCCTTGCAAGCTCCTGAGCCTAGTTGAGCATTTCTGACTTCTTCTATCTCTATGCAAATTGTTCTTTAGGTTAGTCGCCCCAAGGATAATGGGGGAATCCAGACATGGATTCCTTGCTCACAAGTTTCTAGAGGTATAAGCTGCATCTCATGGACAAGGATTGTCAGGGCAAAACTTTAGTCTGGGTTTAGCTGTTTCTCTTGTTCAGAGAAGATTTGTCATTTTGGCAGGAACAAAATGATGCACTTCAGAATATTTTTTTTTTTTTTTTTTTTGTGTGTGTGTATAGTACTTGTGGTCTAAAAGAGATTGCACCCAGGGCACAGTCTTAACGATCTCTTTGCATAAACATGTTTTAAAATATTTATCTGTGTATGGCACTTGTGAGCTAAAAGAGATTGCACCCTGGGTGCAGGACACACTCATATTGAGCTCTTTGTATACCCTTGCAATCTCAAGAGCCTAGCTGAGAATCTCTGACTTCTTCTTTCTAAATGCAAATTGCTTTTGGGTTAGTCACCCCAAGCGTAATGGGGGAATGTAGACATGGACTCCTTGCTCACAAGTGCCTAAAGGGATAAGTTGCACTTCATCAGTGAGTATTAACTTAGTTTGCGGTTAGCTATTTCCATTGTTCAGAGAAAAATTGTCAGGCATTTTGTGGCTCAACTGTCATTTTGGTAGGACCTGTATGATTGCTTCAGAATATTTCTTCTCTGTGTATGGCACTTGGGAGCTAGAAGAGATTGCATCGTGGTTTCAGGACATAGTCCTAGTGATCGTTTTGCATACCCTTGCAAGCTCACGAGCATAGAGCATCTCTGACTTCTACTATCTATATGCAAATTGCTCTTGAGGTTAATGCAGAGGAGAATTGTCTGGCAATTTGGCAGGACTTGTATGCTATGCTTCAGAATAATTCTACTCTGTGTATGGCATTTGTAAGCTAAAAGAGATTACACTCTGGCATGAAGACACAGTCCCAGTGAGCTTTTTGCATACCCTTGCAAGCTCCTGAGCCTAGTTGAGCATTTCTGACTTCTTCTATCTCTATGCAAATTGTTCTTTAGGTTAGTTGCCCTAAGGATAATGGGGGAATCCAGACATGGATTCATTGCTCACAAGTTTCTAGAGGCATAAGCTGCATCTCATGGATAAGGGCTGTCAGGGCAAAACTTTAGTCTGGGTTTAGCTATTTCTTTTGTTCAGAGAAGATTTGTCATTTTGGCAGGAACAAAATGATACACTTCAGAATATTTCTTTTTTTTTTTTTTTTGTGTATAGTACTTGTGGGCTAAAAGAGGTTGCACCCAGGGCACAGTCCTAATGATCTCTTTGCATAAACATGTTTTAAAATATTTTTATCTGTGTATGGCACTTGTGAGCTAAAAGAGATTGCACCCTGGGTGCAGGACACACTCATATTGAGCTCTTTCCATACCCTTGCAATCTCAAGAGCCTAGCTGAGTATCTCTGATTTCTTCTTTCTAAACGCAAATTGCTTTTGGGTTAGTCACCCCAAGGATAATGTGGGAATCCAGACATGGACTCCTTGCTCACAAGTGCTTAAAGGGATAAGCTGCACTTCACCAATGAGCCCAGCTTAGTTTGAGGTTAGCTGTTTCCATTGTTCAGATAAAAATTGTCACGCATTTTGTGGCTCAACTGTCATTTTGTCAGGACCTGTATGATTGCTTCAGAATATTTCTTCTCTGTGTATGACACTTGAGAGCTAAAAGAGATGGCACCCTGGGCACAGGACACAGCCCTAATGAGCACTTTGCATACCTATGCAAGCTCATGATCCTAGTTGAGCATCTCTGTCTTCTTCTATCTATATGTAAATTGCTCTTGGGGTTTGTCACCCTAAGGTTAATGGGGGAATCCATATGTGGCCCCCTTGCTCATAACTACATAAAGGCTGTGGATGCACTGCACCAATAGAATATAATAAGAGAGGAGTGTATGTTTGTGGTTAGCTGGTTTCATTGTTCAGTAAAAAATTGTTTGGAATTTTATGGCTGATTGGTCATTTTGGCAGGACTTGTATGGCACTTGTGAGCTAAAAGAAATTGTACCCTGAGAGCAGAACACAGTTCTGAGCTCTTGGCACACTCTTGCAAGCACATGAGCTTAACTGAGTGTCTCAGACTTTTTCTATCTATGTATAAATTGCTCTTGGGGTTAGTCACCCTAAGTGAAATGAGAGAATCCAGATGTGGACCCCTTGCTCATAGTGCTTAGAGGGATCCTCTGCATCACACTGACAAGGCTAAAATGTATATCTGGGTTTAGCTGTTTCTCTTGTTTGGTGAAGAATTCTGTGTGTATGGTACTTGGGGCCTAAAAAAACAAATTTCAGTCCTAATCAGCTGTTTGCATAAAATTGCCGGCTAGGAACCTAGTTGAGCATCTCTGACTTCTATTCATATGCAAATTGCTCTTGAGGTTAGTCACAGTATGGGTAATGGGGAATCCAGACATGAACCCCTTGCTCACAAGTGCGTTGAGTGATAAGCTGCACCTCACCGATGAGGTCCAAGAAAGATAAAATGTACATTTGGGGTTAGCTGTTTCCTTTGTTCAGAGAAGAATTGTCTGGCAATTTGTGGCTGGACTGTCATTTTAGCAATACCTGTATGACATGTTTCAGAATATTTCATCTCTGTGTATGGCAATTGTGAGCTAAAAGAGATAGCACTGTGGGTGCAGGGCACAGTCATAGTGGGCTCTTTGCATACCCTTGCAAGCTCATGTGCATAGATGAATATCTCCAACATCAACTATCTATATGCAAATTGCTATTGAGGTTAGTCACCCTAAGGTTAATAGGGGAATCCAGATGTGAACCCCCTTGCTCACAGGTCCCTAAAGGGATCAGATGCATCTTACTGGTAAGGCTGAAATGTATGTGTTGGGTTTAGCGGTTTGCTTTGGGCAGAGAAGAATTGTCATTTTGGCAGTACCTGTATGATATGCTTCAGAATATTTCTTCACTGTGTATGACAATTGTGAGCTAAAAGAGATTGCACCCTGTGCACCACAGTCCTATTAAGCTCTTTGCATTCCCTTGCAATCTCGTGAGCCTAGTTGAGCATCGCTGACTTCTTCTATCTATATGCAAATTGCTTTTGGGTTAGTCACCCTAAGGGTAATGGGGGAATCCAGACATGAGCTCCTTGCTCACTAGGGTATAGAGGGATACGATGCACTTCACCAATGAGGCTCACCAAGGCCAAAACTTAGTCTGGGGGTAGCTGTTTCCATTGTTCAGAGAAGTATTTCAGGTATTTTGTGGCTGAACTGTCATTTTGACAGGACTTGTATGATACGCTTTAGAATGTTTCTTCTCTGTGTATGACACTTGTGAGCTAAACAAGATTGCACCTTGGGCATAGGACACAGTCCTAATGAGTTCTTTGTATACCCTTGCAAGCTCAGGAACCTAGTTGAGCATCTCTGAATTCTTCTTTCTATATGCAAATGGCTCTTGGGGGGTTAGTTACCCTAAGGTTAATGGGGGAATCCAGATGTGTGGACCCCTTTCTCACAACTGCTTAAAGGGGTTCATTGCACATCACTGATGAGTCACAACAAGGCTGAAACTTATGTCTGTTGTTAGATGGTTTCCTTGTTCGGAGAAGAATTGTCTGGCATTTTGTGGCTGGACTGCTATTATGGCAGGACCTGTATGATATACTTCATAATATTTCTTCTCTGTGTATGGCACTTGTGAGCTAAAAGAGATTGAACCCTGTCCACATGACACAGTCTTAGTGAGCTCTTTGCATTCCCTTGCAAGCTCATAAGCTTAGTTGAGCATTTCGGACTATTTCTATCTATATGGAAGTTGCTAGTGATGAGCGAGCACCCCAATGCTCGGATGTTCGGGTGCTCTGACCGAGCACCCCCTGAGGCTCGAGTGCTCGGCCGAGCACCCGAGCCCCATTGAAGTCAATGGGAGGACTCGAGCATTACACCAGGCACCCCCTGCTCTGATGAGGGGAGGGTGCCTGGTCCATAGGAAAAGGGCAGAAAAAGATGGAAACACTACAGAAATGGTTCAGGGACAGCATAGGGAGGATGTCTGGATGCACCTTGGACTCCAACATCGCTGCTGGGAACGATCTTTCGCCCGTAGTACGCCATTTTTACAGACTGACCGTAAAACACACAAAAAGGAAAATAAAAACGACTTTAGGCGAAAAATTGTTACCAAACAGTATTTGCTGTATATTTACTTGTATATTATCTGCAAATTCTCCCAAAAATTTCCTTGATTTTCTGAAGTGAGGCCATGATTAAGAGGGAAACGTGCGCAGAGGCAAATTATCCCAAAAATTTCCTTGATTTTCAGAACTGAGGCCATGATTAAGAGGGAAACGTGCGCAGAGGCAAATTCTCCCAAAAATTTCCTTGATTTTCAGAACTGAGGCCATGATTAAGAGGGAAACGTGCGCTGAGCTGACCATCTAAAACATTATGGGTGAGGGTCTGCTGCAGAGCTGACCATCCTAAACATTATATGCGAAGGCCCGCTAGTGAGCTGACGCTATAAAACATTATATGAGAGGGCCCGCTAGAGAGCTGACCCAATAAAACATTATATGAGAAGGCCCGCTGGTGAGCTGACCTATATAAAAATTGGCAAACAGGGCCCGCTGGTGAGCTGGCCCTATATAAAAATTATATCACAGGGCCCGCTGGTGAACTGGCCCTATATAAAAATTATATCCCAGGGCACGCTGGTGAGCTGGCCCTATATAAAAATTATATCCCAGGGCATATGGAAGAGGAGGAGGAGGATGAGAACATTAAGAGTCAACCATATACCCGTTTTTGGGGTGGAAGGGGTGAATGGGAATACAGAGTATTCCCATCATTGTAAATAACATATATAAAGTGAGTTTATGTTCCCCCGGGGCTTTCCTCCAGTGGAGTGGAGAAGTCAGGGGAAATCCAGGCCTTGTTCATTTTTATAAGTGTCAACCTATCAGCATTGTCGGTGGAAAGGCGGATACGCTTATCTGTTATGATGCCACCAGCAGCACTAAATACCCGCTCAGACAGAACGCTGGCGGCAGGGCAGGCCAGCACCTCCAAGGCGTAGAGTGCCAGTTCATACCACGTGTCCAGCTTGGACACCCAGTAGTTGTAAGGCACAGAGGGATCATTGAGGACGCTGACACGGTCTGCTACGTACTCCTTCACCATCTTCCAAAACTTTTCCCTCCTTGTGACACTAGGCTGCGCATCAGGGTGAGGGTGCTGGCGGGGTGTCATGAAGGTGTCCCACGCCTTGGAGAGTGTTGCCCTGCCTTTCTCGGAACTGCTGTGTGCTCCCCTTTTCTCCCCTTCTCGGTTGGCCAAGGTAGCACGTACTCTGCCGCCAGCGTTGTCAGATGGAAAATTTTGGAGCAATTTTTCAACAAGAACCTTCTGGTATTGCACCATTTTGCTTGTCCTCTCCACCGGAGGAATGAGAGATGAGAAATTCTCTTTGTAGCGGGGGTCCAGAAGGGTGAACACCCAGTAATCCGTGTTGTCTAAAATGCGTACAACGCGTGGGTCACGGGAAAGGCAGCCTAACATAAAGTCAGCCATGTGTGCCAGAGTACCAACAGTCAAGATTTCGCTGTCCTCACCAGGAGGCTGACTCTCAATATCCTCATCCTCTTCCTCCTCTTCTGCCCACCCACGCTGAAGAGATGGAACTAAAGTTCCATGGCTACCCTCTGTAGCGGAGGCAACCGTGTCTTCCTCCTCCTCCTCCTCCTCCTCCTTCTCCTCCGCCTCCTCCAATTGTCGCTGAGAAGACGAAGTGAGGGTGCTCTGGCTATCACCTTGTGTAAGCTCTTCCTCCCCCATTTCCACCTCTTCCACATGCAAAGCGTCGGTTTTAATTGTGAGCAGCGAGCGTTTCAGTAGACACAGAAGTGGGATGGTTACACTGATAATAGCGTTATCGCCGCTCACCATCTGTGTCGATTCCTCAAAATTGCGTAAAACCTCGCAGAGGTCTGACATCCATTCCCACTCCTCACTTCTGATTACAGGAAGTTGAACGGAGAGGCGACGACCGTGTAACAGCTGGTACTCCACTACTGCCCTCTGCTGCTCACAAAGCCGGGCCAACATGTGGAAGGTGGAGTTCCAGCGCGTGCTCACGTCACACAGCAGCCGGTGAGCTGGCAATTGTAAGCGCTGCTGCAGCTTCAACAGGCCGGCCGAAGCTGTAGATGACTTACGGAAATGTGCACACACGCGGCGCACCTTGGTCAAGAGATCATGCACATTGGGGTAGGTTTTTAGAAATCGCTGCACCACTAAATTAAATACATGCGCTAGGCATGGTACGTGTGTGAGCTTGCCGAGCTCCAAAGCCGCCACCAAGTTACGCCCATTATCACACACAACCATGCCTGGTTGCAGGTTGAGTGGCGAGAGCCACTGCTCGGTCTGGTGACTAATCCCCTGCAACAGCTCTGAGGCCGTGTGCTGTTTGTCCCCAAGGCAGATCAGCTTCAGCACGGCCTGTTGACGCTTCCCCACTGCAGTGCTACACTGCTTCCAGCTACTGGCTGATGGGGGAGTGGCGGTGTGTGTAGAGAATTCGGAGGTGGAAACGGAGGAGGAGGAGCCAATAACGTAGGTGCTGGTGGAAACCCTGATGGAGGTAGGGCCCGCAATCCTCGGCGTGGGTAGCACCCGTGCCATCCCAGGGTCCGAGTCGCTCCCAGCCTCCACGACATTCACCCAGTGTGCCGTCAGGGAAATGTAGCGTCCCTGGCCACAAGCACTTGTCCATGTGTCAGTCGTTAAGTGGACCTTCCCAGTAACTGCGTTGGTCAGGGCACGGGTGATGTTACGGGACACATGGTGGTGTAATGCGGGGATGGCACACCGGGAAAAGTAGTGGCGGCTGGGGACCGCGTACCGAGGGACAGCTGCTGCCATCAGGCTGCGGAAGGACTCAGTGTCCACAAGCCTAAATGGCAGCATTTCGATGGCCAGTAATTTTGAAAGGTGTGAGGTTAGTGCTATGGCCTGTGGGTGGGTGGCTGGGTACTTTCTCTTGCGCTCAAATGCCTGGGGTAACGACATTTGGACGCTGTGCTGGGACAGGGAAGTGGATGTGGTCGCTGATGGTGCTTCAGATGGTACAGGTGCAGGGCGGGAGGTATGCGGGCCTGCGCCTTCGACAGGCGATTGGCCGGCACCGAAAACAGGGGAAGAGGAGGCAGTGGTGTGGCCTGCAGACACAGATGGGCGATCCAGGCGTTCCTCCCACTTACTACGGTGCTTGGATGCCATGTGTCGGATCATGCTGGTGGTGGTGAGGTTTCTAGTGTTCATGCCTCGGCTCATTCTGGTGTGGCACAGGTTGCAAACTACAATTCTTTTGTCGTCCGCACTTTCCTTAAAAAAACGCCATACCGCGGAACACCTACCCCTTGGCAAGGTAGATTTACGCAAGGGGGTGCTCCGTGGAACATTTGCGGGCCGGTTTGGTGCGGTCCGCCTTCTTTCTGTAGCCACACCACTGCCTCTTCCAGCCTGTTGCGGTGCTGCAGATGGCTCACCCTCAGGACTGCTGTCATCGCTCGGCTCTACACCTTCCCAGGTGGGGTCAGTCACCTCATCGTCCACCAAGTCCTCCTCCACTTCCTCACTCTGATCATCCTCCTCAAGTCTTGATCCCACCACATACTCAGTCATTGACAACTGTATAACATTCTCCTCAACAAGGTCTTGAGACGGAAATAGTGGTTGATTTAATGGCAACTGTGTCTCATCATCATCATCATCATCATCCACTACTTCCTTTGACCTTAAATGCCGTTCACATCTGTCATCTTCTTGTGATTGGGTAGCCTCTAGAGGTTGTGAATCAGGGCACAAGATGTCATGTTCCTCTGCAAGCGTGCTTGGAGAGAGGGTCAAATGAAGGATTGGTGATGAGACGAGCTCATCACTATATCCCAGTGTGGGATCACTTCTTTGACCAGACCGTGTATGGTGGGAGGAAGGATGATCAGAGTGAGGATTATGTTGACCAGACTCTTGGCTACTGAGAGTGGACTTGGTGGAAGACAGGGTGGTGCTTAACCGACTGGAAGCAGTATCAGCTGTCATCCAACCGACCACCTGTTCGCACTGGTCGGACCTCGAGAGTGATGTCCTGCGACGCCCTGTGAAATCAGACATGAAGCTAGGTATGGTGGATGTCTTTCTTTCTTGTGCTCTGGCACCAGGCACAGTTTCTCCGCGTCCTGACCCGCGCCCTGAACTTTCAGGATCACGTCCACTTCCCCGTCCCTTTTTACCCGCCTTCTTCATCTTACACGATATATATGACTTTAATATATATGAGTTTGAAAATTTAACAGTATTTCTTACTATTCTGCAACTCTGCAGAGTACACAGAATAGGCTGCTAAACTGCGGTGACACACACTGAATGGAATAAGTGACTTTAATATTTGAGTTTGAAAAATTAACAGTATTTCTTACTATTCTGCAACTCTGCAGAGTACACAGAATAGGCTGCTAAACTGCGGTGACACACACTGAATGGAATATGTGACTTTAATATTTGAGTTTGAAAACTTAACAGTATTTCTTACTATTCTGCAACTCTGCAGAGTACACAGAATAGGCTGTTAAACGGCGTTGAAACACACTGAATGGAATATGTGACTTTAATATTTGAGTTTGAAAACTTAACAGTATTTCTTATAATTCTGGAACTGTACAGAGTACACAGAATAGGCTGTTAAACGGCGGTGAAAGACACTGAATGGAATATGTGACTTTAATATTTGAGTTTGAAAACTTAACAGTATTTCTTATAATTCTGCAACTCTGCAGAGTACACAGAATAGGCTGTTAAACGGCGTTGAAACACACTGAATGGAATATGTGACTTTAATATTTGAGTTTGAAAACTTAACAGTATTTCTTATAATTCTGGAACTGTACAGAGTACACAGAATAGGCTGTTAAACGGCGGTGAAAGACACTGAATGGAATATGTGACTTTAATATTTGAGTTTGAAAAATTAACAGTATTTCTTACTATTCTGCAACTCTGCAGAGTACACAGAATAGGCTGCTAAACTGCGGTGACACACACTGAATGGAATATGTGACTTTAATATTTGAGTTTGAAAACTTAACAGTATTTCTTACTATTCTGCAACTCTGCAGAGTACACAGAATAGGCTGTTAAACGGCGTTGAAACACACTGAATGGAATATGTGACTTTAATATTTGAGTTTGAAAACTTAACAGTATTTCTTATAATTCTGGAACTGTACAGAGTACACAGAATAGGCTGTTAAACGGCGGTGAAAGACACTGAATGGAATATGTGACTTTAATATTTGAGTTTGAAAACTTAACAGTATTTCTTATAATTCTGCAACTCTGCAGAGTACACAGAATAGGCTGTTAAACGGCGTTGAAACACACTGAATGGAATATGTGACTTTAATATTTGAGTTTGAAAACTTAACAGTATTTCTTATAATTCTGGAACTGTACAGAGTACACAGAATAGGCTGTTAAACGGCGGTGAAAGACACTGAATGGAATATGTGACTTTAATATTTGAGTTTGAAAACTTAACAGTATTTCTTATAATTCTGCAACTCTGCAGAGTACACAGAATAGGCTGTTAAACGGCGTTGAAACACACTGAATGGAATATGTGACTTTAATATTTGAGTTTGAAAACTTAACAGTATTTCTTATAATTCTGGAACTGTACAGAGTACACAGAATAGGCTGTTAAACGGCGGTGAAAGACACTGAATGGAATATGTGACTTTAATATTTGAGTTTGAAAAATTAACAGTATTTCTTATAATTCTGGAACTGTACAGAGTACACAGAATAGGCTGTTAAACGGCGGTGAAAGACACTGAATGGAATATGTGACTTTAATATTTGAGTTTGAAAACTTAACAGTATTTCTTATAATTCTGGAACTGTACAGAGTACACAGAATAGGCTGTTAAACGGCGGTGAAAGACACTGAATGGAATATGTGACTTTGATATTTTAGTTTGAAGACTTAACAGTATTTCTTCCTATTCTGCAACTCTGCACAGTACACAGAATGTGCTGCTACACTGCGGCGAAGCACACTGAATGGAATATGTGACTTTGATATTTTAGTTTGAAGACTTAACAGTATTTCTTCCTATTCTGCAACTCTGCACAGTACACAGAATGTGCTGCTACACTGCGGCGAAGCACACTGAATGGAATATGTGACTTTGATATTTTAGTTTGAAGACTTAACAGTATTTCTTCCTATTCTGCAACTCTGCACAGTACACAGAATGTGCTGCTAAACTGCGGCGAAGCACACTGAATGGAATATGTGACTTTGATATTTTAGTTTGAAGACTTAACAGTATTTCTTCCTATTCTGCAACTCTGCACAGTACACAGAATGTGCTGCTACACTGCGGCGAAGCACACTGAATGGAATATGTGACTTTGATATTTTAGTTTGAAGACTTAACAGTATTTCTTCCTATTCTGCAACTCTGCACAGTACACAGAATGTGCTGCTAAACTGCGGCGAAGCACACTGAATGGAATATGTGACTTTGATATTTGAGTTTGAAGACTTAACAGTATTTCTTCCTATTCTGCAACTCTGCACAGTACACAGAATGTGCTGCTAAACTGCGGCGAAGCACACTGAATGGAATATGTGACTTTGATATTTTAGTTTGAAGACTTAACAGTATTTCTTCCTATTCTGCAACTCTGCACAGTACTCAGAATGTGCTGCTAAACTGCGGCGACGCACACTGAATGGAATACGTGACTTTGATATTTTAGTTTGAAGACTTAACAGAATGTGCTCTAATCTGCAACTTTGCACACTAAACAGAATGTGCTCTAATCTGCAACTTTGCACACTAAACAGAATGTGCTCTAATCTGCAACTTTGCACACTAAACAGAATGTGCTCTAATCTGCAACTGTGCACACTAAACAGAATGTGCTCTAATCTGCAACTTTGCACACTAAACAGAATATATATATATTTTTTTTTTTTTTTTGTTTTTTTCCCCCCACACCAAATAACCTGCTGCCCCCACACACAGTAGTCCTAAAAAGGACTTTTGGTTCTTTTTTTTTCACAATTTTTGTTTTTTTCCTCCCTACACTGCCTTTCCCTTCCTATCCTCAGCTCTCCCTGGCTCAGACTGAGCCGAACTCGATGGTCAGGTGCTATACAGCACCTGACCACGGGTTCTGGCCAGCCAATCAGTGTAATGCCAGCAGCCAACATGGCTGCTGGCATTACACCGATGTCAGAGCTTCCCTGCACGTTTATTGGCTGCGCAGCAGCCGCAAAACGTGCGGGGAGGAGACCCGAACATGGCGGGCGAGCACATGCGGTACTCGTACGAGTACCGCCATGTGCCGAGCAGAGCGATGCTCGAGCCGATCCGAGCATCGGCCGAGCATGCTCGCTCAACACTAGAAGTTGCTCCTGGGGTTAGTCACCTTAAGGGTAATGGGGGGGAATCCAGACATGAACTCCTTGCTCACAGAAGTGTCAAGGGACAATTTATACTGAAGAGGCCCATCAAGGCTTAACCCTTTGAGTGCCAGAGTGGTACAGAATGCATTCTGTGTTACTCTGTCTCTCAAAGGGTTAAATGTACATTTGGGGTTTTCTGTTTCCCTTGTTCAGAGAAGAATTGAGTGGTGTTCTGTGGCTGGACTGTCATTTTAGCATGACCTGTATGATATACTTCAGAATATTTCTTCTCTGTGTATGGCATTTGTGAGCTAAAAGAGCTTGCACCCTGGGAACAGGACACAGTCCTAAGGAGCTCTTTGCATACCTTTGCAAGCACATGAACCTAATTGAATATCTCTGACTTCTTCTATCTATATGCAAATTGTTCTTGGGGTTAGTCACCCTAAGGTTACTGGGGGAATCCACATGTGGACCCCTTTCTCACAACTGCTTAAAGTGATCAGCTGCACCTCACTGTTGAGGTGCAATAAGGCAGAAACTTGTGTCTGTAGTTAGCTGTTTTTCTTGTTCAGAGAAGAGCTTTCTGGTGATTTGTGGCTGAATGTCATTTTGGCAGGACCTGTATGATATCATTTAATATAATTGTTCTCTGTGTATGGCACTTGTGAGCTAAAAGAGATTGCACCTTGGGCACAGGACACAGTCCTCATGAGCTCTTTGCATACCCTTACAAGCCCATGAACCTAGGGAATCCAGACATGGACCCCTTGCTCACAAGTGCCTAGAGGGATCAGCTGCATCTTACCGACAAGGACAAAATGTAGGTCTGGGGTTAGCTGTTTCCCTTGCTCAAAGAAGAATTTTCTGGTATTTAGTAGCTGGACTTTCATTTTGGCAGCACCTGCATGATATGCTTCAGAATATTTCTTCTCTGTGTATGGCACAGATTGTATCCTGTGTGCCAGACACAGTCCTAATCAGCTCTTTGCATAAAATTGCAAGCTAGGAGCCTAGTTGAGCATCTCTGAGGTCTTCTATCTATATGCAAATTGCTCTTGGGGTTATTCACCCTATGGGTAATAGAGAAATCCAGACATGGACCCCTGGCTTACAAGTTCTTTGAGTGATTAGCTGAACCTCACCTATGAGGCTCAACAAGGCCAAAAGTTAGTCTGGGGTTAGTTGTTTCCCTTGTTGAGAGAAGATTTGTCATTTTCATAGAACCTGTATGATATGTTTCAGAATATTTAATTTCTGTGTATGGCACTTGTGAGCTAAAAGAGATTGCACCCAGGGTGCAGGACACATTCCTAGTTTGTATATCCTTGCAAGCTCATGAGTCTGCTTGAGCATCTCTGACTTCTTCTTCTCTGCTAAACATCTCAATGGCAGCTTTCTTGCCAAATATTTTTTTTAACTTTGTATATTATTTTAATGGTATATAGCAGGATTAGCCCACCCTGGTCCCCAAGAGTATTCATGGATGAAAATTTTTGCCTCACATGAGAAATAGAAGACAATAGAACTTCTCGCGAAGCCAGAAATTTTTCACAAAAAGTAATGTTTTCACACCTTTTTCGCCTAGCTGTTTGCTTTGAAATCGATGGAATTTCTCCCCAGCACATGGCAATTCTTTCTTCTTATAACACATTTAACATATAAAAAGGTGTCAGGCTCTCACAGCATTACATTCAGTGTTTGTGAGAGATGAAAGCAGCATATTTTTGCGCTAGAGAAGACAAGTTAATAAAAGCTTAGTTTAGGTATAGGAAGGAAATCTGTTCTCTGTATTAGTGGAGTCTGGTGGACTCTGGGGGACATGACGGGTGAAAGGAATTTGACCCCAAATACCCCACAATTCAGCATGACTGACTGGGAAGACACAGTATTACTTTGAGTTTGTTTTTGGAGATGACAAGAGTCTTAGAATGCCTGCACATACATCCACCAACCCCAGCACCAACTCCTGTCATGTCATTAAAGAAATAAAGTTACACAGTTCTTCTATTTACTGCCACCCCACACTTGCTAAGTTCTAAGAAAGAAGCAGAAACATACACAAAAATAATGCTAACTTATGCCTATGGAATAGTAAACTTGCCAAAATATTGGCAGTTGACATGCTACCATTTTCTTTTGTTGAAAGCAGAGGCTTTGAAGAACTGATGTCATGTGTTGCACCATGCTGGAATATACCAAGCCCCAGTTATGTTTTCAAGGATGTTTTTGTCAGTGTTAAATCAGTAGTATGGGAGTTAGTGCTGTGGGAAAAGGACAACTACCCTCAGCCTGCTACCAACATTTTTTCAAGGCATATGTGGATGTAGGACTCACAACTTTTACTTTCAGCTATTTACTTCTCCAAATCAACCATCAGAAGAAGTAGTATTGTGGTGGGAAATGTTGCAGTCATAGAAAACATTGACGAAAATTTGTTTGGCAGTGGCTATAAGGGTGAAAACATTTGTGAAAAAAGCAAAAAAATTGTTTTTTTTCCATGTAAAGCCATGCAGGAAATTTTTCTGACTTTTCACCCACCCCTACCCAAGAGCTACCAAGAGTCCATAGTTTCAGGATATTCCTGAAAGAGCGCAGGGTACCAAATAAAGTGATTGAGTCACTAATTAGTCAGCCTGTGCTCCTGCTGGGATATGCTGATGAAAACATGCAGTGTTGGTAGTTCTTGTGGACTAGGGTTTGCTACCCATGCTATTAAAAGTTTAAAAATGGTTGAACATGCGTTTAACCATTTGACTCAAATGCTTTTTGTGTCAGAAAGTTTGCACATACCTAGCAATCAATGGATTTAACCCTTCATGTATCTGACTTAATTAGAAAACATAAATAGGATAAACATTATAGTTCCACCAGGATCCCTTATATAACATTATCTTATTTATTTCCCCCAAACTTTCTTTGATTAACTACTCACATACTGAATGATGAGTGTTCTTTTACTGCAAACGACACTGACTGTTCTTGCATAAGAGTCAGCTGCAGTTCAACTTAGTCTTTATTGTATATTATACCTTCACATGGCGTGAGTACATACAACACTGTAGATAAGTGTTTTAGTTTCCCTCTATAAAATACTGCATTACAAGTTTTAGTTTTAAATGTGTTGTAATTTCTATACAGAGAAATTAGTAGTATAGCAAACGTGATTGTAATTACAGCACATAAAAAGAGAGATGGGTGAGAAGCCAGATTTTTTTTCTGCAAGAAATTGTATGAAATTATTTTGTGCTGTTCATGTAAATTTTCCTGCACGTTGAAAATCCAAAAAAGTTCTCCTTTTCACTAATCCTAATACATTTTCCATAAGAACTTTGCTATTTTGGCCTGTGTCCCAGAAGTTCCGCAGCTATGAAGACTCAGTGTGTGTAGTTCTATGGCTTCCAGTGTAGTAGGACAAGGCTGGGACTCCTGGTAGGTCAGCATTTGGAATTATCTGGGTACCAGTGTAGTGGAATAGGCTGGGACGTCAGTATGCTTACTTCTAGACTCACATTGCAGACCAAGTTAGATAATTTATTTTTTTTATAATCCATATTTTATGTCACTTCCACTTCTACATGGATTTAACATAGCCTTTAAATTATTCGCACTTAAGGATCACTTTGAAGCCATCATTACTGTCTATTTGTTGGAGATTATTCATATGTACTGTACAAGCTATAACTTTAAATACATTTTACCTGTTTTTACTTATTTTGTACTCATCATGTTGGTTGGAAAAACACTGCACTTTAACCCTTGAATAGACTGACCAGACATCACCTTTTATCCAGGGGCATATATGAAAAATGCGTACTGCAGGGATGCTTTCATTTCAGCGCAGACCTTAAATATGCATATTTCTTTTTTTTCCAAGTTAAAGCTTACATTTGAGTGAGCGAGTTGCAGTGCACAATCTCACAATCAATCAATCTGTGTGCGTTGTGTGTGTGCATATTTTTAGCCATTGGAGGGAGGAGGCTTGGGAGACCCATTCCTGCTCAACAGTTAAAGGGATAGTAATACTTTGTTTTATCTTTATTTTATTTTGTAGGCATTAAAAAAACATGAAGAACGGTATAAGTTTTATCTCTCAAACCTTTATGGTTTAAGAGATATTCACAAACAAAGTATCCCCCCCCCCGTTCAGCCAGATCAGAAGGGAGGTGCCCAGGTAGACTGCAGAGAGGGACAATCTTCAATTAAGATAAGGGAAAAAGCTGAAAAACTTGTCAAGGGGGGAAGGGCTTTCGTTGTTTTCATACAAAGAAGAGTGTCCCCTTCTGTTATCTGTTTGGTCTTACAACCAGATTCACATCAGAGAAGAGATGGCTTACACTAGGTAAAAGGGGCGGGAGGGGAAACTTTGCTTGTTAATATCTCTTAAACCATATCATTCTTCATGTTTTTTTAATGCCTACAAAATAAAATAAAGATAAAATGAAGTATTACTATCCCTTTAAGCAGCAAGTGGACATAGGAAGAGGAGGCTTTGTGGACACCCTTTCCCCTAGATGTATTGTTAAATTAATTTAACCTGCCAAAGATATGTGAAATGTGTTGTTGTTCATTGCACACATATATGTAAAGCAAAGGATAATGTTGTAATTGAGTAGGATATAGGAAGGAGAGGACTACACAGAGGGTGTACCAGGTGATCTAGGGAAGGTTGTTTTACTGACTGCAAGAAACTGTGTACCACAATAAAGCTTTACAACTATTTTAATAAATAAAACACATCTCACATAGCATAAAGGTTATTTTGTAAGATGTTCTAAGTTGATTTATGGCCACAATAAAGGTCCTGAGATGTTTATTCAGTAGTTGGGAGAAATTCCTCTCACAATACTTACTGTGGAACTTTACCACTCATTAATGCCATTAGAATGCAAAATGAAATAGGTAATTTATTAGGATTAATAATATTTTGGTTTTCCTTTTGTAAAATGTGTAAATGTAGAAAATGAATCCATTGAAGGATAGCTGGAAATCACAACTAACGTGTTGTTTATTTCTTCTCATAGTCACTGTCTTTTGTTTTGTAAAAACCTCTACATTCCAACAGAACACATTATAATCATCCTATATAATAATTCGCTAAATCGTGTGTAACACCGCGACATGCGCAGTACACACTGCTGCGCGTGCTGCAGTCATGCGCAGTAGAGACTGCCCGCGCAGCGGCTGATACAGAGCTGGGCGCTCCGGAGGAGCGTCCAGCCAAGGCCGGCGCCACCTATAGGTGAGGTAGGCGCCGGCCTAGGGCGCACATTCTCTGGGGGTGCATCGGGCCCCTCTCTTACCACTTACTGCCCAAGTCAGTGGCATAGCAGGGGGGGGAGCCCAGAAAAATGTTAGCCTGCCCGTCTCTAAAAAAAAAAAAAAAAAAAAAAAAAGTATGTTTCGGTTCCCTCCCTTGGCTGGCTATTTTTTTTTTTAATGAATCACAGCAATGCCCATTTCTCTCTCTCCCCCTCCGCTCCTTCAATCTTGGACCAAGGGGCGGAGCCAAGGGGTGGCAAAATTAGGTTTTGCCTAGCTGCGTCCAGCTCTGTATCAGTCGTGGCACGGGCAGTCTCTACTGCACGTGACTGCCCCGCGACCAGGTGGCAGTGGCACTGTGGCCCGTGTAACGGGCTGTTCAACTACTTTATATATAATTTGTAAGCATAATGCAATTTAAAAGTCTCACTTGGGAGTGTAGGATGCAATAAAAAAATACTATAAACTAAAACAGATATTGCAAGCCAGAATTTCTTGTTTCTTTTATGCATTAGAATGTTGCAGAGAGATTTTCAATGAAATAAAGATTTGCATTTGATTATTAAAGATTTGTTCACTTTGCCAAGTCTCTTTTATTTCAGGACATTAATGGGAGCTCTACAATTAAACCTTGGGGGAGCTCCAGAAGGACCAGCAGGCACAGGAAAGACAGAAACCTGCAAAGACTTAGCTCGTGCAGTAGCCAAGCAGGTAGGAATGTTAGTTACATAGCCCAAAAAAGGATTTCTAATAATTGATATTAATATTAACAGGCATACTTGAAATCAAGTTAAGAGGATGTAGAAAATATGATGCAAAAGAGTACTTATATAATTCAGATATTGGGCTCAATTATGTTTTTTAAATATTGTGGAAGACACTATTGTGGATGACACTTACTTTGGGTTTTTTTCAAGTGAAAGTATGGTGAAGGTAAAATTAATATAGTACTTTAAAATCCCCCCTGAAGTGGTTGCCCCTTACCATAATCAGTGCTTTCCCCCTTCCCACTTAACAATCAGTCTAAATAAACATTTGTAATTTCTGGAACTGCCCATGTAAAGCTGACCACTGAACCAGAAAGGTCTTTTGACCCTCCTGGTGCTCCTCGCTATATGGCCACCGCGGCGGGGAATATAAATTATCATGATATAAATGTTGTCTCTAACTCCCCAGAAATTCCCATAACCTTTCAATGTGATGAGGGCATTTTTAGATATGTATTGAAGGGTACATCAACTATGCCTGAAGCCCTTGCCCTCACCTTTTCCCCAAAACAGAAATGACCTAAAAATAAAAGTTTTCTAACCCCATTAAAGAAAAATAAAAACTGTAACTCAATAATTTAAAGCCATTACAGTTGGAGAATGATACAGAAAAGCCAGTACAGTTGGAGAATGATACAGAAAGAGAATGAATAACTTCACTTTGTTAGGAATTGTAGCCCCAGCAAGTATCTGAGTGTATACACAAATTTGATTGGCTGACTTTCAATTTTCCCGCTTCAATATTTATCTTATGCTACCTTGCGGCATAAAATACATATTTAGATGCCATCAATTTTAAATGGTGATAATGAATATAGCAAAACATTGAATTGCACAATCAGGCAATAGAATAGAACCTGCCATAGAATAAAAAACAAACTAAAAGAAAACAATACAATTGCATTTCAAAACAATGGAAAAAAAATGTAAACTGTAAAACAATAATATTGTGAGCATTATCTCGTGTAACAAAGAAGTAGGAATGGATAAAAATTTTCGCTGTCAAAGTGGAACGTAAAAAAACAACATTTGTTGCCTTCTATGGGAATTCCTGTGAAAAGTGCAGCTTTTCTTGCATTGAAATCAGTAATAAAAATGGACTACCCTCCTTCCCTCCCGCACGTTAAGCTCCCCCTTATATTCCCATCTTCTACCTCAGTAAAAGGGAGTGCTAGTCTATTCTGTAGGAGGGAAAGCTGCTGAACTGAAAGCACAGACATCCCAGCCTTGTCCAAAGACTGACCCCACAGTTGTGTCCCACTGGTAGCCACAAGTCCACACATACTGACCTCGTAGTCTTTTCCTACTGGTAGCCATAGAAGCACACATACTGATCTGTCAGCCTTGTCCCACTGGAAGCCATAGAACAATACATATTAAGCCCTAAGCCTTGTCCCAATGGACTGGTAGACATAGAACCATGCATTCTGAACCATCAACCTTGTCCTACTGATAGCCATATAACAGCACACACTGACCCCCAGCCTTGTTCCACTGGTATTAATATAACTACATATACTGGTCACCCAGCCTTTTTTGCTACTGGTAGGCACAGAACCTCATATAAAGACCATCTCAACCTTGTCCCATGGGTAACCATAGAATGAAACATACTGTCTGTTCCCACCTTGTCCCACTGAACTGGCAGCCATAGAACCACAAATACTAAGTCTTACCCCAATGTTTGAAGGGAAGTCTTGAAGCAACAGAAAGTATGGGGAGGAAATTACAAAATTCTCACAAGATATTAAATGACAGTTGTGAAAACTTGGAAATGTTGTATATTTGTTGTGTGGGAATTTCTAGGGAAAAAGTGACATTTTGTATTTTTTTTCTGAAAACATTCCATTAAAAAAATGGGACTCTTCACATCTCTCAAAGAACAAGGGGAAAGGTCTAATCCATTGACTAACTACCATTAGAGTTTGCAATCAACCAGAAAAGTAAACAATTCTCCTCATGCAAGTCAATGGAAGTTGCCACTCAGCTCAAGATGCCTTAACATAAAGGATGGCTATGGCTACATCTGTAACTCACATAATATTTAGTCACTAGAGAATGACCCAAAGAACCTGTATATAATTTACCTTCAAGTAACTGGATGAGCTTGCAACTGAAGTATTTGTATTTGTATGATTTCATTCAGATTCCTTAGTTTTTGCAAATCTATTGGACCCCAGTGACATCAGCACTGACATCACCAGGGTACCCTCCATTCATGGGTACATTGCCTTTATCAGACAGGTAAAGCTGTGATCAGCTTTCAGTGACACAGCTGATTACAGTTATAATTTAGTGGTAGAAATAATCAGGGTCACATACACACTGATCACTGCTCCCAGTAGACTCTGAAATCAATTCTGTTAGTGCCAAAGTGGTGTCCACCACACCTCGATTTCACAAGGTTAATTGTTCCCACCTCATTGATTGCCTACTTAATTGCTGCAGGAGAACAATACAGGTGACCAAATGTAGTCACAGACCTCCTGTACTTTACACACAAACTGGAGTTCCATGAAGTTCTCTGTTCTGTGAGAGGCTGTAGGAAGATGACAGATTTTTTCCAACATAAGCAATAACGTAGGCCGGGTGCTCAAGTCACCCGCTCAGCGCAAAACTCTGAGATTTGCATTTAGTTGAAAGGCAGCAAGTACTACAAACAGTGGGATTGATTGCCCACCATGATAAGGCAGATATTCAACATCAGGGAAGAGTAAAAGGAGGGTTCTAGCACTTCCCATGATTAGTCCAAAATATATATGTGTCAGGGGGCCAGTCTGACAGTAGAATGGGGCCTAACAGGTGGAATGGAGGTCCTAAGTAGATATGAGAGCTGCATGTGTGGTAGAACCTCCATTGCTGACTAGCATACAATTGCGAGGTAGATATACTTGATCACGATAAATAACTGAAGGTATTACTAGATAACAATACAGTTAATAAGTGCGTTCACTGTTTTAATATAACAGAATATCCACTGGAGTCTATGATGACATTTATAGATAAAACTCTGCAATGTTAACCAGCCTGTGATTACAACTAGGGATTGGTGAAAATTTTCATCTCAAACTGAAATCTGTGAATAATGGCACTTCCCAATAGGCAAATAATTTCCCACGAAAAGTACCTATTTTCCAATTTTTTTCACCTGGCTTACGCCATTGAATCAATGGGAGCACTGAATTTATACACAACACATAGCAAATATTTTTTTATTTCCCAAAGGCATAGCATAAAGGGGCATGAGGGTACTTGTGTTGGTAGAATTTTGGGAAAGAATCAGTTGAACAGATAATTTTTTTTTGGAGGGGTTGTTTACTGGGATTAGGGGGACAGTTAATAAAAAAATCAATAAAATAAAATAAGAAATATATATGTAAAGTGATAGAGACAGGAACCCCCTGACATCAGCTGCCACTGGGGTGGAGAGATACTTGACTTGATAGAGTATTTTGTTAGAGGTCCAAGCCCTGAGGAAACATTGATTTGTAGAACTTAGACTTATTAGAGGCACGAGCCCTAAGGAAACATTGATTTGTAGGACTTAGGCTTGTTAGAAACAAACCTCCAAAAAGTGTTTATTTTTTATTGTAGAAGTATGATTTTTTTTTTTGTATTTTTTTAAAGCACAAGTCCTGAGAAAAAAAAACCTCACTAATGGCCTAATGCCAGCAGAGGATGTCCTGTTGGCAAATGCCCTGATGTAGATGCGGAATTTGTGACTGCTGTTCTTGCTGCTGCTGAGTTGTTTAAGCAGCAGGATGATTAGCCAGCTGAAAGGGAATGGGATTAACAACAGCACTAACATGGTTAATGGATAATGAAGGTTCTACTTGCCAGGACTAGCTCTAGTGATGCATCTGAGGCAGTAGCAGAACACTAAGTAGCCCCCAGTCTATGTGGGGAAAAGAAGAAGGTGGCCAATATTTCTTCTCTACCTGCCCCTCCTCCAAAATCATGGGTGTGTTGTTCTTAGAATATACATTTTTCTTTGAGAGCAGGAACTGTGCCTCTTCTTAGCAACTGCAATGTGCCCAGTGTGTGTGTGGTAAATAACACCTGGGGGCATAACTGTATCTGAACACCATGACATCAGAACCCAAGTACTGCCGCTGTCACTATACCCCTTGTCCAGACCCCACTAAGGACACATGACAACTCGCTGACAGTTTAATAGTAATAATGAACCCTCCCTGCCAGTGTCTTAGCATATACTGTGGGATGGAACCTCCTCAGATGCCGCTTAATGCTCTGCTTGCGAGTCTCCTCCACCATACTGGCATGTGTGGTCACTCTCCCTGGGGCAACTGATAAAATTCTTTGGTTTTAACTACCAGCTCTATGCAGACAAAATGCTAATATATCTCTTCGCACCTTCAATATCACCTGAAATACAGCAGCGGGTCTCAGATTTCCTTACTGCTATCTCTTTCTATTGCTCATTGTAGCTTAAAACTTAACATGTCTAAGACTGAGCTCCTCATCTTCCCTCCTAAATCCTGCACAACACCTCAATTTTCTATAACTGTCAAGGGCTCCACAATTTACCCTGTAGACAAGGCTCGCTGCTGCCGGGTAACCTTGGATTCTTCTCTTTCCTTCACCACCCACATTAATGAAGTAACCGCTTCTTTCTTTGGAATATAGCAAAACTCCAGCCATTTCTCTCTCTCACTCAACAACAGAAACCCTCATGCATGCTCTTATCCTTTCTCACCTGGACTACTGCAACTCTTTACTTATTGGTCTTCCTGCTAACCATATTGCTCCTCTCCAATCAATTCTTAATTCAGCCACTAGAATACTCTTCCCTACCTCTGGAACGCCCTACACCCAGTATTCTCCAAGCTTCAACTTTCAACAACTTTAAATCCAGGCTAAAAGAACACCTTTTAAATATAGCAACAGCATAATATGAAAACATTATCTCATATGTCAAAAATTGCTCTTCCTCCTCTACCAGCTCGTATCTGTATGTCACCCATCCTATAGTTAGATTTTAAACTCTACGGGGCAGGGACCTTTTATCCTAATGTATTCTCACCTGGTGTTCCCCTTATGATTGTCTTTATAAGCACTTAATCATCACACTTATTGTACACCTTCTATAGTAAATGTAAACCGTAAAGTGCCATGTACATTGGTTGGCACTATATAAATAAAAATATACAATACAATACAATTGGTGGAGACAAACTGCCATATCCTAACAGCAACAGAATGGCAATCATTTGGCAGGGGAGGTAACGATGAACGAGGTGGATTGGCAGAAGATGTATTTACCCTAGAAGAAGAAGGTGATGGCGAGTTAGTTGTTTAGCTCATCATTGAACGTCCAGTCTCTGTCTGGGTTTCTCTGTTCCTCCTCCTCTTTGATCTCTGCCTCACCTCTTCTTGCCTTTCTGGAGAGTCAAAGGATACAGCAACAGTGGTGCTTGATTTCTGTGGTGGGTGTTTGTCTTTAACATGTATGACATAAATGTCATGGTATCTGTTTTTCATGTGTGATAGGGCAGTTGTGTCATGGTGTGTTCCCTCCTTTCCCCTTCTCACTGATTTGTCACAAATTGTGCACAGTGCCTTTAGTGATGACTGCACTGTGCCTGCCCCAAGAGAAAAATAGTCCTACACCCATGACTTCAGGGGATAGGGATAGTGAACAGATGGAGAAGAATGGACTCTTTCCTCTTGTCTTCCACATTCCCCTTCATTGTCTGTTCTGGCAGCAGATGATTTTGCTGCTGTTGCTGCTACTGCCTCCAAATCAGCACTGCAACTAGGAACAGGAGTATTGATACTGCTAGCAAGTGGAACTTGTCCTAGTCCCTCATCACTTGTTGACCCCATTCCCACTATATCCACGGTGGTCTGTGGCATACTAGCTTGCTCCTCAGCATCTTGCTGCCCTTGCAACCCTGCAGCACAAGGAATTAGAGCAGTTGCAAATTCCACAAATTCCAAAAGCTCATTTCTAATGGAGGTGGTGATGATGGCCATCCTCATCCCTGTCTCCCATTCCTTCTCAGTTTCTGATAAAAAGGCCATCAATGTCTCTTCCACCCAAGCTTCTCAAGCATCATCATCACCATGACCACTAGTCCCACTCCCTATGTGCTGCTGCTGCTCTATTACAAAGATCTCACTGCTGCTTGGAGGAGGTGATGAGCAGTGTGACAGAGGGTCCCCTAATGGCACACCTGGCATTTCTTTTTGACCCGGAGAAGGCAGACTGGCAGCAGTTGCAGCAGGCACAGGCAGCTGATATGTGCTCCTGCTAGTGGTGGTGGTATTAATTTTGCACCTGCTCTCCCCCAACAGAAGTTCTGGCCTCTTCAGGATCCTGTTCCACTTGGACACTGTAGTGAAGGGAAGGGGAGGACTCCCAAAGCCAGAAGAATGGTGTGGGCTCCCTTGACCTCTAGTCTGGATGCTCTCAAATGCTTCCCCTACCACTTCCCTAACACTAGTCCCACTGGCTGCTTCACCATTACTGTTACTACTAACACCAACCACATCAAGTTCAGCCGCAGAGTCTTCCTCCTCACAGTCACTAGTAATATGAGGATATTGATTACCCCCTCCTTCACTCCTAATACTAACAAGCTACTGGACCTTCTTAGTACTAGCACCGGTGAGACTGCTTGGGGATGGCAAATGTTAGGGTCCCCTGCTGCCACACTTTGCATCATCTTCTCCTACCCCCCCTCCTGAGTATTACAAGACACACTAGCAGCAGGTTCAGCACTGATGGCAGTAGGTTCAGCACTGGCAGCAGACACAACACTGGGGCAGCACATCTAACAGCAGGCACAGTTTTGATGGCAGCAGGCTCAGCACTGGCAGCAGGCACAGCACTGGTTGCAACAGGGGCAACACATCTAACAGCAGGCATAGCAATGTTTGCAAGAGGGGCAGCACGTCTGACAGCATGCACAGCACTAGTGGCAGCAGGGACAGCAATGGTGGCAGCAGGGGCAGCACTTCTAGCAGCAGGCACAGGCAGCTGACCTGTCCTGCTCTCACTAGTACTACCCTTTTCTCCCTCACTTCCCATTCTTTTTTCTCCCTCCCTTCCCATTAAATTCCCCAAGCTCTCTAGGGGTGATTTAGGGGGACTGGACAGCATTGGTTTTGTAGTGCTTACTTCCTCCTCCTCAGACTCAATGGACATATAAGGGTCCTTCCAGTTCCGCCTTTTAATATTTTTAAACCTGCTTATAGTGATAGCAGTTACTATGAGAATCTCCTGCCTCAATTTTGGAAAAAGATCATAGCAGAATAGTACAGCACATCTACCTCGCGCTGTAGCTGCTTCTATTGAAAAAAGGAGAAAACCACGTAAATCAATGAGTGGAAACTTTCTAGCCATTGTAAAAATGACCAATAATTTTGGCCAATGGGCAAAAAAGTTAAAAAATGTAATTGCTAGTTTTAAAGCTGATTTTCCAGCGAAAAAGCAGACATCAACGTGGTTTTCGCAGAATTCCTTGTGGGAACATGGCGATAGATTTCGCCCACCCCTAATTAGAACACTAAAGTGGAAATCAGCAAATCAGATAAATAGGTAGGCTGGTCTCCCTACTGCTTGATAAATATCTCCATGAGTTTGACATTTGACAGTTTGGCAAAAGAATGTTTTAAAAGAATAACAAAGCATTTGAAGAATGTATGTTTCCAAATTATTGGAAAGTTGCATTTAAGAGAAAATTCATCAGTTTTTAATATGTCTCTACAGAGTACATCACTGTATATTGATGTTTCATTTTTCTCTCCAGAGAACATTACTGTATATTTAAAATTAAGTGAATGTCATATGCATAGATATCAAAGTGGAACTCAAAACTGTCTAGATATCTGACTATTACCTTTAAATAAAAAATATTACATGTAATGAAAATAAATTCTTTTCACAAATGTATCTTGGTTCAGTTTCATGATACTCAATACATAACATATTCTGTTCTGTTTTATTAATATTTGTAGTATATTTATATAGAAAAAATGCATTAAATATAAGCTGAATATTGCAACATATGGGATTTAACAACCTCAAGAAGGTGATAAAAATAAAATTTGAAATGTCAGTTACGCAAAGCAAGATTTCTTCTGTCATGGGTTAAGTTAAATGATGGCTGGCTCCTTTCCTTAGGACTAGGTTGCAAGGAAATTGTGCTACTGAAATATGATGGTCACAAAAAATCACCTAGAAAACACCAGATAATCCTGTAATGTATGAGATTCTTTAACAGTTTGGTCAGAAGTTTAATATATCTTGTAAAACACACAGGGAGAGATGAGAGTGGCGGTAACTGAAATTGTCTAAAATCAGAATAAAAAAGTTCTTTTGCCATGGTCCGTCAGTTCTCAGACATGTTTCCATAATTTTTTGCATCCAATTCCATGGGTGTGGTTTAAAGGGGAACTACCACCCCGTAATAACTTTACCTTAAATCAGTCTTCATCTGGCGACTAGCTGCTTAGTAGCGCTAGTCGCCAGAAATATTACCCGGTTCAAAAGATTTTTGCCTTTTTCTGTAAAGTTATTGCGGGGTGGTAGCTCCCCTTTAATCTACCATCATATTGTAAGGCATGTTCAGAAAAAAAATATTTGTTTGAAGGTCACTTTTTTTGCCTGATTAACAACATTTTTTCCCAATGAAATTAAAATGGTGTAAACTTAGAGAAGACAAATTAAAGTACTGTTAGCATGAGTAAGAAGCAATTTGTAATTTCCAAAAAAAAAAAAAGATATTGTCCTTCTTCTAAATTTTTTTTCATTATGACAACTTTTTGAACATCTCACCCATAGTATAATCCCTTCCTAGATATTAGTGAACTCTTTGTCCTTTTAAGGCCCAATGTTATTTTGCACCTTAAGGACCCTGTCATATTTTACAGTTGTTGCTTTGTTTTTGTTAAAATAAAGTTAACCCGTTTATTGTACTCAGAAAAATTTCATGATAGAATAAACTTTCTTTTTTTATCATATTTAACCCTTTGCATGTTAGAGACATCCAATCGATTGCAGAGAGATATGTTAACGATGTATCTAGATTCCAAAGCATTAAATATATATTCCCTAATATATTTGCTAAATGGAACATTGAGGGTAAGAGATAGGAACATGATGAGGGGGAGATGGACATGAAGAGGGGAGACAGAGAGATTACTAATACCCCTCTCCTTTCCCCACTTACCTTCTTCACTGCCCTCAGGTGAAATTGTGGATTCCCTGGGGTTCTCAGTCTATCCAAGCTGCATCCTCCTTTCTCCCACATTGCTTGTCTCCCTGCTCGGCCAGAGATTCATTCTAATAGTGTCCAGTGGTAACAGTAACAAACTACTACTGGGAAACAAGAAGTTGGTTATTGTAACTATCAAAGCTATTCCAATGACAAGGGCTGATGAAAATTCACATTTTGTTCCAGTGGGAAATGTCACAAAAGCGCATGGTTTAACACTTTTTGGGTGGGAAATTTTGTCTTTAGAGAAACACAGAGATTTCCCGGCTATGTTATTCAATGAGGCAAAACTTCTGAAACCATAATTTCTTCCCCTGTAGCATGGTGTATTTTAGGAGGAAAGCAAAGTGGAAGGAGACAGAGTGAGAAAGAGAGAAAAAAAAATTGAAATCAAATGTTAAAAAAACTAAAGTGGTAACTTAATGGTTCATAGTGCTGGCTGACACTATGACCAGCACCGCTGTTTAACTCTTGGAGTGCCAGAAAGGTATTCAATGCATTGTATCGCAATGCATTGGATACATCTCTGGCACTCATAGGGTTAAACAAAGAGATAAGCTGGATTTACCCTAAGGTTAATGACTCTGAGGAGGAGTCATTAGCAGGGATGGGCAAAAAGTCCCATTTTGTACCCGTGGGAACTTTTGCGGAAAACGTGGTCTTCCACTTTTCATGCAGGAAATTTTGGCCATAGAGAAACCCATATATTTTTCTGCATTTTGAAAAGACCACAGAAAAATTGTGAGAATGGTTCCATTTCCCACCTATGTTTTTCAATGGGGCAAAACAGCCTGTCAATATACTAAATAAATTAAAAATTTCCAATAATGTATTGTGGTGTATTTTAAGAGAAAAGCAGAGTGGAAGAAGACAGAGTGAGAGAGAAAAATAAATACATTTAAATCAAATATTACTTTATTACTTAGTGATTCATAGTGATGGCTTACACTATCACCACCACCACTGTTTAAAAAAAGAGAATATGGATGGACCCTGAGGAAAGTGACTATGACGAGGAGGCAGAAGTCACTAACACTAGCAGTGGCATAGCCAGTGCTAAAGGGACTAGGAACCCAAATTCCCCAGACCCAATGATTCAGAGGACCCCAAAATCATCCCTTGTAATCTGGGTTCAAATTTTGAAGAAGGAAGAACTGAGTAGCTGTGTGAACAGCACAGGTCAGCTGTCTGTGCCTGCTGCTTCTACTGCTAGTGTGCCTTCTTCTTCTGAGGAGGAGGAAATGGCAAGTGACCCTCAGCCGCACTTCATCATCCCCAAGCAGACCCGCCACCATGGAGCAGCTAGAGACTGGCAAGAGTCTTGATGAGAGATGTTGCAAACCAGAGTTCTGCAAGAAATCAGATGCTCTGGGCTTTTGTTTGGCTAACCCAAATCCTGAACACGCAAATAAATTTCAGGCTTTTTTTCTCTGTAAACCGGCTGCTATGCTGATGACCCATTATTTTAAAATAGATTTAAAAAAGTTACAATCTGTGCTATGTGTATGGTAGTGATGTTGGACTGGTGTGGGGTGAAATGGAAATTCATGATTCCTACAGCAAATATTAGCATTATCCTCTTTGAGTCTAATGAAAGCTTGCATTTTTCTCAGATTATTGACATACATTAATCAGTGGTCATAGCAGTAGTCTTGTTCACCCTTCACATCCCTCCTCCTCATACTCCTCATCAGCTGTGCTGCTGCTAATATTATATATATACCATGACTTTCTCTGGCACATGTGATAGATGTTGGTTTATTTTTAAGAATGTTAGTCTCTCCACACTGCTGCTTGATAGCCGTGTCCTACTGTCATTTACAATATAACCCATTACAATGAAAACCTACTCAGGAGCAATGATTGCTGGTGGTCAGCTGTGGGTTTTCATAGCTGTTCATGTGAATGCTGGCCATACACACATTGTTTTGTTTGCCAGTATTCCATGGTCATTGTTTGCACACATAATTTAGCTATCCTGCAAGTATGCTGAAACCATCTTGCTAAGGGTGGGCAGCAGAGGCCCAGACTGTTGACTGACAGTATGAGCACCTATCTGAAAAAGAAAAGGAGGAGCTGGAAGGACTATGATGCATTCAGCGAGTCAGAGGAGGATTAGGAAGTGACTACCACCAGTCTGGGAGTCCTGATATCCCAGACCCAGTGATGCACAGTTCCCCTACATCAGGGCTTATAATTTTAAGTCCTTTGCTACTAGCCAGACCTGAAAAGTTATTCGCCACTGCAAGCCAAAACATACCCACCAGGGCTGAATTTCTACTCGCCAGGGCTAAACTTTAACTCACCATTGGCTAGTGGCGAGTGGAAATTTTGAGCCCTGCCCTACATCATCCCTTGGGATCTGGGGGAAAAGTATGAGCAAGGCAGAACAGGTCAGCTGCCTGTGTCCGCACTGCTACTACTACTGCTGCCAATGTGCTTTCTGATACTCAGAATGGCAAGTGTGACCCTAAGTCACACTTGCCATCTGCAAGCAGTCTCACTACTACCACGTAGCAGCTAGAGAATGGTGGAGGTGAGGGAGGGGCTGGTGGTGATGGTAACTGTGATATATAAGCTGGTGGTTGGACTAATATTGAGGTGGAAGGGGAATTGATGATGATGAGCAGCCAGACTAGCGGTCAAGAGAGCCCGCAACATCTTCCTGACCCTGTGATTCCCCTTCCCCTGGCATTGTGCCTCTGGCATATGATGCTGAAAAAGGCAGAAGTGGCTAGCAGTATTATCATCAGCACAGATCAGCTCCTGTGCCTGATGCTAGTGATGCCAGTCTGCCTTCTTTACCTCAAGTAGAGATGGCAGGGGTGGACCCTCTGTCACATTTGTCATCATTGCCAACCAGTCAACTCTTATAGAACAGCAGCAACAAGGAGGGTTTGTGATGGTGGTGATGAGGGTGATGGTGGAAGAGCTGGGGTGGAAGAGACAATGAGATCCTTTTTAGCAAAATGTGAGAAGGAATGGGAGACAGATCTGTAAATGGGGATGGACATCACCATCACTACCAGCAGTGACATTGAAGAGTTTACTGCTACTGTAATTCCTGCTACTGCTGAGTTGCAAGGGCAGTAGACTGATGATGATGAGTAGGCTAGTGTGTCACAGACCACTGTGGCCACAGTGGGAATGGGTACTCTCTGTTGTGATTCGGGACTAGGTCAGGTTCCACTTGCCAATAATCCTGGTCTTAGTTCTAGTGCGGATTGTGAGGGAGCAACAGCAGCATCATCACCCTTTGCCCAGCTAGTGATTAGGACTGTGAAGAAGAAGAAAGATGACATTCTTCTCCACCTTTCTCATCCCCCCTGAGGTCTTGGGTGTGGGACTATTTTTCTCTTGAGGCAGACACAGTTCTCTCATCTGTGATGCACTGTGCACAATTTGTGATGTCAGTGAAAAGGGAAAAGGAGGGAACAAGTGTTGGCACAACTGCCCAGATAACACACATGAATACAAACATCACAACATTTAGGTGAAGCATGTTAAAGCCAAACCCTCACAAAAGAAATTGGGAGCTGCTGTTGATGTACACCCTGTCTCTCCCCAAGGGCACTAAGAATCGAGGCAAAAAATCTCAGAGGAAGAAGAATAGAAAACCCTGCCTGAGCCTTCAAGTTTAATGCCAGTGAAATGCCTGGCTCACCATAAGCTTTCTGTGCTCAGGTAGGAGCATGAGAAGACATAGCAATGTCTTGTGATGATCCACCTCTACCATCATTCTTTACCTCCCCCACCAGCTGACAGGTATTCTGTAGATTCAAGGATTTGACAGTTCTTGTCCAACTGCACATTATGTGGTGCACTGGCCACACATGGCAATGTGGTGGAATATAATCACAAGTATGGAATCAAGCATTATCTGAGGAGATTCCATCCCGCGGGAATATGCTAAGCTTGTGGAAGGTACAGACAAGGGGAATAGTGAAAGCAGAAGTACTTGGTTTCTGGTGGATTATTTTACATTGCAGTCCTAAGCATCAAGGTGTTTGCTTTTAGTTGTGCCACTTGTTTGATTTGAGTGCAGATGTGTCCAGTGTTGTCAGTCCTTCCCCTGTTTTCTACATGCATGATGCACATTGCAGTTTCTTGCTGCTATCAATGGAAAATTAATTTTCCAACATATCCATCATTTTGGAGTTATTGCAGGAGGAGAATCATTATTGGCCAACTTCTTTTCTCCACATATACCTGAAGTGGTGGAAGATAGTTGTGGTGCTGCTACTGCCTCAGGCCCATCACTGGTACTAGTGACAAGTGAAACCATGATCATCATCACCTTTCTCCTATCACTGCTGTTGATACCATTCCCTTGGAACTGCCTAATTGTCCTGCTGCTTAAACAACTCAGCAGCAGCAATAACAGCAGTCACAAATGCCTAAATGTCAAAATGGCATTTGCCACTGGCCAGTGGCCACCATAAAATGACTTGCTGGCACTAGGCCAGTAGAGCATTTTTTTTCTCAGGGCTAGCTCTTTCAAACAAGAGGTCTATGAAAAAAAAAACTATATTGGGGGCTTGTTTCTAACAAGTCTAAGTCCAACAAATCATTGTTTTCTCAGTGTTCTGCCTCTAACAAGCCTGAATCCAATAAATCACTGGTTCCTCAGGGCTTGTGCCTCTAACAAGCCATATTCCCACAAATCAATGTTTTCTCAGTACTTATGCCTTCAAACCTCAGGGCTTGTGCTTAAAAAGTCATATAAATGAATGTTTCCTTGGGGTTTGTGTCTAACAAGTCTAAGTCCTACAAATCAATTTCTTTTTAGGGCTTGTGTTTGGCTAACCTGAGTCCTGCACAGTACACATTACATACTCACATATATTTCATTTTTTTTTAATCCTGCTGCTATGCTGCCTACTAGCCATTGTTATTAAAGAGAAATAAAGAAATAATTTAATGCTGGACATTACTCAACTACTGTGTGTGTTTTTATTGTAAAGTACACCATAGAACTGATTGTGTGTGATGTCTTGCCTTGGTCCTCTACAAAATACTCTATCCCATCAAGAATCAGTTTGCCTCAGACACAGCTTATGTCAGGGGGGTCCCTGTCATGTAACGTACCAATTTTTTATATCTTTTTTTATTGACCGTCCCTCTTATCCCAGTCAGCAAAAAAAAAAAAAAAAAAATCCATGTCATCTGATTTTGACCTCTTTTATACTATGCCTGTGGGAAATAAAAAAACATTTTCTGTGTTATGGGTGTAAATTCAGAGTTCCCTTTGATTTCAAGGCAATTAGTTAGGCCAGGGCTGTCCACGTTCAGTCATCAAGGACCACCAACAGGCCAGGATTTAAGGTTTTCCCTGATTAAGCACAGGTAAATTAATCAGTGGCTCATTAAGTTTGACTGGATCACCTGTGCTTAATCAAGGAAATCCTTAAATCCTGACCTGTTGGTGACCCTGCGTTAGGTGAAAAAGTTTCTCTATAAATTTCCAGCTAAGCGAAAAGTGCAATTTTTCACCTCTTTCTGTGCTGAGGCGAAAACTTTCACCCATCCAAGCATCTCACACATAGCGGGACCCCTCCTAGGAGCTGCAGACTGTTCATGTGGATCAGATACCAACCCATACTCTGGAAGTAATTCCCATAGAGATGGGATGCCACCACCACAAATGTTGGATGGCTACCCCGGAGATGATAGATCCCGGAATCGCATTGTGTTCAGAAATATGTTGTGAATGGGATGTTCTGTTTGATCTCATTGCTCCTGCTGCTGTTGGTCTAAACCCTTTGCTGCCTTCCTTTTCACTATGCTTTCTAGCATACTTTTTTGCCCTAACCTTCTCCTTCTCATCCTCCACAATGCAACTCTCTACTTCACTAAAGAAGCATATCTATATATTTCTTGAAAGAATCTGATTCCCCAGAGAGATGCTGCTGATCATGACTCACTGTTGTGACAAACTGACATACTTTGGCAGAAATACTGAAATTTTGTGTTTATATTGGAGGCCAGTAAAGTGACAAGAGTATATTCCTCATTACTTTTAATGGACACTATATGATGATCTTGTTCAAAGCATGCTAACATGTCCTTGACCAGCTGGAGTATGTTTGTGTTGTCATTATGTATGATTCCTTAGCCATGATACTCAGGTTTTACTGCAATAAATATGAGTGGAAGAATTTCACTAATTCCTGCCCCTACATTACTAACCAGCATGGTTGCCTCCTCAAAAGGTTTCAGCAGCTCACATACATCACACATTAGTTGACATTGCTCAGGTGACAAAGAGGAACCCTCCAAAGCCTTCCAGTTTTGCTTAATGTACTCGCTAATGGCCTTATTCTGCTCGTACAAATGCTCTAGCACGTGCGTAGTGGAATTGTTAGGGATTCGGCACTTCCATTTTCAGCTGGTGATGGGGCAGGTTGTTACACTCTTGGCTGCAATATAATTAGTTGTGTGTACTGTAAGGGGGCTAGAATGGGCACATATTTTGCAGGTGATATTCAGAATCTCTCTGGGGGTTTCATATTCTGCCAGTAGTCTGGGCACAACTAAACTTAGCACATGGGCAAAGCAGGATACCTATCACCTATTCTCAAGGCAGCTATAATGTTGGAGACATTATCAACAAACACAAATCCAGCTTTCAAGGAGTGGGGTACAAGCCATTCCTCTATCACCTGCTCTAGGTTACTTAATACATCTATGGCTTTGTGGCACTTTGTCTCAAAAATCTGCTTGCACAACACACACATATCTGTTGTCAGGTGGATTCTATTGCCATCTGAGCTTTCCAGCCCTTTTTTCACCACTCTAACAACCTGCTTTTACATTTCTGGGACAGTGGGCCGGAAAAAAATAACTGTGGCTTGGGACATGCCAGTGAGAAGCTACACATGACATTAGTTCTCTAAATCCTCGGTTTTCAACAAAATAAGACAGCAGCATGCCCACTGCCAACATCTTGGCAAGCTTAACATTCCACATGCATAGTTTGGGATTGTTTTTGTGAAGATTTTGAATCCTTCCCAAGGACATATTAAGTGTGGGTTGGCAGTACATGGCAGAAGAACCCTGTAACTTGCTTACTCTAACAACATGACAAAAGGTGGTGGTTGAGGTGGAAGCATCCTGTGTGAGCAGTTTATGACTCTTGTCATCTTCTAGATCAAACTAAGAGTTATACTCCTCTGCGGCAGGAGCCATAGGGGCTATTTCAAATTAACTAATTCTTGACACACTCTCTGACACATCAACATCACTATGTCTATCATGTGCCCCAGAGCCCCAGGACCTTTTTGGAGTGCTTCTATTGCTGCTAGTTGTGATACCTCTGACATGTTGATAATGTGTCTCCCAGTCAGACCTGTGGTTGTGGTTCAGGTGGGATCCCAGTGAGGAGTGGCTAGGTGTGAGCCTGCTTTCCCTTGGTCACCTGCTTTTTACACAGATAACAGAGAGCAACATGCTTAGGTTTTGGATCATGAGTGACATATCTCTATTCTGTGGACTTCATTGACTGAGGGGCTCCTTAGGGGCTGTTACTAGTGATGAGCGAGCGTGCTCGGCCGATGCTCGGATCGGCTCGAGCATCGCTCTGCTCGGCACATGGCGGTACTCGTCGAGTACCGCCATGTGCTCTCCCGCCATGTTCGGGTGGCGGGGATCTGTGCCGGAAGAGGCACAGATCACAAGACGCTCCGCTGGACCACCAGGGACTGGAGGTACGGGGGCATTGCGGAGATGAAGGGGGCATTGCGGAGATGAAGGGGGACATTGTGGAAGAGGGGCATAGACTCTATGCCCCTCTTCCACAATGTCCCCCTTCATCTCCGCTATGCCCGTCTTCCACAATGTGCCCCTTCATCTCCGCTATGCCCCTCTTCCACAATGTGCCCCTTCATCTCCGCTATGCCCCTCTTCCACAATGTCCCCCTTCATCTCCTCTATGGCATAGAGGAGATGAAGGGGGACATTGTGGAAGAGGGGCATAGAGGAGATGAAGGGGGACATTGTGGAAGAGGGGCATAGCGGAGATGAAGGGGCACATTGTGGAAGAGGGGCATAGCGGAGATGAAGGGGCACATTGTGGAAGACGGGCATAGCGGAGCTGAAGGGGGACATTGCGGAGCTGAAGGGGGCATTCGGAGATGAAGGGGGCATAGCGGAGATGAAGGGGGCATTGACCAGGCACCCTCCCCTCATCAGAGCAGGGGGTGCCTGGTGTCGCCCCATTCATTCCAATGGGGCTCGGGTGCTCGGCCGAGCACTCGAGCCTCAGGGGGTGCTCGGTCAGAGCACCCGAGCATCGGGGTGCTCGCTCAACACTAGCTGTTACTACTACTACTACTGATTCTAGATGTTGCTGCAATTTCACTAATACTAGATGTCACAGTGCTGCACTTCCAACAGCAACTGAAGCATTCATTATAGAGTGTGTTGTTGTTAACCTGTGGTGTTGAGGCTGGTTACTCTGAATGGACTTGGAATGGAATGGGTGAATGGACTTGTGTCATGGTTCCCAGAAAAGTTCTGGAGTCAGTATGGTATAGTTAAATGCCATTTATTGATAGTAGTAGGTAGGCAAATATATACAGTAGTAACGAGCAGAGGGTTACAAGCCAGCGAGCACAGTTATCAGAAATAATAGGCTTCCAGGCTTGACCACAATGCTAGAGACTAGGCCTCAGCCACTGGTAGTCTCTACCGCAACCAGGAACAGAACAGGAGCAGGAACTGGGTCAGGAACAGGAACACAGGATCTTGATCCGAAGTGGAAGATGTACTAATGCACACCTGCCATCAGTAAGAAGAGAAGTCTGACTCAGCCTGCAGTCAGAGAGGAAGTAGATAGCTGACTCAAGCCTGCAGCCAGTATCAGAGCTGGTCTACCAGAGCCCCAGGTCCGCACTAGGTTGGATGTCTGTAAAGGAACAAACATACGAGTAGTCAGACAGAGCCACAAATCAGCACCAGAGGGGGTAGTCAGACAAGCTAGGTCATGGACAGTTCAGGTAGTCAGCCAGAGCCACAGGTCTGCACCAGGTTGGATGTCCACTAATAGGAATACACAAAAGAATAGTCAGACAGAGCCACAGGTCAGCACCAGGTTGGATGGAAGACTAGCCAGGTCATACACAGAGCCCAAGGTAAGAGAACTGCTATGCACAACAACGCAAGGGCAACTGAGTCAGGACTCAGTCTGCCTTTTAAACCCCTCCACAGGAAGTAGGTAGGAGGAGCAGCTCAGAGGGAGGAAGTAGGTAGGAGGAAGTAGATAGGAAGAGACTACAGGAAGCAAACACATAAAACAGAGGCCTGCTGCATTCTTGAAGCCTCGTGCCTGTAGATGACACTGAAACTAAGGTAAGCTGTAAGAACTTGGAAGCGGTGGCAATGCTGATGATGACTGACAGGATAACAGTTCATTTTTTGTCATCTTTGCTTGTCCAGGGTCAGACTTTCCAATAGTTTTCTCAAAGAGTTTATAGACAGGCACAGGGCTCCTTTTCAGTGGTGGAAGATTGACCCTTTGTCTTTCAGCTAACTTTCTGGCCATGTTATCATCTCTCTCTCACTCTCATCTGTATCTCAAGAATAGGAGAATGCTGGAGGGATATATTCTAGATCTACATCATCATTATCAGTAATTAGGCCATCCTCTGCATCATGTTCTGCTTCTTGCCCACTACTTTTATATTTCTGTAGGCTTTTCCAGGTCTCAAACAATTTCTTTTTACTTTCCCCTTTGAGGGATTTTCATAACAATGGCTTGTTGTGTCTCACTGTTGTGTCTCACTGTCAGATGCAGCAGTTGGTTGAGCTTCTACACCTTTTCCCACTATACCTTCAACACTAGAATGCAACTTGTTGTTATATTCAGTGTTTTAGATGATTTATTAATAATACTGTCCATGGTTGTGGAAATTTTGATAGAATTGAAAACTGCAGATAGTTTTTGGACTACCACTTTATTCATGTATCCCTATTCTGCTCCTAATCCTTTCATCCTCCCCCTAACCTTTGTTTGCATCTACAAAATGTCATCTAGTATCAGTCGGCCTAAGGTGCAGCTCACGTCAAGACCCCTGTCTCTGTCACCTGTCAAATTTTTTAGTAACTGTACCCCCTATCCTTATCACTGTCAACAAAAAACAAAACAAAAAAACACTCCCTGTTTAACTCCCCTAGCACATAGATAACAATCAGATCAGGAAGAAACTTGGATCACAGCTGCATGTGTCTTTCCATTCAGTCATACATGATTTTGGGTGTATTTGGGGTAATTCTCCTTTTCTTTCTTCTCACACCACCAGACTACCCTAGCACAGACATAACATCCAGATCAAGAAGAAACTTGGCAATGTCTTCCCAGTAGGTCACAGATAATTTTGGGGTATTTTTGGTAAATCTGCTTTTGCTCCCTTTACACTCCCCCTGACTTCCCTAGCGCAGGGATAACAGTCAGATCAGGAAGGGACTTGGATCATGACTGCCTGTGTCTTCTCAGTAAGTCACACAGAATTTTGGGGTCTTTGTGGTCAACTTCCTTTCTCTCTTCCTGTCTCACAGAGTCTCTCCAGACTTCTCTAAATACAGAGAAGAATGTCCTACCTACAAGAGACCCTAAACTAATCTTCAGCTCCATTTTATTAGCCTGTCTTCTCTAGCTCAAAGATGTGCTGGTTTTTCCTTCTCTCACAAACACAGACTAGAATTCTGTGGGAACCT
This sequence comes from Rhinophrynus dorsalis, assembly GCA_037306005.1. Taxonomy (NCBI): domain Eukaryota; kingdom Metazoa; phylum Chordata; class Amphibia; order Anura; family Rhinophrynidae; genus Rhinophrynus; species Rhinophrynus dorsalis. Next base: position 201,999,560 of record CM074721.1, read on the forward strand.
GACACTCATTTTATTCTATGCCTGCGGGAAAAGAAGGCAAAATTGCCACATGGTGTAGAGAAATTCAGTCTTCCCAATGATTTCAGTGCAAGGAGTTAGGTGAAAAAATATGTCAATTTATTGCTCAGTGAAAAGTGCCATATTCTTCTGCGGTATAGACATAGTATTTTATGGTGCAGGAAGCCAAGCAATGTTGAGGGGATTCAAAAAGAGATGGTTGGCATGTTCTTTGATGTTAGTGAGAAGAGGATTCAAATAGGAGAGTATGCTAACTCCAGGGAGTTAACAATTTCACATAGAGGTGACAGAGGAGGGAGAGGATGTTGTGAGGGTTTGTGAGAAGAGGGGAGGTGCATGGGTGCCTTCTTTGCACATGATTTGGACAGGACAGTGCTGTCCATTGTCCACACCACAGTCTTGTCCAGTCTTAGTGTAGCAATATAAATCTATGCAGGAAATGTGTGACCTGAAGCATGGTTGGGCTCAAAGACTGTCAGACTCAAAGAGAATCTGACAGTCGTACATGGTTTTACTAATTTCATATTATTCATTAATGAGATGGTTTATTTCATGAAGAAGAGCACATGTGAAAGAAACTATACATGATATCAGTGACAGTGTATTCAAAATGATTCAAATAAAACACTATAAATGGTTTTGTAGTATTTGTTTAAGAAATTAATCACAACTGGTTCACTTACCTATATGTTTGCTTCTATTTTCTGTTAATCTAAGTTACTACACCTATAAATTAGAATATTAGTATAGGAGAAATCTAACCCATCCCCTGCTTTTTTTATTGTTGGCAACTCCTGACTTTCTGGAATTTGCTCTATTTTAAGTGATGTCAGTTATCAAGGACTGAGTACAGAGATTTTCCATTGGCAAGACTGTACATATGACGTTCTGGCTATTTTGTATAAGCCAATGGACACACAATTTAGCAATTGGCAAGTGACAGTGGATGTCAGCATACCCTATATGCTACTGCCCTTCCCACTGAATAATGCATCTTGCCTTTTATCTGTACCTGAACTCAAACTTCTTGAGGAATATGTTACAGGAAATCTCCAGAAGTGCAAAAGAATATGATTCCACAAAGATATGTTGCTTATCCCTTCTTGGCACAAACTGATCACACTTTGCACACATTCAGAAAATTTTTGTTTAAAGCAGAGGTCCAGCAAATTAGCAAAAGAAGAGAAACCCAGTGAGCAGTCATATAGTCTGTCAACATATCTTTTGAAATATGGGCCAGTGTGAACAACAAAAGAGACACCCCAGTGGGTCAATACTTTTGTAAAACTGATCACAGTATTACAGATCTCAAAGTGATTGAACTGATGGGAAATTTTAGGACACATAGAGAAAGAAAGATCTGGAGGTATAAATGAATAACCAAGTTTAGCTTTATCTCATACATTAAATATATATGGGCACTTTGGATGGCAGGGGACTGTGCAACTCATTGCAAGAGATGGGTTGCACACCCCTCTGGTGCTAAAAGGGTTAAATCATACATTCAGTAGGCTTAGACATTAACTGCAGTATCAAAAAGGTAATAAATATTGTTTGAATTATCTAGTCAACTTCAAAGAGACTAGTGGAGCCTAGGAAATTAATTATAGACTATACTGACAAGAATGTTCACTGCCTGTGAACTTTAAATGTTAAAATAATTTGCATGAGTGTTTAATCTATAATGTATTGTGTATTAAAGGGATAGTAATTTTTCATTATAAAAGCAGCTCTAATTAATCATCATAGTATTTGGACTTTGGAGAGTGTTATTTCAATTCTGTCAGAGTTGTAGTTCAAGACTAATTCAATGACAAAGTATCCCCTTTTACTGATGTAACACTGTTCAGCCAGATCAGAAGGGAGGTGCCCAGGTAGACTGCAGAGAGGGACAATCTTCAATTAAGATAAGGGAAAAACCTGAAAAACTTGTCAAGGGGGACAGGGATTCCATTGTTCTCATAGGAAGAAGATTGCCCCCTTCTGTTATCTGTCTAGTCTATGGACTGGATTCCACATCTGAGAAGAGATGGCTTACACTAGGTAAAAGGGGCTGGAGGGGAAACTTTGCTTGTGAATATCTCTTAAACCATAAATGTTTGCGATACAAGACATATTCTTCTTCATGTTTTTTTAATGCCTACAAAATAAAATAAAGCTAAAATGAAGTATTACTATCTATCACGGTGCCCGTGATTTGCTGCAGTTACTTGTCTGTCACCAGTAGGGGGCTTCTATTGGCTGTCTGCAGATAGCCCGCCTCTTATTGACTATTTAAACCTGGATTGGGCACCCTTTGAGTGCCCTTTCGTGTTGTTTCTGACCTTCTTGCTATCACTATGCTAGTGATAGCTGGGCCTCTGTTCCAGTGTTCCTGAGTTCCTGATCTCATGTGTTCCTGAGTTCCTGATCTCTACTGTTCCAGTGTTTCCTGCATGCTGAAGTACTTCCAGTCCTGGTTCCGGCCTAGTCTCTGGTGTTGCAGTTCCTGCTGAACTTCTCTGCTGTTTTCTGACCTGACTGATCGTTGCTGGTTCCTGTCATCTCATCACCTGTCTTCAGTATCCTGGCGACCTTCTGCCTAGTCGCGTTGGTGACATTGCTACATATCTGTGTTGGTCCCAGCGTGCTGACGCTGGTTTGCTCCTAAGCCTTGCGGCTATACTAACTCACTTGTTACACCAGTGTGCGGTCACTGGTTTGCTCCAAAGCCTTTCAGCTATACCAATCTGTGTTGGTCCCAGCGTGCGGACGCTGGTTTGCTCCTAAGCCTTGCGGCTATACAAACTCGCTTGTTACACCAGTGTGCGGTCACTGGTTTGCTCCAAAGCCTATCAGCTATTCAAATCTGTGTTGGTCCCAGCGTGCGGACGCTGGTTTGCTCCTAAGCCTTGCGGCTATACAAACTCACTTGTTACACCAGTGTGCGGTCACTGGTTTGCTCCAAAGCCTATCAGCTATACAAATCTGTGTTGGTCCCAGCGTGCGGACGCTGGTTTGCTCCTAAGCCTTGCGGCTATACAAACTCGCTTGTTACACCAGTGTGCGGTCACTGGTTTGCTCCAAAGCCTTTCAGCTATACAAATCTGTGTTGGTCCCAGCGTGCGGACGCTGGTTTGCTCCTAAGCCTGGCGGCTATACAAACTCGCTTGTTACACCAGTGTGCGGTCACTGGTTTGCTCCAAAGCCTATCAGCTATACTAATCTGTGTTGGTCCCAGCGTGCGGACGCTGGTTTGCTCCTAGCCTTGCGGCTATACTACTCGCTTGTTACTCCAGTGTGCGGTCACTGGTTTGCTCGCTAAGCCTAACGGCTATACTATTCAGTGTTGTTTCCAGCGTGCGGACGCTGGTTTGCTCCAAAGCCTTGCTGCTTAACGATTCTGCTAATTTGCCAGTTCCATCTGACTGCTGCTATTATCTCTGGGCTGCCCTGCCCGGTATTGGTAAGGCCGGTAGAACCTTTTACCACATTCCATCTGAGGTTGCCTTACCCGGTATTGGCAGGGCCGGTAGAGCCTACATTGTGTATCTATTGAGGCTGCCTTGCCCGGTAATTTGGTAAGGCCGGTAAAACCGTTATGCTATTCCATCTGCAGGTTGCCTTACCCGGTATTGGCAAGGCCGGTAGAGCCTAAAGACTGTCCTGTCCGGTATATTGACAGGACCGGTAGAGTCTGCCTTCTGTCTGTGCTATATTCTGTATATATATATGTATGTTATTGCCATCCTAAGTTATCATTTATTATTTCAATAAAATTGATTTTTTTTTACCTAAAACTTGTGTCTGAGAGTCATAATAAACCGTGACAGTACGAAAGGGCCATGACCTCAGACAGCAAGGGTCAAGGTAACGCACAGAATATCCATTGGAGGATGGATGTGCTCGAGCAACGTTTGGATCAGTTGGCAGTTGCAATTCAAACGATCCTTGAACGCACGGTACCTGCTGACCAATCTAGCTCTAGCCCGGTGGTCTCGCCAAGTCAGACACCGGAAAGTGATACCAGACCCCTAGGGGGTACTGTTAAAGGGTTAACGGCTTCTGCACCCTTGCCGCTAAGATATGATGGTGACCCTAGTCTCTGCAGAGGGTTCATCAATCAACTCGAAATCTTTATGGAATTGACGGCACACGCATTTCCCAATGATCGTAGTAAAGTGGGGTTCACGATATCACTGCTCACTGGCAGAGCATTGGCCTGGGCTAACCCCTTGTGGGAGAATGCTAAACCTTGTACTAAGAACTTTAGTGAATTTGTGCGTTCCTTTCGAAGAGTGTTTGAGCCTCCTGGTAGAACTACCTCTGCTGCCAAACGCCTTATGGAGATACAACAGGGCAGGCGTACAGTGGGCGACTATGCCATCGAATTCCGCACATTGGCAGCAGAGGTAGGTTGGAATAACGAGGCATTATTGGCAGCCTTCTCTCAAGGCCTGAATGACCACATTAAAGACGAAATCGCTGCTAAAGATCTACCTATTGATCTAGATGATTACATTGAGTATGTTATGATAATTGACTCCAGAATACGTGAGAGATCAATTGCCAGAGATCGTAAGTTACGGTCAAAAAATAATGAGCCTAGTAGCATGTTTTGCCCACCCATCCCTCCCTTGGCATTGAAGTCTAGTGAACCAGTACGGGAAACAAGTGAACCTATGGAAATAGGCTTCACTAGACTATCCAAGGCAGAGAGACTATATCGCAAAAAACAAGGGTTATGTTTATACTGCGGTAATAAAGGGCACTTGCTAAATTCCTGTCCGGTACGTCCGGGAAACGCACACACCTAGGGTATCTTGGGGGACAGGCCCTAGGTGGTGTACAATCGTCCCCAGTGTCGGGCATAATGAAACCCACCATACAGGTGGTATTGTCTTGGGCACAACGCTCTGTGGAGGTTTTGGCCTTGGTTGACTCCGGTGCAGCAGGGTATTTTATGGATAATACCTTTGCTGAATTGCACGGAGTTCCACGCATTGAAAGAGAAAACCTCTTGACTATTGAAGCGATTGATGGTAGACCCTTAGAACCGCCTCAGGTTATATTTGAAACTATGCCATTGTCTATGACTATTGGGGCACTTCACAGAGAAGAGCAGCAGTTTCAACTGATTAATTCCCCGCACCATGCGGTGATATTGGGATTTCCGTGGTTACAGTTACATAACCCACAATTCGATTGGAAAAAGTGTGAAATTGCTGCTTGGTCCCAGTTTTGTATGGACAAGTGCGTCATCCAGCCTATTAAGGTCATGTGCACCTCCTCTGCTATGCCGGATGTGTACCAACAGTTTGGCGATGTTTTTAGCAAAGGAGAGGCTAGTATGCTACCCCAGCATAGACCTTATGATTGTTGCATTGAATTGCAGCCTGGTGCAGTACCTCCGAAAGGACGCACTTATCCATTATCTTGTGATGAAAATAAGGCTATGGAGGATTACATTTCTGATGCCCTTGCTAGAGGGATCATACGTAAATCTACCTCTCCAGCTGGGGCTGGGTTCTTTTTTGTAAAAAAGAAAAATGGCGAATTAAGACCATGCATTGACTACCGGGGCTTGAATAAACTAATGGCAAAAAACGCATACCCAATACCACTCATCACCGAGCTTTTTGACAGGCTTAAGGGCGCTTCGATATTTACCAAGTTGGACCTACGGGCCGCTTACAATCTGGTTCGCATTCGAGCAGGTGATGAGTGGAAAACTGCCTTTAATACTCGAGCTGGGCACTACGAGTATCTAGTAATGCCTTTTGGGCTGTGTAATGCACCCGCAGTTTTCCAGGAACTGATAAATGATGTTCTGAGAGATATGTTACAGACATGTGTTGTGGTGTACCTCGACGATATACTGATTTACTCCCAAAACATGGCACAGCACATCAAAGATGTATCCGCAGTATTGCTACGACTCCGTGAGAACAAATTATTTTGTAAAATGGAAAAATGTGAGTTCCATAGAACCAGTGTGCCATTCTTGGGGTTCATAATTGGCAATGATGGCATTGCCATGGACAAAGAAAAGTTGTCAGCTGTCCTACAATGGCCAAAACCCAAGGGTCTTAAAGCCATACAGCGTTTCCTGGGTTTCGCTAATTATTATAGGAGGTTTATTAAGAACTTTTCTTCCATTGTCAAACCTCTGTCCGATCTTACGCACAAGGGTGCTAATCCTTCTTGTTGGCCGGTATCTGCTGAGAAAGCCTTTGAGAATTTGAAGCTGGCATTTGCTGCGGCTCCTGTGTTATCCCACCCCAATCCTTTACTTCCATTTACGTTAGAGGTTGATGCCTCAGATATTGGGGTCGGGGCAGTACTTTCGCAGCGACACGAGAAAGGTGGAACTCTCAGACCTTGTGGGTTTTTCTCTAAAAAGTTGACTGTCACTCAAAGCCACTATGAGATAGGTGACAGAGAATTATTGGCCATTATCCTTGCTCTTAAGGAATGGCGTCATTTGCTTGAAGGTACTAAGAATCCTGTCTTAATCCTAACAGATCATAAGAATCTGACCTATCTCTCGGAGGCCAAGAGATTGTCCTCTCGTCAGGCCAGGTGGGCACTGTTCCTGTCTCGATTTAATTTCATTGTATCATATTTACCAGGGTCAAAAAATATCAGGGCTGATGCACTGTCAAGACAATTTGAGGCCGACAGTGACAGAGTGGAAGCACCAGCTCCTATCATCCAACCTGATAGAATACTGGCTACTATACGCACGAGCATCACTTCTCCTCTAGGGGAGGAGATCCTGGCCTCTCAGGGGTCCGCTCCCCATGAAACCCCAGTGGGCAAATGTTTTGTCGCTGAATCATTTCGTACTAGGCTGCTCGAAACCTACCATTCCTCTAAGGCTGCGGGACATATTGGTAGAGACCAATTGTTATGGTCCCTTTCTCAGTTATTTTGGTGGCCTTCCATGAGAAACGATTGTGCCGAATTTACGAATGCCTGTGCCACCTGCGCCCGCGCTAAGACCCCGAGACATCTCCCTGTGGGCTTGCTTCAACCGGTGCCTAATGGCGAACGCCCCTGGTCTCATGTTTCCATTGATTTTATGGGAGAGTTGCCTATGTCGAAGGGGTACTCCTTTATATTCATGGTGGTGGACAGGTTTTCTAAAATGGCTCATTTCGTGCCCCTCCGTGGTCTTCCTTCAGCGAAGGAATTGGCAATGGTGTTCGCCAGAGAAGTATTCCGGTTGCATGGAGTGCCTAGGGTACTGGTGTCTGACAGGGGGAGCCAGTTTGTGTCTAGATTTTGGAGGGCATTTTGCCAACAGATGGGCATACAGCTGTCCTTCTCCTCTGCCTACCATCCCCAGACCAATGGAGCCGCTGAACGAGCTAATCAGGGCTTGGAACAATTTCTCCGTTGTTTCGTTACTGACCATCATGATAATTGGTCCGACTTGTTGCCTTGGGCAGAGTTCGCCAGGAACTGTGCGGTCAATTCTTCATCTGGGAGCTCTCCGTTTCTGATTAATTATGGGTTCCAGCCCTGTTTGCTTCCAGACTCATTTCAGACGCAACAGATTCCAGCTCTGGATGAGCATATCGAGCAACTCCGTTCCACATGGGCACAAGTTCAGAGGGCACTTGGTCAGTCATTTCAGCGTCATCAGCGCCATGCTAATCGCAGAAGGCTTCCAGCGGTTTCCTTTCAGGTTGGGGATAGAGTATGGCTTTCCTCCAGAAATCTCAAGCTGCAGGTTCCGTCTAATAAGTTGGCTCCTCGGTTTATTGGTCCATACAGAGTTATTCGCAAAATTAACCCTGTCTCCTATGCACTAGACCTACCTGCATCCATGCGTATCCATAATGTGTTCCATGTGTCCCTTCTTAAGCCTCTGGTTTGCAATCGCTATACTACCACACCTGTGGTGCCAGGACCTGTTGAGGTCGAGGGCCAGGAGGAGTACGAGGTTCAGAGCATTATTGATTCCCGTAGGCTTAGAGGAAGGGTACAGTACCTGGTACATTGGAAAGGGTATGGTCCTGAGGATCGATCATGGGTGGATAGTATGGACCTTCATGCACCTAGGTTAACTAGGGCCTTTCATGCCAATTACCCGCAGAAACCTAAACCCTATTCTAGGAGAGGGGGTCTTTGAAAGGGGGGTACTATCACGGTGCCCGTGATTTGCTGCAGTTACTTGTCTGTCACCAGTAGGGGGCTTCTATTGGCTGTCTGCAGATAGCCCGCCTCTTATTGACTATTTAAACCTGGATTGGGCACCCTTTGAGTGCCCTTTCGTGTTGTTTCTGACCTTCTTGCTATCACTATGCTAGTGATAGCTGGGCCTCTGTTCCAGTGTTCCTGAGTTCCTGATCTCATGTGTTCCTGAGTTCCTGATCTCTACTGTTCCAGTGTTTCCTGCATGCTGAAGTACTTCCAGTCCTGGTTCCGGCCTAGTCTCTGGTGTTGCAGTTCCTGCTGAACTTCTCTGCTGTTTTCTGACCTGACTGATCGTTGCTGGTTCCTGTCATCTCATCACCTGTCTTCAGTATCCTGGCGACCTTCTGCCTAGTCGCGTTGGTGACATTGCTACATATCTGTGTTGGTCCCAGCGTGCGGACGCTGGTTTGCTCCTAAGCCTTGCGGCTATACTAACTCACTTGTTACACCAGTGTGCGGTCACTGGTTTGCTCCAAAGCCTTTCAGCTATACCAATCTGTGTTGGTCCCAGCGTGCGGACGCTGGTTTGCTCCTAAGCCTTGCGGCTATACAAACTCGCTTGTTACACCAGTGTGCGGTCACTGGTTTTCTCCAAAGCCTATCAGCTATTCAAATCTGTGTTGGTCCCAGCGTGCGGACGCTGGTTTGCTCCTAAGCCTTGCGGCTATACAAACTCACTTGTTACACCAGTGTGCGGTCACTGGTTTGCTCCAAAGCCTATCAGCTATACAAATCTGTGTTGGTCCCAGCGTGCGGACGCTGGTTTGCTCCTAAGCCTTGCGGCTATACAAACTCGCTTGTTACACCAGTGTGCGGTCACTGGTTTGCTCCAAAGCCTTTCAGCTATACAAATCTGTGTTGGTCCCAGCGTGCGGACGCTGGTTTGCTCCTAAGCCTTGCGGCTATACAAACTCGCTTGTTACACCAGTGTGCGGTCACTGGTTTGCTCCAAAGCCTATCAGCTATACTAATCTGTGTTGGTCCCAGCGTGCGGACGCTGGTTTGCTCCTAGCCTTGCGGCTATACTACTCGCTTGTTACTCCAGTGTGCGGTCACTGGTTTGCTCGCTAAGCCTAACGGCTATACTATTCAGTGTTGTTTCCAGCGTGCGGACGCTGGTTTGCTCCAAAGCCTTGCTGCTTAACGATTCTGCTAATTTGCCAGTTCCATCTGACTGCTGCTATTATCTCTGGGCTGCCCTGCCCGGTATTGGTAAGGCCGGTAGAACCTTTTACCACATTCCATCTGAGGTTGCCTTACCCGGTATTGGCAGGGCCGGTAGAGCCTACATTGTGTATCTATTGAGGCTGCCTTGCCCGGTAATTTGGTAAGGCCGGTAAAACCGTTATGCTATTCCATCTGCAGGTTGCCTTACCCGGTATTGGCAAGGCCGGTAGAGCCTAAAGACTGTCCTGTCCGGTATATTGACAGGACCGGTAGAGTCTGCCTTCTGTCTGTGCTATATTCTGTATATATATATATGTATGTTATTGCCATCCTAAGTTATCATTTATTATTTCAATAAAATTGATTTTTTTTACCTAAAACTTGTGTCTGAGAGTCATAATAAACCGTGACACTATCCCTTTAAGCATTCTTTCTTATTATGCCTAAGAGACCTAAGTTGTCTTGAAAGCTTGCATCCTAGAGCTACTCAGCCAGTAAACGTATAATTTTTAATCCACCAGTATCCCACATATCTGTTGTCAAGTGTATTTTCTTGGCGTATAAAGTTTCTGGTCTTTTGCTCACTACACTAACCACATGCTTGTATAATTCTGGCACAAGCGTCCTTGAAAAAATAGCTACAACTTGGGATATGCCAATGGGATGTAACACATAATATCAGTTCTTTAAAATCTGTTCTCTATAAAAGAATAAGATAGTGTTTCAACTACCAACACTTTGGCATCTTTGCCATTCCATGTGTGTACTCTTAGTAAGTGTGGGTTTAAAGTGCAACAGGAGAACTGTGTAGCTTATTGATTTAAGAATAAATTGGTTGTGGATGTAGTGGTGATGATGGCAATGGCAGGGGTGGGCACTCTATGACTCTTGTCATTTCCTCCAACAAACTCAGAGACATACTCCTCTTTGTTTTGCATTTGAAGCACAGTTAGTAATGGTATCTCTGACATGTTGATGGTGTGTCACTGTATACCAATTAGACCTGTGTTTGTGCTTCAGGTAGAAGCAGTGATGATGACTGATAGGATGATTGTGTATTTTTAGGCATCTTTACTTATCCAGAGTCAGATTTTCCACTTGATTTCTTAGGTTATAAAGGGGCATAATACTAATTTCCATGGTGGAAGATTATTTTGTTTTCAGTTAATTTTCTGGCCATGTCCTCATCTCTCTCACTGTCATACTCATCTGCTTCAGAAGAAGAGGAAGATGCTAGAGGGATATTTTCTAGATCAACACCATGATCATTAATAATTAGGTCATCCTACAGATCACCCACAGCTTCTTTTCTACTACTTTCATGTTCCTCTAGGCTTTTTAAAGTCTCAAATAATTTTTACTTATGCCTTTGGGATGGATTTTCAAAACATTTGCTACTATTTTCAGGACTTATTTGTGTCACTGTCCTAGAATGTGACCCCTTGTCATTGTCTGTTTTTTTAAATGTTTTAGTAATACCTCTGATAGTAGAGGAACTTTTTATGTCACTTTCACAAACAGCTTCCTCAGCCTCATCATGTATTGCTCATGCTGCAGCAGCCATGGCTTCAGTTGGTTCTTGTTCTGCCACTTTACTAACAGGTCCCTGAACTGCTCTTACTGCTTTTCCCCTACACCTGCCCCAGTATGTTTGTTGGATATTAAAGCATTAAAGTAGTGTGGATTTTAATAGTAAAGCATTAACTGTCCCTATTTGTCACTGTCTACAAGAAATAAAAAATAAAAATAGCAATGCATTCCTTGTTTAATCGATTCTTCCCCTATTTGAGTGTAGTAGTGTCACGAGAATTTCAGCTTCTGCAATCTTTTTCCCAATGTCACTACAGTCTTTATTTTTTACAGTTCAGGATGACAATAGACCTCAGTCAGTGTGCTGGCCCCTTCTCTTCTGGCTGTTGCTGAAGTCAATGTTAGCTGTACTTTTCTGTCTCTTGGGCATCAGTCTGCAAATTATTCTGTCAGTCAGTCACAGAGGCTGATCCAGCACAGGAAGGAACTTGTATCTGCTGTCTATCTCTTTTAAGTCAAACATAATTTTGGGCAAATCTATTTTATTTTTTCACACTCTCCCAGACTCCCCAAAGACAGTCAGCATAGGGAGGAACTTGTACCATCTGACTGTCTCTTCTTGGGCATACAATATTTTGGGGTGTCTGGATGAATTTCCTATCTGCCTTCAAATTCCCTAAAACTTCTCTAATGCAGAGAACAAATTACCTGCCCACATGTCTCTCTAAACTAAACTACAACTCCACTTTATTTGTCGGTCTTCTATTCTAGCTCCCAAATTAAGCTGCTTTCGCTCTCTAACAAACAAGTAATGACATGCTGTGGGAGCCTGACATCCCTTTTATACTATCCCTGCAGGGAAAGAAGAGAAAGATGTGTGTGTATATTCATTCTTATTATTGATTTCAATGCAAATTCTCCAAGTTTTATGCTATTCTATGGAGAAAATGAAGTAAGATTTCTCCAACTTGAGAGATCTTAATGCATAGGCTCCACAGAATAGGACTTGGAAAAATGTTATCTACTTTGTTGCCTCTTTGTCACAACATACTGAATAAACATCAGCTTTTCTTAGGACAACAGCCATCTCTTTGTGGCTGATATGCAGCTATAGCTTGGCATTAATGCCATTGAGCTGTATTTCTAAGTACGTGGTCTACAAGTACTCCTAAATCTTCTGAGTCCTCAAAATTTGTGCTAGTAACTTCACAGGTTAACAAGTAATTTCTATATCTTGCATGCATAACCATACAGTTATTTATGTTGAACTGCTTCCTTTGCTAACCTATTCATTGGTCATTTATATTTATTTTAGAATTACTTCAGTTATTTAGTACATCAGCATATCTGAGGTTTTAAAGCTACTGCTTGGCGGCTGGCACTATTGCTAAGTTGTGATCTATCAGTACACTTAAATCCTTGTCACTCAAATATTCCCTTCATAGGGTTACACAGCAATCTCTATAAATCATATATGCAAATCTAGAAGTGTCTTATGTTGAGCTGCTACCTTTGACCACTTTTTTTATTTCAAAATGTAATGCCAATATTTATGATATAAACCTCTTCCTGGTCTTCTGATTTACAGGTTTTTGGTGTATGCTTATAATTCCTGAAGATATAATGTATGTCAGCTCCCCTGACATTTTTTAAATGGTTTGACTGCCTGCTATTTCTATTATGCTGCAAATGCCTTGGTTCTTCACGTCAGAATATTCCTAGCAGAATATAACAATCACACAGAATTTCTTCTGTTAGATACCAATTTAATTTATTTTAATGTGTTCAGAAGCTTCTGAAAAAAAAAGAAAATGTGTACTTTTAAAATTGCTTTAAAACTCACACAATAAGAAAATGAACTAACAATGAATAGGTAATATGCAATCATACTGAATTCCTAATGATTTTCTACTAGTTTGCTAGAGTGGTTGTACATATATATTACCCAAACAATAGACATTCAATAATTATAATGCTCATAAAATATCCTGTCATTCATATAATAGTTTATTCTGTACAAAGTACAGAAAGGAAATGTTAAAATAACACAAATAATTATGGGTGGAGCTGGAACAGAATGAATAAAGCAGTTTGGTGCTGAATATTTTAATTTAGTGTTCTTAAAGGAGAGCTAACATCCTAATAATTATCTCACTCTTACCGGACTATAGCCATAAAATCTAAATGGCCCCTATTAACTTTGCTGTTGAGCCTTCAGTTACTTCTAGATGTCATGTTAATGGAGATGGATGGTGGCTGGACAACAAGACTTTATACTCTACTTATTAAATGTGGCTATCTTAACCCTTTAAGTAATAGAGGTATGTGCAGTGAATTACTTGCATTGCACACTGATCTGGTCCTTATAAGCTCATGCACTCTGCCAGAAATTGTCACGTCTGCCTTCATGGACATGATGACACTAAGGAATGATTGAAATTGATTGATATTCAGATGAATGTGTTACAATGTTTGTACATTTAATCGGGAGCTGGAATAAATTTTTTAATGTAGTGTTTAATGCAAGTTGCAGGAAATGTTGTTATTTTATTCCATTTACCTGCATATGGTAAGGGACTGTCATACAGGGCTTCCTAGTATTAAAGGGATAGAAATACTTCATTTTATCTTTATTTTATTTTGTAGGCATTAAAAAAACATGAAGAATGATATAAGTCTTATCTCTCAAACCTTTATGGTTTAAGAGCTATTCACAAGCAAAGTTTCCCCTCCAGCCTCTTTTACCTAGTGTAAGCCATCTCTTCTCAGATGTGGAATCCAGTCCATAGACTAGACAGATAACAGAAGGGGGCAATCTTCTTCCTATGAGAACAATGGAATCCCTGTCCCCCTTGACAAGCTTTTCAGGTTTTTCCCTTATCTTAATTGAAGATTGTCCCTCTCTGCAGTCTACCTGGGCACCTCCCTTCTGATCTGGCTGAACAGTGTTACATCAGTAAAAGGGACGGGAGGGGGACACTTTGTCATTGAATTACTTTTGAACTACAACTCTGACAGAACTGAAATAACACTCTCCAAAGTCCAAATACTGTGATGATTAATTAGAGCTGTTTTTATTATGAAACATTACTATCCCTTTAAAGTCTTAATGATGGAGGAGATTATCTAATGTTGGAGGCTTATGCCATTGCACGTATTCCTACATTCAACCCTTTAGCTTTTGAATAAAAGCATAGTGGCAAAACTCCTAGGAGCCATTAGGATTTTCTGGTAACGTAAGTGAGGGTAATTATTAGGTATTAGATCTTCTTTAATCCTTATTTTTATACATTTGTTAGAAAGTGTATTAGATTGTGGTCAGATCTACTCTCTAACAGTTGGACTAAGCAATAAAACATACATAAAGTAAAGGTTTCTTGAAGCTGATACACTAAGATTAAGGGGAGAAATTTTGGAGCAAAACAACTGCACCATATGAGGCAAATTCAAATTCTCAGAAATTCCAACTGATTTAGATAGGACGTTAAAGTCCTTGAATGCTTGAAGTCTCCAATGAAGTAATGGTATTTCCAATAATATGCATGTATACAGACAAAAGCCAGTGCACTACCTCTATAACATACATGTGTTTAGCATTTATTATCAAACATAATTGAAGAAAACTTACATGGGCACTGTGACACAAATATTCAAGCACGCAAACATAAAACTGTGCCAATGTATCTTTAGCTATACATTTTCATGGCCATATATTGCAAATATCATCTTTACGATTTCATGGAGTAGTTATTATCAGGTAGTCATACCTCAGCTCTCAATTGTAGTAAATGTCAGTTGTTGATAAAATGTTTGCTGTTATGGGGATTTCGTGTAATCCTGCTTAACATATTAGATAAGAAGGCATGGAAATAGGTATAGTAACTAGCTGGAAATTTCTCACAAAAAATGCTGTTTTTCTGCTTTTTCAACTAGCTCATTGCATTGAATTCAATGTTGAATTTACCTACAGCACATATCAAATTTTATTTTATTTCCCACATGCATAGTATAAAAGCAATCTAAGGGTCCCTCTGTTGGTGGAGCCTTGGGAAATAATCAGTTGAACAATGATTTTTTTTTCTTAGGGGGGACAATTAATAAAACAAAAAAAATATATTGGTACATAACGTGACAGACACAGGGACCCCCCTGACATAAGCTGTGACTGGGGCAGACTGATATTTGACATGATAGAGTATTTTGTAGAGGCTTAGACTTGTTAAAGACCCAAGCCCTGAAGAAACATTGATTTGTAGGACTTGGATTTGTTAGACACCCAGGCCCTGAGGAACAGTTGATTTGTAGGACTTAGACTTGCCAATCACAAGCCCTGAAGGTACATTTATTTGTAGGTCTTAGACTTGTTGTTAGAGGCCCAAGACTTGAGGAAACATTGATTTGCAAGACTTACACTTGTTAGGTACAAGTCCTAGGGAAACATTAATTTGTGTGAATATGGCTCATTAAATGCACAATCCCTGAGGAACCAGTGATCTGTTGGACTCAGATTTTTTAGAGGCACAAGCTCTGAGGAACCAGTGATGGTTTGTTGAACTCAGGTTTGTTAGAGGCACATGCCCTTATGAACCAGGGATAATTTGTTGGACTCAGGTTTGTTAGATGCACAAGCCCAAAGTAACCAGTGCTTTGTTGGACTCAGGTTTGTTGGAGGCACAAACCCTGAGGAAACAGTTAAGATTTGTTGGACTCAGGTTTGTTAGAGGCAAAAGTCCTTATGAATCAGTGATTTGTTGCACTCAGGTGTGTTAGAGGTAAACGCTCTTTGGAACCAGTGATTTGTTGGACCCCGGTTTCTTAAAGGTACAAGCCCTGAGGAACCAGCGATGGTTTGTTGGATGCAGGTTTATAAAGGCACAAGCCCTCAGAAACCAATGATAATTTGTTGGGCTCAATTTTTGTTAGAAGCAGAAGCCCTTAGGAATCAGTGATGATTTTTTGGACTCAGGTTTGTTAGATGCAAAAGACCTTGGAAATCAGTGATTTTGTGGACTCAGGTTTGTTAGAGGAACATGCTCTAAGGAACCAGTAATGGTTTGTTGGACTCAGATTTGTTAGAGGCACAAGGCATGAGAAACCAGTGATTTGTTGGACTCAGGTTTGTTAGAGGTAAAAACCCAGAGGAACCAGTGGTGGTTTGTTGGACTCAGATATATAGAGGCACAGGGCCTTAGGAATCAGTGATGATTTTTTGGACTCAGGGTTGTTAGAGGCACAAACCCTGAAGAATCAGTGATTTGTTGGACTCAGGTTTGTTGAAGGCACAAGTTCTGAGTATATATAAGTACAAACAGACGGCGCCCAATAGTGTAGTATGTCAAGAATGGCAACATACAATGTATATATTAAGATGGATGCTCACAAGTGATTTGGTCAGCCAAGATTGATGCTGACACAAGCACATATGGAGACTGAAACCCGTCTCCATTCGAGTATCAACAGGGAATCCCAGCAATCACAATAACATTAGAACAATGGCTTCCAGATAGAAAAATTAAAATGTATTCATAAAATATATATAATATAAAATCAAAGGTAATAAGTGGTAGAGTTAGGAGCAGTCAGACACAGGAAATAGTGATTTGTAGAACTTACGTTTGTTAGAAACATGCCCAGAAAAATTGTTTTTTATAGGTCTGTGTGGTATATTTAAAGCGCAAGCTCTGAGAAAAAAATGTCCTACTGGCCTAGTTCCAGCAAGTCAAGTTATGGTGGACACTGGCTATTTGCAATTGCCACTGTGTCATTGCGGCATTTGCAACTGCTGTTCTTGCTGCTGCTGCTGCTGAGTTGTTTAAGCAGCAGGATGAATAGACAGCTCCAAGGGAATGGGATCAACAACAGCAGTAATATGGATGATGATGATCAGGGTCCCACTTGCCATAGCTCTAGTGATGTGCCTGAGGCAGTAGCAGCATCACAACTATCCCCCACCACTTCATTTGTATGTGGAGAAAAGAATTTGGCCAAAAATGCTTCTCCTCCTGCACCTTCTCCAAAATCATGGGTGTGTTGGAATATAAATGTTTCCCTTGAGAGCAGGAAGGAACTGTGCCTTTCATCAGTGACTGCAATGTGCACAGTATATGTAGGAAATTGGGGAAGGACTGGGAATAAAGGACACATCTGCACTCACTTCAAACAACTGGCACAATTGAAGACAAACACCTTGATGCTTAGGTCCACAATGTAAAATTAATACACGTGACAACATGCAGAATTAATAATAATGATTCCTCCCTGCCACCAGCTTAGCGTATTCTGCTTGGTGAAATCTCTTCAGATGCTGCTTGATTCCTTGCCTGAAAATCGATACGCCACCACATTGCCATTTGTGGACACTGCAACACACAATGTGCAATGGGTGGAAATGAACTGCCACATCCTCGGATCAACAGAATCGCTACCAGCTACTTAACCAATAACAACACATGTTTGAGGATAATTCCCAGCCTCCCTCTTCATGTCAATACCTATGAGATGTAAACCGATTGCAAGTAAAAATATATATGTTAGTTTCTTCTAGAATACATGAAGTCATAGTAATATACAGCATGTGACAAGACAGTGGTGTAATCACTTCAATAGCGTAATCAAGTTCATGTCACAAAGGGGATTCCACACCCTTAATTCAAACAAATTCAAACAAATATACAACACAAGATAAAACAGCACATGATCCTTAAAATAAAAAAATATTTATATGAAGCAATTTAATGTAGCCTGGAGAATGAGGGAAATATTGATTAAGGTTCCTGGGTGAGTTCTATGTAATTTATGGCATCACTGGAACTTCAAGTTATAGTCTTGAAGCCCCCTTTAAGCGATGGATGATACACATCACTCCCAAGTGGCTCCATGTCTTTGACTAAGTGCCAGGCAAGGAGCAATACATGTTAGACTCCACTGGAGACCTTATGCAATTTTTCATCCACGGCCCTGATACATTTTTATTGCTTAAAATAAAGACTTTTGATTCTAAGGAACTTGTATGCTGAGAAGCTTCTTCCAGTGTGTAATTACATTCAGTGTTGCATTGTAGATGTTATGCCTTTCTTTTGTACTTCCCATAGGGTACTGACAGCCTTAATACACACATGACATTTCCATAAATCTGCTATGTAAGATAAACTTAACACTTGCAATAAAGCTGTTGGTGAAGGATCAGGAGTTTAAAATATTTTATTGAAAACATACATTGAAATAAGTTGTATAAGTTTTATTTTCTGGTATGCTCATAATAGATACAAATTTATTATATCTGTCTTACCCTCACAATGTATTTATTTATTCATTCATTTTCTGATTAGTAAATAAGATGTTTGTTACCAGTAATTTGTTTTTCAGTATATGACTTGTCTACTGATTCCTACTGATATCTGAGTGATTTTTTGTATGTAAAATTGTCTGCAGGTACCAATTTAAAAAAGTAATTACTGTATAACTTGACAATTTTATTTTTTATTTTATTTTTAAGTTACCTTTATTTTACAAAATAGTTTGGATGCTGTTGTTGTTCTATAAAAACATAAAGCTTTGTAATTTCTCTCTCTTTTTTCCAGTGTGTTGTTTTTAACTGCTCTGATGGACTAGACTATAAAGCCATGGGGAAATTCTTCAAAGGTCTGGCACAGTCTGGAGCTTGGGCATGCTTTGATGAATTTAATCGTATTGAGCTTGAGGTAATTGGAACACCATTTTCTCAGCAAACTTAGTATGCAATGCACGTACCAAATCTGACAATATAAGTGCAGAAATATGTGCTGACTTTCAAATACAAGACTTCCAAGTTCACTTATACACACACACACACACACACATATATGTATATGTGTTTTTATATATATATATATATATATATATATATATATATATATATAATATTGTTTAACCCCTAAAGGATCAGAGTGGTGTGCAATACATTACAAAGCGGTTAAAGACAAATCCTTTTTCATTATCCTCTTTCTTAGACCTTGAATTCTGGAGAGTTCTTGAATCCATTCCTTGCAATGGAGACATCTGTAGCATATAATGGGTTAACCTGTAGAATGTCAAGGCAGGACAACATATGAGCTTTGTCAGTTGCATCCACTGTTCCATGCCCAAAAATAAAGCCCTCCATTTTACAGACCTCACTGGAAGACCTTGGTAATGTTACAGATGATGTGGGAGGCTTTGCCTCATGGCACCCACTCCTACCCAGAAGTTAGGGTAGGGTGGAAACACGGGAGAAACAATGCACTCCTGTGGTCACCTCTGCTGATGTCTCAGCACTATTAGTTGGGAGACCAATAGCTGGAGAGATTCAGATGCCCACCATAAAAAAAGAGATGTGCCACAGGGGTATCCAGTGCATTGATTTGCAATGTTTTGATGTCCCTCTGGAATTCACACATCATAATTTCCACGCACCTGATCCACTGTCCACTGGTAGTCACAGCCCCCTGACATGCAGTGTCAAACCTCCTAGCCTTGTACCACTGGCCACTGGTAGTCACAGATCCCCTCATACATTATCTGACCCCCAACATTGCTCTACTGCTCATTGGGTGTCACATATCCCCACATAAACTGTCAGATCCCCAAGCCTGGTTCCACTGCCCACTGGAAGTCTCAGATCTCTACATACACTGTGTGACCCCCCTCAGCCCAGTTCCACTGCCCACTATTTGTAACAAATCTCTGAATACACTCTCAGACACCCACCCCCAAACCTTCTTTCAATTGTAGTCAAGGAATTGCTCATATACTGCTTTCTCCTCCAACTTTGTTCCACTGGTAGCCTTGCCCCTGGCACCACTAAGTTATGTCAACTCATACCAAAGAATTACCATTTTTAGTGGGTTGGAATTTGGTACTGAATACTTTAAGCAATTCCATTTTGTTGAAAACCTTTAGTATCTTTGAAGTTATTGAAGTGTAAAAAGGATGTGCTTTTTCCATAAACACATTGCTCAAAAATGTTTTCACTTGAGGCAGAGTGGCCAATTTGTCTTAAAGACGGTATCATTACGTTTTCCAAATGTTTGCCATCTCAGTTTTATTCATCACTCAGTTTCCATCACAGTGTTTTCATTCTTGTCAGCTTCTATCTACTGTGATTTTCCTTGGTATGGGAAATTTCTTAAACATCATTCATTAAACTACTGGCAAAGAGTATGATATCATCTGCAAAAGTAAGTGACATAGGTAATCTCCATTTAACTTAAATCCTTTTTAATCCCAATTTATTTTCCAGAAAATTTCTTCTAAACAAGCAGAAAATAGTTTTTCGGAGATTGTGTCTTCTCGTTGGATGTCTTTTTCTCTGTTCATCTGGAGTTTATCATTGTTGATCTGTATTGACAAAATTGCATTTTAATGTATTGATGTAAGCTCTTTCTATTCCTCGGTTGATCAGGGCATACATTTTTGCTTGCTTTTTCACTGAGTCAAAGGTCTTTTGTAGGCAATGAAGGCTATGCATAATAGAAGGTTATGTGCATCTGTCTATGGCCCATTGTTTTACTGAAACAACTCCTGAAGCCTGCTTGTTCTTTAGGTGGTTCTGCGATAAGTATTGTGTCCATTCATCTTCATAATACCTTTGTGCAGATCACTGGCAATAGGCTTATTGGTCCATAGTTTTTTAGATCCACCTTACCACCTTTTTTTTCTACAGTAGTATGACTTCTGCATTTTCCATGTTTCAGGCACTTTGCTGAGTAGTAGCCATTTTGAAAATATTTTAGCTAAGGTTTTGAATAAAGTTTGACCTCCAGCTGTCAACATTTCAATAGTTACTTTATCAGGTCCAAATGATTTGCCATTTTTCATTGAGTTTATTGCAGCTTCTATTTCTTCTATAAAAACTTTTGGCACAGCTTCAGCCTCTGGCACTGCATTCAGTTGTTGTCCTTTAAAATATTTGAATAAAATCCTTCATGTCATTGTACTATTTGTTGTTGAGTTTTTGCTGTTGTGCCATCTTCAAACTTTGACCCCTTAAGGACCCATGATGCGCCAGGACCATCATGGGTAAACTTACCTTAACCCCTTAATGACCCTTGACAGTCATAGTACGCCATGGGTAGATGTGACTTAATGACCCATGACGTACTATGACTGTCTTAGAATTCCGGGCTCCCCCCCCCCCACAGCTGCATGCCATTTGGGGAGTCCAGAAACGGAAACAATGAAAAAAAAAAAGGTCTGTGGTGTTTAAGTGCTGGTCGCGTGTGCTTGCGGACGGTCCTTAAGGGGTTAAGGACCTATGACATTTCTGGCACGTCATGGGTTAAATGGTATCAGTGGTCATCAGTTCGCGCTGCTATCATGCTGGGGAGACTGAAACTGAGCACTCCAGGACCGAAGTGCTCATTTCAGTCATTCTCCATTTTGTCTGTACATGTGATCGCTACTACAGTGGTCACGTGTACCAACTTTTTCATTTACATAGGCAATGTGTTTTACACATTGCTTATGTGACTGTTCTCTGCCTCTCTCTTCCTTACTATGAGAGTAAGAGAAAGAGAAGCAGAGAATAGACAAAAATGAAACAGAAAGAGGCCAAAGGTGGAGGTATTAACCCATTCAGTACTGGTGGCAGGATGAATGTAGCAGGGCTCAAAATTTCCTCTCGCCACTAGCCAATGGGGAGTGAAAATTTAGCCCTGGCGAGTATGTTATGGCTTGCAGTGGCGAGTAACTTTTCAGGTCTGGCTAGTAGCAAAGGACTTCAAATTTTAAGCCCTGAATGTAGGTCCATTTATGACCTACTGACAGCAACTTGATTTTTTTTATAAAGTTGAGCAAGACCAAAGTTTTCTCCAACACAGACTCATTTATAAACACATCTACTGAGTTTAAACAAACATTAATGGGAGTTTTACAGTTGTGGAGCAATGTATTACACTTATACACACACACCAAACATCAATCATATCACCAAAAAAGTGGGAAACTAGGGAAGGAAAGAGGGACATGAGGATTTTTACCCCAGAAGGACAGTGCCCCCCCTAAAACTGCACATTTTGTAGGTATTATTGACCGGTCATAGCTTTCATGCAGTCTCCATAAAAAATTAACTCATTGGGCACAAATGCTCACAAGAGGAACAATAAAATTGTGTTTGTTTACATGTTTTTATCATTTTCTTTATTTTAATAAAATAAATGTGGGTTATCCATATAAGTGTGGTATCAAAAGAAAGCCCTACTTGTGCTTTAAAATAATGATATATAATTTGAATGGCTGGAATAAACGACTTAGAGGGAACCCTCTGTCAAACAACAACATAGTCAAAAAGGTCAAAATTGCTCCTGTCCTTAACTGCAAACCACCCAGATTTTCCGGGCCTAAATGGGTTAATGCAAACATTTGTCCCCTATGTTTGATCATCTTTTGTTTTGCCCTAGATTTTTTTCAGAGTCTTTTTAATGAGCTCAACATTGAACTTTCACATTTCTCCTTCTATGTGTTGCCTTATGGTCGTGCAAATTTCTACATATTGTATCCTGTTTCTAATAATATCATTTTTTCTTCTTTTCTTGTCACTTTTTCATCATGGCAACTGTTTGTTTTGATATACGAGTTGTTTTTTCTTATTTCACAGTAGATGCAAGGGCGTGGGCAGTGATTTAAATGACTAAAGATATAACCATTTACTTCTCTCTCTTTATATATATATATATATAAATATATATATATATATATATATATATATACAGTACTGTGCCAAAGGTGAAAAACTGTTGTAAAGTAAAAATGCTTTCAAAAAAAGACGTTAATAGTTTATTGTTATCAATTAACAAAATGCATAGTAAGTGAACAGTAGAAGAGTCAAAATCAAATATTGGTGTGACCACCCTTTGCCTTCAAAACTGTATCAAATCTATTAGGTATACTTGCACACAGTTTGTTAAGGAACTCAGCAGGTAGGTTGTACCAAGCATCTTAAACAACTAATCACATTTATTCTGTGGATTTAGGCAGCCTCAGTTGCTTCTCTCTCTTCATGTAATCCCAAGACAGACTGAATGATGTTGAGATCAGGGCTCTGTGGGGGCCACACCATAACTTCCAGGACTCCATTTTCTTCTTTAACCTGAATATAGTTCTTAATGACTTTGAAAGTATGTTTGGGGTCATTGTCATGCTGCACAATAAATTTGGGGCCAATCAGATGCCTATCTGTTAGTATTGCATGATGGATAAGTATTTGCCTGTACTTCTCAGCATTGAGGATATCATAAATTCTGACCAAGTCCCCAACTCCATTTGCAGAAATGCAGCCCCAAACCTCCACCATGCTTCACTGTTGCCTGTAGACGCTCATACTTGTACCGCTCTCTAGCCCTTCAGCATATACACTGCCTTCTGCTACAGCCAAATATTTCCAATTTTGACTCATCAGTCCAGAGCACCTGCTTCCATTTTTCTGTACCCCAGTTCCTGTGTTTTTGTGCATAGTTGAGTCACTTGGCCTTGTTTCCACATCAGAGGTATGGCTTTTTGGCTGCAAGTCTTCCATGAAGACCACTTCTAACCAGACTTCTCTGGACAGTAGATGAGACCAGGGTATCACTGTTTTCTACCGATTCTGAGCTGATGGCACCGCTGGATAGCTTCTGATTGCATGACGTGTCTTTCATCTGCTACACTAAGTTTCCTTGGCCGACTACAGTCCTCAACTTTGCCCGTTTCTTTCTTCTTCAAAAGAGCTTGGGCAGCACATCTGGAAACCCCTGTCTGCCTTGAAATTTTAGCTGGAAGAGACCTTGCTGATGCAGTGTAACTACCTTGTGTCTTGTTGCTTTGCTCAGTCTTGTTAGTGTATGACTTTTGATATTAAACAATCTTCAGCAACCTCACCATGTAAACTAAGTTTTGTTGTTCCTCAGCCAGTTTTATTCCTCCTACACAGCTGTTTCTGTTTCAGTTAATAATTGTGTTTCAAACTGCATATTAAACTGATGATCATTAGCACCTGTTTGGTATAATTGTGTAATCATACACCTGACTATATACCTACAAAATCCCTGACTTTGTCAAGTGTAACTAGAAGAACTGAAGATGTTTTGAAGGCAAAGGGTGGTCACACCAAATATTGATTTGATTTAAATTTTTCTTCTGTTCAGTCACTAAGCATTTTGTTAATTGATAAAAATAAACTATTAACATGTCTATTTTTAAAAACATTCTTACTTTACTGCATTTTTTGACACCTGCCTAAAACTCTTGCATATTATATGTTATAACACAAGATTTATCACCAATTATCTGTGTTTTTGGTGTGACCATAACATCCTGGGGAATTACATATGCAGTGTTGTGCTGGTATTATGTTCATAAGCATCAGCTTTGACTACTTATACATTAAATACTACTGTTAATCTAACATCAATAAATAGTAATGTGTGATGTACAAATTTACACTTACTATTGGTGGTACGCCTATGTACTTTTTTTCTCTCTTTTCTCTCAAACAATCCTTATGTGTTATCTAAAAGTACAACAATTTGTGAACAATTTGCATTATGTTTCCTCTAGGTACTTTCTGTAGTTGCCCAACAAATTCAGACCATTCAGCGTGCAGTATCAGAGCAGATGCAGATCTTTAATTTTGAAGGTACAGAAATATGTTTGGATTCTTCATGCACAGTATTTATTACTATGAATCCTGGGTATGCAGGAAGAGCAGAATTGCCAGATAACTTAAAGGTAAGATTCCTTACTGTGCCACAAACCAAAATGCCAAATAATTAATTAAAAAAGAAAATAGATGTTTTTAAAAACATATTTTTAAATGATATACAACTTATTAACTTATGGTTATGTAAAATTGTCAAACTCAATAAACAGCATTTGAAAAACATGACACTTTTTGAATTAGAGCCCATTGTTCAGTTTATAAAATCTAACCTTTTTATTATAACTTCACATATTAGAGATTTAACATTTTGGAAAAATTGGACAACTACACAGTGCAAGCTATTTATTGGTGCTAATTCCCACATAAAGATGTTGTCCTTCTGCAACAATTTTTCCAAGTCGTCTAAAGGTGGCTCCCACAAGTCCCAGAACTAAGCTTCTCTTCATTAGAACTCAGCTTTCAATTAAAAATGTAATTAGTGCAGATAATCATCATGCTTACTACTCTGTTTAATTTCCATATATTGTTAATCAACGTGCCCTATCTTTCTATGAGAGATTAAGACTCAATTCATATATGATTTATTGTTAGTACAATTATTTCATGTCACATATTACATTTGTTCAGGAATTCTAGCAAAAACGCTATTTGTGAAATTTATTAAAAATGATCGTTATCATTCTATTTATTCTTTAATACAGGAGCATCTAGTGAAATAGAAAGATCTTAGCTAGTTCTCTCAAGGGGGTTTTGCTTTGCTCACTGTTATTTTGCCATTAAACGTCTAGGTCCAATTTCATCTGTAGAGTTTATACAAAATATAACACCAGTGGAGAGAGGTGAAATGTTTTACTTTAAAAGAGAAACATCAGAAAAATGTTACCTCATCATGTGGTAAAATTCCCACGAAAAGTGTAATTTTCCCACTTTTTTCCACCCTCGTCATTGCATTGAACTAAGTGATAAGAATGGATTTCCCAACCATGTGGAGTGTTTCCCCATGTATTCCCTCCATGCAAGTACAAAAGTGGTGTCAGGTTCCCACATGTTGCCAGTCTGTGCTTGGAAGAGAGAGAGAAAGCTGCAGAATTTTGATACTAAAGGAGATAGGCAAATATAGTGGAGTTGATACTTAGGAATCTTGGTGGCAGTCAAGTTGTTTTCTGTGTATGGAGAGTGTGAAGGGAGAAAGAAGAGTTAACATTTTTTTACTGGGGATAGTCAGACAGTCAGGTGATCCAAGTTACCACCTTTGCTAGCTAAGCGTCTACTGTGACTGACTGAGTGCAGTCTAACAGGTATACTTTGCAGACAGACAAGTACTACTTACCTGACAATGTTTCTACAACTGCAAAAACAAGAGGGAAAAGCAAATAGTGAGGTGTGGTGGTGCTGCACACCTGCAGCAGCTGATGTTTGGCACACTTTATTCTTTATTGCAAACTGAGGATTCTGTTTCTAACTGGTCTATTCTCAACCAGAACTGTGCTGTAATAGCTAACACTGTAGTCCAGGTAAGAGAGTAAGAAAACTGCTGCTGAAATGTTGACACTAGCTGCGTGCAGAGATGGATAGAGATGCAAAGAGGGGGGAGAAGGAATCACTTGTGGTTATAGGGAGAGTGTTTGATTTCTTTGTAGACAATAACAAACAGGGACAGTTTATTAAAAAAAAACTTGTGACTGCTAGGTGACAAATGTTTGATTTATTTGTAGACAATAACAAACAGGGACAGTTTATTAAAAAAAAGTTGTGACTGCTAGGTGACAGACATGCAGGGAAACTGACAGTGACAGATAATAGAGACAGAGATCTACATGATACATATTTTCATGTGGACAAAACATCAGTCCACATGTAAACAATTCTATTGTGCACCTTACTGTAAAAACAAACACTAATTTCATTATGTTCAGCAAACTTGCTAGGACATGGTAGTAAAGTGGTACTCCAGAAACTGACTGTAGCCATGTTGCTGCAGTTTATGAGGATGATCCTGAAGAGTTTGTAAAACTGACATGAAAAATGTCATCACCACCAGCAGTAGTATTAGTAATAGTACTATACTTTTTATGAACATTGGAGATGACAATGAGTCATGTTCTAGTACTGTTTCCTGTGTGGAGGAGGCTATAACAGTTAAACAAACTGCTGTGTCTGACAGTGACAGCAACTCCCTTCCACAAAGTAGTGCTGTATTGTCTGTAATTGCACATAAAGGGAAAAGTTTTGAAAGATCAATAATCCTAGAAGAATAAGAAAGTAAATCAGCTGATGCTCATGATTATTGCTGAAGTTGATCTAGAATATATCCCTCCACTGTCCTTCCCTGCTTCTGATACAGGTGAAGTAGAGAGTGAGAGTGACCTCTAATAGAGACAGAGATGTCAGAGACTGTTCTAAGTCCAACCTCCACGCAGTACAACATGTTATTGTTACATAAACAGCAACACAGGTCATCATCAACATCCACACCAACCCCAGCTTCTGCTTTTGTTGGAAATGCAGCAATATTAACACCTACTGCTAGTACAACTGTAGTATTAGTAGTCACTCAAGAATCCTTTACTTTATGTTCTCTATAATATGAACATATTTCAATCACAGTCCAAAACCTAAACATCATGCTATATGTTGTCTATGTAAAAAAACATTTCAGCAGGGTGGAAAGCTGGATCAGATCCAGGCACATATTCTTTGAGATCCCACTTGAAGCATAACCGCACATCTGATTGGGAGACAAACCACCAGCAGCACAACTACATCTAGCAGCAGTGGAATCACTCAAAAGTTCACAAAGCACAGGGGTACTTCTGCCTTGAAGTTTATGTTGAATGTTAAACCATTCTCAAAAAACATCAGGTACTGCTGTGTTAGTCACTGTGGCCCTTGTATGTTCCACTTAATAAAAGTAATCACCCATCCTGCCTGTCATGCTTTACCTGGGCTTTGACAGCTCCAAATGAATGGTTTCACATGTCCTCCCCATTGATGTGCATGCAAGTGCTCTTCTGATTCTTCTTTATGCAGTTTTCACCCAAGCTTATATCTAGCAAAATATCTAGTTGCCAAAAACCCTACAAGACTTTTTCACTTTTGACAATGGTTTCCAGTTCTTGCTTTCTATCACTGTCATGAGATTGACATATTCTGTGGGATGAAAAATCTTAAGATGCTCTGTGATTCTCTGTATTCTATTGCTGCCAACCACAATTCAACGTGTTTTCATATCACCACATAAAGTGCAATGTGTGAAGACCTTTTGGCAGATCTTCACATCTGTACAGTCACTGCCAGCTAGAGGAGGACCCTGAGGGTGCCGGGAGGACAACACGGATATTATCGTAGATATTATCCTAGACCCAGGCCTTAGCACAAGAAGGCAGGTGTGAAGCACTTGATTTTGTTTTCTTGGCGTATGGTTTCACATGTTTACCATACATGTCAGGGTGGTTGGATTTTATTATCTTAATAAGGACAGATGTGCCAAAGTGTGACCCCTCCTTTCTGACATTTTCACTGTGCCTGCCCAAAGTGAAAAGTAATCCTACACCCATGAATTTAGGGTGAGAGAGAGGGAGAGAAATGTTCTCCTTCACTACCAGATGCACCTGCAATGGTGGACTAGCGGTATGATGTGAAACTATATATATAGCTACCTGTCCCATATCACTGCTACTATCCATGGTCATGGTGGAAAGCGACACACTAGTCTGGTCAACATCCAACTGCTATGAAAGATGTACTTCTGTCTCAGATGACTCAGCAGTAGGAAGTATGTCAGCAGCAAATGTCACTGCTGTGGTGGTGGTGATAGCTACAAACAGCTACTAACCAACAGCAAGAAATTGTCTCCTAGTAGTTATACCTGGAGTCAGTAACCAATTACCTTAACTAGAATGAAAAACAGAAGTTTAGGGCTCTCAGGTACAAACTCCGAACTTGTGTATGCATTCCTCATTCAGGATATCAGTGGTTTATGGGGAACTGCATCTTTCAGGACACAAAGCTGTCCTGATTAATGCATGCACAAATACACATGGGGTGCATTGGGTCTATTTTAAGACAGTTTTTAATGCATTGAAGGGATTAAATGCACAATTTAAATGAAAAAAATAATGGGAATTTGTATTTATCCCCTATGGCTCAATTGATCTGATTATACCTCTCATTCAAATAAATATTAATATGTTGAAAGGTCATGGCTGATCCTCTTCATGACAAGCACATAGTGCACATAGACTATGTTATTACATTTTTATTTTAAAAACAAGGAAAAAATGTGGAACAGAAGGAACCAGGGGTAAGGAAACAAAGCCAATGACTGTCACAGGAAATCTGTTACTGTGGTAGGTATGTCATAGTTGTATACACACCTACAAACAATGGCAACTAATGCATGTGCACACACTCACATACATATACTCATACATACATACACACACATACACATAATACACTCACACTCATTCACATACAGTTAAACAAGATTTGCTTTCCACAATTAAGTCTCCATCTCTGATGGCCAATAGGAGTGCAGATCTCCTACACAGAAGGATATTTAAAAAAATCTCCTGTTCATTCAGGAAGACTGATGACAATCTGCAGCTGAATGTGCTTACCTGCAACTGATTACCAATGCTACATATAGTGAACTAGAAGATGTGCAGATTTAACTCTTTGACTAGAAAGTATAGGTGAGCACTAATAAAAATAATAAATGGAGAATTATCTTAAAGAAATTAACTAAATTTTAAGTGTACTGTGTTTATGATGGTGTGGTTAGCTGCTCTAAACCTCAGTCTGGAAAAGAGAATAACATTCTTGTGCATATGAAGGTGAACACTATTTAGTTTTAGTGATCAAAAATCTACAAAATGTGATTACCAATTAATCAAGTGTAAATGCAAATGAATTGTATATATATATATATAACAAGCAAACTGTAGTCAAAAAATGAAAAAAAAAACAAACGCTCAAAATGGCCATTTATAGAGTGAAACACGTGTTTCACTCTATAAATGGCCATTTTGAGCGTTTGTTTTTTGTCTTGAGGAAGGCCCCGGTGAGGGCCGAAACGTTGACGATAAGATGAACTAATAAACTAGCAATTTTATCTTTTGAAGTCCCTGGAGTGCTCTTTTCTGTTCAGTCATTTTTTGACTACAGTTTGCTTGTTATGAAATGATTGGGAAGCACCCGGGCATTTTGCATCGTATTTTGGTTATCGGAGTGCCCACCTACACCTGCTGTATATATATATATATATATATATATATACTAATTGAAGAGCCCTTATTCACAGGCCACAGTGCCACCCAGCAACGGTCGCGGTGCAGTCATGCTCAGTAGAGACTGCCCGCGCCACTGCTGATATGGATCGGTGCGCAGAGAGGACCACGGTCTGAATTCAAAGTCCTCTCGACTACGGTCTTAATTCGGAGTCCTCTCGACTATGGTCTGAATTCAGAGCACCCTGCTCCGTTATCAGCCATGGAGTGGGCAGTCTGTACTGTGCATGACTGCTTCTGACAAACATACATTTACCAAATTATTATATAGGATATATTTATGTTTTATACACAAATATTATATGTTTGGGATTTTTGCAATTATACTCTTATGAGAACAAGAGAAACTATATTTTATTGAATTGTATATCACTATTATGAGTATAGTTACTTGCATTTGTAGATTTTGAAGATTCACATAAACAACATTAAAATTATTTGAAATTAATTTGCATTAACAGTTGATTATTTGGTAATCACAATTTGTAGATTTTTGATCACTAAAACCAAATAGCACTTGCCTTCTTATGCACAAAATAAAAAATTAACTCTTTGAGTGCCAGAGGTGTGTGCAATGCATTGCTTTGGAATGCTTTGTGTACACCTCTGGCATTCAGAGGGTTAAGACAAACATAGGACAGATCTAAAGCAAGAAAAAAGCAGATGTACATTTTCTCTCTTTCTCTTCATTCCACTCCCTTACATACCATCTGGCTGTATGTGCGATTAGGCCTACCTCATTTTGCCTAGCAACAACGGAGGTAGGGATGCGATAAAATTTTTTGCTGTGGTGATATGATTTTGTCAATGTGTTCAAAGCATGTCGACTTTTCGATGTAGACACACATCACCATATGCAGTAAAATTAGGGATGCAAGGGGAGGGAAGAAGAAGGTCCCCATTAGCATACAGGGTTGTTAAACTGCTGTCGGTGTGGAAGGGATGCTCTCCCTTGCACATCACCAGTAGTATGACAATCCTGAGGTACGAAAGCATTCTCTCTGCTTCCCCCTCTTGGTCAGTAGGAGAGTGGAGAGGATCCTTTAAGCATCACTCCTTAAACCCTTAGAGTGCAATAGGGATATGCATTGCTCATCCCTGTAGCATTCAAAGGATTAAAAAGTATGCCAATCAGTACACAATCATCCCCTCAGCTCTGTATCATATTTCATACTCATACATGTTGTGCACTCCCAAGGGAACAAGGCAGTGTCCATGGAGATTTATGATTACCAGATGCCCCCTAGCCTTTTTCCCTTGCCCATTCAGTACCCATGGGGATTTGTGGATACCACCAAGCAAGGGAACAGATTGGAGGGTCACACATTGTACATGGGGTTCTATGGCTACAACTGGTCAAGGTAACAAGGCTGGGGACAGCTGGTAGTGCTGAAAGGACCCTTTCCACTCCCCTACTGAGAAAGTGGGGAAGCACAGATAATGTTCTCAAACTTCAGGGTTGTCTACTGCTGTGAAGTGTGAGGGAGAGCATTCCTTCTACATTACCAGCAATTCGAAAACCCTCTATGCCTATTATTGATTGAAGGATGTTACTGCATAGGAAACTACAGAGAGATCCCAACTTTGCTGGCCTTGGGTAGGCAAAGTTGAGACTGTGAACTCCGACAGCAGGCGCTGCTATCAGAATTTAGTGCATGTGGTGAATTGCCTCATTAACATATAAACAAATTCACATGGATATGATAACAGCTCATTATCCTGCCTTTCCATATGGAAATGACTCATTATTCTGTATTTCCTTATTAAATAGGCCATTGCCGATGTGATGAGTGATATTTTGTAAATCTGTCGAAGGCATGTCGGATTAATGTCGAATAGATTTTTGTTGGATTGGTGGGGATGTAATGTCAAAGATAGTGCATACTGTTTATGTGCCTTCGACACTGCACCAACAGGATATAAAAATGATGAGCCCTATTGGACCTTTATTGCATTTTCCTGTATATTTACCCCATCTTATACCAGCTTGATTCAGTTTATCAATGTATGTGTTATTAAGAAATGACCACTATATTTACACCACTTCATTAAGTACCTGGCTAACTGGAAAATCTCATTGTGCCAGTGAAACAATGTTTTCACAATCCATCCACAGTTTCCCTCACAGGCATCTCTCATTGGTCTGCTGAGTGAAGTCATGTAAATGGTCAATCAGTGCTGATTTAGATGAATTAGCTGAGCAATACTAACTTGGCAGCCAGATCAGATAACGACTGCTGTAATTTCAGTTATATATCACCAGGGCACATGTACCTTGCGGGGCAGTCGCAAACATACTCCACACATGTATAAATACAATTTTCATCAAGACATCAGAATATACAGTACGAGCTATATTCTCTCAACAAAAACAAACATTTGCACTAAAGTTCCTTTTTCCTCCAATTAAAAAATTATATATATTTCAACCTTTATTGTTTTTAATAGTAATAATAAAATATATTGTATTCATGTTATATTTCATGCTTCTGGTCACTTCTATATTTAGGCCTATAAAGCATTCCCAGTTAGGTACACAAAGTAATTTTGTTCTGTTACAAATGGGACCTATACAACATGATATCATAATGTGAATTTGAGCCAGATTTGGTGCCAAAATGAATGTTATAACACATGCTACTTATGCAGATCTATTCTTTGATGTAAGTAGAGGTTATCAGCACTTAGAATATCTCATCTGACACCAGAAAGTGATTAATGATACAGTATTGATTGTAAATATTGTAAATATTAATTGTAAATTATTGCAAATGTTGCCATACGTAACAAATGTAAAACGTTTGCACTTCTGCAGAATTTCAAAAGAAAGCTCTCAGTTTTCTGAAGTTCAAAACACAAAAATCAACTAATCAACAAATTTGATAATGTAAAAACTTGTAAATGTATCTCAATTTTCACAATTTAGTTATGAAGTGGAAAGGAACCAAAAAAGCAAAGGTACTTAATACAACCTCGAGAGGGGAAATCTTCTATTGTTTAAATTTATCTTAGCAATATTTGTTGTTTTGGAACAAATTGCAGAGTGCCAATTTGAGAAGATGGTAAGAAACTATCATGCTTAGGTGACATGGGTCAGATTCTCATATCTTCATTATTATGTTTTTCTTAGTAAAATGTCTCATATAGATAAATTTATTCCCCAATAAGGTTAAATTGGCTTCAGTGTTCATGAATTCTCTTAGCATGAATAATAAATTACTTCAAGAAACAGCAGAATTAATGCTTTTCCAACAATTGATTTCCATTTTATTAGCTTATTTTCACAGCTGCTTCATTAATTCCTACTCAGCAGCATAAGACCAGATGACTCTCTTATCAGATACAATGTCTCCATAAGATGTAAAATAAATTATTGTCCAGAAGTGCAATTAATAATATCATATTATATTTGCATTATTATTATTGCTGTTAAGTCCACAGCTGTAACAATGATTATCTTAATATATTTTCTTATATTATTTCTTATATTATCATTTTCTTAATATATCATTGTTCTTTTTTTCTTTCAATACTCTAGGTTCTTTTTCGGACTGTAGCAATGATGGTTCCAGATTATGCATTAATTGCAGAAATCTCTCTGTATTCAATGGGCTTTGTTGCTGCCCGTGGTCTTGCTGCTAAAATTGTAGCTACATACAGACTATGCTCAGAGCAGGTAAAACAGCAATTTTCACTTTCAATTTACATGTAGTAATTTGTATTCATTAGGACAGTTATAGTATGCTGAAAACATAATTTTGAATACACTAACCAATATTTCCAATAACATTTCTATTTTTATCAGAATTATAGTTAGTTGAAATATGATTATAACTAAAGGGGGAATGTTATCAGTAGTGTCTATCTTATTATTAACAATACTAGGCATTTCTTAAATGGAAAGTGGAACGTTACAATATATGAATACATTCTTTTGTGACTTTGTTTTTGCATTCTTTAAGGATCATCTATTTCTACCTTTTTCTAAAACAAGAAGAGGTTAGCGTTAAGAATGCTGTTCTGAATACCCCTACTTAAATTGTTGTTTAAAAAGTCAGTAATATTTTAATATATAATACTAGTTGAAAAGCCCATTTACACAGGCCACAGTGTCAGTGCCACCCAGCAACCTCGGCTTGTGGCAGGATCCTGTTGGCCACGCTGCAGTCATGCGCAGCACTGACTGTCCGAAAGTGCCGTGACTGATAACGGAGCAGGGCACTCCAAATTCAGACCCTAGTCCTCTCTGCACAGAGAGGACTACGGTCTGAATTCGGAGCTCCCCGCTCCGTTTTCAGCCGAGGCGCGGGCAGTATCTACTGCGCATGACTGCAGTGTGCACAGCCGTCTCTACAGCGCTTGAAGGCTTCTGACAAACATACTTAGCAAATTATTATATAGGATGTGCTCTCACACACACTTTTATAATAAAACCCAAAATACAGATTTGTTTTAGTTTTGCCAGATTTTAATAAGAAAGTGCTATAACCTATATTTACTCAAGCATGTGACATAATACAATTGATTGTGTGTTGGATATATGTTTAGGATCCAATTTACTAAATGGTATTTTAGGTATATAAGGGCTTTATGAACCCTGTATTCTCATGTACTTTTTTTATTTTGACCTTTGCATAATTCCATGGCATGCTTGCAGGTCACATTTTAGCTTGCTCAGGACCCCAGCTCATATTTCAAGCATTATCTATTCTGTATGCCTAGCTGTAGAATAGAGATAATTCTAGATAGTGCAGTTAGAGTTTATCTCTTTCCTGTAATATCCTAAAAATATTCACTTATTATACCTGGCAAAGCTCCCAGGAAGAACGTCTAGGATTAGGCCAAGCAACACTGGGTACTAGGAGACTAATAAAATCGGCCCTAACCCTCCAAAGTGCTCAATCTACACATTATGATCTAATTAGTGCAGTAATGAAAATATTGCTTGAGTAATAAGATGTCCATACCATAAAAATAGTAATCAAACTAATATTAGAATAAAAGGAATACTAAAATTGGAAGTTTCAATTTAAAAAAAGTAATTTATGGAAAGGGTGACAGACGCATGGAATAGCTTCCTAGCAGATGTAGAACGGGCTAAAAATGTAAATACATTTCATGTTCATCCAATGTAGAACACAGGAACCATATCTGTAAAGTTCCCTTCTCCAGGAGGAGAGTGCACTTAAACAAAGCAGAGACTTCCAGCCTTCACTACTTTACCCCCACCTTGACATGCTCAGTTTGCTTGTGGTGCTTGGACAAAGCTTCTCTCCTAGTTAGCCTTACTTTTTTATTTCCTGCTATAGACTATGGGGCTATATAGTCCTCAGTTAGGCAGGATCCTATTCCTGGCCTCCTTTGGATGGATTATCTAGAACACAGGCTTCCAGAATCTGGGACTGTGAAGGAGGGCTTGTTTTATCAGCTTCTTTCCTCATAGATTCTAAGATGAGTCCCTATTTGTATAGGCGCCTGAAGACTGAAAGGTCTGGATTCTCTCATCTGAATGGACAGGTCCTGTGAGTGTGTTCCTACTTTTCTCTGTGGTTTGGAATCCTGAATTGCACTCCATCGATGGGCATACTTTAGCAGCACATCTATAACATATTTAAAACATCTATGTTCCTATTCATTGTATCCTATTCAAGTAGTGAGTTTTTAACCCTTGCACTGCCTGTCTGTGGGCATTCCTTGCTCTGTGGAACATTCTATTTGGGAACATTGTTTTATTGGCAGTGGTGCTTAAATACTCTTTCATTTACTTTTATTTACTTTTAGTACATTTTTCACTTCTAGAACTATGGCTATCTAGGGGATCAGCTTTTGCATGTGCCCCAAGCGGATGCACCAAAACAGGAGTTGGTGTTTCTTATATTCAAGATCCTTGCAGCTAATGCTTACCTTACTGTAGCAGCCTTAGATACTGCTAAGCTTTTTCTGTGGCCACACATCATACTCTGGGGCTTAAAATTTGGTTGGCTGCCAGCCTGCTAAGGATTTTTTGTTATCTTTTCCTTTTATGGGAGAGCTGTTTGACCTGGAGATGGAGACAGTTATCAGATATGTCACTGGAGGAAGAGTACTTTGTTGCCTCAGGTTACTCCTAAATGTTCCTTTTTCCACTGCATCTATGTATACATACCCAGAGCACCTCTGCCTTTGGCAACCCAGGCATGTTCCACCCCAAAACACAAGGCTTGGTCTAGTCTACCTCAGACAATAGGAAGTTATCTACATTTTTTACATGAAGTTGGGGCCATTTACATTTCAGTTTTGAAGGTAATTTAAGAAGGGTAGTACATACATTTCAAGTCCTTTCCTCCATGTCATTTCTTTATGTCCAGAGATCCTTTAGACTCCAAGTGAAGCTGTCTATTTTTGGATTTTGGTTCTTCTCTGGCAGCTAGAGATGCAGGTGTTAATACCAGTTCTTCCATTTGGAAAGGAGTCATATAATTCTATTCCAATATTTTCATTGTCCCCAAGAAATATGGAGGATGGCATCCTATTCTGGATAATGCCTCAACTATTTTGTGCTTACTCCACTGTATAAGATGGAATCCTTGCTTGCCATCATTGCTGCAGTGTATCCTCCCTAAATATAAAAAATGTCTATCTGCACATTCTGGATTAACATGGTTGGGATCTCATGTTCAAGAAATCATCTACTAGACATAAAAGTCTGTCATTGTCCCTGCTGTCAAACAATTTCCACCAGGAATTTTCATGGAAAAACAACAATTCCCTAATTTTTCATGAAAATTCATGCCCATAGAAAATACATAAAATTGCCTTTTTGCCACTGCCAATAATTTTCCCATGTGAACTTCGCCATTTTTTGCTTATGTTTTCTATGACTGCAATATTTCCCACCACAATGCTACTTCTTCTGAGGGCTGTAGTGGAGAAACAAACAGCTGAAAGTTGTGAATCCTACAGCATCATATGACTGGGAAAAATTGTTAACAGGTTGAGTGCCTTTGTCCTTTGCCCATAACACGAACATCATGCTTGTGTAGCACTGGTACAGACATTATTGAAAAATAACTGTGGCCTGGGATATTCTCGCCAGGGTTCAAAACATGCCTCTGTTTTCAACAAAAGATAAGGGCATCATGATAACATTTTGGCAAGCTTACTATTCCAAATGTGTACTTTTGGATTATTTTGTGCAGGGTTGTAACTTCTTTCTGAGAGCTTAGTAAGTGTGAGATGGCAGTACATAGCGTAAGAAAAGTATAATTTATTGCTTTAATAAGGTGACGGGGTTGGTGACAGTATGAGTGTGCACTCTTGTCATCTTCAAAAACAAACTCATGGTCATACTCCTCTGCAGAATGAGCAGGAACTCTTTGCACACTCTCGGTGACACATCAACTGCAATTCTATTATGTACCCCAGAGCCCTGTAACTTTTTAGGGATGCTTATGCTTCCCATAGTTGTGGCACCTCTGGCATGTTGATGATATGTCTCTCAACCAGACCTATGGTTGTACTTCAGGTAGGATCTCAGTGAGGATATACTAAGTGTGATCTGATTTCCCCTTGCTCACATGCTTCTTACATAGACAACATGTTTAACTTTTGGATTGTGAGTAAAGTATATCCATACTGTAGACTTCATAGACTGAGAGGTTCCTGAGGGCTACTACTGGGTCTAGATGCTGCAATTGTAGTAGATGGTGTCAAAGGTGCTATACTTACAAAAGAAGCAGCTATGGTTGTAGATGTTTATGTCCTGTGTTGTTGAATATTTTTTGTGTGGCTGGGTGGGGGTTGTACTTGAAAGCAGTGATGGTGCTGATGGAAACTCACAAGATGATTGTGCATTTTTAGGAATCTTTAGTCTTCCCATTGATTCTAACGCAATGAGCTAGGCAAAAAAAAAGCGGAAAATTAGCAAGTGCGTGAAAAATTTCCAGCTCGACCGGAAGTGCGTTTTTCTCCTGTT
Source organism: Rhinophrynus dorsalis (assembly GCA_037306005.1). Lineage (NCBI taxonomy): Eukaryota > Metazoa > Chordata > Amphibia > Anura > Rhinophrynidae > Rhinophrynus > Rhinophrynus dorsalis. The sequence goes on from CM074721.1 coordinate 202,037,355, forward strand.
TCGCTTTAGAGGAGAAACATTTTGCACTCCCCTAGATAGGTGACAGCGATAGGGACCCTGATGTGAGCTGTGACTGAGGCTGAATGATACTAGAAAAGAGAGAGGGAGAGAGTATTTTGTAAAGGGCAAGACATCATACACAATCAGTTCTATTGTGTACGTCACTGTAAATACACACACAGTAGTTGAATAATGTCCATCAAACACACAAGGGGTTGGGGTAGGGTGAAATGAGTAAGAGCAGTGCAGGAACATGTGAGCAAACTGGTAGTCCCAAATCTGACTGCAGCCATGGCTGTTGAAGCATGTGCAATAAATTATTGTAATTCCTGTCCTCCTGAGGAGGCAGTTTGTTAAAATCCCACAATAAGTATCAACCACCAGCACTAGTACTATTAATAAACTATCAAAAGACACTGAAGATGATGAATCAACATAGTGTTACATTTGACAGTGAGACAAACAAGCACAAAAACACCTATCCTGAAAGTAGTAGTGAATGATGTGAAAATATGTCAATGGGGAAAGGTAGAAAAGAAATTGATGTTGATCTAGACTATATCCCTCCAGCACCCTCCTCTTCTTCAGATACAAATGGTGATGGGAGTGAAAGAGATGATGACATGGACAGAAAAGCAGAAAGGCAATGGTTAAATCATCCACCACTGAATAGTGCTTGTTTATAAATGGTTTGAGAAAGTCTTACTCTGGCCAAGTTAAGATTCCTGAAAATGTGCTATCATCCTATTATTTATCATCAGCACCATCACCACTTCCAAGTCCATCCCCCACCCAGCTACACCCAAAAAATAATCAGCAACACAGGTCAACAACATCCACAAGCATAGTTATGAGTGCTTCTGCTAATGTAGGAACTGCATCACCTTTGACACAAACTAGTACAACTGCAACATCTAGCCCCAGTAGTAGTAGTCCCTCAGGAACCTCTCAGTCTATGGGGTATTTGGAGGCATTTGGGAGCAACTTCCTTTCTCCCTTCCTGTCCCCCAGACTTCTCTAATGCAAAGAACAAATGTCCTGCCTACAAGCTCTTGCTGTGTTCCTGCGAGAAATCCCATGAAAACCACACTGTTGTCCCTTTTCCCGGGAAAATCCACTTAAAAACCAGCAATTAAAATCTTCTCATTTTTCGCCCATTGTCCGAAATTCTTTGCAATTTTTTCAATGGCTAGAAAGTTTCTGCCCATTGATTTATGTGGTTTTTGCCTTTTTGCTATAAAAACATGACCTATTCCAGGAAGTCAAACACAATAGAAGCAGCTACAGATTGAGGTAGACTTGATGTGTTGTTCTGCTATGATCTTTTTGAAAAATTGAGACAGTAGAGGCTCATAGTGACTGCTATCACTATGAGGAAGTTTGAAAACAGTAAAAGGAGGAAGTGAGCAGTACAGAACCAATGCTGTCCAGTCCCCCTAAACCACCCCTAGGGATCTTAGGGAAATTAATCAGAAGAGAGGAAGAAAAGGGTAGTAGTGAGCAGGGATGGGCAAAAATTTTCACCTCAAACTGAAATCGGCGAATAATGGCACTTTCTGCTTGTAGAAAAATTTCCAGTGAAAAGTGCAGTTTTTCCACTTTTTTCTGCCCATTGAAATCAATGGGAAGAAAAATATTTCTACACCACACAAAAGTTTTCTACAGCCATATAAAAGGCTGTCATGCTCTCACAGCAGCCATTCTGTGTTTGTGAGAGGAGAGAGAAGCATGTTTTTGAGTTAGAGGAGAGGAGTTTATGGAGTCATTTAGGTAGGACATTTGTTTTCTGTATTAGGGGAGTCTGGGACACTCTAGTTGATAAGAAGGGAGGAAGGAGGTTGACCCCAAATACTCCAAACTTTCCATGTGACTGACTAGCAAGACACAGGCAGTTAGACCTATTTGCTTTCTGATCTTGCTGTTATTATCTCTGTGCTGGGTGAGAAAGTCTGGGGAAAGACATTGTTGATTTTGTTTTTCAGTTATAATTTTTCCGGACAGACTGTGATAAGACAACAGGGTGGACAACTTTAACAAAAATACAAAATAAATAAAAAGAAAATAAAAAATAGATCAAAAAGAATAAAAAACTAAATATGTTAGGTGACAGCGACAGCAGCTGACTGGGCTTAGGCAAGGCATCATTCTTCTGCATTAGTTGTGTTGTGCACAGTACAGTAAAACACAGTGTAGTTGCATAATGTCCAGCAAATGTACAAGGGGAAGGGGGAGGGGTGGAGCAGTGCAGGGACATGAGAGTAAAGTAGTAGTTCAAACTGACTGCAGCAATGGTTGCTGCAGCATGTGCAATCAATGATGATGATCCCTCTACTCCAAGGGAGGATGCAGTTTGTCAAGGTCCCAGCAAAACTAGTTCCAGCACCACCAGTGCCAGTAGAAATAAAGAATCATATAAGAAGAACACTGAAGATAACAACAAGTCACATTCAAGTGTTGATGATGTTGTCAGTAGCATAATAGAGGAGGGTGTAGCAGCTGAACTGCCTGCTGCATCAGATAGTGAGACAAACAAGCACCAATAGTAAGTAACCCATAGTAAGGAACTTTGTTACTGTAAAAGTAAAAGTAAATTGTTTGAGACCTCCAAAAGCTTAGAGGAATATAAGGGTAGTGGGAAAGAATTGTCAGGTGATGCTGATGCTGCCGAGGATGACCTAATGATGACTAATGATGACGTAGATCTAGAATATATCCCTTCTCTTGTTCAGATACAGATGAAGCTGAGAGTGAGGATGATGACAGGGCTATAAGTTTACCAGAAAGTCAAAGGTTGTATCTTCTGCCACTTTTAAGGAGCACTGTGCCTGTCTATAAACTGTTTGAGAAAGCCATTGGAAAGTCTGACCCTGGACAAGCACATATGTCAAAAAGCACACAGTCACTCTATCAGTCATCATCGGCATCATCGCCAAGTCCCACTCAGACACACACACCTTTTTTGAGAACCCAGCAACAGCAACACAGGTTAACATCCACAGTGTTAGATATGATGAGTACCTCTGGTGCTGCTGCTGTAAGTACTGCACCTTTGACACCTAGTAGTAGTGGCAGTAGAATTACATCAGCATCTAGCTCCAGTAGTAGTAGCAGCAGAAACCACACATGACAGACAAAGCCAGGACAAATATATTAACAGCAGCACAGATGAGTAGGTGGGGACAGATGGGACCACTGCTATGACCGATAAGTAATGTGTGTCAGTAATCTGAGAAGGAGGATAGAGTATGACAACTGTAAAAATACAAATCTCACCATGCCAGTCCCCCACCACCACCACTACAATATATATCTGCCACATTGTAGGTTGTACTTTATTTTTTTTTATTACTTGATATCATCATGAATATGTGCCAGTGTCACTTAAGCAAGAAAGTGTTGTGGGCAAAGGACAAATGTAATCTGCAAGCCATATTTTGCTGTAGGGCTCACAACTTTGACTTTCAGCTACTTTTTTCTAAACTTCAGTCCTCAGAAGAAGTAATATTACAGCGAAAAATGTAGTACCTATAGGAAATATAGGCAAAAAATGTGTTAAAATATGCGGAAAACGTGTTAACATAGGCATAAAATGTGTTAACATAGGCATAAAATTTGTTAAAATAGGTGAAAAGGAGCAAAGTTTTGCATAAGTGGAAAGGCGAACTCTTTCACGGGAAAAGCGAAAAATTTGGCGCATTTTCGCAAAATTGTTAGCGGGAAATTTTTCACAGTTTTCACCCACCCCTAGTAGTGAGAGCAGGACACGTCAGCTTCCTGTGCCTGCTGCCAAATGTGCTGCCCCTGCTGACACCATTGTTGTACCTGCTGACAGATGTGCTGCCCCTGCTTCCACTGGTGCTGTGCCTGCTTTCAGAAGTGCTGCCCCTGCTACTGCTACTACCATTGATTTGCCAGCTATCAGACATGCTGCCTCTGCTGCTATTAGTGCTTTGCTTGCTGTCAGATGTGCTGCCCCTGCTTCCACCAGTGCTGTGCCTGCTGCCAGTGCTGAACCTGCTGCCACCAATTCTGTGCCTGCTGTCAGATGTGCTGCTCCTGCTGCAACCAGTTCTGTGCCTGCTGCCAGTGCTGAACCTGCTGCCACCAGTGCTGAAGCTTCTGCTAGTGTGTCTTGTAATACTCAGGAGGTGGGGAAGGAGAAGATGATACCAAGTGTGACAGCAGGGGACCCTAAGTCACACTTGCTATCCCCAAGCAGTCCTGCCAGTGCTAATACTACTACTACTACTACTACTAAGGTCCAGCAGCTTGTTAGCATTGGAAGTGAAGGAGGGGGTAATCAAAGGGGGCCGAGCTTGATATGGTTGGTGTTAGTAATTGTAGCAGTAATGGTAAAGTAGTCGGTGGGACTAGTGTTAGGGGAGTGGTAAGGGAAGCATTTGAGGGCATCATGAGTAGCGGTCAAGGGAGCCCACACTATTCCTCTGGTGTGTCTAGGTGGAACATTATCCTGAAGAGGCCAGAACTGCTGGGGGATAGCAGGCACAGAAATAATCATACCACCACCACAACCAACAGGAGTACAGATCATCTGCCTGTGCCTGCTGCTACTTGTAACGGTTTGTTCAACACTCAGACACAGTGGTTAGGATAAAACACAGTTTTATTTAAACAAACACAATGAGAATTTCCCTTGACAGGCTGTAGCGTAACTCAGCAGAATAGACAGGTGCAATACCAGACTTAGACTTATGCCTACACAGGCCCAGTATAAAGTAAGTGAGAGAATTCATATACTGTCACAGGTCAGGCATGACAGGGTGAATACCCAGCACAGCATGGGTTAAAGTCCCAATAGATATAATCAGTCTCTGATGTGGTGAGTTCTCAGTAACGCCAGTATGATGGAATAACAGCGATAAGGAGACTGTAGTGCAGAAACGGAGGCAACAGTACTCTGCACAAGCTGAACGGAAACGCAACCAATGGCACACTGCCACAACAGTAACGGAGGAAACAGTAAGCTCTGCAAGAGTTAACAGAAGGCTCAGTAATCGGTACACTGCGGTAGCAGTAACGGAGGCAACAGTAGCTCTGCAAGAGTTAACGGAAGGCTCAGCAGTAGCTACACTGCCGTAGCAGTAACGGAGGCAACAGTAGCTCTGCAAGAGTTAATGGAAGGCTCAACAATAGGTACACTGCCGTAGCAGTAAAGGAGGCAACAGTAGCTCTGCAAGAGTTAACAGGATGCTCAGCGATAGGTACACTGCCAGAGCAGTAACGGAGGCAGCACAACACACTGTCTGGTAGGCCCAGACGAGCGGAAGTCAGAATGTCGCCCAATCGACACAACGAAGCAGGAACTGGAGAGCCGGGCCGGAACACGGAGCAGGAACGTCAGACAAGTCGGGTCAGGTCACGGAGCAGGAACGTCAGCCAGCCCGGGTCGGATCACGGAGCAGGAACCAGAAGCAGAGTAGTCAGGCGGGCCAAGTCGGTACACGGGAACACAGCAACTCAATTCAGCACTGGTACAGGAACACCACGAAAGGGCACCAGACAGGTGCCAGAGCCCAGTATAGAAAGGCCATACTGGGCGGGACAAACATAGCTCAGCCAATAGGAGCGCAACACACAGAGAATGACAGAAAGCACGGGCACCGTGATACTACTGCTGCCAGTCTGCCTTCTTCATGTCACCAAGAAATGGCAAGTGTGACATTAGGGGACCCTCTGTCCCATTGCTCGTCACCTCTTCCAACCAACAGTGACATGTCTGTAATAGAGCAGCAGCAGCACATTAAGCCTAGTGGTGGTGGTGGTGATGATGATGGTGGAGAAGCTAGGGTGGAAAAGACATTGATGGCCTTTTTAGCCCAAACTGAGAAGAAATGGGAAACAGGGATGAGAATGGGCATCACCACCACCATCAGCAATGAGCTTTTGGAACTTGCAACTGCACTAATTCCTGCTGCTGCTGAGTTGCAAGGACAGTGGGATGCTGAGGAGCAAGCTAGAGTGCCACAGACAACAGTGGACACAGTGGGAATGGGGTCAGCAAGTGATATGGGACTAGGACAATTTCCACTTGCCAGTGGCAGCAATACTCCTGGTCCTAGTTGCAGTGCTGATACTGGGGCAGTAGCAGCAACAGCAGCAATATCATCCGCTCCTGCAGACAGTGAAGGGGAAAGTGGAGGACAAGAAGAAAGAGGCCATCCTTCTCCACCTTTTCCCTATCCCTATTCCCTGAAGTCATTGGTGTCGGATTATTTTTCTCTTGGGGCAGGCACAGTGCAGTCATCTCTGTCCATAACTGTTCTGTTGCTTCTGGGGATTTGACTGTCAGAATTCCTGCGAATAGATACAACATTGTGAGTGGTGCATTACTATTCTTTGTATCGTGGATTGATTGTAAGGCGAAGGGAAGCCTTTATTTTGCCACGCGCAAGATGTTTTGCAGATGGTCTCAATTGTTTGGTATTCCTTGAATTATGATTAGCCAAGAATATACATTGGGATATATATATATGTATATTTTATCGGGATTGAATGGAGCCGCTGAATGTGTGTATAGTTTGTAACTAATTAACAAAACCAGACTATGGAGTAAAAATCAAAGTTAACTTTTATTAATAGAAAAGCTTAGACCTTCTTAAAAGAAGCAAATTAAAATAAAAGGTAAAACAACTGAGTCATGGTTGGACCAAGATTGGTCAGATTACCCTGAGACAGAATAAATCAAATTTGCAACAATTAGATTCAGAACTGATAATATAATAATGTCAGTAACATTCACTGAAGCTGACACAAAACTTTATGAAGTCAGTAGACAATGAATAGATAGTCTTGGTAGATTAATTGGGCTGAATGGTTCTTATCTGCTATAAGATCCTATGTTTCTAAATTCTAAGCACTCAGAAATCCACAAAGATTAGAGGGTAATGATCTGGTCCCTATTAAATGAGTGCCAAAATGATTACAAAATAAACTCTGTAGCAAACACATCTCGATAATCAGCATAATCGAGTGCCACCTAGGGCTGACATCAGTACGTATGATGATTGCAACAATTGTGCTCATAAGTGGCAAAAGCTGATGGTATTTTTCTGATTTTTGTGACTACACAATCAGGTGTACAGATGAATCCATTAGGTGGAATATAGTTGCTCTTAATTAGAGTTACAACAAAGGAAAATGTTCCAATGTTAATATACATCTTGAAGTAACTGGATGGAAAGCATAATTCAGTCTCAACAACAAATTACAACAGTGTAGCTACTTAGTATAGCATGAGAATGACAAATTAACCCAACAGGTACTGGAGTCATAACATCATGCCTCCCCTATATATAATGCAGAGATTCTCAATAGCTATTAATCTAGTGATGTCAAGAATCAGAAAAAAGTAATCTGAAACTCAGTAGTGAACAAAATTACTCCTCTTATAAAGAATCCCTAGATGCTGGGAGAAATAAGCATACTAGTGTCAGTAATTGATAATTGTATATCCATTGAATTCGACTATTTCCCACATTGGTCAGCGGTAAGTGAATTAGCTTGCATTCTGTAATAGAGGAAAATCAGAGAATTATATGAGTACTTGTTATCTCCAACAAAATCATTGGATACATGGCAACGGTGATAGATTCCAGTACCGCCATCACCACAAATGTTAGATTGACGGCCCTAAGACTCTGAATCACCCTTTGTTCAGAACTATGTTGGGAATGGGATGTTCTGGTTAATGTTGCTGCTCCTTCTGCTGCTGGTACACATCCTTTGCTGCCTTCCTTTTCACTATGCTTTCTAGCAGTATTTTGACCCCAATGTTCTTCCTCTTATCCTCCACAATGCAACCCAGCACTCAATCTATAAGCATATCTTTATATTTCCTGACAGAATCCAATTCCTCAGAAATATACCGTTGATCATCATGACTCCTTGTTATGAGAAAGTGAAGGTAGAAATGATGTAGTTTTGTGTTTGAAGTGGGTGTCCAGCAAAGTGGCAAGAATGTATTGCATTAAATTGACACTATGCGAGTATCTTGTTCAAAGGGAGCCAACATGTCCTTGACCAGCTGGTGCATGTCTGTGTTACCATTATGGTAAGGTTCCCAGTTTTTTTCTGCAGTAAATATATCAGTGGAAGAATTTTATTTCCTGCCCCTACATGATTTACCAGAATGGTGCCTCCTCAAAAGGTTTCCATTGCCCAGGTGACAAAGCATTTCTCTCCAAAGTCTTCCAGGTTTTTCACTTCGTACTTGCTAATGGCCTTATTCTGCTAGTACAAATGGTCTAGCATGTAGAAATTTAGAATTCTACCTGGTAGGGACCTCAATTTTCATCAGGTCATAGGACAGGTTGTTACTCTCTTATATGTAATATAATGAGTTACTTGAACTGTAGGAACATCTAGAATGTGCTCAGATTTTGTGGGCAACATTTAGCATATCGCTGAGGGCTTTTAAATTCCAGGAATCTGGTCACAACTAAATGGAGCACATGGGAAAAGCAGGGTGCATGCACCATATCACCCATTCCCAATGCAGCTATTATGTTGGTGCCATTATCAGCAGACACAAAAACAGCTTTCAAGGAGTGGGGGTACAAGCCATTCCTCTATCATCTGCTCTAGTTTACTTAATACATATATGGCTTTGTGGGACTGTCTCTCAAAACTCTGCATTCACAAGGGGGCGTGCTGATGGTATGGGCTATCCTGCTGCTGCTGCCAGAACCAGAAGCAAGATTATTGACTGTATTCTAGTGCTGCCACTGATGGTGGGAAAGAAATTCAGACAGCATTCACAGTCATATATTCTGCACTCTGCCCACTTGTCCACTTATCTGTTGTGAGGTTGATTTATCTTGCTGTAAGAGCTTTATAGCCCTTTTCCCAACACACTAACCACTTGCTTGTACAATTCTTGCACAGCGGTCCTGGAAAAATAACTGTGGCAGGGCCTTTGCTAGGGTTGGGCTAAGGGGGCTGAAGCCCTGAGTGTGTCAGTAGGCAGCCCCAAATGTCAGACAATCAGCAGGGACGGGCTGGCTCCAATGATAAATATGGGTCTGTGTTCCAGAGGCTGGCTGCGGGCCCAGCAACTTCTGGGCATAAGTATGGATTGGAACAGCAGTTTGCTACTTCACTCTGTCTTCAGCTTCAGAGCTGAGCCATCGGCTCCACACTGGCTCTTCTAGCACTTCCTGGTGCTTTGAGATGATGTCATCAAAATGCACCCAGAAGTACCAGTGGAGACAGTGTGGAGCCAATGGCTCTACACAGAAACAGAAAGCAGAATAGGGCAGAGCAGAATAGAAGGTATGAGGGCCAGTATCGATGGGCAAAATATATGGCTACCAGTGGGCAGATAAACAAGGGTGGTGTGGCTCACATAGTATATGTGAAAAATCTGTGGTCTGGCTACCAGTGTCAGGGGAATAAGGCTGATGGGGATCACAGAGTGTATGGGGGGAAATCTGTGACTACCAGTGGACAGTGAATAAGGGGGGGTCACATAGTGTATGTAGGGGAAATATGTGGCTACCAGTGGGCAGGGTAATAAGGCTGGTGGGGTCACAAAATGTATGTAGGGAATCAGTGACTACCAGTGGGCAGGAAAATAAAGCTGGTGGAGGTCGCATAGTGTATGTGTGTAATCTGTGGCTACCAGTGGAAGGGGAATAAGCTGGTGTGGTCATGCAGTGTTTATGGGGAAAAGGGCATGTAAATAAGGCTGGTGGGGCTCACATAGTATATGTGGGGAACCTGTGACTATCAGTAGGTAGGGAAATAAGGCTCCAGGGGAGGTCACATAGTGTATGTGAGGAACCTGTGGATACAAGTGAACAGGGGTAAAAGGTTTTTGGGAATCACATAGTGTATGTGAGGAATCTGTGTCTACCAGTGGGCAGAGGAATACCGTGTCGGGGGGTCATACAGTGTATGTGGGGAATCTGTGACTACCAGTGGGCAGGGAAACAAGGCTGGTGGGTCACACAATATATGCGTGAAATCTGTGGCTACCAGTAGGCAGGGGAACAAGGCTGGTGGGGTCACATAGTGTATGTGGGGAATCTGTGGCTTCCAGTGGCCAGGGGAATATGGCTAGTGGAGTCACACAGTGTATGTGGGGAATCAGCGGCTACCAGTGGCCGGGGGAACAAGGCAGGTGGGGTCACACAATGTGTGAGGGGAATCTGTGGCTACAAATGAGCAGGGGAACAAAGATGGTGGGGGTCACAAAGTGTATGTGTGAAATCTGTGGCTGCCAGTGGAACAAGGCTGGGGTATCATAAAGTGTATGTGTGTTGTTCTGTGGTTATCAGTGGCCAATGGAACAATGCTAGCAATCAGACAGTGTATAATTGGCTACGAGTAACCAATGGAACAATGATGGGGTATCACACAGTGCATTTGTGGTTCTGTGGATACCAGTAACCAATTAAACAATGCTGGAGTATCAGACAATATGTGTGTGGTTCTATGGCTGCCAGTGGCCAGTAGAAGAAGACTGGGATACCAGTCCAAGTGTGGGTCTGGTGCTATCAGTGACACAACACTGGGGTAGCAGACAGTGGATGTGTGGCTATGAGGAGCTAGTAGCACAAGGTTATCAGACAGTGTATATTGGCTTCCAGTGGGCAATGGGTATCAGACAATATATGTGTGTGATTATAGAGTTAACAGTTGCACAATACTGGGATATCAGACAGTGTACATGTAGTTCTGTGACTACCAGTGGCCAATGAATCAAGGCAGGGTAGCATAAAGTGTATATTTTTGTGGTTCTGTGTCTGTCAGTGGCAAGTGGGAAAGAGCTGAGAGTATCCGACTTTGTATGTGTGGTTCTGGGCTACCAGTAGAACAAGGCTGGGGTATCAGACAGTGTATTTATAGTTCACTACTGCTGCATGGTAAGTAATAATAATTTCTCAATTATTTTATTATTAGAAATATGTCTGCATCTGTGAAAAAAAAATAAAAAATAAGTGTATGTGTGTATACATGAGTGGTGTTGTAACGGTTTTTCAGACACTCAGACAGAGGATTAAAATACAACACAGTTTTATTAGAAAAAAAAAACAATAACAAGATTGCCCTCTACAGGCAGTACTGTGAATAGCAGAATATAGGCTACAGAACAGGGATAATATATATTGTAGTACAGTCACAGAATAAGCAAAACAGCGACTGGCAATGAATGGTTAAGTACAAAGGATAATCAGTCTCAAATGTGGTGTAGGCATGCCCTAGGTGAACAAAGGCAGTAATAGGTGCTAGATCACACAAAACCTTAAGTCCATAAATGTGTAGAGCTGCTGAAAGAGCCGTGACAGAGACTGAAGCTGCAGGGTAGTTGTTTGATAGCCCCCACGGGCGTATAATGGAGACCAACAGTATTGGGATCGCTTGAGCCAATAGCCCCCACGGGCGTAACGGACCAACAGTATTGGGATTGCTTGAGCCAATAGCCCCCACGGGCATAATGGACACCAACAGTATTGGAATTGCTTGAGCCAATAGCCCCCACGGGCGTAAAGGAGACCAACAGTATTGGGATTGCTTGAGCCAATAGCCCCCATGGGCGTAACGGAGACCAACAGTATCATGATAGCTTGAGTCAATAGCCCCCACGGGCGTATATCGGAGACCAACAGTATTGGAATCGCTTGAGCCAATAGCCCCCACGGGCGTAATGGAGACCACCGGTTGCTGCACTGCTTGAGCCAATAGCACCTCCCACGGGCGCTTTAACGGAGAACTACTGCTCTGCAGATAACAACTGAGCCGCTGACAACCGAGGCCCACAACGCAGCCGACTCAGCAGAAGCAGTGTATATGGGAACGGCTCAGCAAGGGTTAACAGTGGCAGCGAGGTACAAGGAAGCACACAAGTGATCGGAGGCTCGTAGAGTAGCGATACAGCACAGCAAGTGCCAATGAGACTCTATACTCTATACTTGATACAATGCACAGAGAATGGAAAGCTCAGCTCAGGAGACGCGGCTCAGTAGGAGTTAATACAGCAATCTCGAAAGGCTCAGACCCACACGCTGCAGCGATCAGAATGTCGCCGAGGCGACAACAGGAGCTGTAGACTGGAGCAGTAGAAATACGGAACAGGTCCAGGAGCAGGAAGTTAGCCAGGCCGGGTCAGATCACGGAGGAGATTCGTAGACAAGCCAGATCAGCAACGAGCAGGAACATCAGCCAGGCCGGGTCAGATCATGGAGGAGATTCGCAGACAAGCCAGATCAGCAACGAGCAGGGACGTCAGCCATCACGGGACAGGAACACAGGAGCGTAGTCAGTACAGGCCAAATCGGTACACAGGAGATCAGGAACACTGGAACACAGCAACAGCAGCACTGGCTCTGTAACACCACGAAAGGGCACCTGACAGGTGCCAATGACCAGAATAAAAAGGTCACCAGGGGCGGGCCAACACAGCTCAACCAATGAGGGAGCAGCACAAGTGAGAGTAACAGAGAGATCACGGGAACCGTGATAGGTGTGTGTGTGTGTTTGTGTGTGTGTAAAGTATCCTGGGGTGTGAATGTGTTTCAGTATGAGGTGCCCTGGGATGTTTATATTACACAAACATTTCTCTAGGTAAAGCTGAGCAACCTGAGACCCTCCTACTGTTAATGAACTAAACCTCTAATAATTCTGAGCCAAATATTTGGTTATTGAGGATGATGAAAGTTATAGTCAAACCCTAAAGGGAATGGTCATAAAATAATTGCACAAGTGAGATACCCTCATATTCCTCCCCTGAAAAATAAAAAACATTCCCTTCTGCTAAATGTGAAGAGGTCACGGTTTAGCATAAACATGGCAAACATATTACTCAATATGTTGCAATTCTTGGGCAAATTCCATCTCTAGATCCTTATTATTAGCCATTTGCTAATTCTCTTGATTTCCAGGACTTGGATACTTGGGTGGGAAACCCTAAAAATCATGTCACAATAAAAAATTTCCTGGATGGACTATGTGTCTAGCTCCCAAAAGCCTTAAACACTAGGTGGTTATCCAAATTCTGTCCTACTGCTCATACACGCACATACACACATATCAGCCCAGTTTCCAAAAGGAAATCTCCAATGTTGAAGCTCTGTGTCACTAAATGTAACACACTTTTTAACACACTGTACAAAATAATCCCTTGGGTGTCCTGGTTCCACTCAATAGATGGGAAAATCACCTGCTGCTACCTCATCAGGTGCATCTCTTCCTAAAGTTTTTAATCACCAAATATGGGTCTTTCTAAATGCAGTTTTTGTGCATTCAGTGTAAAGCAAAAATAAAAATGTGTTACTGTCCCAAAAGCAATTAAAGGGATAGTAATACTTTGTTTTATCTTTATTTTATTTTGTAGGCATTAAAAAAACATGAAGAACGATATAAGTCTTATCTCTCAAACCTTTATGGTTTGAGAGATATTCACAAGCAAAGTTTCCCCTCCCGCGCCTTTTACCTAGTGTAAGCCATCTCTTTTCAGATGTGGAATGCAGGCCATAGACCAGACAGATAACAGCAAGGGACACTCTTCTTCCTATGAGAACAATGAAAGTCCTGCCCCACTTGACACGTTTTTCAGGTTCCTCCCTTATCTTAATTGAAGATTGTCCCTCTCTGCAGTCTACCTGGGAACCTCCCTTCTGCTGTGGCTGAACAGTGTTATATCAGTAAAAGGGGCGGGAGGGGGATACTTTGTCATTGAATTACTCTTGAAATACAACTCTGAAAGAACTGAAATAACACTCTCCAAAGTCCAAATACTATGATGATTAATTAGAGCTGTTTTTATTATGAAACATTACTATCCCTTTAAAGACTACTCTGATAATAAAGGTATCACCTATACTTGCTTTCTCTTTTTTACTCATTTAATAACAAATTAATACTAATACCAAAAATGCTAACAGAATTCAGCAATGAATTGAAGTCATTGTTGAAATATGAAGATTTATTCTGGCATAGTATGTATAAAAGGGTAGGTAACTATTCTGGTTATATTTTATCATATATTGTCTGCTGATTTTAAGTTTCAGTTTGATTAATTAATCTAATTTTGTTATCCAAATATTTGATAGTTTAATTCACATTTATTCTCCACACAATTAAACCATGTCTCAAATGTCTTTATTCATTTAGTTATGTTTCTAATCTGGGATTACTGAGACCTATTTTTTTCTTGCTCTTGTGCTCATTCAAATGATTCCTTGATTATCAGCTAAGATTACTTCCTGCATCCCATTGTCTGACTTGCTCATCCCTATGCACACACATTAGTATTGTTTGAATCTAACATTTTATCTTGCACTTTTGTGGCTACATCCTTCATTCAGGGAAATGTAATAAGATGGATATGGGGCTATTGTCTGGTAGAAAACCATTACCCTTTAGGGTGAATGCCTGACCTGCAGCACATAGATTTTATATCCTGCCAGCTTTGAGAAACATGATTCCATTATTCATAGTTCCCTTTACTCTGACACTTGTCACTATGTAACTGATTATATGCTTAATTCTAAATATTCTTAAAGGTTTTAAGACATTGTAAATACAAGTTATGTTAGTTACCCAAGTAACAGGGAAGATTGATTTATTTGCGAACATTGTATTAAATGTTTTACTTCATCAAGGGAAATGGTTTAGAACAATATAAGAATTAGCACTCATAGGATTTTACATTAGCAAATAAAATTTGACTTATATTATGGACGTTTTGGAATCCCTAAGGGGGGTGAAACATTGATAATAAATTATACAATTTTTTTTGCAGATATAAAGTCCTGAAACCTATAACAAATCTGCAATTTACCACAGCCATTTCAAACTACTCAGATATTGAATCATATACTGGTATTAATTTTCTTAATAACTGTTGAAGTAAATTGTTACATTATGCACTAAATAGCCTGCAATGCTTATATATATATATATATATATATATATATATATATATATATATATACATAGTTGTTGACTGGGCTTGGGGTGATAGTTAATAAAAAATATAATAAATAAATAAATAAAAACAAAAAACATGGTATAAAAGGAGTCTAATGAGGGTGCCTGTGTTAGTGGGTGGAGTCTAGGGAAATAATCAGTTGAACAGGGACTTTTTTTTGGTGGTGGGTTTGTTGACTGGTATTGGGAGGACAGTTAATAAAAAAATAAATACATTTAAAAATAAAATAAGAAATTGGTACTTAATATGACAGAGATAGGACCTCCTGATGTAAGATGTGAGTGGGGCAGACTGATACTTGATGGCATAGAGTATTTTGTAAAGATGATTTTTAAGACTTAGACTTGTTGTTCGAGGCACAAGCTTAGAGGAAACATTGATTTGTAGGACTTTGGATTGTTAGTGTCACAAGCCCTGTGGAATCTCAGATATTTTTATCAGTTTGGCTTATTAGCATCACCTGGCCTAGTGCCAGCAGTTCATGTTCAAGTGGCTACTGGCCATTGCCAAATCCCTGGTGTTATTAGGCAGGATTATTAGTCAACTCAAATGGAATGGGATCAGCAGTGACATGGGTGATGGAATATCATGGATCCACTTGCCACTACTAGCTCCAGTGATGCACCTGAGTAGAAACACCATAACTAGCACCCATCACTTCAGGTATATGTGGTGAAAAGAACCTGGCCAATAATGCTTCCCCACATGTCCCACCTCCAAAATCATGGGAGTGTTGTTAGAATATAAATTTTTCCTTTGAGAGGAGAAACTATACATCTCATCAGCAACTGTATTATGCACAGTGTGTGGGGTAAATAAGTGAAGGGCTGGGAACAATGGGCACATTTGCACTCACATCAAACACCTGGAACAACTCTAACCAAGCACCATTAAGCTTAGGGTCCCCAATGTGAAATCACCCCACCAGAAACTGAGTACTGCTACTCTGACTTTGTCCCATATCCACTCCCCACTAAGAACATGTTACAACTTGTAGTTTTAATAGTAATGATGAACCATCCCTGCCACCAGCTTAGCATATTCTGTGGGATGGAATCTCCTCAGATGCCGCTTGATGCCCTGATTGAGATTACCCTCAACCACACTGCCATGTGTGATCAGAGTACCACACAGTGTGCAGTGGGTGGACATGAACTGCCTCATCCTGACATCTACTGAATGGTTAGGTGGTGGGAGGTAAAGATGAATGAGGTGGGTTGCCAGAAGATGTAGTTATATGATCTTTCCATGCCCGGACCATCACCCTCAGCCTCTGGCTGGGTTTCTCTATTCTTCATCCTCTTTGACTTCAGCCTCGCCATTTGTTGCCTTTGGGGAGAGCCAGGGGGTACAGAAACAGCACTGCCAGATTTCTTTGGTGAGGGTTTGGCCTTAACATGTTTTACATAAATGTCATGGAGTCTGTGAATTATGTGTGTTACCAGGGTGGTTGTGCCACTGTGCATTCCCTCCTTTCTGCTTTTTTTTCACAAATTGTGCACAGTGCCATTGCCGATGACTGCACTCTGCCTGCCCCAACAGATTAATAGCCCCACATACAGACCTTCGGGGGGAGGGGAAATATTGAGAAGAATGGCCTCTTTCTTCTTGCTCAGTCCCTTCCCGTCTCCCTTTCTTTCTCGGTTTGGGTTAAAAGGCCATTAATGTCTCTTCAAACCCAGCTTCTCCACCATCATCATCACCACCACCAGTCCCTCCTTGCTGCTGCTGCTCTATTACAGATATCTCACTGGCTGAAGGAGATCATAACTAATATGACAGAGGGTGCTCTACTATCATGGATAGTATCCTGGAGATTTTTTCGTAGGAAACGACGGGACCTTTAGCTCACCCCTAATTATTATACTAATAATATTATACCGCTAATACTCCAGTTCATATAATTACTGTGAAATGATCTTCTCTGGCAACTGGTCTGGCCACTCACTCTACCTTTTCACTTCACATGAAAAAACGATCCTACCATCAAGATGAAGTTAATGTTGAAATCATCACATCTCCACAGTTACCCATTTTCTTGATATATACGAAGCTCTAAAAGTGTAGTTTTGAGAGGAAAATGAAAACTGGTCAGATTGTTTGAGCTGTTCTGAAGATTGCTTACCTACTCTTTCTACCATCAATGCGATGCCAGTAACAAAGTTTCAGCACCAGGGCCACAAACCTTGAAGAAACTATTATATGGAGTAAGAAAAACCAGGGAAGACACTCAATCTGGTCAGCCTGTACTTTCTAAATCTGTGGCTCTTCCTCATCCACTTCCAGTATTAGCTCTGAACTTCAATCTTCTGTCTTATAAGTATTATTTAAAGGGATAGTAATACTTCGTTTTAACTTTATTTTATTTTGTAGGCATTAAAAAAACATGAAGAATGATATAAGTCTTATCTCTCAAACCTTTATGGTTTATGAGATATTCACAAGCAAAGTTCCCCTCCCCGCCCATTTTACCTAGTGTAAGCCATCTCTTCTCAGATGTGAGTCTGGTTGTATGACAGGACAGATAACAGAAGGGGACAATTTTCTTTGTATTAAAACAATGAAAGCCCTTCCCCCCTTGACAAGTTTTTCAGCTTTTTTCCTTATCTTAATTGAAGATTGTCCCTCTCTGCAGTCTACCTGGGCATCTCCCTTCTGATCTGGTTGAACAGGGGGGTATACTTTGTTTGTGAATATCTCTTAAACCATAAAGGTTTCAGAGATAAGACTTATATCATTCTTCATGTTTTTTTAATGCCTACAAAATAAAATAAAGTTAAAATGAAGTATTACTATCCCTTTAAGATCAGTTTCCCATTAGCTGTCTAGTTGAGATTTCCTACCTATTCTTGTGTTCCTAATCGGCCCACCATTTCTGGCCAGTTGGGATTTCAGCAGCTGACATCACCAGAGAAGGAAGGTCAGTGAGCATAGATTCTCTTCCATTGACATAGCAATTTAAGAAGCTTACTAATTTTTTATAACCATTTGGATATTAGATATGTTTATTAGTAAAAGGATTAATATTTTTGTGAATGTAAGGCTTGAGGAAAAAATACAATCTGAGAACGGTTTTATTTTCTTCCATTAATATACTACAGCAGTTAATGTTGTTCTGTTAAGCACTGTCTGTTTAAATATGTCTGTTACTGGTAGTAAATAATCTATACAAAAAAGAAGGGTCATTAAAAGGTTCAAGCTGAAATTGGCAAATAAAGGCATTTCCCGATTGGCAAATAATTTCCCACAAAAAGTGCAGTTGTTCTGCCTGTTTGTATAGCTTAATCCATTGAAATCAATGGGAACATTGCATTTACACACAACACATAGCAAATGTTATTTTATTTCCCAAAGGCATAGTATAAAGGGGGTATGAGGGTGCCTATTTTAGTGGAGTGTGAAGAAAGAATCATTTGAACAGGGAATGTTTTTTGGGGGTGTTTACAAATACAAATAAAATACCTCATAAGTTATGGTATAAAAGGGGTCTGAGGAGGGTACCTGTGTTGGTGGGTGGAGTCTGGGGAAAGAATCAGTTGAACAGTGAATTTGTTTTAGTGGGTTTGTTGACTGGTATTGGGGGGACAGTTAATAAATAAATAAATAAATAAAATAAAATTAGAAATGTCTAAGTAAAGTGATAAATATAGGGACCCCCTGACATAAGCTGCCACTGAGGTAGACTGCTACTTTACATGACAGATTATTTTGTAGAGGATGATTTGTAAGATTTGTTGTTAGAGGCCCAAGCCCTGAGGAAATATTGAGTTGAAGGACATAAACTTATTAGAGGCCCAAGCCCTGAGGAAACATTGATTTGTAGCACTTAGACTTGTTTGTCACAAGCCCTAAGAAAACATTGATTTGTAGAACTTAGGCTTGTTAGAAACAGACTCCAAAAATTGTTCATTTTTTTGTAGACCTATTTTTTGTTTGTCTGTTTTGTTTTTTTAAAGCACAAGCCTTGAGAAAAAAATGTCATACTGGCCTAGTGCCAGCAGGTCATGTCATGTTGGCCACTGGCCACTGGTCATTGTGAAATGCCCTGCTGTAAATGGGAAATTTGGGACTGTTCTTGCTGCTGCTGAGTCGGTTAAGCAGCATGATGATTAGTCAGATCAAAGGGAATAGGATCAACAACAGCAGTAACATGGGTTATGGATGATGAAGGTTCCACTTGCCGCTCCAGTGATGCTCCTGAGGCAGTTATAGAACTATAATTAGCTCCAACCACTACATGTATATGTGGAGAAAAGAAGAAGTTGGCCAATAATTATTTTCCACCTGCCCCTCCTCCTTTAAAATGATGGGTTTGTTGTTACTAAAATATATTTTTTTTTCTTGAGAGCAGGAACTGTGCCTCTTATTGACAACTGCAATGTACACAGTGTGTGTGGTAAATAACATCTGGGGGCACAACTGTATCCAAACACCATGACACCAGAACCCAAGTACTGCCGCTGTCACTATACCCCTTTTCCACAATCAGCTAAGGACACATGATAACTTGCAAGCAGTTTAATATAATGATGCTGCCAGCATCTTAGCATATTCCGTGGGATGCAATCTTCTCAGAAGGTGCTTCATGCCCTGCTTGTGATTCTCCACCATGTTACCATGTGTGGTCAGTGCAATGCCACAGAGTGGCTATCATTTGGTGGGGGAGGTAACTATGAACGAGGTGGAAAATGTGGTTACCCTAGAAGGTGATTGTGATGGTAAGCTAGTTGTTTCACTCGTCATGGAACTTCCAGTCTCTGCCTGGGTTTCTCTACTCTTCCTCTGCCGCTTGTTGCCTTTCTGGAGAGTCAGGGGGGCACATCAACAGTGGTGCTTGATTTCTGTGGTGAGTGTTTGGCTTTAACATGCTTGACATAGGTGCCTGTGTTTCATGTGTGATATCAGGGTGCTTGTGCTAAGGTGTGTTCTATCCTTTCCTCTTCTCACTGACTTGTCACAAATTGTGTACATTGCTGTTGTTGATGACTGAACTGTGCATTCCCCAAGAGAAAAATAGTCCAACATCCATGACTTCGGGGGAAGGGAACAGGTGGCGAAAAATGGCCTATTTCTTCTTGTCCTCTACATTCCCCTTCATTGTCTGTAGTAGCAGATGATGTTGCTACTGTTGCTGCTACTGCCTCAGATTAAGCACTGCAACTAGGACCAAGAGTATTGCTACTGCTGGCAAGTGGAACCTATCCTAGTCCCACATCACTTGTTGACCCCATTCCCATTGTGTCAACGGTGGTTTGTGGCACACTAGCTTGCTCCTCAGCATCCTGCTGCCCTTGCATCTCAGCAGCAGCAGGAATTAGAGCAGTTGCAAATTCCTCAAATTCCAAAATCTCACTGCTAGTGGTGGTGGTGATGCCCATCCTCATCCCTGTATCCCACTCCTTCTCAGTTTCTGCTATAAATGAGTCACCCAGTCATAGGAGCATTCCTCTTTCTTGTCTGGCATCCCCTGTTTTTTACAGTTGCTCCACTCTGCACACTCTTTTAGCTAAGGAGTTCCCTAAATGGACAGTGGGTAGAGGTCTTCGACTACACAATCCGTTTGCTAAAGGAAGGGTGCTCTCCTTTGAGTCTGTCCACGAGATGTTCTCTCTCAGCTCGGGAGAGATGTGGAAGTTTATCTGTATTCTGCACTTTATGGACCATCCGTAGATTAAGACTATTTGGTCTCGATCCCCGACCAAATTCAAATCCATTCACTTACGCCATGCTTCCAGTAAATGCTTTTTTTAGCAAAATGAACAACATTCTCTTCAGATCCACATCACAATTGAAGCTTCCTTTTGCTTGTGCATGGGAGGCAGAACTGCGGTCGGTATTATCACAAGACAAATGACAGAGAATACAGAGTACATATAAAACTTGTTCTGTCTCCTCGCAACTCATGGAATCACACTTTAAGTTCTTATGTAGATGGTACTACACCCGCTGAGATTACATTCAATGTTTCCTGCTATTAGTACTAGATGTTGGAGATGTGATGATGATGCAGGCTCTCCTGCATGTGGTAGATATGCCCAGCCTTAAAAGTTTTCTGGCAGAAAAGCTTGGACTGTATAGAACGCAGCTTGGACATTACATTATCTAGGGATCCATGGCAAATTCTGTTTTATAAGTAATTTCCCCAATTACCTATCTATAAACGTTAATTGCTTCTAGCATTGCTGGGTTTGGGTAAAGCACTGATCCTGGCCCACGGGAAAAATAATATTCCACCTGCATATTCTGAGTGGGTGACCACGTTACTCTACTGAGGTTAAACTACCCTCCACGCTTTCTCCTCTTCCCACCATTTACCTCTTCTTTTTTGTCCCTCCTCTTTCTTCTTCTATCTTCTTCTTCCTCAAGATATGACATTACTACTTATTTACTTATTATTACTACACTGGGGATGCTGAGTTTGTGGCATACTATGTTGCATTAATCCAGCACTATTTCTGTGGTTATTCGCTACCTGGACATTATTATAACAACTGGAGTTTTGTGATAAGCTTGTACTGTACTTATGGAATGTAGTTCTCTTTGTGTTATTGTATCTCCTGCATTTCTTTATACTAACTTAATTTCTTCAATAAAAACTAAAAAAAAAAGTGAAGGATGTTGTAGACCCATCTATTAGTGTTACCATATACTCTTTCATAAAACTATTTTATTTTGTTCTTTTTCTTGGGGGTGGTTAGCATAAGTGTCTCATTAAGGCCTTGATTCAATTGTCCCCATTGGGCAAAAAAAAAAAAACAAAAACAGCTGGCACTTTTTCAAGCATGTTAAGCAATTAAATTCCCTGTGTTATGAAGAAATGCCAGCTGACTGCATTAGTCGTAAGATGCGCTAAGGGACCCACTTTAACTTGGAAAAATCTGCACCCAGTTTTTTTGGGAGCAGAGTACCTTAACACAACTTTAAAAAGCATATGCATCAATTGAATGCAAAAAAAGCTTAAAAAACTCTAAGTCCCCAGTGGAACCTAAGCCCCATATTAATACATCCAAAGCACACACAAAATATGTTAAATGTGAGTAGTAGAATTAACCATATGAGTGTCAGTGGAGTAATCATGTTGTTAAAAAACAACAGTGCCTGAAAATAAACATTTACCAGTAATCTTGATGTCCAGTGGGGTCTTCAGCACCCTTGTCAGCTACTGTCCATCTTCTCTCTTCGTTCTTCTTCTGTTCCATCTTCTTTCTTCCGTCTTCTTCTGTTCCTTCTCAGATTCACATTCCTTTAAAAGAAAGAAAGAGAAATATCAAATGTGTGCCACAAAAATAATTTGGACAAATGTGCATAGTTTAAACCCTTGAATGCCAGAGGGGAACGCAACGCATTGCAGACCAATGCGTTGCTTATCTCTCTGTGGCATCCAAAGGGTTAAAGAATGCACATGCACATAAAAAAGTAGAAGATGCCCAAATGCAAAAAAATATTTCCCCGCTCAGAATCTATCTCTGTTTTGAAATCGAAGACTAAACTTTTGGGCGAAAAATTAATCATTATAAAAATTCCCCCTTTTTGTTCTCCGCCACTGTTGTGTTGGCGGAAGGAACAGAAGACAGAGCCCCCATCTAAGTACTTCAGGGGCCTATGCCTGTTCCAGTGTAAGGGAATTTTGAACAGAGACTACCTTTATATATGGGCAGTCTCTGTTGTAAATGACTCACAGCCATTAGCCGGGATGTGTGCTACTGCTTATGTACCTCCCAGCCAATCAGCTTTGAGCGGAGAATTGAAGAAACCTGCTTGAAGCCGATTGGCTGGGAGTTGCATAAGCACCCATCACAGACAATGGCTATGAGTCATTTTGAAAAGAGACTGCTCATATAAAAAGGCAGTCTCTTTTCAAAATTCCCTCACACTGGTATGAACATAGGGCCATGAGGTACTTAGAGGGGGGCTCTGTCTTCTATTCCTTCCTCCACAGCCTCCAACAGCGGCTGGATTTAAAAACTGAGAGAGGTTATGAGCGGAAATATGGGGAAATATTTTTTTTTGCTTTTGGCATGTTCTACTCTTTTAACTCGGACATATGTGCAATGCTTAACTCTTTGACTGCCAGAGAGGTACATGGTTAAACTATGCACATATGTCCAAGTTATTTTTGTGGCACACATTAGATATTTCTCTTACTTTCTTTTATAGGACTGTGTATGTAAGATGGAAGAAAGAAGACAGAACAAAAGAAGACAGAACAGAAGAAGAAAGAAGATGAAGAGAAGAAAACCGACAGTGGATGACAGGTAAGTGTAACACAGATCTGGGTGTTAGGCTAGTGTTAGGGGTAGTATTGTGACACTTTACTTTTAGGAGTAGTGTAGGCTAGTGTTTGGGAGGTTAACTTGTATTTGAGCTATCAGTCAGTGCTTGACACAGTATGTAAGGCACAGATCTTTAGCTTTTTTCTTTGGTGTTCCCTTTATTGCCACTGTTTAGTCGCATTTTGGGAACTTATGACACAAAATGGACATTTGGCCTCAAGTTCTGTGGCCCAATACCCATTGTGCTTTCAGCTAGTAGGGCAATTGAATAGCTAGCTAACACTTTTTGCTAACAGGCTATTTGCCAATATTGCCCTACTGGCTGTTTTACCTTCATTAATTGAATTGAGCCCAAAGTGTTCAGTCAGGCTGTACTGTAATATTATTTAAAATATAAATCTTTGACTTTTCTCAATTGTTTGTAGTTATCTTCACAGCATCACTATGATTATGGCATGAGGGCAGTCAAATCAGTATTAACTGCAGCAGGAAATCTGAAGGTGAAATTTCCACATGAAAAAGAGGATGTGCTGATGCTTAGGTCAATTCGCGATGTTAATCTTCCAAAGGTATGGTATGGCTGTGTCTACCCTAAACCTTATATAATGAGAATATACTCTTTTTAAATAGACACATGTATGATAAAGAACATATACTAGTGCTAGGATTTGTATTTACCTAATTACTGATTGACTGAGAATTGCAGAGCTTGAGAGAAGATAAACAGCTTTGTATGGTTTAATTGAAATTATATGTGTTTCTTTTAAAATGTAATTTTACTGCTCAACATTGTAAAGTGCCCATGTGCAGCTAAATAATCAGGGATTAATATGTCCTCACTAAAATATGCAGAAAAATTATAATATGATTTCTTATGTGCAGTAAGCTGGTATTTTATATTGTGTTCAATATATTACTAGTGAAAGTAGCATGTGATTTGAGGTAAGATATTGAATTCAAACAGAAAGAAAGCACATATTCTTGCCCTCAATAATTAAATGCCAGTATAAATCACATTACTTATTGGAATAAAAATGAAATAAAGGTTACAGGATACTAGATGAGTTTAAATAAGCAAATACTAACTGATGAAAACAATAAGAAAATAAGAAAAAAATACTTTAAAGTTATCATGTTTTTGTAGTTTTTAGACTTGAGCACAGGTCACAACTAAGATTCTTTACAGCTTGATTGCACAGGAATGTCCTATAGAGTTGCTTCCTGGGGCTCCTATTCCATATGGATGCATCTATCCTCTCTCAGGTCCAGAACTCAGTCATCTAAAATCCCACATAGCGGATAGTCTGTGCCTAGGGTTCATATGGCTGTCTATGTTGCCATCAAGAGCCAACATCTTCTTCGTGGACAAGAAAGACGTGGGACTCCAACCATGCTTTGACTTCTGGGACCTAAACAAAATTACCATAAAAAGGTACCCCCTACCTCTTATCATGGAGATGGTAGAACGACTCTGTTCTGCCTCTATATTTGCCAAGATTGACCTGAAGGGGCCCCACAATCTACTGAGAGTTAGAGCAGGAGATTAGTGGAAAACAGCATTCTGTATATACTATGGACATTTAGGGTATCTGGTGATGCCATTTGGACTCTGTAATGCCCAGGCCAGGTTTCAGCAAATTGTCAAAGACATTTTCAAAGACCTTCTCGATATCTGTGTCATCATCTACTTAGAAGACATGCTGATCTACTTCCCTTCTCTTCCTGGCCCACCTGAGAGAACACCATCTATACACCAAGGTGGAGAAATGCCTCTTCGATATAGAAAAATAAAAAAAAATATTTTTATTGGTATGATGCTGCTGAGAAGCACATAAAAGACCAAGAAAAAATAATCCACATAAAAATGAACAAAAACAATAAACACAAAATGAACACTATACAATGTTATTTCCTAATATTTGGTGGATTCCTGTAACTGGAACCCAACCGTTTACCTATGTGTCCAGTCAATTAAGCCCCCAGAACCAAGAAAAAACTCCCACAAAAATCGCTCTAAATATATTTGCTGCATTCACCAAAAAATAATGATGCTGCAAGGGCCTTAATGCAACACCACGTAAAATATTAAAATAACAATTGGCAAAAAACGGCGAAACCTAAAAACAACAATATAAGTCCCCTCACAGTGACTAATAAATAAAAACATTTATCTATAGCTGTATTATATGGCGATGGTTCAAAATGATGTATATACACTTGTGGATGTTGTATCACCAAAGATGTAATGTATATCAATGCAGACAGAAAATTCAGATAAAAAATTCCTAAATGCCCATCAAGGATGTAAAGTATAACACTAAATAATAATTGTGGAATCAAGACTTATAGGGCCAATGGAAAACGTTAATCCATACACATTAGTCCAAGACTGAGTCAGATGAAAATGCCAGTTACTATTTCAGGAACTCTCTTTCCCAGTTGCCATCTTTGCAGGATTATATAGTGTTAATGGTTTTTGCAGTGGTCTTTTCACTGCTGATCTGGCCATTCTGATTGGTTGATTGAGATTTAAAAAGACTTCCTCCTGTGACCCTCATGTTTAGCCTTTGACAAAGCTAGTCAAGCAAAATGCAAGTCAGCTTTTTTTTTTTTTTTTTTTTATAATGATAATCATACCGACTATACTTAGCATTCTCTGCTCCCAAAAAAAGCTACACTGTGTGGGTAGCGCTTTTGCTCACATTATGCGTGGACATAATTTTTGAGATTTTATAATGTATTCCCAATTAATTTCACCATATATTTTAGGATCTAGCATTACTTCCATGAGATTTTGATTTTTTAGGACTCCCATTTTGGCACAACAAATAAAGGGACTAGACAGTTTTATATACGTGTCCTCCTGACACATATTAGAATAGGAGCTCCCTGACATTGATTTGAGGTACAGGTCCTCTCAGAACTCTCATCATTAGGGAATTTTGATACTGACATCACCATATACACTGAGATCCAGCATTACTTTCTTGAAGTTCCGATTTTTCTAGTACTCCCATTTCATCGGCAGCAAATGAAAGGACTAGACAGTTT
Organism: Rhinophrynus dorsalis; assembly: GCA_037306005.1. NCBI lineage: Eukaryota > Metazoa > Chordata > Amphibia > Anura > Rhinophrynidae > Rhinophrynus > Rhinophrynus dorsalis. The sequence continues at coordinate 202,063,632 of CM074721.1, forward strand.
GATGTATGTGTCCTCCTGACACATATTAGAATAGGAGCTCCCTGCCCTTGATTTGAGGTACAAGTCCTTTCAGAACTCTAATCATTAGATATTTTTGATACTTTTTTTTGATGCACTATATCATATTTTTTTAGCAATATGGTCCAAATATGTTAGGACTTTCACCATACCATCAGTAAATTTAAGGATTAGAAAGTGACATACATGTGTCCTCCTGAATCATTATCGTTTAGGAGCACCCTGCTAGCTGATAGTGTTAGCTGGGTCCTTTTGGGATTACAATATTCTTGATACATTACTTTAGTGTGTAGATCTCTATGGCGAAGTCTAAATTCATATTGGGAAATCTTTTAATCAGGAATTTTCTTTCTTATTGTTTTTGTTAGTTTAATAAAAGTTATGTTTTAGTTACTTTCTCCTGATTAACATATACTCTGTGATACAATCAGTAACAAACACCTTGTTCATTATGTGCCCTCATTAAAGTTTACTTTATTGCAATATCCTTCTTTTTCTGGTCCCAATTTGTAACCTGTATGGGTATCATCCTCTGCCCCTACCTGGCTTTCCCCCATATCCCACTACTCCTGATACTGCTCCGTGTATTTAATGCCTGCAGCTATGTCACTGTTTGCTTCACCACACTATATTCGAGGCTCAACACACAAGCAAACTGCATGTGGATACACACCGTACTCAGAACTCTTCTTATGTTGTGGGATACAAGGTCTGGTTGTCCTCAGCACACTTGCACCTCTCCTGACCTACTCAAAAATTGGGTCCCCACTTCCTTGGACAATTTATGATTCCATGGATTGTCAATCCTGTGACTTGCCATCTACTATGTGGATCCACCTTCCATTCATGTGTCACAATTGAAACCATGGATACCCAGTTCCTACCCTGGTCATGAACCGTCCTGATTTTCACCTATCTCTGTTCATGGGTTTGAGGAATTCAGGTTTCAGACAATTCTGGATTCCCATCTTTGGAGGGGTTAGCTAGAATCCTTGGTGCATTGGACTGGCAGTGGACCTGAGTACAGGTCTTGGGAACCATGGTATAATGTATACTTCTCATGTGCAGAGGCCACTCTTCAGGAGGGGGGGCTCTGTTGGCGAGTTGTGAAGGCTTGGGGCAGTGAGTCATGCAATGTGATGGGTGAGGGGCCTTCCATATAAAATTAAGTGCCAGCGCTTAGTTGTACTGTGTCTAGCCCATGCATCTTGGTGTTCCATATAGAGTTTGATTTTCTGGTTTTGACCCCCCTGACCTGTCCCTTTGACCACTGCTGATTTCTGCCTGCTTGACCTGCTGGCTTGTCCCTTTGACCACCGCTACTTTCTGCCCACCCTGACCTCCAATCTCGTTTCTTTGACCACCTTTGCTGTCTGCCTGTTCTGACCTTCTGGTCTGTATCTCTGATCTCTTCTGCTGTCTGCTTACCCTGACCCTCTGGTCTGTCCCTGACCTCAACGTTATACCTGACCCACAGGATACATTGGGCCAGTGCATCCTAGCCTCATCCTATTGGAGCTTCAAAACAAGTACCTTGGGTTGTCTTGTATATTGTATTGGGACATCATCAACAAGATAGATAGATAGATAGATAGATAGATAGATACCTATTAGTGTTGAGCGAGCATGCTCGGCCGATGCTCGGATCGGCTCGAGCATCGCTCTGCTCGGCACATGGCGGTACTCGTACGAGTACCGCATGTGCTCGCCCGCCATGTTCGGGTCTCCTCCCCGCACGTTTTGCGGCTGCTGCGCAGCCAATAAACGTGCAGGGAGGCTCTGACATCGGTGTAATGCCAGCAGCCATGTTGGCTGCTGGCATTACACTGATTGGCTGGCCAGAACCCGTGGTCAGGTGCTGTATAGCACCTGACCAGCGAGTTCGGCTCAGTCTGAGCCAGGGAGAGCTGAGGATAGGAAGGGAAAGGCAGTGTAGGGAGGAAAAAAACAAAAATTGTGAAAAAAAAAGAACCAAAAGTCCTTTTTAGGACTACTGTGTGTGGGGGCAGCAGGTTATTTGGTGTGGGGGGAAAAAAACAAAAAAAAAAAAAAAAAAATATATATATTCTGTTTAGTGTGCAAAGTTGCAGATTAGAGCACATTCTGTTTAGTGTGCACAGTTGCAGATTAGAGCACATTCTGTTTAGTGTGCAAAGTTGCAGATTAGAGCACATTCTGTTTAGTGTGCAAAGTTGCAGATTAGAGCACATTCTGTTTAGTGTGCAAAGTTGCAGATTAGAGCACATTCTGTTAAGTCTTCAAACTAAAATATCAAAGTCACGTATTCCATTCAGTGTGCGTCGCCGCAGTTTAGCAGCACATTCTGAGTACTGTGCAGAGTTGCAGAATAGGAAGAAATACTGTTAAGTCTTCAAACTAAAATATCAAAGTCACATATTCCATTCAGTGTGCTTCGCCGCAGTTTAGCAGCACATTCTGTGTACTGTGCAGAGTTGCAGAATAGGAAGAAATACTGTTAAGTCTTCAAACTCAAATATCAAAGTCACATATTCCATTCAGTGTGCTTCGCCGCAGTGTAGCAGCACATTCTGTGTACTGTGCAGAGTTGCAGAATAGGAAGAAATACTGTTAAGTCTTCAAACTCAAATATCAAAGTCACATATTCCATTCAGTGTGCTTCGCCGCAGTTTAGCAGCACATTCTGTGTACTGTGCAGAGTTGCAGAATAGGAAGAAATACTGTTAAGTCTTCAAACTAAAATATCAAAGTCACATATTCCATTCAGTGTGCTTCGCCGCAGTGTAGCAGCACATTCTGTGTACTGTGCAGAGTTGCAGAATAGGAAGAAATACTGTTAAGTCTTCAAACTCAAATATCAAAGTCACATATTCCATTCAGTGTGCTTCGCTGCAGTTTAGCAGCACATTCTGTGTACTGTGCAGAGTTGCAGAATAGGAAGAAATACTGTTAAGTTTTCAAACTCAAATATTAAAGTCACATATTCCATTCAGTGTGTTTCAACGCCGTTTAACAGCCTATTCTGTGTACTCTGCAGAGTTGCAGAATAGTAAGAAATACTGTTAATTTTTCAAACTCAAATATTAAAGTCACATATTCCATTCAGTGTCTTTCACCGCCGTTTAACAGCCTATTCTGTGTACTCTGTACAGTTCCAGAATTATAAGAAATACTGTTAAGTTTTCAAACTCAAATATTAAAGTCACATATTCCATTCAGTGTCTTTCACCGCCGTTTAACAGCCTATTCTGTGTACTCTGTACAGTTCCAGAATTATAAGAAATACTGTTAAGTTTTCAAACTCAAATATTAAAGTCACATATTCCATTCAGTGTGTTTCAACGCCGTTTAACAGCCTATTCTGTGTACTCTGCAGAGTTGCAGAATAGTAAGAAATACTGTTAATTTTTCAAACTCAAATATTAAAGTCACATATTCCATTCAGTGTCTTTCACCGCCGTTTAACAGCCTATTCTGTGTACTCTGTACAGTTGCAGAATTATAAGAAATACTGTTAAGTTTTCAAACTCAAATATTAAAGTCACATATTCCATTCAGTGTCTTTCACCGCCGTTTAACAGCCTATTCTGTGTACTCTGTACAGTTCCAGAATTATAAGAAATACTGTTAAGTTTTCAAACTCAAATATTAAAGTCACATATTCCATTCAGTGTGTTTCAACGCCGTTTAACAGCCTATTCTGTGTACTCTGCAGAGTTGCAGAATAGTAAGAAATACTGTTAATTTTTCAAACTCAAATATTAAAGTCACATATTCCATTCAGTGTCTTTCACCGCCGTTTAACAGCCTATTCTGTGTACTCTGTACAGTTCCAGAATTATAAGAAATACTGTTAAGTTTTCAAACTCAAATATTAAAGTCACATATTCCATTCAGTGTCTTTCACCGCCGTTTAACAGCCTATTCTGTGTACTCTGTACAGTTCCAGAATTATAAGAAATACTGTTAAGTTTTCAAACTCAAATATTAAAGTCACATATTCCATTCAGTGTGTTTCAACGCCGTTTAACAGCCTATTCTGTGTACTCTGCAGAGTTGCAGAATAGTAAGAAATACTGTTAATTTTTCAAACTCAAATATTAAAGTCACTTATTCCATTCAGTGTGTGTCACCGCCGTTTAGCAGCCTATTCTGTGTACTCTGCAGAGTTGCAGAATAGTAAGAAATACTGTTAAGTTTTCAAACTCAAATATTAAAGTCACTTATTCCATTCAGTGTGTGTCACCGCCGTTTAGCAGCCTATTCTGTGTACTCTGCACAGTTGCAGAATAGTAAGAAATACTGTTAAGTTTTCAAACTCAAATATTAAAGTCACATATTCCATTCAGTGTCTTTCACCGCCGTTTAACAGCCTATTCTGTGTACTCTGTACAGTTCCAGAATTATAAGAAATACTGTTAAGTTTTCAAACTCAAATATTAAAGTCACATATTCCATTCAGTGTCTTTCACCGCCGTTTAACAGCCTATTCTGTGTACTCTGTACAGTTCCAGAATTATAAGAAATACTGTTAAGTTTTCAAACTCAAATATTAAAGTCACATATTCCATTCAGTGTGTTTCAACGCCGTTTAACAGCCTATTCTGTGTACTCTGCAGAGTTGCAGAATAGTAAGAAATACTGTTAAGTTTTCAAACTCAAATATTAAAGTCACATATTCCATTCAGTGTGTTTCACCGCCGTTTAGCAGCCTATTCTGTGTACTCTGCAGAGTTGCAGAATAGTAAGAAATACTGTTAAGTTTTCAAACTCATATATATTAAAGTCATATATATCGTGTAAGATGAAGAAGGCGGGTAAAAAGGGACGGGGAAGTGGACGTGATCCTGAAAGTTCAGGGCGCGGGTCAGGACGCGGAGAAACTGTGCCTGGTGCCAGAGCACAAGAAAGAAAGACATCCACCATACCTAGCTTCATGTCTGATTTCACAGGGCGTCGCAGGACATCACTCTCGAGGTCCGACCAGTGCGAACAGGTGGTCGGTTGGATGACAGCTGATACTGCTTCCAGTCGGTTAAGCACCACCCTGTCTTCCACCAAGTCCACTCTCAGTAGCCAAGAGTCTGGTCAACATAATCCTCACTCTGATCATCCTTCCTCCCACCATACACGGTCTGGTCAAAGAAGTGATCCCACACTGGGATATAGTGATGAGCTCGTCTCATCACCAATCCTTCATTTGACCCTCTCTCCAAGCACGCTTGCAGAGGAACATGACATCTTGTGCCCTGATTCACAACCTCTAGAGGCTACCCAATCACAAGAAGATGACAGATGTGAACGGCATTTAAGGTCAAAGGAAGTAGTGGATGATGATGATGATGATGAGACACAGTTGCCATTAAATCAACCACTATTTCCTTCTCAAGACCTTGTTGAGGAGAATGTTATACAGTTGTCAATGACCGAGTATGTGGTGGGATCAAGACTTGAGGAGGATGATCAGAGTGAGGAAGTGGAGGAGGACTTGGTGGACAATGAGGTGACTGACCCCACCTGGGAAGGTGTAGAGCCGAGCGATGACAGCAGTCCTGAGGGTGAGCCATCTGCAGCACCGCAACAGGCTGGAAGAGGCAGTGGTGTGGCTACAGAAAGAAGGCGGACCGCACCAAACCGGCCCGCAAATGTTCCACGGAGCACCCCCTTGCGTAAATCTACCTTGCCAAGGGGTAGGTGTTCCGCGGTATGGCGTTTTTTTAAGGAAAGTGCGGACGACAAAAGATTTGTAGTTTGCAACCTGTGCCACACCAGAATGAGCCGAGGCATGAACACTAGAAACCTCACCACCACCAGCATGATCCGACACATGGCATCCAAGCACCGTAGTAAGTGGGAGGAACGCCTGGATCGCCCATCTGTGTCTGCAGGCCACACCACTGCCTCCTCTTCCCCTGTTTTCGGTGCCGGCCAATCGCCTGTCGAAGGCGCAGGCCCGCATACCTCCCGCCCTGCACCTGTAGCATCTGAAGCACCATCAGCGACCACATCCACTTCCCTGTCCCAGCACAGCGTCCAAATGTCGTTACCCCAGGCATTTGAGCGCAAGAGAAAATACCCAGCCACCCACCCACAGGCCATAGCACTAACCTCACACCTTTCAAAATTACTGGCCATCGAAATGCTGCCATTTAGGCTTGTGGACACTGAGTCCTTCCGCAGCCTGATGGCAGCAGCTGTCCCTCGGTACGCGGTCCCCAGCCGCCACTACTTTTCCCGGTGTGCCATCCCCGCATTACACCACCATGTGTCCCGTAACATCACCCGTGCCCTGACCAACGCAGTTACTGGGAAGGTCCACTTAACGACTGACACATGGACAAGTGCTTGTGGCCAGGGACGCTACATTTCCCTGACGGCACACTGGGTGAATGTCGTGGAGGCTGGGAGCGACTCGGACCCTGGGATGGCACGGGTGCTACCCACGCCGAGGATTGCGGGCCCTACCTCCATCAGGGTTTCCACCAGCACCTACGTTATTGGCTCCTCCTCCTCCGTTTCCACCTCCGAATTCTCTACACACACCGCCACTCCCCCATCAGCCAGTAGCTGGAAGCAGTGTAGCACTGCAGTGGGGAAGCGTCAACAGGCCGTGCTGAAGCTGATCTGCCTTGGGGACAAACAGCACACGGCCTCAGAGCTGTTGCAGGGGATTAGTCACCAGACCGAGCAGTGGCTCTCGCCACTCAACCTGCAAGCAGGCATGGTTGTGTGTGATAATGGGCGTAACTTGGTGGCGGCTTTGGAGCTCGGCAAGCTCACACACGTACCATGCCTAGCGCATGTATTTAATTTAGTGGTGCAGCGATTTCTAAAAACCTACCCCAATGTGCATGATCTCTTGACCAAGGTGCGCCGCGTGTGTGCACATTTCCGTAAGTCATCTACAGCTTCGGCCGGCCTGTTGAAGCTGCAGCAGCGCTTACAATTGCCAGCTCACCGGCTGCTGTGTGACGTGAGCACGCGCTGGAACTCCACCTTCCACATGTTGGCCCGGCTTTGTGAGCAGCAGAGGGCAGTAGTGGAGTACCAGCTGTTACACGGTCGTCGCCTCTCCGTTCAACTTCCTGTAATCAGAAGTGAGGAGTGGGAATGGATGTCAGACCTCTGCGAGGTTTTACGCAATTTTGAGGAATCGACACAGATGGTGAGCGGCGATAACGCTATTATCAGTGTAACCATCCCACTTCTGTGTCTACTGAAACGCTCGCTGCTCACAATTAAAACCGACGCTTTGCATGTGGAAGAGGTGGAAATGGGGGAGGAAGAGCTTACACAAGGTGATAGCCAGAGCACCCTCACTTCGTCTTCTCAGCGACAATTGGAGGAGGCGGAGGAGGAGGAGGAGGAGGAGGAGGAGGAGGAAGACACGGTTGCCTCCGCTACAGAGGGTAGCCATGGAACTTTAGTTCCATCTCTTCAGCGTGGGTGGGCAGAAGAGGAGGAAGAGGATGAGGATATTGAGAGTCAGCCTCCTGGTGAGGACAGCGAAATCTTGACTGTTGGTACTCTGGCACACATGGCTGACTTTATGTTAGGCTGCCTTTCCCGTGACCCACGCGTTGTACGCATTTTAGACAACACGGATTACTGGGTGTTCACCCTTCTGGACCCCCGCTACAAAGAGAATTTCTCATCTCTCATTCCTCCGGTGGAGAGGACAAGCAAAATGGTGCAATACCAGAAGGTTCTTGTTGAAAAATTGCTCCAAAATTTTCCATCTGACAACGCTGGCGGCAGAGTACGTGCTACCTTGGCCAACCGAGAAGGGGAGAAAAGGGGAGCACACAGCAGTTCCGAGAAAGGCAGGGCAACACTCTCCAAGGCGTGGGACACCTTCATGACACCCCGCCAGCACCCTCACCCTGATGCGCAGCCTAGTGTCACAAGGAGGGAAAAGTTTTGGAAGATGGTGAAGGAGTACGTAGCAGACCGTGTCAGCGTCCTCAATGATCCCTCTGTGCCTTACAACTACTGGGTGTCCAAGCTGGACACGTGGTATGAACTGGCACTCTACGCGTTGGAGGTGCTGGCCTGCCCTGCCGCCAGCGTTCTGTCTGAGCGGGTATTTAGTGCTGCTGGTGGCATCATAACAGATAAGCGTATCCGCCTTTCCACCGACAATGCTGATAGGTTGACACTTATAAAAATGAACAAGGCCTGGATTTCCCCTGACTTCTCCACTCCACTGGAGGAAAGCCCCGGGGGAACATAAACTCACTTTATATATGTTATTTACAATGATGGGAATACTCTGTATTCCCATTCACCCCTTCCACCCCAAAAACGGGTATATGGTTGACTCTTAATGTTCTCATCCTCCTCCTCCTCTTCCATATGCCCTGGGATATAATTTTTATATAGGGCCAGCTCACCAGCGTGCCCTGGGATATAATTTTTATATAGGGCCAGCTCACCAGCGGGCCCTGTGATATAATTTTTATATAGGGCCAGCTCACCAGCGGGCCCTGTTTGCCAATTTTTATATAGGTCAGCTCACCAGCGGGCCTTCTCATATAATGTTTTATTGGGTCAGCTCTCTAGCGGGCCCTCTCATATAATGTTTTATAGCGTCAGCTCACTAGCGGGCCTTCGCATATAATGTTTAGGATGGTCAGCTCTGCAGCAGACCCTCACCCATAATGTTTTAGATGGTCAGCTCAGCGCACGTTTCCCTCTTAATCATGGCCTCAGTTCTGAAAATCAAGGAAATTTTTGGGAGAATTTGCCTCTGCGCACGTTTCCCTCTTAATCATGGCCTCAGTTCTGAAAATCAAGGAAATTTTTGGGATAATTTGCCTCTGCGCACGTTTCCCTCTTAATCATGGCCTCACTTCAGAAAATCGATGAAATTTTTGGGAGAATTTGCAGATGATATACAAGTAAATATACAGCAAATACTGTTTGGTAACAATTTTTCGCCTAAAGTCGTTTTTATTTTCCTTTTTGTGTGTTTTACGGTCAGTCTGTAAAAATGGCGTACTACGGGCGAAAGATCGTTCCCAGCAGCGATGTTGGAGTCCAAGGTGCATCCAGACATCCTCCCTATGCTGTCCCTGAACCATTTCTGTAGTGTTTCCATCTTTTTCTGCCCTTTTCCTATGGACCAGGCACCCTCCCCTCATCAGAGCAGGGGGTGCCTGGTGTAATGCTCGAGTCCTCCCATTGACTTCAATGGGGCTCGGGTGTTCGGCCGAGCACTCGAGCCTCAGGGGGTGCTCGGTCAGAGCACCCGAACATCCGAGCATTGGGGTGCTCGCTCATCACTAATACCTATACTTGGGGCATTACTCCTTGTGAGCTCAGTTTGTGTCTGGATTATACCTTTGTATTATTGCTGAATTTGGTCTGTTCTGCTACTGTGTTCCATTACAGGCCTCAGACCCCTATCCTGTCTACTACTCATGGTAACTCGCTTTCTGCTAGTTCTTTGTGGGGTTTCTGTGTCCATAGAGTAATGTACATCAGGCATATAATTGTATGTATAGATCTACTCTAGTCCTTATGCTTTAGACTGTTTGTACCTTATACACTTATACAACTGTGTGGGGTGTTAAATAAAGAAAAAACACCAAAGTATAAACTTTTATATGGTCTGTTCACAAGAAGATAATATAAAATCAAACAATAACAGCTTCTGCCACCCTAATATTTACTTATGGAGGACAACCAAATGGTGCTAGGCCACTATTCACCAAACACCATTTACTAAGAACAAATGAAAAACACTTATTCGACTTTGAGATGTATACTTGCACATGTGGGCTTGTGAGAATAAACAAGAATATATATGAAATGGAAGGAGGAAGGTATACTAAAATAATATGTATTTATGTAATATTTAAAAACATACAAAACAAATTAAAAAGAATAAAGGTATGGAGACATAGCTGTACAAATGAAACAATAAAATATAAAAGCATGTACAGTAGTGTTGAGCGAGCACCCCGATGCTCGGGTGCTCGGGTGCTCTGACCGAGCACCCCCTGAGGCTCGAGTGCTCGGCCGAGCACCCGAGCCCCATTGAATATAATGGGGCGACACGAGCATTACACCAGGCACCCCCTGCTCTGATGAGGGGAGGGTGTCTGGTCAATGCCCCCCTTCATCTCCGCTATGCCCCCTTCATCTCCGAATGCCCCCTTCATCTCCGCAATGTCCCCCTTCATCTCCGCTATGCCCCCTTCATCTCCGCTATGCCCCTCTTCCACAATGTCCCCCTTCATCTCCGCTATGCCCCTCTTCCACAATGTCCCCCTTCATCTCCGCTATGCCCCTCTTCCACAATGTCCCCCTTCATCTCCTCTATGGCATAGAGGAGATGAAGGGGGACATTGTGGAAGAGGGGCATAGCGGAGATGAAGGGGCACATTGTGGAAGAGGGGCATAGAGGAGATGAAGGGGGACATTGTGGAAGAGGGGCATAGCGGAGATGAAGGGGGACATTGTGGAAGAGGGGCATAGAGTCTATGCCCCTCTTCCACAATGTCCCCCTTCATCTCCGCAATGCCCCCTTCATCTCCGCAATGCCCCCGTACCTCCAGTCCCTGGTGGTCCAGCGGAGCGTCTTCAGATCTGTGCCTCTTCCGGCACAGATCCCCGCCACCCGAACATGGCGGGCGAGCACATGGCGGTACTCGACGAGTACCGCCATGTGCCGAGCAGAGCGATGCTCGAGCCGATCCGAGCATCGGCCGAGCATGCTCGCTCAACACTAATGTACAGCCACCACCAGGGAAGTGCTACAATGAGAAATATAATAATAGATGTAGAATTCTTAATGTCTAATACAATCTTAGATCTATATCCACCTGTGTATATTATACATGTATATTCTGTAACAACTATGTGCTGTTTTAACTATACATGACACTGAAATTATAATTATTTGAATTGTATACAAAGACTTGCATAATGGAGCATTTGTCAAATTGAGGACATATTTTTTATTTTTTTTACTTTCATGTTCAATATTCCTAATATTTTTACCTTATTTTCAATTTGCAGTTTTTGTCCCATGACATACCGCTTTTTGAGAGCATCATTTCTGACCTCTTCCCAGGGGTTGTCTTATCAACTCCTGACCATGGCAGCCTGGAAGTGTCCATCAGGGAAATTACAGCCAAGATGAATTTGCAGCCAGTTCCTTGCTTCATCAAGAAGATAATACAAGTCAGCAAACATTCTCCTAATTCTTTCAAATTCAAGAAATGACTTTCAGTATATCATAACACTTTTCTTATTCAAGGAATAACACATGATTATAGTTAGTAATAATTAAAATAATATAATTTGAAATTTTAAGTTTATGCTTTTATTCACGACTAGTTACACAGGCCACAATGCCACTGCCAGCTGGTCGCGGGGCAGTCATGCACAGTAGAGAGTGTATCAGCCTCATCACGGGCAGTCTCTACTGTGCATGACTGCAGCACGTACAGCAGTCTCTACTGCGCATGACTTTGTCGTTACACACGTTTTAGCGAATTATTATATAGGATATGTATATCATTATATTATTACTTCCTAATAAGCGTGAGAATTGTGTTACATTTCAATAGATTATGCTAATCACAGTAGTGTGTACTCATCATACTGTGCATAACATTTTTACCTTAACCTCTTGATTGCTAGAAATGTCTTCAACTCTCTAATGAGTTCATTCTCAGGGACTTATGTAAAAAGCAAAATAATTCTAGAGCAAGGCAACTTCACAACTGGAGGAGGTAAAATGTACCATTGATTTAAAGGGATAGTAATACTTCATTTTAACTTTATTTTATTTTGTAGGCATTAAAAAAACATGAAGAATGATATAAGTCTTATCTCTCAAACCTTTATGGTTTATGAGATATTCACAAGCAAAGTGTCCCCCTCCCGCCCCTTTTACTGATGTAACACTTCTCAGCCAGGGCAGAAGGGAGCTGCCCAGGTAGACTGCAGAGAGGGACAATCTTCAATTAAGATAAGGGAAAAACCTGAAAAGCTTGTCAAGGGGGGCAGGGATTTCATTGTTTTCATAGGAATAAGAGTGTCCCCTTCTGTTATCTGTCCAGTCTATGGACTGTATTCCACATCTGAGAAGAGATTGTTTACAGTAGGTAAAAGGGGCGGGAGGGGGAAACTTTGCTTGTGAATATCTCATAAACCATAAAGGTTTGAGAGATAAGATTTAAATCATTCTTCATGTTTTTTTAATGCCTACAAAATAAAATAAAGTTAAAACGAAGTATTACTATCCCTTTAAGTGGAGCTTTAAACCCCTTAATCTATTGAATGCAAAAGAGGTATGCAACAGAGGTCTCCAAAGCATTGTGAAGCAATGCACAGGAAATATCTCTATCATTAAATGGGTTAAAAGTCAATATTAAATTAATGGACATCTGGGAACATTTTATTTTTGCACTCCTTTAGCTTACTGAGAATAGACCTATATTTTGTCATTTTCCTGAGCTTGTTATAGAGGTGATGTTTGGGTTTGCTCATATTATAGGCTTACAATGGAGAATTCGTGTATACTAATACACATTCAGACATTTAATCATAAGCATATTATCAAGGGCAGGAGATTTAAACTTGAGAATAAGCAAAGCATATAGGAAGCTCTGGTGAATTTGTACATTTCCCTTCCTCCAATTCCTTATATTTTTATGTCCACGCTGCTCTTGTTGGATCATACAGTACCTGTTTAATAAGCAGACTTGATATGTTCTGCAGCTGTTTTTATTGTGAATAGTAGATATTTTGGATTCTGCTCAGTCAAATAACTGTCAATACAATGTTATGTACCATATCTCTGTCTGTATATGATCAATATATGTCTACATAGGAGAGGAAAGTCAGTCAGTGGTGGAAGTTGTAGTCCAAAACTGTTAGAGGGTAGAGAGAGATAAACTGTTGTTGAGATTTGTGTTTCATGCAAAAAAAGGCTGTTTCATGACACACCAAACAAGTTTTGGAATATGAGTATTTCTTGGTTTAAGTGGCACATAGTTCCAGTCAACAGGATTGTAGGGATGGGTAAAAAGTGCCATTTTGTTCCTTTGAGAATTTTCATGAAAAATGCAAGTTTCAGATTTTCCATGGGAATCCTAAGGAGCAATGTGCCTGTCTATAATCTGTTTGAGAAGGCCATTGGAAAGTCTGACCCTGGACAAGTAGAGATGTCAGAAAGCACACAGTCGCCCTATCAGTCATCCTCATCATACTTGCCTGTTCAAAGTCCAAGTCCCACTCAGCCACACACATCTGTTTTGAGTACCCAGAAACACAGGTTGTGTTAGATTTGACGAGTACCTCTGGTGCTGCTGCTCTAAGTGCTACACCTTTGACACTTAGCAGTAGTGGCAGTAGGATTACATCAACATCCAGCTCCAGTAGTTGTAGTAGTAGCAGAAACCACACATGACAGACAAAGCCAGGACAACATATATTAACAGCAGCACAGATGAGGAGGTGGAGGACAGATGTGAAGATGGCTTGGCACCATCTACCCCACTTGGGACCACTGCTATGACCACTGCTATGACCGATAAGTAATATGTGTCAATAATCTGAGAAGGAGGATAGAGTATGACAATGGTAAAAATACGTATACAAATCACACCATTCCAGTTCCCCACCACCACCACTATAATACATATCTGCCACATAGGTTGTACTTTATTTTTTTTATTACTTGATATCATCCTGAATATGTGCCAGTGTCACTTAAGCAAGAAAGTGTTGTGGGCAAAGGACAAATGCAATCTGCATGCTAACACATTTTTCAAGCCATATTTTCCTGTAGGACTCACAACTTTAACTTTCAGCGACTTATTTCTAAACTTCAGAAGAAGTAATATTACAGTGGGAAATGTAGTACCTATAGGAAATATAGGCGAAAAATGTGTTAAAATAGGCGGAAAATTTGTTAAAATAGATGAAAAGGAGGACATTTTTGCATAGGCGGAAAGGCAAAATTTTTGAGTGAAAAGTGAAAAATCGACACGTTTTCGCGACATTTTCACTGGAAATTTTTCAAACTTTTTGTTCACCCCTAATCATTTGTACTTGTTAATCTCTTGGGTGTCAGTCTACAAAGTATATCTGTCAGTAACAAAGGCTTAGGAAGGAACTTGTTTCATCTGCCTGTCTCTTCTCAGTCAAACAAGAATTAGAAGCATTTTGGTTAAAACTCCTTTCTACCATCACACTACCCCAGATTCTCCAGAGAACAAACTCCCTAAACTCCCTAAACTAGACTCCACTTTCAGTGCTTAACTTCTTTAGCTCCAAAATTGTGTTGCTGGAAACTGACAACACTTTTATACTATTACTGAGGGAAAAGAAGCTTTCCCCTTGGGGTAGAAATTAATTCTTACCACTGATTTCAATGCAATGAGCAAGCAGGAAAAAAAGTGAAAAACCAGTACATTTGTGAAAAATGTGCGACACGGCAAGGAGTGCTACTTTTCTCTTGCTTTGTTTTTGAAGCTAAGCATTTTGCCCATCCCTATAGGATTATAGGAAAATGAATCACATGATAGGATAAAGAACATATAGAGCATACTTCTGTAAAATTAGATGTCCATTAGAATATCTTCCTGTGGGTAGCTTTTAGTTAGCTATAAGTGAACTAAGGCAGAGAAATTGAAAGGAAAATTGCCCTGCATGATGCTCAACTACTCTGAAAGTGTCACTTGCACTGTTCATTCAAACCAGTTATCTGAATCATAAAATTTAATTGTACATTTCAGAAATGGAGACTGAACTGGACCATGTGGGATTTGCTCATGTCTGCTGGAGAACCTCAGGTTGTCCTCTCCTCTTCTATACAATGTCATTTATACATGTTGGCATTCTCTTTTTTTGATAATACATTTTGACTTTCTTGGATCATATGGTCTCTTTATAAAATTAACACTGAGGGTCACATTTATCAATGAGGCGATGTAAGAGTGAATGCTGACCCCTGTAACCTCATTGATGATCTTACATTTGGCTTTTAAATGTCAAATATATCATTGGGCTCATTTGGATAGTGCTCTACCTGGGACTGGAAGTACAGACCAGACACATACTTATCATTTATCACAGTTCCACAATGAGTGGTAGTGGATACCTATTTTTAAATTGCATAATAGTGATCAGCAAGGAAGTAGGTCCAGGTAAGCAAGTTAAAGGGATAGCAATGTTTCAAGATAAAATCAGCTCCAATTAATCTTCATAGTATTTGGGTCATGGAGAGTGTTATTTCAATACTGTCAGAGTTGTAGTTCAAGAGTAATTGAACATAGTGTAAGCCACCTCCCCTCAGACGTGGAATCTGGTCTTAAGACCAGACAGCCTACAGCAAGGGACACTCTTCTTACTGTGAAAACAATGAAATCCCTGCCCCCTTGACAGTTTTTTCCCTTATGTTAATTGAAGATTGTCCCTCTCTTCAAGCCATCTGGACACCACCTTTCTGTTCTGAATGAGCAATATTACATCAGTAAAAGGGGCGAGAGGGGGGGTATTTTATCATTCAATTACTCTTGAGCTACAACTCTCAGTATTGAAATAACACTCTCCATGGTCCAAATACTATGAATATTAATTGAAGCTGCTTTTATTTTGAAACATTACTATCCCTTTAAGCTACAAATTACAGCAGAACTCCCTGTAACACATTTGGGGCACTCTGTGCAAAATAAGTAGCTAGAGTGCATTGGATAGAGTACGTAGCTCATATACATAGATCTTCATGAATGTTCCCTTGCTATGGACAAAGCCAGATTAAAATTGTTGGCCATGAAGCCAGATGCCTGATCCCAGTTGAGCTGTGGCCAGGACCAGGTACACAGGATCACCTGTGTACCATGTGAGTTACAAAGAGTGATTCCCCAAGATACCTTAGCAGAGAGAGCCAAAACTTAGATGGACTGAAACAGGTTCAGACTGTTGATCAGGAGTTGGTAGAGCAATGACAGATAAGAGCTTGGTGAACAGACCCAGACAGACGGACGTTTGACAGGCGATCAACCTCTGAATCACACAGGTGGATGAATGCCTGGCACACAGACCCAGACAGACGGATTCTTGGCAGGCAATCAGTCTCTGACTCACACCAGTGGATGAGTGCCTGATGAACAGACCCAGACAGATGGATTCTTGACAGGAGATAAATCTCTGACGTTCACCGGTGGATGAGTGCCTGGCGAACTGACCCAGACAGACAGATTCTAGGCAGGTGATTAATCTCTGACTCAAAGTGGTGGATGAGTTCTTTACAGTCAACATAATCAGGTAAATCTCTCCCTGAAGATTAACATAGAGCAGCACTTGACGGAAGTAGAATTGGTGAGCTTACAAAGTCAAGACAATCTTCATAGACGAAGTGGTAGACCGTGTTGAAGGATGCTGACCTAGTGAGATTACACAGGTTGAAGTTAATAAGGTGAAGAGAGGATGAACGTGGTGGATTGGCAAATTATGTAGTTATCCTAGAAGGTGATGGTGATGGCAAGCTAGTTGTTTCACTTGTCATGGAACTTCCGTTCTCTGCCTGGTTTACTCTACTCTTCCTCCTCTTTGATCTTTTTCCTCGCCTCTTGTTGTCGTTCTGGAGAGTCGGGGGAACAGCAACAGAGTTGCTTGATTTCTATGGTGGGTGTTTGGCTTTAACATGTTTGACAGATGTCATGGTGTCTGTGTTTCATGTGTGCTATCAGGGTGCTTCTGCCAAGGTATGTTCCCTCCTTTCCTCTTCTCATTGACTTGTCACAAATTGTGCACAGTGCCGTTGCTGATTACTGCACTGTGCCTGCCCCAAGAGAAAAATAGTCCCACACCCATGACTTCAGGGTGAGGGAAAAAGTCTAGAAGAATGACCTCTTTCATCTTGTCCTCCACATTCCCCTTCACTGTCTGTGGTAGCAGATAATGTTGCTGCTGTTGCATCTACTGCCTCAGATTCAGCACTGCAACAAGGACCAGGAGTATTACTGGCACTGGCAAGTGGAACCTCTCGTAGTCCCGCATCACTTGTTGACCCTATTCCAACTATGTCCACGGTGGTCTGTAGCACACTAGCTTGCTCCTCAGCATCCTGCTGCCCTTGCATCTTAGCAACAGCAAGAGGTAGAGCAGTTAAAATTCCTCTGATTCCAAAATCTCACTGCTAATGGTGGTGGTGATGCCCATCCTTATCCCTGTCTCCCATTCCTTCTTAGTTTATGCTAAAAAGGCCATCAATGTCTCTTCCACCCCAGCTTCTCCAGCATCATCATCACCACCACCACCACTACTCCCTTTGTGCTGCTGCTCTATTACAGACATCTCACTGCTGCTTGGAGGTAGTGATGAGCAATCTGACAGAAGGTCCGCTTATGTCACACTTGGTATTTCTTTTTGACCTGAAGAAGCCAGACTGGCAGCAGGCACAGGCAGCTAATCTGTTCTCCTGCTGCTGGTGGTGGTATTAATTGTGCACCTGCTCTCCCCCAACAACAGTTCTGGCCTCTTAGTCTTCAGGATCATGTTCAACTTGGACACTTTAGTGAAGAAAAGGGGAGGACTCCCAGGGTCAGAAATGGTGTGGGCTCCCTTGACTGCTAGTCTGGACACTCTCAAATGTTTCCCCTACCATTCCAGCTGCTTCACCATTACTGCTACTACTACTAACACCAACCACATTAAGTTCAGCCGCAGAGTATTCCTCCTCACAGTCACTAGTAATATGAGGATATTGATGATTACCCCCTCCTTCACTCCTAATTCTAACAAGCTGCTGGACCTTAGTAGTAATAGTACTAGCACTGTTCGGACTGTTTGGTGATGGGAAGTGTGAATTAGGATCCCTTACTGTCACACTTGGCATCATTTTCTCCTTCCCCACCACCTGAGTATTACAAAACACACTAGCAGCAGGTTCAGCACTGGTGGCAGCAGGGGCAGTACATTTGACAGCAGGCACAGCACTAATGGCAGCAGGGGCAGCACATCTGATAGCAGGCACAGTACTGGTGGCAACAGGTTCAGCACTAGCAGCAGGCACAGAACTGGTGGCATCAGGGGTAGAACATCTGACAGTAGGCACAGCAATGGTGGTAGCAGTACCATAGACAGTATGTCTGACAGCAAGCACAGCACTAGTGTCAGCAGGGGCAGCACTCCTGTCAGCAGGCACAGCATATATGGCAGCAGGGGCAGCACATATGGCAGCAAGTACAGCACTAGTGGCAGCAGGAACAGCACATCTGACAGCAAGTACAGCACTAGAAGCAGCAAGAGCAGCATCTGGCAGCAGGTACCACACTAGTGGCAGCAGAGGCAGTACATCTAGAAGCAGGTATAGCAATGGTAGCAGCAGGTACAGCACTAGTGGCAGCAGGGGCAGCACGCCTGGCAGCAGGCACAGCATATATGGCATCAGGAGCAGCACATATAGCAGCAGGTACAGCACTAGTGGCAGCAGGAGCAACATGTCTGACAGCAAGTACAGCACTAGTGGTAGCAGGAGCAGCATCTGGCAGCAGGGACCACAGTAGCGGCAGCAGGGGCAGCACATTTAGCAGCAGGTATAGCAATGGTGGCAGCAAGTACAGCACTAGTGGCAGCATGGGCAGCACGTCTGAGGGCAGGCACAGTATTGGTGGCAGCAGGTTCAGCACTGGCAGCAGGCACAGCACTGGTGGGAGCAGGGGCAGCACGCCTGGCAGCAAGTATAGCAATGGTGCAGCTGGTTCAGCACTGGCAGCAGGGGCAGCACATCTTGGAGCAGGCATAGGCAGCTGACCTGTCCTGCTCTCACTAGTATTACCCTTCTCTTCCGCCCTTTCCTTTAATTTCTGCAAGATCCCTAGGGGTGATTTAGGGGGATTGAACAGCATTGGATCTGTAGTGTTCACTTCCTTCTCCTCCTACTCAGACTCAGTGGACACATAAGGGTCCTTCTAGTCTCTCCTTTTACTATTTTTAAACCTGCTCATAGTGATAGCAGTCACTAAGAACCTCTCCTGCCTCAATTTTTAAAACAGTAACAGCAGAACAGCACACCATGTCTACATCACTCTGTAGCTGTCTTCTATTGTGTTTCACTTCTGCAAATACTTCACTTTTTATAGAGAAAAAGGTGAAAGCCATGTAAATCAATGGGCAGAAACTTTCTAGCCACTGAAAAATTGGCAGGGAATTTTGGCCAATGGGCGAAAAACACAAAGATTTTAATCACTGTTTTAAAAGCAATTTTCCCTGCAAAAAAGCAGACAATAACATGCTTTTGTGGGGTTTCTTGAGGGAACATGGTGACAACTTTCACCCATCCCTATTCAGGAGGACTGGAGACAGGGGGATGGTCAAATACAGGCCAAGGTCAGTTCGGGAACAAACACTAACAGCAGGAAAACAGACTCAATAATCAGGAGCCAGAAGATAGGCGCTAATGCTAGAGCAAGAGAAATTAGACGTTAACGTGATAAAAAGAGTGGTTCTAGAGTTTGTGTGTAACTTCATGTGTATGTACAGTGAGACAATGCTGATGACGAGCAGAATTTAAAGTAGTACAATAACCAGATATAGGAAAGACGGGGCAATTGAATACTTATTTTAGTGAAAAAAGATTTCATCAACTTCCTATAAATAAAGTAGTGTCTGGAACTGTGACAGCTTGGATTACCATAAAAATATAAGAGTTCCAAGTTAAAACGTCAAACAGACATAAGGAAAACATTAAGCAATTATTAAGAATGTAAAACATATATTATGTCATTGACAGTATGGACCTCATGATACAACTGACATATTATTATAGTTTAATTGTGCAATGAAAATATTAGGACACCTCTTGAACCACTCAGGAGGCAGCAGAAACAGACTTCTATGGATCCACTTTATGGAGTGTAAGCAATTGTATTTATTGCTTCAATTTAAAACACTTGAGGAAAAAAAAGAAACACACAAAGAACAAAGTATGGTGCACTGCATATGCTTCATCATAGATCTTATGAAGATCTTTAATTAAGTGCATGGATAATAACACATTAGACTAATTTAATTCAATTGCTCCTCCCTATGATTATTTTTTGATTAGCTGTTTATAATGGATGCACTATATGTAGTTTTTTTTTCTCTCAGCTGAGTGGGTCCTTGATGGTCTGAAGAGTTTTTTTACTTACTATGTGTATGACAAATGTTAAGAGTGAACACGTACTCCTAGAGCACTGCAGATTGAGGATACAAGATATTTCTAGTTATTTCTATGGCTCAGTGTATTTATATTAAGGCAGATTGTGTTGTCATCATTTCTGGAAGAAGATATCAGCCATCCTACTTGCCATACAATTTTTATTGACTCTAAGTCAAATGTTTACCATTTTGATGGTAAGTTCTCAGTCAGCTGCAAACCCTTTATACAGCACCAAAATGGGTAGAACCATAAGTCATATCTTTTAGTTGATAAGGAGCAACAATAAATACCAAAGAATATTTTATACAGTCCAAAGTCTATGATCTGTACTGTAGCATTTCTGTACAAACCCACCACCTCACGCACAGGACACACAATTAAAACAAATGATAATGTAAATGATTGGAGATTTACATTAACTCTACTGAAATTTCTCAACGCTTTGGATTTAATTAGTCAAGTAAAATACTATTTACTTTTTTACAGATCTATGAAATGATGCTTGTTCGTCATGGTTTTATGTTGATTGGAAGTCCTTTTGGGGGAAAAACATCTGCTCTTAAAGTACTTGCTGGAGTTCTAAAAGACTTAGAATCAAAAGGCCTAATGGATGAACATGGAGTGGATTATGTTTTTATAAATCCAAAGGCTGTCACCATAGGGGAGCTGTATGGAAGATTTGATCCAGTTTCACATGAATGGAGTGATGGTAAGTCTTAATCTCATTGATGATGATCCTTAATATCCATAAACATTCTCTTTACTACTATTTCTCTATCTCTTTCTCTCCCCCACCCCCTAATCACCCTCTCATTGAGGCTAATGAACTGGAGTAATTCTAGATAGGTATGGGCGAAAGTTGTCTGTGTGTTCCTGGGAGAAATTATGTGAAAACCACTTTATTGTAATCTTGTTCATGAGAAATTAGGCTTTTAAAACTGCGAGTAAAATTTCCACATTTTTCACCCATTGGCCAAAATTCCCCACCAATTTTTCAGTGGCTAGAAAGTTTATGCCCATTGATTTACATTTTTTTCACATTTTCCCTATATAATGTGATGTACTCCAGGAAGTGGAACATAATAGAGGCAGCTACAGAGCGAGATAGAAGTGCTGTGCTGTTCTGCTGTGAACTGCTTGTTAAATTGAGGCAGGGGAGGCTCATACTGACTGCTATCACTATGAACAGTAAAAGGAGGAACTGGAATGACTCTTATTATGAGACCACTGCTTCTGAGGAGAAGGAGGAGGAAGTGACTAGCAGTACTGAACCAAAGCTGTCCAGTCCCCCTAAATCACCCCAAAGGATCTTGTGTCTGCTGCAAGACGTGCTGACCCTGCTGTCAGTGCCACCATTGCTGTACCTGCAGCCACCATTGCTGTAGCTGCTGCCAGACGTACTGCCCCTGCTGCCAAAAGTGCTGTACCTGCAACCACCATTGTTGTACATGCTGCCAGACATGCTGCTCCTACTGCCACCAGTGCTGTACCTCCAACCACCATTGCTGTACCTGCTGCCAGATGTGCTGCCCCTGCTACCACCAGTGCTGTACCTGCAGCCAGTGCTGAACCTGCTGCTACCAAAACTTTGCCTGCTGCTAGTGTGTCTTGTAGTACTCAGGAGGGAGGGAAGGAGAAGATGATGCCAAGTGTGACAGCAAGGGACCCTAAATCACACTTGCCATTCCCAAGCAATCCCGCCAGTGCTAGTACTACTGCTACTAAGGTCCAGCAGCTTGTTAGCTTTAGGAGTGAAGGAGGGGTAATCGACAATATCTTCATATTACTAGTGACTGTGAGACTGAGGAGGAAGACAACAAGGAGGTCAACAAGTTATGTGGGACTAGGACAGGTTCCACTTGACAGCACCAGCAATACTCCTGGTCCTAGTTGTAGTGCTGAATCTGAGGCAGTAGCAGCAACAGCAGCAACATTATCTGCTGCCACAGACAGTGAAGGGGAATGTGGAGGACAAGATGAAAGAGGCCATTCTTCTCCACCTGTTCCCTCCCCCCTGAAGTCATGGGTGTGGGACTATTTTTCTCTTGGGGCAGGCACAGTGCAGTAATCAGCAACGGCACTGTGCACAATTTGTGACAAGTCAGTGAGAAGAGGAAAGGAGGGAACATACCTTGGCAGAAGTGCCCTGATAGCACACATGAAACACAGACACCAAGACATTTATGTCAAACATGTTAAAGGCAAACACCCACCACAGAAATCGAGCACTGTTGTTGCTGTAGCCCCTGACTCTCCATAAAGGCAACAAGAGGTGAGGCGGAGATCAAAGAGGAGGAAGAATAGAGCAAACCAGACAGAGACTGGAATCTACCCGATGAGTGAAACAACTAGCTCACCATCACCTTCTAGGTTAACAACATCTTCTTCCAATCCAGCTCATTCATCATTACCTCCCCTGCCAAATGATAGCCACTCTGTTGATGTTAAGATGTGGCAGTTTATCTCTACCCATTTCACACTGTGTAGTGCACTGACCACACATGCCAGTGTGGTGGAGAAGAATCTCAAGCAGTGCATCAAGCGACATCTTAGGAGATTCCATCCCACAGAATATTCTAAGATGGTGGCAGGGAGGGTTCACCATTACTATAAAACTGTCAGCACATTGTCATGTGTCCTTAGCTGGGTCAGGACAAGGGGTATAGTGACAGCTGCAGTACTTGGTTTCGGGCGTCATGGTGTTTGGATACAGTTGTGCCCCCAGATGTTATTTACCATACACACTGTGCACATTGCAGTTGCGGATGAGAGCCACAATTTCTGCTCTCAAGGGAAAAAAATATATTCTCATAACCACACACCTATGATTTTGGAGGAGGGGCAGGTGGGTAAGAATTATTGGCCAACTTCTTCTTTTCTCCACCTCAACTGGGGGCTACTTATTGTGTTGCTACTGCCTCAGGCGCATCACTGGAGCTAGTCGTGTCAAGTGGAACCGTCATCATCCATCATCACCCATGTTACTGTTATTGTTGATCTCATTCCTTTTCAGCTGCCTAATCATCCTGCTGCTGCTTAAATAACTCAGCAGCAGCAGTATGAACAGCAGTTGCAAATTCCACAATTATGAACTCAGGAGGACATTTGACAATGACCAGTGGCCACTAGCCAACATGACCTTGTGGCACTAAGCCAGTAAAGCATTTTTATTTTTTTCTCAGGCCTTGTGAAATAAAATTTTAAAAACATAGTCCTACAAAAAAGAAACAATTTTTGGGGGGTTTGTTTCTAACAAGCCTAAGTACTACAAAAGCCTCTTACAACAAATCTAACAAATCATACTCTACAAAATATTCTGTCAAGTATCAGTCCATCCCAGTGGCAGGGGGTTCCTGTCTTTATCACTTTACATACAAATTTCTTATTTTATTTTATTTTTTTTATTAACTGTCCCCCCAATACCAATCAAGAACCCACCCCCAAAACAAATTCCCTGTTCAACTGATTCATTGCCCAGACTCCACCCTCCACCACAGGCATCCTCCTCAGACCCCTTTTATACCATGTCTTATGTTTTTTTTTAATTGTATTTAGGATTTATTTTTTTATTAACTGCCCCCCAATCCCAATAAACAACCCCCCCAAAAAAATCATCCCCTGTTCAAATGGTTCTTTTCCTGCCCATAGAGAAACCCATAGATTTTCCACCATTTTGCTAACACCACAGAATTTCCAGGGGAACAGTTAAATTTCCCACCTATATTTTACTGTGGTGAAGAAACTTCCCACACAAAATTTCCCACTAGGCAGTGTGGTATAATATAGGTGAGAAATAGATTAGATGTGGACAGAGAGAGAGGGAACTTTAAATTAAAATGTAAAATTAATATAACATTTGGTTAAATCAATGACTAGCACTATGACAAGCAGGTGAAGCTTTATTGACCCTGCTGCTGCTGATACACATGCAGCGGTCAAGGGATCCAACATATTCCTCACCCAATGATTCCAATACCCCTCTAGCATTGTGCCTCTATTGTACAATTCTGAAGGCGGCAGAACTGGGTGACATTATGAGTAATAGCACACGTCAGCTGCCTGTTCCTTCAACTACTGGGAAATGTCACCTTGCACAGGACATTTTTTTCATGTATAGAAGTAACAAACAAGTGAACAGTGATCAGTATATAAGCTCTAAAACATCTCCAGTGAAGTACTGGAAGGATTCACATTTGTTTGGGGTTTATACTGTAATGTCTATTAGATCATCTGTTATGCCTAACTGAAGAGCAGCTCTGTTAGACCTGAAATTCTTCAGCTGATGTTTTTCTCCTTCATCCAAAATAGTTGGATTCTTGGAGCAATTCTTGCTTTCAGAAAAAAGGGTAGTTAAAGGAGCAGTACAAACATACTCCCTCTGTTGAGTTATTTTAATTGAAAAGATTTTACAGCTCAATTTGTTTAAGTAAACTGCTATTTTTGTTCTGGTCAACAAGTGGTACTGTTCTTCTTGCTTACTATGGGGAGCCTTAGTCAATGGCAAAATATGCCACACAGAGTGCATGATTAAAAAATGACTTTTAGACACTAGTTGACATGGTTGATTAAAAATGTTTCAGCCACAATGCATTTTGTTGAAAAATCCTCCAGCAGTGAAAGTAAGCTGGTTTTATCAGTAGGAAAAAGCATATAATATATATTTTTCATGGTAAACATTGACTGCTCCTTTAAGACCTTTGAAAATCATTGAAGGGTGACTGTCAGTATCAGCCTGCTTTCTGTAGCTTTAAAGAGCCACCAAACACCTTCCCTCTCCTTACCACAGATTGGTAAGGAACACTTAATTAACAACTATTTAGATGCTATTAAACCATGTAGATGCTATTAAACCACATCTTCCTATTTATGTTATCAAAGCATGTTAAACAATAGATTTAAAAATATGCTAAAAAACAATATTCCACTATTTTAGATTCCTTATTCTCTTGGATGCTAGAAATATTCCCAGGTCATTGCAAAGTGAAGCATTTGAGTCATCTCTATCATTCAAGGGATTAAAATGATAAAGAAGAGGTAGAAAATGTGTAGAAAAACATTAGCGTTTTTAGCAATTTGATACTGTTTAATGACTTTGGATAATGCAAGCATTCTTCGGAAGTGCTATGCAAGTTCTGTGCAAAATTCAATTGTAAGTAATATTTTTTACCAACAAGGCAACTAGTGTGGATACCAGTGCAAAGATGATAGTAATTAGAGATGGGTGGAATGTTTTTTTCTCTCCAAAGAGATAAGATAGCAGATGAATTTTGGATTCTATCTACTGTAGGTACACAGTCACAAAGAGTGAACTGGAGTTGTTTGATATAAATGTTGATGATAGCCACTTGTAGTTGTTCTCTGAGTGTGAGTGTGGAGGGAGAAGAGAGAGTTTAAAAATACATTTTGGACTGATAATTGACAGACTTGTGATCCTGAGCTTGCTGAGTCTGGCAAAAACTCTACTGAGACTGTGTGACTATCACGGTGCCCGTGCTCCCCTTGTTATTGTTTTCCTGTCAGTCTACACTGTGTGTGCTCCCATTTGCTGTCCTGTGTTGGTCCCACCCAGTATGGCCTTTATATACTGGGCTCCAGCACCGATACAGTGCCCTTTCATGGTATTCATGTACCAGTGCTAGTTTCTGCTCAGTGATTCCCAGTGCACCGACTTGGCCTGCCTGACTACTCTACATCTGTTCTTCAGCTCCTGTGTACCGATCCGGATTGCCTGACTATTCTTCAGTGCCTGCTCCTGGGTGCTGACCCGGCTTGGCTGACTTTCCTGCTCCTGTGTACTGACCCGACTTGACTGACGTTCCTGCTCCGTGATTCGACCCGGCTTGGCTGATGTTCCTGCTACGTGATTCGACCCGGCTTGGTTGGCGTTCATGTTCTGACAGCCTATTGTCGCCTTGGCAACATTCTTATTCTCCAGGCTATCTGGTTCCCGTTTTGTTCAGCAGAGTGCGAGAGTCAGTTTCTGTTACTGCTACGGCAGTGTGTCTTTGGCCTAGTCTCCGTTACTGCTCCTGCAGGTTGCAAGTGTCTGCCTCCGTTAAAGCTCCAGCAGTGTACCATTGGCCGAGTCCTCCGTTACTGCTCCTGCAGGGTGCAAGTGTCTGCCTCCGTTACTGCTCCGGCATTGTGCCATTGGCCTAGTCCTCCATTACTGCTTCTGCAGGGTGCAAGTGTCTGCCTCCATTACTGCTCCGGCAGTGTGCCATTGGTCTAGTCCTCCGTTACTGCTCCTGCAGAGTGCAAGTGTCTGCTTCCGTTACTGCTCTGGCAGCACTGGTACAGGAACACCACAAAAGTGCACCAGATAGATGCCAGGGCCCGGTATAAAAAGGCCATACTGGGCGGGCCAAACATAATTCAGCCAATAGGAGCGCAGCACACAGAGACTGACAGAAAGCACAGGCACCGTGATACTTCATCAGCAGGTTCAGGATTGCATTCATTCTCTCACCCATCACGGGTGGATCATCAACATGGACAAGTCAGAACTTGTCCCATCCCAGTGTCTGGTCTTCCTGGGCCTTCTCTTTGACACTCAGCAGTGCATGGTGTTTCTCATGGATGAGGTGGCTCACCAGATTGTCCACAGGGTTTCTGCTGTTCTGGCTCATGATCCAGTTCCAGCCAAGACACTGTCCCCTCTCTGGTGGGAAATTCATCTCCACCAAAGAAGCGGTCTCACACCAGAGAACTCCAGAGGTTTGTGATCCAGGTGTGCTGGGGTCAGCCGGACCTTCTGAAGATGTCAGTATCACTCCCTCTTCATGTGGAACTGAGTTTATCATGGTGGCTAGTCCTCTCCAATCTGCAGAAGGGCAAGTCCTTCCTGGTATCCTTCTGGACCAAGGTGGCAACGGATGCCAGCCTGTACGGCTGGGGAGCAGTCATGGGTCGCCTGAGTGCTCAGGGACAATGGTATCTGGAGGAATCTCTCCTTCCCATCAACATGTTGGAGCTTCTGGTGATATTTCATGCCCTTCGTCATTGGACACCTCAGCTGGAAGACTGCCCAGTCCGGGTCCAGTCTGGCAACACCACGGCCGTGGCTTACATCAACAAGCAGGGCGGAACAAGAAGTCTCACCACTTGGTTAGAGGTCAAGGCTAATTTGTCCTGGGCAGAAGAACAAATTCCTGGAGTAGACAACATCATGGAAGACTTCCTCAGTTGACACATGGTGGACAGTGGAGAGTGGGAACTGCACCCAGAGGTGTTCACCCTCATAGTTCAGAAGTGGGGTCTTCGTTGCATCGACCTGATGGTGACAAGAGACAACCGGAAGGTTCCGAAGTTCTGCTCTCACTAGAGGCATCCTCTAGCTCTAGCGGTGGATGTCATGTCCGTTCCTTGATTATTTCCTCTGGCTTACATCTTTCCTCCCCTTCCCATGTTGCACAGGGTGTTATGGAAATTGAGACTGGAGCACTGTCCAGTCATTCTGATTGCACCATACTGGCCTTGACAGGCTTGGTTTCCGGACCTTCTGGATCTGTCAGTGGCGGACCCATTCTGGCTCCCTTGCCGTCCAGATCTTCTTCTACAGGGTTACCTGTGGAAGAAGGATGTTCATTGTCTAGCTTGACAGCTTGGAAATTGAATCCTCAGTATTGAAGAAGAAAGGTTTTTCTTCTGATGTGGTAGATACTATGCTCAGTGCTCACAAACCTGTTTCTTCTAAGGCCTACCAATTAGTGTTGAGCGAGCGTGCTCGGCCGATGCTCGGATCGGCTCGAGCATCGCTCTGCTCGGCACATGGCGGTACTCGTCGAGTACCGCCATATGCTCGCCCGCCATGTTCGGGTGGCGGGGATCTGTGCCGGAGTCTATGCCCCTCTTCCACAATGTCCCCCTTCATCTCCGCTATGCCCCTCTTCCACAATGTCCCCCTTCATCTCCTCTATGTCCCTCTTCCACAATGTCCCCCTTCATCTCCGCTATGCCCCTCTTCCACAATGTCCCCCTTCATCTCCTATGCCATAGAGGAGATGAAGGGGGACATTGTGGAAGAGGGGCATAGCGGAGATGAAGGGGGACATTGTGGAAGAGGGGCATAGAGGAGATGAAGGGGGACATTGCGGAGATGAAGGGGGACATTGCGGAGATGAAGGGGGGCATTGACCAGGCACCCTCCCCTCATCAGAGCAGGGGGTGCCTGGTGTAATGCTCGTGTCGCCCCATTCTATTCAATGGGGCTCGGGTGCTCGGCCGAGCACTCGAGCCTCAGGGGGTGCTCGGTCAGAGCACCCGAGCACCCGAGCATCGGGGTGCTCGCTCAACACTACTACCAATGCGTCTGGTTGACCTTTCTATCTTGTGCTGATAGGGACTTTTCTCAAGAATTTGATCTGCCTATGGTCCTGGATTTCTTGCAGGACGGCGTGGATAAGGGCCTCTGTTTGAGCTCCCTTCAGGTTCAGACTTCTGCTCTCTCTGTTTTCTTTCAGAGATGCATTGCTATTCTTCCTGATGTCAAGGTTTTCTTCCTGCTCCTCAGTGGGATCTTAACTTGGTTTTGGGCGTCTTTCAGAGCCCTCCCTTTGAGTCCTTGGCTACTATATCTCTATGCCTGCTGACGTGTAAAATGGCCTCTCTCCTGGTGATCGTGTCTGTTCCCCGTGTCATGGAGTTACATGCTCTGTATTGTAGACCACCCTTTTTGGTGTTTCACAAAGACAAGGTGGTGCTTCGTACTTCACAGGAGTTTCTCCTAAAGGTGGTCTCTCAGTTCCACCTTAATCAGGAGATTGTGGTGCCTTCTTTCTGCCCTGACCCTACTTCTGACAAGGAGAAGGATCTCCACTTGTTAGATGTGGTGCGTAGTCTCAAGTTTTATGCACATCGCACTGAGTCCATTAGAAAGTCTGACGCTCTGTTCATCATTCCCGAGGGCCCCAGGGCAGGGAGACCTGCATCCAAAGAGACTATTGCGTCTTTGATCAAGTCCACTATTCGTAAGGCTTACAAGCTAAGGAAGCCTGTTCCCTTTCGGGTCACGGCTCATTCTACTAGATCTATTGGGGCTTCTTGGGCTTACAAGAATCAGGCCTCCACTGATCAGTTGTGCAAGGCTGCCACTTGGTTGTCTGTGCACACCTTTTCGAAGCACTACCTTGTTGATGTGCTTGCATAGGCTGACACCAGTTTTGGGAGGAAGATCCTGGAGGCAGTCTTGCCTTTCTAGGATCTTCTTCGGTTCTTTGGTGCTTCCTTCACTTTTGAGCCCTGTTGGATCTAGTTCATTGTGCTGTGTAACAGTTCCCGTGGTGTTGTTACCCTGTTCAGTGTCCGTTGACACTTCATTTGTTTTGTTGGGCTAGCTCTGATCTGATGGATCATATCTGCTCTGGTAAATTTGGGGGCCTTGCGCCTAGTCCTTGCCTTACTTCCCGCCTCTGAGAAATTCAATGGTTGGACATCCTAAAGTTACCAGTAACCTGTATTGGACAACAGAGAAAAGAGGATTTTAGTTTTACCTTTTAAATCCTTTTCTCTTAGTCCATACAGGTTACTGGTCTCCCACCCTGTCAAGGGACTATGCTTGGCTCTCCTGTGGGGTCCTTCAGGGTCATGCTCACAGGAGTCTTCTTTACCTTCTACTATCTAGTCAATAGTGTCTCAAATCTTAGTGGAGCTGATTGGCTAGCTGCAGCCAAGGAGGGAAGGTAGGATCCACCCCCTACGTTCACTTCTAGAATTGTTCCTGCCTACTTAAAGGGGCGGATCTCCTACCCAAAGTTACCAGTATTCTGTATGGACTAAGAGAAAAGGATTTAACAGGTAAGACTAAAATCCTCTTTTACGATGTTCTAGGGTGAAATTCTGTCCTTCCATTGATTTATATGTAATGAGCTAGGTGATAAAAGCAAAAAAAACACTTTTCACAAAATATTTCCCGCTTCGGGAAAAGTGCTGTTTTTTTTTCCTTTTTCGCTTTTGAAGCAAGAATTTTCTCCCATTCCTAGTGTTAATTCTGACGCCAACACAGGTCTGTCTTGCACTATAAAACTAACATTGCAGTCTTTGACAGAGGAAGAGAATTATGACACTACAAAGGTAGTATTGTAGAAGGAGTTGCTTGCAGTTGCAGGGAGTGTGGGTGTGACACTGACAGACAAGGCAGTTTAAAAAAGAACAAAACAAACCTTTTGATTGCTAGGTTACACAGATAGCTTTGACTGAGAGTGACAGTGAGACATATACCATACTTTATCTTCAGACCAATAAAACATCACACCACATGCTAACAGTTGCTTGGTGTACTTTAAAATAGGGCAGGTGTAACAGAAAAGGAATAGGAGGAGTGCTTGGATGTGTTAGTGGACTGCAGCCATGGTTGCTGCAGTTAATGCAGTAAGTGATGATGATGATGAGGATCCTACCCCTCATGATGAGGTTGTTTGCAAAGATTATAGAAAATGATACACCACCAGTAGTAGTACTAACTCTAAAGGTGATGAGACAACCCACATGCTAAAGAAGGCATCTCAGAACAATATTCTCCTTGTGCACACTGATAGTTACATCAGAATCATTCTGCACTTCCTTCACTAAGCCTTGTACTTGCACTTATGATCCTCCTCTTACTGTCTCTGTATGTTGCCATGATTTCTAGTTAGACTTTAAGCTCCTTGGAGCAGGGTCCCTTTCCCAGTGTATGATTCCCTTTACAGCACGTTTTCCCTACAAATAATGCAATAATCAAACTTTAGCCTAATGCTCTTAACCCAGTTCTGTATTTTTATATTGTAGCATTACAACTTATGTAAAGAGCTCTGTACATGTATGGCACTATATAAATAAAGATACATACATATATAAATATGGTGCCAGATTCTAGTGATGCTGCCATAGCAGTGGTGGATTTAGCAGTAAGACCAAGTGTTGCATTAGAATTAGAGTAGCACCCTGCCACAAACTAGTAGTCAGCCTTCTTTAAATCCTTCTAAGATAAAAAAGTGAACCTTACATGAATATGAAAGTGCTGGGGTTGGGGAGGATGCGGGTGCTGCTGCTGATGATCTACTTACTAATAATGATTATGAGGCTGTTAATTTACAATGTGTCCCTTTTCTCCCCTTCTGATGATGATGATTTGATGCAAAAACTAACTGAAACGAAAAAAATGTCTGGAGGAGGAAGGTAGGATACCATCTAGGTATATCATCATTGAGATCCCACCTGTAGTATAAATGCAAGTATGATTGGGAGATATATCAGCAGAATATCAGAGGTGAGATTAACAGCAGCTGTAGAAGAACTTCTAAACGTTAACTGGGATGAGGGGCACATAGCTGGAGATGTCTCAGAGTAGGACAACATTTTAGTTAACAATAGCACGTATGTCTCCTATTGCTGTTGTACAAATGCAAAGTATGAAGGATGACTCTGAGTTAGTTTGAGAGTCCCAACACCCACCTCCATGTTCACCACCTCCGCCACCATGCACTGTATACCCGTTAATGTTCATATAAGTGCTCTATAATATGCAATGGCCAATCAAGACACATGAAACAAATCTGCTATTCTTAAAAAAATATATTATATTGGAGCTATTCTCAACAGACACTAAGCCAGCTTCCAAGGAGCAGTGTACAAGACATTCATCTATGACCTGCTGCAGCTTTACTATATCTATAGCCTTTTGGGACTTTGTCTCTCAAAGCTTTGCATGTATAAAGTGATATACAAATAGTATGAGCTACCCTGCACGTCACCAGAGCCAAAGGTTACCTTATTCTGAACACTGATGGGAAGGATATCAAGTGAGCAGTGACTGTGATATAGTCTGTACTCTTTACACTTGTCCAACTGTCTGTGGTCAAGTTAGTTTTCTTGTCATATGTTGTTTCCAGCCCTTGGTTCTTTAACCCCTTAACAACCAGCCAATCGGTGCGGCGCAGTCACTTAAGGACCACGGAGCATTTTTCCTTTTTTTTTTCCCAAATTCCAGTTCCGGTCTCCCCGAACAGCGTGCAGCCGTTGGGGGAGCCCGGAATTCCATGACGGTCATAGTACATCCTGGGTCGTTAACTCAGATCGACCCATGACGTACTATGACCGTCAAGGGTCGTTAAGGAGTTAAAACCATTGTTTTTAACTAGTGTTTTGGCAAGTTTGTCATTCCACACTTTTGGATTATTTTTGTGCAGTTTTTGACTTAATAAAAACTCATTAAGTGTGAGTTCGTAGAAAGTAGATGAAAAATCATGTAATTTTATTGATTTGTCACCTGGACAATGGCAGCTAATGCTTGAACTTGTGACATGCTGCAGCCATTTGAGGGGCTTGTTTTGCTGATTAGTCACATAGTTCCAGGAATTAGTGAGATAATTCCAGCATAGCCAAAGATTCCTACAATGATGACACTCAGACATGAACAGATAGCTAAATCACATTAGCATGCTTTGAGAAGGATAATGGCATAGTTGCCATTACAAACAGTGCAGAACATGTTCTTGTTCATTGCCGGACCCCACTTTTAAACATAAAATGACTCAATATTTGACAAAGTGAGAGCAGCAGCAACAATTGTTTTCTGTGAGAGCATATAAAGAAAATCTTATATAAAGAAACAAGCATATACCCCTATTAACAAATTACTTTTACACATGTTTTTTTTACAGTAGGCTTACAAAATTAGAAGAATGTCTTACACATTGTTTAGCCTTTATAGAAAATGGCTGTATAGCCATACAACAAAGAAAGCTTTGATAAAAAACATTGTTTGCAGGTATACAGCAAGAGAAGACATAAAAATACTAGTGTAAAAACCCATGTACACGGGCCATAGAGTAGTGAGGTAATGGCAATATGCAGAACAGAACCGGCCTCTTAACCCTTTGAGTGTCAGAGGGGTAAACACCACATTGCAAAACAATGTGTTGCATACCCCTCAGCACTCAAAGGGTTAACATTACCCAGACCTGCTCTGCGTACTGCCGTTACCTCACTGCTCCAAGTGATTGTGCCGCCTCAATCACGCAATGCAATCATGTGCAGTAGAGACTGACCGAAAGTGGGCAGTCTCTACTGTGCATGACTGCATCATGACAAACTTTCTGGCCTTTTATTATATAGGATTATTTACAGGCCTACATCAAATTGAGTTTTGAAAAAGTTTTTTGCAGGCTTGCATTATGGCAACACTTAAAAAAACATCCCTCAAGAAATTGGATGGTGTCAGTCACTGTATCCCTTGTCCATGCTATAAAAATGTGTTACTGGTGGTGATAGAGATTTGGGTGACTGACACTTCCAATGGGGCATTCATTACTATTTATAAATAATTGACCTGACCTGACATGAGTTTGGTGTAGTCTGTGGGATGGTCAGTCGTATCCCTTGCATTCTATTGGTCCTCACCATCTTTAATGTGAAATACATTTTTTTCCCTAAAGAAAGCACTAAATCTTAGAGCCAGTCCTTTCCCGCAGTCGCAGTGCTCTCAGCAGTTTTGGAATCCCTTTATGTATGAATACAAGAGCATTATGCATTATGATAATGTTGCTAAGTGTTCTGTAAAAATACATTAGCTGGGAAGGGGGAAAATCTGCATATTGCATGCTTTTGTGATGACCTTCACTGTAGTCAGGAAGAATGTGCTTAAAAATAATTAAGCAATTTCTTGCCTTAATTTTACTTTTGAATCCTATGCCTAGGGCCACCATAATTGTATTTATGCAAAAAATACTGCACTAAATTAAAATATTTCAATAAGAACTGAAGCAATTCTGGAGTATGTCATATAAAAAGTCCCAATGATTTATAGTTATAAAGGACCTAGTTTTCAAACAGTTAAAAGTCCAGTTCAGAAAAAAAGGTGCTTTATACCATAGTTGTCCCCAATGTTGCAGTTGAATAGTCTCAAAATTGCACCAGTTCTTATGAAATAGTTCACTATAATTAATTCCTAAAAATAATGGGAGTTCACAACATGCACTTTAATCTTCTATAGGATTAAAGCACAATTATCATATTTTCTAAGTCTGCCAATACCAGGACAGACATGTAACAAACATAGGCCACACTGTGCATCTATAAAATGGCATGTATCATTCATTTAGGGTGTCAGAAAACTGCCTGCAACCCAGAAGTATACATCTCTCCATCTCAAACTTTGTGGGTTTCTTGCAATATCTCAATGTGTGGGGATTTTAAATCTGATACTGAGAGACTATGGGGACTGCACAATGCAGTACAAGAGACTTCGCATTCACTGAATAATTTATTCTGATATGAACAAATAGAAAGCTTTGAAAGTCTCTTTTAAAACCTTTACTATTTTTCCCTCCATTGATCCTCTGGGGCTAACAGTTCAGTCCTGGGTTCATTGGCACTAGACAGTTTGCTGCTTTTTCCTGCATAAAGAACCCCCCTGTATAATGTCCTCCTTTTTTCTAACCTCATGACATGCCCCCTGGGAGCCATTTTCCATGTTTAGACTCAGTATACCAATGCAGTGGGACAAGTTTGGAGTTCATATGTGTGGTTCTGTTGCTCCGTGCAATGGGACAAGGCTTGTGATTGGCATGTGTCTAGTATCAGTCTGCCTTAGTCCCAGCTCACCTCAGGGTCCCTGTCTCTGTCACCTATATTTTTTTTCTTCTGATGTTATGTATTTGTTTATTTTAATTAACTGCCACCATCTCTATCACTGACAACAAAAAACAAACAAAAAAAACAGATATAACAGCCAGATCAAAAAGAACTTGGATCACAGCTGCCCATGACTACTCAGTCACACAAATTTTGGGGTGTTTGGGGTAAACCTCATTTGTTCCTTCTCACACCCCCAGACTCCTATTCAGAATCCTATCCAGAGTCCTATTATCCCCCACCAGCCATTGTCCAGAGGGGACTATGGAAGTAGTATTTTGATAACATCTAGAGGGTCTCAAATTACCCATCCTGGCTACCAGACAGATGGGCAAGGATGAGTGGCCAAAATATGTGGTTGTATGACTACTGTGGGAAAAGACTGAGATGCATGTGTGGTTCTGTGGCTAATGTGGTTCAAGGCTGGGGGATTAGGTGTGTATTGTTCAATGGCTACCAGCATAGTGGGAGAAGACTGGGGGTCAGTTTATGTAGTTTTATGTCTGCAGTGGGACAAGGCTGGGGTTCAGTATGTGTGGTTCTGGTGCAGTTGAACCAGGCTGGGAATCATTTCAGAAACTGCTACTTTTCTCTTTTTTTAGGTAAAAGATTTCACACATCCCTAATCAGCAGGTCATCTCCCTGGGGTGCCAATCTGATGATGGGATACTATCCTAGTGATAGTTGCTATCTATTACTTTTTTAATACCAATAGAAAACAATAAACCAGGCTATTGTAGCAAAAAAGTGAAAACATTATCTGACGAAATAAAGATGTCAGATTTTTTTGACCTATCATTGATCTTTTTATTCTGGAGGCATGTTTTTCTCCTGATATATATTAACTCATGCCTGTACATAGTTGGCAGTATTGTTAACCATGACATTGTGGAGCATATTCTTTTTTTTAACATTGCTTGTAAAGCATTTACTGCCCCTCTGGTCCTTAAAGGAGCATTCCCTAGACTTCCTAAAGCAATGCATAGTATTAATACACACGCACTGAGCTTTAATACCATGTATTGCTTGCCCTTGTAAGTTAAATACATTTAATAATATATAATTTGTATTTCATTGGTGTGAGTGCTGCTGCAGTTGTTAATGGGAACATTTAGAGGACTGAGAGAGCTTGGAGAAGACTATAATGTAGTTTTTGCAAAGGCCTTATGCCTTGCATAATGTCATGAGCCTCTCCATTACTGAGTAGTAGTTGTGAGGTAGTGTGACGCTGAGAAAAGGCTCAAAATGGAATTTAACCGCTTGTCTGGTAGAGATGTCATATCTACAATTTAATTGTCAGTTGTGTTATAGGAGAATGTGTCAAGCGATTTTGGGGGTAACTTTATCATGATTTTAGGAACATTTAGAGCAAATCCACCCTATGCCAGTGGCCACCAGAGACATATTCAGTACTATTTCATACTAAATAAACTAAGTATCTCTAAATGTGCTAACACTTTCCTGAGCCTCACTGGAGGTAACCAAGCTCCAAATACTAACTAATCCAAACAATCCAACTTCTGCTCTGAAATATCATAGCTTTCATGTGCCCCTCTGTGAGAAACCACTTCCATATATTCTGTTACGCTATTACCTGTAGCTCTATTTCATTCACTCCTTCTATGGAATTACATCTGCTTCTGATTAACTTTCTGGGCACACCCCTATGGCCTACATCAAGCAGCCTCAGTAGAATTGCAGTGCTCATGCAAAAAATGTTATCATCCCTGAGGTTTTTCATTTTCTAGTGACTGGCCTAGGCTTCTTCCTGACTTCTCTTATCTGTCCCCAGTCCTGATCTGTGCTCTGTCCTGAACAAAATTAATTATTGTAATTTGTGTGGGCTTTTGGATTCATGTGAGCCTTCCTTGGTGGTTGCTGATTATGTTGTTCCAGTACCTTGACTATGCTGTATTTGTTTCTTCTTGTTCCTCAATGATCAAGTGTGCCCATTCTGGTCCAGGTCCATCGCAACCAGTCCTGGCTATTCAGTCTTGTGGTGGACAACTTTAATCAAAGATTATAGCCACTGCAAGGTCACACAGGTTTCTAGCAGCACCCCCGCCCCCCATTGGTGTTCCTCTTCAATTCTTTGATCACTCCTCTGTATGGCTTCCCTACTTTCTCTCATCTGATTTTCCCACACTCATCCTTGGTAGCCTCTACTGCCTCCACACTGTTCACTTTAATATCCTACTGTGTTCTCACCTATTTAGCAGTTAAGGTGATAACGTTTCCTTTTAATTCAATGGAAATTGTTTATTTGTCTGCTATGATGCAGATGGTTTGCCCCACGGTTTCTCCTGTTCTTGGAGCACCAGGTTGACCAGAGTGGTGTGCAACATATTATAAACCAGTATACTGCATACCTCTCTGGTCCTTAACCCCTTAAGGACGGCTGAGAGCGCATTAGTCTGTCACTTAAGGACCATGGAACATTTTTTTTTAGTGCTTCCGGTTCAGGGCTCCCCGAACGGCATGCAGCTGTGCTCCCCGCCCTGAATTCCATGATGGTCCTGGCACGTTATGGGTCCTTAATGCAAATCTACCCATGACGTGCCAGGACTAAGGGTTGTTAAGGGGTTAAAGTGTTAATCATTCCCCTAATCACTGCTGTTTATAACACAATCAACTCAATTGTTCTGTTTAAAATGAATACGTTTAAGCTTTAGAAATGTGCAGCAAAAATAATTGCTTTGAGCATCAACTAGTATGCTTTTTTTTTTTTTTTAATAGAAGAAAATGTATTATCATACTCATTTGACCTTCTGTTTACTTAACTTGTTACCTTTACATGATTGTGTCTATTTAGTAATCTCTATAACAACACTACACAGTTAGAAACTTATGTAACAACAACATGGATGAAGAGACCTGCAAAATTAGAGCTGCTCTGTCTGGCTGATTGGAATTAGCTAATTGCAACACTTAAGAGCACAGTAAAATACCATTTTATTTAATCTTGCAATGATCTTGAATTTAACAGAATTATTTGGTAGTAATTAAATGTGTACAAAACATTAAAATCGTGTTATTTGCTGCTTCAATGATAGAATCCAAAATGATTGTGCGCTAATTATTTTAATTAGTTGGCTGCTAGTACATGAGTTAAAGAATAAGAATAATGAACAAATAACTTATTTATACTTGAGGTGAAATATTTTGAATAGGCAATATATAGTAATACTAGTGTAAAAGCCCGTGTACACGGGCCAAGGTCTGGGTGATGTTAACCCTTTGAGTGCCAGAGGGGTATGCAATGCAATGCTTTGCAATGCGTTGCGTACCCCTCTGGCACTCAAAGGTTAAGAGGACGGTCCTGTTCTGTGTCCTGCTGCTGACACAGTCATGCACTGTAGAGACTGCCCGAAAGCAGAGAATGCTCCCAACATTCTGTGCTCCCAGTATTCTGTGCGTTTGGGCAGTCGCTATTGTGCATGACGGCTTCTGAAAAACATTCTAGAACAGTGCTTTCCAAACTTTTAATGTTGGTGACACTCTTTTTAGACATGCATCATTTCATGACACAGTAATTCAGTTTTGCTAGCAAACTGGAGGTTAAACTAATAATCCCTAATAAGAGATACGGACACATACATAAACTGTAAAACTGTAATATAGAAGATGTATGCGGACACAACATATCTCATGAAAACCTTTCATTCATACTGCGGAAGGCATTAAGCATGTTGTGTGGTTTATAAGCACAAGATTCTCATGTTGCATTATTAAATCAATAGCACATAACTGATTTTAGAAGTACTGTCCGTCTTTCCTGTCTCATGAGCACCAGAAGCAGCAGCCATGTGACAGGCAGCCACAACGCAGCCACAGCGCACAGGGACAGCCCAGCCTGGCAGCCCAAAGAGAGGGGAGAGGTATAGAGAAGGTGGCATCTCAAAAGATTTTAACAGCTGAACCACCAAAAGATTTGTAACAGCTGGAGTGCCTCAGTGTGTTGCATACCTATTATGTATGCAGCACACAGAGGCACTCCAGCTGTTACAAATCTTTTGTGGCGCTCCAGCTGTATGCAGCACACGGAGGCAATCTCCTGCTGTGTAAATGCGACCATTAAGTATTAGCTCCCAGTGTAGCTCGTGTTTGAGTTAAATGACAATCTTATGCTGTGTAAATGGCACCTTTGCCTGTGACACACCTACACACTGCAGCCAACACACTAACGTGTCACGACACACAGTTTGGAAAGCACTGTTCTAGCTAATTATTATATAGGATGGAAGCTATGTTTCTTGAGTGTTCTATTAACTTACTATGGCCTCCTATGAATAACCCACTACTTACCTTACTAGCGAACAATTCAGAGGGCTCATTAGGGATTACTATCATAGGATAGTAAGTGCTGGGTTATTGTTAGGAAGTTCTTCTTTAATATGGATACTGTATTTCTATATGGCTTAAAACTATACAACCCACCCCATAAAAATAACATTTCAAAATTACATTTTTACCAAATATCTAATTTAATATTAATGCTATATAATATTAGAAATAATGTCAATATTAACAGTTTGCATTGTTCATTGTTTTATAAACAAAAGTGTCTTTTTAACCCCTTAAGGACACATGACATGCCAGGACCATCATGGGAAAACTTTCCTAAAGGAACCAGTGATGGTCCTGGCACCTCAGGGATTCCAGGGTGCCTTGTGAGGCTGAACAGTCAGTATGTACTCTGTCATTTTACTCTTAACTTTTACTATTAACTGAGCAGTCCTTGCTGCACATGATAGACATCTACTTATTTGATTTATGAAAACACTGTTCCTGTCCTGAAGCATCCAAAGCGTAAATTTATTTGCAAGCTATTCCTGTATGTGTGTGTATATGTACATGTGAAAGTGCATGTGTATTTGTACTTATGTGCATGTGCTTGTGTATGTAGTAGTAGTAGTAGTAGTAATAGTAGTAGTTTCGGTGTGCAATTTATTTGATTGCCATTAAAGTTTATCCTACTGCTTTCTGATCAGAGGATATTTTCATATAGAAAGCAGCATATACTGGTATTTATACTCTAACACTCTACAACTAGTCTTTTAGGTACCTATCAGCCTATTTCTCTATGCTGAGAAAGTTAGGGCATTCTATTTGTTTTTTGCTTCAGTAATTTGTAACATATAAAAAGGCTTTGGGCTGCTCATATAATTCTCATTTTATTATAACTGATTTAGTGGTTTTATCCATTTAATTTCCATATTTGAATTTCAGTATAATAAATGACAAATAAATATTCATCAGCTACAGAGTTGTATTAATTCAGGACAATTTGTGTTTGTTTTCTCTTATTTCAACTAATATATACAGTACTCTGCAAAAGTGTTAGGCAAGTGTAAAAAAATGCTGTAAAGTAAGAATGCTTCAAAAAATATACATGTTAATAGTTTATATTTATCAATTAACAATATGATAGTGAGTGAACAAAATAAAAATTTAAACCAAATCAATATTTGGTGTCACCACCCTTTGCAATCAAAACTGCATCAATTCTTCTAGGTACATTTGCACATAGTTTGTTAAGAAACTCGGCAGGTAGGTTGTTCCAAACATCTTGGAGAACTAACCACAGTTCTTCTGTTGATTTAGGCAGCCTCAGTTGATTCTCTCTCTTCATGTAATTCCAGACATACTCGATGATATTGAGATCAGGGCTCTGTGAGGCCATATCATCACTTCCAGAACTCATTTTTCTTCTTCACACCGAAGATAGTTATTAATGATTTTGGCTGTTTGTTTATGATCATTGTCATGCTTCAGAATACATTTGGGGCCAATCAGATGCCTCTCTGGTAGTACTGCATGATGGACATGTGGCTGCCTTTACTTCTCAGCATTGAGGAGACCATTAATTCTGACCAAATCCCCAACTTCATTTGCAGAAATGCACTGTTGCCTGCAGACTCATTCTTGTCTCCAGTCTCCATTAACAAACTTCCTTCTGCTACAGCCAAATATTATGACTCATCAGTCCAGGTCATCTGCTACCATTTTTCGCCACCCCAGTTTTTATGTTTTTGTGCATAGTTGAGTCATTTGGCTTTGTTTCCATGTTGGAGGTATGGGTTTTTGGCAGCAAGTCTCCCATGAAGACCACTTCTGATCAGAATTCTCCAGAAAGTAGATGTGTATACCAGGGTCCCACTGTTTATTGCCAATTCTGAGCTAATGGCACTGCTGGACATCTTATGATTGTATAGGGAAGTAAGGTTGATGTGTCTTTCATCTGCTGCATCTTCCTTGACCAACCATTGCATCTATGATCCTTAACATTGCCTGTTTCTTTGTGCTTCTTCAAAAGAGCTTGGACAGCAGATCTGGAAACCCCTATCTGCCTTCAAATTCTACCTCGGAGAGACCTTGCTGATACAGTATAACTACCCTGTGTCTTCTTGCTGTGCTTTGTCTTGCCATGGTGTATGACTTTTGACATTAAATTGTCTTCAGCAATCTCACCTTGTTAGCTGAGTTGGCTGTTCCTTACCCAGTTTTACTTCTCCTACACAGTTGTTTGTTTCATTTAATTATTGTGTTTAAACCTACATATTGAATTGATGATCATTGGTGCCTGTTTTGTATAATTGTGTATACACTGTCATACACCTGACTATATGCCTATAATGGTTATATACAAATGATTGTGAACTGCACTCTCTGATTTTATTTCATACAATCAATATCTATTAAAGCCTGTTCAACATTTCAGCCCCCACTTAGACCTTTATCAAGTCCTTTAGTCTTGATAAAGCCCTAAGTGTGGCCTGAAATGTTGACCAGCCTTTAATAAATATTGATTTATAAAAGAAGATCCAAAAGCGCTGTTTACAATTACTTCTATATAGATAATGTTTTTAATATGTATTTTTAATATGTATTATGTGTTTAGACCATTCTATGTATTGTAGGGTGAGCAGTGGAAAGGATTAATGTGTGTAGTTTGTCCCATAATGTGCTTGTGTATTGCGATTTGTAACTCTTGAAAATTCCTGTCAATATTCCTCTCCCAAACAGTGTGGTGATAAACACTCATATGACTGACAAACCTGACAGATGTCCCCTGTCCCATGTAGAAAAGCAGCCAAAAATAAGTGGTAAATATTTTATAAACAGATAAAATATTGAGTTAATAATACATTGTTTCAAACATATGTGGTATATTCAATTTGACAGACACAATAAATGATGGAAGATATGTATGGCTTCCAGACTCAAAGATAATCTCTAAATGTAATGTTTTCTCAGAACAGCTTCAAAGAAGAAGCAATTAAG
The DNA here is from genome assembly GCA_037306005.1 of Rhinophrynus dorsalis. Taxonomy (NCBI): domain Eukaryota; kingdom Metazoa; phylum Chordata; class Amphibia; order Anura; family Rhinophrynidae; genus Rhinophrynus; species Rhinophrynus dorsalis. Next base: position 202,105,693 of record CM074721.1, read on the forward strand.
GTATGGCTTTCTCAAAATAAAGGAACTCTATTGAGATGTGTGGAGAGGCTGAGAGATGAACATTGCTGTTGCATTCAGAATGATTAATGAGAAGCATTGACTAAAACAAGAGGGGCACAGCTCGGGGCCAAACATGTAAAAGCTAACAATGTGATGGCAATATAAATGAAACAGAACGTAATTAATGGAATAACAATGGATGAGTTTTGGCCTAGTCGTACAGCTAATACAAGACTTTGAAGACTAAGGCACAGTTGGGAGTGAGGGGCAAATCAAACTAGACTCAAAATGCAATTATATTGATGTAAATTATGGGTTGAAAATTTTGACAGATAATATAGAGGAAATTTATATGGTTATACCTAGGAACAATGCTGAAACAGTACCCTTTTGGTACATCTAACTTTTTGATGTGGGCTCACATCATTTACGGGGACAGGCTTAGGTGAAGTAAGTTGGGGCTCAGCAACACATTGGATGTCACTGAGTGTATTTGCGTAAGAAATTAGTGGTAGAAATAAGAATTTTTCCCAAAATGTTAGCAGTGTTTTTTGGAAGTTTTTAATCTGGGAGATTTTTCTGAATGAAGCACTTAGGGCTCGATTCAAATGTTGGCATAGGAAGAAAAAACTGGCAACGGTGGTTTTGTACCGCCAGTAAGCAATGCAAATGTTCCCACTAGTAAAAATAACGGCAGTTCTGAAACACACGTCACCCGTCACCAGAACAGCAAGATCTCACCCATAGAGGATAATGTACAAGCGGCGCCAAAAGCCATTCAAATGTTGGAGTTAGGGTTAACACGAGTTAAATTGCAACATTTCACTCCAGAAATCTAATGCCTATTTTTTTTGGAGAACAGCACACAAGTCAGAGTAGAAAACCACAGTCGCCAGTTCTGAACAGCATTCTCTGTGCTTTTCCCTACCCAGCCAGTAGGGGAACACAGAGATGGCTTTCAGCACCATGGACAGCTTTGAATGCCATAGGGATGTGCACTGCTCACCCCTGTGGCATTCAAAGGGTTACAATAAAGAAAAGTAGTACACCAAGCACTACACAATACCCCCCTTTGACACCCCCCTTAGTATGTCACATATATTGCATATATGGGACATACTAACTCCATCCACATCCACCTCAGGTACTGCCATTTAGTCCACAAATCTGTCTGATATTCAACTCTTAACTCTTTGAGTAACAGAGAGGTAGGAAAACATTGCTTAGCATGTTTCCTACCCCTCTGGTACCCAAGGGGTTAATAGGCAAGGTATGGACTACACACCTTGCCTATATATATGTGTGTGTGTGTTTTACTCATTTTATTATTAAAAGATGTTTATTTAACACATATTTACTTAGATTCATTCATTTCTAATGCCCTACCTCCCGTGTCCCATTGCTATTAGTACTTTTGCTCCACTCTCCTTCAAATGAAGAGTGGAGCAAAAGTAGTAATAGCAATGGGACACAGAGGGTAGGACACTATGAATGAATGAATCTAGTAAACAAACGATTGAGGAAGCAGCCCTCCGCAGCTCTCCCTTGATATACTTTTATTAACATCTGATGGTTGCTGACATTGAAGAGGACCAGAGGCATTGGAGGAAGAGGGTGGAGGGGAGAGAGACATTGGAGGAAGCGGGTGGCAAGCTTGTATTTGCTGTCTGCTTCCTCTGATACCTCTCTCCCCTCCTAACACGTCGGCGTTGTCCCCTGCCTGGCGACGTACATTCTACAACTTAGTCCCTTCTCACTCAGAAGGACTTAGGCTTTTTAGAAACAAATCCCCAAAGATTGTTTATTTTTTTGTAGGACTAGTTTTTTTTCCTTTTATTTATTCTTTTTTTCAAAACACAAGCCCTGAGAAAAAAAATAAAAATGCCCTTCTGGCCTAATGCCAGCAGGTCATGTTGGCCAGTGGCCACTGTCAAATGAGTCCTGAGTTGCAACTGTTGTTCGTACTGCTGCTGCTGAGTTGTTTAAGCAGCAGTATGATTAGGCAGCTGAAAGGGAATCAACAATAGCAGTAACATGGAAGATGGATGATGAAGGTTCCATTTGCCACAACTGGCTCCAGTGATGCACCTGAGGCAGTAGCAGCAGAATAAGTAGCCCCCAGTATTTGTGGAGAAAAGAACAAGTTGGCCATTAAATCTTCTCCACCTGCCCCTCCTACAAAATCATCATGGTTGTGTTGTTATTAGAATATATTTTTCCCTTGAGAGCAGGATGAGTGGGCCTCCTCAGCAACTGCAATGTGCACAGTATGTGTGTGGTAAATAACATCTGGGGGCACAACTGTATCCAAACACCAGGACACCTGAAACCATGTACTGCCGCTGTCACTGTACCCCTTTTCCACACCTGCTAAGGACACATGATAACTTGCTAACAGTTTAATAGTAGTGATGAACCCTCCCTGCCACCATCTTAGCATATTCTGCAGGATGGAATCTCCTCAGATGCCCCTTGATGCACTGATTGCGATTCTCCTCCACCACACTGGCATGTGTGGTCAGTGCACCACACAATGTGCAATTGGTAGAGACGAACTGCCACATCCTAACATCAACAGAGTGGCTATCATTTGGTGGGGAAGGTAATGAACGAGGAGGATTGGCAGAAGATGTAGTTACCCTAGAAGATGATGGCAAGCTAGTTGTTTCACTTGTCCTGGAACTTCCAGTCTCTGCCTGGGTTGTTCTATTCCTCCTCCTCTTTGATCTCCGCCTCTCCTCTTGATGCCTTTCTGGTGAGCCAGGGACAGCAAAATCGGTGCTTGATTTCTATGGTGGGTGTTTGGCTTTCACATGTTTGGAGTAAATGTCATGGTGTCTGTGTTTCATGTGTGATATGAGGGCGCTTGTGCCAAGGTGGTTTCCCTCCTTTCCTCCTTTCACTGACTTGTCACAAATTGTGCACAGTGCTGCTGATGATGACTGTACTGTGCCTGCCCCAACAGAAAAATAATCCCACACCCATGATGACTTCACAGGCAAAGTGGAGAAGAATGGCCTCTTTCTTCTTGTCCTCAACATTCCCCTTCATTGTCTGTGACAGCGGATAATGTTGCTGCTGTTGCTGCTACTGCCTCAGAGTCAGCACTGCAACTAGGATCAGAAGTATTGCTTCTGCTGGCAAGTGGAACCTGTCCTAGTTCCGCATTGCTTGTTGACCCCATTCCCACTGTGTCTACGGTGGCCTGTGGCACATTAACCTGCTCCTCAGCATACTGCTGCCCTTGTTTCTCAGCATCAGAAGGAATTAGAGCAGTTGAAAATTCCTCTAATTCCAAGATGTCCTTGCTAGTGGTGGTGGTGATTCCCATCCTCATTCCTGTCTCCCATTCCTTCTCAGTTTCTGCTAAAAAAGACCATCAATATCTCTTCTACCCCAGCTTCTCCAGCATCATCACCACAACCAACACTAGTCCCTACATGCTGTTGTTGCTGCTGCTGCTCTATTCCAGACATCTCACTGCTGCTTGGAGGAGGTGATGAGCAATGTGACAGAGGGTCCCCTAATGTCACACTTGCCATTTCATTCTGACCTGAAGAAGGCAGACTAGCACTAGCAGCAGTAGCAGCAGGCACAGACAGCTGATCTGTGCCCCTGCTGGTGGTGATGGTATTAATTCTTAGCCTGCTCTCCTCCCCCAGCAACAGGTCTGGCCTCTTCAGGATCATGTTTCACCTGGATACTAGTGAAGAAAAGGGGAGGACTCCCAGTCCCAGGGTCAGGAGAATGTTTGGGCTCCCTTGACAGCTAGTCTGAATGCTGTAAATAGTTTCCCTTACCACTCCGGCTGCTTCACCATTAATGCTACTGCTAACACCAACCACATCATGTTCAGCCACAGAGTCTTCCTCCTCAGCCTCACAGTCACTAGTAAAATCAGGATATTGTTGATTACCCCCTCCTTCACTCCTAAGGCTAACAAGCTGCTGGACTTTAGTAGCAGTAGTACTAGCAGTGGCAGGACTGCTTGGGAATGGCATGTGTGATTTAAGGTCCCTTGCTGTCACACTTGGCATCATTCCCACCCCCCCGAGTACTATAAGAAACACTAGCAGAAGGTAAAGTATTGGAGGCAGCAGGTTCAGTACTAGCAGCAGGTTCAGCACTGGCAGCAGGTTCAGTACTAGCAACAGCTACAACACTATTGGCTGCAGGATCAGAAATGTTGGCACTGGCAGCAGGGGCAGCACATCTGGCAACAGGTACAACATTAGTGGCTGCAGGATCAGAAATGGTGGCACTTGCAGCAGGGGCAGCATGTCTGGCAACAGGTACAACAATAGTGGCTGCAGTATGAGAAATGGTGGCGCTGGCAGCAGGGGCAGCACATCTGGCAATAGGTACAACACTAGTGGCTGCAGGATCAGAAATGGTGGCACTGGCAGCAGGGGTAGGACGTCTTGCAGCAGGCACAGGCAACTGACCTGTCCTGTTCTCACTATCCTTTTCTCCCTTCCTTCTTATTAAATTCCACAAGATCCTTTGGGATGATTTAGGGGGACTGGACAGCTTTGGTTGAATACTGCTAGTCACTTCCTCCTCCTCAGATTCAGTGGACATATAATAAGGGTCCTTCCAGTTCCTCTTTTTGCTGCTCATAGTGATAGGAGTCACTATGAGCCTCTCCTGCCTCAATTTTTGTAAAATATCACAAGAAAACAGCACAGCACATCAATCTTGCTCTGTAGCTGCTTCTATTGTGTCTGCCTTCAGCGAAAATGTCACGTTTTTATAGCGGAAGTGCGAAAACAATGTAAATAAATTAGTGAAAACTTTTTAGTCATTGAAAAAATAGCACAAGATTTTGGCCAATTTTAAACACTAGTTTTAAAGCGGATTTTCCGTGAAAAAGTGGATAACAACGTATTTCTCGCGGGAACACAGGGACAACTTTCACCCATCCCTAGTGTCAGGTTCCCACAGCATGTTGTTCTACAGAAAATAGGAAAATAACTTGAAGTTGGACTTCAATTTAGGGAATCTGGTGGGCAGGCAATTTGTTCTGTGTTAAGGGTGCCTGGCAGAGAGTTTAGGGAGAATGGATATTTACCCCAAATACCTCAAAATCTTATTTGGCTGAGAAGCACTAGGCAGGTGATAAATGTTCCTTCCTGAGTTGGCTGAGCATCTGTAACTGACAGATATATTCTGCAGACAAACAAGAGACAGACGTTGACACCTACAACAGCCAGAAGAAGTGGGACCAGCATATTATTGGCTAAGGTATATCCTCATCCTATACTGTAAAAAATTAAGACTACAGTGACATTTGGATAGAGAGAAGGCAGCTGCTGTAATCCTCTTGCTGCTACATACAGCCAAGGAGGGACAGAAGCAGTTACACTTGTAGGAGGTTTTTTTCTGTGACAGAGAGTAGGGATGGGCGAAATATTTCACCTCAAACTAAAATCGGAAAATAATGGCACTTTCCACTTAGCAAATAATTTCCCGTGAAAAGTGCAATTTTTCCGCTTTTTCCCACTTTTTTCGCCCATTGAAATCAGTGGGAAGAAAAATATTTCTCCATCACATGAAAGTTTTCTACAGCCATATAAAAGGCTGTCAGGCTCTCACAGCATGCCATTTTGTGTTTGTGAGAGGAGAGAGCAGTATGTTTTTTGAGCTAGAGAAGACACAGAGGGGAATTGAAGTTTAGTTTAGAGAATCTTTTACATCGGACATTTGTTCTAGGAGAGTCAGTGGGGCACTCTGGGGAGAAGAAGGGAGGAAGGAGGTTGACCCCAAATACTCCAAAATTCCATGTGACTGACTGGCAAGTCACAGGCAGCTATGGACCTATTTACTTGCTGATCTTGCTGTTATTGTCTCTGTACTGGGTTGGGAAGTCTGGGGAAAGACGTTGTTGATTTTGTTTTTCAGTTCATAACTTTTTTTTGGACAGACTGTGATAAGACAACAGGGTGGACAACTTAAAAAAATAAAATTAAAAAAAAATAAAAAAGAATAAAGAACTAAATATATTAGGTGACAATGACAGACAGCTGACTGGGTTTAAGCAAGGCATCATACAGCTCCATCACTTTTGTTGTGTACCGTACAGCAAAAAATACACAGTGTAGTTGCATAATGTCCAACAAACACACAAAGGGAAGGGGGAGGAGTGAAGCAGTGCAGGGACATGAGAGTAAGGTAGTAGTTCAAAAACTGACTGCAGCAATGGTTGCTGAAGCATATGCAATCAATGATGATGCTCCCTCTACTGCAATGGAGGATGCAGTTTGTCAAGGTTCCAGCTAAACTAGTTCCAGCACTACCAGTGCCAGTACAAATAAAGAACCATATTAGAAGAACACTGAAGATGGCAACACTTCGCATTCAAGTGCTGATGATACTGGCAATAGCATAATAGAGGAAGGTGTAGCAACTGAATCACCTGCTGCATCAGATAGTGAGACAAACAAGCACTAAAACACCCATAGTAGGGAATTTTGTTACAGTAAAAGTAAAAATAAATTGTTTGAGACCTACAAAAACTTAGAGGAATATAAGGGTAGTAGTGGACAAGAACTGTCAGGTGATGCTGATGCTGCTGAGGATGATCTAATGATGACTAATGATGCAGATCTAGAATATATCCCTTCTCTTGTTCAGATACAGATGAAGTTGAGAGTGAGGATGATGACAGGGCTATAAGGTTAGCAGAACCTCAAAGGCTGAATCTTCCACCACTTTTAAGGAACACTGTGCCTGTGTATAAATTGTTTGAGAAAGCCATTGGAAAGTTTGACTCTGGGCAGGTACAGATGTCAAAAAGCACATAGTCACCCTATCAGTTATCAAGCAGCAATGTTGAGAGACTATCATTCTTAAAAATGAACGAACATCTCATACCATCAGGTAGCAGAAACCACACATGACAGAGAAAGTCAGGACAAATATATTAACAGCAGCACAGATGAGGAGGTAGAGGAGGGATGTGAAGAAGGGTTGCCTCCATTTACCCCACTTGGGACCACTGCTATGACTGATAAGAAATGCATGTCAATAATCTGAGAAGGGGGATATTGTATAACAATGTTAAAAATAATATACATACACAAATCACACCATGCCAGTCCCCCACCACCACCACCACTACAATATACATCTGACACATTGTAGGTTGTACTTTATTTTTTTCATTACTTGATATCATCATATGTGCCAGTGTCACTTAAGCAGGAAGTTAGTGTTGTGGGCAAAGGACAAATGCATTCTACATGCTAACACATTTTTCAAGCCATATGTTGCTGTAGGACTCACAACTTTGACTTTCAGCCACTTATTTCTAAATATCAGCCCTCAGAAGAAGTAATATTATAGTGAGAAATGTAGTACCTACAGGAAGTATAGGCTAAAAAAATGTTCGATGCATAGATGGAAAGGCGAAATTTTTCACAGGAAAAGTGAAAAATCGGCAAGTTTTTGCGAAAAGTCAGGAGGGAAATTTTTCACACTTTTCACCTACCCTGAATAGAGACAGTAAATTCAAAGATGAATAAATGTAATATATTTTGACTGACAGGTGATCTGTGACTGAGGCTGCCCATAACAGATAGTAAAGACAGAAACTTTTATGATACTATATTTTATAAAGGGCAAGACATCTTGACATACAAACAGTTCTGTTGTGTACTTAGCTGTTAAAATCCACACTACATTTGTCCAGCAAATGGATTTGTGACAGGGGTAAAAGAGTAGAAGCAGGGCAGGAACATGTTAGCAAAGTGATAGTCCAAAAAAATGGCTGTGGTTATGGTTGCTACAGAGTGTACAATAGTAGATGATGACCCTTCTGCTCCTGGGAAGACTACAAAAGTGACATAAAAAGTACATCCACCTCCTTTATTATTAATCAACCAATGGTTGATGGCACAGAGGAGGAAGGTGTATCAGTTCAACCAACTGTTGCATCTGACAATAAGAGTAACAAGTACAACACCTTTTCTGAAAGTAGCAGAGAACGTTCTGAAAATCCCTCTAAGGAGAAATAAAAAGAAATTGTCTGAGACTTCAAAATGCCCAGAGGAATATAAAAGTAGTTGAGAAAAAGTGGTCAAAATTCTGACAATGACCTAGTTATTGATGATGATGTTGATCTAGAATATATCTCTCCATCAGGAAATTAGCTGAAAGGAAAAGGCTCACTTTTCCACCACTGAAAAGGAGTACTGTTTCTAAGTCAATCTCCCATCCAGCCATGCACACTACTGTATATTTGCGTGCAAGATGGGCCTCAAGGGAAATGAAGTGTCATTTTACCTCCAATATAAAATGGTGCAGGGAAAGGAAGCGGAATGGCACTGACTGGAAAGAGAAGCAGATGGCAGAACCAGTGATTTTTACCACAGACCTTCAGAATATGGCTAGGCAGATAGACAGGAACATTTACACAGAACCATCCTCTAGTATAACCAGGTTCTCTAATAGCCTGCACTCTGGTCTGTATCCATAAAGATACAATTACACAGCCCCATATAATATAAGAAAATAAAAACAAAGTCTAACTAAAGGAATTTTTGCCCTGATGCACCTCTTTTTAAGTTACTTTTAAAACTGGGCATGTCTAATGGGAGTAAAGTGGAGTCGAGGAGGAGTATCTTTCTCCAGAGAACCTTTGCATCTATATATTTGTATCTCTTTATCAGTCTTAGTAGCAAATTCAGGTCACATATTTCATGCCTGCTTCTGTCATTATACTGGTTTTTTTTTCTGTTTATTTTTTTTTTACTGTTTTTGTCTTTTACTGCCTGCAAAAAATCCCACCCACACAGTAACTGCAAGCAATTTCAGCTCCTTCTCTTTGTCTGTCTGTCGCTAGCATCAACATTTTAGTTGCTTTCTCTCACTCTCTTTCTTTCTGTCTCCCAATCACAGACTGATAACATTTAGGAAGTTGACACCCCTTTTATAGATAGCATGGCAGGAATATGTGGGAAAGTGCACATGGGTAGGAAATACATTATTATTAATTTCAAGGCAGTGAAAATGGAATAATGGCAATTATCACAGGATGCAAAGTGAAAAGTGCCATTTTTCACATTTAAATTTTGTAGTGAAAATCCCACCCTCCCCATCACTACTGAGAAGTGGATTTGGAAAGGTGGCAAGTCATCCTTAAAGGGACAGTAATACTTTGTTTTATCTTCATTTTATTTTGTAGGCATTAAAAAAACATCAAGAACGATATGTCTTATCTCTCAAACCTTTATGTCTTATCTCTCAAACCTTTCACAAGCAAAGTTTCCCCTCACTGACCAAAACAGTCAAGTCTGCCATCTAGCTGTCAGATTTGGAATCCAGTCCACAGATCAAAATGTGGCTCTTCAGCACAGCCAAGATTGCAAGATATAAAATATATATTTCATTGGAAGGGTCTAAAAAGTGTGCTTGCAAACCAGGCACACTTTGTGGACTATTCGAATGAAGTAGTTCTTCTTACATCTCGCGATCTTGGCTCTGCTGTAGAGCCACAGCTGGTCCATGGCCTAGATTCCAAATCTGACAGCTAGATGGCAGACATAACTGTTTTGGTCAGTGAGGGGAAACTTTGCTTGTGAGAGATAAGATTTATATTGTTCTTCATGTTTTTTAATGCCTACAAAATAAAATAAAGACAAAATGAAGTATTACTATCCCTTTAAGGTGGTACATGATGAGCAAGTGAATAAAAAAGAACATAGATGCAAGCAGCACAACCTCGTGAGGAACTGATGGTAAAAGTGAAGAATATATACTATTGAAGGCTAACAGGATCAGGTTTCAACTCCGTAAAGGGGTAATTAAACTGTTAGCTTTTCTTGTTTTGTTTTGTTTTTTAAGATTTGCTAGAAAGCATTGAAGCGCATACAAAAACCAATACAAATATACAAGAAAGGCTTTCAAGCAAATTGCAGAGAGTCATATAGAGAAGTTACATTTGGTTGAGAATTGAGAACACAATGTAAATACATCTCATTTTGGGACAAGTGGCTCAAGATATAGATTAATGTATGGCAACCTGAGAGAAATGAAAAGAAGGGAAAGGACAAATCTAGTTATCAGAAAAAGCGAAAATAGAGAGGTGAAAAGTAAGTAGTAGGAAAGAGGGGGAAGGATGGGGTAGGCATGGGGAGATGGGGGTGGGATGGTAACCATGTGAGTGCCAACCAAGTCATGAAAGGAGGGAGTCAATCTGAGGTGAATTCCAACCTTGTCTTATATAAACCCTGGTAAGTGGCTAACATACCCATGGAGGAGTGATATGTCCTCTCCACTGCCAGGGCGTTACAAAGACGAGATTTTCAGTCAGCAATAAATAGGGGGATGGGGGACCTCCAGTGTTGCGATATGCATGCTCTGGCCGCAGTTATCAGCAGAATCAGGAGTTTGATATTAGGGAGCGGGGGGGTAGCATATTGGCAAAAGGGAGAGAAGGAGAGACTGGGGAGTGCCAGGAAGGTGGATACAGGACAGGCTGGGGAGATGCATCTGCACGGCAGGCCAAAACACTGACAGAGCAGGAAAAGTCCACCAGATATGGAAAAGAGAGCCTTCATGAGTGCCACATCGCCAATACAGGGGGGACACTCAGGGGAAGATTCTAGCCAATATGGCAGCAGTGTGATACCATCTAATCATGAGTTTAAAATTAGTTTCTCGCATGAGGATGTTGGGTAGGCATTTGTAATGTATAAGGAAGGAGGACTCCCATTGGGTATCAGTAATGATAATACTCAGGTCTGATTCCCAAGCCAGTTTCTCTGATAAGGATAGGAGAGACCAAGATTCTGGTCATCGAAGATATGCCACATTTTTTATAGGGAAGGGAAACGAGAATGGATTCAAAGGGTGAGAGAGAGTGAGGTCTGAAGGGGCCAGTGGGGAGACTGGAAAGGAAGTGCCAGACTTGCCCGTATCACAGGAATTCAGCAGGTGGGAGATCATGTGTTGAACATAATGAATGGAAGTCGTACCCAAAGGTAGAAGGTGGTTCAAATCAGTCGGACTGCAAAGATACCAAGCCAGGAAAGTTCCTTTCTGTAGTCCAAGTGCAAAATCAGGGTTAACGATGAAGGGGTAGAGAGGGGAAGGAGAGGTGAGGTCAAGCATAGTGTTACATATTTTCCAAGTGTTTAATAAATGAGAAAGCAAGGTGTTTTGGCATATAGACAAAGGAAGACGTGAGGGGTCTGCCAACAGAGTTTGCAAGGGGGTGATGGAGCCAAGCAGAGGTCAAAGGAGGGATGGTCAGTCTAAGGAAGAGGACAGCAAGCAAAGTTTGCGGATCATGGAGAGGGCCACTGCTTTATAATATGTAGAGGGCTGAGGAAGGCCAAGGCCACCTTTAAAAACCAGGCGAGCTAAGACAGAGGCACTGATCCTAGGGGGCTTGCCCATCCAAATGAATTCAGAGATAAGTGTCTCTATAGAGCAGAGAAATCTGGCAGGAGTCCTTAGAGGAAAAGACTTCAGCAGGTACAATACTTTATGGAGGATGATCATTTTAACCAGATTAGATCTACCGGACCAGGACACGAACAAGGGAGCTCAAGCCTGTATATCTGCTCTAACAGGGGTTGTGAGTGATAGGAAATTCATTTCTACCATAGTTTGAACGGACCTAGTCAGTAGCACCCACAGATAGTTAATAGAGTGATTTCGACAAGGAAAGGGGTAAGAGGAGCGTAAGAAGGTTGCAGAGCAGACAGGAACAGACAGATTCAGGACTTCAGATTTTTCATAGTTTTACATGAAGGAGGAGAAATCGCTGTACATTGACAAGAGAGAGATTAATGGGTGGAAAGAGGTCTCAGGCTCTGAGTTAAAAAGAAGAAAGTCATCTGCATAGCTAATAATTTAGCATTCCTTGGAGGTGACACGGATACCAGAAATGGAGTCGGTAAAACAGATCACTGAAAGAAGTGGCTCTAGGATCAATATGAATAATAAGGGTGAGAGAGGGCACCCTTGTCTAGTGCTGCTGGAAATAGGGAAGGGGTCAGAAAGAAGTCACTCTGACACAGGCAGTGGAAAAGGAGTAGAGGAAGGAAATTGCCATAAGCATCCCCACACCAAGGCCAATTCTTTCTAGCACAGCAAACATAAAGTCCCAAGCAACTCTATCGGAAGTCTTCTCTGTGTCTAAGGAGAGAAGCAGAGAAGGTTGAGTAGAAGAGAAGAAAAGTTGAATCAGGGTCAACGCTTTGATGGTAAGGTCTCTGTTCTCTGTCTGCCGGGGACAAAACCGTCTTGGTCTGGACCAATCAAGAGAGGGAGCAGGGGTTTCAGACAGTCAGTAAGAAGCTTTGCAAAGAGTTTTATATCCATATTCAGTAAAGAAATGGCTCTATAACTGCTGCAAAGTAACCCATCCTTACCTTTTTTTGGGATAAGTATAATATGCGCTGAAAGTGATTGAGGGGACCAAGCTTGGCCTGATATAAGGCATTGAAAGTGGAAGTCATATGACACAGGAAACCCATCCTGGCCAGGGCATTTACCAAAGGGAGAGTGGCAGAGAGCCAGAGAAAATTCTTCTTTGGTGAATGGGCAATCTAAGGGGGAGGAACGCTCGGAGGAAAGATGTGGAAGTTGGGATCTGTCTAAAAACTGTTGAATGGCAGAGATGGGTGAGCTGATGTAACACCATCTTTGAGGTTGTACAGACCTTCCTAGTAGCAAAGGAAGGAGGCAGCTATCTCACTGCAAGTGAACACTGGAGTGTCTGAGGGGTCTTTCACCTGATGAATGTGAGATTTAGCCCTAATGTGTTGTACTAGGGAGGCAACAGTCTTACCACACTTGTCTCCATGTAAGTAACTTTGGTACTTGTACCACATAAAGAATTTAAACATCTGACTCCTGAGGAGATCTGATAATTGGGAGTATGCCTATCATAGGAGCCAGAGAGTTGTCTCATCCATGGAAAGTTTGTGTTGTTATTCTAAGGAGAGTATGGACTCTAGTAATTGTTTTAAATGAGCTCCACAGAGTTTCTGTTTCCATGCTCCTTGAGATATAAAAAGAACTCTCGTGACAAATTTGTGTGTCTCCCAAAAAGAAAGCATAGAGACATCAGGTTGTGTATTAATAGAGAAATAAGGGGTCAGTTCTGCTGCCACATTATCCCTAGAATTTGAGTCAGACAGTAAGGTCTCATTTAGTCGCCGTGGAAGGTTGGGCATTGATACAGCAGAAAGATAGTGAGATAGATATATGAGCATGATCCAAGAGGGTTATAGGGAGTATGTTGGCTTGAAGGACCCTCTCCAGACAGTGCTGGCTGAGGAAGAGATAATCAATGCAAGAGTAAATTCAGTGGGGATTGGAAAAGAAGGTAAAGTCTTTGGTTGAGGGATTTAAAGTCCTCCAAACATCAGTAATGTCAAAGTTACCCAATAAGGTCACCACCTTCCTGGCAGGGGCATGAGGGTGTTGGGTACTGGGAGAGGAAAGGTCCAGTAGTGGCTGTAAGGTAATACTGAAATCGCCTCCCACTAACATTACACTCTCCTGGAAAGATTCAAGGGAGCGGAGTGTGGACCTAAAAGAATTGGAGGTGAGAAGTGTTGGGACAGTAAAGGTTGGCCAAGATAATTATGCTTCTATTTAAAGAGCGCTTTAGAAATAAAAAATGGCCTTGGGGGTCAGTGAGATGCTCATTCAAGTCGGTCAGTAATCCCACTGGCTACTCCAAGTTTCTTCTCAGAAATGGAATCCGTCCAAACCTGGGAATAGTGGTGGGGGGACCATTTGGGTTGGTAGATCATATTAAAATGTGTCTCCTAAATAAAAAAGTCATCCTTAAATCTGGTTAGCTCCCTAGATATCATAGCCCTCCTTTTGGGGCAGTTAAGGCCTTTAACATTGTAGGAAACAATTCTGACATTGGACAGTGACATATCAAGTTAATTATCAGAAAATGCTGTTGTATTCTACATGATCCCCAGGGAGAAAGGTGGAGGGATAGGACAAAAGAAAGGGAAGAATTGGGAAGAGAGAAGAGGAGGATAAAGAGTGAAAAGAAAGAGCAAAAGTGAATGAGACCCTACCTCAGGGAGGTATAGGCCTGCATCCTCCAGCATATCAGTATTCGGCCACAGGTCCAAAAAACAGAGGTTGATGAAATCAGCCTCCATGGGAGAATGGAGGCATGTGCAAACTAGTGCAGGTGAGGTAGAGAGGGGAGTGTTTGTAGAAGAAAAAGCCCAGAGTGGGATAAGCAAAAAGGAAGGGGTTTGTTATGAAGCCCATACAAGAGCATACTGGTTAGTCCTTGTCTGGGAAAACAAGACCTAATGGGGCCTAAATTGGGGAGATATCCGGGTTGATAAAGAAAGGGGGGCAAAACAAGAAGTTACTAAGGGGGAGTAGGAGTGAGCAGAGTTTAGTGGTGGACATGGGAACATTAAGATTATGTTACTATACATATAGTAGGTCAAGGGCGTGGAGAATAATATACAATCACCTGTTAACAAACGTAACATTACACTATATTCAATGAGGATGACCCTGTCACAGTTCCCTAAATGTGTCGGATGTCATCCAACCCTCCCCCAAGGAGATAGCTTGTGAAGCTGCTGGAGAATGTAAGAAAGGAGTATATTTAAGTCCACATATCAGGGGGAGAGTGGAGGACGACCTGAACCATGGAAAGAAAGGTTTATTGACTTTAGGGAAATGCCACAGCAAGCAGGTAATGTGAAAGGGGGAATGAGAAGGGGATCCCAGATAACTTGTAGTGTCCGGGGTCTAAGTCATTGTACAGTATACACTTACAGAGCTTGAGTATTCAAGTATAAAACATTACAAAAGAAAAAGGAAACGTATAAGTATCTGGATCCATGAGGGGGCAGTGATAGAATAATAACCAGGCCCATTGGCAAAGGTGCAACCGGAATGACAAACGACCTCAATCACTGGTCTCAGTTAGTAAAGGAAACAGCACCACACCAGTAAACATAATAGTCCCACCCGTTGACCCAAAACACCCCAGTTGCAGTGCAGATACAAACAACTTGTCTAAAACACCCCTCTACTGTGCTTGCAGGGCAAATGAGTCATTGAGATATAGTAGCAAAGGGGTATAATAATGAAGTCAGACCAATTGGGGTGAAGTGAAGGGTAAAAGGACCCATACCAAGATACTCAGACCATGGGAGGATATAATCTGTAGGTGAGGGGTATAACTTCAAGGTAAACAGATACTGCCCTAAGGGATGATAGAAATAGTAAGAAACAACCTGTAGTGCCAAGAGGGCAAACAGAAAGTCTCAATGTCCATCAGGATTCAGCTTGAGAAGGTTCCGGCATATGTAGTTTTGGCTTCTTATCACGGTGCCGTGATTTCTTGTGTGTCGACATTGCTACTTCCTGTCGGTGCTTGCTGCTTCTTATTGGATACTGGGCTCTGCTCCACCCAGCATTTGTCTTTTTAAACTCTGTTCTCACTACCTTGGGTGCCCTTTCATGGTGTTCCTGACCAGACATGTGTTGTATCCTGTTCCATGTATGATCCGGTTTTGCCTGACCTTGCACCTGTCGTCGCTGCCTATTCCGTTGATGACCTGGTTTACCTGACTACCGCTCGCTGTGTACCGATCCAAGCTTTGGATGACTACTGCTCTCTGTGTACCGACCCAGGCTTTGGCTGACAACCGCTCTCTGTGTACAGATCCAGGCTTTAGCTATTACTTCCCACTGCTTCCAGTTGCTACCTATACAGCCTGTGCCTTTACAATTGCCTCCGGTTGCGCTACCTATACAGCCTGTGCCTTTGCGGTTGCTTCCGGTTGCGCTACCTATACAGCCTGTGCCTTTACCGTTGCCTCGGTTGCGTTACTTATACAGCCTGTGCCTTCTCAGGTTGCCTCTGGGCATAACCTCCGAGTGTGGGAGTCTGCGTCTGCCACTTGGGCTATCCTCTGCCTGGTCTTCTGGGCAACTCCAGTTGCCTCGCTCTGCTTCCCCTGTTCCATTGGGGATTTTGCCCTGCAATACTTACCTCCGCTTGTGGGCACTTCGTTGTTAGTACTGATGAGGATAAGTTCCAGTTCCAGTTTCTGTTCCAGTTCCACTCTCTGCAATTGCATTTATTTGTGTATACTTGCTGCTGATTGTACCCTGACCTGTGTCAGATCCAGAAGTGCTCCATCACTGTCTGGGTTTGGGCCTGTGAAGGGCATTTCTGTTCTTTATTTATTCAATAAGGCTAAATTTTACCTTAACCAAAGTGTCTGAGTGTTCATTAAAACCGTGACATTTCAGGCACTGATTTTTTTTACAGGAGTGGGCCTGGTGGATGTGCGGAATCTGGAGCAGGTGGGGGGAAGAGAAATTGCCAATGAAGTGGAGAAATATGAGGTTTCTTCTGGTTTCCTCAGAGAGGCATGCTGACTAGTGTTGAGCGAGCATGCTCGGCCGATGCTCGGATCGGCTCGAGCATCGCTCTGCTCGGCACATGGCGGTACTCGTACGAGTACCGCATGTGCTCGCCCGCCATGTTCGTGTCTCCTCCCCGCACGTTTTGCGCCTGCTGCGCAGCCAATAAACGTGCAGGGAGGCTCTGACATCGGTGTAATGCCAGCAGCCATGTTGGCTGCTGGCATTACACTGATTGGCTGGCCAGAACCCGTGGTCAGGTGCTGTATAGCACCTGACCATCGAGTTCGGCTCAGTCTGAGCCAGGGAGAGCTGAGGATAGGAAGGGAAAGGCAGTGTAGGGAGGAAAAAAACAAAAATTGTGAAAAAAAAAGAACCAAAAGTCCTTTTTAGGACTACTGTGTGTGGGGGCAGCAGGTTATTTGGTGTGGGGGGAAAAAAACAAAAAAAAAAAAAAAAAAATATATATATTCTGTGTAGTGTGCAAAGTTGCAGATTAGAGCACATTCTGTTTAGTGTGCACAGTTGCAGATTAGAGCACATTCTGTTTAGTGTGCAAAGTTGCAGATTAGAGCACATTCTGTTTAGTGTGCAAAGTTGCAGATTAGAGCACATTCTGTTTAGTGTGCAAAGTTGCAGATTAGAGCACATTCTGTTAAGTCTTCAAACTAAAATATCAAAGTCACGTATTCCATTCAGTGTGCGTCGCCGCAGTTTAGCAGCACATTCTGAGTACTGTGCAGAGTTGCAGAATAGGAAGAAATACTGTTAAGTCTTCAAACTAAAATATCAAAGTCACATATTCCATTCAGTGTGCTTCGCCGCAGTTTAGCAGCACATTCTGTGTACTGTGCAGAGTTGCAGAATAGGAAGAAATACTGTTAAGTCTTCAAACTAAAATATCAAAGTCACATATTCCATTCAGTGTGCTTCGCCGCAGTTTAGCAGCACATTCTGTGTACTGTGCAGAGTTGCAGAATAGGAAGAAATACTGTTAAGTCTTCAAACTAAAATATCAAAGTCACATATTCCATTCAGTGTGCTTCGCCGCAGTGTAGCAGCACATTCTGTGTACTGTGCAGAGTTGCAGAATAGGAAGAAATACTGTTAAGTCTTCAAACTAAAATATCAAAGTCACATATTCCATTCAGTGTGCTTCGCCGCAGTGTAGCAGCACATTCTGTGTACTGTGCAGAGTTGCAGAATAGGAAGAAATACTGTTAAGTCTTCAAACTAAAATATCAAAGTCACATATTCCATTCAGTGTGCTTCGCCGCAGTGTAGCAGCACATTCTGTGTACTGTGCAGAGTTGCAGAATAGGAAGAAATACTGTTAAGTCTTCAAACTAAAATATCAAAGTCACATATTCCATTCAGTGTGCTTCGCCGCAGTGTAGCAGCACATTCTGTGTACTGTGCAGAGTTGCAGAATAGGAAGAAATACTGTTAAGTCTTCAAACTAAAATATCAAAGTCACATATTCCATTCAGTGTGCTTCGCCGCAGTGTAGCAGCACATTCTGTGTACTGTGCACAGTTGCAGAATAGGAAGAAATACTGTTAAGTCTTCAAACTAAAATATCAAAGTCACATATTCCATTCAGTGTGCTTCGCCGCAGTGTAGCAGCACATTCTGTGTACTGTGCAGAGTTGCAGAATAGGAAGAAATACTGTTAAGTCTTCAAACTAAAATATCAAAGTCACATATTCCATTCAGTGTGCTTCGCCGCAGTGTAGCAGCACATTCTGTGTACTGTGCACAGTTGCAGAATAGGAAGAAATACTGTTAAGTCTTCAAACTCAAATATCAAAGTCACATATTCCATTCAGTGTGCTTCGCCGCAGTGTAGCAGCACATTCTGTGTACTGTGCAGAGTTGCAGAATAGGAAGAAATACTGTTAAGTCTTCAAACTAAAATATCAAAGTCACATATTCCATTCAGTGTGCTTCGTCGCAGTGTAGCAGCACATTCTGTGTACTGTGCACTGTTGCAGAATAGGAAGAAATACTGTTAAGTCTTCAAACTCAAATATCAAAGTCACATATTCCATTCAGTGTGCTTCGCCGCAGTGTAGCAGCACATTCTGTGTACTGTGCAGAGTTGCAGAATAGGAAGAAATACTGTTAAGTCTTCAAACTAAAATATCAAAGTCACATATTCCATTCAGTGTGTTTCAACGCCGTTTAACAGCCTATTCTGTGTACTCTGTACAGTTCCAGAATTATAAGAAATACTGTTAAGTTTTCAAACTCAAATATTAAAGTCACTTATTCCATTCAGTGTGTTTCAACGCCGTTTAACAGCCTATTCTGTGTACTCTGTACAGTTCCAGAATTATAAGAAATACTGTTAAGTTTTCAAACTCAAATATTAAAGTCACATATTCCATTCAGTGTCTTTCACCGCCGTTTAACAGCCTATTCTGTGTACTCTGCAGAGTTGCAGAATAGTAAGAAATACTGTTAAGTTTTCAAACTCAAATATTAAAGTCACATATTCCATTCAGTGTCTTTCACCGCCGTTTAACAGCCTATTCTGTGTACTCTGTACAGTTCCAGAATTATAAGAAATACTGTTAAGTTTTCAAACTCAAATATTAAAGTCACATATTCCATTCAGTGTGTTTCAACGCCGTTTAACAGCCTATTCTGTGTACTCTGTACAGTTCCAGAATTATAAGAAATACTGTTAAGTTTTCAAACTCAAATATTAAAGTCACATATTCCATTCAGTGTCTTTCACCGCCGTTTAACAGCCTATTCTGTGTACTCTGCAGAGTTGCAGAATAGTAAGAAATACTGTTAAGTTTTCAAACTCAAATATTAAAGTCACATATTCCATTCAGTGTGTTTCAACGCCGTTTAACAGCCTATTCTGTGTACTCTGTACAGTTCCAGAATTATAAGAAATACTGTTAAGTTTTCAAACTCAAATATTAAAGTCACTTATTCCATTCAGTGTGTGTCACCGCAGTTTAGCAGCCTATTCTGTGTACTCTGCACAGTTGCAGAATAGGAAGAAATACTGTTAAGTTTTCAAACCCAAATATTAAAGTCACATATTCCATTCAGTGTGTGTCACCGCAGTTTAGCAGCCTATTCTGTGTACTCTGCAGAGTTGCAGAATAGGAAGAAATACTGTTAAGTTTTCAAACTCAAATATTAAAGTCACTTATTCCATTCAGTGTGTGTCACCGCAGTTTAGCAGCCTATTCTGTGTACTCTGCACAGTTGCAGAATAGGAAGAAATACTGTTAAGTTTTCAAACCCAAATATTAAAGTCACATATTCCATTCAGTGTGTGTCACCGCAGTTTAGCAGCCTATTCTGTGTACTCTGCAGAGTTGCAGAATAGGAAGAAATACTGTTAAGTTTTCAAACCCAAATATTAAAGTCACATATTCCATTCAGTGTGTGTCACCGCAGTTTAGCAGCCTATTCTGTGTACTCTGCACAGTTGCAGAATAGGAAGAAATACTGTTAAGTTTTCAAACCCAAATATTAAAGTCACATATTCCATTCAGTGTGTGTCACCGCAGTTTAGCAGCCTATTCTGTGTACTCTGCAGAGTTGCAGAATAGGAAGAAATACTGTTAAGTTTTCAAACTCAAATATTAAAGTCACTTATTCCATTCAGTGTGTGTCACCGCAGTTTAGCAGCCTATTCTGTGTACTCTGCACAGTTGCAGAATAGGAAGAAATACTGTTAAGTTTTCAAACCCAAATATTAAAGTCACATATTCCATTCAGTGTGTGTCACCGCAGTTTAGCAGCCTATTCTGTGTACTCTGCAGAGTTGCAGAATAGGAAGAAATACTGTTAAGTTTTCAAACTCAAATATTAAAGTCACTTATTCCATTCAGTGTGTGTCACCGCAGTTTAGCAGCCTATTCTGTGTACTCTGCAGAGTTGCAGAATAGTAAGAAATACTGTTAAGTTTTCAAACTCATATATATTAAAGTCATATATATCGTGTAAGATGAAGAAGGCGGGTAAAAAGGGACGGGGAAGTGGACGTGATCCTGAAAGTTCAGGGCGCGGGTCAGGACGCGGAGAAACTGTGCCTGGTGCCAGAGCACAAGAAAGAAAGACATCCACCATACCTAGCTTCATGTCTGATTTCACAGGGCGTCGCAGGACATCACTCTCGAGGTCCGACCAGTGCGAACAGGTGGTCGGTTGGATGACAGCTGATACTGCTTCCAGTCGGTTAAGCACCACCCTGTCTTCCACCAAGTCCACTCTCAGTAGCCAAGAGTCTGGTCAACATAATCCTCACTCTGATCATCCTTCCTCCCACCATACACGGTCTGGTCAAAGAAGTGATCCCACACTGGGATATAGTGATGAGCTCGTCTCATCACCAATCCTTCATTTGACCCTCTCTCCAAGCACGCTTGCAGAGGAACATGACATCTTGTGCCCTGATTCACAACCTCTAGAGGCTACCCAATCACAAGAAGATGACAGATGTGAACGGCATTTAAGGTCAAAGGAAGTAGTGGATGATGATGATGATGATGAGACACAGTTGCCATTAAATCAACCACTATTTCCGTCTCAAGACCTTGTTGAGGAGAATGTTATACAGTTGTCAATGACTGAGTATGTGGTGGGATCAAGACTTGAGGAGGATGATCAGAGTGAGGAAGTGGAGGAGGACTTGGTGGACGATGAGGTGACTGACCCCACCTGGGAAGGTGTAGAGCCGAGCGATGACAGCAGTCCTGAGGGTGAGCCATCTGCAGCACCGCAACAGGCTGGAAGAGGCAGTGGTGTGGCTACAGAAAGAAGGCGGACCGCACCAAACCGGCCCGCAAATGTTCCACGGAGCACCCCCTTGCGTAAATCTACCTTGCCAAGGGGTAGGTGTTCCGCGGTATGGCGTTTTTTTAAGGAAAGTGCGGACGACAAAAGATTTGTAGTTTGCAACCTGTGCCACACCAGAATGAGCCGAGGCATGAACACTAGAAACCTCACCACCACCAGCATGATCCGACACATGGCATCCAAGCACCGTAGTAAGTGGGAGGAACGCCTGGATCGCCCATCTGTGTCTGCAGGCCACACCACTGCCTCCTCTTCCCCTGTTTTCGGTGCCGGCCAATCGCCTGTCGAAGGCGCAGGCCCGCATACCTCCCGCCCTGCACCTGTACCATCTGAAGCACCATCAGCGACCACATCCACTTCCCTGTCCCAGCACAGCATCCAAATGTCGTTACCCCAGGCATTTGAGCGCAAGAGAAAATACCCAGCCACCCACCCACAGGCCATAGCACTAACCTCACACCTTTCAAAATTACTGGCCATCGAAATGCTGCCATTTAGGCTTGTGGACACTGAGTCCTTCCGCAGCCTGATGGCAGCAGCTGTCCCTCGGTACGCGGTCCCCAGCCGCCACTACTTTTCCCGGTGTGCCATCCCCGCATTACACCACCATGTGTCCCGTAACATCACCCGTGCCCTGACCAACGCAGTTACTGGGAAGGTCCACTTAACGACTGACACATGGACAAGTGCTTGTGGCCAGGGACGCTACATTTCCCTGACGGCACACTGGGTGAATGTCGTGGAGGCTGGGAGCGACTCGGACCCTGGGATGGCACGGGTGCTACCCACGCCGAGGATTGCGGGCCCTACCTCCATCAGGGTTTCCACCAGCACCTACGTTATTGGCTCCTCCTCCTCCGTTTCCACCTCCGAATTCTCTACACACACCGCCACTCCCCCATCAGCCAGTAGCTGGAAGCAGTGTAGCACTGCAGTGGGGAAGCGTCAACAGGCCGTGCTGAAGCTGATCTGCCTTGGGGACAAACAGCACACGGCCTCAGAGCTGTTGCAGGGGATTAGTCACCAGACCGAGCAGTGGCTCTCGCCACTCAACCTGCAAGCAGGCATGGTTGTGTGTGATAATGGGCGTAACTTGGTGGCGGCTTTGGAGCTCGGCAAGCTCACACACGTACCATGCCTAGCGCATGTATTTAATTTAGTGGTGCAGCGATTTCTAAAAACCTACCCCAATGTGCATGATCTCTTGACCAAGGTGCGCCGCGTGTGTGCACATTTCCGTAAGTCATCTACAGCTTCGGCCGGCCTGTTGAAGCTGCAGCAGCGCTTACAATTGCCAGCTCACCGGCTGCTGTGTGACGTGAGCACGCGCTGGAACTCCACCTTCCACATGTTGGCCCGGCTTTGTGAGCAGCAGAGGGCAGTAGTGGAGTACCAGCTGTTACACGGTCGTCGCCTCTCCGTTCAACTTCCTGTAATCAGAAGTGAGGAGTGGGAATGGATGTCAGACCTCTGCGAGGTTTTACGCAATTTTGAGGAATCGACACAGATGGTGAGCGGCGATAACGCTATTATCAGTGTAACCATCCCACTTCTGTGTCTACTGAAACGCTCGCTGCTCACAATTAAAACCGACGCTTTGCATGTGGAAGAGGTGGAAATGGGGGAGGAAGAGCTTACACAAGGTGATAGCCAGAGCACCCTCACTTCGTCTTCTCAGCGACAATTGGAGGAGGCGGAGGAGGAGGAGGAGGAGGAGGAGGAGGAGGAAGACACGGTTGCCTCCGCTACAGAGGGTAGCCATGGAACTTTAGTTCCATCTCTTCAGCGTGGGTGGGCAGAAGAGGAGGAAGAGGATGAGGATATTGAGAGTCAGCCTCCTGGTGAGGACAGCGAAATCTTGACTGTTGGTACTCTGGCACACATGGCTGACTTTATGTTAGGCTGCCTTTCCCGTGACCCACGCGTTGTACGCATTTTAGACAACACGGATTACTGGGTGTTCACCCTTCTGGACCCCCGCTACAAAGAGAATTTCTCATCTCTCATTCCTCCGGTGGAGAGGACAAGCAAAATGGTGCAATACCAGAAGGTTCTTGTTGAAAAATTGCTCCAAAATTTTCCATCTGACAACGCTGGCGGCAGAGTACGTGCTACCTTGGCCAACCGAGAAGGGGAGAAAAGGGGAGCACACAGCAGTTCCGAGAAAGGCAGGGCAACACTCTCCAAGGCGTGGGACACCTTCATGACACCCCGCCAGCACCCTCACCCTGATGCGCAGCCTAGTGTCACAAGGAGGGAAAAGTTTTGGAAGATGGTGAAGGAGTACGTAGCAGACCGTGTCAGCGTCCTCAATGATCCCTCTGTGCCTTACAACTACTGGGTGTCCAAGCTGGACACGTGGTATGAACTGGCACTCTACGCCTTGGAGGTGCTGGCCTGCCCTGCCGCCAGCGTTCTGTCTGAGCGGGTATTTAGTGCTGCTGGTGGCATCATAACAGATAAGCGTATCCGCCTTTCCACCGACAATGCTGATAGGTTGACACTTATAAAAATGAACAAGGCCTGGATTTCCCCTGACTTCTCCACTCCACTGGAGGAAAGCCCCGGGGGAACATAAACTCACTTTATATATGTTATTTACAATGATGGGAATACTCTGTATTCCCATTCACCCCTTCCACCCCAAAAACGGGTATATGGTTGACTCTTAATGTTCTCATCCTCCTCCTCCTCTTCCATATGCCCTGGGATATAATTTTTATATAGGGCCAGCTCACCAGCGTGCCCTGGGATATAATTTTTATATAGGGCCAGCTCACCAGCGGGCCCTGTGATATAATTTTTATATAGGGCCAGCTCACCAGCGGGCCCTGTTTGACAATTTTTATATAGGTCAGCTCACCAGCGGGCCTTCTCATATAATGTTTTATTGGGTCAGCTCTCTAGCGGGCCCTCTCATATAATGTTTTATAGCGTCAGCTCACTAGCGGGCCTTCGCATATAATGTTTAGGATGGTCAGCTCTGCAGCAGACCCTCACCCATAATGTTTTAGATGGTCAGCTCAGCGCACGTTTCCCTCTTAATCATGGCCTCAGTTCTGAAAATCAAGGAAATTTTTGGGAGAATTTGCCTCTGCGCACGTTTCCCTCTTAATCATGGCCTCAGTTCTGAAAATCAAGGAAATTTTTGGGATAATTTGCCTCTGCGCACGTTTCCCTCTTAATCATGGCCTCACTTCAGAAAATCGATGAAATTTTTGGGAGAATTTGCAGATGATATACAAGTAAATATACAGCAAATACTGTTTGGTAACAATTTTTCGCCTAAAGTCGTTTTTATTTTCCTTTTTGTGTGTTTTACGGTCAGTCTGTAAAAATGGCGTACTACGGGCGAAAGATCGTTCCCAGCAGCGATGTTGGAGTCCAAGGTGCATCCAGACATCCTCCCTATGCTGTCCCTGAACCATTTCTGTAGTGTTTCCATCTTTTTCTGCCCTTTTCCTATGGACCAGGCACCCTCCCCTCATCAGAGCAGGGGGTGCCTGGTGTAATGCTCGAGTCCTCCCATTGACTTCAATGGGGCTCGGGTGTTCGGCCGAGCACTCGAGCCTCAGGGGGTGCTCGGTCAGAGCACCCGAACATCCGAGCATTGGGGTGCTCGCTCATCACTAATGCTGACCATGGAGGTGGAAGGGAAAGCTCCAGTTGTACTGAATGGATGATTTCCTAAGGTGGTGTGCAATAGGCTTGAGTTGTCTTCGTAGATAGAGGGTATGTGGAGACAAATCTTGGAAAGCATGTATCAATACCAGAGTAGGAGCTAGCGTTCTGATTATGATATGCAGAAATAATCACCTCTCAATCCTTAAAGTAGTGGCAGCAGCATATAATATCCCACAGTCTATGCCCAGATTCACCATGAGGTCTAAGAGCCCTATGTGCTCTATCTAACAGAATAGGGTTGGTATGGTTGAGAACCTGGGAAAAGAATGATTGAAGGAAGGCAGGTAAATCTTTAATACCATTGGTTTCTATTAAATTCTGCAGCCTAACATTACTGCAGTGGCAGCAGTTGTCTATGTCATCTAGAGAAAGGGTAAGTGATTCAGTGGAGACCTGTTGGTCAGCAACGAGTTGCTCCACTGTGTGGAGATAGTCCAATAGCTCGGTCTGAGATTCCTCCACTAGATCCACTCACTGTGAAAGTTGCTGAAAGTCTCTCCAGAGACCAGACATTTCTTTGTGCATGGCTGATTTATTATCTGCTGCCAATATTTTAAGGTCTTCCTTAGTAGAGAATCCAGTCAGGGCTACCAAAGGGACCATGGGAGGGTCCAGGGAAGATGAAGCCACCTCAGGTGGCGTGTTTAAAGCCGCTCATACTGTGCTTTGGTCTTGGCAGAAAGAGTGGAGTAGAAAGGAAACCAGTGAACCAGCAGAAACCTTGGCGTTCTTAGACAATTTTCCCTTTTTTTTTTGCCTGGCATCAGGGAAGAAGATACCCAGAGTCCCCGAAGGGCATAGAGTGGTGTGTAGGGCTACAAAAAGGGTTTAGATAAAGCTATGCCCAGGAGCAACCTCAACATGCTGCTATTCTGTTCATCAGTAAGATCCAGTTCCCCATCTCTTAAAGGGATAGTAATACCTTATTTTATCTTTATTCTATTTTGTAGGCATTAAAAAAACATGAAGAACGATATAAGTCTTATCTCTCAAACCTTTATGGTTTGAGAGATATTCACAAGCAGAGTTTCCCCCTCCCGCCCCTTTTACCTAGTGTAAGCCATCTGTTCTCAGATGTGGAATGCAGTCCATAGACCAGACAGATAACAGCAAGGGACAATATTCTTCCTATGAGAACAATGAAAGCCCTGCCCCCCTTGACAAGATTTTCAGCTTTTTCTCTTATCTTAATTGAAGATTGTCTCTCTCTGCAGTCTACCTGGGCACCTCCCTTTTGCTCTGGCTTCGCAGTGTTACATCAGTAAAAGGGGCAGGAGGGGGACACTTTGTCACTGAATTACTCTTGAACTATAACTCTGACAGAATTGAAATAACACTCTCCAAAGTCCAAATACTATGATAATTAATTAGAGCTGCTTTTATTGTGAAACATTACTATCCCTTTAAGTATTGGATATATGTATTTTCAATCCTATCATTATTATGAATATTGAATGCAGACATCTTAATACTTATTGTTTCTGTAAACTACTCTCTATATTTCATTAAATAATAATGATGATGAATAGAATGGTGAATGAAAACAATTCCTTTTATATACAGGATAGTGAATCTGACTCTAAAACCTAATAGAGACTGGAACTCAATTCCCATTATCTGCTTCAATCCCCATTTTCTTGTATCAGATCTCTCCCACAACTAATTATGTAAATGTATACTTTCAAATGAACATTAAGATCTCCTGACTGTCCAAAGCAGGTTCCAACTTACCTTATTACAAGAATTATCCTGCAAACCTTCAGGGAACTATGAGTATCCTCATCTTCAGCTTTTCCAGTCAGTGCTGAACCCGGAAGTGCTGAATTTGCAAACAAACACATTTTTAAGTCAGTGCTGCCTGTTGTATTCAGGCTGAAATGGCCAAAGAAATATATACTGTTGGTAGTCCCCAATAACACATAAATAATAAAAAAATAAAATAATCTCAAGAGAGCTGGCATATGTCTATATCTTTGACTGTTCCAACAAGACTACTATGTACATTACTCTTGACTTGGTATGAGTGAAACAATCCTATAAATTCAGTATTCATCTCAAACGTGTTTTAAAAAATCTGAAACATGTTTGCAATGCATTGCATACCCCTCTGGCACCCAAAGGGTTAATAAAAACGAATTTGAGCTCATTGAGTACCTGTTTGTTGTATATCATTTTTACATTTGTTTTTTAATCAAAATTATAGCAGGAAAAGCAACTGTGCAAAGTATAGAAAAATACAGGCTTTCTTACATTCAGCCATCACTATTGCTGTCACTCTTCTGAACACAGTAGGAGAATAACTTGGGGCAGGTCTTCTGGACATTTCTCCCCCTCTCTATCATTCTCTCACTTTCACACCATTCTCTCCCCATCTTTATCCCTCACTTCTTTTCTCTCTGGTGATATCAGTCCCACTAGCTTCCTCCTTCTCTATCTCCTGCCTGCTTCTAGCTTGATTTTCTTTCAGGCCCTTCAGCCTGTTACCTCAATTCGGCGTCCACTCTCTCATTTGCTCCACTACTTTTTCCCTAACATCTGCTCTTGCGTTCACAACTAGCTCACTCTCACTATTACCCTCATCCCCCCATGCCTTCGTTATTATTATATAATGTTCAAGGCCATCTGGTCCTTCAAGGGATAGTAATGTTTCATAATAAAAACAGCTCTAATAAATCATCATAGTATTTGGGCCTTGGTGAGTGATATTTCAATTCTGTCAGAGTTGTAGTTCAAGAGTAATTGAATGATAAAATATCCCCCTCCCGCCCCTTTTACTGATGTAACACTGCTCAGCTCAGAGCAGCAGGGTGTGTCCAGGTAGTTTGCAGAGAGGGACAATCTTCAATTAAGATAAGGGGAAAAGATGAAAAAAATGTCAAGGGGGGCAGGGTTTTCATTGTTCTCACAGTAAGAAGATTGTTCCTTGCTGGGAACTGTCTGGTCTATGGACCAGATTCCACATCTGAGGAGAGGGGGCTTACACTAGGTAAAAGGGGCGGGAGGGGAAAACTTTGTCATTCAATTACTCTTGAACTACAACTCAGTTTTGAAATAACACTCTCTATGGCTCAAATACTATGAAAATTAATTGGAACAGCTGTCTTTGTGAAACATTACTATCCCTTTCAGTCCTTCTTATCAGCTGCAGTAATTTAAACCCCTCTATATATCATCATTTCCTCTCATAAAAATCTTCCAGTCTGGGAATATGGATGTTTCTTTAAATATAATTGATCATATTATGGTATCACTACCTTGAATACTTCTCTTCAGGACGGCTTTAGCTTCAGCTGCACTTATGAATGTTGATCAGTATCACCTAGTTATTAAATAATACATTGCGTGGTTTAGCCAGGAAGCAAGTTTATCTATATATTTACAGCCTGATTAACAAAAGCAGCAGCAGTTGAACATAGTCTGTATGTGAATACATTGAGTAAAGACTACAATAAAATGAGAACAATCAAACTTGTAAGATTTATTTATAAAATGCATATTTCCTCTATTTATCATATGGGATGGATCATCTCTAATTATTTTTACTTCTTTAGCCAAATCTTCATTTACTAAAATTTTAAAAAACACCACAAAAAATATTTATCCCTTAACTTTTCTAATTATGTGTTCATTGATGTGAACCTGCGTGTCTATAAAACAATACAGTCTGTTATTGGCATTGTTTTTTAACTGTGAATGATATAAAATATCAAATAGTAATTGTTCAACCTATTCTTTGATATGCATGCTTAGTAGAATACAGACAAAAGGGATTAAATGTAAATTGTTCCACTATTCATGAGTCTCTGGCAGATGCCTAGGCTGCTACATATCTGTTTTTATTTGCAGGAAACTGATAACCCTTATCATGGAGAGGCAATGCATATATTGCTTCCCTGATAAACTCTGAGGCTTCAGGCCAGAGTGATGTAATAAAAGAACACATTTTTGTTCCAGAAATTTTGTAATTCTACTGTCAAAAATAATGAAATTTAAATGTCGCTTTGAGAGGTACTGAGCTTAGTCTGAAATGTAATTTTGTATTATTTTAAAATGCTATAAAAATAGCATAAAGAAAATGAAATCTGAATGTGCAGTAAAAGGTGAAGAAGACATCAAGGTTATAAGCATGTGAATTGTAGATGTCTGAATGTTGGAGGGAAAATTAAGTTTATTGATAAATAAAGGATATGGTAGAGTAGCATCTCCTTTAAGATTGAAAAGTGAATTTAAGGGTATTAATATGTTATGCATATTATGTGTATTGAACATTTACCTGTATAATAAAAGTTTTAAAACATTTTATGTTTCCTAGTAGCTTAAAACTTTGTTGAACATGGTCTGGAATTTTTACATTTTGTAAACAAATGTTTGGTTTATGGTTATCTATAATTTAATATATTGATAGAAAAGCATCCCATGGCCTGCATATGTGGTTCATGTGTTCTCAAAAGGGCTACACATTAAACCTGTTTGTAGAATCATGTAGGTATAGGCAGATGTACAAAAGGAAGGACAATGCAAACATTGTTCCATTTTGCTTGTTGTTAAATACCACCTCTGAAGTAATGGCTATGCAGCTGACATTCAAAGGCTTCTTAGTGTATGGCCAATAAAATACAGCATGGCTGTCTTTCACCCCTTGAACTATCACCGCCCTACAATCTGCCCGATTGAAAAACATATCAATGCAATATATTTCTGTTTTTTAGTACTATTGTGGCAACGGGGGGGGGGGGGCAAATATACTTAAGAAATGTATATTTTAGATGCCCCATTTTTTATGGCTCAAAAAGATGAAAATCCAGGACATTGAGGATCACCACTAGGCTAATGGACACATAAGTTGAAAATAGTAAATTTAATAATTTACAGGTTCAGTAATTTTTATTTGAATGGGATGTTATGTCCCCAGATTCCAGGTAGGGATCCCACTTTGACAGGCTAAGGGTTATGGGGTCATGGGGGTGGGGGATGATTAGAACATACTAATGAACTGAAAACAACCTGTGTTTCATGCCTGCTTGGCCTTTCTTGTGTGCCAGGAGAAAAATAGGACCATTCTGTGGTGCAAGCTGCTTAGCACATAAGTGAAAATCTTTGCAATCCTACATTTATTCAATACTTCTCCCCCTCTGGAATAACACATATGCATATTTATTGAAACTGGACTTCAGCTTCTGCTTCCCTTCTCACTAATGGGTTTTCTTCTTATTGATCAAATGATCAAATGATCCTCTTTTTTCTGCATTCATCCTGAGTATGACAGAATATACATTGCACCGCCATTTTTATTATTCACTCTTTTTAGTCACATGACCCCTTCCCAATTCACGCCAAAAACTGTTGTCTTTCCACAAATCTCAGCCTTGCAATTTTTCTCTCACCCTGTATATCTACCACTTGCTCTTTTAATCTACTTGCAATCACTGAAGCATAACATTCATCACCTGAATCAGTCTCCCAGTTGCACTCTCCCAACTTTCCTTCGTCAGATTTCTCCTACCTTATTCTTGAGGACTTCAACGCTCCTTTTGACAGCCCCCTTTTGACAGCCCCAATGCTTCCATAAACTCCTTCCACTATCCTCCTCATCCAGTCTCTCACAATGGACCACATTCCTGATGTACATAGATGATAATTCCCCTGATACTGTGTTCTCATAGCGATGCACAATTTCAGGCTTCACAAACTCACCATTCCCTTTATTTAATCACAACAACCT
This sequence comes from Rhinophrynus dorsalis, assembly GCA_037306005.1. Taxonomy (NCBI): domain Eukaryota; kingdom Metazoa; phylum Chordata; class Amphibia; order Anura; family Rhinophrynidae; genus Rhinophrynus; species Rhinophrynus dorsalis. Next base: position 202,136,312 of record CM074721.1, read on the forward strand.
ATTAACTTGTGAGCTTTACCCTTTGAGTGCCAGAGGAGTGCTCAACACATTGCTTTGCAATGTGTTGCATACCACTTTGGCATTCAAAGGGTTAATGCACCACTAACACCTCAGTCAACTTGAAGATCAGGTAACAGACACACAGAGCTACATAATTTGAACCCAAACCAGATTGTTAACCTTCTATAGACTCTTCCATCCCTCATCTCCACATTTTCCTACCTTAACCAAGCAACATTAACATACAATAACACCGTAAAAGTCAGTGCTTTATAAGGTAACCCCACCCCACACATCTACACAACATACTAATACCCAACCCTGGTATACCACATAAGTGAAGAAAGTCCCAATCAGCATCTGCTTCGTATCTCCATGGCCAAACAACCTAATGCTCGTCTAGCATTTCCCCGCCCCCCCTCTTCCTCTTCTGTGTCTCTCTCTTCTAATCCTCAAAGACCTTTCTCTACAATTCATTCCCTACTATATCTCTCCACTTTATAGTACTACAGTCATGTCTCAAAAACCTTGCTAATGATAACTCTTTCAAAGACAAAGTTGGCAAAATTAGAAATTCTATATCTCCTTGCCAGCCATGCAACATTTGCCCTTCCTTTGCTTCTACTCATGCCTAATTCTATCCTCCATTCCTTTAACCCTTTGAGTGCTAGAGATGTATCCAAAGTATTGCACCAAAATGCATGTTATACCACCCTGGCACTCAAAGGGCTAACCCTGTGTCTGAGGATAACAATTCTAGGCATCTCTCATCTTCTCATCTCATTATCGGTACTCATGACCCAATTCTCTCCCAGCTTCCTTATCATCTATCTGTTTCATTAACCAAAACATTAATCCACTGATTTACATTGTCTCTACATTTAGGTATATTTCTAACCACAAAGGAAAAGATCCACTGACCCTCTCTTCAACTAACAGCTACCTCCCCAATCTCTCTGATTACCTTTGCCACCAAGCTACTTTAGTCACTTGTTTACATCCATCTTATTCAACTCTTCATCTCTAACAATCTACATGATCATCTGTTGTCTAGCTTTTGCACATCCATTGAGACCACTCTTAAAAATGTAGTGAATGACCTACTTACTGCCAAGTTCAATGGTCACTTCTTACTAATCTTTCTTGAACCATTAGCAACCTTTGAGACAGCAGACCATTCACTCCTCCTGCAAACTCTCCCAAACCAGGTAGTATTATTGCTCTGTGTTGACTCTGTTGAGACCAGAACGGAGAAAGAGAATTACAGAAGCTGGTGCGGGATTCAGGGGACCCAGTTGGCTTCTAAGATATGAGTGTGATTTTATTTCTTTAGCAGGGTGGACGTGTCAGTCTTCTCTGCTGTGATAGAGTCTATAGGAATAGAAAGACAAAAGATCCACCATCTGATGCATCTGATTGTCTGCTTTCCAAAATGGTATGCCTTGACTGCCTTGCAGGTAGGTAACTTCAAAAAAGAAAAGTAAAAGGTATGGATTAGTCACTACATGTCAACCGGTACCAATGTAGTACTATTTTCCTCAGGCTTGCAATCAGTGTTGAAATATCATGGTTTTCAAATATCATAGTACCGTAGAAGTGGTTGAAGTTACCTATTTGTATTAAAATGGTCATAACAGTATCAGATTTAAAGAAAAGGAAGTCAAGGCATACCATTTTGGAAAGTAAACAATCAGTTGCATCAAACAATGGATCTTTTATCTTTCTACACCCTATAGACTCTGTTCCAGCTGTTAGACTTTGACTAATATGCTAATTATGGCAATTCTACACTTGGGAATTTTTATCACAACAGTTCCCAGAAAGCCTTTGAACAGTTACTTAAAATGCAATATTCCAAATGGTTTATTCCACTCCTACTTGTACCTCAGACATATGCTGCAGGCACAATGGGGTCAACAACAGCCCAATATCCCAGAATGTAGATTGCTCTATGCAGCAACACAGAAATGGCCCACAAAGCCAATTTCCTTTGTTTTTAAATGGATTAGGAAATACCAATAAACAACTACATAGTAAATAGGGTAAGGGATTTCTGCATTGCAGTACTGAAAGTGGAACATGGTCAAAGCAAGTACTTTGTATGTTGCTTCTACTGCTAGACATCATTTGATACAATTACAAATCTTGCCGAGAGTTTATTGCAATCCAGTCAGGCTCTACAAGATGGGAAAAGTGAGGGTTGATTAATGCCTCCAAAGTAGAATAGGTACCTTTATACACCTTATCTGGCAATGTCAGGAGGTACTGGAGTTTTGGGAAAAGGTGCTCTATACTGTCTCTTTCATATTACATAGGTCTATGTCTTTATCGCCTAAGTTATGTATTCTCTGAATTATCCCTAATGATCTGGGACTCACATCTGATAGGACTTAGATCACATAGCTATTAGTAATAGCACAGAAGGACATGGCTATGTCTTGGATATCAGACAGGGCACCTAATCATAATCACTTGATCAATTTGGGCAATAACAACATTTTATACTATAGACATGTCAACATTCATATGTGTCTCCTCAAAAATGTTACCAAACCTGGGATGCATGGATACAAAAACTTTATTCATTCATAACCCATTTGCCCCATGGGATACCATATAGTATACTTGAGTATGCTGATGCCTTTTAAGAAGTGATCATTTTGTGTAGGAATATACTTCAGCCATTTTCTGATTTTTTTTAACTTATCAACTTATCAACAGGAAATATATGCTTTTATATGGATAGTTGTTTTTGCGTAGTTTTCCTATGTAACCAATGTGCATTTCTAGATGACACATTTAACCCCTTAACATTGAATGACATGCCAGGACCATCACATAATTATGTCCTTTTAAGTCAGATTACGGTCCTGGCATGACATGTGTTAATGATCACAGGGAGCACTGTTATTGAGGTCAGGAGGCTTTATCTGACCAGATCAGTCAGTTCCATCTGTTTCCCAGGGTTTCTGCACAAGTGATCACTGCCATTTCAAATGTCCAAATGGAGCCACATGAAAAAGGTAATGCAAGTAAACATTGTCTTTGTCACTGTTCCCTGCCTCTCTCCTCCTCACTGTGATCATGAGGCAGAGAGAGGAAGATAACATGTCTCCCGGTGCTTCAAAAGGGGGGCACTTTTGTTTTATTTGGTGCTGGGGGTAAGATTGGTAGGTACAACTTTCAACATATATTTTATCTTCTTCAAACTTATGGACGCCTCTTTGTGTAGCTGAATAAATTATTTAGAGTGAGAGGGCATCTATTTAATGTTAAAGAGGCTGGAGCTGCTCTGTGTCCAGACTCCTGGCACATTGAATAAAACAGTGTGTAGACAGAGCAGGATGAGAGGGGGGATACGCCTGTAGCGGCACTGTCAGCAGTGCTGGCATTTCACGGGTGGGATATTCTGCATGGGTTTACAGGTGATACTGTTTATAACATTGTTTTAGAATGTTATCATAATAAAACAAAAAGTTGTGTATTAGAGGTAAAATGAGGAAGTGAATTTTTAGACTCAGTTATATTTTGCTTTTATTTTTTTATTAATCTTTTTCTTTTTTTTTTTTTTTTTTATATTTTCAGGCTGTTCTTGTTTTTAGTGGGTGTTCATTGGTGTAATGGCCACTGTAATGTGACTGTTAACACATTTTTGTTTGACAGTCCCTGCTGTCTTGGTTTCTGTACATCATTCTTACTACTGGCCATTGTCTTTTTGTATGTTGGTATATATAGCCATTTAGGGTATTTATGGGAAAATATTCATATTTTATGTTATATGTGTCTATATTTAGCTGGTAGCATCTGGAGAATCTCCTGTTATTTCAATCAGCAGTTTAGGATGACTGGTGTTTCTTGGTGGTGTACATATACTTGATAGATACTTGTGCCCATTATACGTTTTTGAATGGGCATTAATTTATGTGTCTGGACACCATCAGCAATGATCATGATATACTAAGCTTTTTGCTCATGGTGACTACTATTCTCATCGATATTTAGCGAGTGGTGGATTCTGGTGCCATTTGTGATATTGATGTGGCACCCTGAGCAAAATGCATTGTGGATCTATTTATTATACCAACAAGATGTTTGTGGTGATTTTATTAGGAGATGTTTAGTTGTTTTTTTTGTGCTATCCTAGGCACACATCAAGGAACTTTACCTGTTTCTTTGTTCTTGAATATAAAGCACTATATTATCAGGCTGTCACTTTTAACTTTGTCTTTTCTGTGGTCAGAATATTGTATAATATATTTGGAGGACCTATGAGAATTATTTTGATATTTTGCCCAACCCCACCTATACAATCCCATAGCACAGATGAAGCATTTTTCCACAGAGGATGTACATTGCAAAACTTGATCCTTTAAGGCCCTGGAGTCAGCTTGGAAACATCTCTGGGTACAATAGGTGTTTGTAAAATTTGGTCCACTATAGAGAGCATCTTGGAGTATGCAGGGATTGACCCAGATACTCCCATATGGGGTGATGCTGGCTTGGAATATATAAGGTCTCACTTGGTCAACCCATAGAATCACCACACTAGTGCAGTTGTATCAGAATACAATTAAAAGGATTCAACAACTGTGCACAGAATATGGAATCTCAACAGACTTTTTACTCATATTTCTGTCTCAGAAATGCACTATGTGCACAATTGGGTAGCCAGACACATAAGATCTCTGTATTCCCATTTCTTAGACTAGCCTCTAAGATCATGCATTGAAACCAATTTCTCGGATTTACACATAACTGAAAAAAGAATTCTTGTGACTCAAGATGGAGGGAGATTTGTGTGGGTTGGAGGATTGGGAGTGGGAAAAGGTCAGGCCGGGCCCTGGGACATTTTCAGCGACAACTCATCATCAATTAATTCAAATAAAAATCTTGCACATAACATATTATACACTAATATGGCTACACAAAAAGGGTAAGACAAATATTAATAAATGCAGGTTATGCGGCAAGGTGCAGGGTACATTCTTACATCAATTGTGGACATGTTTGGGGGTGATGGCATTATGGAAATAGGTGATGGAGATTGTGCTGCTGGCTCTGCAAAAAAAAAGGTGTTCTTAGATCCCAAGCTTTGTATTCTGTTAATATTCCCGAGTCAGATGTCCGCAAGCACGGGGCATTTGATTCTGAAAGAGTTACTAGTAATGATGCGAAAGGTGGTGGCTATGGCCTGGATGTCAGAAAATCTTCCTAGTCTGACTAATTAGATTAACCTAGCCAATTATATCTTCCCACACTATAAAATGCTTTTGCTACATAGAGGGTCCCCAGAAGAAATTCTCCCAGATATGGGACACATGGCTTAATTATTGCTCTTCAGCTCATATACATTGTTCACTTTCGAACACACAGACGTCTGTGAATCATGACATTCTTTTTTTGGGTGGTTGGGATAGTGACATCTTCTCAGGGACTTTATTTTGTTGTGTCCTTAGCTTGTTTCTGGTGGGGTCAGTGGTGTCTTCCTGCTGGTAAAGTCATGGAGGGGAAAGTTTGGAGACAGGACAGGTGTTATGTTTTATTAGAGTTTTAAAGTAGTTGGGTTATGTTTGTGTTGTTAAAAAGGGACATTTGTTGCTGGCGTAACTATTTGTATTGATACTGTGTTTATAGTTGTCATCCTTCCTTATGTACACCCTGAACGAAATATTGTCATCTCTGTATTCTCTTTCAATGGTTCTCATTAAAAAATATGTTTAAAAATGCGCTATCTGAGCATAAATCATCAGAGGGAAACCTATAAAATGTTTTTTTTATTTCCTTTAATTTTTGTATGTTATTATCAAACTAAACTATGTGTTTTACACATATAGCATCAAAAGAAAGCCCAACTTATCCTTAAAAACAGGTTATAAATTGTGTTGCTGTAATAAATGAATTAGAGAGAAAATGTGGTTGAATAAAGGCATACTAAAAAGGTCAAAGTTGCTCCTGGCCTCTTATGTAAAAAAAAAACCTTATCACCAATGGGTTAAAAATGCCCTTTTGTGCTGATGATAATTTGGAGATTGTGCAGGCCATACAAGTAGGTAAAACTGTACATATTTGGTACTGGCATACTCAGGAGATTCAGGCTTTTAAAATACAGGAAACTTTCCCAAAAAATATAAACACATTTATATATTTGTAGAATGTCTTTTTAACCCTTTTTATACTTACGACTTCATATGAGCTACTGTAAAAGATTAATATGTTGTGAAAAAAATATATATTCATCCATATATAGCTAAACGTTGTCTACAAGAATCATACCTATACAGATGAAAAGCAAAAGTGCTGAAATTGTGTCCACCCTCCAGGGTACAAATTGTCTCCAAGCCTCTGGCACTGAAAGGGTTAATTAGCATTTTTTTTTTTTTTTTTTATAATTATTTTTAAGTTTAGAATTGATTTACGAACAACTGTTGTTTTGCATCATTTCCATGGAAGCTATTACAAAGAACAACATATTTGTATACATGTGTGTCAATATATGTGTAAATAAAATACTTGTATGCCTTTATATAAATGGGAATAAAATGCTCTTTTCCAGGTGTTTTAGCCAATGTGTTTCGAAATCATGCTACAAGCATGACAAAAGGCAGGAAATGGTGCATATTCGATGGACCAGTGGATGCAGTTTGGGTGGAGAATATGAACACTGTCCTTGATGACAACAAGAAGGTAATAAGGATACATTTCTTTTTAAAAAACTATTTCTAAAGCTATGCTCCACCCCGTTTAATGTAAAACACTTATGAAATGGTCATTCTGCAAGTTGGAAAAATAATCATTACAACCTTGAAGCATATGCTTTTCATAAGCATTCTTCATTAAAGCGAGGTCTTGTCACTTTATCCATGAATTGCTTTTGATTATACATTTACAATTTTGTTTAGTCTTTTAGTTTTTAATGACCATATCTATCTATCTATCTGTCCATCTGTCTGTCTGTCCATCTGTCTGTCTGTCTGTCTGTCCATCCATCACATCTACTTTGAGTCTAATAATTTTTTTTCTTAATTATTTTTTTCACTTTGCAGTTGTAGTCCACAGCCTCTTGTTATAAAACAAAAACATAAGGTTCCTTCCCTAACTTTATTAATTCCCTTAAATATTTGAAGTTTTCAGCCATATCAGCCCTAAGTTGTCTATCCTTCAAACTATACAGGTTACAGTCTTGGATTCTTTCCAGATGTTTTGTTTTTAGATCAGGCTTAATTTTAAAAGCACTTTGAAGAATCTTTAATTTATTGATATCCTTCTGACGATACCGTCTCACGAACTGTACTCCATACTCTAAGTGACACCTAGCCAGTGGACTGTAGAGTGGCATGAAACACATTCTGTTTTTGATGCTAATTACTTTTTCTATACAACCTTACAACCTACTGGCACTGCCCACAGCTTTTCTACATTGCTTTATTACTTTTAAAGTAATATTGGGTAGTTTAAAGAAGCCTATGGAAAAGGCTTCCCTGTCAGGAAATTCAATCATAATGGGAGATTTCAACAACCCTGAACCTGACTGGAGAAATAATGTTCTAAGTATGTTTAATGACAATTTCACGTGCCACTAGTAGAGGAGACAACTAGAAAATAGGTCTTGCTGGTCCTAGTGATCTCAAATAATTCTGAGAAGTTAATGGAACATTAGGCAGCAGTGACCACAATATACCATCCTTTGAAATGTGTTATGAGAAACCCATTAACAAAACATTCAACTTTAAAAAGACTAATTCTTTAATGCTATTTAATGCTAAAGTGGTATTAAAGATCATTCAGTCGGATATAATCAGATAAAAAGTTGTAATTTTTTTTTTTAAATACTCTTAGATAAATATACATGTCAATATATACTATTGTGCAATAAATACAAGAAGAACAAATACAAGCAAAGCAATGTAGCTTAATAATGAGAGTTGCAGGGAAATAAGAAGCTGGCTTTGAAACCGTCTGTCAGAAGGGTCAAATGCACAATTTAAAAATATAACAAATCTAATCTGTAAACAAGCAATTAGGATACCTAAAATGGAAAATGAGAAAAATTTTGCAAAAAAAGCAAGAACAATTCCCACACAATTCTACAAGCATATAAATAGCAAAAATGATTAAGGTTGATATCCGTCCTCTTAAAACAGAGATTAATTCATTAGCAAGGATAATGCTTTGGCTGATACCCATAAGCACATTATATATTAATGAAGAAACAATGACAGGCTACGGGCAAGCATAATTTTCTCCATCATGTACATGGATTACTGAGGACAATGTCCAAAAGAACCAGGTAAAGGTTATGGTGAACAAAGCACCTGATGGTGTGCACCCAAGGGTACTTAAGGAACAGTTCAGTACTAACAAGGCCCTTATGCTTAATAGTTATTGAGTTACTATCACCAGGCCTGCACACTGTGATTGGAGGAAAGCAGATGTAGTGCCATTATTCAAAAAGGAGTAGGATCTAAACCAGAAAATTATAGACCTGTGAACTTGACTTCCTTAGTGGTTAATATATTAGAAGGGTTATTAACTGATAGTAACGAGGACTTTGTGATGACCAATATACTTTTATAAAAAATAGACCATGTCAAATTAATTTACTTGTATTTTACAAAAGGATAAGTAGATATTTTGATAAAGGCATTGCTGTTGATGAAGATGCTGTTGATGAAGTATACTTGGATTTTGCTAAATCCTTTGATACTGTGCCTCACAACATGTTACTGTATAAATGAAAAGGCTCATGTTTTGGAAGTGAATTCTGGTTAAAGGGATAGTAATACTTTGTTTTAACTTTATTTTATTTTGTAGGCATTAAAAAAACATGAAGAATGATATAAGTCTTATCTCTCAAACCTTTATGGTTTATGAGATATTCACAAGCAAAGTTCCCCTCCCCGCCCCTTTTTCCTAGTGTAAGCCATCTCTTCTCAAATGTGAGTCTGGTTGTATGACAGGAGATAACAGAAGGGGACAATTTTCTTTGTATGAAAACAATGAAAGCCCTTCCCCCCTTGACAAGTTTTTCAGCTTTTTCCATTATCTTAATTGAAGATTGTCCCTCTCTGCAGTCTACCTGGGCATCTCCCTTCTGATCTGGTTGAACAGGGAAGGGATACTTTGTTTGTGAATATCTCTTAAACCATAAAGGTTGGAGAGATAAGACTTATATCATTCTTCATGTTTTTTTAATGCCTACAAAATAAAATAAAGTTAAAACGAAGTATTACTATCCCTTTAAATTATAGATTTCAGAGAGTTGCTGTAAATTGATCCTTTTCAAGTTGGTCTAAAGTTGTAAGTGGAGTGCCACAGGGTGCAGTACAGGGCCAAGTGCTTTTTAATCTGTTTATTAATGATTTAGAAGTGAGCACTGAAAGTAGTGTCTCAGTGTTTGCTGATTACACTTTTCTGTGTAGGAAATACATACAGAGCAGGATTTATTTTCTTTTTGCAGGAAAATGTGTATAAAACTGAATGATTGTGCAAAAAAATGGCAGATCATATTTAATATACAGAAATATAAAGTTATGCATTTGGACTGCAAAACAAATATGCTATATATACACTCAATGGAAAACTACTTAGGATCCTCATTAGGAAAAGATTTAGGAGGACTGCAAGACAATACTCTTGACAGCAGTGTGGGGTCCTATCTTGTATAAAAAGGGATATAGATGCATGGGATTGGAATATAATTCTACCTTTATATAAATGTTTGATGAGGACTCATCTAGACCAGAGGTTCTCAACCCGTGCCCTCAGTGGCCACTAACAGGCCAGGACTTAGGAATTTCCCTGCTAGAACACAAGTGTGCTGATCAGAGGCTCAGTCATATTGATTAACTCACCTGGGCTCTTAAAAGGTAATTCTCAAATCCTGGCCTGTTAGTAGCCACTGAGGGCACGGGTTGAGAACCACTGATCTAGACTATGGAGTACAGTTTTGGGAACCAGTTATAGCTACGGTTATAATTAACATCAATGCAAAGAACTCTCTAGGGAACTATTTACTCAAAGAGGTGAGCAAAAACAAGAGGTCATTCATAAATACTAGAGGAAAGGTACTTTTGACTAAAAGGCAAGGACTCTTAACAGTAAGAACAGTACATTTGTGGAATTAATTTCCTCAGAATGCTCTGTTTGCAGATACTATAGTTGTTTTAAAAAAGTAATGGATACCTTTTTAGCTCTGAACAATATTATGAGTTTTGACAGTTGGTTTCAAATAGATTGGATGCTGATCCATGGAAATATCCGACTACCATTTGAAGTAAGGAAGGAATTGTTAGCCCTTTTTCCCTTGGAGCTTAAATGGAAATGCCTTTAATAGGGTTTTTGCCTTCCTCTGGCTCCACAAACTTGATATGGCTTGGGCTGAACTTGATGGATGCATGTATTTTTTCAGCCTCATCAAGTTTTCTCTTCTATTATCATCTGAGTATCATTAAGTCTATACTCCTCTTTTGGATTTTTGTGTGTTATTATATTGAATTGTCTCTATTACATTGTAGATCTAAAATGCTTGTACATTCCTCTAGTTTTTTAAAGCCACTTCTCATTGTATTTGTCCCTCCAGGAATGTCAACCATTTTATAGATCTTTGTGTCATCTGGTCCTTTTAGCAGTAAGGCTTCCTATACTCATATGACATTTCAATAAATGAGTAATCACTTTACACATACCCTCAACTGCCCTATTCTATGCCATGTGTATCAAAGAAATACTTCAGAAACTTTGGTACACACTATCATGAACCATAGGTATCAAATGTATTAAAGCAATGAATCAGATAATTTGTAAGCATTTTATGCAATTGTTTCCCAGTGTTTACCTTATACATAGGCAGATTAATAACAATGTATACAATTATGAGGAAAGTATTGTTAATTTACAGTAGGGTATATGGTGGAGCAATCCAGCTGCCTCCTAGGATATAAATAAAAATGTCCAGAGACTTAAAGGGATAGTAATACTTCGTTTTAACTTTATTTTATTTTGTAGGCATTAAAAAAACATGAAGAATGGTATAAGTCTTATCTCTCAAACCTTTATGGTTTATGAGATATTCACAAGCAAAGTTCCCCTCCCCGCCCCTTTTACCTAGTGTAAGCCATCTCTTCTCAGATGTGAGTCTGGTTGTATGACAGTACAGATAACAGAAGGGGACAATTTTCTTTGTATGAAAACAATGAAAGCCCTTCCCCCCTTGACAAGTTTTTCAGCTTTTTCCATTATCTTAATTGAAGATTGTCCCTCTCTGCAGTCTACCTGGGCATCTCCCTTCTGATCTGGTTGAACAGGGGGGGGATACTTTGTTTGTGAATATCTCTTAAACCATAAAGGTTTCAGAGATAAGACTTATATCATTCTTCATGTTTTTTTAATGCCTACAAAATAAAATAAAGTTAAAATGAAGTATTACTATCCCTTTAAGTTGGACTCTTAAACCATTGAATACAATGGAAGTCCAACACCTTCAAGAGATTAAATGTCCAATATAAATTGACTAGTGTAAAAGCCTGTGTACACAGGCCAAGGTCTGTGAGATTTAACCCTTTGAGTGCCAGAGGGGTATGCAACACAATGTGTTGCATACCCCTCCAGCACTCAAAGGGTTAAAAGGCTGTTTCTGCTCTGTGACTGCCTTCACTGACGCAATGCGCTGTAGAGACTGCCCGAACACACAGAATATTTCCAGCACAGAACTCCCAGCATTCCGCACAGAATGCTCCCAGCACAGAACTCCCAGCATTCCACACAGAATGCTCTCAGCACAGAACTCCCAGCATTCTGAGCATTGGAGTAGTCTCTACTGCACATGATGGCTTCTGACAAACATCCTAGCAAATTATTATATAGGATGGGAATTCTTTTTTGACATAGTTTGTTTGCTCCAGAATTTTACTGTTTTGTTTTCCACCAATGAAAATAATGTAGTAAGCATTTACCTGTTGCATGAATTTGATGTTTTTTCTACAGCTTTGCCTGATGAGTGGAGAAATTATTCAAATGAGCTCTCAACAGAACATGATTTTTGAGGTCCTGGATCTTGAACAGGCATCCCCTGCCACAGTTAGCAGGTAATACAAGCTTTGGATTATTAGTGTGGTTCTCTTAGTAGACTAAGTTATTACATTTAGGATTGGATTTACAAAATGGTAGAGAATAGAGAAAAATATCCCCAATAACCCAGTTCTCAAAGGGCTGAGAATGTCCTGTTAGTACAGTATCAAAGGCACATCAATAGTATGCACTAAAGTGTCTTTGACATCATATAACCATCAATCCAAGAAAAATCTACCTACATTGACATCAGTCCGACATACCTTCAACAGATTTACAAGGTTGCACCCAACAGATAGACAATGGCCTATTTACATATGGAAATCCAGTATGAGTCATTTCCATATGGAAATGCAGGAAAACGAGCCATTACAGTATTCATCTGTGTGTGTTTATATGTTAATGTGGCATTTCACCACATTCACTAAACTCTGATAGTAGCCTCTTCTGTCAGAGTTCACAGTCTCAACTTCACCTACCTAAGACTGATGAAGTTGGGATCCCTGTAGTTTTCTATGCAGTAACAGCCCTCAATCAATCATAAGCATGGAGGGTTGTTGAACTGCTAGCAATGAGGAAGAGATGCTCTCTCTTACACATTACCAGTAGTAGAAAACTCTGAAGTCTGAGAGCATTCTCTATGGCATGCAAATGGTTAAGGAAGTGATGCTGTTCTTGGTGCTGAAAGGATCCTCTCCACTCCCCCATTGACTAAGTGGGGAAGCAGAGACAATGCTCTCAGACTTCAGGATTCTCATATTGCTGGTGATGTGCAAGGGAGGGCATCTCTTCCACATCAACAGCAGTTCAACAACCTTGTATACTAATTGGGACCTTCTCCTCCCTTCCCCTTGCATTTCTAAATTTTAGTACATATGGTGATGTGTGTCTACATAGAAAAGACGAAGTGCTTTGAACACATGGACACAATCATATCACTACAACATTGACCTTCAGTGCGTCTTCCCCAAGGTGTCTAAACAACAGGGGGGTTTTTTGTCTTTCTTTTTGGGCTTGGAGGTATCCATATAAGCTTGGCTGCTCTATCTATGTTTTTTAAAGTGGACCTTTTACTTACAATAAAGTACATAGAAAAGACTGTGTGTGATTTAAACCTTTTCATTACCCTTTAAGTGCTAGAGGGAGGTGGTGTTCACCTCTGGTACTCAGAGGGTTAAAGGCAGTCACTGACGTGACTATCAGCAAAAGCTTTTGGAACTATAGCAACAATTTTGGGAACAGAAGTCTTTAGCCCTTTTAACCCCTTTCTGTGTAACTATTTGAGTGCCACAGTGGTGTTCTATGCCATTTCAATTTACTTTCCTGTTCTTTCTCTTTTATGACATATCCATATTACACTCATTAACCATGCTTTGCATGCACTGAAAAGAGATAATATTGGCATCCTATATAATAATTCCCTAATGTATGTTTGTAAGAAGCTGTCATGCGCAGTACAGACGGCTGCGGCACAGCAGTCATGCTCAATACAGACGGCTGTGCGCGCTGCAGTCATTCGCAGTACAGACTGCCCGCCCCGCGGCTGATAACGGAGCGGGGCGCTCCAATTTCAGACTTTATTCCTCTCTGCGTACCTTCATTGTCCAGAGAAGACTATGGTCTGAATTCGGAGCGCCCCGCTTCATTATCAGCTGCGATGCAGGCAGTCTCTACTGTGCATGACTGCACCAAGGCTGTCACTGCCTGGCACTGTTGCCCGTGTACATGAGCTGTTCAACTAGTATACATGTCAGTATAATTCACCTGCAATAAGAAATAACATGATTTTTTTCTGTTTTCATTACCTCTATCAATATGTTTTAATATCTTGCCTTATTATCACTCAGCCAGCAGAGAACTTAAAATGTATTTGCCTATATGTCTTAATGTTTACAACCTTACCTGTGTAGTGAATACTTTCAGGTTATATTAAACAATTTACTCCATCATCAGTACAATATGTCTTATGCTATGTTTTTAAACTGTTATCGGAACAAAATATTCAGAGAGAATCCAATCCCTCTGGGGAAATTTCACATTTAAGAAGAAATGAACATTTATGCAAAAGAGATAATCTGATCTGATATAGCAATATAATATCATAATACTTTATGCAAAAAGCCCTATTTGAATAAAGGAACATAAACTTTTTAATTGGTTAATGCACATTTTTTTCTAGATAACAAACCAACGTGGGTCCCATTTAGAGCTAACACAAATGGATTGCTTTGAGTGTTTATAAGCTTATCATTGCAACTACATTAGAAACACAATTCTACATGGGTTATCAAGATTACTCTTTTTTACTAAGCAAAGTTATTGTTTTGCACAAATTTTTATCAGAAATATGCTGCAAATAAACAGATTAGACTGTTTTACTTACTTTCAAATGCAAAAATAAAAAAATCTTTTCTTCAATGTTTCCTTTGTGCACATTCTAGTCTGAGGCTTTTTTGCCCAACAATGTAACATGATGGATACTGTGCTCTTCTTAGTTAGTTAATACAACCTTAAGGTAGAAAAGGCAAATGTATAAGATCAAGTTACTCTTACCAAACATTAATCAGGTTCAGTCTTTCCTGTTATAAGTCGATACATTTTCAACAATCAAAAAACAAATGCATTCCAAAATACAACTTAATTGCAGCATCTATGTTATTTACACTTTATTTATACCTTGAATTATACAGACACCTCCATTGCTTTTATTTGCAATACATTGGTAATCACTAGTATAACAATAGGTAAAACTAATTAGCACACATTGTGAATGAACGTAACTTAATAATATTTTATTGAAGAAGATAATCCTTCAGGTGGTCCTCAAAATTTGGCAGTCATGTGCCATTACAGAGGAGAATTTGTTATCTGCATACCAGTCTGGTCCAGACAGCCCACCAGGACAAGCAAGCTTGAAATTTATGGCAAACTGGAATAGGGAAAAAAGCAACTCCCAAATGTATGCTTACTAATCATCATAAATTAATTAATTGTGGCTAAATCTTTCCAGGCACAAGCAGAGCAAGTTTCTAAGCCTAGGATAACCTTCCATGTCGGTATACAAAAAACAAAAAAAAACAAATGTGCACCAGTAATGAACATAATGTCAATGGAAAATATTTGTGGGTGCTGTTCAGTTACATTTTTACTCTCTCTTGCAATTACAGAGAAGCAATTCTCATATTTGTTTGTCTTGGACCATTAACGAAATGTCAGGTAAATTTCAGTTGCATGAGAAAAACAGCAAGAAAATAACAGCAAAATCCAGACTTTGTAGGTGGGACCATACTGATATGAATATGTAAATTATGCCTGTCTCAGGGCTTTAAATATGAAGTCCTTTGCTACTAGCCAGACCTGAAAAGTTAGTCGCCACTGCAAGTCATAACGTACCCACCAGGGCTGAATTTCTACTCGCCAGGGCTAAATTTTCACTCGCCATTGGCTAGTGGCGAGTGGAAATTTTGAGCCCTGCCTGTCTAATTACACAAGCAAGTGAAAAACATGTTTACTTAGCAGCTGAAAAACAATTAAGTTATGTTCTTTCTCAGTGTGCACTTGTCATGGGCTGTTGGTCAGGAAAGGGTGCTGACCAACAGCAGCAAAAGCAAATAAATAAAGTGAACCCAGAGAGTAAGAAAACCAGCACACACACAATTACATATGCATACATGGAACATTAAATAGCACTGCACAACAAAACATTCAATGAAACAAAGAACAGGGCCTCTGTGCTTGCAGATATTGTAACTGGTTTCAAGAAAGTAATGTACACCTATCTAGCACAGAATAATATTGAGAATTATGCCATTTGACTTCAAGGCAGATAGGAAGTTGATCAAGAGAAATATCCAACTGCCATTTTTAATTTTTTTACCCACTTAGGGCTTAATTGAAAATGGCTTCAATGTTTTATTGTTTTGCCTTCCTCTGGATCAACTAGGGTGATATGGCATGGTCTTAACTTAATGGAAGCATGTCTTTTTTCAGTCTCATCAACTATGTTACTATGCTACCATTGATTTAAATGGGCTTTCCACCCCTTGAGTGTTAGAGAGTAGGAATGGGCGAAATCTCTCCCCATGTTCCCGCAGGAAATTCTGCGAAAACCATGTTGTCCGCTTTTTCGCAGGAAAATCCGCTTTAAAACTAGCGATTAAAATGTTTGCATTTTTAGCCCATTGGCCAAAATTTTTCACCATTTTTTCAATGGCTAGAAAGTTTCCGCCCATTGATTTACATTGTTTTCGCATTTCTGTTATAAAAACATGGTGTATTTGCAGAAGGCAGACACAATAGAAGCAGCTACAGAGCGAGATAGACGTGCTGTGCTGTTCTGCTGTGATATTTTGCCTAAATTGAGGTAGGAAAGGCTCATAGTGACTATGAGCAGGGTGAAAAATAATCAGTGGAGGAGCTGGAAGGACCCTTATGTGTCCACTGAGTCTGAGGAGGAGGAGTAAGGGACCACTACTGAATCAATGCTGTTCAGTCCCCCTAAGTCACCTCAAGGAATCTTGGGAATTTAGTGGGAAGGGAGGGAGAAAAGGGAATGGGAAGGGAGGGAGAAAAGGGTAGTACTAGTGAGAGCAGGACAGGCCAGCTGCCTGTGCCTGCTGCTAGACGTGCTGCCTCTGCTGAGGCCGTTGCTGCCTCTGTTGAAACCAGTGTTGTGCGTGTTGCCAGTGTTGAAGCTTCTACCACCAGTGCTGAAGCTGCAGGTGTGTCTTATAATACTCAGGAGGGGGGGGGGGGGAAGATGATGCCAAGTGTGACAACAGGGGACACACTTGCCATCCCCAAGCAGTCCTGCCAGTGCTAGTACTAAGAAGGTCAAGCAGCTTGTTAGTGTTATGAGTGAAGGAGGGGGTAATCAATATATTACTAATGACTGTAAGGAGGAAGGCTCTGGGGCTGAACTTGATGTGAGTGGTGTTAGTAGTAGTAGTAGTAACAGTAATGGTGAAGTGGCCAGTGGGACTAGTGGTAGGGGAAGCATTTGAGAGTGTCCAGACTAGTGGTCGAGGGAGCCCACACCATTCCTCTGGCTCTGGGAGTCCCCTTCCCTTCACTACAGTGTCCAGGTGGAACATGATCCTGAAGAGACCAGAACTGATGTTTGGGGGAGAGCAGGCTCAGAAATAATACCACCACCAGCAGGAGCACTGCTGCTAGTGCTAGTCTGCCTTCTTCTTCAGGTCAAAAGCAAAGGCTAAGTGTGACATTAGGGAACCCTCTGTCACATTGCTCGTCACCTCCTCCAAGCAGCAGTGAGATGTATGTAATAGATCAGCAGCAGCACATAGGGACTAGTGGTGTTAGTGGTGATGATGATGCTGGAGAAGCTGGGGTGGAAGAGACATTGATGGCCTGTATAACAGAAACCAAGAAGAAATGGGAGACAGGGATGAGGATGAGCATCGCCACCACCACCACTAGCAATAAGCTTGCGGAATTTGCAACTGCTGTAGTTCCTACTGCTACTGAGATGAAAGAGCAGCAGGGTGCTGAAGAGCAGGCTAGTGTGCCACAGACCACCGGGGACACAGTGGGAATGGGATCAACAAGTGATGTGGGACTAGGACAGGTTCCACTTGCCAGCGGCAGCAATACTCCTGGTCCTAGTTGCAGTGCTGAATCTGAGGCAGTAGTAGCAGCAACATTATCCACTGCCACAGAAAGTGAAGGAGAATGGGAAGGACAAGAAGAAAGAGGCCATTCTTCTCCACCTGTTCCCTATCTCTCCCCCCAGAAGTCATGGGTGTGGGACTATTTTTCTCTTCTGGCAGGCACAGTGCAGTCATCATCAACAACGGCACAGTGCAAAATTTGTGACAAGTTAGTGAGAAGGAGAAAGGAGGGAACACACCTTGGCACAACCTCGCTGATAACACACATGAAACACAGACACCATGACATTTATGTCAAACATGTTAAAGCCAAACACTCATTGCAGAAATCTAGCACCGCTGTTATTGTACCCCCTGACTCTCCAGAAAGGCAACAAGAGGCGAGGTGGAGATCAAAGAGGAGGAAGAATAAAGAAACCCAGACAGACACTGGAAGTTCCATGATGAGCTAAACAACTAGCTCACCATCAACATTACCTTCTTCCTCTGGGGTAACAGCTACATCTCCTGCCAGTCCATCTCATTCATCGTTACCTCCCCCGCCAAATGATAGCCACTCTGTTGCTGTTAGGATACAGCAGTTCGTCTCTTCCCATTGCACTCTGTGTGGTGCACTGACCACACATGCCAGTGTGGTGGAGGAGAATCGATACCAGGTAATCAAGTGGCATCTGATGAGATTCCATCCTGCAGAATATGCTAGGATTCTGGCAGGGAGGGTTAATCATTACTATTAAACTATCAGCAAGTTGTCATGTGTCCTTAGCAGGGTCAGGACAAGGGGTATAGTGGTGACAGCGGCAGTACTTGGCTTCTGGTGTCATGGTGTTTGGATACAGTTGTGCCCTGAGATGTTATTTACCACACACACTGTGCACACTGCAGTTGCTGATGAGAGGCACAGTTCCTGCTCTCAAGGGAAAAATGTATATTCTAATAACAACACACCCATGATTTTGGAGGAGGGTCAGGTGGAGAAGAATTATTGGCCAACTTCTTCTTTTCTCCACATAGACTGGGGGCTATTTACTGTCCTGATACTGCCGCAGGCACATAATTGGAGATAGTCATGGCAAGTGGAACCTTTATCATCCATCACCCATGTTGCTGTTGATCCCATTCCCTTTCGGTTGCCAAATCATCCTGCTGCTTAACCCCTTAAGGATGGCCGAACGCGTATGGGGCCATCACTTAAGGCCCACGGACCATTTTTATTTTTGCCATCTGCTCCCGGCTCCTCGAACAGTGTGCAGCCGTGCGGGGAGCCCGGAACTCCATGATGGGGAAAACAACCCATGACAGTCCTGGAGATCTCAGCAGCAGCAGCAAGAACAGCAGTTGCAAATTCCACAACTATGGACTCAGACTCAGGAGGATGACATTTGACAATGGCCAGTGGCCACTGGCCAACATGTCCTGCTGGCACTAGGCCAGGAGGGCATTTTTTTTCTCAGGGCTTGTGCTTTAAAAAAAACAAAAAAAAAATATAGTCCTACAAAAAAAAATAAACAATTTTTGGGAGTTTGTTTCTAACAAGCCTAAGTCCTACAAATCAATGTTTCCTCAGGGCTTGGGCCTCTAACAACAAATCTAACAATCATCCACTACAAAATACTCTTTTTTTATTTATATTTAGGATTAATTTTTTATTAACTGCCCCCTAATCCCAGTAAACAACCCCCCCAAAAATCATCCCCTATTCAACTGATTCTTTCCCCACAGCCCACCAACACATGCACCCTCATGCCCCTTTTATATTATGCCTTTGGGAAATAAAATAATATTTGCCATGTGTTGTGTGTAACTTTCAATGGAATGAGGTAGGTGAAAAAAGTGGGAAAAAGTGGAAATTCGGCATTTTTCACAGGAAATTTTTCACCAAGCGGAAAGTGCCATTTTCCGTTGATTTCAGTTTGAGGCAAAAAGTTTCGCCCTTCCCTACTAGAGAGGTTTCCAATTAATTGTGTTTCAAAGTACAGGAGGCCTTTTTAGCAACCAAAGAGTTAAAAGCCCCATTTAAATGAATTTTTTTTTATTTGTCCCCTAACAATCATCTGGTTTACTCCAGAGTTGCCTCAATTCATGTTTGGCCTTATTCAGTTAACAGTTTATAAGTACCTACATTTGTATGACAAGGGCTCAGATATGTATGTGATTGCTTTTTTTTCATTACAGGTGTGGAATGATCTACATGGAAGCAAAGGACTTAGGTTGGGAACCATTAACTGACTCCTGGCTGGCAGCAGGATTTCCATCAAAACTTTCCGCAAAACAAAGACAGACTGTACAGGTGGGATCTGTGTTCGTCACAATATTAAATGTAGAAGAAAAATTATTTTCTCATTCAATCTTACAAACAATTTCTTCCTTCCTAGCCATGGTCAGCACTTCAGCATATAATAAATAACCAGTGCCATGGTTGGGACATTTATTCTTTATTTTTGATACCCTTACAGAAGTAATCATGCCTCTTGTCAGGTGAATCTACAGATAAAGACAAATGCTTTGCATTTCCACACCATCATTGCATTTTAGCCTAAAACAATGTATCATGTAGAGAGAAAAATGTGCACAAGAAAGGGGTAACTCTAAGTGCAGCATAACCGATGAACTTCAATCAGTTTTTTTGTTTAGTTAATTGAGTGTAGAGACATATCAACAGATAATTTTTATATTTTGATATAAAATAGACTCATTTATTAAAGCAAACTATCGGTCAAAAACAAACCAAGCACAAGTAGAAAACCATTTAAGTGAAATAATAATTTTTTTTATTAAAGCGTTCTCGGCTCTGCTGCAGAGCCGCCGGATGGTCGTACGACAGACTTCCCCTGCAATCAGCTACAACGCTGACTTCAGGGAAGGGGGAGGGAGGGGAGAACTTTGTGGGCTGTTATCTCTAAAAACAATAAAGGTGTGAGAGATGACACTCTGAACAATTAAATTCTTTTTAACATGCCTACAATATGGGGATTGGTAATAATTAACTATTACTATCCCTTTAAATTAATTTTTTTCTCGTTCACTGTCCACCCCTCCCCGAGGCAGTAGGAGGGAGGTCTGTGCCCTCAACCAGCAATGAATAACCAGAGGCCAGTCATTTTTTCAAAATTGATGGAACAAGATTCACACTGGTGGAAATTTTTGGCAGAAGTGACCAGGGGGGTGAAGCCCCTTGAATACTCATGTTACAATCACTGCAGTAACATTCACAAGGACAAAGAGACTCCCTGGCATCAACATCCAGCAGTTCCCTGACATGCACGAATCCCATGAGCAATAATGTGCAGCATTTGCAAAAAATTAATAAATAGTTAATTAATGAAATCAAAAGAAAATAGTAGCCCTGAGCCCTGATAATAAAACACCAATAAAGGCTAATTTAACCCCTTAGTGACTGGTGATGTTCTGGGACCGTCATCAGTAAATTTCACTAAAGGACCGATGATAGTCCCAGTACATCACATATTTTTGTCTCACAGTACCACTGCAGGAGCACTGTGAGCACTAGTGGGGTCTGAAACTACCCGCTTCAAGACTGGAACGGTCACTCTCAGTCCCACATTTGGCGAGCTGTCACACGTGATCAGTCACATATGCCCGGCTCGCAGAATGAGATCAAAGTGGTCCTTAAGAGGAATCCACTCCGCAGGACATTGAACATTAATGGATTAAGAGATATAATAATAAGTAACGAGAACTAGTAAGATGTAGATTCTAATGTCTATTAGAAAGGGCTAAGATGCAAGTATTGGATACCTCTGGTATTCAAAGGGTTCATACATACATTAACTTAATCACAGTAAAAGTTGTAGTAACCCACTTCATCACTGAATAAATTGTAAGCACTGAAGCAGGTCTCCCAGTGTGTTCATATTTGTCCAATGCAGGAATGTTGTAATGATCTGACAGACTAAGAGTCCAATGTCAGCTGCCTAGTGGACTCTGTGAAGTAGATTCCTCACAAAGATGTGACAGACTGCTATTTTATGTAAATACTATGATAAAAGAGCAACAACAGACAATACAAGTATACTGCAAGGCAGGCCCCAGTGGCCCAGATGCTAGGGAGCGAAGACTAGAGTACGAAGTTGGTTGGCAGTGGCTGCTCTCTGCGTTGCCTTGCTGAGGCCTAAGCCAAGTTAGAGATGCTGTCCACACGCCCAGTTTACTGCTGACCTGAGGAGCCGGCCCGCACCCTAGTTCACAACCCAGATAACAGCAGCTACCCACTGGGATCAAAGAGGATACTGAACAAATAACCCACCTGCAGAATAGTTGTAGTTGTTGCACAGGAATACAGAGGCCTGGAACTCGACTGAGAAGACAGAGAACAGGATAGCCAAAGTCTGACAGAGTGTTCGAAGAGGAAGAAGCCCACCAGGGTTAAGGCAAGTGGAAAGTCAGAAAAGCCATATCCCTAAGAGTTCTCCAACTTTGGAGATCCTAGTGCATAGGCTCCATAGAATAACATAGGCTCTTGAGAACTGATATCACTGGAGGAGTCATATCCTCTCTATCATTTCTTTATCATACCTTAGTGCATAACCCCCAGTGTAAGGATAAATGGGTTTGAAAAAGTGATTGAACTCATGCAATAAACATTTATTATTCCTGCAGAGTACAAAAAGGGAACGCCTACTGTTGGGAGATTTTTCATTCACGTATCTGCTTTTACTTTTGCTCAGACAATTCCATGCTGTTTCTTGTAGTTTAGGGTGAAGGCTGCTCCATTTTTGGCTTGATTGGTGAGTGGCTGTTATGGGAGATAAGAACAACAACCTTCTGTATGCCTAAAATTGCATAGCATTAATGCGATTGTACAGAGCCTAAATTCAGAATATGAGCAATCAAGCTATTGCTATGGGGCTTGAGAAGTACAGGAGTTTCCCTCCCGACCTCCACAGCAATCTTTTACCAGTCAAGCTGGAAATGGATCAGCCTTCACCCTACCCTACAAAATATGACATAGGTTTGGGTGATTAAGTGGGAGAGGCCCTTAAGCTACTGGAGCACTTCAGTAAGATTTTGTTATTTCATTTGTGAGTTTACTATTTCTTTAATCATAGCATATATATTTTCATGCCTCCAACAGATTGTTTCATAGTTGTCTGTAAATAGACTGAGATAAAAACACAGACTTTCCGAATATGAGCAGAAGGCACTAATAAGACTCAATTAATCAACTGTAGTAATCTATTAATAAAGAACAAGCAACATTAAATGCTCCCTGAAAAGGACAGTTTATACATGCTTTGAAAACCAAGTTTAGGATTATATTTTAGGGATGTACCATATGAATAGTTAATATTTACACCTACTAGTTTTATGTATTATATCAGCGTATTTCATGTTTTGGTGATAGTGTTCCTTTAAGCAATTGGTTGATTTGAGTACCAGAGACTGGAGCAATATAATGTTTGGCAATGTGTTGCTTGCCCCATGGGACTCAATGTTGTTTAGTAGACTTGTGAGAATTCATTCTGAGACATTCGGATTTCTTCGAAAATGGGGTAATTCGGAGACATTCGGCCAATCCGAAACTCAAGGGTCATTCGGAAAAAATGATCCGACTCCGAACAGCCCAGGACTGAAATTCATCAAAACTTTCGGATGTTTCGGCAATCGACACATTTCCAAAAGTTTTGACTACTTTTGACCAGGACTTTTTTGTACTTCCTGTGCGCGCTCAATTACTTTCCCTCCATAATTTTCCCTCCATGTCTCTAGTCCAATTCCATTCTCCGTTTCATGCACTACTTCCCTCTTTTGTCTGTATTCGAATAGCCTTCTCTGTTTTATGATGGGGGTTGGACTAATGACACAGTCACGCAGACAGACAGCCTGCATTTCCTCATTGCGTTGTTGGAGCTCAGAGAGAGAAGAAGAGATTAGAGAGTGTCCAGTTGTTGTGTAGGCAGGCAGGTAGCATTAGGTTAGGCATAGGTAGGCAGCCAGCATTAGTTCCAGTTATTGCCACTGCAAGAGTGAGTAATATTTGTTCCTGTGCAAAATATAAAAAAATATTAGGTATTTGTTCGAATACAGGGCCGGCCCTTACATGGGTCCCAGTGGGTCCATGGACCTAGGCGGCACTTTGACAGGGGCGGCAATTTGCTGTCCCATAGCATGTTTATTTTGTGCGCTTCCGCCAGTTCTGTGTTGCAGGGTGTCCCATCAGTGTGACTGTCAGCAGCCGGGCAGCCCTATGCTCACTCAGTGGTGATGCCTACTGGCTGCTTCAGTGACGTGAATTATGTGATAGTGAAACATTATGCCTATTTTGTATTATCGCCCACCTAAAGTCAAGACTTGAGTAAATAGGTCTACTGTCCCAGATTTGCTAGAGAGGTTTTACAAATACAGGAGGGTGCCCCCTGTACGAAATGAGTCTAAACATTTAGGATCCCTAGTATGAGTGCATAATGTGTCCTGAACAGGATTGCTGTGAGGTGTCTCCACCCGGAAGGTGCTGGCTGGGCTGAGCTTCAACATTGTGACGAGTGACCAACTAAGAGCACCGTGCCAGACTTAATCTGCAGCCATAGCATCACCCCCTCCTACTCTCCGGGTCCCGCTGACTGGCAATAACAGGTGAGTCACTAAGAGATCTGAAGCCTTTCTGGAAGTCCTTTCACTTGGAAAGGGGCTAGGTATTACTTGGGGGAGTTGCCTCGTGTGTAAATAATTTCTAGGTGGGAGATGAATGTGCATCACTTATGTGTTTCCTAACAGTAGTTAGAATACAACTCCCATCATGCCCTGATTATGACGTTGGGAAATGCCCAGAAATTACCGTAGAGCCCTGTATTGCACACTCACGGAAAACGGTGAAATTGCTATACTAAGACAATGCTGTGGACCCCTCTTCAGTATAGATGTCAAGCATTTTTTTTTTATTTCTCTCCTGTGATGCAGTTCGTTCACAACAGAATGTCTCAATTTTTCTTTTTAACACATTACATCTATCACATTACAATCATTGATGTTTATTCTTGATGTAGTATGAAACACTACAATGTATATACACATAGACTTATCTGATATGAGGGGAAATCAGGATAGGAAAACGAGAGAGAGGAATTTGGGTACTAAAGAGGGACAGTAGGGTAGGAGTCTGGTACCAGAAAATGAAACCTTAATCTTTATCCATGTACTAACATAGAATGTGCCATGTAGTTTGTCCATGTTCGAGTCGACCACTTATGTTGAGTAGGATGTGACAGGCATGGGTTTTCGATGTTCTAGCATATGCTAAATTGAATGACAGGCATGGGTTTTCGATGTTCGACGTTTGCATTGTGACTGGCATCCCATGCTGGAGTAGAGGTGACATGCACAGACTGGCAATGTACGACAATGTCCGTTTTTGGGATGGATCTTTTTGTAAATGCACACCCTGTCTGCAAAGAATGATAGCAGTGTGCACGGAGGTGCACTGCTCTAATTTAACCCATGTTAAATTCGGCCAAATAATTTGGAATGGATCAGAATTTCGTTCGAATCGAATAGGCCAGGTCCGAAATTAGGATCATCCGAATTAGAAAAAAAAAATTTGTCCGAATTCGAATTTTACCGAAAATTTTGCCCGTGCACAAGTCTATTGTTTAGATTGCACCAATTTGTAAAAATAAATATCCATGGGGAAGATCCTCAACTCGCTTTCAGTAGGTTGCTAGCTTGTGACAAGCTCTTGGTGGTGAAGATTCTGTGTCATTAAAATTTGATAATGCCACAAACCTGGGTTCCCTACACTCATGACTGTGTGTTCAGGTTTCTTTCCAAAAGTAGTGATATTGCTGGTTATCCTATTTTCATTCCATAATTTGCAGGTTATTGTGAAGGAACCTCTGAGATCATGTTACAGAAACCTCTTGTTCATGTATCCTTGTATGTTTTATGTTATAAATGTCCTTTTTTCCCTGTTTCACTTTCTTTTTCTTCTCATAATTTCCTGCTCTTGTCTCTCCTGTTACGCATCACTCTGCCTTGTTTACTTATTTTATTAATTTACTAGTTGAAGAGCCCATTACACGGGCCACAATGCCACTGCCAGCCGGTCACAGGGCAGTCATGTGCAGTAGATACTACCCGCGCCACGGCTAATACAGAGCTGGACGTGAGTAAGCACGGACAGTCTCTACTGCGCATGACTGCAGCACGCGCAGCAGTCTCTACTGCACATGACTTTGTTATTACACACGTTTTAGCGAATTATTATATAGGATTTGTTCTGGTCAGTTATGTTTTACATCTGTTTTTCTTTATTTTTTTTATTTCCTCTCCTGTCCTCATGTAAATGCTGGTTAGTGTGTTTGTCACACAGCATTACAGATTGATGCTTCCATACAGTGCAGGACAACAGCAACACTGGGGACAAACAACTATTCCCAAAATTCCTGTTGATTTAAAAGGTACTTTTAACTGACTGATGTAGGTAGGTCTCCAGCACATTTTAATAGCACATGTTGACTAGATATTATACACATGTAGCTGTTTTTAACGCCACATTTTCTGAGTTATGCCATTTTGATCTGATAAGCAACTTCAACTGACTTGCGTTGGAGATCTCTATTTACTTAACATAGAATGTTAGAGATAGAGAAAATCATCTGTCTTAAGAGTAAGGCTGCATCTTTTTGTGGACTTCTCCTGTTCTGTAAAACTTTGTCTGCTGGAACATCTTGGAAATATTAAATGTTGTTACAGCTTCAATCACATGGAAAAACTTCTTATTTTCTGAGAGTTTTTTTCCACAGCAGAGCCACCTAGTAATACATTTCCATAAAATGAACCAAACAAGTTCAAGCTGTGATATATTTTGAACAAATCATCTCCCAGTAGTAAAATAACCCTTGTTTTACAGATAGAGCACTACAGCACTACAATATATATCTTTATGGTAAACAATACTACTGTATATTTTAAATAAATGGTAAAAGTGCATGTTTTATTCATATCTAATAACTTACCTGACATTCAAAGGTATGGGAATGCTTAAAATGGTAGTCTCAGATTAATTCTACCCAAGCAGAATGAAAACAGAATAGCTGTACCCCAGGTAGATGACCGGTAAATACCTTAATCAAATTACAAATTCACATCTATATAATACTTTATGCAATAATCCATAAAATAAATGGTTGATCAATGATACATATTTAATACAAAGTTAAGCAGGAATGCACAAACCTATCTAGTTAAATAACACACAAGTACCTAGAACTACAAAAGCCCACAATATAAGACCAATAGTCCAGATAGTTTTAGTCCAAAATGTGTATCCACTCAATGACTGTAATCATTGTACTCCAGCACGAGATTATTAGTGGTCTGCTTGAAACTTAGATGGTCTTGCTACGTATTTGTAAATAAAAATGCAATATAAAAATCTGATGGTTCCAATGGGATTTTAACTGTAACACATCCAGATCTTTTCACATGACTATTATGAGAATACACATTTTTTTTTATAATATAAATAATGGATCATGGAAAACTGATTTTTTTTTACTTCTGAGGAAGGGGTATTGCACCACGAAGTGCATTAAGCCAGTGTCAGTTTTGAATATTTTTAATTTCTTTTTTTACTCTTATAGGTTACATTTAATTTTAATTTTATTGAATTGTTTTTAAAATATTAACATCTTTTTTGTGTTAATCCAGCGTTTTTTCATTAGATTATTTAAGTTACTGGGGTCACTTGATATTCCCCTTATTTTGGCCTTAGGTTTGACCAATCCACTTATATTTAAATAAATAGGTTGTGTTAATAGGAAGTGCTGGGTGTGGAGTTACCTAGTACTTGTTAACACTTCCACATTTCTGTTAATCTTGGAGTGAAAAGGTGACTAGTGTCTGAAGGACATGAATCAAGACTTATAGCACTGGTGGTTGATGTGCCTATATTCAAGATGGACTCTGATAACATCAATGAGCCTTGCTAAAGATAAAAAATTTTAGTGGTTCTTTTTTTTGCCTTTGTTTTCTATATAGCTTTCATGTTGTGAATGGGAGAAGCCACTGCCAGGCAGAAGCATTAAAGAGGTTCAGGTATACAGCTATTTCAAGTGTTCAGTGTTGGTTTTGATATAGTGACAACATGAGCCTGACCATCTTATATTCATCCAGTTTCACTATCATCATCATCATCTCTGTTGCTTTATGCCCTCTATATATATTTTTTGGACTTCTTTGGAGATTTTTCTAGGACTAAGCACTGACACCAAGAGTGAAATTAGTGACCTCATTTTCAAAATGTTACCATCTGTGAGTATTCTGTAATATGTGCATGCTCAATAAAAAGAGAACATTTTAAATTACCTACTCGTAAAGAGACCATGTAACAATTTGCAAATGCTAAATATTTCAGTAAATTGGATACTTCCACAGGATTTTGGCAATTGATAGGTGTATGAAGCCAGCTCAAAATTGTGTACATTCAACACACCATATGCAAGATACAGATTCTTGAGATTATCTTTTGGCATTGCATCTGCCCCAGAAGTGTATTACAAAACCATTCACACATCCATGGATGACATTATCATAAGGGGAACTTCTAAAGAATTACATGATTTTCGACTCAAACAAGTTATAGAATCTGTTAGACAAGCAAACCTGAAACTAAACAAAGAATCAAATCAATAAGGTGTAAAAGAACTAAAGTTTGTTGGAGACATCTTCAGCAATGAAGGGGTCAGTCCTGACCCACGAAGACATCTGCATTTGAAAACATGCAGAAACCACAAACCAAAATTGATGTGCAGAGGTTTAGGTGCATGATCAACTACATGGGGAAAGTTCATACCCAACCTGTCTGATGAGATGGCTACTTGAAAAGAAAAATGCATGGAACTGGAATCATGAACAAGAAACAGTGTGGCAACACTTAAAGAAATTGCTTACACATGAACTGGTGTTAAAGTTCTATGATCCATTCAACCCACTAAGATATCTTCTGATGCATCACAAACAGGACTGGGAGCAGTTCTACTGCAAGAACATGCCAGCAACTGGCAACCAGCAGCATATGCTTCCCATTCCATGACTAGTGCTGAGACAAGTTATGCTCAGATAGAGAGAGAATTTCTTGGTATCTTGTTTCCACGTGAGAGATTTCATCAATTTTTCTTTTCAGGACAACTTGTAAATGTTGAAACTGATCACAAGCCATTGCTAGCATTATTTACAAAGTTTCTTAATGATTGTCCTCTGAGGATTCAGAGAATGATGATCAAATTGCCACGCTATACCTTAAAAGGTGACATACACACCAGGAAAACTATGTATACGGCTGATACATTATGCAGAGCAGTGATCAAACAGCTGTTCCAAATGACAAGGTAGCTGAAGAAATTCATGTGTATGTAGATATAATTACCACAGCTATGCCCACCTCTGAAGCAAAGATGCAGCTGATCCATCAAGAGACACAAAAAAGATGCTTTACTGGAAAAACTTAGACTTGGTATTCTAACTGGATGGACTGACATCAAACAGAGTTGCATTATTGGAGTACAAGAATACTGGAACTGCAGAGCTGAACTGACGGGATTATCTTCAAAGGCAGCAATATTGTGATTTCACACAGTCTATGAAAGCTTATGCTGGAAAAGATTCATGAAGGTCACTTGGGCATTGAGAAATGCATGAAAAGGGCGAGAGAAGTAATGTTTTGGCCAAGAATGAACCAAGATATTTCTGACATAGCGTCCTCCTGTTCTACATGTTTGAAGTATCAAGTGAGCAATGCAAGAGAACCATTGCAGCCACATCCAGTTCCTGATAGTCCATATCAAAGGTCAGTGTTCACCTGTTTATGTGTAACAACACAGGTTTTGTCATCATCACGGATTACTATTCCTTGTATCCAGAAGTATGTGGATTGAGGGCAACATCATCGAATAATTTGATTCATCCATGAAGTAGTCTTTTCTAGACATGGTGTACCTCACAAAGGATTTACTGACAATGGCCCACAGTTTGCCAATGTCAGCTTCAAAAAGTTCGCCAAAGAGTGGGACTTCATCCATACTACATCTAGTCTGAATTTTCCACAGTCCAATGGTCTGGTTGAAAAATCTGTTGGAATTGTCAAAAAATTAATGCTAAAAGTTGATGACAGTGGAGGTGACTTCTTCAAAGGGCTGCTAGCATATCTCAGTACACCGCTTGAATGTGGTTACTCTTATGGGAAGACATATGTATTCCAATCTGCCTATGAAGAAAGATCTACTTACAACAGGGGCAGGTGAACACGTTAAGCAGTTTAAAGTGAATCAGAAAGATAGACAGAAAGAATATTTTGACTCAGGAGCTAAACTTCTACCAGAACTGCAAATTGGAAACAAAGTGTGAATCAAAGACAAGGCCAATACTTGGTCAAAAAAGGGTTCTATCATTGAACAAGTGCAACTGAGATATTACACAATTTAAACAGAGGATGGAGCAGTTCTTCGAAGGAATAGAAGAGACATTCTAAAAGAACCAGAGCAAAAGTGTCCCAACATAGACTCTGATGGAGTGTCAAACAGCAACACTGGGGCTGCATCAGATACTGTTGTGGAAGTTAGGCGGTCTGCACGTCAAAGAAAGACTGATACAGACATGTTGAGATGTCTATATCAGATAGCTATGTTATGCAAAATTACTTGCTAAAATAGATATACATGTGTGTGTTATTGTATGTTGTTTAGAATACTTTAATTTTCCTAAGAGGGGAAGGTGTAATGATATGTGTATAAGTTATGATATGTGGCTATGTTGCTTTTAAGAAGCTGTGCATACTCATTAGTGTATTCATGCTCAGTGGTGTCATGTGACAAAACTGAGCATGAATACACTAGTGAGCATGCTCAGCTTCTTAAAGCAACATATCCACATAACATAATACTTATACACATATCATTACACCTTCCACTCTTAGGAAAATTAAAGTATTCTAAACATGCAATAACACAAACATGTACATCTATTTTAGCAAGTAATTCTGCATAACGTAGCTATCTGATATAGATATCTCAGCATGACTGTATCAGTCTTTCTGGATTGCCAAGTTTGTATTTTACAAGCATAGTCTTTTTCCAGATCCCTAGTAAACTTCCACTAGAAGTAGCACACTTATTTGTACTTCCTAAAAGCATAACTATACATCTTCCCACATTAAATGATACACTTTGTTTGTTTGATCAATCTGCCATTTTATGTAAATCCTTCTTTAGAGAATAAACTTTCTATTCTCAGTTAATTACCATGCATAATTTAGTGTCATCTAATAATATTGAAACTTTTATTTCTATACATATTTCCAGGTCATTTAAAAGAGCAGTGGGTAGTAGGCCAAGTACTAAATCCCGATGTTCTCAACAATCTCCTTTAATTTATTTTGAAAATATTCAATTTACAACAGCATATTGCTACAGCAGCACATTACTCCCTAACCTTCAAGCAATTTTCTGTTCAGTTACAAAGGTCATCCTCTAAATGTAATTTTCTATTGTCCAGCTTCCTGTGTAGCACTGTATCAAATGCCTTTGCAAAGTCTAGATATATTACAACTTTTGCTTGGTCATCTAGGTTCCTATTTCTTTATAAGCTCAATAGAGTTGTTTGGCACAATCTGTTTCTCATAAAGTTATCTTGATTTCCAATAATAATTATTTATTTTTCATTTATTGCAATGTCTTCCTTATCCTGAATATAATCATTTATTATGCCTTCAAGTAGTTTCCCCAGTGCTGAAGTAAGACTCACAGATTTATATTTCCCAGAATCTGTTTTACTACAGTGGTTTATGTCACTAAACCTGTGAAGGATACATTGAAGATTAAAAAGAGTCGTCTTCCATACTCTACACAAAGTTCCCAATAAGTCCTTGGATGTATAATACCAGTAAAATGTGCTTTGTCAGTCTTCATTATGTCCAGTCTTCTCTTGACATTTTTTTGTGTAGATAACTGTTAATGGTATGGTTGTACTTGGTATTTTTTAGACACTGTCACCATTGATTGTTCCTTGGCATATATCAATGAATATAAATTGTTTAGAACATTAGACCTTCCATAATTGTTAATAATCAATTTTCTCATCTCAACTCATTATTTTTTTTTTTTTTGCTATTTATGTATTTGAAAAAACTTTTGTTTATTAGTATTGCTCTCCTTTGCAATCCAAGTTTAATCTCATATCATTATTGTACGTAAGAAAAAAAGGCATACATGAAGGTATAATAAGAAAACAATACATTCTGTTATCTCAATCTGATATGCATGCTGGGACTAACGTGATATGCAGAGATGGGGCAACTCTGGGGTAAGATAGCTGCACTAAAGTGGACAAATACATATGTGTATTGTTTGAAATGGGGCTTTTAACACCTTGAATGCTAGTGAGGTCTCCAATGCATAGATATATTTAATAATGATAATAGGAGCACTACTCATATAAACAAAATAAAGGGATAACCACACATATCATGCATGGGGTGCCATGGTCCCATAAAAATATGGCTAATGCAAAAAAGAAGAAAAAAGATCAGGACCTCAAATAGGCACTCAGCCCAAATATACACATATCTAAGTTAAGAAATTACAAAAAAATGTATTAGTAACCCTTGATGAATACAAAATCCATACATAGAAGTGAGAATAAGTACCAAACAAAGCCCAATGAGTCAGTCAAATATTCTGCCACACATGTATACATCTAACCCCATAAAAACAACAAACACTGGCACCAGTATGTGGAAAATTAAAAATCTGATGATGAAAAATGAGTTCAATCAGAGTAGGAGGATAATGTGAAGATGATAAATGATGTTATAAACACAGTTAGTTGTTATAAGTGCACTAATATTAATCTTCAAAACACAGATGAAAATGAGCTGATGATATGTCAATGGATGGGAGTGACACATATACAGATGATGACAATAGACAAATGTCAGCACGAAGATGAAATAAAATAAAAATGTGTGATAGACATAAAAGCTCATCCGTACATCAATATGTATATACTGGTAATTCTACAATGACAGGGCCCAACGAAACAGATATAGGATAATCACTTTGTATCTAGATATATGTATACTGTGATAAATCTTCAGAAACTGAGTGTAGTGGACCATATAGCAGTGTAAGTTTGTACACATGATTGTCGTTTATGTCCAATGCCCATTCTCGCTGCCAGAATACAAACAATAAGTACCTGACCGTTCAGTCCTCGGAGCTTACCAATACTCTCAAGTTGCACCTCCTTTATCCGCTCCGTCCCTGGAGTTTATCAGTCCATGTCAGTTTTCCCTCCACTGTCTGTTCCGTCCTTATAGCCATCTGTTACCAGTAATGTAATCAGCATAAATCAGTTCACCTCCGTAAGGCACATTCCTCCACCTCTAATATGTGTTACAGTGCTTCCATCTCCTTCTGCTTATCTTATTCCTCCAGTCCAAACACCACTCCTTCTCAACACAAATATCCTAGCGTCCGTGTGTCAGCATAAACCGCCAACGTGTTTCATCCACGTTGCCGCAGGCATGCTCAAGGCATATCAATTTGCCCTTGCAGTTTCCATATTTTTAAAATTCTCCACCGGAAATCACCTGGGGTTACCATAGTAACCTTAAAAAACAATTATAAACTCTCTACATGTAAATCCAGACACTTAAATCAGATGGCAATCCAATATATCCAATTCTTCCCATTACAGACATTATCAGAGCCCATAATTCTCTCTTAACAAAATTAAATCAAATTCTAAAATAATTTTAACCAGAACCTGCAATAAAATGCATATAGGATTCATACCTTAATATAGACTAATATCCAAAGTCTCACTGGAATGATTCTACCCACACAAGAGCGACATCAATATATATATATAGACACACCTAGAACCACTCCCTGATATATGTCCATACCTTACGTATCACCCAAATGGGGAGATATCGATCCAGTCATCATTATAATAACATTAGACACTAATCTTCCTCAATTTCTATATGCTGGTATTAGGTTACTGTCAAAACAACCACATTGCACTTAAAGGAATAACTCCTTCCCCACAGGTTATCCAAATCTACACCCTATCCCCTGAAGGTAACTAATAAGCTTACCATTAATGTAATCCATGGGGAAGAGAAAAGAGACATACATTGGAGCTATAACTTCACCTATTTTGTACTCTTATATTTTATACTCTCCTGATATAACAATTAGATGTATTTAACATAGAAACAGAAGAAATCAGATATGCTCAACTAGGCTCACAAATGCCATACACAGAGAAAAAAATATTCTGAAGCATAACATACATGTCCTGCCAAAATGACAGTCCAGCCACAAAATGTCAGACATTTCTTCTCTGAACAAGGGAAGCAGCTAACCTCACACATACATTTTGGCCTTCTTGAGCCTCGTCTATGTGGTGCGGTTGATCCCTTTAGGTATTTGTGAGCAAGGGGTCCACATCCAGATTCCCCCATTACCCGTAGGGTGACTAACCCCTAAGAGCAATTTGCATAGAAATAGAAGAAGTTAGAGATGCCTAACTAGGCACCTGAGCCTGCATGGGTATGTAAAAGCTCACTGGGTCTATGGCCTCGCGCTTAGAGGGCAATCTCTTCACGCTCACAAATCCCATACACAGAGAAGAAATATTCTGAAGCATATCATACAGGTCCTACCAAAACAACAGTCCAGCCACTAAATTGCAGACAATGATTCTCTGAACAAGGAAAGAAGCTAACCCCTTGGGGCTTGTTTGTGAGATGCAGGTGAGCCCTCTAAGTACTTGTGAGCAAGGGGACCACATCTGGATTCCCCCATTACCCTTAGGGTGACTAACCCTAAGAGCAATTTGCATAGAAATAGAAGAAGTCAGAGACACTCAACTAAACTCAAGAGACTGCAGCTGTATGCAAACTCTCATTGGGACTGTGTTCTTGCACCCAGAGTACAATCTTTTTTAGCTCACAAATGCCATAGACAGAGAAAAAAAATATCTGAAGCATATTATACAAGTCCAGCCAAAATTACAACCAAGCAAAACCAAATAATTCTTTTCTGAACAAGTAAAGCAGCTGACCCCAAACATACATTTTAGCCTTTTTGGGCTTCATCGTTCATGTGCAGCTGATCCCTCTAAGTACTTGGGAGCAAGGGGTCCACATATGGATTCCCCATTACCCTTAGGGTGACTCACCCTCAGACCAATTTACATAGAAATAGAACAAGTCAGAGATGTTCAAGTAGGCTCACTGGGACTGTGTCCTCACCCCTAGAGTGCAACCTCTTTTAGCTCACAAATACCATACACAGAGAAAAAAAAAATCTGAATCATATTATACAGATCCAGCCAAAATTACAATCCAGCACAACCAAACAATTATTCTCTGAACAAGAAAAACAGCTAATCCCAAACATATATTT
Organism: Rhinophrynus dorsalis; assembly: GCA_037306005.1. NCBI lineage: Eukaryota > Metazoa > Chordata > Amphibia > Anura > Rhinophrynidae > Rhinophrynus > Rhinophrynus dorsalis. The sequence goes on from CM074721.1 coordinate 202,171,437, forward strand.
TAGCCTTCTTGTGCTTCATCGTTGAGGTACAGCTGATCCCTCTAAGTACTTGTGAGCAAGGGGTCCACATCTGGATTCCCCCTTACCCTTAGAGTGACTAATCCTAAGAGCAATTTGCATAGAAATAGAAAAAGTTAGAGATGCTCAACTAGGCGCCTGAGAACTCATGGGTATGCAGAAGCTTACTGGGTCTATGTCCTTGCGCTTGGGGGGGGGGGCAATCTCTTTTTGCTCACAAACCCCATACACAGTGAAGAAATATTCTGAAGCATTTCATACATGTCCTGCCAAAATGACAGTCCAGCCACAAAATTGCAGACAATGTTTCTCTGAACAAGGGAAGCAGCTAACCCCTTGGGGCTTGTTTGTGAGGTGCAGGTGAGCCCTCTAAGTACTTGTGAGCCAAGGGACCACATCTGGATTCCCCCATTACCCTTAGGGTGACTAACCCTAAGAGCAATTTGCATAGAAATAGCAGAAGTCAGAGATGCTCAACTAGTCTCAAGAGCCTGCAACTGTCTGTAATCTCTCACTGGGACTGTGTTCTTGCACCCAGAGTACAATCTTTTTTTAAAGCACAAAAGCCATACACAAAGAAAAAAAAAATCTGAAGCATATTATACAGGTCCAGCCAAAATTACAATCAAGCACAACCAAACAATTCTTCTCTGAACAAGAACTGCAGCTAATCCCAAACATACATTTTAGCCTTCTTGAACTTCATCATTGATGTGCAACTCATCCCTCTAAGTAGTTGTGAGCAAGGGGTCCAAGTCTGGATTTCCCCTTACCCTTAGGGTGACTCACTCTAAGACCAATTTGCATAGAAATAGAAGAAGTCAGATGCTCAAGTAAGCTCACTGGGACTGTGTCATCACCCCCAGAGTGCAATCTCTTTTAGCTCACAAATGCCATACACAGAGAGAAAATATTCTGAAGCATATCATACAGGTCCCACCAAAATGACAGCCCAGCCACAAAATGCCAGACAATGTTTCTCTGATCAAGAGAAGCAGCTAACCCCAGACATACATTTCTTGGGCCTTGTAGGTGAGTTGCAGCTGATCCCACTAGGCACTTGTGAGCAAAAACAAAGGAAACAACTAACTCTATATACACGTTTCAGCCTTCTTCTTCTTTTTTTTTTTTTTTTTTTTTTGGACCTCATCAGCAATGTGCATCTGAGCCCTCTAGGTACTTGTGAGCAAGAGGTTCACATTTGGATTCCCACATTACCTTTAGTGTGACTAATCCTAAGACCACTTTTCATAGAAATAGAAAAAGTTAGAGATGCTCAACTACTGTAGACTCAGTCATGAGCCTGCAAGGGTATGCAATATAATCTATTTTAGCTCACAAATTCCATACACAGAGAACAAATATTCTGAAGCATATTATACAGGTCCTGCCAAAATGCCAGACAATTCTTCTCTGAACAAAGAAAGCAGCTAACCCCAGATTTTTTTTATTTTTTTTTCTAAATAATCTTTATTTTGACATGGAAAATACAATACAACATTTCTTTGTACAGTAATGCTTTTCAATACAGAGTGCATTCATACATTTAAAACAATAACATTCTTAATACCTGCAACGCAGTGCACTTTGGCAGCACACAGGTATATTTGAACTTTATTGTATCATCACTTTATTGAACTCAACACTTGCACTTTATTTCACTATATTAAATTCTCTGTGGGCATTCGCCTGGGGGATTGGTTGTGTGTGTGTGGTGGGATATGGGGCATGGGTCAGGGTGGGTCAGGGGGCCAAGGGGAGGTGACAATGATATTGAGCCATTGGAGGGGATACTAGTCCTCCTCTTCAGGGCTGTCCAAGATGTTGTAGTCTCTTAGCAGGCTGTGGATCAGTCTGCGACAGTTCTGTGTTGTCACCTGTTCTCTCCTCAGCACCAGATGATTCCTTGCAAACCACAGAGTGTCTTTGACACAGCACATGATGCGCCAGGCTTCCTGGATAGCACCATACGAGTGTGTCCCTGGAAATAGTCCATACAGTACCAAGTGGTACGACAAGTGCCTCTTTGGAACAGAGTCTTTGAGTTCATTTTCCAGGTCATCCAACAGAGCTTGGGCAAAGGGGCACTGCCAAAAAACATGCAGGGCAGTTTCTTCTGCCACACATCCTCTAGGGCAGTGTCTATACCTGCATAGGTTCCTTGCATGCATGAATGACCTGAGAGACAGACCCCCCCTGAATGGCCATCCATGCAGTGTCCTTGTGTCTGTTGGTGAGTCTCCCTGATGACACGTTCTGCCATACCATCTTGGAAGTGGCAGCTGGGAGTCCTGAAATTGTCTCACTAATGTCTTTTGCTCTGATGAGCTTATATATGACCTTTGGGGTCCACAGTTCTGGTTTAACACCCTCCAGTTGGATCTCCCTCACAAATCTACCAACATCCTGGTAGAACCAGGGGGTAGTCCAGTTGTAAGGGATGGAGCTGTCCCACCTGTCCAAACCGAGTCCCCTCCAAAGAGGAAGCAGGAAGAAATGGGACATGGCGTTACAGGCAGATCCCTGGTCGCTCTCTCTTAAAGTCCTCTGCACCCAGTTGCACACAAAGAAGGCCTGCAACATGGTGGGGATGTCTGGCACCCCCTTTCCTCCTTTGTGGGGCTCCTTATACACTTCACTCTGTCCATTTCGGAGCCCCAGATGAAGTGAAACACTGCCCTTGTGATGGCTCTACAAATTGTTGCCAAGGGTGGCCAAGCTTGGGGCATATACTGTAGAACAGGGAGGATCTCATTCTGCAGTACCAGTAGTTTTCCCTCTATGGTGAGGTCCCTGAGGCTCCATAGTCCAAATTTCTGTCGGACTTTTGCTAGTCTTTCATCCCAACACTTTAGGGCTGCGCCTTTTCCACCGAACCACACCCCCAGGATTTTGATGAGGCCTGTCCTGATGGGGAAGGGGCCAGAAAACAGGTGCCACTCCCTGAAGAGCATGACTTCCCGCAGTTGACCTTTGCTCCCAAAGCTTTGCCAAAGTCCTCGCATGTCTGGACGAGCTCTTTCACTGATTGCTGGTCAGCGCAGAAGATGGTTACATCGTCCATGTACAGCGAGCACTTTGCCTCTTGTCTGCCACGTATTGGTGCAATGATTCCCCTGATCTCTGGATTCCATCTGATGCATTCAGCGAAGTGCTCTATGCAACAGACAAAAATGAGAGGTGAGAGAGGGCAACCTTGTCTGACCCCAGAAAGCACTGGAAAGGGGTCAGTCTTCCAGCAGTTCACCAGCACCATACTGAAAATGTCAAGGTACATTAAGCTAACATACAAACAGAACATTTCCCCCAGCACAAATCTGCACAGTGCCCTGCCCATGAATACATGAGAGACACGGTCAAAGGCCAGGTGTACATTTCAGTCTTTATAGGTCTTGTTGATGATGTGCAGCTAATCCCTCTAGGGACTTGTGAACAAGGGGTCCATGTCAGGATTTCCCCATTACCCTTAGGGTGACTATCCCTAAGATCAATTTACATAAAAATAGAAGAAGGCAGAGATGCTCAACTATCCCCATGAGCCTGCAAGGTTGTGCAAAAGCTCACTAGGACTATGTCATCACACCCAGGGTTCACTCTGTATTAGCTCACAAATGCCCTACACAGAGAAGAAATATCCTACCAAAATGACAGTCCAGCCACATAATACCAAAGAAAGCTTCTCTGAACAAAGGAAGCAGCTAGTTCTTTGGGTCTTGTTAGTGAAGTGCAACTGATCTCTCTAAACAACTGTGAGCAACAAGGGGTCCACGCCTGGATTCCCCCATTTCCCTTAGGGAGGCTAACCCTAAGAGCACTTTGCATAGAAATAGAAAAAGTCAGAAATGCTCAGCTAGGCTCATGAGCATGCAAAGGCATGCAAAATGCTCAATGGGTAAGCATTCTTGTGCTGAGAGTGCAATCTCTTTTTGCTCACAAATGCCATACACAGAGAAGAAATATTCTGAAGCATATCATACGGGTCCTGCCAAAATGACAGCCCAGCCACAAAATGCCAGACAATTCTTCTTTAAACAAGGGAAGCAACTAACCCCAGATGTACATTTCAGCCTTCTTGTGCCTCATTGGTGAGGTGCATCTGATCCCTGTAGGCACTTGTAAGCAAGGGGTCCACATCAGGATTCCCCCATTACAATTTGAGTGACTAACCCTAAGATCTATTTACATAGAAATAGAATAAGTCAGAGATGCTCAACTAGCCTGATGAGCCTGCAAGAGTATGCAAAAGCTCACTAGGACTGTGTCATCACGCCCAGTGTGCAATCTGTATTAGCTCACAAATGCCATACACAGAGAAGAAATATTCTGAAGCATATCATACAGGTCTGGCCAAAATGACAGTCCAGCCACATAATGCCAGATAAATCCCCTCAGACCAAGAGAAGCAGCTAACCCTAAACATACATTTTAGCCTTCTTAGGCCTTATAGATGAGTTGCAGCTAATCCCACTAGACACTTGTGAGCAAGAGGTCCATGTCTGGTTTCCCCCTTTACCCTTAAGGTGACTAAACCTAACAGCAATTTGTATAGAAATAGAAGTCAGAGATGCTAAACTAGCCTCATGAACCTGCAAGGGTATGCAAAAGCTCACTGGAACTGTGTCATCATGCCCATGATGCCATCTGTTTTAGCTCACAAAAACCACACTAAAAACCTAAAAACTACAAACCTACTAAAATACCAGAAATTTTTATCTGAACAAGGATAGCAGCTAACCCCAGTCATACATTTATTTATTTATTTATTTATTTATATATTTATATATATATACTTTTTTTTTTTTTTTCCTCCTTAAGCTTTCTCGGTGAAATGCAGCTGATCCCTTTAGGTGCTTGTGAGCAAGAGGTCCATGTCAGTATTCCCCAATTACCCCTAGGGTGACTAACCTTAAGAGCAATTTGCATACAACTAGAATAAAGCCAGAGATGCTCAACTAGGCTCATTAGCCTGCAAGGTATGCAAAAGCTCACTGGTATTGTGTCCCTATGCCCAGAGTGCAATCTCTTTTAGCTCACAACTATCATACAGAGAGAAGAAGTATTCTGCAGCATAACATACAGGTTTTGTCTAAATGATAGCTCAGCCACAAAATACCAGACAATACTTCTCAGAACAAGGGAAGCAGCTACCTCCCAATGTACATTTCAGCCTGCTTGGGCCTTCTTGGTGAGACACAGCTGATCCCTCCAGACACTTGTGAGCAATGGGTCCACGTCTGGTTTCCGCTATTACTCTTAGGGTGACTAAACCTAAGATCAATTTACATAGAAATAGAAGTCAGAGATGCTCAACTAGCCTCATGAACCTGCAAGGGTATGCAAAAGCTCACTGGGACTGTGTCATCGTGCCCATGATGCCATCTGTTTTAGCTCACAAATACCACACACAGAGGAAAAAAATATTCAGAAGTATATCAACAGCTCCTACTAAAATGACAGAAATGTTTCTCTGAACAAAGAGAGCAGCTAACCCCAGACATGCATTTTGGCTTTCTTGGGGCTTATCAGTGATGTGCAGCTGATCCCTTTAGGTGCTTGTGAGCAAGAGGTCCATATTAGGATTCCCCAATTACCCTTAGGGTGACTAACGCTAAGAGCAATTTGCATAGAAATAGAAAAAGCCAGAGATCCTCAACTAGGCTCATTAGCCTGCAAGGGTATGCAAAAGCTCACTGGTATTCTGTCCTTATGCCCAGGGTGCAATCTCTTTTAGCTCACAACTACCATACACAGAGAAGAAATATTCTGTAGCGTAGCATAGCATAGCATAGCATAGCATAGCATAGCATAGCATAGCATAGCATAGCATACAGGTTCTGTCAAAATGTTAGTCCAGCCAGAAAAGGCCAGCCAATTCTTCTCAGAACAAGGGAAGCAGCTACCTTCCAATGTACATTTCAGCCTGCTCGGGCCTCCTTGGTGAGGCACAGCTAATACCTCAAGACGCTTGTGAGCAATGGGCCCACGTCTGGTTTTCATTATTACTCTTAGGGTGACTAAACCTAAGAGTAATTTGCATAGAAATAGAAGTCAGAGATGCTCAACATAGCCTCATGAACCTGCAAGGGTATGCAAAAGCTCACTGGGAGTGTGTTATCATGACCAGGGTGCAATCTCTTTGAGCTCACAAATGCCATACACAGAGAAAAAATATTCTGAAACATATCATACAGCTCCTGCTAAAATACCAGACAATTTATCTCTGAACAAGGATAGCAGCCAACCCAAACATACATTTTGGCTTTCTTGGGCCTCATTAGTGAGGTGCATCTGATCCCTTTAGGTGCTTGTGAGCAAGGGGTCCATGTCAGGATTCCCCAATTACCATTAGGGTGACTAACCCTAAGAGCAATTTGCATAGAGATAGAAGAAGGCAGAGATGCTCAACTAGCCTCATGAGCGTGCAAGGGTATGAAAAAGCTCATTGGGACTGTGTCATTATGCTCAGGATACAATCTCTTTTAGTTTACAAATACCATACACAGAGAAGAAATATTCTGAAGCATATTATACATGTCCTGCCAAAATGACAGCCCAGTGACAAAAATGTCATAGAATGTTTCTCAGAAACAAGACAAGCTGCTATCTCCAAACATACTTTGTGGCCTTCTTGAGTCTCATCAGATAGATGCAGCTGATTCCTCTACACACTTGTGAGCAAGGGGTCCATGTCTGGATTCCCCCATTACCCTTAGGATGACTAACCCTAACAGCAATTTGCATAGAAATAGAAAAAGTCAGAGATGCACAACTAGGCTTATGAGCCTGCAAGGGTATACAAAAGTCCACTGGTACTGTGTCCTCGCTCCCCGGGTACAATCTCTTCTGGCTCACAAATGCCATACACAGAGAAGAAATATTCTGAAGCATATCATACAGGCCCTGCCAAAATGACAATCCAGCCATGAAATGCCTGATAATTCTTCTCTGAACAGGGGAAGTAGCTAACCTCACACGTATGTTTCGGCCTTCATCATCTAAGAAACATTATACCGTATCTCCTTATTTAAACCATAGAATATAAAGAGCCCAGAGTATTGATCCATTTAGTCTCACATCTCAGTAATTTGAGATCTAAATCACACCCTCTCTTATTATTTTGTATATGGACCATACCCACTGCTCTTAAATTTTTGGCATTCCCGTTATGATACTCCAGCAATGCGTTGGAGACCTCACTAGCACAAACACACATACACTGTGAATTAAGTAAGATGACTCCCAAATATTAAAATGTACCACCTGGCCACCCCACTGCCCCAAGTATTCGCATATTATTACTATACATGGACACCATACTTGCCAAAATTGAAAAGATAATTCTAGGTCCACTTTCCCCTGTGCAGTCACCTGACAGAGCACCACTAGTGGTTAATTAACGTAATTGAACTTTGAAGGCTGCATTTGACTTGTCTATCTTTGCACATATACCAACAGAGAAAAAAAAGATAGCGAAAAGGTAAAAAAGAGCAAATATTTCACTCCCAATAAAACCAAGGCTCCTGGTGAGTATGGGAGCTATACAGAGCATAACTAAAATAGAGCCAACAAGAATGATGCACTGTTTGAAACTACTTAAAACAGAAGGCTGGCTTCAGGCAGCATGGCAGTGCTAAGCTTCTATGTGAACTCTGGAGAGTATGTGCATTTGAATTTATCAGCTACAGGCTGCTGCTTCCACAGAGAATTGGAAACTGGTGGCTCAGATCAGCAATCCTTCTGAGTTCCCTACTGCACATACATGTTAGGGGATATAGATTAGGACAGGGTTAGACAACTTGATGTCCGCTAGACGTTTAGGACTATAATTTCCATCACCCCCCTGCTAGCCATTGGTTACCTGGGGATGATGGGAATTATAGTGCTCAACATCTGGAGGGACTCAGGTTGCCCATAGCTGTACTAGAGGATTTGCTAAGCCCTATGCATGGGAAAATAAACTGTTGTGCAGGAGTTAAAAATGTATGAGTGGCTGAGCACTGCACAGCTTAAAGGGAACCTTTTCCTGACTTACTTATGATTATTGTATGCATCTTGTGGTTCCTGTCTGACCATGGTTGTCCAGCTAGAAATCCTTTTCTGCTAACTTTCTGGCCATGTCATCATCTCTCACTCTCACCTTTATCTGTATCTGAAGAAGAGGAGAATGTTGGAAGAATATATTCTAGATCTACATCATCCTCATCATCCTCAGTCATCACTTGGTCATCCTCTGCATCAGCATCGCCCTCCACTTCTTGCCCACTGACCTTATGTAACGGGGTTTTGCGTAGGCCCACAGACACCCCTGTGGTCCTTTACCCCAGAAACCTTCTTGTGCTCTGCAGGCTGATCCTGAGCCTCCACTACCTGGGAGTTGGCGTACATGACTGTGGCAGTGCCTCCACCCAGCTGGGCATCCAGGGTATGGATGTGTGGCCCAGCTGGGAATATATTTAAGTGAGCAATAAAACTGACACAGAACTATCTTAAAGGGATAGTAACACTTCGTTTTAACTTTATTTTATTTTGTAGGCATTAAAAAAACATGAAGAATGATATAAGTCTTATCTCTCAAACCTTTATGGTTTATGAGATATTCACAAGCAAAGTTCCCCTCCCCGCCCCTTTTACCTAGTGTAAGCCATCTCTTCTCAGATGTGAGTCTGGTTGTATGACAGTACAGATAACAGAAGGGGACAATTTTCTTTGTATGAAAACAATGAAAGCCCTTCCCCCCTTGACAAGTTTATCAGCTTTTTCCATTATCTTAATTGAAGATTGTCCCTCTCTGCAGTCTACCTGGGCATCTCCCTTCTGATATGGTTGAACAGGGGGGGGATACTTTGTTTGTGAATATCTCTTAAACCATAAAGGTTTCAGAGATAAGACTTATATCATTCTTCATGTTTTTTTAATGCCTACAAAATAAAATAAAGTTAAAATTAAGTATTACTATCCCTTTAAATAGAACTTTTTATTGCACAGAAAGAAAACCCTATGCAGGAATATAACAGATATGCAGGAATATAACAGATACATGAATATAATACAGTAAAACAGTTCAAGAATGCAATGGTCAATATGGTATTCACCCATCCACAACAAATACTACGGCCCACCATAGGCGTCACCCTAGTGGCAGTTGGGTACCATTAGTTGGTGCACATAGTTTGGACCCAGCATAATGGTTATGCTGTAATCTTCCAATGATCAGAGAATCTATAGAGCAAAGTCTCTTTAATTGTGTAACCAGATTCAGGGTGCCCTGTGGTAAAACAGGGAGAGAGGTTTCAAGCTTACCACTCCACAGTCTGCAATCTGGTCAGTTCAGGAAGGGGAGCGCCTGCTCTGTTAAGTGCTGCTGGAATTCCTGCACTCTTCACAGCATTCCCTGACAGTTATGTGCCTTTTTACTTTTACTTTTGGTGCTTGTTTGTCTCAATGTCAGATGCAGCAGTTGGTTCAGCTGCTACAATTTCCTCCGTTATATCATCATCAGCAGTAGAATGCGACTCATTGTCATCTTCAGTGTTTTTCTTACATGTTATTTTTGTACTGGCACTGGTGGTGGTGGAACTTTTGGTGGGACCTTGACAAACTGTATTCTCCCTGGGAGGAGAGGGATCATTATCATGTATTGCACATATTACAGAAACCATGGTTTCAGTTAGTTTTTGAACTACCACCTCACTCCCACATCCCTGCACTGCTCCACATTTCCCCTCCCCCTGCCCCTTGTACATTTGCTGGACATTACTCAACTACTATGTGTACTTTTACTCTCTACAGTACACAACTGATGGAGTGTGATGTCTTACCTTAACCTTAAAAAAATGATCAATGTCTGCTATCTATCAAGTCTGTCTCAGTCGCAGAGCTCACATCAGGCTCCCAGTCAGCTGTCTGTCACCTAATATATTTATTTGTTTAATTATGTTTTTATTATTTTTGTATTTATTTTTATGTTGTCCACCCTATATTATTACAGTAAAAAAAAAAAAAGTTATAATTGAAAAACAAAATCAACAAATCCTTTCCCCAGACTTCCCCTGAGACAATAAATGCAAAATCAGCAAGCAAACTTGAACCCCAGCTGACTGTGACTTGCCAGTTCGTCACACCAAATCTTGGGGTATTTTGGGTCAATCTCCTTCCTCTCTTTTTCTCCCAAAGAGTGACTCCAGATTCCCCTTATACAAAGAACAAATGTCCTACCTAAAAGACTCCCTAAACTAAACTACAATACCCCTTGAGTTGCCTATCTTCTCTAGCTCCAAAATATACTGCTTTCTTCTCTCACAAACACAGAATGGCTGCTATGAGAGCCTAACAGACTTTTATATGGCTGTAGAAAAGTAAAGAAAACTTTCATGTGGTGAGGAAATTTTTTTTTCCCCATTGATTTCAATGCAATGAGCTAGGCAGAAAAAGAAATGGAAAAAGGCACTTTTCACGAGAAATTATTAGCCAGGGGGGAAGTGCCATTTTTAAACTATGCTTCTATAACTCCAAAATTATGCTGATTTCTCTCAACCTAACAAATAAAGACTGGCATGCTGTGGGAACCTAACTCCCCTTTTATACTATTCTGGCAGGAAAATAAGGGAAAGTTTTGCTGGGAAAAAAATAATTCTTACCATTGATTACAATGCAATGAGAAAGGTGAAAAACAGGAAAATCTGTACTTTTCAAAGGGAATGTACTACTTTGCGAGAAGTGACATTTTTACCTGTTTCAGTTTGAGGCACAAAAATTCAGCCCATCCCTACAGTAACTGAAGAGTAGGGGAACGGCTAATGTGCAAGTAATCCTCTGATTTCCTTGACTATTATGCTGTTAGTCACTTGAATTCCTCAACCCCTTAGTCTACTCCAGTGGTCTCAAAGTGCATTCTTAGAGGGCAGAGACAGTGCAAAATTTTCAGATGTGCTGATTTAATGTAGATGTCAATAAATAGCTGTACTGTCTTGACCTTCTAGAAAAGCAATTTGAGATCCCTGGGTTTCTCTGTTATCATTAGTTATTAGGTATCATGAGGTGGCATTATAGCAACATCTGCATTTAGTTTTGGGTACTTAGACTATGGGGCAGACTGCAAGATCTTAACTATGGTTTATGTAAGAAATTGTCTCTCCTATCAACAAAATAATTAATGCTCTCAGTGTGCTATGTATGTCATAAAACTACATGTTGTTTATCCCTGCTGTGCACAGAAAATTAAAACTAATAATTGATATAGCGTTTTATAATACTGAGTGGAACTTTTCTAGGGTTTTTTTTTAACTCAGTTGAGATATATGGAAAATTATACACAAATCAATTAAGAGGATTTCGTTTTTGTTTTGTTCAGCTTTTACATGGATTGGCCAGGTTTTATTTAATCTTGTATGCTGGTAGGTATATCATACTAAAGAATAGTGCATTATAGATATAAGGATTTCTAGCTGGACAACCATGGTCAGACAGGAACCACAAGATGCATACAATATTCATAGGTAAGTCAGGAAAAGGTTCCCTTTAAGCTGTGCAGCGCCCAGCCACTCATACATTTTTAACTCCTGCACAACAGTTTATTTTCCCATGCATAGGGCTTGGCAAATCCTCTAGTACAGCTATGGGCAACCTGAGTCCCTCCAGATGTTGAGCACTATAATTCCCATCATCCCCAGGTAAACAATGGCTAGCAGGGGGGGGGGGTGATGGAAATTATAGTCCTAAACGTCTGGAGGACATCAAGTTGCCTAACTCTGTCCTAATCTATATCCCCTAACATGTATGTGCAGTAGGGAACTCAGAAGGATTGCTGATCTGAGCCACCAGTTTCCAATTCTCTGTGGAAGCAGCAGCCTGTAGCTGATAAATTCAGCTGCACATACTCTCCAGAGTTCACACAGAAGCTTAGCTTTGCCATGCTGCCTGCAGCCAGCCTTCTGTTTTAAGTAGTTTCAAACAGTGCATCATTCTTGTTAGCTCCATTTTAGTTATGCTCTGTATAGCTCCCATACTAACCAGGAGCATTGGTTTTATTGGGAGTGAAATATTTGCTCTTTTTTACCTTTTCTCTTTTTTTTCTCTGTTGGTATATGTGCAAAGATGGACAAGTCAAAGTCAACCACTAGTGATGCTCTTTCAGGTGACTGCACAGGGGAAAGTGGACCTAGAATTATCTTTTCAATTTTGGCAAGTATGGTGTCCATGTATAGTAATAATATGTGAATACTGGGGGCAGTGGGGTGGCCAGGTGGTACATTTTAATATTTGGGAGTCATCTTACTTAATTCACAGTGTATGTGTGTTTGTGCTAGTGAGGACTCCAAGGCATTGTTGGAGTATCATAACGGGAATGCCAAGGATTTAAGAGCAGTGGGTATGGTCCATATACAAAATAATAAGAGAGGGGGACATTTGGATCTCAAATTATTGAGATGTGAGACAAAATGGATCAATACTTTGGGCTCTTTATATTCTATGGTTTAAAAGAGGAGATACAGTATAATATGTTTCTTAGGAGATGAAGGCCAAAACATACATGTGGGGTTAGCTGCTTCCCCTTTTCAGAGAAGAATTGTCTGGTATTTTGTGGCTGAACTATCATTTTGGCAGGACGTGTATGATATGCTTCAGAATATTTCTTCTCTGTGTTTGGCATTTGTGATCTAAAAGAGATTGCGCCCTGGGCGCGTGGACGCAGTACCAGTGTGCTTTTGCATACCCTTGCAGTTTCATGAGCCTAGCTGAGCATCACTAACTTTTTCTATTTCTATGCAAAGTGCTCTTAGGGTTAGTCATCCTAAGAGTAATAGTGGAATCCAGTGCTTTTCAGTCTCTTTTTGGGTATTTTCCATGGCTCTTAAAAGAGCCCCTAGTAACGGCCTATGGTCCTTTACATTACTCCCCCTTTTGAGTCCCAAGCCTTTGGCAGTCTAGGGCCAAAGGTTTGTCAGCCCCTTGTCCTGGGCTGAAAAACAGTAGCCCCTCGTCCTGGGCTGGTAACCAGTAGCCCCTTGTCCTGGGCTGGTAAACAGTAGCCTCTTGTCCTGGGTTAGTAAAAATCTTTCTGGCGGGAGAGTCCATTGGCGTTGTGGTCTGTGTGGTTTTCCGGGTCCAGCTGCCCAGGCATAGCCGGTGTTAGTCCCCACTGGATATAGGGCTAGGGGTTCTGGCTCCAGGGCACGTCTGTAGGTGGGAGTCTGGTGAGGCACCAGCACATCCACAATACCAGGAGAGCTGGAGGGACACTGGTTCCATTGACCCCTTTCCCAGCAGCCCTCAGAAGTTGTAGTACTGAGGTAGGAAATATTGCAGCAACAGAAAGCATAGGCAAAAAATTGCAAGTTCTTGTGGGTCATTTTTGGCAGAAAATTCAGATATTTTATTGTAACGGAGCATAGGCCATTACGAGGGGCTCTTTTAAGAGCCACGGAAAATAACTCAAAAGAGACTGAAAAGCACTGGTGAAGTCCCAGCTCTGGGAGGCTGGACAGTCACAAAACACAGCTGTGCACTCAGAATACCCCATCGTCCATTTTGAAATTAAGCGGCATTCTGATTGACTGCCTACTGTCCTATGTTAAATATTATGGGAATGGTTAATGTGTTGTCATATACTGTAATACATGCTGGACCCCTATGTTACTTAGGGGGGCTACAATCTTACATGGGCCTGAAGGGGTTAAACCGTTGGATATTGGCAAGGCCAGCCAAATGGTAGACGTGTCCCACTCTGGTCCGGATGTTGATTAGGTTTTCACTGTACTAATCCCTTAACCTCTGTTGTGTATAAGATAATGTCTTCTGTGTGATAGGATTAGTCTGGTGTCATGACTGCCTGTATTGTACTACTTTTGTTGATTGCATCAATCCCACTGTATTATTCCATTGTCTTGTGTGTACACTCTATTCTTCTATTGTCTGGCCCAGTGTTTACTGTAAACGCCACCACTGTTCACCATTGTATGACTTAATTCACTCATGGCTGGCTCCATTGTGCTATGTTTACATGTCCGTTGTCCCTATTGTTCCACCATCTACCTAGCCATTGTACCATTGTGTCCCTTTGTGCCTAGTCCATGATTAACACTGTTACCTGTGTATAAAATAGCTGTTTTTGCTATCAATAAACCAGTAGTCAGTTTGGACTAGAACTGTGTGCTGTTGTTTTATTCCTGGATGGTTTAAAGGGTCCCCTTTGACCCCCATTCAGAAGACCTACATTCCAGTGATCCAGCCTGCTTCATCCATCTAACAGGTCCACCTATCCATTTGTAGCTGCTTCAAGGAGAGTGAACCCTGGAATGACGGCTAATGACAACCCAGTGTCCTTAGCTTCCATGACACTGGTGGCAGCAGTGGGATTCTCTCTCCTTTTAAGGGCTTCAAACCACCACCTGGGATCCAACCGGTGAAACGTGGACTCTGCTGAACCCGACTGGAGATGGATAGGATATCTGTTGGAAAGGCGATGGATGCTCATAGGAATGGGTGGAGGCTCTGACCCGGTGGCAAGTAGAATGGAAAAACTACTGTCCATCCTTGGACCAAATCCATCCATAGAGATGGTGAGCCAACTTAGGGCTGCAGTGGGGCAGCGTTACATCTGCATGCTCAAGGAATCCTAGCCTAGTGATTGGGATTGTATTCCTCACCATCCTAAGTGATGCCTCTGCTCTCTTTGACTACCACTAGGCCGATCCAGGGTGTGCTCCTTTATCTAGTAGGTCAGCCACCAGCTGGTCGCTTGCAGGTTGCCACCGCTTGGTGCCTTCCGTTTGCATCCAGGCAGCTAGTGCAACTTAGTGTCGCTCTTGGGCACTCGCCTCTTACACTTACCTGTTGCCTGGCTTAGCAGTTGCGGTGCTACCTATGCTCTGTGCCTCTTAATTGCCTTAGGTAAGATAGAGTGCAGCTTGTCTTGCTCCTTGCCTCAGTAGTGTGCTCCTGTCTGGCTGCATCTATCTAAGCACCTACTCTGCTGCCTCAAGGGGTGTTACCAGTTACGCTATTGGTATCAGTGGACTATTCGCTCTGTGCCTTCTCTGGGTACACCCCTGTACTAGTCTTATTGTTCCTTCCTGTTGTGGTAGAGCAAAGTCTGGTTCTAAGACTCAGTACCATAAACCTATGGTTGTTCAGTGTCAGCTCCTGGGTAGTGGGCTAGACACTGTCCTCACGTCTATCTCCCCTCTGACTGAGAAAGTGTTCATTATTACTACCAGTATTCTTATAATCTATTGCTCAATAAACTGATCTAAATTCATTTGTACTGTTTTGTGTGTTTTTTTACTGAGACATATAGGCCATTATGAGGGGCATTTTTAAGAGCCATGGAAAATACCCCAAAAGAGACTGAAAAGCACTGGGTGAAGTCCCAGCTCTGGGTGGCTGGACAGCCACAAAACATGGCTGGGCACTCAGAATACCCCATTGCCCATGTTGAAATTAGGAGGCATTCTTATTGACTGCCTACTGTCCTATGTTAAATGTTATGTGAATGGTTAATGTGTTGTCATATAATGTAATACATGCTGGACCCCTGTGTTACTTTGGGGGCTACAGTCTTACATGGGCCTAAAGGGGTTAAACTGTTGGATACTGGCAAGGCCAGCCAAATGGTAGATGTGTCCCACTCTGGTCCAAATGTTGATTAGGTTTTCACTGTACTAACCCCCTCAACTCTGTTGTGTATACGATAATGTCCTCTTTGTGATAGGATTAGTCTAGTGTCATGATTATCTCTATTGTACTACTTTTGTTGATTGTATCAATCCCACTGTATTGTTCCATTGCCTTGTGTGTACACTCTATTGTTCCATTGTCTGGACCAGTGTTTACTATAAACACCACCATTTTTCATCATTGTATGACTTAATTCACTCATAGCTGGCCCCATTGTGCTATGTTTACATGTCCATTGTCCCTATTGCTCCACCATCTACCTAGTCATTCTACCATTATGTCCCTTTGTACTCATCCATTGGTTAACACAGTTACCTGTGTATAAAAGAGCTGTTTTTGCCATCAATAAACCAGTAGTCGTTCTGGACTAGAACTGTGTGCTGATGTTTTATTCCTGGATGGTTTAAAGGGTCCCCTTTGACCATTCAGGAGAGTTATGTTCCAG
This sequence comes from Rhinophrynus dorsalis, assembly GCA_037306005.1. NCBI lineage: Eukaryota > Metazoa > Chordata > Amphibia > Anura > Rhinophrynidae > Rhinophrynus > Rhinophrynus dorsalis. The sequence continues at coordinate 202,187,575 of CM074721.1, forward strand.
TGATCCATCCTGCTTCATCCATCTACCAGGACCAGCTACCCATTTTGTAGCTGACATCAAGAGAACTATGTTCCAGTAATCAAGCCTGCTTCATCCATCTACAGGACCAGCTACCCATTTGTAGCTGCTTCAAGGAGAGAGGACCCTGGAATGATGGCTAAGGACAACCCAGCATCCTTAGCTTCTGTTACATTTATGTTTTTCCTTGGGTGGGAATATTTGCATGAAATGTGGGAAATGTCTATTTTTCCATGAAAATCCCAATCAAAACTTTTTTACTTTTCTCCCATTTCAAAATGGCTGTAGATTTTATCCACCATCCTCAGGCTTCTAGATCCCTTTGCAATCAATAAGGGCAAACACTAATACACACTTTCTGTATGTATATTATGTGAAGAACTATAATGCCCACAGTCTCAACAGATCAGTGTTTCTTAAACAGAGTGCTATGACACTTTGGTGTGCCTCGGTCATACATTTAGGGTGATGCGATTTTCTATAAAAACTTTGACAAGAATGAAAATAATGAGTTCTGAAGGTATATTTATGATGATTATTATGCAAGATATGTTTGTTTTTATTCTGATATTTATGACATCAAATAATGACTATATAAACAAATATCATACAATAATATAAAAGGCCTGAGTTATGTTTGTCCGATGCAGTCATGTGTAGTAGAGACTGCCCGAAAACACAGAATGCACAGAGGCAGTCATGCTCAGTAGAGACTGCCCGAATGCACAGAATGCTAAATAATTAACCATGCAATATGCAGTAACCACCAATATGTAATTACTAATTTATGCATTTCAATCAATACTCAAAAAAAATTATAAAAGAAAAAGTATTATCTAAAGACCCTGTTCACACTGGCAACAGTGCAGCATTTTGTAATGTTACACTACTTGTCAGTGAACAGAAAGTGGCTCTCGACACTGTGTACATGGTTTGATGCAATTTTCCTGTATTTGCCTGTGGAATGCTGGAGCAAGTGTGAACGAAGGCCTAGGGCCAACAATGCAGATCTTCACACCAATGATCTGCAGTTAGTTTGCTCCTAACATACTTCTTTTTAGCTTCCTAAATTCAGTGCTAAAAGTCCTTAAAGAATGACCACAAAAAGCAGCTCAACAGAGGAGCTATATCACCAAGGATTCTGGGAAATCACAAATTGTGGTGCATAGTGTGATGTAGCTGCTAACAAAGGCTTTTGCATTGCCTTGCACCTGCCTGGGAATGTTATATCTTTCATTAAATTATTTTCTCATGAGTCTAGTCAAAAAGAAAGAGGGTCTAAAAATATAGTTCAAACCATGAAGAAACAGACATCACTGCACTGCAGTATCCCTATACTTTATTATCATCATATCATCATAATCATAAAATAATATAAAAGGCCAAATGTATGTTTGTCTGATGAAGTCATGCGCAGTAGAGACTACCAGAATGCACAGATTGCTGGGAGGTGTGGTATGTACTGTGGCCCATGTTAATTTAGGAGTGCAGTTTAATGTGCATACAATATTTTATAACTGAATGATGTATGAAGGACACCTACCTAGTTAAAACATTCTGTTACAAATGAAGAGCTACTTACCTCCTTTAAATGTAAATAGAATTAAAATATAGATAAGTTATAATATAAATCCTTTGTTTGGGACTTATTGGATTAAAAGAAATAAACCTCTGGTAATTCTAAATTATCTACATTTGGGATGCTTCTATTGAACACGTCCAAATGTTAACATAATTAAATTTCATATACTCTGCATAGGCAGAGATCTGCCTTGATCATTTATTGCCTTGTTTGTTTTATACTCTGTAGCAATGCAATATCAACTATAATAAGCTGATTATAAAAGGAATTCTGTAAAAAATTATGGTTTCAGAAAATAGCTTGTTTTATACTAAACTTTCAACTGATAATTGTGAAAGCAGTATACAAATTTCCGTAGTTTGAAGAAAGTCATTAAAATTAATTTCCCTGTAAAAATCTTATAGCCACGTATCATAAAGTAGCTATTTCTGTGCAAGTAGAAAATCTAGCAGTAGTTGTTCCTCACAGTCTTCTTTTATTGGGGAACGTATTAACACTTGTGTATTTAGAAGACAAGGAGTAATTCTGAGGCAACCCAAGGAACAAATAAAAATTTCCCAAATTCCTATTGAGTCAAATGTGGCTTTCAAACACTGTTAGAAAGGTCTCCAACTTAGCCCTTATTAATACACGGCTAAAAGGTCAATTCAAAGGGCAGGTGCGTGGTCTCTGGATTCTGACGGTGCTTAACATTTTTTTTGGCATAATTATGAAGTTATTTCTTATGAAACCTTTTGTTTTTGCTAGTATTTCCCAGGTACCCTGTACTTCCTGGCTAGCTTTTCAGCAATGTGCTATTGCTTTACTGCTCCCTGCTTTTAGACTGAGCAAAATGTCATGTTAAAAATCACACATATATGTACATGCAGCCTTGGACATACCTCCAGCCAATCAAGAGTGAATAGTTTCTGTTTGGCTGGAGACAGTAAGCATACTTGTGTGGTAGAGCATAAAGAAGGTGACGTAAACCTTAATTTTTAGTGGATAGTAAATGTTGTTTTTGCCACTCCCCCCTCCCGACTCTCGTAGTTAATATGTTTGGTGTGGTGAAGTAGAGCCTCTCCAGGTTTTAGTGGCATGTATCTTTGTCTGCCCAGCAGCTAAGGATGATAGGAGTTGTGTTTTAATCAGTTGGATGGTCATAGATGCATGCAAACATTGAAACATTCATTCACAGACACACACACATTTTAATGTACATGCAATTCTATGCATTTGCACATGACCATTAGGGTGACCACGGGTCCCGGAACGTCCGGGACTGTCCCTTATTTCAGGGACATGTCCCGCGTCCCGGGTCCCCTTCAACCGGGACAATGAAGTGTCCCGGAATGAAGCCAAGCCGCCCTGAATGTCAGCCTGCAAGCGGTGTGTCACATCATGGACGCCGCTTGCAGGCTGACATCCAGGGCGGCAATGCAGCTTACCTGATCTCCTGGAGGTAAGCGCTCTAGTAATACAGAGCGCTGGGAGATGACATCATCTCCCAGCGCTCTGCATTACTGAGCACAGCGCGCGGGAGCTTCAGCTCTGTGCCAGAGGAGGCACAGAGCTCCCTCTTGACACGCCGCTAGACCACCAGGGACTCAAGGTAAGGCAATAGGGTGACCACGTCCCGGAATGGCAGAAGGGAAATGTGGTCACCCTAATGACCATCCTTTCACGTGCAGACATTCACATGAACACACATTTGCATCCTATATTTCTGTGTTCAAACATATTTCTTTTGCTTTTTCTCCCACCTTTACATACACCTTTGAAGGTATATTCACCAGAGCAAGCCCATGTACATTTGCATGCACATTTTGATGAGCATGCACATTTTCATGTACAGGCATGCACATTCACACATTTGCACTGATTTGTGCTTGTGTATGCATGATTAAGCATTAACACATATAAATGCAAAGGTGTGTTGCAAATTCATGCACACATTGCTGCATGCACATGTATTTGAATACATTTGCATGGCTACACGCATGCGCATTTGTGCACTTATTGCAGCTTGCACACATTTACAAATGTACATTCACACACACACTTGGTTCATTTGGAAAAGAACATATATTCAGACGTGCACAGTCACACACATTTGCAGATATATTAACTTGCGCACACATTCACGCATACATGCGTCCACACACATTTTTCCTCAGCAGACTGCAAATATATAGCAAGGATGGAGGGTAGACATCACAGCAGAGAGGTCATAACTGCAACACAAGAAAAGCCATAAATGAATGCATTTTACACACATCTTCATTTCATTTAAACGGATAGTACAATTTCAGGCCACTATGATACTGCACCCAATGAAATTCAAGTTTGAGCTGTAATAACGTTTGAATAAACACCTTTCAGCAGTGGGAGAAACCTTGTTTTACTCAGGGATATAAACCGTACAACCCTTTTTTTTTTACATTTTAACTATTAATATCTCTTTAAAGAGTCAGTTTACACTGTCAGTATGTCAACTAAATATTTACTAAAAAAAAAGAAATCTGTACATTTGAAACCTTGATACTTTATGAATTGGTTCTTCAGATATTGATAATATTTAGTTGACAATTACAAAAATTACAAGACACATGATAGAGTCTTTAAATTAATTGCATTAACTTGTTTCCTATGGCATAGTTAGTTAGCACCACAACTATACCAGTTCTACTTGGGACATTTATGCACTCTGATGTATAAAGGCAATTATTATATTGATGCAAATCTTGAGGTCCTATTAAAGGAAACCCTTCTACTATGTCTCTCTTATAAGTTGTTTCAAAGCTCAGTCCTCAAAGACAGCAAACAGAATATAGCGGAGCAATTCTAGGGAAAACCAGCCACACAACTGGAGAAAAATGCAAATTCCCTTTTGTTTAAAGGGATAGTAATGTTTCATAATAAAAGCAGCTCTAATTAATCATCATAGTATTTGGACTTTGGAGAGTGTTATTTCAGTTCTGTCAGAGTTGTAGTTCCAGAGTAATTCAATTACAAAGTATCCTCCTCCCGTCCCTTTTACTGATGTAACACTGTCAGCCACAGCAGAAGGGAGGTGCCCAGGTAGACTGCAGAGAGGGACAATCTTCAATTAAGATAAGGGAAAAACCTGAAAAGCTTGTCAAGGGGGGCAGGGATTTCATTGTTTCCATAGGAATAAGAGTGTCCCCTTCTGTTATCTGTCTGGTCTATAGACTGCATTCCACATCTGAGAAGAGATTGTTTACACTAGGTAAAAGGGGCGGGAGGGGGAAAATTTGCTTGTGAATATCTCATAAACCATAAAGGTTTGAGAGATAAGACTTATGTCATTCTTCATGTTTTTTTAATGCCTACAAAATAAAATAAAGTTAAAACGAAGTATTACTATCCCTTTAACAGAGGCTTCAATGATCTTTGAAGCAATTCACTGGAGAGTCAGACTTCTCTGTCATTCAAGAGTTAAAAGCCAGATTTAAATTGATGAGTAATTGGAGAATTCTTATTTGTTTTCTAGATGAGGACTGGGTTTTATTGCAGGTGGTAAATGTTAGCACTTGCTGTTTATCACAGATTCTTTTTTGAAGTCTACGGGGGAATTTGTAGAAAAAACCAGTACTAAAGTTATCACCTGCAATGCAATCCAGCCCTAAATTATGTGTTTCAGAACTGTTCCACTTCCTTTAGAACAGTGTATATAGTAAATTACAAAAAAAAGCCTGCATTTGTTCCATGCTGTTTTAGTCATTCCATTCCGGGCTTTCAGCCTGTCCTGTTTGGACACAGGAAGCTAATTGTTCCCATGAATACTCATATTTTATTCTGAGAACAGACCTTAAGATACACAGAACCGCAAATGCCAATATAAGAAAGATAAATGATCCAATTAGCATTTGAAGGACAAGAAAACAACTACTATACATTATTATATTTGTCAAAGGGCACACAGGCTATAAAGCAGTAAAAATACAATTAAAATGTCATACTGTGTTCTACATATGCAAAGCACTATAACTTAAAGGAATGCAAATGAATTAGGCTTTTATACAGCATGTAAAAAATAGCCTTTTTGTTACAGGAGTTGTAAAATCTAGTCAGATATATGCCTTGTCCAGGGCCACAAGCTTGACCGATGTCAGTAGCTATATAGAAAAGGAACTTTTTACACATGCAATAAAAAAGCAATAATAGCATTACATTTTAGCTCCTCCAGGTTTTCCTCCTGCAACATTACAGCATTCATAGTACTCATTCAATAATCAAACCTAAAACTTGCTGTCATCACCTGTCAGTATTGTTTCCTGTGAATACTCTGTCATGAACTGTCAGTCTTCCTCTGAGTGAATATGCCTTCTCTTTCCTGCATGACACTTTCCTTTCTCTTGATTGGATGTTGGCCATTAAATTCTGGTTTACCTGTTTCCTTTTTTGCCCAGTCTCAGGCCTGTGAGTTTCATTTCAGTGCCTATTTCTTATTGTCCTTCTGGTTTTCAACTTAGCTTGTCCTGAATATGCTGCTGTCTCTGTTCCCAACCTCAGGCATTCCTTTTGACTCCGCTCTTGGTTGCAAATCAGTTAGTTCTCCTGCTTTGGTTTCTTGATCCATCAGCTTGCCTTCGGACTTCACCTCTAGATTCCAGTTTTTTTTACTGTTGCAGCTAGTTCTTCTAGACCAAGCATAGCTTGTTATATCACTACCTGATTCCTCCTATCAACAGTATTGCAGACCTTCTTTTGTTTAAAGGGGCATTATGTTCAGTTGGATCCCCACAAATTCAGCGTGTGAGCAGCAAGCTTCCGGCTTATTCATCTGCAGCCACCAATGTACTGTCTGTTTCAGGCTAGAGCCTCTGCAACAATTAACATCTTACACAGCCTATTGGTTCAACTGAGCCACATTCATCAGGTCACCTGGAACCTATTTCTTGCACCTTCTGCCAGTGCACATACTTTCCCCACCAGCCATGTCTTACTGCACTGGTAGCAATATAACCACACATGGCCCTCCCCAGGCTTGTCCCACTGAACTGATTGTCATGAAACCACATACTGACCCTCCAACATTGACCAACATCACTGCTATGATATAAAAATACTTATCGACCCCAGGACTCCAGCTGCTGCTAGCCATTGCCTGGCAGGGAATGATGGGAGCTGCAGTCTGGAAACAGCTAGAGAGTCTCTCATTGCCCCTCATCCCATTCCCCAGTGGTAACATAGAATCACACATCCTGACTACCTAGCCTTGTCCCACTGCACTGTTGATGACAGAACCACACACACACTAAACTCACTGCCTTGTCCACTGCACTGGTAGCCAGAAAACCACAAATGCTGACCTCCCAGGAGTCCCAGCTTTGTCCCACTGTACTGATATTAATAGAACCACATACACTGAGTTTGCTTAGCTACAGGAATTCTTGGAAATATGCAGACAATAGCAACATTCTCACAGGAAATTAATTGGCAGAAGTGAAAAGTAGGACATTTTATGTATTTTCTATGGGTAGTAATTTTCATAGGAAATGTGGGAAATTTCTAGTTTTCCATGAAAATTCCTGCTGGAAATACTTTTTAATTTTTTCCATCTCTACTTATCATCCCACTCTTTGCCTCTCATTTCTGTGTACAGAGTTCCTGCTACTGATACTCTTGTGGACTATCTTCATGTTCTATGGACCTCTGTTCATTAAAGGCTTCAGTCTGACTCTTCCAAATACAAGCAGGCAAATGATAAACTTCATAACCATTCCATCCCGTGGAGGATAAAGTATGGCTTTCTATGGCACATTTGCAACTCAGTAAGCAGGTTGTTAAAACCCTACTAACTTTTAGTTCATTTGAGCTAGCTAATTAGATTAAAAATGTTTTAATTTTGTTTTTTTTTGTTAAAAATCTCAGGCAGACACCACCTTGACCTGAAAGCTGCATGTTTAGTGCTCATGATTCAGTGAGGGCATTTCAAATCATACTTTTCACTCAAACTATCACTTTTAATTATAAAGCACGAATCTGTTCCTTTGCTTAGAACATAAGTGCTAGATGTGTCGTATAATAAATGATTGATATCAAAATTTGTGATGAGTTACGTAATTTAATTCCCTAGATGTAGTGTATTGCATGGCTCAAAATTTCTGCCCGCCACTAACCAATGGCGAGTGAAAATTTAGCCCTGGCGAGTAGAAATTCAGCCCTGGTGGATATGTTATAGCTTGCAGTGGCTAGTAAATTTTCAGGTCTATCTAGTAACAAAGGACTTAAAATTATAAGCCCTGGTGTATTACATTCTACATATACTCTTACCATGAGACAAGATTGTGAGGTCAGAATGTAAGACTGACAACATGTGGGGAATAAATACCACTTTTACAGTTACCACAACAGGAAGGCATGGAATAAACTAGTGGAAACATTAAGTGACATAATGATAAGCACCACAATCCTAATACATCATAAACAATATAAAATATAATACAATTGTTCCAAATGCAATGAACAAAATATATAATCAAATTGATGTAAAAATGCATCAGTATTGTAATGGGTTGAAGATGCGATTATACTGAAATGGAAACAGTACATAAAAATGGCTATAAAATAAAGGGACCTCATCAAAAGCAAAGAACAAAACAAAAATATATATGATAAGCAACAAATTAAAAATGGCAAAACCCCCACACACAAACACATAAATGTTACACAATAAAGAGAAGATTAGATGCATTTCTAGGAAGAGGGAACATACTGTGTATTAGTAGGTAAAACAGGAAGTTCTGGTAAACAGACATACTCATTTTGGAGTCAGGAAGGTTTATATAATTCTCACTTTTCTGGGTTATAACAAGGCAAAGGCTGAACTTGATGGACTTGTGTCTACATTCAAAAGAATTTACTATGTTACTAATTAAATCTAAAAATACAAAATGTTGAAGTATATTAAATTACTTGATCCCATTATGTGGATCTATTATTAAATGATGGACCAAATGGACTCAAATAATGGTCTCAAACACCTAATGTCACAATAGGCCAGCTGCAGAATGTGTTGCGCCACAATGAAAAAATACAGAACATCCATGCAGAAATTTCAGAAGGCTGGGATATGACTTGAGTCATACCAACTGCCAATGAAAGTTATAGGTTGCCTCTTCTCATACAAAGGATGCATCAATGATTGTGAAGAAGTGGTCTGTCAATTCATCACATCAAAGAGATTTAAAGTATCGTATTGGGAACCAGGTTCATCCCAAGTTTTGCTAATCTTTTTATGTTTTTTAGGAGACATGTATTTGACATAATAACCCATTTGGGGAAACCCGGGTCCACTATTGCCTATGCAATGGCAATTTAATTATCATATGGAAGGGAGGAGATGATGGTATTAGTGACTTTATACGTCACATTAATGAGAAGAGCATCAAATTTACAGCCAATATATAGACTACTAAAACTGGATTTTTGGATGTACAACTTCTCATAGAGGGAGGAGGATATATAGATTTACATACTTTTTTTTAAAGAATGTAGACTGCAATAGTTTTTTATAGTTCAAAATGAATCTTCATTAGGGGTGGGAGTAAGGTCCAGTCTTGTTCCCGTGAAAAAAATTTGAGAAAACCACATTGTCAAAAATGTGTTGATATTTTTTCAATGGCTACAAACTTTTTGCCCCTATAGTTACATGTTTTTTGACTTTTAGATATAAAAATGTGATGTTTTCCAGGAAGTGAAACACAATACAAGCAGCTACAGAGAGAGAGAGGGAGAGAGAGAGGTATAGAGATAGAGAGAGAGGGTGCTGGGCAGTTGTGCTGTGAGTTATATAGCAAAATTGAGGCAGGAGAGGCTCAAAGTGACTGCTATCACTATGAGCAAGTGGAATATTAATAAAAGCAGGAGCTGGAAGGATTATTATGTGTCCATTGAGTCTGAGGAGGAGAAAGTGACCACTATCAACATTAAAGGGTCTGGATGCCTTGATTTCCCAGACCCAGTGATGGCCAGTCCCCTTATATCACCTCTGGCAATCATGGGTAGAGGAACAAGAGGGTAGTAGTGTGTTCAGGATAGGTCAACTACCTTTGCCTGGTGCCAGTGCTGCGCCTGCCAGAGTGTCTTGTGATTCTTGGGGGAGGGAGGAGGAGATGATGCCAAGTGTGACATCACGGCACTCTTTCACATTTGTCATCACCATGCAGTCCCGTCACTACTATTAAAAAGAAGGTCCTGCAGCTACAGACCCAGAGTGTTAGGAATGAGGGAGGGGGTGAGGAGGAATATTGATATGGTTGGTGTTTATATAATAGTGATGGCAAAGTAGCTGGTGGGATTAGCTCTGCCACAGTAGATCCTCCTACTGATGCAGAGGTGGCAGGGGAAGTAATGCAGAGTGGCCAGAATAGCCGTCAAAGAAGCCCACAACATTCCCCTGATCCTGGGAGTCCCGTTCGCCCACGGCATTGTCCAGATGGAACATGATCCTAAAGAATGCAGAATTGCTGCCTAGCAAGTCCTATAAATCATCGTCCGTAAAGTATCAGTCTTCCCCAGTCAAAGCTTATGTCAGGGGGTCCCTGTCTCTGTCATGTTAGCTACCAGTTTCTTATTTTATTTTTAACCCCTTAAGGACCAGGAAAATCTGAGGTTGTTTTCACTTAAGGACCGGAGCAATTCTGAACTTTTTGACTATGTCTTTGTTCAACAGTGTTTTCCCTCTAAGTGCTTTATTCTACCCATGAAAATTATATACCGTTTTTTTTGCACACAAATAGGGCTTTCTTTTGATACCATACTTATATGGATAGCCCACCAGTTATTTTAGGAAAATTAAAGAAAACAGTAAAAAAAAATGTAAAAAAACGCCATTTTTTTTCTCTTGGGATCACTTGGGCACAATGGGTTAAATTTTTATGAACACTGCATTAAACATATGACCGGTCAGTCATACCTACAAAATGGGCAGTTTTAAGTGGTCACTGTCCCCCCTGGGGGAAAAATCCCATGTCCCTCCCCCCCCATTTTCCCACTTTTTTATTGACATTTGGCGGTGTGTATAAATGAATGACATGGCTCCACAACAATCACACTTCCTATTTTGGTTATTGAAATGTTTTTTTATGTAAATAAAATTTTTGTTAAAAAAAAAAAAAGTGTTGTGTGTTTTTTTTTTTTTTTTAAAGTAAATTTTAGCAGGTCAGAAATGGACCTACATTTAGCCAGCCTCCAGCACAACAGTGAAAGGGTTAATACCCAAACTGCTGCATTTTATTTGTCCACTAGGTGTCTCCTCTCTGCATCTCTGTCGCTTACTTTGATAGCAAGGGACAGACAGTCCCAGAGTGCTCAGTCTCAGCCGGGAATTAATGATAGCAGCGTGCACAGATGCGCGCTGCTATCATTTAACCCATGACATACCAGGACAGCCATGGGTCCTTAAGTCAAATCTACCCATGACAGTCCTGACACATCATGAGTCGTTAAGGGGTTAACTTTATTTATTTTTATTAACTGTTCCACCAATACCAGTCAACACCCCCCCCCAAAAAAAAAAATCCCTGTTCAACTAATTCTTTCTCCAGACTCCACCAACCAACACAGGCACTCTCCTCAGACCCCTTTTATACCATTTTTTTTAATTGTTCTTATTTTTTTATTAACTATCCCCTCAATCCCAGTCATCAATTCACCTCCCTCAAAAAATTCTCTGTTCAGCTGATTGCTTCCCTACACTCCACTAACACAGGCACCCTCATACCCCTTTTTGTACTGTATTAAACAGATCTCTTTGGCTCTTCCAATGGTGAATACAAATAGATAGTCAAAATAAAACACACATTATCATTGTTATATAAGATGTACAAAATGTATTTTATAGCAACGTGATCATACATCCATGATCTAAACAGCAGAGAGAGTAAAATGTAAAGTATCAGATATCTCTCTGCTATTCAGATATGGATGCATGATCATGTTTCTATAAAATAAATCTTGTACATCTTATATAACTACTAGTGTAAACGCCCGTGTACACGGGCCAAGGTCTGGGTGATGTCTCACTGCTCCGGTCCTGCTCTGTGTACTGATGCCGCCTCACTGCTCTGGTCCTGCTCTGCGTACTGACGCTGCCTCACTGCTACAGTCCTGCTCTGCGTAATGATGCCGCCTCACTGCTCCACGCGATGTAGTCATGTGCTGTAGAGACTACCCAAATGTGGGCAGTCTTTACTACACATGACGGCTTCTGACAAACATTGCTAGCGTTTTATTATATAGGATGATAAAGTGTGTTTTATTCTATTCTGTTCTTTTTGTATTCACCTTTGGAAATGCCGGTGAGATTTGTTTAATATTGTGTGTATTTTTTTATGGAACCTTGTAGCAGAGGTTCTTTCTGGGCAGCAACCACTGGGGAATTTGGACATTTTTTTCATATAGCGCCACCATTTGTGTTCTTTTATACAAACCCTTTTATATTATGCCTTTGAGAAATAAAATAACATTTTCAATATGTTGTGTGTAAATTCAATGTTCCCACTGATTTCAATGCAATGAGCTAGGCAAAAAAAGAAAAAGCAGAACTTTACGCTGGAAATTATTCGCCAAGAGGGAAGAGCCATTAGTTGCCAATTTTGGTTTGAGGTGAACATTTTTGCCCATCCCTAGTCATCATTCCTTATTGCTTAAAAATGTCCTTTACAGTCAATTTAGGAGCATAAGACACAACTGTAATAGTCTTATCGACTGTGATCGACAATCTTTTTATTAAAACTTTTTGGAAAAACAATATCCTCCTGAATTGATTGAATGAAACTATTTGAGAGTCAGGGTTTTATAGAGATCTAGCACATTAAAATATAATCAAAAGAAGATCTAGAACGAAAAAGTAATTTTTTTTACTAGATTTAAGGGTGGATATAAAATCTTGTAAGATGTGTTTAAAGGGATAGTAATGTCAGGAAAAAAAGTATTAGCCATATGGTAGATGCTATTAAAAGAGATTACTTGCGTTTATTCGTATCTCTAAAACCGTTATGGTTTGAGAGATATAGGAAAATAAAGTTCTCCGGCCCCCTCCACTTTCTGCTTGACGAGCTGTAAAGCTGTCAGAAGCAGATTCTGGTTGCTTGACCAGACGCAGCTCTTCAGCAGCGCTGACATAATGATATGTAAAAATAAATACTTCATTGGATTAGTCTACAACGTGTGCTTGCAAACAAGGCACATGTTGTAGACCATTCTGATTAAGTATTTATTTTTAGGTATCGCTATGTCTGCGCTGATGAAGAGCCGCGTCTAGTCAAGCAACCAGAATCTGCTTCTGACAGCTTTACAGCTCGTCAAGCAGAAAGGGGAGGGAGTGGAGAACTTTATTTTCCAGGATCTCATGCAGTCATCTATACAGCTGATGTATGAGAAAGGGGAGGGAGCAGAGAACTTTATTTTTGTATATCTCTCAAACCATAACAGTTTGAGAGATATGAATAAGCACAAATAATCTCTTTTAATTGTATCTACCATATGGCTAATACGTTTGTCCTGAAATTACTATCCCTTTAAGAAACATTATAACATTTTACAGATGGATCCTTTTCTTAAAGTGTTAATTCAAAACTGTTGTAGTTCAAGAATAATTGAATGATGAAGTATCCCCCTCCTGCCCCTTTCACCTAGTGTAAGCCACTTCCCCTCAGATGTGGAATCTGGTCCAGTGACCAGACAGCTCACAACCAGGGACATTCTTCTTACAATCACTGAAGATTGTCCTTCTCTGCAATCCATCTGGACAGTCTTGCTGCTCTGAGGTGAGCAGTGTTACATCAGTAAAAGGGGTGATAGGGGGATACTTTATCATTCAATTACTCTTGAAATACAACTCTTACAGTATTGAAATAACATTCTCCATGGTCCAAATACTATGAAAATTAATTGGAGCTGCTTTTATTTTGAAACAGTACTATCCCTTTAAAGACAGTTTATATTATAAGCATAGATTCACTTATCAGAGAGCAAAAACTTTTAAGAACTGCTTAGCACCAAGTAAGCTACATGTTTCTAAAATCACGTGAAAAGAATGGAGATGGAAATAGTCTTAGATTTATTAGCAGCTAGAAGTGCAGTTAAAGGGATAGTAATGTTTCATAATAAAAGCAGCTCTAATTAATCATCATAGTAATTGGACTTTGCAGAGTGTTATTTCAATTCTGTCAGAATTGTAGTTCAAGAGTAAATCAATGACAAAGTATCCCCCTCCCACCCCTTTTACTGATGTAACACTGCTCAGCCAGAGCAGAAGGGAGGTGCCCAGGTAGATTGCAAAGAGGGACAATCTTCAATTAAGATAAGGGAAAAAGCTGAAAAACTTGTCAAGGGGGGCAGGGCTTTCATTGTTCTGATAGGAAGAATATTGTCCCTTGCTGTTATCTGTCTGGTCTATGGACTGGATTCCACATCTGAGAAGAGGTATCTTACACTAGGTAAAAGGGGCTGGAGGGGGAAACTTTGCCTGTGAATATCTCTCAAACCATAAAGGTTTGAGAGATAAGACTTCTATCGTTCTTCATGTTTTTTTAATGCCTACAAAATAAAATAAAGATAAAATGAAGTATTACTATCCCTTTAAGCAAGATGTTTTAAGTCTACTAATGCAGAAGAGAAATTTGTTATGAAGTATTTTTTAAATTGCGGCTCTTCTAGTGTTGTATATATGTTTGCATATGTAGGATGCATTATGTGAGGAGGACCACACAGACACTTACAGCAGCACTGTAATGTGGAGAATTGTTACGGCCTACATATTGTATATCGCCATTGTTTGCTTATGTGTAATAAATATCCTTCTTGTCAAAGAGTAATAAATATCCTCCTTGTCAAAGAATAACCCCCTACAGAAGTAGTTAATACACATAATGGATCCAGTAGGTTTCATCATAGAGAGGCGTACTGGATCTTTTGACTAGACACTACGGATCCCTGTGGCTTGAATAAGAGTACTGAGAACATATTAGTCCCCCCATTTTTTATTTCCAGTTATTTTAGATTCATTTTGTATTTAGAGTTATTTCTATTCTATATTTATATTCATTTACAGAGGTATGTAGAGTTAATAGTGTCTAATACCTATATTTATTTGTATTCGCACTATATATTAGAGATATTTAGAGTTATTTTACCACATTAGTCATAATATATACAGTACTGTAAAAACATTTTAGTCAGGTGTGAAAAAATGCTGTAAAGATTACATGGAGAGAGAAGATCTGAGGCTGCCTAAATACACAGAAGAACCGTTGTTAGTTCTCCAAGATGTTCTGAACAACCTACCTGCCCAATTCCTTAACAAACTGTGTGCAAGTGTATCTAGAAGAATTTATGCTGTTTTAAAGGCAAAGGGTGATCACTAGTGTTGAGCGAGCATGCTCGGCCGATGCTCGGATCGGCTCGAGCATCGCTCTGCTCGGCACATGGCGGTACTCGTACGAGTACCGCATGTGCTCGCCCGCCATGTTCGGGTCTCCTCCCCGCACGTTTTGCGGCTGCTGCGCAGCCAATAAACGTGCAGGGAGGCTCTGACATCAGTGTAATGCCAGCAGCCATGTTGGCTGCTGGCATTACACTGATTGGCTGGCCAGAACCCGTGGTCGGGTGCTGTATAGCACCTGACCAGCGAGTTCGGCTCAGTCTTAGCCAGGGAGAGCTGAGGATAGGAAGGGAAAGTCAGTGTAGGGAGGAAAAAAAGCAAAATTGTGAAAAAAAAGAACCAAAAGTCCTTTTTAGGACTACTGTGTGTGGGGGCAGCAGGTTATTTTGTGTGGGGGGGAAAAAAAAAAAATATATATATATATTCTGTTTAGTGTGCAAAGTTGCAGATTAGAGCAAATTCTGTGTAGTGTGCACAGTTGCAGATTAGAGCACATTCTGTTTAGTGTGCAAAGTTGCAGATTAGAGCACATTCTGTTTAGTGTGCAAAGTTGCAGATTAGAGCACATTCTGTTAAGTTTTCAAACTAAAATATCAAAGTCACATATTCCATTCAGTGTGCGTCGCTGCAGTTTAGCAGCACATTCTGTGTACTGTGCAGAGTTGCAGAATAGGAAGAAATACTGTTAAGTCTTCAAACTAAAATATCAAAGTCACATATTCCATTCAGTGTGCGTCGCCGCAGTTTAGCAGCACATTCTGTGTACTGTGCAGAGTTGCAGAATAGGAAGAAATACTGTTAAGTCTTCAAACTAAAATATCAAAGTCACATATTCCATTCAGTGTGCGTCGCCGCAGTTTAGCAGCACATTCTGTGTACTGTGCAGAGTTGCAGAATAGGAAGAAATACTGTTAAGTCTTCAAACTAAAATATCAAAGTCACATATTCCATTCAGTGTGCGTCGCCGCAGTTTAGCAGCACATTCTGTGTACTGTGCAGAGTTGCAGAATAGGAAGAAATACTGTTAAGTCTTCAAACTAAAATATCAAAGTCACATATTCCATTCAGTGTGTGTCACCGCCGTTTAGCAGCCTATTCTGTGTACTCTGCACAGTTGCAGAATAGGAAGAAATACTGTTAAGTTTTCAAACTCAAATATTAAAGTCACATATTCCATTCAGTGTGTGTCACCGCCGTTTAGCAGCCTATTCTGTGTACTCTGCACAGTTGCAGAATAGGAAGAAATACTGTTAAGTTTTCAAACTCAAATATTAAAGTCACATATTCCATTCTGTGTGTGTCACCGCCGTTTAGCAGCCTATTCTGTGTACTCTGCACAGTTGCAGAATAGGAAGAAATACTGTTAAGTTTTCAAACTCAAATATTAAAGTCACATATTCCATTCAGTGTGTGTCACCGCCGTTTAGCAGCCTATTCTGTGTACTCTGCACAGTTGCAGAATAGGAAGAAATACTGTTAAGTTTTCAAACTCAAATATTAAAGTCACATATTCCATTCAGTGTGTGTCACCGCCGTTTAGCAGCCTATTCTGTGTACTCTGCACAGTTGCAGAATAGGAAGAAATACTGTTAAGTTTTCAAACTCAAATATTAAAGTCACATATTCCATTCAGTGTGTGTCACCGCAGTTTAGCAGCCTATTCTGTGTACTCTGCACAGTTGCAGAATAGGAAGAAATACTGTTAAGTTTTCAAACTCAAATATTAAAGTCACATATTCCATTCAGTGTGTGTCACCGCCGTTTAGCAGCCTATTCTGTGTACTCTGCACAGTTGCAGAATAGGAAGAAATACTGTTAAGTTTTCAAACTCAAATATTAAAGTCACATATTCCATTCTGTGTGTGTCACCGCAGTTTAGCAGCCTATTCTGTGTACTCTGCACAGTTGCAGAATAGGAAGAAATACTGTTAAGTTTTCAAACTCAAATATTAAAGTCACATATTCCATTCAGTGTGTGTCACTGCAGTTTAGCAGCCTATTCTGTGTACTCTGCACAGTTGCAGAATAGGAAGAAATACTGTTAAGTTTTCAAACTCAAATATTAAAGTCACATATTCCATTCAGTGTGTGTCACCGCCGTTTAGCAGCCTATTCTGTGTACTCTGCACAGTTGCAGAATAGGAAGAAATACTGTTAAGTTTTCAAACTCAAATATTAAAGTCACATATTCCATTCTGTGTGTGTCACCGCAGTTTAGCAGCCTATTCTGTGTACTCTGCACAGTTGCAGAATAGGAAGAAATACTGTTAAGTTTTCAAACTCAAATATTAAAGTCACATATTCCATTCTGTGTGTGTCACCGCAGTTTAGCAGCCTATTCTGTGTACTCTGCACAGTTGCAGAATAGGAAGAAATACTGTTAAGTTTTCAAACTCAAATATTAAAGTCACATATTCCGTGTAAGATGAAGAAGGCGGGTAAAAAGGGACGGGGAAGTGGACGTGATCCTGATAGTTCAGGGCGCGGGTCAGGACGCGGAGAAACTGTGCCTGGTGCCAGAGCACAAGAAAGAAAGACATCCACCATACCTAGCTTCATGTCTAATTTTACAGGGCGTCGCAGGACATCACTCTCGAGGTCCGACCACTGCGAACAGGTGGTCGGTTGGATGACAGCTGATACTGCTTCCAGTCGGTTAAGCACCACCCTGTCTTCCACCAAGTCCACTCTCAGTAGCCAAGAGTCTGGTCAACATAATCCTCACTCTGATCATCCTTCCTCCCACCATACACGGTCTGGTCAAAGAAGTGATCCCACACTGGGATATAGTGAGGAGCTCGTCTCATCACCAATCCTTCATTTGACCCTCTCTCCAAGCACGCTTGCAGAGGAACATGACATCTTGTGCCCTGATTCACAACCTCTAGAGGGTACCCAATCACAAGAAGATGACAGATGTGAACGGCATTTAAGGTCAAAGGAAGTAGTGGATGATGATGATGATGATGAGACACAGTTGCCATTAAATCAACCACTATTTCCGTCTCAAGACCTTGTTGAGGAGAATGTTATACAGTTGTCAATGACTGAGTATGTGGTGGGATCAAGACATGGGGAGGATGATCAGAGTGAGGAAGTGGAGGAGGACTTGGTGGACAATGAGGTGACTGACCCCACCTGGGAAGGTGTAGAGCCGAGCGATGACAGCAGTCCTGAGGGTGAGCCATCTGCAGCACCGCAACAGGCTGGAAGAGGCAGTGGTGTGGCTACAGAAAGAAGGCGGACCGCACCAAACCGGCCCGCAAATGTTCCACGGAGCACCCCCTTGCGTAAATCTACCTTGCCAAAGGGTAGGTGTTCCGCGGTATGGCGTTTTTTTAAGGAAAGTGCGGACGACAAAAGAATTGTAGTTTGCAACCTGTGCCACACCAGAATGAGCCGAGGCATGAACACTAGAAACCTCACCACCACCAGCATGATCCGACACATGGCATCCAAGCACCGTAGTAAGTGGGAGGAACGCCTGGATCGCCCATCTGTGTCTGCAGGCCACACCACTGCCTCCTCTTCCCCTGTTTTCGGTGCCGGCCAATCGCCTGTCGAAGGCGCAGGCCCGCATACCTCCCGCCCTGCACCTGTACCATCTGAAGCACCATCAGCGACCACATCCACTTCCCTGTCCCAGCACAGCGTCCAAATGTCGTTACCCCAGGCATTTGAGCGCAAGAGAAAATACCCAGCCACCCACCCACAGGCCATAGCACTAACCTCACACCTTTCCAAATTACTGGCCATCGAAATGCTGCCATTTAGGCTTGTGGACACTGAGTCCTTCCGCAGCCTGATGGCAGCAGCTGTCCCTCGGTACGCGGTCCCCAGCCGCCACTACTTTTCGCGGTGTGCCATCCCCGCATTACACCACCATGTGTCCCGTAACATCACCCGTGCCCTGACCAACGCAGTTACTGGGAAGGTCCACTTAACGACTGACACATGGACAAGTGCTTGTGGCCAGGGACGCTACATTTCCCTGACGGCACACTGGGTGAATGTCGTGGAGGCTGGGAGCGACTCGGACCCTGGGATGGCACGGGTGCTACCCACGCCGAGGATTGCGGGCCCTACCTCCATCAGGGTTTCTGCCAGCACCTACGTTATTGGCTCCTCCTCCTCCGTTTCCACCTCCGAATTCTCTACACGCAGCGCCACTCCCCCATCAGCCAGTAGCTGGAAGCAGTGTAGCACTGCAGTGGGGAAGCGTCAACAGGCCGTGCTGAAGCTGATCTGCCTTGGGGACAAACAGCACACGGCCTCAGAGCTGTTGCAGGGGATTAGTCACCAGACCGAGCAGTGGCTCTCGCCACTCAACCTGCAACCAGGCATGGTTGTGTGTGATAATGGGCGTAACTTGGTGGCGGCTTTGGAGCTCGGCAAGCTCACACACGTACCATGCCTAGCGCATGTATTTAATTTAGTGGTTCAGCGATTTCTAAAAACCTACCCCAATGTGCACGATCTCTTGACCAAGGTGCGCCGCGTGTGTGCACATTTCCGTAAGTCATCTACAGCTTCGGCCGGCCTGTTGAAGCTGCAGCAGCGCTTACAATTGCCAGCTCACCGGCTGCTGTGTGACGTGAGCACGCGCTGGAACTCCACCTTCCACATGTTGGCCCGGCTTTGTGAGCAGCAGAGGGCAGTAGTGGAGTACCAGCTGTTACACGGTCGTCGCCTCTCCGTTCAACTTCCTGTAATCAGAAGTGAGGAGTGGGAATGGATGTCAGACCTCTGCGAGGTTTTACGCAATTTTGAGGAATCGACACAGATGGTGAGCGGCGATAACGCTATTATCAGTGTAACCATCCCACTTCTGTGTCTACTGAAACGCTCGCTGCTCACAATTAAAACCGACGCTTTGCATGTGGAAGAGGTGGAAATGGGGGAGGAAGAGCTTACACAAGGTGATAGCCAGAGCACCCTCACTTCGTCTTCTCAGCGACAATTGGAGGAGGCGGAGGAGGAGGAGGAGGAGGAGGAGGAAGACACGGTTGCCTCCGCTACAGAGGGTAGCCATGGAACTTTAGTTCCATCTCTTCAGCGTGGGTGGGCAGAAGAGGAGGAAGAGGATGAGGATATTGAGAGTCATCCTCCTGGTGAGGACAGCGAAATCTTGACTGTTGGTACTCTGGCACACATGGCTGACTTTATGTTAGGCTGCCTTTCCCGTGACCCACGCGTTGTACGCATTTTAGACAACACGGATTACTGGGTGTTCACCCTTCTGGACCCCCGCTACAAAGAGAATTTCTCATCTCTCATTCCTCCGGTGGAGAGGACAAGCAAAATGGTGCAATACCAGAAGGTTCTTGTTGAAAAATTGCTCCAAAATTTTCCATCTGACAACGCTGGCGGCAGAGTACGTGCTACCTTGGCCAACCGAGAAGGGGAGAAAAGGGGAGCACACAGCAGTTCCGACAAAGGCAGGGCAACACTCTCCAAGGCGTGGGACACCTTCATGACACCCCGCCAGCACCCTCACCCTGATGCGCAGCCTAGTGTCACAAGGAGGGAAAAGTTTTGGAAGATGGTGAAGGAGTACGTAGCAGACCGTGTCAGCGTCCTCAATGATCCCTCTGTGCCTTACAACTACTGGGTGTCCAAGCTGGACATGTGGTATGAAATGGCACTCTACGCCTTGGAGGTGCTGGCCTGCCCTGCCGCCAGCGTTCTGTCTGAGCGGGTATTTAGTGCTGCTGGTGGCATCATAACAGATAAGCGTATCCGCCTTTCCACCGACAATGCTGATAGGTTGACACTTATAAAAATGAACAAGGCCTGGATTTCCCCTGACTTCTCCACTCCACTGGAGGAAAGCCCCGGGGGAACATAAACTCACTTTACATATATTATTTACAATGATGGGAATACTCTGTATTCCCATTCACCCCTTCCACCCAAAAAACGGGTATATGGTTGACTCTTAATCTTCTCATCCTCCTCCTCCTCTTCCATATGCCCTGGGATATAATTTTTATATAGGGCCAGCTCACCAGCGGGCCCTGTGATATAATTTTTATATAGGGCCAGCTCACCAGCGGGCCCTGTTTGACAATTTTTATATAGGTCAGCTCACCAGCGGGCCTTCTCATATAATGTTTTATTGGGTCAGCTCTCTAGCGGGCCCTCTCATATAATGTTTTATAGCGTCAGCTCACTAGCGGGCCTTCGCATATAATGTTTAGGATGGTCAGCTCTGCAGCAGACCCTCACCCATAATGTTTTAGATGGTCAGCTCAGCGCACGTTTCCCTCTTAATCATGGCCTCAGTTCAATAAAATCAAGGAAATTTTTGGGAGAATTTGCCTCTGCGCACGTTTCCCTCTTAATCATGGCCTCACTTCAGAAAATCAAGGAAATTTTTGGGATAATTTGCCTCTGCGCACGTTTCCCTCTTAATCATGGCCTCACTTCAGAAAATCAAGGAAATTTTTGGGATAATTTGCAGATGATATACAAGTAAATATACAGCAAATATTGTTTGGTAACAATTTTTCGCCTAAAGTCGTTTTTATTTTCCTTTTTGTGTGTTTTATGGTCAGTCTGTAAAAATGGCGTACTACGGGCGAAAGATCGTTCCCAGCAGCGATGTTGGAGTCCAAGATGCATCCAGACATCCTCCCTATGCTGTCCCTGAACCATTTCTTGGTGTTTCCATCCTTTTCTGCCCTTTTCCTATGGACCAGGCACCCTCCCCTCATCAGAGCAGGGGGTGCCTGGTGTAATGCTCGAGTCCTCCCATTGACTTCAATGGGGCTCGGGTGCTCGGCCGAGCACTCGAGCCTCCGGGGGTGCTCGGTCAGAGCACCCGAACACCCGAGCATTGGGGTGCTCGCTCATCACTAGTGATCACAACAAATATTGATTTCATTTAGATTTTTACTCTGTTCACTCACTATGCATTTTTTTAAATTGATAAATATAAACTATTAATATGTCTATTTTTGAAAGCATTCTTACTTTACAGCTTTTTTTTCACACCTGCCTAAAACTTTTGCACAGTATTTAATTCCCAGGGGCACAATCCCGTAGAGAGATGTAACAAGTCATAAAAAGGGTCAGCACCAGTGGGGCTTATCAAAAATCAAATTTACGGTAGAAATTAGGCAAAAAACAAATGTTTCTGTCCCCTCTCTCTCTCTCTCTTTCTCTCTCCCTTATATATTAAGATAGCCACTTCAGTGGCAATAGCTGCATTCATCATAATTACATTGATACAAACACTTCTTACACATTCATATTCGCATGCATTATAATATGTTATGACATAAACACTTTCTTACACATTCATACATACATTCATCATACATATATAAATAAAAGTGTGTGTGTGAGTGTATATATATATATATATATATATATATATATATAGTAAATTGTGAATTCACCATATACAAGAGCACTCACAGGTCTTTGAAAAGATACAAAAATTACATTTTATTAGGTTGTTTAAAAATCAATGTTTCAGCTCCATCATAGAGCCTTTCTCAAGACATATATATATATATATATATATATATCAGCACACACTCGTGTAATAAATTAATGACTTAATCATGAGACATGGGGTGCCTTAATCCCAGGCCAATCATTTGCAAGACAGTAGAGAACACTAGACTTGAATTTATAATAAGGGCATTCAGCCTAATAATGCAGTAACAATACCATACAAAAAATAAATTGAAAACGTATAATAAATATATTAACAAATATAATAAATAATCTAATTAGACAGTAAAGAGAAAAACCACAACCCCCATCATAAAACACATCACCAGCAGAATACATTTTATCCACTACAACACAACCACTAAATGCAAAACTAGTGATGCAAAAGGCTGCTACTGGTGCCAGTAATCAAAAAAATTAAGATGGGTGAGATGTGCACCACATTAGGCTGCTTACTGAGAATTATGCGGCCTTTTCTCTGACTCAGTTGCAAGTCTTACTCATAGCATGATACTAACTTCATATTCCATTTGCCATCCGACAACTTTCCATGTAACCATCATTATCACCACCATTTCATTGACAAACTGTAATAACTGATATATGTAGTATCTGAAGCAATTGTCTAATATTGTGAGCCAGACTCTAGCACCACAACTATATCTAGAGACTTTTTTCCTATTGTACAGTTTGATTGTTCCTGAACTAAGCTACTTTTGCTTAGTACATCAGCCTCGTTGTACATTTGAGTAATGTGGCATATCTTTGACTATTCATTCACATCCTTTATAAAAATTTGCTAAAACGTGTGTAACACCGCATCATGCACAGTAGACACTGCTGCGCGTGCTGCAGTCATGCGCAGTAGAGACTGCCTGCGCCGCAGCTGATACAGAGGTGGACGCTCCTTCGGAGTGTCCAGCTCTGTATCAGCCGCGGTGCGGGCAGTCTCTACTGCGCATGACTGCCCCACGACCAGGTGACAGTGGCACTGTGGCCCGTGAAATGGGCTCTTCAACTAGTCAGATATATATGACCAGCTGGGAAGACAGATTTCTGAAGGCTTGCTTACTTCCGTGTTGTACATTTTGCTATGCAGAAGGAATGCAGTATAATTGCTAAAAATAAATTGCCGTATGGTGCAGAACACAGAATATTAAGCTATTGACACCACTTCTAATATGCTTCATCATGCTGTTATTTTATCCAAACTTGTCTTGATGTATCATTCAATATATGGAAAATTGTTAGACTGTAACCTTCAAAATCTATTCTAGCATATG
Source organism: Rhinophrynus dorsalis (assembly GCA_037306005.1). Lineage (NCBI taxonomy): Eukaryota > Metazoa > Chordata > Amphibia > Anura > Rhinophrynidae > Rhinophrynus > Rhinophrynus dorsalis. The sequence goes on from CM074721.1 coordinate 202,211,315, forward strand.
GTGTTGCAGAACTTTTGTTTTATGTTCAATTTGCAATCAAATTGCTTTTTGAAATGTTAACACATTAATGACAATACTGAGATAGGTTGTCTGTGCAATTAGTTGAACTATTACTTGCCTGAGGTAGAACGTATAGTGCTATTTATTTTATGTTATACGTTGATTTGGTGATTTGGTAAATATTAGGAATTCATTTGCTTTTTCTCATCAGTATTACTTTTATTAGTAATATACCCTTCACACTAAGAGAGAACGGGAACATTGTTCCTGTGGGAATTAATATAAGTTGCTAGTGTTTTATTTTTAGGATTTGTTATTGCTCATTTTAATCTGAAAAGGATGTTAAATGTAATAAGAGCATAACCATGTTGCAGCTTTTGTAATGAAATGACATTTGTCAATGCAAATTCAAACATTTACACTAATTTTATGTTTCAAAAGTAATATAAAAAATAAAATATAAAGCTTGAAAACACAAAAAACTATACTTAACAGGCAACTAGTCACCCTAGCTACAGATCTGTTCCTTTGCCAGCAAACCTGGCAATTAAAGGGATAGTAATGTTTCATAATTAAAGCAGTTCCAATTAATCATCATAGTATTTGGGCCATGTAGAGTGTTATTTCAATACTGTCAGTGCTGTAGTTCAAGAGTAACTGAATGATAAAGTATCCCCCCCACCCCTTTTACTGATGTAACACTGCTCAGCTCAGATCAACAGGGTGGTGGATTGCAGAGAGGGACAATCTTCAATTAACATAAGGGAAAACCTGTCAATGGGGGCAGGGCTTTCATTGTTCTCACATAAAGAAGATTGTCCATTGCTGTGAGATTTCTGGTCTGTGGACAAGACTCTACATCTGAGGGGAGGTGGCTTACACTAGGTAAAAGGGGCGAGAGGGGGATACTTTATCATTCAATTACTCTTGAACTACAACTCTGACAGTATTGAAATAACACTCTCTATGGCTCAAATACTATGAAGATGAAATGGAGCTGCTGTTTTTGTGAAACATTACTATCCCTTTAAGCTGGGACTACATTGTGAACTTTGGAGCACCTGGTGTGTGTGTGTGGGGGGGGGTTCTGAAAAGAGGACCTAACATGCTCCCCCTGTCCAGCTATGCTGCATAACACAACAGTTGTCCCCATAGCTTGAAAGACCAACACAGCAGGAGTTTGTGACTGAGAGCTTCAGACTTCTGGGCTTGTTTTCCAGCTGTGACAGGGTGCTGTTTTATGACCCCAGAATAACACAAAGCTGCACCAGGATTTCATTACTAAGACGGCTCACACTGGAGCAAACCTAGCAAAACGTGACATTTGTCTTTTAAAGGTATTTACAACTTTCCTTACTTAACCCCTTAGACATTAGCATCAGCTAAATTAAATGCTTTGTAGTGTGTTGGAGCTGTCTCTAGTATACAATGGGTTAACACAAGCATGGACAGCCTGAAGTCCTTCAGCTGTAGTCCTCCAAAGCTGGGGGACCTCAGGTTCCCTCCGCTGGGTTAACAATTTAACTTTGTTATGAAACACTTAGTATCCTCTTCCCTGACTGGGCCACTGCTTAAAGAAGCAGTAACGTTTTCTTTTATGAAATATATAGATTATAGAGCTTTTACTGCTGAGTAACACAAAGGGAGATTTTTTTAGTAAAATGTTATTGCAACTCAGACTTATTATTGTTAAAACAAACTGTGTTTTTTATACTAAACTGCTGGTAATGGTTAACAAACAGAGCTCATCCTTTAATTTACTATAAAGAGCAATAGTCATAACTTCCCCACAGATTGCAGAAAAAATACCTTTTCAACTGTTGCCACCAGTTTGATTTGTTTTACACTGTTGCCAGAAGTTTGATAAAAACCCCCACAAAAACAAGTCTGAACCGTAACAACCTTTGAATGAAAGATCTCCCAGCAATGGGGGGTAGCTTTGTATTAAAAGTTTACTGCCTCTTAGAGCCCAGTAATAAATCTATCTTTCCCTTTCATATCACACTTAGGACCACACACATATAGTATACTAGCAATGTGGCATGGTGTTGCCCGTCATGTTATGACCGTTAGGAGTAAGTGTCTGAAATGTAGACTCACTGATAAACACAGACAAATGCAAAACACAGTGAGCTGCAGAAATATGCAAAACACATGTGCACACACAATGGAGATGCACACATGTAGACACAAATGTAACAGATGCACACACACTCACAACAGACATGCGCAGACACGTATGTGCAACTACCATGCTCACACACAAGCAACAGACATACACTGAGGCAACAGACATACACACACAGAGGGGAAACTGACAGCTCCCCCCCCCCCGTATGTGGAGGTTCCAGCTCTTGCTGGTCCCCCGGATCTGTAGGTTCTGAGTGTAGAAGTGTAGGCTGTGGCCACCCTGGTATTAGTGAAGGAGCTTTATAATGCTGTGTAGGTAACAATGTTGTAGTGAAGTGAACATCTGCAGTATTCAAAGCATTAGAAGCCAAATGTAGCCCTCTGTGGGCCAGTGGACATTGCTTCACAACGTGTTGCTGTCCCCCATCTGGTGCTGAAACCGTTAAATCAATAGTATTTGTTATTTCCTTTCCTTTCAGGCAGAGTTGCAGTATTATGCCTCTGTGTGTCTGGCATGGTGAAGTGGAAAGCACAAAATAAAAGGAGATTATGGGCTCAATCCAAATGTTGGAGACGGCTGTTTTTTCTGCCGACTGCATTTTTTCCAGCACAGTAAGCTATTCAAATGCCTGTGCTGTGAAAAATACTAGAAAAAAAGAGCCGTCAGGTGATAAAGCTAAGAGGTGTTTTCATCCATTGAAAATGATAAAAACACAGTAATTAGCAATTCAGATGTCTGCATTAGCCATTAAAACCCAATATGGGACTCAAGTTATCACAAGAAAGTTAAGACCTACCTTTTGTTTTAACTTGAGTCTTTTATCGGCTGTTTAAACAGCTGACGTAGAAAGTTGAATTAAAAAAAGCTAAGTCCTCAGTGGATGTATTGATATGGGGCCCTGAGCACAATGTCAATGCAGCCAAAGTACGGAAAGTGTGTCAGACGTTAGCAGAATTAACCCTATGAGTGTCAGTGGGGTATGATTACCCCTCTGGTATTCATAGGGTTAACCCGACTAAGTTAAAAAAACATTGCATTACAAGTAACACTTACCGTTACTCCTGATGTCCAGCGGAGTCCTCAGCTTCCTGGTCATCTTCTGTCCTTCTTCTCAGTCTTCTAACCTTTTTTCTATCTTCTTTCTTCTCTTCCATCTGTCTTCTGCCTGTAAAATAAAACAACAATATTATTACAAAGCATTAACAATGATATTGTTTAACCCTTTGAGTGGCAGACGGGTTACGCAACACATTGCAAAGCAAGTTGCGTACCTCACTGGCACTCAAAGGGTTACAATATTATTATGCCATGATTATTCCATAACGTAAATGCCTCCACATATTGCCAAAATACATAAAAATGCCATAGAAATAATATACATATACACCATGCAGAAATGGTAAGTAAATTGACTTAGTTTATATCTTCATGTCTCCACCACTTGGTGCGGCCACTGAGGCGGCGGCGGCAGAAACACAGATGAGCCACACGGATGCCCTCAGTCTTGAATGGGCCGATGCCCGTAGCACACTGAGACAATTGAAAGTGAGTCTGCCTTTATATATGGGCAATCTCAATTCCATTCCCTCACAGCCATTGGCTGGGATGTTCTTACGCACATGATATGACAATGGCTAGACTTGAGTGACGCATGTCTTTTTTTTCAGCCTCAACTATGCTGCTGTGTTACATGTTTCAGGGTTTTGAACTACCCCTTTGTCAAGATGATTATTCCAAAAAGGACTCCAAGATGGAGAGACCTGTATATAGTTGTCCAATCAGAGAAGATAATTCATATAATAGGCATAAATATATAAACATCCATTCACATAATAATGGTCAGTCAAACAAAAAATCTATATAAGGCATAGAAACAAACAGATCTCTAAAGTTCTTAAAAAACTTAATAAAATCATATGAGTGTTTAGCTCATATTGTCTTGCTATAAACTTCTCTAGCGAACGTATCATATTTATGTTTGGGATAATAATAGACTAGACATGGGAGCTAATTGAAAACAAAAAACAGATACAGCATTCTCCATATTTACCTGTAAAAAAACAGCAGTCCATTATGCGGTCTAATGTTACTTGAAGAAAAGACCCATTGAGTGAAACCTATACCAGTATAATTTGATTGTGAACGAGAAAAAGAATTATCATTTTATGTTTGAGAATACACACTGTCTCAAGACACGAGATACAGACATAAGAACATGTTTTGCCCCTAAAAGCATTTTTGAAATCTACAAAACATGCAAAGATTTTGCTGTTCTTATGCACATGTTGGTTAATGAGCTTGGTGGTGCTGACAGAGGTATTTCTGTAATTGGCTGGATCCATTTGATTTAATTTCTTGTGGACTGGCATAGTCCCTGGTTCCACAGTATAGGGAGTATCACTCATCAGGATCAAGGTGAATGCAGAACTTTCAAATAATAGCAAGTCGCCATGCATTCATTAAATGCATGGCCACTAGCTTGAAAATTGATGTCTTACCGTAAAAAAATAGATGTGTTTAAAGGAATCCGTCCTGTTTCAGGACTGACGGGCAGGTTAGTGCAGTCTGTGCGCCTGCGCCGTCAGTCCCTTCCGGTGACCATATGGTGCAAAGCAGTCTACTCAGTGGAGACCGGGAGTGACGGCGCAGGCGCACAAACAAGATGTCTGCACTCTAGCCTGGGTTCCGGTCTCAAAATGGGACGGTCACTGCAGAGCATGTAGGGTGGAATGCATAAAACAGACAAAATCAAAAAATCTATTGTGAAACAATAAAAAAATGTAATGAATTGCTTATGATTTTTCTTCATAGTGCATCAATTTGCTCAGTTAGCGACCATGTGCACTTACTTCAAGAAGTGTTCATAAAAAGCAGGTGTGAAATTGCCAGGTTGTCACAGATTCAGTGAGAGTGGCTTAAGCAGAAAGAGAAATATTGTCTAGTCCTACTATGTGTTAATTTTAATCTTCCCTCCATATGCACCATTCAAGCACTAATTGTATTAGTGCATTTAAAAGGACTCGGTTGCTAAAATTTCCTTTATTGCACACTTGTTCAAATTGTAATTATGCATGAATTGCTTCACATTGCTTCACATTCTAACCTTCAAGAGGTTAAAAGCCCCATTTAAGTTTATATACATTTGGGGGGATTTTTTTGGCCCCTATGGTTCTGTTGGAATGCTCCAAAATTGTTCTTGTTTGTCTTTATGTATATATCTCATGATTAATGGCCAGTCCGAGAAAAAATCAAGCCAGTTCATCACATTTCTTATAACATGTATTCATATTCACCAACTACTTCTTCCAAAGAATTAAAAAGGATACAGTGGTCTACTTATTTCTTATATACCTCTGAACAGTCCTCATTTAACTAGCCCCCTCTATTGTCTTGACCCTTCATAGTAACTTATACATTTTAATCCTTCAAGTTTGCCTATATATCTTGATGGACTTGATAATATAATAAAATAAAAACAAAAGTCAAATAAAAAAACTCACTTTATGTTATTTACACAAAATTATTGCTCATTCTGAATGACAGAATAATATACTCTTGAAGTTCAATCATCCAGCACAATTTTTGTGAGAATCTCACAAAAAAACAAACAGTTCCAATTCTGAATTTAATTCAAAAGGTTATAACATCTTCATGTTGTATATCCACTTGGATTTCTTTCATGACATCCTTTCAATATAATTGCTCCCACTCAAATTTTTAGGTATTAGTTCTTATTCCCAGCACATATGTGTTTAGGGTCAGAGTTATGTACCTGTAGAAAATGTTAAGATAAACTGTGTTTTGTGAATCCTTTCCTTATATTATATCCATGCTCCTTGATTCTCTCCCTCAAGCCACATTTAGTTTAACAATATTTTGCTTCTAACACGTCCATTGAATAAGATAAATGATCCCTTTTGTGTTACAAATAATGCACTTGGATATTATTTTTTCTGTGTGGATGTGGATTGAAGTTCCCTTACATTTACAAGTGTACACGTCTTGTATCTGTCACATGAAGACACATAAACATCTTCAAACAGTTATCTAACAATGTCCCCTTTTTGATGTTGTTTGTGAGAACAGCAGTTACTAATTTAGTTCCTAGGTTTTGCACTTAGTATTTGAATGTGCCAGTAGGATTTATAATTATATCCTATTCCCTTCCTGAACAACACAATGTTTTCTAATTATTTTTTTTATATGTACTCAATGTCACACTGAATTCCCTCACTTTCATTTTCTAGTGTTTAAAAAAAAAATTCCAGCTTTCATTCTGTGTTACTTTAAAATGTTTTCTTCTAATATAAGCCTTGATTCCATTGTAGCAGATAACTTTAGCAAGGATATTATCAATTAGAATGTAATCTAGACCTTATTTCTCATATTTCTTTTCTAAACACGTCTTTAGTAGAATTTTCTTGAGCAGTAAATACCTAAATTGTACTATTACGCCTTATCCTTGTGAATTTTCCACCCGGTACCTTTAATAGCCACTTATCCATATGGCACCTGTCAGTTTAATACTATTAGTAGCTACTTCTCTAAAAGTAACACATATTCTTACCATTCTACTTTTTATATAGATTTATATAGATTTCTATGTCAAAATAAGTAAAATTGTACTGTAATTTAATGTAATAAAGCACCAAATGATTAAAGATTTGTTACTATAGGGTAATGTACACTTCAGCAATAAAAACAGGAAAGAAAAAATGTTTTGGGCCTATGTCTGTCTAACCCCAATTTATTAAATTCCCCTTAACATCACTTATACCAAGGGGAAGGCAAGCTGCAAACTATGGAGAAGTCAGGTTGTCTATTTACGCTACCCTTTGTTTAAATGGATAGTAATACTTTATTATTACTATCCCCCATATTGTGCATATTTGTAAAATAATTTAATAGCCCCAGGTTCATCTCTCAAACCTTTATGGATTGAGAGATAACCGAAGGCAAAGTCCCCCCCCCCCTTCCATGAAGTCAGCGTTGTGCTGACTGCAGGGATATCCGGTCTGACATTTATCATGCAGCTCTGCAGCAAAGCTGAGATTGCGTTAGTGACAAATAATTATTTCACTGAAACGGTCTTCTCCATGTGCTTGCAAACCAAGCACATGTAAAACACCATTTCAATGAAATAATTATTGTTCACTAACGTGATCTCGGCTCTGCTGCAGAGCCATCTTACTGTAGTACGACAGACTTCCCTTGAAATCAGTACAACACTGACTTCAGGGAAGGGGGAGGGAGAGTGGAACTTTGCCTTCTGTTATCTCTCAAACCATAAAGGTTTGAGAGATGAACCTGGGGACTATTAAATAATTTTACAAATATGTACAATATGGGGATAGTAATAATAAAGTATTACTATCCCTTTAATGCAATGTATGGGACAGGGCATAGAGGAGACACCAGGTTCCTGTACATGCTATAGGGCAGACATAAGGGGTGTGATGGCATTAAAGCCAGTGGAGTTGCACCGGCTATCTGTACATTCACCTCTATATTTCCATCACTTTGCCACATTCTGTAATAATAACATTATGTATGAAAATATTAATGAAAATAGTAAACACCTCTTTGTCGAAGATAATATCCAAGATTAACCTCTAACAGGAGAACCAATTAGGTTGGATATATTCACATAAAAAGATAGATAATAATATTAAATACATTTGAGAACTTTACATTATACTAGGTATTGATACGTGACTTCACAGTAACACATTGATTAAAATAATCAATCCTGCATATTTGTGCAAAAATATATATAATTTATTTAATTAAAATATACTATATATAAAGTGTAAACAACAATGATATAAATGAGTGATCAACAATTGCAATACATATACAGTATACAAATATCACAATTATCATTACCAGCAATTAAAGGGTTAACCACACATCGGCATATTTACAGGTATAAAATAACAATAATTGAACTCAGCAGCATAGAAAAGGATAATCAATCCTATAATTAATTAAAATACAGTTGGAAACAGCATATATAAATACCTCTGCCCCAGAAACTATATAATCTATGCTAATTGAGGATTTAAGGTAAGTTGTCAGGTGAGTAATCCTATATAATAATTCGCCAAGTTGTGTGTAACGCCCGACATGCGCAGTAGACACTGCTGCGCGTGCGGCACTCACAAGCAGTGGAGACTGCCCGCGCCGCGGCTGATACAGAGCTGGGCGCTCTGAAGGAGCGTCCAGCTCTGTATCAGCCGAGGCGCGGGCAGTCTTCACTGCGTGTGACTGCCCCGCGACCGGCTGCCTGAGGCACTGTGGCCCGTGTAACGGGCTGTTCAACTAGTCTTTAATATTCAGCCAGGTCCTCTGACAATTCCCCTTGTACCATATGCAATAGCAAAATTTAACTGGAATAAAATCCCAGATTTAGATCACTATAATTTAATTATGTACTGATTTTAAATATTGCATACCTTCTGAATAAAACATATAAATTGCATTTAATATAGTCAATAATAGATTATACCAAGAATACACTTAGAATCAAATCTAATAATATATATCTAGACAGTACACCAAATTTCATGCAACATGACCATAGCAATCCTATGTAAAACCTATAAGGTACTCCAAGGGTTAATCACTTATTAATATAGGATGCCACACCAAGATAGTGGCTTCTTTTGTCTAGTAAGAGGTTTAAATAAACTTCCTACTGTACAAAAATTTAGACCCAAAAACATACACCAAGAAATCCAAAGAAACACCTCAAAATATATAGACAAATAGCAGTTGAAAGGTTAATAAATAAATATAAAGGATTTCTCAGATCAAATATTAGTCACAAAATAACCTTTCCAACAAGTATTATATTATCACGGTGCCCGTGATTTGCTGCAGTTACTTGTCTGTCACCAGTAGGGGGCTTCTATTGGCTGTCTGCAGATAGCCCGCCTCTTATTGACTATTTAAACCTGGATTGGGCACCCTTTGAGTGCCCTTTCGTGTTGTTTCTGACCTTCTTGCTATCACTATGCTAGTGATAGCTGGGCCTCTGTTCCAGTGTTCCTGAGTTCCTGATCTCATGTGTTCCTGAGTTCCTGATCTCTACTGTTCCAGTGTTTCCTGCATGCTGAAGTACTTCCAGTCCTGGTTCCGGCCTAGTCTCTGGTGTTGCAGTTCCTGCTGAACTTCTCTGCTGTTTTCTGACCTGACTGATCGTTGCTGGTTCCTGTCATCTCATCACCTGTCTTCAGTATCCTGGCGACCTTCTGCCTGGTCGCGTTGGTGACATTGCTACAATTCCGTGTTGGTCCCAGCGTGCGGACGCTGGTTTGCTCCCTAGCATTGCAGCTATACAAACTCGCTTGTTACACCAGTGTGCTGTCACTGGTTTGCTCCAAAGCCTATCAGCTATACAAATCTGTGTTGGTCCCAGCGTGCGGACGCTGGTTTGCTCCTAAGCCTTGCGGCTATACTAACTCGCTTGTTACACCAGTGTGCGGTCACTGGTTTGCTCCTAAGCCTATCAGCTATACAATTCTGTGTTGGTCCCAGCGTGCGGACGCTGGTTTGCTCCTAAGCCTTGCGGCTATACAAACTTACTTGTTACACCAGTGTGCGGTCACTGGTTTGCTCCAAAGCCTTTCAGCTATACAAATCTGTGTTGGTCCCAGCGTGCGGACGCTGGTTTGCTCCTAAGCCTTGCGGCTATACAAACTTACTTGTTACACCAGTGTGCGGTCACTGGTTTGCTCCAAAGCCTTTCAGCTATACAAATCTGTGTTGGTCCCAGCGTGCGGACGCTGGTTTGCTCCTAAGCCTTGCGGCTATACAAACTCGCTTGTTACACCAGTGTGCGGTCACTGGTTTGCTCCAAAGCCTATCAGCTATACAAATCTGTGTTGGTCCCAGCGTGCGGACGCTGGTTTGCTCCTAAGCCTTGCGGCTATACTACTCGCTTGTTACTCCAGTGTGCGGTCACTGGTTTGCTCGCTAAGCCTAACGGCTATACTATACAGTGTTGTTTCCAGCGTGCGGACGCTGGTTTGCTCCAAAGCCTTGCTGCTTAACGATTCTGCTAATTTGCCAGTTCCATCTGACTGCTGCTATTATCTCTGGGCTGCCCTGCCCGGTATTGGTAAGGCCGGTAGAACCTTTTGCCACATTCCATCTGAGGTTGCCTTACCCGGTATTGGCAGGGCCGGTAGAGCCTACATTGTGTATCTATTGAGGCTGCCTTGCCCGGTAATTTGGTAAGGCCGGTAAAACCGTTATGCTCTTCCATCTGCAGGTTGCCTTACCCGGTATTGGCAAGGCCGGTAGAGCCTAAAGACTGTCCTGTCCGGTATATTGACAGGACCGGTAGAGTCTGCCTTCTGTCTGTGCTATATTCTGTATATATATATATGTATGTTATTGCCATCCTAAGTTATCATTTATTATTTCAATAAAATTGATTTTTTTTTACCTAAAACTTGTGTCTGAGAGTCATAATAAACCGTGACAGTACGAAAGGGCCATGACCTCAGACAGCAAGGGTGAAGGTAACGCACAGAATATCCATTGGAGGATGGATGTGCTCGAGCAACGTTTGGATCAGTTGGCAGTTGCAATTCAAACGATCCTTGAACGCACGGTACCTGCTGACCAATCTAGCTCTAGCCCGGTGGTCTCGCCAAGTCAGACACCGGAAAGTGATACCAGACCCCTAGGGGGTACTGTTAAAGGGTTAACGGCTTCTGCACCCTTGCCGCTAAGATATGATGGTGACCCTAGTCTCTGCAGAGGGTTCATCAATCAACTCGAAATCTTTATGGAATTGACGGCACACGCATTTCCCAATGATCGTAGTAAAGTGGGGTTCACGATATCACTGCTCACTGGCAGAGCATTGGCTTGGGCTAACCCCTTGTGGGAGAATGCTAAACCTTGTACTAAGAACTTTAGTGAATTTGTGCGTTCCTTTCGAAGAGTGTTTGAGCCTCCTGGTAGAACCACCTCTGCTGCCAAACGCCTTATGGAGATACAACAGGGCAGGCGTACAGTGGGCGACTATGCCATCGAATTCCGCACATTGGCAGCAGAGGTAGGTTGGAATAACGAGGCATTATTGGCAGCCTTCTCTCAAGGCCTGAATGACCACATTAAAGACGAAATCGCTGCTAAAGATCTACCTATTGATCTAGATGATTACATTGAGTATGTTATGATAATTGACTCCAGAATACGTGAGAGATCAATTGCCAGAGATCGTAAGTTACGGTCAAAAAATAATGAGCCTAGTAGCATGTTTTGCCCACCCATCCCTCCCTTGGCATTGAAGTCTAGTGAACCAGTACGGGAAACAAGTGAACCTATGGAAATAGGCTTCACTAGACTATCCAAGGCAGAGAGACTATATCGCAAAAAACAAGGGTTATGTTTATACTGCGGTAAAAAAGGGCACTTGCTAAATTACTGTCCGGTACGTCCGGGAAACGCACACACCTAGGGTATCTTGGGGGACAGGCCCTAGGTGGTGTACAATCGTCCCCAGTGTCGGGCATAATGAAACCCACCATACAGGTGGTATTGTCTTGGGCACAACGCTCTGTGGAGGTTTTGGCCTTGGTTGACTCCGGTGCAGCAGGGTATTTTATGGATAATACCTTTGCTGAATTGCACGGAGTTCCACGCATTGAAAGAGAAAACCCCTTGACTATTGAAGCGATTGATGGTAGACCCTTAGAACCGCCTCAGGTTATATTTGAAACTATGCCATTGTCTATGACTATTGGGGCACTTCATAGAGAAGAGCAGCAGTTTCAACTGATTAATTCCCCGCACCATGCGGTGATATTGGGATTTCCGTGGTTACAGTTACATAACCCACAATTCGATTGGAAAAAGTGTGAAATTGCTGCTTGGTCCCAGTTTTGTATGGACAAGTGCGTCATCCAGCCTATTAAGGTCATGTGCACCTCCTCTGCTATGCCGGATGTGTACCAACAGTTTGGCGATGTTTTTAGCAAAGGAGAGGCTAGTATGCTACCCCAGCATAGACCTTATGATTGTTGCATTGAATTGCAGCCTGGTGCTGTACCTCCGAAAGGACGCACTTATCCATTATCTTGTGATGAATATAAGGCTATGGAGGATTACATTTCTGATGCCCTTGCTAGAGGGATCATACGTAAATCTACCTCTCCAGCTGGGGCTGGGTTCTTTTTTGTAAAAAAGAAAAATGGCGAATTAAGACCATGCATTGACTACCGGGGCTTGAATAAACTAATGGCAAAAAACGCATACCTAATACCACTCATCACCGAGCTTTTTGACAGGCTTAAGGGCGCTTCGATATTTACCAAGTTGGACCTACGGGCCGCTTACAATCTGGTTCGCATTCGAGCAGGTGATGAGTGGAAAACTGCCTTTAATACTCGAGCTGGGCACTACGAGTATCTAGTAATGCCTTTTGGGCTGTGTAATGCACCCGCAGTTTTCCAGGAACTGATAAATGATGTTCTGAGAGATATGTTACAGACATGTGTTGTGGTGTACCTCGACGATATACTGATTTACTCCCAAAACATGGCACAGCACATCAAAGATGTATCCGCAGTATTGCTACGACTCCGTGAGAACAAATTATTTTGTAAAATGGAAAAATGTGAGTTTCATAGAACCAGTGTGCCATTCTTGGGGTTCATAATTGGCAATGATGGCATTGCCATGGACAAAGAAAAGTTGTCAGCTGTCCTACAATGGCCAAAACCCAAGGGTCTTAAAGCCATACAGCGTTTCCTGGGTTTCGCTAATTATTATAGGAGGTTTATTAAGAACTTTTCTTCCATTGTCAAACCTCTGTCCGATCTTACGCACAAGGATGCTAATCCTTCTTGTTGGCCGGTATCTGCTGAGAAAGCCTTTGAGAATTTGAAGCTGGCATTTGCTGCGGCTCCTGTGTTATCCCACCCCAATCCTTTACTTCCATTTACGTTAGAGGTTGATGCCTCAGATATTGGGGTCGGGGCAGTACTTTCGCAGCGACACGAGAAAGGTGGAACTCTCAGACCTTGTGGGTTTTTCTCTAAAAAGTTGACTGTCACTCAAAGCCACTATGAGATAGGTGACAGAGAATTATTGGCCATTATCCTTGCTCTTAAGGAATGGCGTCATTTGCTTGAAGGTACTAAGAATCCTGTCTTAATCCTAACAGATCATAAGAATCTGACCTATCTCTCGGAGGCCAAGAGATTGTCCTCTCGTCAGGCCAGGTGGGCACTGTTCCTGTCTCGATTTAATTTCATTGTATCATATTTACCAGGGTCAAAAAATATCAGGGCTGATGCACTGTCAAGACAATTTGAGGCCGACAGTGACAGAGTGGAAGCACCAGCTCCTATCATCCAACCTGATAGAATACTGGCTACTATACGCACGAGTATCACTTCTCCTCTAGGGGAGGAGATCCTGGCCTCTCAGGGGTCCGCTCCCCATGAAACCCCAGTGGGCAAATGTTTTGTCGCTGAATCATTTCGTACTAGGCTGCTCGAAACCTACCATTCCTCTAAGGCTGCGGGACATATTGGTAGAGACCAATTGTTATGGTCCCTTTCTCAGTTATTTTGGTGGCCTTCCATGAGAAACGATTGTGCCGAATTTACGAATGCCTGTGCCACCTGCGCCCGCGCTAAGACCCCGAGACATCTCCCTGTGGGCTTGCTTCAACCGGTGCCTAATGGCGAACGCCCCTGGTCTCATGTTTCCATTGATTTTATGGGAGAGTTGCCTATGTCGAAGGGGTACTCCTTTATATTCATGGTGGTGGACAGGTTTTCTAAAATGGCTCATTTCGTGCCCCTCCGTGGTCTTCCTTCAGCGAAGGAATTGGCAATGGTGTTCGCCAGAGAAGTATTCCGGTTGCATGGAGTGCCTAGGGTACTGGTGTCTGACAGGGGGAGCCAGTTTGTGTCTAGATTTTGGAGGGCATTTTGCCAACAGATGGGCATACAGCTGTCCTTCTCCTCTGCCTACCATCCCCAGACCAATGGAGCCGCTGAACGAGCTAATCAGGGCTTGGAACAATTTCTCCGTTGTTTCGTTACTGACCATCATGATAATTGGTCCGACTTGTTGCCTTGGGCAGAGTTCGCCAGGAACTGTGCGGTCAATTCTTCATCTGGGAGCTCTCCGTTTCTGATTAATTATGGGTTCCAGCCCTGTTTGCTTCCAGACTCATTTCAGACGCAACAGATTCCAGCTCTGGATGAGCATATCGAGCAACTCCGTTCCACATGGGCACAAGTTCAGAGGGCACTTGGTCAGTCATTTCAGCGTCATCAGCGCCATGCTAATCGCAGAAGGCTTCCAGCGGTTTCCTTTCAGGTTGGGGATAGAGTATGCTTTCCTCCAGAAATCTCAAGCTGCAGGTTCCGTCTAATAAGTTGGCTCCTCGGTTTATTGGTCCATACAGAGTTATTCGCAAAATTAACCCTGTCTCCTATGCACTAGACCTACCTGCATCCATGCGTATCCATAATGTGTTCCATGTGTCCCTTCTTAAGCCTCTGGTTTGCAATCGCTATACTACCACACCTGTGGTGCCAGGACCTGTTGAGGTCGAGGGCCAGGAGGAGTACGAGGTTCAGAGCATTATTGATTCCCGTAGGCTTAGAGGAAGGGTACAGTACCTGGTACATTGGAAAGGGTATGGTCCTGAGGATCGATCATGGGTGGATAGTACGGACCTTCATGCACCGAGGTTAACTAGGGCCTTTCATGCCAATTACCCGCAGAAACCTAAACCCTATTCTAGGAGAGGGGGTCTTTGAAAGGGGGGTACTATCACGGTGCCCGTGATTTGCTGCAGTTACTTGTCTGTCACCAGTAGGGGGCTTCTATTGGCTGTCTGCAGATAGCCCGCCTCTTATTGACTATTTAAACCTGGATTGGGCACCCTTTGAGTGCCCTTTCGTGTTGTTTCTGACCTTCTTGCTATCACTATGCTAGTGATAGCTGGGCCTCTGTTCCAGTGTTCCTGAGTTCCTGATCTCATGTGTTCCTGAGTTCCTGATCTCTACTGTTCCAGTGTTTCCTGCATGCTGAAGTACTTCCAGTCCTGGTTCCGGCCTAGTCTCTGGTGTTGCAGTTCCTGCTGAACTTCTCTGCTGTTTTCTGACCTGACTGATCGTTGCTGGTTCCTGTCATCTCATCACCTGTCTTCAGTATCCTGGCGACCTTCTGCCTGGTCGCGTTGGTGACATTGCTACAATTCCGTGTTGGTCCCAGCGTGCGGACGCTGGTTTGCTCCTAAGCCTTGCGGCTATACAAACTCACTTGTTACACCAGTGTGCGGTCACTGGTTTGCTCCAAAGCCTTTCAGCTATACAAATCTGTGTTGGTCCCAGCGTGCGGACGCTGGTTTGCTCCTAAGCCTTGCGGCTATACAAACTTACTTGTTACACCAGTGTGCGGTCACTGGTTTGCTCCAAAGCCTTTCAGCTATACAAATCTGTGTTGGTCCCAGCGTGCGGACGCTGGTTTGCTCCTAAGCCTTGCGGCTATACAAACTCGCTTGTTACACCAGTGTGCGGTCACTGGTTTGCTCCAAAGCCTATCAGCTATACAAATCTGTGTTGGTCCCAGCGTGCGGACGCTGGTTTGCTCCTAAGCCTTGCGGCTATACTACTCGCTTGTTACTCCAGTGTGCGGTCACTGGTTTGCTCGCTAAGCCTAACGGCTATACTATACAGTGTTGTTTCCAGCGTGCGGACGCTGGTTTGCTCCAAAGCCTTGCTGCTTAACGATTCTGCTAATTTGCCAGTTCCATCTGACTGCTGCTATTATCTCTGGGCTGCCCTGCCCGGTATTGGTAAGGCCGGTAGAACCTTTTGCCACATTCCATCTGAGGTTGCCTTACCCGGTATTGGCAGGGCCGGTAGAGCCTACATTGTGTATCTATTGAGGCTGCCTTGCCCGGTAATTTGGTAAGGCCGGTAAAACCGTTATGCTCTTCCATCTGCAGGTTGCCTTACCCGGTATTGGCAAGGCCGGTAGAGCCTAAAGACTGTCCTGTCCGGTATATTGACAGGACCGGTAGAGTCTGCCTTCTGTCTGTGCTATATTCTGTATATATATATATGTATGTTATTGCCATCCTAAGTTATCATTTATTATTTCAATAAAATTGATTTTTTTTTACCTAAAACTTGTGTCTGAGAGTCATAATAAACCGTGACATATATGAACTAATATATAAACCTATATATATAGATCTAACTGCTATCAACTATTTTACAGTTATCTGGTAAAATATGACAATTTAATTAATCAATTCTGCTTAATTCCAGAATCACTACAGCCAATATGGCTTATTATAATTTGTAAAAAATGGGTGGCCAGTCCACTAAGAAAAATTATAAGAAAATTATGTTTCTTCAATTATAGAAGAAATATGTATTTGATTCGGAAATTTAGCAGAGTTAAAATAAGGAAAGATATAGTTACCAGTCAATTAGTGTTTCTTAGGAGGTCTTTGATATACGGCATGAATACTTCAGCAAACAGAACCAGAAAGCCAAGAGCCTGACTTATCCTAGGCCTGAATATTTATAATAGAAAATTACTCTTATCAGCAAACTCTGCCAATCCCCTCTGATTGGATAAAGAACAATCTCATTATGCCGTGACAGCATCAGTATTATCTAATTGGACAGTCTAAATTCCAAATTTTACTATGATTTACTATGATAAAAATTCCAAACACTAGTAATAACGCTATGCACTCTGAAGATGGCGCTCCTACTCCACATTAAAATTTTAGATATGATCAGTTTTGTATCATCAGTGATATAGTGAAGAGGTCATCATTAGACAACATATAAATATGTCATCCTACCAGACTTTCTCACATGGGGGTACCTCTGTCTCAGACACTGTCTGTAATAGAGTTTTATATAATCTTAAAACTCAGCTATTTTCACTCCCCATATTGAAGCGAATAGTCATTGTCTTAACATGAGATCATTACACACATCTAAACAGGCTTTCAGAGAATTTGGCTTACAAGAAAAATTAACCATTTCCTCCCCATCATGGCATTGTCTCTGACATAATTCCCCTTTTTAGCATAATTTTTCTAACTTGATTAGAGTTCTAAAATATTATCGCTAAAACTGTAAGAGACCATTTGTCATTTTCTTCCTGTGACTGGGATCGTCCCTGAAGTTATCACAGTTCGCTTCCGTTCATCAGCTAGATAATGGCTCAGGCTTGTTTCCAAAATATGAAGTACTTATTGTTCTCTTCAATAGATTAAACAATATCTCCAAATAGGAAACCAATATACCAACTTGGTTGATATTGAGACGTGGTTTCTAATACGAATAGTTGCTTGGCCTACTCAAGGATCTCCTTAGTTTTGGCTTGAGATAAAACCGCACGCATATCATATCAGACTCCCATTTTTAGAGACTGGTGGTGGGAGAAATATCAGTTTCCTCTTTATGATGTCCATGGAAACATGTTGACAAAACTCCTCTGGGATACAAATTCTTCTCTCTCGGGATGGACTCCAGCATCAGCATCTCTTGCCCAATGATTCTTGATGAACGCACTGGAACCACGCTTGGTTTTGGACGGAACTCCCGTCACAGAAGAAGAATGATGACATCACGGCTTGGTCTGGACGTCCATAACAATGGCATCTGACAATCGACCTCAATCTTTTAAGAACTCTTTGGTCTAAAAGAAATGACACATGAGTGATCTCATATATGAAACAATTGTTGCATGCATACATATATTACAATACAGTTTCAACCAGTATCCCTATGATTTTGGTACTGTTAAGATTACTGTACATTTCCTTTTGCACTAGTCTGCTTGTAGCCCTCATTAGCCTTAAGCTAAACTATGATAATCTAACAGTCTATGTCTCTGCTCTTCCCCCTTTCACAGAGGAAGGAGCCTCAACTATTTGCTAAAAACAAAACCTTGTTAAAAGGAAAAATAAAATTAGCAGAAGAACATTTTTATGGGTGTCATTGAGCAGCAATTCATTTGTTGATGACATATGTTAGAGTGTTAGTGGGGAACATACATGACACACAGACAGACAAAAGAGAGAGCAACATTTTACTGAAACAAAAGAAGACAATAGGACCAAACATGACAATGTCACTTAGTGAATTAGGATCCACATTCTCCTTCTATGCTCTATAACTGAGATAGAAACATAAAAACATAGAATTTGACGGTAGATAAGAACCATTCTGCCCATCTAGTCTGCCCATTTTCCTACTGTAAAAACCCCAAGCCTTTTTTGGGCCTTCGTCTTTTCTTACATTAAGGGCAGCCTTATGCCTATCCCATGCATGCTTAAATTCTGTCACTGTATTAACTTCTACCACTTTTGTTGGTAGGCTATTCCACTTATCAACTACCCTCTTAGTGAAGTCAAACTTTCTTACAATACATCTAAACCTGTGTCCCTCTAGTTTTAGACTATGGCCTCTTGTCCTAACATGTTTACTCCTTTGAAATATATTTCCATCCTGCACTTTGTTGAATCCCTTCATGTATTTGAATCTTTCAATCATAGCCCCTCTCTCTCTTCTCTCCTCCAAGCTATACATGTTCAGATCCTTTAGTCTATCCTGATATTTCTTTTCCTGTAAACCAGTCAACATTTTAGTAGCCTTGCTTTGAATTTTGTCTAGAGTATCTATATCCTTCTAGAGATGGGAGTCTCCAGTATTGTACACAATACTCTAGGTGAGGTCTAACTAGAAATCTGTAGAGTGGCATAACCTGTCGAACCAATTATGTTGAAGGTATCCAAAGGGTTAAAACAAGAGAACCAATCAGGTTGGATATCTTCACATAAATAGAAAAATTGCAATATTAAATAATTTTGAGAACTTTACACTATATTAGGTATTGACACGTTACTTCACAGTAAAGAATTGATTGAAATAATCAATCCTGCATATTTGTGCAAAAATATATATAATTTATTAAAGTACAATATACTATATATATAAAAAGTGTAAGCAACAATGAAGTAAATGAGTGATCACCAATTAAAATAGATAAATAGTAACTCAAACCACAATTATCACCATGAGGATTACCAGCAATTAAAGGGTTAACCACACATAGGTATATTCAGAGGTATTAGATAATTGCACTTAGCAGCATAGAAAAGGTTAATTGATCCTTTCAATTAATAAAGTACAGTTGGCAGTAGTGTATATGAATACCTTCTGCCCCAGAAACTGTATAAACTATGCTAATTGAGCTTTAAGGTATATTGTCAGATGAGTCAACTTTAATATGAAGCCAGGTCGTCTGACAGTTTTCCTTGTACCATATATAATAATCAAATTTAGAGACTAACTGGAATAGAATCCCAGATTTAAATCACTATAATTTAATTATCTTCCGATTACAAATATTGCATACCTTCTGAATAAAACATATAAATTGCATTAAACATAGTCAATAACAGATTATACCAGAAATCAATTCAATAATTTAGGTCTAGACAGTATATTAAACTTCGTGCAATATATATCACAAATATGACTATAGCAATGTTATGTAAAACCTATAGGGCACTTCAGGGGTTAATCCACTTATTAAGATAGGAAACCACACCCAAGATGGCAGCTTCTTTTGTCTAGTGAAAGTTTAAAAGAAACTTTCACTTTACAAAAGTTAGGCCTAGAACACACACAAAGAAATCTATAAGGTACTCCAAGGGTTAATCCACTCTAAGGATGGGAAACCACACCCAAGATGGCAGCTTCTTTTGTCTAGTGAAAGCTTAAAAGAAACTTTCACTTTACAAAAGTTAGGCCTAATGCACACACAAAGAAATCCAAAGTAACACCACAAATAAATAGATAAATAGCGGTTAAAGGGTTCATAAATGAATTCAAAGAATTCCCCAGATCAAATATTAGTGATATAATCTTTCCAGAAATATTCTAGAAATAACAGAATGATATTAACTAATATATAAACTAAGCTATTTAACTATATTTCCCTTAACTGGCAAAATATAACAATTTACCAATAATAAATAAATTAATTCTGCTTAATTTCAGAATTTCTAGAGCTAATATAGCTTATTATAATTAATCCCAAATGGTTGGCCAGTACAATAAAGTACAAATTATAAGAAAAAAATAATTTTCTTCAAATATAGAAGAAATAAATATGATTCTGAACTTTTACAGAATTTAAAGAGAGAAAGATATAGTTACCAGTCCAAATGTGTGAATTTCTTAGAATTTATTTGTCAGCTAGTCCAAAATACTTCAGGAAATCATAGCAGGACTTGAACCAGGAAGCCAAGAGGAAAAACCTTACTTTTTAAAGTAAAAGATTTTCTTATCACAACTCAGCCCAGCCTACTCTGGTTGTATAAATATCCATCTCATTATACAGTGGCATCATCAGTATTATCTGATTGGATGCTCCTACTCCCTAATTTAACTAGGAATGTGAGCAACCCCTAGTAATGACGATATATAAACTGTAGATGGCACCCTTACTCCACATTAAAACTTTACATATAATCAATTTTTATGTTAACAATGATGTATGTAAGAGGTCATTAATTGTCATATAAATCTGCCATCCTCTCAGATGTTCTCATAGGGGAGTATTACTCTGTTTTAAACGTTGAGGTTTTCTCATAAGATAATAATACTACATGAGACTGTGATTGTGATATTTATTCCCAAATTGAAGCAAAGAGGCCCATTGTCTCTGTTACATGAGGTCATTTACACACACATCTTAAAATAGAATTTTAGAGAATTAGGTTTAAAAGAAAAATTAACCATTTCCTCCCCATCATGGCAATGTCTCTGACAAACCACTTCCCTTTTTCTGCTACTAATGCCCCTAGCTATACAACCCAGTACCCTGCTTGCATTCCCCAATGCTATATTACATTGCCTGCATACCTTTAAGTCATTAGAAATAATTACTCCCAAACCCATTTCCTCTGTTGTCTCTGACAACACAGCACCCATAATAGTATATATTTCCTTTGGATTTTCTATGTCCTAAGTGCATTATTTTACATTTATCAACATTAAACTGCAGCTGCCACACTCTTGTCCATTCTTCTAATTTACCTAAATCATTTGCCATTTGGCTTATTCCCTCTGGAATGTCTACCCTATAGCAGATCTTGGTATCATCTGCAAAAAGGCATACCTTTCCTTGAAACCTTTTGCAATATCACTAATAAAATTATTAAAAAGAATGGGCCTCAGTACAGATCCCTGAGGTACTCCACTAGTAACACTCCTTTTGTCCGAATATTCTCCATTGACCACCACCCTCTGTCTCCTGTCACTCAGCCATTACCTTATCCATTTAACTATTTTTACATCCAGACCCAAACACTGCAGTTTATTACTGAGTCTTCTATGAGGTACAGTGTCAAATGCTTTACTGAAATCTAGATAAGCTATATCTACTGCTCCCCCTTGGTCTATTATTTTAGTTACCCAGTCAAAAAAATCTATGAGGTTAGTTTGACAAGATCTCCCTGCTGTAAACCCATGCTGTTTTATATCTTGCAAGCCATTTAAATTCAGATATTCAACAATTATTTCCTTTAAAGGGATGGTAATATCTCACAATAAAAGCAGCTCCAATTAATCTTCATAATATTTGAACAATGGAGAGTGTTATTTCATTACTGTCAGAGTTGTAGTTCAAGAGTAATTGAATGATAAATTATCCCCGTCCTGCCCCTTTTATCTAGTGTAAGCCCTCTCTCCTCAGATGTGGAATCTAGTCCATAGACCAGACAGCTCACCTCAGGGGTTAATCTTCTTAATGTGAGAACAATGAAAACCCTGCCCCCCTTGGCAGGTTTTTTAGCTTTTTCCCTTATCTTAATTGAAGATTGTCCCTCTCTGCAGTAAGTGAGTCTTGAATCCACTGTACTACTGGGGTGTCCGCTTAGTTGCGGGCTTGTTGCCTGGTAACAGCAATTACCTGTATAGGACTCAATAGATGTGAGATATCTAAGGCTTCCCCCTTAAGGGCACCTTCTTCAGCCAATAGATCGGCTAAATCATTTCCTTGTTTTTCAGGGCCTAGGATCTTGGAATGACCCTTGGTCTTTTTCCAATAGATGGTAAGGCCATTTGATGTCACGAGATTATCAACCTCGCAAAACAATTTACCATGTTTCACTGGTTTATTATTGGATTGGAGCATATGGCTCCTTTTTCAACCTGGGAGGTATTCTACAAAGCTATGGCGAACATAATTAGAATCAGTTATAAAGACAAATTCCTTAATGTTATGCTCAAACGCTAATAGGACTGTCTTATAGACTGCACAGAACTCTGCCACTTGGCTACTCTGCGGTCCTAAGCTATACCCTTTGGATATAATAGGGCACTCACCTGTCCAGGTAATCCCTATACCTGCCACCAGTTTTCTTTCAGTACCAGTTATGATGTGGTATGAGCAACCGTCAATGTATGCGGTTGGAAAGGCAGTACAATAATTTTCTTCAAATGCCTTATGGGGGGAAGCAATTGTTCCTAAAAGTAATCATTTCCACTGGTAGCAGTCTCCATGGGAGGTGCTGTACAATCATGGAGTTTGGCTAGTCCTTGAGCTACAGGACTCTTCCTGTTTTGCTTATACCTAATCTTCAGTGGCTATCCCTGTAGGGATAAGGTCCAAGCAGTGATCCTACTATTGGAAAGGTGTCCTTCCTTTATCCTATCACTTTACAAATACCGCAAAGGCTGATGTGTGGTTTCAATGATGGTCTTCTCACGCTGAATAAAACTATGAAAACTCTGCAATTCCCAAACAGTAGCCAATAAAGCTTTCTCACAGTCATTGAATTTGATTTCCACGGAAGACAGGGATTTACTGGCATAAGCAATAACCTTATTCAGGTTGTCTTGATTTTGATATAAAACCCCACTGAGACTAAGATTAGTGAATCCTGTCTCAAGGAAAAATGGCTTACCTCCTTCTGGATGGGCCAGACAAGGAGCCTGGGTGAGTTTATTCTTGAGCTTAGATACAGCATGTTCCTGAGCTGCACCCAAGATCCACGGTTGATCTTTCTTCAATAATAACAACAATGGTTTGGTTATTTCTGAATAATTATCAATAACCTTCTGGGAATAATTCATCATGCCTAGGAAGGATCTCAATTCATTGAGATTAGTGGGTGTTTTGGATTTGACTATCACTTCAACCTTCTTTCTTAGCAGGTTTAACCCTTCGGTGGTCACCTCATGACCAAGAAAGTTGACTTTGGTGCGGCACATCTGTGCCTTTTTGATCGACAGTTTAACACCTGCTTCCTTTAGCTGATTAAATACATATTTAATCTCTGTGATATGCTTTTGGAAGGTAGTACTTTTAATTAGGACGTCATCTACATAGCAGAGAGTCCCCCTGGCCATAGCATCAGGCATAGACTTGTGCATAAATACGGCAAATTCATGACCTGAGTTGATATAACCAAAAGGCATTCTAACCCAGGCGTATTGTACGCCTCCAAAGGTGAAAGCTAGCTGATATTGGTCTTCCTCATTGACTTTAATGGTCCAGTACCCTTGGGCGCAATCAATCGCCGTAAAGAACTTAGACACTTGCATCTGAACTAAATACTGATCTGTATACGGCACTGGCCAGCCGGACATATATACACGTTTGTTCAGTTACCTTAGGTCAGGACACAGACGCCATTGACCATTGGGTTTAAGGATTTCCAAGATGGGGTTATTATATGTGCCGTATAATGCCCCTTTATGATTGCTGCCAATGAGTCATAGGATGCAAGTAGAAGACGGTGCTGTTTAACATATACAGGAGGCAGTTTAGGGTCAGCCTGTATGGAGGCGACATGTGTGTTGGTTAAACCACAATCATATGAATCCTTGGCAAACAGCTCTTGGAATTCCATAAGGATTTCCCTTAGTTGTTGACATTCAGAATCATCAAAGCATGCATCAGCTAGAGAGATTTGCTCCTCTACTAGATCATTGAACCCTGGAAATGCTTCAGGCCTACCTAACTCATAGGCTTCCTCAAGCTGTGTAGTTAAATCATAAGCATTTACTCTTACCTTATCCACAGCCTCCTGATATTCTTGGGACTCTTGTTCCTCCATCTGGTGTTCAAATACCAGAGAGGATTCCGAAATCCGGCATGTACCTGTATCAGGGCTAAATGGATACACAGATTGAATGGAAAACAGTCCCTCTGGAAGGGAGTAAAACATTTGTTCAACTATTTGTTCCTCAGACAGCTAATTATCAGGCAGTAGGCCAGTTTACTTGATTCTGAAACCCAAATGTATAGTATTCTGAATCCAAAGCATAATCAATTACAGTTCCCTTCTCTAAGGTAATACTGCGTGGGGTTATGTTATTTACCACAATATGGACTGGTGTTCGACGAATACTCACCATAGGGGTGTGCAACACAGAAACTCCTAATTGTTGAATCCTATTTGAGAGGCATAGTAATGCATCAGGATTCTCAAGTTTCTGATCACTGCGAACCTGCAAGGATATGGGGACCTGACTTGCCGCACCAGGGATAGTGACCTCATTAGCTACTTGTAATTTAACTGCATATGGCAACAGTTGGCATGACTTCAGGGCTTTTAAGTCATCCTGAAATCCACAGGGGTTTCCTTCTAACCTAGTCCATAGGTTATTATTCACCAGATCAATCTGGGCGGCAAAACAATGTATTAAATCATTGCCTATATAGATCTGGCGTTGGGGTTCCTCCACTACAAGAAAAACATGTTTTACAGACCTATCACATATTGATATAGATAACAGACATCTTGCAACGACGTTATAACTTGTAGTATTGTCATCTAGGTTATGTACCCAATTATCATGTGGTGTCAGATACTTAATATGTATAGGATCTCTTACATCCATCAGTAGACTGTTACTAATGTAACTGTTTTCCAATTTCAGATTCAGTTTGACCTGTTTGATCCTCCCCAAGTCTTTAACTTGTAAAGAAACAAACAACTCACCCCCTGTATTGTCAATGGACGTCAGATATTGAGAATGATTCTCTGGATCTGTTGGTTCAGAGGGTGTTCTGTGAAGAGAGATGGTTAAGACATTCCCTTCTAGCTTCACATTCTGAATCTGTTCTAGTAACACCTTAAAGGAGAGGTCACCTTCCATTTTTCAGCATTGGTATCAGGCATCTGTAAAACAGTGAGGTTAGGGTTCTGACTATTGACAAATTATATTTCAATAGTATCCCTAGTTTCCTCTACCACATGGTCATTTCTATGGGGGCATTGCAATGCCCGCTCATATCTGATTGGGAGTTTTAACCTGTAACCAGATGACATTATTCACACAGTCTATGATGGGACTTAATCGCCGTAGCAGATCGGAACCTATAATTAACCTGTTATAGGGAACTTTAACTACTATGACTTTATGTGTGAATGATTTATTACCGATTTTAAATTTTAACCATATGGTTTCTAATACATTCAAGGGGTTACCTCCTACGCTTATTAGGGATCCATCAAATGCTTTCACCACTGGCTTAACAGTAGCATTCTTCATAATTTGATAATAATGGGAGCTAGACAATATGGTAGCTTGAGATCCTGTATCCAGGAGGCTGGAAATAATTAAGTCATCAAGCTCCTGCAATGTGACATCTATGAAATATCTCCCTTCATATTCATGCATTTCACATAAATAATTACAATGGTGTGTGTTTTTTTTTTCTTGTCAGTGAGATGATGATGATGATGATGATGGTGATTCTGTGAGCAAGGGGTCCACGTCTGGATCCCCCCCATGACTAACCCTAACAGCAATTTGCATACAGATAGAAGAAGTCAGAGATGCTCAGCTAAGCTCATGAGTTTGCAAGGGTATTCAAAAAGCTCAATAGGACTGTATTCTCACCCCCAGGGTGCTATTTCTTTCAGCTCTCAAATGCCATACACAGAGAAGAAATATTCTGAAACATATCATACAGGTCCTGCCAAAATGACAGTCCAGCCACAAAATGCCAGACAATTCCTCTCTGAACAAGAGAAACAGCTAACCCCAGAAGTACATTTCGACCTTGTTGGGCGAGGTGTAGCTTATCCCTGTAGGCACTTGTGAGCAAGGGGTTCCGGTCTGGGTTTAGCTATTTTCTTTGTTCAAAGAGGAACTGTCTGGAACTTCGTGGCTGGACTGTCTTTTTAGCAGGACAAGTATGATATGCTTCAGAATATTTCTTCTCTGTGTAGGGTATTTGTGAGCTAAACGAGATTGTACCATGGAAGCAAGGACAGTGTTCTAGAGAGCTTTATACAAACCCTTGCAGGATTGTGAGCTGAGTTGAGCATCTCTGACATCTGCTCTGTATATGCAAATTGTGCTTAGGATTGGTCTCCCTAAGCGTAGTGGGGGAATCCAGACATGGACCTCTGGCTCACAGCTCCCTGGAGGGATTAGCTGTACCTCATTGATGTGAATAAGTGGAATAAGGCCAAAATGTGGATTTTTTTTTTTTCTTTTTTTTGGGCTAGCTGTGTTCCTTGTCCATAAAGGAGTTGTCTGACATATTTTTGCTGGACTGTCATTTTGGTAGGATCTGCATGATGTACTACAGAATACTCCTTCTCTGTGTATGGCATTTGTGAGCTAAAATAGATTGCACTCTGGGTGCAAGGACACCATCCTAATGAGCTTTTTGTATACTTTTGCAGGCTCATGAGCCGAATTGAGCATCTCTGACTTCTTCTCTGTATATGCAAATTGCTCTTAGGTTTGGTCACCCTAAGGGTAATGGAGTAATCAAGACGTGGACCCATTGCTCCCAATTGATTAGAGGGATCAGCTGCATCTCAGTGACGATGTCTTAAAAGGCTGAAACATGTCTGGGGATTAGCTGTTTCCTTGTTTAGGGAGAAATTGTCTGGCATTCTGTGGCTGGACTGTCATTTTGTCAGGACCTATATGACGTGCTTCAGAATATTTCTTCTCTGTGTATGGCATTTGTGAGCACCCTGGATGCAAAGACACCTTTCTAGTGAGCTTTTTGCGTACCCTTGCAGGCTTATGAGCCAAGCTGAACATCTCTGATGTCTTCTGTATGTGTAAATTGCACTTAGGATTGGTCACCCTAAGAGTAATGGGGGAATCCAAACGTGGGCCCCTTGCTCACAAGTGCCTCGAGGGATCAGTTGCAAGACTCAACAAGGCTGAAACCTGTTTCTGGAGTTAGTTGTTTCCATTGTTCAAGGAGAAACTGTCTGGCATTTTGTGGCTGGACTGTCATTTTGGCAGGGCCTGTATGATATACTTCAGAATATTTTTGTGCATGGCATTTGTGAGCTAAAAGAGATTGAACCCTGGGCACAAGGACATGTCCTAGTGACCTTTTTGTATACCCTTGCATGGTCAATGTTTTAATTTGAGCCCACTCTGCCTCCATTGAGTTCTACTAACCAAAGATGGCTGTCACTACCAGATAAGAGAAAAACTGAAAAATACAGAAATAGCTAGCAAAATATAGAAAAACATTCCTGCAATGAGAAATAACAATGCAGAATAAGGGTTAGGCAGAAGAAGGTACATTATCCCTAAAAGGATTAATAAGACCTACTAATATCAGCAGTCACCTTTATATCACAGTATCTAATGAGATAAAAAAAGATTGGATGTAATTTAGACAGATATGCTACTTCAAGTGGGTGCCTGGAGTTAAACAGAACATAAATAGGACCATAGTGCTCAAATGGTTAACTTACCAGTCTTCTTTATTCATATAGTACAGGACCTTAGAGAAGTTCAGCCATGAGGAACAGACTTTTAATAAAGTTGGTCTGCACAGGGAAATGAAATACATCTGTGTAGTGACCAATCCAACTACAGGGAAGCCAGATAATGGGATCCCACATAATAGGGATTTTACTGACCCATATCTAAGCAGAAAATAAAAAAGAAGTCTAAAATCTAAGAGCAGTGCCAGCTTGCTTCTCTTCTCTTGAGAGTTTGCATAAATCTAGGGATGTGAGGTAAACAAGGAGAAAGAGAGGGGAGACGCTATCTCAAAGACACTGCCTTTTGTGAAGTGCCCTGTCCTCTGGAGGAGGGGAGCTTTGCCCCATGGTTCCTGTGTTCCATATAGGACATATGAGAACAAATTTTAAGGAATAAACATTTATTGGCTGCACAGTATGCTAATTTCATGCACAGTATGGTAATTAGTTACATTTATGGCCAAACATACCCTTGCTGTGCTATTGGAAATACACCTGTGGACACTGCCTAGATTTATTCATTCAGAGTGTGGTAATATTGGCCTAGCACATAAACTTTTACCATAAAGCTTCACAATGTGCCACCAGCAAATAAAGATTCATTTCTCAAACAAAAGTTAGGTTTCAAACTATGGATAGTACAACATATTGCAGTTTTTAATTACGTTTAGATGTGACAAATTAGCATAAGGTGACAGGTCCATTTGGAGAAATAATCAATTGAAATCTCTGTCTGCTCCCCTTCCCATCACATTTTCAAATCTTATGATATTTAGCTATTCATTCAGAATATACAAAAGATGTGAAAGAATCAGCTGAATTTAACAATTACTAAAATTCCAGGTCAAGTAGATCTTTTTAGTGCTTTGAGTGACAAATAGATGCTCATTGCTCAATTTGTTGCTCTGAGATATGTTGATCACCAATCTGGCACTTAAAGTGATAGTAATACATTTTTAAATGTAGCTTTAATTCTGTAGATATTTAAAAAATTAATTAATTGCACCCAGTCCTATCTCTCAAACCTCTATGGTTTGAGAGATATACGCTTTCAAAGTTCCCTCTTCCCTCCCCTTGCACTGACTTCAGATTTCTGTGCTAGAGAAGGAGATCCCGATCTGCAGACTGTCCTGCTGCTCTTCATCAGAGCCCAAATCGCGCTAGTTAGGCAGAAATACTTCATTGGAACGGGCTACAATGTGTGCCTGGTTTGCAAGCGCACATTGTAGACCATTCAAATAAAGTATTTCTGCCTAACTAGCACAAGTTCAGCTCTGCTGAAGAGCCACAGGACGGTCTAGGGACCAGGATCTCCTTCTCTAACACAGAAAGTTGACGTCAGTGCAAGGGCAGGAAAGGGTGAACTTCGAAAGCTTATATCTCTCAAACCATAAAGGTCTGAGAGATAGGACTGGATACAATTATTTCATTTTTTAAATATATACAAAATTAAAGTTATGGTTAACAAAATATTACTATTACTTTAAAGGGATAGTAATACTTCGTTTTAACTTTATTTTATTTTGTAGGCATTAAAAAAAACATGAAGAACGATATAAGTCTTATCTCTCAAAACTTTATGGTTTAAGAGATATTCACAAGCAAAGTATCCCCCCCCGTTAAACCAGATCAGAAGGGAGGTGCCCAGGTAGACTGCAGAGAGGGACAATCTTCAATTAAGATAAGGGAAAAACCTGAAAAACTTGTCAAGGGGGGAAGGGCTTTCATTGTTTTCATACAAAGAAAATTGTCCCCTTCTGTTATCCGTCTGGTCATACAACCAGATTCACATTTGAGAAGAGATGGCTTACACTAGGTAAAAGGGGCAGGAGGGGAAACTTTGCTTGTGAATATCTCATAAACCATAAAGGTTTGAGAAATAAGACTTATATCATTCTTCATGTTTTTTTTAATACCTACAAAATAAAATAAAGTTAAAACGAAGTATTACTATCCCTTTAAAGGGGAATTGTCACATAAAAAAGAGGTGATTTTGAAAAGAAAATCTAAAAGTACCCATATTTATGCAGGGGTATCTACAGAAATTTGTCAGGAGGTGGGGCAAAGCCTTAATATGACCCCCAGACCAGCCTGCCCAGGCACAATTATGGAGGAGGAGGGGCTAGTGCCCTCCCTTTCCCCCCTTCTGGACACCCATGTATTTATGATAGTCATTTTTAATTTCAAACAATATTTTATAAGATATTTACCTTTATTTGTCAGTTTATGCAGAAGTGTTAGTTGGTAATGCAGAGCTATGTGGAACATCTGAGTCCTCCAGGCATGCCTGGAGGATTTGTACTGACAAATAAAGCTAAATATCATATAAACTATGGTTTTTAATAAAAAAGTGCATAACATAAATATAGTTTGCTTTTGAAAGCCATATCAAAATCACCTAGCTGTTACAGTAACAGTTCCACTTTAAAACGATAAACATACTCAGCATTTATTTCTGGTGGGATCTTTAGCAGTTACAGGGCAGGATGTCACACCAGAATCGACATCCTGCATAAAGAGGCATTACAATTTACAAAGACTATTTACAAATATAATTTTAAAAGAAAACTAACACCACGTTATAATAAACCTCCCACACACTTTTTTTTTTTTTACTATGGCCAGAAAATTCTAATGGTCCTATGAATGACGGCCCTGTGCTTTTGTTAACCCTTTGAGTGCCAGAGTGCAATGCAATCTGTACCACTCTGGCACTCGAAGGGTTAAAGATAAAACATCTTCAATCAACCCAGGTTGTCATGTCCATACACGCAGCCATGACACTTGCTGGCCGTGTTTTGTTTTTTTTTAAATAAGGTATATATATAAAGGATATATAAGGTATTAGACTGCACACCCCTTAAAGGGTTAAGATTACCAAGTGCATTGAGTAGAGTTTAACCCTTTGAGTGCCAGAGGAGTACGCAACACATTGGTTTGCAATGCATTGCATACCCCTCTGGCTCTCAAAGGGTTAATGATTTGCTAGCAAGTGTCATTCCTGCCTTCAGGACAGAACTTGAACCAAGATGCAAGGGTAAGATTCCTAGAAAGGTAAGTGGGGTTGTTATGAGGAAATGCTAGTTCCTCTTTAAAGGGATAGTAATACTTCATTTTAACTTTATTTTATTTTGTAGGCATTAAAAAAACACGAAGAATGATATAAGTCTTATCTCTCAAACCTTTATGGTTTAAGAGATATTCACAAGCAAAGTGTCCCCCTCCCACCCCTTTTACTGATGTAACACTTCTCAGCCAGGGCAGAAGGGAGCTGCCCAGGTAGACTGCAGAGAGGGACAATCTTCAATTAAGATAAGGGAAAAACCTGAAAAGCTTGTCAAGGGGGGCAGGGATTTCATTGTTTTCATAGGAATAAGAGTGTCCCCTTCTGTTATCTGTCCAGTCTATGGACTGTATTCCACATCTGAGAAGAGATTGTTTACAGTAGGTAAAAGGGGCGGGAGGGGGAAACTTTGCTTGTGAATATTTCATAAACCATAAAGGTTTGAGAGATAAGACTTATATCATTCTTCATGTTTTTTTAATGTCTACAAAATAAAATAAAGTTAAAACGAAGTATTACTATCCCTTTAAAGTGAATCTATCGCCTCTACAAAAGTTATGCTTATTATGTAGAGGTTATATACATAAGGGTGAAAAAGCTATTGATTTAAAAAAACGCTATTTGTGTTAAACCAATAGTTTATAGAGTGCCCTGCACCCTACTTCCTCATAAACTTCCACTGCTGCACTGCCCCTTCTCCCTTCCCACTACGTAGCCTCCT
This sequence comes from Rhinophrynus dorsalis, assembly GCA_037306005.1. Lineage (NCBI taxonomy): Eukaryota > Metazoa > Chordata > Amphibia > Anura > Rhinophrynidae > Rhinophrynus > Rhinophrynus dorsalis. The sequence continues at coordinate 202,243,017 of CM074721.1, forward strand.
CCGATGATAGAGGCTTCTGTCTGTAAGCTGGAGTAATCTCATTGGCAGAGATTGAGATCTAGCCAATGAGATCGCTCCAACTTACAGACAGACAGCCTCCGTCATCAGAGGAGGCTGGGTAATGGGAAGGGAGAAGGGGCAGTGCACCAATCTGTGGCAACGGAAGTTTAGGAGGAAGTAGGGTGCAGGGCACTCTATAAACTATCTTTTAAACACAAATAGTGTTGTTGTTTTTTTTTCTTTTTTTTTTTTTAAATCAATAATGTTTTCACCCTTAAGTATATATCCTCGACATAATAAGCATAACTTTTGTAGAGGCAATAGATCCACTTTAATTCGGAGACATGGTTTCTAGTATGAAGCTATAGATAAAGACTACATTACATCTGATTTTCTGTAGCTACCCCAAAACAAAATGTCCACTGAAGTCAAAAATACTGATAAAAATAGAAAAGTTTTTTTCCCAACAACATAATTAACCCTTTGAGTGTCAGAGGGGTACTCCTCCCATAATCAAAGGGTTGATAAAAGTACTCCACATGCAGATGGTAGGAGAGACTACCATCTGTGCACTGAGAATGTGTTTTATGGCTTATTTTCCAAAAAATAATAATAATAATAATGTCATTTTTTTAGCATTTTTTCTGACACTGGTGAAGAGTTTTTCTAGATAATTTATGTTATCAAGGCAAATGCAGGACTGTCACTCTATTGATAGGAGTGTTTGGACTTAACCCTTTGCGTGCCAGAGGGGTACGGAATGCATTGCTTTGCAATGCATTCCATACCCCTTTGGCACACAAAGGTTTAAAGGGATAGTAATGTTTCACAAAAACAGCAGCTCCATTTAATCTTCATAGTATTTGGGCCATGGAGAGTGTTATTTCAATACTGTCAGAGTAATTGAATGATAAAATATCCCCCTCCCGCCCCTTTTACCTAGTGTAACACTGCTCACCTCAGATGTGGAATCTGGTTGCTTGACCAGACAGATAACAGCAAGGGACAATCTTCTTACTATGAGAACAATGAAAACCCTGCTCCCCTTGACAGGTTTTCAAGGTTTTTTCCATATGCTAATTGAAGATTGTCCCTCTCTGCAAGCCATCTGCACACCACGTTTCTGTTATGAGGTGAGCAGTGTTATATCAGTAAAAGGTGCTGGAGATGGATACTTTATCATTCAATTACTCTTGAACTACAACTCTGACAGAACTGAAATAACACTCTCCATGGCCCAAATACTATGATAATTAATTAGAGCTGCTTTTATTGTGAAACATTACTATCCCTTTAAATACCCTTTAAATATTATTTGCTATATTTTCAAACTAAAACTGGAATAATTGTGGGCAAATCAGCTGCAGTTAGGGGAGTACTAAAAACTATCATTGATATAAATGGGACTTTAATACCTTGGATGCTAGCAGTGTCTCCAAAACATCACAGAGCGATGCTTGGTTAAAAGTCCCATTTAATGCAGTGGGAATTTGGGGAATATTTGTTTGTCCCCTGACGATACTGGTTTGTTCCAGAATTATGCCACTTTTTTTTTGAAAATATGCCTTGAAATGGAAAATATATAATATACATTATTCTCTATAATGCAGTTAGTGTGCCCTAGGATTGCAAAAATTGCTGTAGAGTTCAACCCCCACGAGTAAAACAAGGCTACTCCAAAGGTTGAAAGGTGTTTTATTTAAAAGTTATTACAGCTGAAGCTTGAATTTTCTTAGCTGCAGTATCACAGTGGCCTGAAATTGTACAGTGGTGCTGTTGCTACACCAACCTATGGAGATAGGATGGTGTAGCAACAGCGACACTGTACAATTTCAGGCCACTGAGATACTGAACCAAAAAAAAATCAAGTCTAAGCTATAATAATGTTTGAATAATACTCCTTTCAGTAGTAGGAGTACCCTTGTTTTACTCAAGGGGATAAGCACTACAATATATATTGAGTTGTTTATTATTGAGTTGTATTTGTTTTGTCATTGTACACTCTTCTCTTTTTAGATGATGTGCAAATGGTTGCTTCCTGTATGCTTAGATTTTGTTGAAAAGAAGTGCAAGTTTGTGATTAAAACATCTCCTATGCATCTGACCATGTCCATGCTAAAGCTTTATGAAAGTCTTCTGGTAAAAATAAGGTGAGGAAGCAAACTTTGTCTCTTTCATTAGACCGTCTAAGAAATATGTAAATAATGTATTATAATAATGTAATACTAATTGCATTACAATTATTTTACCCATATTTATTTGATAAAGCTAACATAAACGCACAATACTGGCTCCAGTAATTTTCTGATCTATCCCCTAGCAAGTCTTTTACTCTTAGATTACATTTGCTATGGTTGTTCCAGTTAAGTGGGGCAAGATTCCCATGATAAGTACTGAAGGATTCTGGTGTCCTCAGAACACACCAACAAGCCAGGTTTTAGGGTCTCTGTGCTTGATCACAGTGGGGTAATCAGTGTCTCAGTGAGGCTGATCTACCTGTGCTTAGTGATATCTTTAAAACATGACCTGATATGGTGTCCTGAGGACTTCTTGTGCTGAGATGAGAATAGTGGTCTAGAGCAGGAGCAGCCAGCCCCTGTCCTTAAAGGGATATTAATACTTCATTTTATCTTTATTTTATTTTGTAGGCATTAAAAAAACATGAAATACGATATGTCTTATCTCTCAAACCTTTATGGTTTGAGAGATATTCACAAACAAAGTTTCCCGCTCCCGCCCCTTTTACCTAGTGTAAGCCATCTCTTCTCAGATGTGGAATGCAGTCCATAGACCAGACAGATAACAGCAGGGGACAATCTTCTTCCTATGAGAACAATGAAAGCCCTGCCCCCTTGACAAGTTTTTATCTTAATTGAAGATTGTCCCTCTGCAGTCTACCTGGGCACCTCCCTTCTGCTCTGGCTGAGAAGTGTTACATCAGTAAAAGGGGCGGGAGGGGGAGACTTTGTCATTGAATTACTTTTGAACTACAACTCTGACAGAATTGAAATAACACTCTCGAAAGTCCAAATACTATGATGATTAATTAGAGCTGCTTTTATTATGAAACATTACTATCCCTTTAAGAGCTATCAACAATACATATTTTCAGGATATCCCTGAATGAGCACAGGTGGACCAATTAAAGTGACTGAGCTGCTAATGAGTCCACCTGTGCTGTAGCTGGGACACCCTGAAAAATGCACTGTTGGAAGCATTATTCTAGAGAATAAGGCACCAGTATTTTGCTTTTGCTGCCACATAGCCTAGGGGACCAAAATTTTTTTATATATATATATATATATATATATATATATATATATATATATGTATATATATATATATATATATATATATATATATATATACTAGCGAAAGGGGCACAGTGTTGCCCATGTGGTTTGGATGCATCTCTGGCACTGCAAGGATTCAACTTTATTTGTGCTAGAGAAGACATGTAGAACCAGTGTGTTATATGGCAAATGTGAAGAGGGCATTAGCAAAACTGAACTGAAGAGACAGGGAAAAAGCAGTGCAGTTGAATAGAAAAAGAAATGATGTTCTAACATAGTAACATACTAATTTGGGTTGAAAAAAAGACTTGCGTCCATCTTGTTCAACCCTTTTCCTATTCTGTTTACAATCGTTGATCCAAAAGAAGGCAAAAAACCCCTCAATATAGCAATTTCAAATTCTGCTTTCAAATTCTGCCTTGAATGAGGGGGGGGGGATTCCTTCTTGATTCCAAATGGCAATCAGATTCCTCCTCGGATCAACAAGTCCTAACTAAATATTAATCCCAATACTAACGTACATAGCCCTCTATGTTATGCTCTTTTAAATAAGTATCCAGGCCCTTTTTAAAGGCATCTAATGTATTCGATAGCAGCACCTCCTCAGGCAGTGAATTCCATACCTTTAATGTCCTTATTGTAAAGAAACCCTTCCGCTGTTGTAGATTAAATCTGCTTTCCTCAAGTCTAAGCGGGTGGCCCCTTGTCCTATGTACTGTTCTGTTAATGAACAGGTCTTTGGAGAGCCCTTTGTATGGGCCCTGAACATATTTATATAGTGTTATCATATCCCCTCTAAGATGCCGTTTCTCTAGTGTGTACAAGTTTAACTTTTCTAGCCTTTCTTCATAACTAAAACTTTCCATTCCCCTTACTAGTTATGTAGCCCTCCTCTGCACTCTCTCTAGTTCCATAATGTCCTTTTTCAGAAAGGGCGCCCAGAATTGAACAGCATATTCTAGGTGGGGTCTTACCATAGACCTGTAAAGAGGCATAATAATATCTTCCTCCCTTGAGTCAATACCCCTTTTAATACATGCCGATGTCTTATTGGCCTTTGCATCTGCCAGCTGGCACTGCGTGCTACTGCTAAGTCTATTGTCTACCATTACTCCCAAATCCTTTTCATTTGTAGATTTCTGTTCGAGTATAGTTGAATGCAATAGTTTGCAACTATTTTTCTTTTATTAAAAGTGCTGAACAGGGTCACTGTAATGCGTTTTTGAAGCATAGTTAATTCATTACCTGATAGCAGTGAGAATGGAGTTGCAGACAGGGAAGGTGGGAGGGACAGGGTAGAAGGATGAAGGGGGACAGGGGAGTACGGTGAAAAATAAAGAGCAGGAGAATGGAGATGCACATGAATAAAAGCACCACAGATAAGTAAATGTGAAGGTTAAGTAGTGTGTTATGATAAGACACTGTGGCGATATTAGATTTTGAGGGACGTCCAATGTGGGAAAGCATAGTATGTTTCACTTGTTTATTAACCCTTTGAGTGTCCAACAGGTATCCAACTCATTGTGCTATAATGTGTGCTGGATCTGCCTCTGGCACTGAAAGGGTTAAGAGGTAGAGCATTGCATGGTACTTTTCAATAGACACTGAATGTGTGGGAGGGGTGTGAGTGACTGTAGACAAAGTCAACAGGGGGAACACGTAAAAGCAATGTAGCTGAAAGAATAAGAGTTAAATAGGCACAGGCTATAGAAGCATGCTTCTCTTTCTTATGTCTTTGTATTATTTTATTTGCAAACACAGCGTGTAGAATTGGTTTAACCCCTTGGATGGCAGAAATGTCTCCAACGCATTGCTAAGCAATGCATTTGAGACATTTATAGCACCCAAGTGGTTAATATTTATTCATATTTATACTTTACTGTCTTAGCTGCGGATAGTAATGCGTTTGAAGACTGAGAAGCAGACCACAGAGGAGGCTGAGAGGCTCAGTCTCCTCTCTTGTCCACCTCTCAGTTTCCTCTCTGGTCTGGTCTTGCACTGTGAGGCAAAACTGCAGCTGAAGGACCAAGCAGTAAATAGTAGCTACTTAAAGGAGCAATAAACTTTTTTTTATGAAAAAATATATATTGTAGGGATTTTCCTAAAGTACAATAAAGGAAATCCCATTGCCGAGAGATTTATATTTCCAGAGTTATTCCAGTTTTAACCCATGTTTTTTTTACATTAGCAGTGCCCTCTAGTGGTCAAATTCTAGTTAGTTTTTCTGTTAGAGTCTAATGGAGAGGAAAGTCAGAGACATACAGTTCTCTATATAATGTGATAGAAACTGCCATCACTTCCCATCAGTTAGAACTATCAGGAAGTAAAGCACAGTAAAACATCTGACAGCAGTGGGAGTGACCTTGTTTTATTCAGCAGGAAATGCTCTATAAAATATGGGTTTTCATAAAAAAAATGTACTGCTCGTTTAATATGAACGTATTTCTGATAATTCAGTGTAATGAGGGGGAGCTTTTATTGTACAGTAATGTTACAATATAGATGTATACATTATAGAGGAGGAGGAATGAAGCAATTGCTTTAAGCCTTCCTCTGGCACTCAAAGGGTTAAACACAAGAGGCTTCCTGGGGGTGTAGGGACCTGGTGCAGGATGGTAGGGTCAGGGGACAGGCTCTTGCTGGCGCCTGGGGAGTGGCTGAGCCCATCTTTGACTAATCTTCCACTTTATTTATTGTATTCCTCTATGATGTCCCAGTTAACCAGTGTTGTGCTGTGCCAATGTGAAGCAGCACTTTGTGTATTGTGGCGGTAGTACGACTGTGGAAGTTAGATAAGTGACGCTCCCTGTATGGCTATCATTGATGGAGTGTGAGAGTGGATGTGAAAATTACTTGTGCTAATCTGGAATGCAAGGAAGAGGTGTTACTATGATATTAACCCCTTTAGTGCCAGAAAGGTACGCAACACAAACCAATGCATATCCCTCTAGACTGAAACACTTCATATCACAGTAAGTCCGCTTCCCTGCATTCCAGATCAGCACAAGTTACTTTCACATCCACTCTCACACACTCCATCAATGATAGCCATACTGGGAGCGTCACTTCTCTATTTTCCAAACTGGCAGCCTGCTAGGAGGAGGCATAGGAAGCGCCAACATCGCTGTGGCCGAAATCTCTGAAGTGAGATTTTAGTGAGGAGCATGGTGCCACACTCCACACATCCTTCAGTACAGTACTGGGGCCGAACTAGGCGGAAAAAAATCAGCACATACCCATATATGTGTGCAAGCAGATAAAAGTTTCTTCATAACAGAAAGGTAGAAATTTGCAAAGATCCTTAAAAGTGAAAACTAATGAAGTTCCCCAGCTCCCTATCCCTATTGGTGCTTACTTTTGTCACAGTATGGCTTGCTGTGGGAGAGAGTTCTGACACTAATCTATGCTGAAAGGCCATTGCGGGATCCTGTGTTTCTGTATTATGTGTTTGAGATCCAGATGGTTAAACATACATCTGTATCTCCCCGATGGGTGTCATCAGCCTGAACCCTGTGTACATACAGCAGGTTACACTTGTGAATTCCTGTCACCATGTAGCAGTATCTGATTTTTAATGTTGGTGAGTGATGCGGTGAGAAGGGAGAGAAAGGCCGACGCTGCGCTAAGCAACATTAAAAATTAGATAGTTGTACATTGGTTATATTGTTGTTCAGAGATGGAGAAAGAGAACAGTGACATATCCAAGCGGAGAGGGACAGAGAGAGGCATTGCACTTTTATTGGACCAAGAGTCCCTTGATCCTCCGCTGGATGTACACTGACACAGAATAATGGAAGCGCTGTGCCGGCCTCTCTCTCCCCTTCTCTACATGCACAATGACAGAGAGGAGCACACAGAGAAGGTGAGAGAGAGGCAGTGTAAGTCCGCAATTGATATTTTTTGGTTGAAGAGGAGATAGTGGGGAGGAGCAAAGTGACGTCCATGTGCAATGCTGGGATCAGGCAGTGAAAGGAGATAGTCAGATCTCCTCCTAGCTGCGCCCTGGGGTGTGTATCTTGGGCTATGCCAGTCTATAGGAGATCTGCATATGTGCTCTTATGTGCCAGCCCTTGGGTGTGTGTGTGTATTATAATTGAGAGTGTAATACTGAGCTCTGGCAATAGAGGACATATGCAAATCTCTTCCTAGCTGCCTCCCTGGGGGTGTTTGTTGTACGGACATATTCTGCAGTTGGTTTACTCCAGACTAACTCCTTTTTTTAAGTACCCCTGACAGTATATGTTTTTTAGATATCCTACTTGTTTATAGGCAGATCAATTAAAGTAGCTAAGCCTGTGATCGATCTGCTTATGCAAAAGCAGAGATATCCTCAAAACATTAGTTGCACCTAAGGACTGGGTAACCTATTGATGAACCAGAATAAGCAAAGTAAGCACAATATTGTGTCTGGCTATGGACTATATGAAAGTGAAGTAATTTTGGGGAAAGCAATCCACACAGTAGTAACATAGTAAATTAGGTTGAAAAAAACATAAAATGCAACCTTTGTCTAAAAACCGAGAAAAAATGAGAATTATATAAGCTTTCCTGCTACCAAATCGGTAATAATCTATTTGCCGTAACTTCCTGTTTTACCTACTAATACACCGTATAACCCTCTATGTTCTCTTAAATATATCCATTGTCTCTTCCATTAACATATCCTTGGGCAAAGAATTCCACAATTTAATTTAAAAAAACCTTCATCTTCTGAAGCTGAAACCTCCTTTCCTCTAATCTTAATAGGTGCCCCTATTTATTTATTTGATCAGGATTTGGAATGAAAAGCTCACTACAGAGATCCTTGTATCGACCTCGCATCTACTTGTACATTGTAACAAGATCTCTTCTTAGTCACCTTTCCTCTAGAGTAAATAAACCAAGTTTGCTAGCTTTTCCTCATATGGAAAGTCCTCCATTCCCTAAATTAATTTTGTTGCTCTTGCTGTACTCTCTACAGTTCTATAATATCCTTTTTCAGAATTGTTGCCCAAAACAAAGTTAAAAGAAGCTTTAAAGGATATCCAGTGGGATGTAATTTTCAAAGATAAAAATGCACAAGAGTCAAGGAATGTATTTAAAATGCTCTTGGGAAAATATACACGTCAATATATACCACTGGGGAATAAGCACAAGAGAAGTAAAGCAAAACCAATGTGGATTAATAATGTGGTTAGCAGGGAAATGAGAAATAAAAAGCAGACTTTTAAGGTGTTTAAGTCAAATGGGTCAGATGCATCATTTAAAAAATATAAAGAATGTAATAAAATCTGCAAACAAGCAATTAAGCTAGCTAAAATAGAAAATGAGCAAAACATTGCAAATGAGAGCAAGAAAAACCCTAAACAATTCTACAAGTATATTAACAACAAAAAAGTTAAGGTTGATATTGGTCCTCTTAGGACTGAAACAGGTGAATTGATTAGTGAGGATAAAGCTATGGCTGACACCCTAAATATGTTCTTTGCTTCAGTATATACAAAGGAAGCAGAAATGGCAAGCTGTGGGCAAACAGACAAAAACATGGAATTTCCTCCAACATCTACATGGCTTACTGAGGACAAGGTCCAAAAGAGACTGGAAAGGGTTATAGTGAATAAAGCACCTGGACCGGACGGTATACACCCAAGGGTACTTAAGGAACTTAGTTCAGTAATAGCAAAACCATTATACTTAATATTTATTGATTCGCTTTCATCAGGCATAGTGCCCTGTGATTGGAGGAAAGCTGATGTAGTTCCATTGTTTAAAAAGGGAGCAAGATCCAAACCAGGAAATTATAGACCTGTGAGCTTGACTTCCATAGTGGGTAAGATACTAGAAGGGTTATTAACTGACAGTATTCAGAACTATGTGAAGACAAACAATATCATTAGTAGGAATCAGCATGGTTTCATGAAGAACAGATCATGTCAGACTAATTTACTTGCATTTTATGAAAGAGTGAGTAGTCATTTGGACAGGGGAATTGCTGTTGATGTAGTATACTTGGATTTTGCAAAAGCCTTTGACACAGTTTCTCACAACAGGTTACTGCATAAATTAAAAGGCTTCGGTTTGGGTGGTGTTATCTGTACATGGATTGAGAACTGGTTAAATGATAGATGGCAGAGAGTTGTTGTAAATGGAACTTTTTCAAATTGGTCTAGGGTTATAAGTGGGGTGCCGCAGGGTTCAGTCCTGGGCCCAATGCTTTTTAATTTGTTTATTAATGATCTAGAAGTGGGAATTGAAAGTAGCATCTCAATCTTTGCTGATGACACTAAGCTATGTAAGGAAATACATACAGAAGGATTTAGATAAACTAAGTGAATGGGCAGAAAAGTGGCAGATGTCATTTAATGTAGATAAATGTAAGGTTATGCATTTGGGTTGTAGAAACAAACTTGCTACATATACTCTAAATGGGAAACAACTTGGGTAATCCTCATTAGAGAAAGATTTAGGTGTACTGATAGACAATAGTCTTCACAGCAGTGTGCAGAGTCACTCAGCTGCTGCAAGAGCAAATAGAGTACTAGCCTGCATAAAAAGAGGTGTAGAAGCAAGGGATGCTAATATTATCCTTCCTCTGTATAAATCCTTGGTTAGGCATCATCTAGAATATGGAGTACAATTTTGGGTGCCTGTTCTAAAAAAAGACATTACTGAACTGGAAAAGGTGCAGAGACGTGCAACAAAACTGATAAAGGGACTGGAGGATCTGAGTTACAAAGAGAGACTAGCCAAACTGGGTTTGTTTACATTAGAAAAGAGACGTCTAAGGGGTGATATGATTACCATTTACAAATACATTCAAGGTCAATACAAAGAACTATCCAATGAATTATTTATGCAAAGAGCTGAGCTAAGAACAAGAGGTCATCCACTAAGACTTGAGGAAAGGCGCTTTCGACTAAAACACAGGCAGGGATTCTTTACAGTAAGGTCGGTAAGGCTATGGAATTCTTTGCCTCGGGATGTTGTGCTTGCAGATAATGTAACTGCATTCAAAAAAGCAATGGATGCCTATCTAGCACAGAACAATATTGACAGTTGTGACAGATGGCTTCAAAGCAAATAGGATATTGAGCCGGGGAACTATTTGACACACACACACACACACACACACACACACACACACAAACCTACACCTACACCTACACTGGAAATTGCTCCAGAGGGCTTTTTTGTTGCCTTCCTCTGGATCAACAGGGGTGTTATTGGCATGGGCTGGACTTGATGGACGCATGTCTTTTTTCAGCCTTATCTACTATGTTACTATGTTACTATGTAAAACTGCACTGCATATTAAAGGTGAGGTCTTATCAGTGATTTGTACAGTTGCAAAATTATGTTATCCACGTCTTTTTATGCAAGATAGGATTTTTTTTTTTTTATTTTGCTGCTACTGTTTGCCACTGGTCACTGTGTCCAAGTTTGCAGTTTAAAGGATTCCCAGGTCTTTCTCTAGCAATGAGTCTCCTAAAATGATTACATTCAGTTCATAAGTAACACTGGGATTTTTCATCCTATATACATAACTATACACTTTTCTAGATTGAACTTCCTGGTCCATTTGTGTGCACAACCTGCCATTTTTATGTAAATCCCTCTGTCAATTGTAAATACTAACATTTTGCTTTCTATATCTATTTAAAGGTCATTAACCCCTTAGCGACCCTTGACGTACCAGGACCGTCAAGGGTAAATGTGCTCCAACGACCCTTGACGGTCCCGGTACGTCAAGGGTTAAACTATTCCATCGCGGCCGCACGGAGCGATGGAAGAGTTCAAGCTGCTTGTTACTAAGCGTTCCGGTATCGGGACACTTAGTAACAAGCCATTGAAACAATGTTGCAACATGCGATTCGCTTCAAAAGCAAATCACATGTTGCAAAACCTGAAAGACAGGGACAGTATTTGTAAATACTGTCCCTGTCATGTCTCTCTGCCTCCCTCCACCTTGCACACTGCTGAGGTGGAGAGAGACAGAGAGACATGGTGTTCCAGCCTTACTGTACAAAAAAAGTAAAAAAAAAAGTTTAAATAAAGAAAATTAACCCTTTGATCACTGTTCTGCAGTGATCAGTAAGTTCCCCCCATCTGATCACTCTTGGAGTGATCAATTTGCTCTAGATCAGTGTTTTCTGATCTGTAGGGCACCCCCCATCCCCCTTGAATTTTTTTAGATTTTGTAAAAAAATGTTAAAAAATTTTTTTACATTTTTAATTTTTTTTTTTTTTTAAATGAATAGTAAATATAGTTTTAAGTATTTTGGTAGGTAGTTGGGTAGGTTTAGTGTAGACGTATGTTAGGGAAAGTTTTAGGGATAGATTTAGGTTTAGGGAAAAAAATATATATATATATAATAAATGCAGTTTAGGTAGGTAGTTTACTTGGGTTAGGTAGGTTCAGGATATACGTAGGCTAGGGTAAGTTTTAGGGTTAGATTTAGGTTTAGGGATAGCGTAAGAAAAAAAAAAGTTTTTTTAGTGGGCAAAATGCAGCGCAGGTACAGCGTCGAAGAGGCATATGCCTTTTTGGCGTCTGACTCTGAGGCAACAGACACTGTGTCAGATTTTGACATAGCGCAGTTTTCAGAAAGTGAGAGCAGCTCTAGTGATGATGCTGGGCCTTCTGTCACGAAAAGACGCACTGCCCCAAGAGCTTCTCTGGCAACTGCCCCAGCACCTGCCAAAAGAACTGCCCAAAGACCTACCAAAATACCTGCCCAAAGAAATGCCCCAAGTGCTGCCCCAAGAGCTGCCCTGGCAACTGCCCCAGCACCTGCCAAAAGATCTGCCCAAAGACCTACCAAAGAAATGCCCCAAGTGCTGCCCCAAGAGCTGCAATGGCAACTGCCCCAGCACCTGCCAAAAGATCTGCCAAAAGATCTGCCCAAAGACCTGCCAAAAGACCTGCCCAAAGAAATGCCCCAACACCTGCCACTCCGGATCCTAATGAATGGGTATCAATTTATGCCCACAAATCTCAGAATTCACAGGCAACCTAGGGATTCAAATTGGTGTGGAAGGATTTACCCATGATTAGTGTTGAGCGAGCACCCCGATGCTCGGGTGCTCGGGTGCTCTGACCGAGCACCCCCTGAGGCTCGAGTGCTCGGCCGAGCACCCGAGCCCCATTGAAAAGCATGGGGCGACACGAGCATTTCACCAGGCACCCCCTGCTCTGATGAGGGGAGGGTGCCTGGTCAATGCCCCCCTTCATCTCCGCTATGCCCCCTTCATCTCCAAATGCCCCCTTCATCTCCGCAATGTCCCCCTTCATCTCCGCTATGCCCGTCTTCCACAATGTCCCCCTTCATCTCCGCTATGCCCCTCTTCCACAATGTGCCCCTTCATCTCCGCTATGCCCCTCTTCCACAATGTCCCCCTTCATCTCCTCTATGCCAACTATTTTTCTTTCATTAAAAGTGCTGAACAGGGTCACTGTAATGCGTTTTTGAAGCATAGTTAATTCATTACCTGATAGCAGTGAGAATGGAGTTGCAGACAGGGAAGGTGGGAGGGACAGGGTAGAAGGATGAAGGGGGACAGGGGAGTACGGTGAAAAATAAAGAGCAGGAGAATGGAGATGCACATGAATAAAAGCACCACAGATAAGTAAATGTGAAGGTTAAGTAGTGTGTTATGATAAGACACTGTGGCTATATTAGATTTTGAGGGACGTCCAATGTGGGAAAGCATAGTATGTTTCACTTGTTTATTAACCCTTTGAGTGTCCAACAGGTATCCAACTCATTGTGCTATAATGTGTGCTGGATCTGCCTCTGGCACTGAAAGGGTTAAGAGGTAGAGCATTGCATGGTACTTTTCAATAGACACTGAATGTGTGGGAGGGGTGTGAGTGACTGTAGACAAAGTCAACAGGGGGAACACGTAAAAGCAATGTAGCTGAAAGAATAAGAGTTAAATAGGCACAGGCTATAGAAGCATGCTTCTCTTTCTTATGTCTTTGTATTATTTTATTTGCAAACACAGCGTGTAGAATTGGTTTAACCCCTTGGATGGCAGAAATGTCTCCAACGCATTGCTAAGCAATGCATTTGAGACATTTATAGCACCCAAGTGGTTAATATTTATTCATATTTATACTTTACTGTCTTAGCTGCGGATAGTAATGCGTTTGAAGACTGAGAAGCAGACCACAGAGGAGGCTGAGAGGCTCAGTCTCCTCTCTTGTCCACCTCTCAGTTTCCTCTCTGGTCTGGTCTTGCACTGTGAGGCAAAACTGCAGCTGAAGGACCAAGCAGTAAATAGTAGCTACTTAAAGGAGCAATAAACTTTTTTTTATGAAAAAATATATATTGTAGGGATTTTCCTAAAGTACAATAAAGGAAATCCCATTGCCGAGAGATTTATATTTCCAGAGTTATTCCAGTTTTAACCCATGTTTTTTTTACATTAGCAGTGCCCTCTAGTGGTCAAATTCTAGTTAGTTTTTCTGTTAGAGTCTAATGGAGAGGAAAGTCAGAGACATACAGTTCTCTATATAATGTGATAGAAACTGCCATCACTTCCCATCAGTTAGAACTATCAGGAAGTAAAGCACAGTAAAACATCTGACAGCAGTGGGAGTGACCTTGTTTTATTCAGCAGGAAATGCTCTATAAAATATGGGTTTTCATAAAAAAAATGTACTGCTCGTTTAATATGAACGTATTTCTGATAATTCAGTGTAATGAGGGGGAGCTTTTATTGTACAGTAATGTTACAATATAGATGTATACATTATAGAGGAGGAGGAATGAAGCAATTGCTTTAAGCCTTCCTCTGGCACTCAAAGGGTTAAACACAAGAGGCTTCCTGGGGGTGTAGGGACCTGGTGCAGGATGGTAGGGTCAGGGGACAGGCTCTTGCTGGCGCCTGGGGAGTGGCTGAGCCCATCTTTGACTAATCTTCCACTTTATTTATTGTATTCCTCTATGATGTCCCAGTTAACCAGTGTTGTGCTGTGCCAATGTGAAGCAGCACTTTGTGTATTGTGGCGGTAGTACGACTGTGGAAGTTAGATAAGTGACGCTCCCTGTATGGCTATCATTGATGGAGTGTGAGAGTGGATGTGAAAATTACTTGTGCTAATCTGGAATGCAAGGAAGAGGTGTTACTATGATATTAACCCCTTTAGTGCCAGAAAGGTACGCAACACAAACCAATGCATATCCCTCTAGACTGAAACACTTCATATCACAGTAAGTCCGCTTCCCTGCATTCCAGATCAGCACAAGTTACTTTCACATCCACTCTCACACACTCCATCAATGATAGCCATACTGGGAGCGTCACTTCTCTATTTTCCAAACTGGCAGCCTGCTAGGAGGAGGCATAGGAAGCGCCAACATCGCTGTGGCCGAAATCTCTGAAGTGAGATTTTAGTGAGGAGCATGGTGCCACACTCCACACATCCTTCAGTACAGTACTGGGGCCGAACTAGGCGGAAAAAAATCAGCACATACCCATATATGTGTGCAAGCAGATAAAAGTTTCTTCATAACAGAAAAGTAGAAATTTGCAAAGATCCTTAAAAGTGAAAACTAATGAAGTTCCCCAGCTCCCTATCCCTATTGGTGCTTACTTTTGTCACAGTATGGCTTGCTGTGGGAGAGAGTTCTGACACTAATCTATGCTGAAAGGCCATTGCGGGATCCTGTGTTTCTGTATTATGTGTTTGAGATCCAGATGGTTAAACATACATCTGTATCTCCCCGATGGGTGTCATCAGCCTGAACCCTGTGTACATACAGCAGGTTACACTTGTGAATTCCTGTCACCATGTAGCAGTATCTGATTTTTAATGTTGGTGAGTGATGCGGTGAGAAGGGAGAGAAAGGCCGACGCTGCGCTAAGCAACATTAAAAATTAGATAGTTGTACATTGGTTATATTGTTGTTCAGAGATGGAGAAAGAGAACAGTGACATATCCAAGCGGAGAGGGACAGAGAGAGGCATTGCACTTTTATTGGACCAAGAGTCCCTTGATCCTCCGCTGGATGTACACTGACACAGAATAATGGAAGCGCTGTGCCGGCCTCTCTCTCCCCTTCTCTACATGCACAATGACAGAGAGGAGCACACAGAGAAGGTGAGAGAGAGGCAGTGTAAGTCCGCAATTGATATTTTTTGGTTGAAGAGGAGATAGTGGGGAGGAGCAAAGTGACGTCCATGTGCAATGCTGGGATCAGGCAGTGAAAGGAGATAGTCAGATCTCCTCCTAGCTGCGCCCTGGGGTGTGTATCTTGGGCTATGCCAGTCTATAGGAGATCTGCATATGTGCTCTTATGTGCCAGCCCTTGGGTGTGTGTGTATTATAATTGAGAGTGTAATACTGAGCTCTGGCAATAGAGGACATATGCAAATCTCTTCCTAGCTGCCTCCCTGGGGGTGTTTGTTGTACGGACATATTCTGCAGTTGGTTTACTCCAGACTAACTCCTTTTTTTAAGTACCCCTGACAGTATATGTTTTTTAGATATCCTACTTGTTTATAGGCAGATCAATTAAAGTAGCTAAGCCTGTGATCGATCTGCTTATGCAAAAGCAGAGATATCCTCAAAACATTAGTTGCACCTAAGGACTGGGTAACCTATTGATGAACCAGAATAAGCAAAGTAAGCACAATATTGTGTCTGGCTATGGACTATATGAAAGTGAAGTAATTTTGGGGAAAGCAATCCACACAGTAGTAACATAGTAAATTAGGTTGAAAAAAACATAAAATGCAACCTTTGTCTAAAAACCGAGAAAAAATGAGAATTATATAAGCTTTCCTGCTACCAAATCGGTAATAATCTATTTGCCGTAACTTCCTGTTTTACCTACTAATACACCGTATAACCCTCTATGTTCTCTTAAATATATCCATTGTCTCTTCCATTAACATATCCTTGGGCAAAGAATTCCACAATTTAATTTAAAAAAACCTTCATCTTCTGAAGCTGAAACCTCCTTTCCTCTAATCTTAATAGGTGCCCCTATTTATTTATTTGATCAGGATTTGGAATGAAAAGCTCACTACAGAGATCCTTGTATCGACCTCGCATCTACTTGTACATTGTAACAAGATCTCTTCTTAGTCACCTTTCCTCTAGAGTAAATAAACCAAGTTTGCTAGCTTTTCCTCATATGGAAAGTCCTCCATTCCCTAAATTAATTTTGTTGCTCTTGCTGTACTCTCTACAGTTCTATAATATCCTTTTTCAGAATTGTTGCCCAAAACAAAGTTAAAAGAAGCTTTAAAGGATATCCAGTGGGATGTAATTTTCAAAAATAAAAATGCACAAGAGTCAAGGAATGTATTTAAAATGCTCTTGGGCAAATATAAACGTCAATATATACCACTGGGGAATAAGCACAAGAGAAGTAAAGCAAAACCAATGTGGATTAATAATGTGGTTAGCAGGGAAATGAGAAATAAAAAGCAGACTTTTAAGGTGTTTAAGTCAAATGGGTCAGATGCATCATTTAAAAAATATAAAGAATGTAATAAAATCTGCAAACAAGCAATTAAGCTAGCTAAAATAGAAAATGAGCAAAACATTGCAAATGAGAGCAAGAAAAACCCTAAACAATTCTACAAGTATATTAACAACAAAAAAGTTAAGGTTGATATTGGTCCTCTTAGGACTGAAACAGGTGAATTGATTAGTGAGGATAAAGCTATGGCTGACACCCTAAATATGTTCTTTGCTTCAGTATATACAAAGGAAGCAGAAATGGCAAGCTGTGGGCAAACAGACAAAAACATGGAATTTCCTCCAACATCTACATGGCTTACTGAGGACAAGGTCCAAAAGAGACTGGAAAGGGTTATAGTGAATAAAGCACCTGGACCGGACGGTATACACCCAAGGGTACTTAAGGAACTTAGTTCAGTAATAGCAAAACCATTATACTTAATATTTATTGATTCGCTTTCATCAGGCATAGTGCCCTGTGATTGGAGGAAAGCTGATGTAGTTCCATTGTTTAAAAAGGGAGCAAGATCCAAACCAGGAAATTATAGACCTGTGAGCTTGACTTCCATAGTGGGTAAGATACTAGAAGGGTTATTAACTGACAGTATTCAGAACTATGTGAAGACAAACAATATCATTAGTAGGAATCAGCATGGTTTCATGAAGAACAGATCATGTCAGACTAATTTACTTGCATTTTATGAAAGAGTGAGTAGTCATTTGGACAGGGGAATTGCTGTTGATGTAGTATACTTGGATTTTGCAAAAGCCTTTGACACAGTTTCTCACAACAGGTTACTGCATAAATTAAAAGGCTTCGGTTTGGGTGGTGTTATCTGTACATGGATTGAGAACTGGTTAAATGATAGATGGCAGAGAGTTGTTGTAAATGGAACTTTTTCAAATTGGTCTAGGGTTATAAGTGGGGTGCCGCAGGGTTCAGTCCTGGGCCCAATGCTTTTTAATTTGTTTATTAATGATCTAGAAGTGGGAATTGAAAGTAGCATCTCAATCTTTGCTGATGACACTAAGCTATGTAAGGAAATACATACAGAAGGATTTAGATAAACTAAGTGAATGGGCAGAAAAGTGGCAGATGTCATTTAATGTAGATAAATGTAAGGTTATGCATTTGGGTTGTAGAAACAAACTTGCTACATATACTCTAAATGGGAAACAACTTGGGTAATCCTCATTAGAGAAAGATTTAGGTGTACTGATAGACAATAGTCTTCACAGCAGTGTGCAGAGTCACTCAGCTGCTGCAAGAGCAAATAGAGTACTAGCCTGCATAAAAAGAGGTGTAGAAGCAAGGGATGCTAATATTATCCTTCCTCTGTATAAATCCTTGGTTAGGCCTCATCTAGAATATGGAGTACAATTTTGGGTGCCTGTTCTAAAAAAAGACATTACTGAACTGGAAAAGGTGCAGAGACGTGCAACAAAACTGATAAAGGGACTGGAGGATCTGAGTTACAAAGAGAGACTAGCCAAACTGGGTTTGTTTACATTAGAAAAGAGACGTCTAAGGGGTGATATGATTACCATTTACAAATACATTCAAGGTCAATACAAAGAACTATCCAATGAATTATTTATGCAAAGAGCTGAGCTAAGAACAAGAGGTCATCCACTAAGACTTGAGGAAAGGCGCTTTCGACTAAAACACAGGCAGGGATTCTTTACAGTAAGGTCGGTAAGGCTATGGAATTCTTTGCCTCGGGATGTTGTGCTTGCAGATAATGTAACTGCATTCAAAAAGCAATGGATGCCTATCTAGCACAGAACAATATTGACAGTTGTGACAGATGGCTTCAAAGCAAATAGGATATTGAGCCGGGGAACTATTTGACACACACACACACACACACACACACACACACAAACCTACACCTACACCTACACTGGAAATTGCTCCAGAGGGCTTTTTTGTTGCCTTCCTCTGGATCAACAGGGGTGTTATTGGCATGGGCTGGACTTGATGGGCGCATGTCTTTTTTCAGCCTTATCTACTATGTTACTATGTTACTATGTAAAACTGCACTGCATATTAAAGGTGAGGTCTTATCAGTGATTTGTACAGTTGCAAAATTATGTTATCCACGTCTTTTTATGCAAGATAGGATTTTTTTTTTTTTATTTTGCTGCTACTGTTTGCCACTGGTCACTGTGTCCAAGTTTGCAGTTTAAAGGATTCCCAGGTCTTTCTCTAGCAATGAGTCTCCTAAAATGATTACATTCAGTTCATAAGTAACACTGGGATTTTTCATCCTATATACATAACTATACACTTTTCTAGATTGAACTTCCTGGTCCATTTGTGTGCACAACCTGCCATTTTTATGTAAATCCCTCTGTCAATTGTAAATACTAACATTTTGCTTTCTATATCTATTTAAAGGTCATTAACCCCTTAGCGACCCTTGACGTACCAGGACCGTCAAGGGTAAATGTGCTCCAACGACCCTTGACGGTCCCGGTACGTCAAGGGTTAAACTATTCCATCGCGGCCGCACGGAGCGATGGAAGAGTTCAAGCTGCTTGTTACTAAGCGTTCCGGTATCGGGACACTTAGTAACAAGCCATTGAAACAATGTTGCAACATGCGATTCGCTTCAAAAGCAAATCACATGTTGCAAAACCTGAAAGACAGGGACAGTATTTGTAAATACTGTCCCTGTCATGTCTCTCTGCCTCCCTCCACCTTGCACACTGCTGAGGTGGAGAGAGACAGAGAGACATGGTGTTCCAGCCTTACTGTACAAAAAAAGTAAAAAAAAAAGTTTAAATAAAGAAAATTAACCCTTTGATCACTGTTCTGCAGTGATCAGTAAGTTCCCCCCATCTGATCACTCTTGGAGTGATCAATTTGCTCTAGATCAGTGTTTTCTGATCTGTAGGGCACCCCCCATCCCCCTTGAATTTTTTTAGATTTTGTAAAAAAATGTTAAAAAATTTTTTTACATTTTTAATTTTTTTTTTTTTTTAAATGAATAGTAAATATAGTTTTAAGTATTTTGGTAGGTAGTTGGGTAGGTTTAGTGTAGACGTATGTTAGGGAAAGTTTTAGGGATAGATTTAGGTTTAGGGAAAAAAAAATATATATATATAATAAATGCAGTTTAGGTAGGTAGTTTACTTGGGTTAGGTAGGTTCAGGATATATACGTAGGCTAGGGTAAGTTTTAGGGTTAGATTTAGGTTTAGGGATAGCGTAAGAAAAAAAAAAGTTTTTTTAGTGGGCAAAATGCAGCGCAGGTACAGCGTCGAAGAGGCATATGCCTTTTTGGCGTCTGACTCTGAGGCAACAGACACTGTGTCAGATTTTGACACAGCGCAGTTTTCAGAAAGTGAGAGCAGCTCTAGTGATGATGCTGGGCCTTCTGTCACGAAAAGACGCACTGCCCCAAGAGCTTCTCTGGCAACTGCCCCAGCACCTGCCAAAAGAACTGCCCAAAGACCTACCAAAATACCTGCCCAAAGAAATGCCCCAAGTGCTGCCCCAAGAGCTGCCCTGGCAACTGCCCCAGCACCTGCCAAAAGATCTGCCCAAAGACCTACCAAAGAAATGCCCCAAGTGCTGCCCCAAGAGCTGCAATGGCAACTGCCCCAGCACCTGCCAAAAGATCTGCCAAAAGATCTGCCCAAAGACCTGCCAAAAGACCTGCCCAAAGAAATGCCCCAACACCTGCCACTCCGGATCCTAATGAATGGGTATCAATTTATGCCCACAAATCTCAGAATTCACAGGCAACCTAGGGATTCAAATTGGTGTGGAAGGATTTACCCATGATTAGTGTTGAGCGAGCACCCCGATGCTCGGGTGCTCGGGTGCTCTGACCGAGCACCCCCTGAGGCTCGAGTGCTCGGCCGAGCACCCGAGCCCCATTGAAAAGCATGGGGCGACACGAGCATTTCACCAGGCACCCCCTGCTCTGATGAGGGGAGGGTGCCTGGTCAATGCCCCCCTTCATCTCCGCTATGCCCCCTTCATTTCCAAATGCCCCTTCATCTCCGCAATGTCCCCCTTCATCTCCGCTATGCCCG
This sequence comes from Rhinophrynus dorsalis, assembly GCA_037306005.1. Lineage (NCBI taxonomy): Eukaryota > Metazoa > Chordata > Amphibia > Anura > Rhinophrynidae > Rhinophrynus > Rhinophrynus dorsalis. The sequence goes on from CM074721.1 coordinate 202,263,812, forward strand.
TCTTCCACAATGTCCCCCTTCATCTCCGCTATGCCCCTCTTCCACAATGTGCCCCTTCATCTCCGCTATCCCCTCTTCCACAATGTCCCCCTTCATCTCCTCTATGCCATAGAGGAGATGAAGGGGGACATTGTGGAAGAGGGGCATAGCGGAGATGAAGGGGCACATTGTGGAAGAGGGGCATAGCGGAGATGAAGGGGGACATTGTGGAAGACGGGCATAGCGGAGATGAAGGGGGACATTGTGGAAGACGGGCATAGCGGAGATGAAGGGGGACATTGTGGAAGAGGGGCATAGAGTCTATGCCCCTCTTCCACAATGTCCCCCTTCATCTCCGCAATGCCCCCTTCATCTCCGCAATGCCCCCGTACCTCCAGTCCCTGGTGGTCCAGCGGAGCGTCTTCGGATCTGTGCCTCTTCCGGCACAGATCCCCGCCACCCGAACATGGCGGGCGAGCACATGGCGGTACTCGACGAGTACCGCCATGTGCCGAGCAGAGCGATGCTCGAGCCGATCCGAGCATCGGCCGAGCACGCTCGCTCAACACTACCCATGATCATTTTTTTGATTTGTTTTTGGGGGAAGACATTTTAGGTGAAATTGTGTCTCAAACCAATTTGTATGCAGCCCAGTATACTGCCGCCAACCCTAAGTGTGAAAAACGCTGTTTTTTTTTTTTACTTACGTCATGGTTTACGAGGGATTGGTGGTAAAATGGCTGTGTATAAAATTGGAAAACACACCTAAAACGAGAGCCTGGGGTGTCTACTTTCCAAAAATATACACTTTTGGGAGGAAATCTTAAAAAAGAGCACTGTTACACAGCCCCAAATGAGACATGGCACCAGTAACGCAAGCTGTGAAGATTCAAAGTGTGAACCTGGATACGCGCATGTTCCAATTTGGCCCCCGTAGCTCCCCCAAACCATGAGAAAGCTATGCATATGGGGTATTGCCGTACTCAGAAGAAGGAGCTGAACACTAATCAATTCAGTTTATAAAATCTTCACCTATTCTGTGTTTAAAATTCACATCAACATTGAAGGCAAAGTGTGAAAAATGCTGATTTTTTTTTACTTATGTCAAATTTTCACAGGATTGATGGTAAAATGGCTGTGTAGAAAATTGGAAAACACACCTAAAACGAGAGCCTGGAGTGTCTACTTTCCAAAAATATACACTTTTGGGGGGAAATCTTAAAAAAGAGCACTGTTACACAGCCCCAAATGAGACATGGCACCAGTAACGCAAGGTGTGAAGATTCAAAGTGTGAACCTGGAAACGCGCATGTTCGAATTTGGCCCCCATAGCTCCCCCAAACCATGAGAAAGCTATGCATATGGGGTATTGCCGTACTCAGAAGAAGGAGCTGAACACTAATCAATTCAGTTTATAAAATCTTCACCTATTCTGTGCTTGAAATTCACATCAACATTGAAGGCAAAGTGTGAATAATGCTGAATTTTTTTTACTTACGTCAAATTTTCACAGGATTGGTGGTAAAATGGCTGTGTAGAAAATTGGAAAACACCCCTAAAACGAGAGCCTGGGGTGTGTACGTTCCAAAAATATACACTTTTGGGGGGAAATCTTAAAAAAGAGCACTGTTACACAGCCCCAAATGAGACATGGCACCAGTAACGCAAGCTGTGAAGATTCAAAGTGTGAACCTGGAAACGCGCATGTTCCAATTTGGCCCCCGTAGCTCCCCCAAACCATGAGAAAGCTATGCATATGGGGTATTGCCGTACTCAGAAGAAGGAGCTGAACACTAATCAATTCAGTTTATAAAATCTTCACCTATTCTGTGCTTGAAATTCACATCAACATTGAAGGCAAAGTGTGAAAAATGCTGAATTTTTTTTACTTACGTCAAATTTTCACAGGATTGATGGTAAAATGGCTGTGTAGAAAATTGTAAAACACACCTAAAACCAGAGCCTGGAGTGTCTACTTTCCAAAAATATACACTTTTGGGGGGAAATCTTAAAAAAGAGCACTGTTACACAGCCCCAAATGAGACATGGCACCAGTAACGCAAGCTGTGAAGATTCAACGTGTGAACCTGGAAACGCGCATGTTCCAATTTGGCCCCCATAGCTCCCCCAAACCATGAGAAAGCTATGCATATGGGGTATTGCCGTACTCAGAAGAAGGAGCTGAACACTAATCAATTCAGTTTATAAAATCTTCACCTATTCTGTGCTTGAAATTCACATCAACATTGAAGGCAAAGTGTGAAAAATGCTGAATTTTTTTTACTTACGTCAAATTTTCACAGGATTGGTGGTAAAATGGCTGTGTAGAAAATTGGAAAACACACCTAAAACGAGAGCCTGGGGTGTCTACTTTCCAAAAATATACACTTTTGGGGGGAAATCTTAAAAAAGAGCACTGTTACACAGCCCCAAATGAGACATGGCACCAGTAACGCAAGCTGTGAAGATTCAAAGTGTGAACCTGGAAACGCGCATGTTCCAATTTGGCCCCCGTAGCTCCCCCAAACCATGAGAAAGCTATGCATATGGGGTATTGCCGTACTCAGAAGAAGGAGCTGAACACTAATCAATTCAGTTTATAAAATCTTCACCTATTCTGTGTTTAAAATTCACATCAACATTGAAGGCAAAGTGTGAAAAATGCTGAATTTTTTTTACTTATGTCAAATTTTCACAGGATTGGTGGTAAAATGGCTGTGTATAAAATTGGAAAACACACCTAAAACGAGAGCCTGGGGTGTGTACTTTCCAAAAATATACACTTTTGGAGGGAAATCTTAAAAAAGAGCACTGTTACACAGCCCCAAATGAGATATGGCACCAGTAACGCAAGGTGTGAAGATTCAAAGTGTGAACCTGGAAACGCGCATGTTCGAATTTGGCCCCCATAGCTCCCCCAAACCATGAGAAAGCTATGCATATGGGGTATTGCCGTACTCAGAAGAAGGAGCTGAACACTAATCAATTCAGTTTATAAAATCTTCACCTATTCTGTGCTTGAAATTCACATCAACATTGAAGGCAAAGTGTGAAAAATGCTGAATTTTTTTTACTTACGTCAAATGTTCACAGGATTGGTGGTAAAATGGCTGTGTAGAAAATTGGAAAACACACCTAAAACGAGAGCCTGGGGTGTGTACGTTCCAAAAATATACACTTTTGGGGGGAAATCTTAAAAAAGAGCACTGTTACACAGCCCCAAATGAGACATGGCACCAGTAACGCAAGCTGTGAAGATTCAAAGTGTGAACCTGGAAACGCGCATGTTCCAATTTGGCCCCCGTAGCTCCCCCAAACCATGAGAAAGCTATGCATATGGGGTATTGCCGTACTCAGAAGAAGGAGCTGAACACTAATCAATTCAGTTTATAAAATCTTCACCTATTCTGTGCTTGAAATTCACATCAACATTGAAGGCAAAGTGTGAAAAATGCTGAATTTTTTTTACTTACGTCAAATTTTCACAGGATTGATGGTAAAATGGCTGTGTAGAAAATTGTAAAACACACCTAAAACCAGAGCCTGGAGTGTCTACTTTCCAAAAATATACACTTTTGGGGGGAAATCTTAAAAAAGAGCACTGTTACACAGCCCCAAATGAGACATGGCACCAGTAACGCAAGCTGTGAAGATTCAACGTGTGAACCTGGAAACGCGCATGTTCCAATTTGGCCCCCATAGCTCCCCCAAACCATGAGAAAGCTATGCATATGGGGTATTGCCGTACTCAGAAGAAGGAGCTGAACACTAATCAATTCAGTTTATAAAATCTTCACCTATTCTGTGTTTAAAATTCACATCAACATTGAAGGCAAAGTGTGAAAAATGCTGAATTTTTTTTACTTATGTCAAATTTTCACAGGATTGGTGGTAAAATGGCTGTGTATAAAATTGGAAAACACACCTAAAACGAGAGCCTGGGGTGTGTACTTTCCAAAAATATACACTTTTGGAGGGAAATCTTAAAAAAGAGCACTGTTACACAGCCCCAAATGAGACATGGCACCAGTAACGCAAGCTGTGAAGATTCAAAGTGTGAACCTGGAAACGCGCATGTTCCAATTTGGCCCCCGTAGCTCCCCCAAACCATGAGAAAGCTATGCATATGGGGTATTGCCGTACTCAGAAGAAGGAGCTGAACACTAATCAATTCAGTTTATAAAATCTTCACCTATTCTGTGCTTGAAATTCACATCAACATTGAAGGCAAAGTGTGAAAAATGCTGAATTTTTTTTACTTACGTCAAATTTTCACAGGATTGGTGGTAAAATGGCTGTGTAGAAAATTGGAAAACACACCTAAAACGAGAGCCTGGGGTGTGTACTTTCCAAAAATATACACTTTTGGGGGGAAATCTTAAAAAAGAGCACTGTTACACAGCCCCAAATGAGACATGGCACCAGTAACGCAAGCTGTGAAGATTCAAAGTGTGAACCTGGAAATGTGCATGTTCCAATTTGGCCCCCGTAGCTCCCCCAAACCATGAGAAAGCTATGCATATGGGGTATTGCCGTACTCAGAAGAAGGAGCTGAACACTAATCAATTTAGTTTATAAAATCTTCACCTATTCTGTGCTTGAAATTCACATCAACATTGAAGGCAAAGTGTGAAAAATGCTGAATTTTTTTTACTTACGTCAAATGTTCACAGGATTGGTGGTAAAATGGCTGTGTATAAAATTGGAACACACACCTAAAACGAGAGCCTGGGGTGTGTACTTTCCAAAAATATACACTTTTGGGGGGAAATCTTAAAAAAGAGCACTGTTACACAGCCCCAAATGAGACATGGCACCAGTAACGCAAGCTGTGAAGATTCAAAGTGTGAACCTGGAAACGCGCATGTTCCAATTTGGCCCCCGTAGCTCCCCCAAACCATGAGAAAGCTATGGATATGGGGTATTGCCGTACTCAGAAGAAGGAGCTGAACACTAATCAATTCAGTTTATAAAATCTTCACCTATTCTGTGCTTGAAATTCACATCAACATTGAAGGCAAAGTGTGAAAAATGCTGAATTTTTTTTACTTACGTCAAATGTTCACAGGATTGGTGGTAAAATGGCTGTGTAGAAAATTGGAAAACACACCTAAAACGAGAGCCTGGGGTGTGTACGTTCCAAAAATATACACTTTTGGGGGGAAATCTTAAAAAAGAGCACTGTTACACAGCCCCAAATGAGACATGGCACCAGTAACGCAAGCTGTGAAGATTCAAAGTGTGAACCTGGAAACGCGCATGTTCCAATTTGGCCCCCGTAGCTCCCCCAAACCATGAGAAAGCTATGCATATGGGGTATTGCCGTACTCAGAAGAAGGAGCTGAACACTAATCAATTCAGTTTATAAAATCTTCACCTATTCTGTGCTTGAAATTCACATCAACATTGAAGGCAAAGTGTGAAAAATGCTGAATTTTTTTTACTTACGTCAAATTTTCACAGGATTGATGGTAAAATGGCTGTGTAGAAAATTGTAAAACACACCTAAAACCAGAGCCTGGAGTGTCTACTTTCCAAAAATATACACTTTTGGGGGGAAATCTTAAAAAAGAGCACTGTTACACAGCCCCAAATGAGACATGGCACCAGTAACGCAAGCTGTGAAGATTCAACGTGTGAACCTGGAAACGCGCATGTTCCAATTTGGCCCCCATAGCTCCCCCAAACCATGAGAAAGCTATGCATATGGGGTATTGCCGTACTCAGAAGAAGGAGCTGAACACTAATCAATTCAGTTTATAAAATCTTCACCTATTCTGTGTTTAAAATTCACATCAACATTGAAGGCAAAGTGTGAAAAATGCTGAATTTTTTTTACTTATGTCAAATTTTCACAGGATTGGTGGTAAAATGGCTGTGTATAAAATTGGAAAACACACCTAAAACGAGAGCCTGGGGTGTGTACTTTCCAAAAATATACACTTTTGGAGGGAAATCTTAAAAAAGAGCACTGTTACACAGCCCCAAATGAGACATGGCACCAGTAACGCAAGCTGTGAAGATTCAAAGTGTGAACCTGGAAACGCGCATGTTCCAATTTGGCCCCCGTAGCTCCCCCAAACCATGAGAAAGCTATGCATATGGGGTATTGCCGTACTCAGAAGAAGGAGCTGAACACTAATCAATTCAGTTTATAAAATCTTCACCTATTCTGTGCTTGAAATTCACATCAACATTGAAGGCAAAGTGTGAAAAATGCTGAATTTTTTTTACTTACGTCAAATTTTCACAGGATTGGTGGTAAAATGGCTGTGTAGAAAATTGGAAAACACACCTAAAACGAGAGCCTGGGGTGTGTACTTTCCAAAAATATACACTTTTGGGGGGAAATCTTAAAAAAGAGCACTGTTACACAGCCCCAAATGAGACATGGCACCAGTAACGCAAGCTGTGAAGATTCAAAGTGTGAACCTGGAAATGTGCATGTTCCAATTTGGCCCCCGTAGCTCCCCCAAACCATGAGAAAGCTATGCATATGGGGTATTGCCGTACTCAGAAGAAGGAGCTGAACACTAATCAATTCAGTTTATAAAATCTTCACCTATTCTGTGCTTGAAATTCACATCAACATTGAAGGCAAAGTGTGAAAAATGCTGAATTTTTTTTACTTACGTCAAATGTTCACAGGATTGGTGGTAAAATGGCTGTGTATAAAATTGGAACACACACCTAAAACGAGAGCCTGGGGTGTGTACTTTCCAAAAATATACACTTTTGGGGGGAAATCTTAAAAAAGAGCACTGTTACACAGCCCCAAATGAGACATGGCACCAGTAACGCAAGCTGTGAAGATTCAAAGTGTGAACCTGGAAACGCGCATGTTCCAATTTGGCCCCCGTAGCTCCCCCAAACCATGAGAAAGCTATGGATATGGGGTATTGCCGTACTCAGAAGAAGGAGCTGAACACTAATCAATTCAGTTTATAAAATCTTCACCTATTCTGTGCTTGAAATTCACATCAACATTGAAGGCAAAGTGTGAAAAATGCTGATTTTTTTTTACTTATGTCAAATTTTCACAGGATTGGTGGTAAAATGGCTGTGTAGAAAATTGGAAAACACACCTAAAACGAGAGCCTGGAGTGTCTACTTTCCAAAAATATACACTTTTGGGGGGAAATCTTAAAAAAGAGCACAGTTACACAGCCCCAAATGAGACATGGCACCAGTAACGCAAGGTGTGAAGATTCAAAGTGTGAACCTGGAAACGCGCATGTTCGAATTTGGCCCCCATAGCTCCCCCAAACCATGAGAAAGCTATGCATATGGGGTATTGCCGTACTCAGAAGAAGGAGCTGAACACTAATCAATTCAGTTTATAAAATCTTCACCTATTCTGTGCTTGAAATTCACATCAACATTGAAGGCAAAGTGTATAAAATGCTGAATTTTTTTACTTACGTCAAATTTTCACAGGATTGGTGGTAAAATGGCTGTGTATAAAATTGGAAAACACACCTAAAACGAGAGCCTGGGGTGTGTACGTTCCAAAAATATACACTTTTGGGGGGAAATCTTAAAAAAGAGCACTGTTACACAGCCCCAAATGAGACATGGCACCAGTAACGCAAGCTGTGAAGATTCAAAGTGTGAACCTGGAAACGCGCATGTTCCAGTTTGGCCCCCGTAGCTCCCCCAAACCATGAGAAAGCTATGCATATGGGGTATTGCCGTACTCAGAAGAAGGAGCTGAACACTAATCAATTCAGTTTATAAAATCTTCACCTATTCTGTGCTTGAAATTCACATCAACATTGAAGGCAAAGTGTGAAAAATGCTGAATTTTTTTTACTTACGTCAAATTTTCACAGGATTGATGGTAAAATGGCTGTGTAGAAAATTGGAAAACACACCTAAAACGAGAGCCTGGAGTGTCTACTTTCCAAAAATATACACTTTTGGGGGGAAATCTTAAAAAAGAGCACAGTTACACAGCCCCAAATGAGACATGGCACCAGTAACGCAAGGTGTGAATATTCAAAGTGTGAACCTGGAAACGCGCATGTTCGAATTTGGCCCCCATAGCTCCCCCAAACCATGAGAAAGCTATGCATATGGGGTATTGCCGTACTCAGAAGAAGGAGCTGAACACTAATCAATTCAGTTTATAAAATCTTCACCTATTCTGTGCTTGAAATTCACATCAACATTGAAGGCAAAGTGTGAAAAATGCTGAATTTTTTTTACTTACGTCAAATTTTCACAGGATTGGTGGTAAAATGGCTGTGTATAAAATTGGAAAACACACCTAAAACGAGAGCCTGGGGTGTGTACTTTCCAAAAATATACACTTTTGGGGGGAAATCTTAAAAAAGAGCACTGTTACACAGCCCCAAATGAGACATGGCACCAGTAACGCAAGCTGTGAAGATTCAAAGTGTGAACCTGGAAACGCGCATGTTCCAATTTGGCCCCCATAGCTCCCCCAAACCATGAGAAAGCGATGCATATGGGGTATTGCCGTACTCAGAAGAAGGAGCTGAACACTAATCAATTCAGTTTATAAAATCTTCACCTATTCTGTGCTTGAAATTCACATCAACATTGAAGGCAAAGTGTGAAAAATGCTGAATTTTTTTTACTTACGTCAAATTTTCACAGGATTGGTGGTAAAATGGCTGGGTATAAAATTGGAAAACACACTTAAAACGAGAGCCTGGGGAGTGTACTTTCCAAAAATATACACTTTTGGGGGGAAATCTTAAAAAAGAGCACTGTTACACAGTCCCAAATGAGACATGGCACCAGTAACGCAAGCTGTGAAGATTCAAAGTGTGAACCTGGAAACGCGCATGTTCCAATTTGGCCCCCGTAGCTCCCCCAAACCATGAGAAAGCTATGCATATGGGGTATTGCCGTACTCAGAAGAAGGAGCTGAACACTAATCAATTCAGTTTATAAAATCTTCACCTATTCTGTGCTTGAAATTCACATCAACATTGAAGGCAAAGTGTGAAAAATGCTGAATTTTTTTTACTTACGTCAAATGTTCACAGGATTGGTGGTAAAATGGCTGTGTATAAAATTGGAACACACACCTAAAACGAGAGCCTGGGGTGTGTACTTTCCAAGAATATACACTTTTGGGGGGAAATCTTAAAAAAGAGCACTGTTACACAGCCCCAAATGAGACATGGCACCAGTAACGCAAGCTGTGAAGATTCAAAGTGTGAACCTGGAAACGCGCATGTTCCAATTTGGCCCCCGTAGCTCCCCGCAAACCATGAGAAAGCTATGGATATGGGGTATTGCCGTACTCAGAAGAAGGAGCTGAACACTAATCAATTCAGTTTATAAAATCTTCACCTATTCTGTGCTTGAAATTCACATCAACATTGAAGGCAAAGTGTGAAAAATGCTGATTTTTTTTTACTTATGTCAAATTTTCACAGGATTGGTGGTAAAATGGCTGTGTAGAAAATTGGAAAACACACCTAAAACGAGAGCCTGGGGTGTCTACTTTCCAAAAATATACACTTTTGGGGGGAAATCTTAAAAAAGAGCACTGTTACACAGCCCCAAATGAGACATGGCACCAGTAACGCAAGCTGTGAAGATTCAAAGTGTGAACCTGGAAACGCGCATGTTCCAATTTGGCCCCCGTAGCTCCCCCAAACCATGAGAAAGCTATGCATATGGGGTATTGCCGTACTCAGAAGAAGGAGCTGAACACTAATCAATTCAGTTTATAAAATCTTCACCTATTCTGTGCTTGAAATTCACTTCAACATTGAAGGCAAAGTGTGAAAAATGCTGAATTTTTTTTACTTACGTCAAATTTTCACAGGATTGGTGGTAAAATGGCTGGGTATAAAATTGGAAAACACACCTAAAACGAGAGCCTGGGGTGTGTACTTTCCAAAAATATACACTTTTGGGGGGAAATCTTAAAAAAGAGCACTGTTACACAGCCCCAAATGAGACATGGCACCAGTAACGCAAGCTGTGAAGATTCAAAGTGTGAACCTGGAAACGCGCATGTTCCAATTTGGCCCCCGTAGCTCCCCCAAACCATGAGAAAGCTATGGATATGGGGTATTGCCGTACTCAGAAGAAGGAGCTGAACACTAATCAATTCAGTTTATAAAATCTTCACCTATTCTGTGCTTGAAATTCACATCAACATTGAAGGCAAAGTGTGAAAAATGCTGATTTTTTTTTTACTTATGTCAAATTTTCACAGGATTGATGGTAAAATGGCTGTGTAGAAAATTGGAAAACACACCTAAAACGAGAGCCTGGAGTGTCTACTTTCCAAAAATATACACTTTTGGGGGGAAATCTTAAAAAAGAGCACTGTTACACAGCCCCAAATGAGACATGGCACCAGTAACGCAAGCTGTGAAGATTCAAAGTGTGAACCTGGAAACGCGCATGTTCCAATTTGGCCCCCATAGCTCCCCCAAACCATGAGAAAGCTATGCATATGGGGTATTGCCGTACTCAGAAGAAGGAGCTGAACACTAATCAATTCAGTTTATAAAATCTTCACCTATTCTGTGCTTGAAATTCACATCAACATTGAAGGCAAAGTGTGAAAAATGCTGAATTTTTTTTTACTTACGTCAAATTTTCACAGGATTGGTGGTAAAATGGCTGTGTATAAAATTGGAAAACACACCTAAAACGAGAGCCTGGGGTGTGTACTTTCCAAAAATATACACTTTTGGGGGGAAATCTTAAAAAAGAGCACTGTTACACAGCCCCAAATGAGACATGGCACCAGTAACGCAAGCTGTGAAGATTCAAAGTGTGAACCTGGAAACGCGCATGTTCCAATTTGGCCCCCGTAGCTCCCCCAAACCATGAGAAAGCTATGCATATGGGGTATTGCCGTACTCAGAAGAAGGAGCTGAACACTAATCAATTCAGTTTATAAAATCTTCACCTATTCTGTGCTTGAAATTCACATCAACATTGAAGGCAAAGTGTGAAAAATGCTGAATTTTTTTTACTTACGTCAAATTTTCACAGGATTGGTGGTAAAATGGCTCTGTATAAAATTGGAAAACACACCTAAAACGAGAGCCTGGGGTGTGTACTTTCCAAAAATATACACTTTTGGGGGGAAATCTTAAAAAAGAGCACTGTTACACAGTCCCAAATGAGACATGGCACCAGTAACGCAAGCTGTGAAGATTCAAAGTGTGAACCTGGAAACGCGCATGTTCCAATTTGGCCCCCGTAGCTCCCCCAAACCATGAGAAAGCTATGCATATGGGGTATTGCCGTACTCAGAAGAAGGAGCTGAACACTAATCAATTCAGTTTATAAAATCTTCACCTATTCTGTGCTTGAAATTCACATCAACATTGAAGGCAAAGTGTGAAAAATGCTGAATTTTTTTTACTTACGTCAAATTTTCACAGGATTGATGGTAAAATGGCTGTGTAGAAAATTGGAAAACACACCTAAAACGAGAGCCTGGGGTGTCTACTTTCCAAAAATATACACTTTTGGGGGGAAATCTTAAAAAAGAGCACTGTTACACAGCCCCAAATGAGACATGGCACCAGTAACGCAAGCTGTGAAGATTCAAAGTGTGAACCTGGAAACGCGCATGTTCCAATTTGGCCCCTGTAGCTCCCCCAAACCATGAGAAAGCTATGCATATGGGGTATTGCCGTACTCAGAAGAAGGAGCTGAACACTAATCAATTCAGTTTATAAAATCTTCACCTATTCTGTGCTTGAAATTCACTTCAACATTGAAGGCAAAGTGTGAAAAATGCTGAATTTTTTTTACTTACGTCAAATTTTCACAGGATTGGTGGTAAAATGGCTGGGTATAAAATTGGAAAACACACCTAAAACGAGAGCCTGGGGTGTGTACTTTCCAAAAATATACACTTTTGGGGGGAAATCTTAAAAAAGAGCACTGTTACACAGTCCCAAATGAGACATGGCACCAGTAACGCAAGCTGTGAAGATTCAAAGTGTGAACCTGGAAACGAGCATGTTCCAATTTGGCCCCCGTAGCTCCCCCAAACCATGAGAAAGCTATGCATATGGGGTATTGCCGTACTCAGAAGAAGGAGCTGAACACTAATCAATTCAGTTTATAAAATCTTCACCTATTCTGTGCTTGAAATTCACATCAACATTGAAGGCAAAGTGTGAAAAATGCTGAATTTTTTTTACTTACGTCAAATGTTCACAGGATTGGTGGTAAAATGGCTGTGTATAAAATTGGAACACACACCTAAAACGAGAGCCTGGGGTGTGTACTTTCCAAAAATATACACTTTTGGGGGGAAATCTTAAAAAAGAGCACTGTTACACAGCCCCAAATGAGACATGGCACCAGTAACGCAAGCTGTGAAGATTCAAAGTGTGAACCTGGAAACGCGCATGTTCCAATTTGGCCCCCGTAGCTCCCCCAAACCATGAGAAAGCTATGGATATGGGGTATTGCCGTACTCAGAAGAAGGAGCTGAACACTAATCAATTCAGTTTATAAAATCTTCACCTATTCTGTGCTTGAAATTCACATCAACATTGAAGGCAAAGTGTGAAAAATGCTGATTTTTTTTTTACTTATGTCAAATTTTCACAGGATTGATGGTAAAATGGCTGTGTAGAAAATTGGAAAACACACCTAAAACGAGAGCCTGGAGTGTCTACTTTCCAAAAATATACACTTTTGGGGGGAAATCTTAAAAAAGAGCACTGTTACACAGCCCCAAATGAGACATGGCACCAGTAACGCAAGCTGTGAAGATTCAAAGTGTGAACCTGGAAACGCGCATGTTCCAATTTGGCCCCCATAGCTCCCCCAAACCATGAGAAAGCTATGCATATGGGGTATTGCCGTACTCAGAAGAAGGAGCTGAACACTAATCAATTCAGTTTATAAAATCTTCACCTATTCTGTGCTTGAAATTCACATCAACATTGAAGGCAAAGTGTGAAAAATGCTGAATTTTTTTTTACTTACGTCAAATTTTCACAGGATTGGTGGTAAAATGGCTGTGTATAAAATTGGAAAACACACCTAAAACGAGAGCCTGGGGTGTGTACTTTCCAAAAATATACACTTTTGGGGGGAAATCTTAAAAAAGAGCACTGTTACACAGTCCCAAATGAGACATGGCACCAGTAACGCAAGCTGTGAAGATTCAAAGTGTGAACCTGGAAACGCGCATGTTCCAATTTGGCCCCCGTAGCTCCCCCAAACCATGAGAAAGCTATGCATATGGGGTATTGCCGTACTCAGAAGAAGGAGCTGAACACTAATCTATTCAGTTTATAAAATCTTCACCTATTCTGTGCTTGAAATTCACATCAACATTGAAGGCAAAGTGTGAAAAACGCTGTTTTTTTACTTACGTCAAGTTTACGAGAAAGTGGTGGTAAAATGGCTGTGTAAAAAATTTGAAAACACACCTAAAATGAAAGCTGGGGGTGTCTACATTCCAAAAATATACACTTTTGGGGGGAAATTCTAAAGTGCAGCACTGGAACATAGCCCAAAATGAGTAATGGCACCAGTTAACCAAGATGTGAAAATTCAATATTTGTTCAAAATTGGGCCCCGTTGCTCCCCCAAACCTTGAGAAACCTATGCATATGGGGTATTGCCATACTCAGAAGAAGGAGCTGAACACTAAACAATGCATTTTTAAAAATCTTCACCTATCATGTGCGTGAAATTCACATCACTTACGTCAAGATTTACGAGCGATTGGTGGTAAAATGGCTGCGTAAAAAAATTGACATGGCACCAGTGATACACGCTGTGAAAATTCAAAGTGTGAAACTGGAAACGGGCATGTTCCAATTTGGGCCCCATAGCTCCCGCAAACCTTGAATAACCTATGCATATGGGGTATTGCCGTACTCAGAAGAAGGAGCTGAACACTAAACAATGCATTTTTAAAAATCTTCACCTATCCTGTGCTTGAAATTCACATCAACATTGAAGTGCAAGTGTTAAAAACGCTGTTTTTTTAACTTACGTCAAGATTTACGAGCGATTGGTGGTAAAATGGCTGCGTAAAAAAATTGAAAACATACATAAAATGAAAGCCTGGGGTGTCTACTTTCCAAAAATATATACTTTTGGGGGGAAATCTTAGAGTGGAGCACTGTTACACAGCCCCAAATGAGACATGGCACCAGTGATGCAAGCTGTGAAAATTCAAAGTGTGAAACTGGAAACGCGCATGTTCCAATTTGGGCTCCATAGCTCCCGCAAACCTTGAATAACCTATGCATATGGGGTATTGCCGTACTCAGAAGAAGGAGCTGAACACTAAACAATGCATTTTTAAAAATCTTCACCTATCATGTGCTTGATATCAACAGTAGTATTGAAATGTAAGTGTGAAAACTGCAAAAAAACAAAATATTACCACAATTTTGAAATTTTTTTCTGGAAAAATAGCTGCATGAAAAACTCCAAAATTCTCCTGATTATTTACCTTATGTTGTGTAGTTTTCAGAAACATATACCTTTGTGGGACATTTTTGGTTCTGGCACCGTCAGCTAAGCTATGATGCTCACATGCCAATTGTTGAAAAATCACAAGTTGGAAATAACGGCAGCCATCTTGTAATATTTACCTTGTAAATGTGAGTTAAGGACTAAAATACTAGGCATATGGGGCACTTTTATATTCAGGAGAAGCAAATGAATATATTTAGGGGTATTTTTTTTTCATTAACTAATAGTATGCAAATCCTGACAGAAAAAAGTAAGCAAAATGTTGTTTTTTTTCAATTTTTTTCCTCTTTTTTTCTATTTTAATCAAATTAAACAATGAGGTATTCACATAATTGTGGTATCAAAAGAAAGCCCTACTTGTGCTTAAAACAACGGTATATTATTTATGTGGGTGCACAAAAGGAATTAAAGAGAAAATATGGTTGAACAAAGACATAGTCAAAAAAGTCAAAATTGCTCCAGTCCTTAAGTCAAATCTAACTCAGATTTTCCCGGTCCTTAAGGGGTTAATGAACATGTTAAAAAGCAGTGGAACAAGTACTGAACCCAGAGGTACTCCATTTTCACCATGGAGAACAAGAAAAAAATTCCAATTGATGTTAATCCTTGAATGCTAGAAGCAATGTGTTGGAGACATCTCTAGCATTCAAGTGGTTCTAAATCCCACTTATAGCAACTGAAATTTGGGGAATTTTTATTTGTTCCCTGTGATGCATTTGGCTTGTCCTGGAATTGCTTCACTTTTTTGAGCATATGGAATTACGGAATTCATGAAAAACAAGTTGTACCAAAATGTTAAGATTTCTACACTAAATAAAGAAGTATTATATATAAAAGTGCACAACCATATTTATATGTTGTTTCTTTTTAGGGCCTTTCTCATGGTCAGGAGATCTGTACCAGCCCTCCTGCTATAGTTCTGTTTCCCATGGACTCTCACTTGTATTATTCTATGTTCCACCATCTGGTGCCTTTTGTCTGGTGTCTGCATGGGTTGGTCTTTCATTCTTGGTTGTGATGAGCAAATTGATCTCCATGGGCTGGCATGCATACTTTTCTGGTAGCCTTTTCATATGTCACATTGCGCACCAGGCAACTTCAAATGTCGCATCTCTTAGGTCATGAGTCACTAAATGGCGCATCTCTTTGGTTGCACGTCTTCGAATGACGCATTCCAAATATCGCAATGCTAAATAGCGTGCTACATACAACAGCGTGCTCCATCATGTCTCTAGAATGGTACTATATGGGTGCAAATGGCGCTATATGGGCGCAAGGGTACAAGGACACCTCTCTTTGTTATATTTTATGCATACTTTGTCAAATATTGTTTGGTTTCAAATAAAGATTTCTACTTCACTACTTTTTGTTACTTGTACTTCTTGCACCTTACTTCCTCTTTACAGCGTCCCTAATGAACAATATTGTACCCATATTGCGTCCTTCTTGCACCCACTTCAACCATAACGCTACTCTAAAATGTGCAGCATGCTAAATGCGTCATTCGGAATGATGCGACATATACAATTTGCGACTCAATTCCTCGCAACATTTCAAATGCGCCATTCGGAATGATGCGACTAAACAAATGCGACAATTCAAGACGCGATATTCAGCCTGCAACATATCGAAAGTAAACCACCCTGAGGTACTCCACTCTCCACTTTAACTGTATTGGAGAATTGTCCATTTACAAACACACTGTTCCCTATCCTTCAATCAGTTTTCTATCCAATTGCAAAGGTCATCTCCTAGCCCAGATTTTCTTATTTTATACCCAATCCTTCTGTGTGGCACTGTATCAAATGCCTTTGCAAAGTCTAGATATACTACATCATGACATCTTCTTGAATTAAACCAATATCTGATACATTGAATTGTTTTATTAGTTACTTGTTGAGGCTCTTCTACCATTCCTTGCTCCCTTGTATATCCTGATGCAAAGAAAGTGTTTAGAACATCGGCCTTTTCCTTATCCTCACTAATCAACTCACCCATCTCATTTTTGAATGGTCCAATGCACTCCCTCTTAAGTTTTTTGCTATTTATATATTTGAAAACCTTTTTTGGATTAGTCTTACTTTCCCTTGTAGTTTGAGTTTCATTTTCTATTTTTGCTACTCTAATTGCCTTTTTGCAATCTTTGTTGCACTCCCTGTATTTTAAGAAAGAATATTCAGTTCCTGCAGACTTAAATAGTTTGAATGCTTTTTTTTCTTTGCCATTTCCTCCTTTACATGTGCACTTAACCACATTGGCTGTGACTTACTTCTTTTGCATTTGTTCCCCATTGGTATATACTGTTGGGTACATTTCCGCAACCTAAATTTGAATTCTGACCATTTATCCTCAGTATTTTTGTCTATAAATAATGTATCCCAGTCTACGTGTTGCATTGAAGCCCTTAATAATTTGAAGTTAGCTTTTTAAAATTAAGAGTTTTAGTTGAACCTATACAGTTCTGCTTTGCCGAACTGATCTCAAATGTAATCATGTTGTGATCACTTTTTCCCAAATGTTCACTTACCTTAATATTGGATACCATTGTTATTTGTTATCACTAGGTCCAATATATTGTTATTTCTTGTCAGCACTTCCACCATTTGTGATGTAGCTTTCACGAAGTATGTTCATTAACCTGCTTCCCTTAGCACTCTGACAGGTCTCATTTTTCCAGTTGATATCTGGATAATTAAAATCTCCAATAATTATAGTATGCCCAAGCTGGGCAGCTTTCCTCATTTGCAATAGCAGTTGGGCCTCAACATTGTCATCAATATTTGGTGGTTTGTAGCATATACCCACCAACACCTTTTTTTTGCCTTTTACACCACATTTAGTCTCAATTTCTATGCACAAGGACTCCACATTTTGGCCAGTTTACTCACTAATATCACCTCTCAAAATTGGATTTAACTCTGGTTTCAAATATAAGCACACACCTCTCCCTTTTCTATTAATCCTGTCTCTCCTAAACAGAGAATAGCCCTCTATATTTAAATTTGCACAATAAAGGATATCTGAGCCAAATCGGAATGCCAAGGAGAATAGTCAGACAGAGCCACAGGTCAGCACCAGAATGGATGGACAGACAAGCTGGATCAAACACAGGAATCAGGAATACTAGAAAATGAATAGCTCAGAAGAACAACGTAAGGGTGACTGAGTCAGGACTCAGTCTGCCCTTTAAACCCCTCCACAGGAAGTCGGTAGGAGGAGCAGCTAGAGGGAGGAAGTAGGTAGGAGGAGACTACAGGAAACAAACACACATGCCTCTTGCCTACAGATGACGCATGGAAAGACACCGAACGTCGCTGAAGCGGCAGCACTGGAAACAAGGTACTGTGACAGTTTGATGGTTCTGTGATCATGCCGCAATATCTTAGCAATTTCAAGAGTGCATCCCACTGAAAGACTTTTTACAATTTTTGACTTATAATCAGTTATATCTCTTTTTCTGCTGATTTTGCTGATTTTGATTTAGGCCACACCCTCTCTCATTACATAAATACACATCACCTGATATGCTTAAATCCAATAAGCATTCAAGTTTATACAGCCTGGAGTTGGGAAATATGCATAAAAATGATATGGTCAAAATACTTGCCTATTAATTGTGCACACAGTATACATGTCATTGTAAATAGTCAGTAACTCAATTATCGGGTAAACAGCATTCGAAGAGGGTCCATTGTAAAAAGATAGGCCCTAATTAACTTCAAGTGAAACTGACCTAACCAGTGTTTTTTTATACCATAATATCCATATTTTGTATCTGTTAGAAGTAATAGTACATGTGTATTGTAGGTACATTCATGGAACGTTCTTTGTATACATTCTTTATATACTTGCCTGGTCGAGTCACTTTTTTCCCTAGACTTTTCTTTGTTTAATTAATTGCATTGACTAGAGCTTCAGCTGATTAAATGCATACAATGTAATGTTTTAATAGTGTTACCTAATCTGCAGCATTTTATCAATAATCACTTAAATCTACTGGAAGGGACATTTCTATTCAACTTGGTAAAGCACATAGTGGTCAAAATCTGAAGAACTGAAGTCATTCTGGAGCAAACCAGCTCTGTCATAGGGGACAAGTGAAATGTTCCCAAATTCCCATTGATTTAAAGGAGAAGTAACAACTCCTAAAAATAAGGAAATCAGGGCTAGGAGATAACTTTTGTAATTGGATAGTAACTGGTTGAAGGATAGGGAACAGTGTGTTGTAGATCAGAAAATTCTCCAATACAGTTAACCCTTTGAGTGTCAGACAAGTATTCAATGCATTGCATTGCAATGCATTGCGTACCACCCTGGCACTCAGGGTTAAAGTTGAGAGTGGAATACCTCAAGGTTTAGTACTTGGGCCTCTACTTCTTAACATGTTTATAAATGACTTGGAAATGTATATGGTAAGCAAAATATCAATATTTGCAGATGACACCAAATTATACAGGGTAATAAATTCAGAACAGGATATTTGTTCTCTACAGTGGTATTTACAGAAAATGGCAGACTGGACAAACAAATGGAATATTAAGTTTAATGTAGGAAAGTGTAAAGTTATCCATTTGGGAAGAAAAATGCTACATATGGAATAATTTCAGGGGACTCATTACTAGAGAAAGACCTGGGAGTCCTTGTGAACTACACACATGGAAGCAGTGACCTGTGGCAAACAGCAGTAGCAAAAGCAAACAAAATCCTGTCTTACATAAAAAGGGGTATTGAAGTGGAAAACATAATTTTGCCACTTTACAAATTATTGGTAAGACCTTACCTTGAATATGCAGTGCAGTTTTGGGCACCAGCTGTAAAAAAGGATATTCTAGAACTGGAGTGATGGAATGGAAGACTTGATGTATGAGGAACGTCTAGACAAACTTGGTTTATTTACTCTAGAGGAAAGACTACTAAGAGGAGATCTTATCACAATGTAAAAGTATATGAGAGGTTGATACAAGGATCTCTCTGATGAGCTATTCATTACAAGGCTTGATGAAATAACCAGGGCCATCCCTTGAGATTATAGGAAAGGAGGTTTCAACTTCAGCAGAGGAAGGGGATTTACAATAAGGTCTGTTAAAGGGATAGTAATGTTTCACAAGAAAAGCAGCTCCGATTAATCTTCATAGTATTTAGGCCATGGAGGGCATTATTTCAATACTCCCCGAATTGTAGTTCAAGAGTAATTGAATGATAAAATATCACTCTCCTGCCCTTTTTACCTAGTGTAAGCCACATCCCCTCATGTGTGGAATCTGATCTCTTGACCGGACAGGTCACAGCTAGGGACAATCTTCTTACTGTGATCATAGGAAAACCCTGCCCCCCTTGAAAAAGGTGGCCAGGTTATTCAATATGCTCACTGCAGATTGCCCCTCACTGCGATCCATCTGGAAAGTCTTTCTGCCCTGAGGTGAGCAGTGTTACATCAGTAAAAGGGGTGAGAGGGGAATATTTCATCATTCAGTTACTCTTGAACTACAACTCTGACAGTATTGTAATAACATTCTCCATGTCCCAAATACTATGAAGATTAATCAGAGCTGCTTTCTTTGTGAAACATTGCTATCCTTTTAAATTGTGGAATTCCTTGCCCAAGGATGTTTTAATGGCAGATACAGTGGAGACATTTAAGAGCCTATTATATACATTTCTTTCCAGAAGGAGCATACAAGGTTATACTGCATATTAGTAGGCAAAACAGGAAGTTCAAATAAAGACTGACTTAATTGGCAGCAGTGAAGCTTATATAATTCTCATTTCTCGTGGTTATGAGGCAAAGGTAGAACTTGATGGACTTGTGTCTTTTTTCAACCTAATTTAAAATGTTACTATGTTACTTTGCTCTTTTGTTCATTCGTTAACATCTTCAGTCTATCCTGGAAGTCATATCTATGGAGGTGGACATAACAATTGCTATGTGGAAAAAATACTCAGCTTACGGCACATGGTAATTTTAATATTTTAAGGACCAGAGGGACAAGCAATGCTTTATTTTCATTGCATTATACACCTCTCTGGTCGTAACACTCTTAATTATGTTTATGTACTCTGCCTGCTTCAATTTCATTGCCCACCTATATGGCCATAGTATGCAGGATTGACTGAAGATGTTATCCCTTGAACAAAGATTCCAGGGCAAAGTTTTTAGGGGCCATTGGGATTTTTTAGCCATTATTATATAAGTAAGGGGTGGTTATTAAGAGGCGTTACTCGTCCTTTAACCTATTAATGATGGCCAGTAGTTAAAGAACATGGAGCTTTTTTTCACAAAATGGATTCAGGGGTCCCCAAGCAGTGTGCAGCCGTGCAAGGACTCCTGAATGCCATGATGTGCCAGGACCATCATTGGTCCTTAACACAAGTTTACCCTTACCAATTAGAACAGTCACACCTGGAAGATGAGTGATGACATCAAATAATGTTGATGAGATGAAAGATGGAGAAACTTCTTCCTCTTATGTGGGATGCATCCTGTGCAGCAACTTTGAGTGGGTGGTCTTTTCAGCCACCCGCCAAACTTTTCATAACCAAGCAACTTTTCATAACCAAAACTGCTCTCAAGGACTCCCAATATCCATCCAAATTATGCCATGTAAAGAGAAGAGGAAATCATTTAAGTGCAATATGTTTATTGATTAAATGTATACAAATGCACACTCGCAATAATTCAAAGAGTAAATCTAATCTAATCTAGTATCTAATAAAATTACACTAGAATGTTCCGTAAATTGATGCAGGTATACTATCCACAATTATACTGTACAGTATGAAAACATGTAAATAAAAATAAATAGAGTTTTTTGTTTATTTATCATTTTTATTAGCATGATGATTTGGATTTTAATTTCCTTCTTACTACGGTGTTCATAATATTGTCATAATCTAATCTTAATATATTTTTTAGCCATTACCAAGCAGGTGGTTTCATGCTGTACAATATAATTGCGGAGCGTATACCTGCACCAATTTACGGAGCATTCTAGTATAATTTTATTAGATACTTCTTATTGGTTTTACATTTTGTAAATTAATAGGTGAGGTTTAAGTATGGAGATTCGTTTCATTTTTTAATTTCCTTTGAAATAAATTCAGTTTTAATTAAATCACTTAGTGCTCCTATTAGTTGTGTGCACTTATACTCAAATTTAATACACACGTTATATAGAGAATGTAAAGAGAATGTTCTTTTTTATAATACACTAGGAAAAATCGATATATTAAGTATTTTTAATGTGTTGAAAGTGAGCTCTTATAGTATACCATGTTTAGGATGTAATTAGTGGATGATACAAAGCATGGTGGACAATTAAATTAATTAGGGAATTACAATTATTCAGTAGATTGCAGTTATAGCAGCGGCCATCCTTATTTACTAGAGCCTTTGAAGAAGTTGACAGAATGCAGATGAAAATGTTTTCTGGGCTATTATTCAGCACGCACTAATATAGTGCCGATCCCAGCCCTGGTCCCCTGTTAGTGTATTCTGTAGTTGTTTCATTCAAGTGCTCCCTTTTTAGTTCTCCTAATTGGCCACCCGGTGAGATCCAGATTCCATCTATCGATACTGCTTATCGATTTTAAACTGTATTGGACTCCTATGGAATGAGCAGAGTGGATCAACAAGTGAGGTTTTATACAAAGCAGCGACACTAGTACCAGCTATCAGGGAAGGCGGCATCATGACCAGTAGCATTTTACTCTTTGAGTTATTATGAGTGCACATTTGTGTATGTTATTTCATACACTTATTCAATAAACATATTGCACTTACATTATTTCCTCTTCTCTTTCTATGGCATAATTTGATGGATATTGGGAATCCTCAAGTACAGTTTTGGTTACGAAAAGTCACATGGAGCGTGCTTTCCATTTTTTTTCAAAATTTTTCTCAGAAAGTACACTACAAATAAGAAACAATGTGGTTATAGAATCCAGACACCATACATTTAACCCTTTGAGTGTCAGAATGGAAGCCAAAGCATTGCAATGCTTTGAATGCCTCTCTGGCACTCAAAGGGTTAAAGTCACTATACTTTGTGCAGATCAATTATTGACTTAAAAATATTGAAAAGTACAAATGTTTTTTTTCCCATTACTTTGTATTGTAGGTTAACAAAAGTGTTATCTTTTTTAGTTCTGCAGAGTCTGGAGTAGATGAGGAGGAAGTCATGGATGTTTCAGGGGAGGCAACTACACAAAGTTACCATGCAGTTAGTGATAGAAAAATGGAAAATGTGTTGGTGGCTTATGGACTCTTTGCAGTTATCTGGTCTGTTGGAGGAGTTCTTGTATCAGATTCGAAACAATGGTGAGTAGTTACTAGTACTTAAGATATTTGGGGATGTACAAATGCAATTCTGCTCTAAAATAGGCATAGTACTTGCTTTTGTTGTGCTGTGCCTTGTGCATTTTTTCCTTTTGCCTTTGTTCCAGAGAAAACATCTACAGGCAGTCCTGGATATCATGTCCATGGAGGCGGATATGACAGTTGATAGAAGGACATAAATAACACCCACTGCACATGGTAATCTGAACCCTTTAACCCCTTAATGACCAGCGGTCCCGGGGTGTGTGGTCCTTTAAGGACCAGATAGGGAAGTTCGACATGCCACCCCACATGACTGATCACGTGTGCCAGTACGCCGAACGAGGGACTGAAAGAGATCGCACCGGTCTTGGAGTGATCAACTTGTCCCCGGTATTACTCACGTGATGTACCAGGACCGTCACTGGTCCTTAAGTCCCGGACCAGCGTGACAGTCTGGGTACCTCAATGGTCCTCAAGGGGTTAAGGACTAGAGGGGAGTACAACATATCACGGTCCTTAAAGGGTCTGTTGTTAATAATAAACAAAATAGCATGTATTCCATAAAAACAGAATTGTTTCGACTAAGCATGGGAAAAACCTTTATCCATTGTGCAGGAAATGCCATGGAACCTCGGAAATATTTCTTCTTTCTCTGAAGGCTCCTGCAGAAGAGGAACATCAAGTGAACACACTGAAATTACATGTGCAGAAAGTTAATACCATTTATTTTAAAAGGACTTAAACTTTCTGGCAGTGACATACACATTCACACACATGATCTAAATGGAAGATGTCAGCAGAAAGTGCTTTCTCACAGATATTTCAGCAGAAGGCAGAATACTAGTTTTTGGTGATCTTTTTCACCTTGAAGAAAGTGGTCACCCATCTAGTTTTAACAAAATTAATTAAAATAAAAGTGACATTTTATAATGTTTAGTTATCTGTATCAAATCAACTACATTTGTAGCAATGTGACTATATTTGTAGTAACTGCTAAAAAATAAGCTAATAAAATAAATGCATATATTGATAAATGATAATATAAATAAGACCCATTGTTCTCAGATTCTGTCCCAGGAGAAAATTTCTACTGAAGAGTTATTTGCAGCATAGGTATATATTTTTTTGGGGCTAAAATTTCCATCACATTCTAACCAAGGTCAGGGTTCGGATTTTCAAATTGTGTTTTGTACAAAAAGAAAAAAAAAGGCACTCCCCCACTGTGTTTTCAATCTGTTTTGGAAATCTAAAACAATATTCCAAACAAAGTTCAAAATGAGGCCCTCAAAGCCACAAGGGAAACAAACAGACAAATACTTTTTATTTTAGATAAAATCAGGCAGGGAAAACCCACATTCCCAAATTAGGCATCAAGGGCATCTTCCTCTTATACCCAAGAAGGGAGGTCAAAATGTGTGTGTTCACTATGTAAATAGTCAACTGAATGTTGTAGTCCTGCAGTATCTCATTGACACCCTGGTTCTCACTTTGAGAATATAAAAAATTAAAAGAAAAAGTTGTTCCATCAACCACCACAAAACAAAATATAAGTGTCTGGCTATTCTTTCCTCTTCCTATGTGCAGGCTACATAGGCAAAAAATTAAATATATATTAGCAAATCCTAATTTAAACTTTTTCCACCTACTGATTGGCTGATAGGACGTGTCACTTAAAGGATCCTGTGTGCCCAGAGTCACCTCTTCCTCCTAGCCACATAGAGGTTTGGAGAAAGGGGTAACTCTGCAGTGGGATAACCTGTGGAATACCTTTAACGCTCTTTTCATTTTTTATCTATCAACCCCTTAAGGACCCATGATGGTCCTGGCACG
Source organism: Rhinophrynus dorsalis (assembly GCA_037306005.1). Lineage (NCBI taxonomy): Eukaryota > Metazoa > Chordata > Amphibia > Anura > Rhinophrynidae > Rhinophrynus > Rhinophrynus dorsalis. Next base: position 202,288,404 of record CM074721.1, read on the forward strand.
TCATGGATTTCAGGGCTCCCCATGCAGCTGCACACTGTTCGGGGAGCCCTGATTTGGATCACAAAAAAAAAAAATGGTCCGTGGTCCATAAGTGCCGGCAGCGTGCTCACACATAGGGATGGGCTAAATTTTTTGCCTCAAACTCAAATTGGCAAATAATGGTACTTTCCGCTTTGAGAATAATTTCCCACAAAAAGTGCAGTTTTTATGCATTTTTTGCCTAGCTTATTCAATTGAAATCAATGAGAACACTGAATTTACACACAACACATAACAAATATTATTTTATTTACCAAAGAAATAGTATAAAAGGGTCATAAGGGTGCTTGGGTTGGTGGGGTTTGTGGAAAGAATCAGTTGACCAGGGAATTTTTTTTGGGGGGGCTTGTTTACTGGGATTGGGGGCTGTTAATAAAAAATGAATCCTAAATGGAATTAAAAAACCCATAAGACATGGTATAAAAGGGGTCTGAGGAGAATGCCTGTGTTGGTGGGTGAAGTCTGGGGAACGATCAGTTGAACAGGGACTTTGTTTTGGGGGTTTCTTGACTGGTATTGGGGGGACAGTTAATAAAAAAATAAATCAATTAAATAAAATAAGAAATTTGTAGAGGCAGGGAACCCCCTGAGCTGCCAGTGATGTGGACTGATACTTGACGTGATAGAGTATTTTGTAGAGGATGATTTGTTAGATTTGTTGTTAGAGGTCCAATCCCTGAGGAACCATTGATTTGTAGAACTTAGACTTATTAGAGGCACAAGCCCTTAAGAAACATTGATCTTTAGGACATAAGCTTGTTTGGCACAAGCCCTAAGGAAACATTGATTTGTAGGACTTAGACTTGTTAGAAACAACCCCCCAAAATGTTTCATTTTTTTTGTAGGACTGTTTTTACTTTTATATTATTTTTATTATATTATATTTTTTAAAGCACAAGCCCTGAGAAAAAAATGGCCTACTGGCCTAGTGCCAGCAGGTCACTTTGGCCAGTTGCCACTGGCCATTATCAAATGTCCTCCTGTGTCCATAATTGTGGAATTTTCAACTGCTGTCCTTATTGCTGCTGCTGCTGAGTTGTTTAAGCAACAGGCTGATTAGGCAGCTGAAAGGGAATGGGATCAACAATAGCAGTAACATGGGTGATGGACGATGAAGGTTCCACTTGCCACAACTAGCTCCAGTGATGCTCCCAAGGCAGTAGCAGGAGTGAATTGCCGTATCGGGGGATTGGGCATCCCCCGGCGGGCCGCCCAGTCATGGGCCGGTAGGGAACTCAGATGATCTCACCTCTCCAGCCCACAACTTTATGGATGCAAGGCACAACTCACTCACCAGAGCTGTGCAGCAGTGTAGACTGGGTCCTGTTCTCTGTACCTGTCCTGCCCCCAGGGCTGACTTAGCTGGCCCTGCTTTGCCTGCAGTGTGTGTCCTGGTGCAGTGCATGATTGATTAGCAGGCAGAACTTCTGGGACCTAACTACCTAGCAGATTAAATAGGGATTATTTCATACTTTTAGCTAATTGTACTAATTGTAAGTGCTAGAGAGGCTTAATTTACCATCTGTTAACCCTTTAACCCCTTGTATAGATCAGTTATTAACCCTTTGCATACCAGACACGATTACAACAATGTTTTATTCTGTTATTAAACAGTTGAATTCCTCATAGGTGCAGTACCTCATGGATTAACCCCTTGTATGCTAGAGAGGCATAATTCATCAGTAATCAACCCCTTGTATGCCAGAAAGTCCTGCAGAGAGGTGTACAGAAATGTGTTAATTACTGATGAATTATGAACACAAGGGGGTTATTCATTGACGTACACATTCCTATGCAATGTGTTGTACACCGATGAAACATTCAATGGGTTAATCACAGAACACATTTCTGTACACCTCTCTGGCATGGGGCTAGTACTGATAATTTATTACATACAGTATATTTAGGGGTTAATAGCTAACCATTTATGCCCCTTTAGTCAGGAATACAGTGGGTTAGGTTAACCCTTTGAGTGCCAGAGGGGTAAGCAACGCATTGCACAGCAATGCTTTATGTACCCCTCTGGCACGCAAAGGGTTTTAATATATGCATACAGATTAGAATACCATCTAGTGGGCCAGTTAAATAAAAACAATCCCCCAGGCTGTTATTTCACCACAATCCGCCCCCTGACAGTAGCAGCACAATAAGTAGCCCCCACTCTGTTTGGATAAAAGAAGAAGTTGGCCAATAATTCTTCTCCACCTGCCCCTACTCCAAAATCATCGGTGTGTTGCTATTAGAATAGACATTTTTCCCTTAAGAGAAGGAACTGTGCCAGCAACTGCAATGTGCATGGTATGTGTGGTAAATAACACCTGCCACAACTGTATCCAAACACCCTGACACCAGAACCCAAGTACTGCCACTGTCACTATACCCCTTGTTCAGGCCCCGCTAAGGACACATGACAAATTGCTGACAGTTAAATAGTAATGATGAACCCTCCCTGCCAGCATCCTAGCCTAGCCTAGCCTATGGGCAGCACGGTGGCTCAGTGGTTAGCACTGTTGTCTTGCAGCGCTGGGGTCCTGGGTTCAAATCCCACCAAGGACAACATCTGCAATGAGTTTGTATGTTCTCACTGTGTTTGCGTGGGTTTCCTCCGGATACTCCGGTTTCCTCCCACACTCCAAAAACATACTGATAGGTGAATTTAGATTGTGAGCCCCAATGGGGACAGGAACCAATATGAGTGTAAAGCGCTGCGTAATCTGTGTGCGCTATATAAATAAAGGATTATTATTATTATTATAGCATATTCTGTGGGATGGAATCTCCTCAGATGCTGCTTGATGCCCTGCTTATGATTCTCCTCCACCACACTGCCATGTGTGGTCAGTGCACCACACAGTGTGCAATGGGTGCACACAAACTGCCACATCCTAACATCAACAGAGTGGTTATCATTGCCCACATTGCCCCCCCGAGCACATTGCTTCCAGTCTCCAAATTTCCCCCCACTGCACCCAATCTCCACATTGACCCCATCTCCACTCCCCTCCTCCGTTGCCCCAATCTCCACATTACCCACAATCTCCACTTCCCCTCCATTTCCCCCAATCTCCACATTGCCCACCAATCTGCACATTGCCACCACATTGCCCCCCAATCTCCACACTGCCTTCACATTGACCCCAATCTCCACCTTGCCCCTACTGACCCCCGTGTCCATCTTCTACTTCCCTGGTGGTCTAGTGGCATGGCATGAGAGGTCTGTGCCTCCTTTGGCACAGACCTCTATAGAGTTGGAGCTCCCGCAAGGTTCTCAGTAATGCAGAGTGCTGGGAGATTATGTCATCTCCTAGCGCTCTGAAATACTAGAACGCCAGAGAGTGTCACAGTAGTCTTTGCAAATAAACACACAACACAGGTACAAGTAAATGTAACCATTTTATTGAAATAAGAAATAGGAGCGAACACTTCCTCATCCGTGAGGGAACAGGTGTGAGGACAGTGCCTAGTCCACTACCCAGGAGCTGACACTGAACTATGCCCAGTACTAGTTGTAAATGACAATGTATAGAACCAGACTTGGCTCTAACCAATAGGGAATTCAAAAACCTGGAATGCCAGGAGTCTAGAGAAGGAGCGTACCTGGACAATCCCTGGAGAGGGAAACTGTCAGATGGTAACTTTGGGCAGCTTACAGTACCGGTAAAGTACAGAGCATAGGCAACAGATCGAAGAGCAGCTTTCAGACTACATGAGAGGTAACTGTTTGGTAGCACAGTGCGGAGGCAACAGAGCATTAGACAAGCACTTCGATACCGGAATGTAACTATTTGGTAGCGCAGTATAGAGGTGACAGCTTGAGAGACAACCTGCAATACTATCAGTAAGGTAATAGCTTGATCGCACAGTGCGGAGGCAATGGAGGGACAGGCAACCTGCAGCACTACCAGCACAGCAGCTGTTGCACTATATAGATAGAGCAAGCCCTCGGACATCACCTGAGACGAGTGGTAGTCAGACAGGAGCGAGAGACTGCACGGAGTGTAAGTCAGACAAGCCACTTTCAGGAACCAGATCGAGTAGTCAGCCACAGCCAAGGTCAGATAGGAGCAGGTAGTCGGACAAGCCAGAGTCATACACAGATCGTATAGTCAGACAGAGCCACTGGTCAAAACCGGAGCGAAAAGTCAGACAAAGCCAAGGATCGAGCCAAAGGATAATTGGAAGCCAAGCAAGGGTCAAACGAGCAACACAGTAGTAATGCACAGAAACACCATGAAAGAGCGACTAAGTCCAGTTCACGGGCAGAATGTAAGGCCATTGCTGGAAGGCGGGACTCAATCAGCCAATAAACCTGAATGCTACAAAATAATGAGCGCGACATTACAGACGCACACTCGCAGATAGTGGCAAGCCAGAGGATGCAGCATCAGCCCTAGACCACCGGACAGTCACAGGCAAGCAAATATCACAGGTACCGTGACGGAGAGGGAGATCAGCTGTTGGAGGTCTGTGCTGAAGAAGGCACAGACCTACTTGCTGTGGGTGCCTGACAAGGGGGTCGCAGGGGTCGGCCGGGCCCCTGGAGTGATGGACCCGGTCGCCGGTGCAACCTCTATTATAACGCCAGTGATCTCACTGCTGGTTGGAGGAGGTAACGAACAATGTGACAGGGGGTGTCCTAATGTTACACTTGCCATTTCTTGGTGACATGGAGTAGGCTGGCTGGCAGCAGTAGCAGCAGACACAGGCATCTGATCTGTGCTCCTTGTGGTGGTGGTGGTGGTATAATTATTTCTGCTCCTGCTATCCACCAACAGTTCTGGCCTCTTCAGGATCATGTTCCACTTGGACACTGTAGTGAAAGGAAGGGGACTCCCAGGGTCAGAGGAATAGTGTGGACTCTCTTGACCGCTAGCCTGGATGCTCCCAAATGCTTCCCCTCCCACTCCCCTAACACTAGTCTCACCTGCTGCTTCAGCATTACTGCTACTACTACTAACACCAACCACATCAAGTTTGGCCCCAGAGTCCTCACAGTCACTATTAATATGAGGATATTGATTACTCTCTCCTTCACTCCTAATGCTAACAAGCTGCTGGACCTTAGTAGTAGTACTAGCACTGGTGGTACTGCTGGGGATGGCAAGTGTGACTTATGGTCCCCTGCTGTCACACAGCATCATCTTCTCCTCCCCCCCTTCTGAGTATTATAAAACACACTAACAGCAGCTTCAGCACTGGCATCAGGCACAGTACTGGTGGCACCAGGGGAAGCATGTCTGACAGCAGACACATTATTGGTGGCAGCAGTTTCAGCACTGACAGCAGGCACAGCACCGGTGGCAGCAGGGGCAATATGTCTGACATCAGGCCTAGTACTGGTGGCAGCAGGTTCAACACTTGCAGCAGGCACAGCACTGGTGGCAGCAGGAGCAGCCCTGGCAGCAGTCACAGCACTGGTGGAAGCAGGAGCAGCATGTCTGACAGCAGGCACAGTACTAGTGGCAGCAGGGGCAGCATGTCTGACAGCAGGCACAACACTAGTAAAAACAGGGACAGCATGTCTGGCAGCAGGTACAGCAATGGTGGCAGCAGGGGCAGCACGTCTGGCAGCAGGCACAGACAGCTGACCTTTCCTGCTCTCACTACTACCATTTTCTTCCTCCCTTTCCATTCAATTCCCCAAGATCCCTCTGGGTGATTTAGAGGGGACTGGACAGCATTGGTTCTGTAGTGCTCACTTCCTCCTCCTCCTCAGACTCAGTGGACATATAAGGGTCCTTCCAGTTCCTCCCTTTACTATTTTTAAACTTTCTCATAGTGATAGCAGTCACTATGAGCTTCTCCTGCCTCAAATTAAAAGAGATCACAACAGAACAGCACAGCACGTCTACCTCACTCTGTAGCTGCTTCTGTTGTGTTTCACTTCCCGGAATATGTGACGTTTTTATAGTGAAAAGGAGAAAAACGCTTAAATCAATTGGTGGAAACTTTCTAACCATTAAAAAATAGCGAAGAATTTTGGCCAATGAGCAAAATATGGAAATATTTTAATTGCTGATTTTAAAGCGGATTTCCCATGAAAAGCGGACAAAAAAAACGTGGTTTCTTGCTGGAACATGGCGAGAGCTTTTTGCCCACCCCTTAAGGGGCTAAAGAGTATAATCAGGGTTCCAAGGTCCCTTCCTTGGGTATTTAATAAATTACTATGGAGGTAGGGACCCCATATTAATTTATTTATTTTAATGTATTATTTTAAAAATGAATGTGGGGTGTAAGGAAACTACTTTCATTTTGTTTGGTTTTTATTTTAAAATTAATGAAAAAAAGCAATACTATGTGAATGTACACAATATTGTTTATACTTATTTCTTTTGGTTAAAAACATAAAATGGGGTCTATGGACGCCATATCAGTTTTCACAATTTTAATCCTGATCTGAATATGTCAATGGAGAGATTAATGGTAGGTCAGTTAGGCTAATGGGAGTTGCAGGGTAGGTTAATATTTACCCTAGGGTAACATAGCTGCAAATTCATATGGCATCGGAGGGGTTTACAAGAACTGAGCTGAGCATAAGGAAGGTGAATGGGCAAACTTAGGGACATGGGAGAATTTAGGGTTGTGTCCTTTTGCAGCTGATTTAGCATTTTTTTCCTGCTTCAACAAACCTTAGGAAAGGTCTCAAAAGGGAACACTGGAAATGCTGTACTGCCATTATATGATGGCTAGAATGACCATTTCCAATGTTGTTTTAAGTTTTTTGTTGAACTTGCTATGAATATTGTAACGGATACCACTGCCACCCAGCCTTGGGTGACTCCGTTAGTCGCCGCTTCCCTCGCTCTGGAACAGGAAAACTCCACAAGCTTCTACCAAGGTATCCCAATCGCCAGGCAGGACTAGTGTCAGGATAACAAGAACTCTCCCAGCATACCAGCAGCTTAACCTCACCAGACAACACTTGTGTAGGTTAAAACAAGAACTGCTTTATTTGGACACAAACAAGGTTTATATACAGGTTTGTGAACACAGTCAACCAATAGCAAATAAGATTCACAACCCCACCAGTCTTGCTGAGACTTAAATACATTAACACACAATAGAATACGAAACACACAGCCCTCTATCAGGTCTGCTCAGGTAATTACATCAGTGACTGACATAATACAATCAGTTTCACAAACCAACAAATGGAACCACATAACCCCAGGAAACCTTTTTTGCATTTAAACAATAACACAGCACACAATGGGTGAGGCAATAGGACATTTGACTCCCAGTGTCCAGATACTGTCCCAGGTAGTCACTGCCCCACCCCCAATACATAATAGGGTCTCAGGCCTAGTGCCACCCTGGAGTCTGGCTGACACCCTTCTCCATTTTGTAGTTTGGCCCATGATTCTGTATGGCCAAATGGCCGCTTCCAGTCCAGGCCCCCCCAAACCAAAAGAGCCCCTGGTTCACAAGTGATGGCGTTCCGTCACAAATATGTTGTAACTTACCCTTGCACAAGATGTAAGTTCAGTGCATGAAACCGGAGACCAGTGCCACTGATGGTCAGACATATCCGGAAAAGGAATAAGTGGTGTCCGCACATGAGATTAGGTTTAAACTCTACAGAGCATGTTTATTTAACTCAATTAGTAAACAAAGCACAATGTTTTGGAGGACAAGCCCCATCGTCAGGTGTATAGTGACTCTTCAAAAGTCTTGTTTATATACAGAAAGTGGCAACAAGTTGGTGTTCAAAGGTGTCAGTTACACACAATTAGCTTAATTATTACAGTCAATGGGTAATAAAAAAACTATACAGGATACATAAGAATTAGAATGTTGCTCTTTTCCTGGCCATGCTGAAAGTTCTTTCTTGGAAATTCAGCCTGAATATGCAACAAGTATGCAAGCAAAGCTAATTTATTTAGAGATCTGATATAGCTTTAAGATACTGTTTGCATTATTACATCTATCCTGAAGATAGCGATTTGGAGCTGTATTTATCAGCATGTGAGTGGTTGCTGGCAAAGAGCTCTATTTAAAGTGGAACTATTACCTTAAGTTACATTTATTTCACTTTAAAGAGAATTTTAAAAAAAATTAAATGTTGTGTTAGCTATTAGATTGTAGTGATCTGAGAAATTAACCTTTATTTTATGTTGGCCCAGTGAAACACTTTATGGTAATTAGTTTCACTACTGCACCATGACCGATCCCACACACTGGGAGCAGTTCTGATTACACACAAGCAGTAAGTTTGGCCTCAAACAGAACAAATTAGCATACTGTTCAAGGAAGCAGTATAAAATGTCACACTGAGCCAACAAAATATAAAGGTTAATTTCTCAAATAACATGTATTTTACAAATATAAAATGGATAGTACAACATATAGGCAGGTTATAATTTTCTTTAAATTAATCTAAATTTGTCTTTGCTTGACATGTCCATTTTGTTCACTCTTGTCAGTGCTCAAATATCTTTTTCTCTGAAAAACCCCAAAACATTAAAATTGAGCACTACCACAAACCAATTATTCAATTTTATGCATGTATCTTTATTTATATTTATGTATACAGGACATTGTAGAAAGAGTAGTAGTACAGCACAAAAAAAATACAGGATAGGGAGAAGAGCATCAGGCTAACATGTGGTCATTGCAGGGGAAAAGTGCAGCAAAAGGAATCATACACTGGGAAAGAGACCCTGTCCCAGAGAGTTTACAATCTATTTTGTAATCATGAAAACATACAGAGACAGTAGGAGGTTAAGTGCAAGTATATGGCTTTTGTAAGGGAAGTTCAGAATTATATGGATGTCAATGTCAGTGTGCAAAAGGGCAATATTGTTACTCTGATACCTCTCTAAGCAAGTGGAATTTTAGAAGATGCTTAAAAGTGGTGAGTGTGGACAATTGGCAGATTGTACTGTAATAAGCAGTGCATTCCAGTGTCGAGGGGCAGCCAGTGAAAATGATTGAAATGTAGATAGATATGGCTCGAGTTGTGAAAGGAATGGACAGATGGAATCCTTGAGAAGAACAAAGGTTGCAGGAAGGGGTGTAGTGAGAGATAACATCAGAAATGTAAGAGGGTACTAAAGTAGAGTAAGACTTACAGTAGCAGAGAAGAATTTTGTATGAAATACAAGACCTTATGAGTAGCCTAGAAAGGGAGTTCAGGAACAGATAAGACATAAGATATCTGTGATCAAGGGTAGTTATTCTTGCAGCAACGTTAAGAACAAACTGAAGTGGAGTAAGAAGAGACACAGAACAGAGAGTAGAAGGCTGCAATAATCTATTCTAAAAAGAATGAGGGCCTGAATGAGTGTTCTTGCAGCTGACACAGGGAGGAAAGGTTGTGTTTTGGCAATATTTCTAAGAAAGAAGCATAAGGTTTTGGTGACGGTGTTACGGTTTTCTGACACTCAGAACAGGGTATGAAGTAAAAACACAGTTTTATTGAAAATAAAACAAGGCCCCTAGAGGCCAGCACATAAATAGCAACAATGGCAGAAATAACAAAGTGAATGCACACAATGATAATGACAAGTGCTAGAATAGATAGGGAATTTACCCAAAGGGTTAAAGACTGAAATGGGTGAGATATACAAGATTGGCTAACGCCCAGGATAAATAGCAGTCTCTGGAACACAGTCTCTCAATAGCAGGATAGAGGACACAGTCTCTCGATAGCAGGATAGTGGAGTAACTGCACTGAATACACTCTCAAGTTGATATACTAGAGCCCAAAGTCCAGAGCTGAGCCGGTACCCATGCCTGGGGCTACAGAGGAGTGCTATTGCCACGCTGTAATGATCAGAACCGAAATCGCCCTTGACTAGAAAAGTAATAACCCTGCATGTGCCACTAGGATATGCCCATACACCCCTTGGGTGTTATATAGATGGTAACTGCACAAGCTGTAATTGAGCCAATGTCCTCTGGAGTGCAATGGGAATGTACCTTCAACGTCTGTGGCCCTGAGCCAGAGAATGAACACGGACTGACAAGGCTCTGATGGAATAAGAGACACACAGCAGCACTCAGAGTAAAAGGCTATGTCAGAAAAATGTATGCTTGGCAAGAAGTATCGGAGGCACCAGACCGGAGACTACAGGCACTGCAAGGGTTAGATGGTTCTGTACACACGCGAGTACCTTGGCAGCCAACAGCAGGCAAAGCAACCTCAGGCTACAGCTACTGACAAGTGAGAGGAACAGTGAGTCGCTATTACAGTTCAGAATGTCGCCGAGCGACTGGAATGACGCAGGAACACGGGAACAGCAGGCAGAACCGGAACGGTAACTGGAACAGCAGACAGGCCGGTACCGCAACCGGAACAGTAGGCAGAACCGGAACGATCACTGGAACAGCAGACAGGCCGGCACAGTAACCGGAACAGCAGGCAGAACCGGAGCGGTAACTGGAACAGCAGGCAGGCTGGCACAGCAACCGGAACAGCAGGCAGGCCCGGAAACAATCACAGAGCAGGGTCATCAGCCAGAGCCGGGTTGAATCACGGCAGGGTCATCAGCCAGAGCCGGGTCGAATCACGGAGCAGGGTCGTCAGCCAGAGCCGGGTCGAATCACGGAGCAGGGTCGTCAGCCAAAGCTGGGTCAAATCATGGAGCAGGGTCGTCAGCCAAAGCCGGGTCAAATCACGGAGCAGAATCAGGAACAGAGTCAGACTAGCCGGGTCAGTACACAGAAGACACTGGAATATGGCAACAAGGCGCAGCAACAGGAACACCACGAAAGGGCAACTGACAATTGCCCAAGCTCCAGCATATAACGGCACATCCTGGGCGGGCCAATCAGTCTCCACCAATGCACAGGTACATCATGATAGATTGACAGAAAGACACGGGGACCGTGATAGTACCCCCCTCTCAAAGACCCCCTCCCCTGCTGGGAGGTCTGGGTTTCTGCGGAAATTTGGAGTGGAAGTTGCGCAACAAACGTGGAGCATGGAGGTCCCTATGGTCAACCCAAGAGCGCTCCTCAGGTCCATACCCCTTCCAGTGGACCAAATATTGCAACTTGCCTCTAAATTTCCTGGAGTCAATGATACTCTGAACTTCGTATCCCTCTTGGCCCTGCACCTCCACCGGCCCAGGAACCACCGGAGTGGTAGTATAGCGGTTGCAAACCAAGGGTTTTAACAATGACACATGGAACACATTGTGAATACGCATATTGTTAGGAAGTTCCAAAGCGTATGCCACAGTTTTGATTTTGCGAATAATTTTAAATGGTCCAATGAACCGGGGGGCCAGCTTGTTCGAAGGCACTTGCAAGTTGAGATTCTTGGAGGAGAGCCATACCCTGTCCCCAACCTGGAAGGAAACCGCTGGCCGTCGTCTGCGATTGGCATGCCGCTGATGTCTGTGGAAGGACTGACTGAGGGACCTTTGCACCTGTGCCCAAGTGGAGCGGAGCTGCTCCATGTGCTCATCCAGAGCCGGAATCTATTGGGACTGAAATGAGTCTGGGAGAAGACAGGGTTGGAACCCATAATTAATAAGGAACGGAGAGCTCCCAGACGATGAATTAACCGCACAGTTCCTGGCGAACTCTGCCCACGGCAACAGGTCGGCCCAGTTATCATGATGATCAGTCACAAAGCAGCGTAAAAACTGCTCCGGTCCCTGATTGGCACGCTCAGCGGCTCCGTTGGTCTGGGGATGGTAGGCGGAGGAAAAGGACAATTGAATGCCCATCTGGCCACAGAAAGCCCTCCAGAATCTCGACACGAATTGACTCCCCCGGTCAGACACTATCACTCTAGGCACCCCGTGCAAGCGGAATACTTCTCTGGCAAAAATTAATGCCAACTCCTGGGCCGAGGGAAGGCCAGAAAGGGGCACGAAGTGAGCCATTTTTGAGAACCTATCCACCACCATAAGGATGAAAGTATAACCCTTAGAATTAGGCAGCTCTCCCAAGAAATCTATAGAAATGTGGGACCAAGGACGGTCACCATTAGGCACAGGTTGGAGCAGTCCCACTGGGAGATGCCTAGGAGTTTTGGCACGGGCACAGGTGGTACAAGCAGCAGTGAATGTAGAGCAGTCGGCCTTCAGAGAGGGCCACCAGAATGTTCGAGATAAGGACCATGCCAACTGATCCCTGCCAATGTGCCCAGCTGCCTTGGAGGAGTGATAGGTCTCAAGTAATTTGGTACGGAAAGGCTCGTCCACAAAACACTTGCCAACAGGGGTTTCCGGAGGTGCATGCCCTTGAGATGCCAAGATCTGCTCTCCCAGTGGCGAAGTGATGCTGGTACGAATAGTAGCCAGAATCCTATCGGGCTGAATTATGGGGACCGGGGCCTCATCCCTCTCAATGTCTGTGCAGAATTGTCTCGACAAGGCATCGGCCTTAATATTCTTGGAGCCAGGCAGATAAGACACTATGAAATTAAATCTGGACAGAAATAGAGCCCATTGAGCCTGGCGAGATGACAGCCTTTTGGCCTCGGACAAGTAAATCAAGTTTTTATGGTCCGTGAGGATTAATACTGGGGTCCTTGTGCCTTCCAGAAGATGTCGACATTCTTTTAATGCCAAGATGATAGCCAATAACTCCCTATCACCAATTTCGTAATGGCTCTGGGCACTAGACAGTTTCTTGGAAAAGAATCCACACGGCCTCAGGTTACCCCCTTCCTTAGGGCGTTGGGAGAGAACTGCCCCTACCCCAAACTCGGAGGCATCAACCTCTAATGTGAACGGTAGGGCTGGGTTAGGGTGGGATAATATAGGAGCAGATGCAAACGCCTTCTTGAGGGTTTCAAAGGCCATCTCAGCTGCCTCAGACCATTGAGAGGGATTCGCACCCTTATGCGTCAGGTCAGACAATGGTTTAGTAATGGTAGAAAAGTTCTGAATACATTTTCTGTAATAGTTGGCGAAGCCTAGGAACCTTTGAATCGCCTTTAACCCCTTGGGTCTTGGCCAACGTAGGACTGCGGCCAACTTCTCTTGGTCCATGGCAATGCCATCCTTAGATATGACAAAACCCAAGAAGGGTACTTGGGAACAATGAAATTCACATTTCTCTAGTTTGCAGAACAACTTGTTTTTGCATAATGTGAGTAAAACTTCGGTCACATCCTGGATGTGTTGGGTTAAACTAGCAGAATGGATCAATATATCATCCAGCTACACGACCACACATGACTGTAACAAGTGGCAGAGGATGTCGTTAATGAATTCTTGGAATACGACAGGTGCATTACATAATCCGAATGGCATCACACGATATTCGTAGTGGCCTGACCTAGTATTGAATGCCGTCTTCCACTCATCACCGGCCCTGATTCTTATTAGGTTGTAGGCGGCACGTAGATCAAGTTTAGTAAAGATAGAGGAGCCTTTCAACCTGTCAAATAACTCTGTGATGAGTGGAATGGGATACGCATTTTTGGACATTAACTTATTGAGTCCACGGTAGTCAATACACGGTCGTAACTCGCCACTCTTCTTCTTTACGAAGAAGAACCCTGCACCTGCCGGGGAGGATGATTTACGAATAATCCCTCGTTTGAGGGCATCCTCAATGTACTCATCCATGGCCCTAGTCTCCTCACAGGACAATGGGTATGTCCTACCCCTCGGTGGCACCACTCCCTGGGGCAGATCAATAGCGCAATCATATGCCCGATGCTGTGGTAATGCGCTGGCCTCACCCTTACTGAATACGTCACAGAAGTTGCTGTATTCTGCTTGCACAGAAGGAGAGGTACACAATATCCGGATAGGATGAGACAGACAGTTATCAGAGCAATAATTGGACCATGACTTAATCTCACATGTTTGCCAGTCAAACTGGGGATTATGCAACATTAACCAAGGGAACCCCAGAATGACTGCATGATGTGGTGAATTAATAATCTGAAAACGAACCTCCTCCTTATGGAGGGCCCCAACTGACATACAGAGTAGAGTAGTCTCCATGGTAACCAGAGCTGGTTCGAGGGGTCTGCCATCAATAGCCTCAATGGCTAGCGGAGTATCTCTTTTAGACAAAGGAATATTATGTCTTTCTGCAAATGCTCGATCCATGAAATAGCCTGCTGCGCCAGAATCTACCAGGGCTAGTACCTTCACAGCTTGGTCGCTTAGGAGAAAACTCACCGGAATGGTGGGTTTCTTGTAGTCAGTATCTGAGGACGGTTGTACACCACCTAGGGCCTGTCCCCCAAGGTACCCTAGGTGCGTGCGTTTCCCGGACGTCCCGGGCAAGTATTTAATAAGTGCCCTTCTTGCCACAATATAGGCATAACCCATGTCTTTTGCGATGAGCCCTCTCCTCCTTAGACAACCTGGTAAAGCCAATCTGCATAGGCTCTCCTGTCTCAAACACCCGGTCAAGAGGAATGGGAGGAGAGGGTGGGTTAAAAGACCTTTCTTGCCCATAGGTCTTGGAACTAGCCCTCTTAGTTAATCGCCTCTCACGCATGCGAGTGTCAATGAGTATTACATAGTTTATAAACTCATCCAGCTCAGCAGGCACCTCCCTGGCAGCAATTTCATCCTTAATGGAGTCGGATAGGCCCTGTGAAAAGTCTGCCAGGAGTGCCTCATTATTCCAGGCTACTTCAGCTGCTAGAATCCGAAATTCTATAGCATACTCTGCCACAGTGCGGTCGGCAATTTGCATTACCATCAATTTTTTTGCCGCAGAGATAGCTCGCCCAGGTAACTCAAATACTCTGCGAAACTGTTTGACAAACTCGGTAAAGTTTTGAGTACAGGGTTTAGCCTGTTCCCATAAAGGATTAGCCCATGCCAGGGCTTTGCCAGTTAGTAGAGATATCATGAACCCCACCTTGCTACGGTCATTTGGGAAAGCATGGGGTGTGAGTTCTATGAATATCTCTAGTTGATTCAGGAAACCTCTGCAGAGAGTGGGTGCACCAACGTATCTTAATGGTAACGGCGCCGCCGCCATAAAACTACGAGAGGGTGCCAACAATTCCCCAGTATTATTATCCGGTGTCATAACTGGGGGGACCACTGGATTTTGATTCAGTTTCTCAAGGTGTACCGTACGTTCAAGCAAGGTTTGCATGACCAGTGCCAATTGGTCTAGGCGTTGCTTGTGAACATCCATCCTCCAATGGAGGTTCTGTGTATTACTGTCACTTTTCCCGTCTGAGGTCATGGCCCTTTCGTACTGTTACGGTTTTCTGACACTCAGACCAGGGTATGAAGTAAAAACACAGTTTTATTGAAAATAAAACAAGGCCCCTAGAGGCCAGCACATATATAGCAACAATGGCAGAAATAACAAAGTGAATGCACACAATGATAATGACAAGTGCTAGAATAGATAGGGAATTTACCCAAAGGGTTAAAGACTGAAATGGGTGAGATATACAAGATTGGCCAACGCCCAGGATAAATAGCAGTCTCTGGAACACAGTCTTTCAATAGCAGGATAGAGGACACAGTCTCTCGATAGCAGGATAGTGGAGTAACTGCACTGAATACACTCTCAAGTTGATATACTAGAGCCCAAAGTCCAGAGCTGAGCCGGTACCCACGCCTGGGGCTACAGAGGAGTGCTATTGCCACGCTGTAATGATCAGAACCGAAATCGCCCTTGACTAGAAAAGTAATAACCCTGCATGTGCCACTAGGATATGCCCATACACCCCTTGGGTGTTATATAGATGGTAACTGCACAAGCTGTAATTGAGCCAATGTCCTCTGGAGTGCAATGGGAATGTACCTTCAACGTCTGTGGCCCTGAGCCAGAGAATGAACACGGACTGACAAGGCTCTGATGGAATAAGAGACACACAGCAGCACTCAGAGTAAAAGGCTATGTCAGAAAAATGTATGCTTGGCAAGAAGTATCGGAGGCACCAGACCGGAGACTACAGGCACTGCAAGGGTTAGATGGTTCTGTACACACGCGAGTACCTTGGCAGCCAACAGCAGGCAAAGCAACCTCAGGCTACAGCTACTGACAAGTGAGAGGAACAGTGAGTCGCTATTACAGTTCAGAATGTCGCCGAGCGACTGGAATGACGCAGGAACACGGGAACAGCAGGCAGAACCGGAACGGTAACTGGAACAGCAGACAGGCCGGTACCGCAACCGGAACAGTAGGCAGAACCGGAACGATCACTGGAACAGCAGACAGGCCGGCACAGTAACCGGAACAGCAGGCAGAACCGGAGCGGTAACTGGAACAGCAGACAGGCCGGCACAGCAACCGGAACAGCAGGCAGGCCCGGAAACAATCACAGAGCAGGGTCATCAGCCAGAGCCGGGTTGAATCACGGGGCAGGGTCGTCAGCCAGAGCCGGGTCGAATCACGGAGCAGGGTCGTCAGCCAAAGCCGGGTCAAATCACGGAGCAGGGTCGTCAGCCAAAGCCGGGTCAAATCATGGAGCAGAATCAGGAACAGAGTCAGACTAGCCGGGTCGGTACACAGAAGACACTGGAATATGGCAACAAGGCGCAGCAACAGGAACACCACGAAAGGGCAACTGATAATTTCCCAAGCTCCAGCATATAACGGCACATCCTGGGCGGGCCAATCAGTCTCCACCAATGCACAGGTACATCATGATAGATTGACAGAAAGACACGGGGACCGTGATAGACGGCTTGGATATAGGAGGGAGAATGTCAAGGTAGAATTGAGGGTAACACCAAAGCAGCATGTTTTGGTTATGGTGTCATTACTGTGATGGAGAAAAAGGCTGAGGTGTGGGGTTTATGAGGAAATGCAACAACTTCTGTCTTGGTCATGTTGAGCATAAGATGGTGGTGGGCAATCCATGATTAGATTGCCTTGAAACACTGAGTGACTTGGGATTGTACAGCTAGGGTGAGCTCAATGGAATATAGGAAAACTTGTGTATTGTCTATACAGAGATGGTAATTAAAGTCTAGAGATGAATAAGGTCAATAACTGAGATGGTAGAAGAAGAAAAGAGAAATAGTCTCAGGACTGAACCCTGGGGGTACACCCACTGAGAGGTCATGGGGAGAAGAGAAGGTATTAACAAAATAAACACTGAAAGTACAGTTTGAGAAATAAGAGACAATATATTCTAGAGCTGTATCATGAATGCCATTGGCATTTAGTGTGTCCACTAGGAGTGTATGATAAACAGTGTTATAGGCAGCAGAAAGTTGGATTAGTATACTGTATTGGCCTTTTGACTATCATTGACTTATTTAATTTGCTACATCATATTATTATTCCTCCTGTAGCAACTAATTCATATAGCAAGATTGTGCATTGCACAGTACTGTGGCACTTTTTTACCCAGAAAACCTGAGGAAAATATACATGAGATAATATATTGCAAATCCAGGGACCTCAAGAGTTAGTATGCTAAAACAATCTAGAAAAAAGCTAGGAAACAAAATGGAGTGCTGTAAATGACAGTATCAGCTATGGCAATTTCAAATGTGGCCATAATTGATGCATTGCTTTCTGGCACATCCAACATCAATACTGGGAATTCACATCTCACACTACCCTGAAACATGTGAAACTGAAGGATTTTACAACTGTTCCACCCAATATGTTGTATATTTTCTTGAGTGTCCCTGCTCCATGCAGTATAGGAGAGATATATTCACCCAGTAAAAGATAGATTACTTGAAGACAGGGACAATATACAGAAAAAAATTCTGAAACACAGTGTATCTGCACTGTTTGTGACTATGCATAATGAAGATGCAACAGGCTTATATCTTACAATAACTGGGGGGTTATGCACTAAGGTGTGATAAAGAGGTGATAACACAGAGATAACTTCTTCAGTGATATCACTTGTCCATTTCCTATGTTATTCTATGGAGCCCAAGAACTAAAATTGCCAAAGTTGGGGAAAACTTTGTTGATAGGCTCCATAGAATAACTTAGGAAGTGGATATGTTATATCACTGGAGAAGTCATCATCATCACTTTATCAGTTCATTATCACTCTATAGTGCATAACTCCCCATATCATGTAAGTTTTCAATTAAGAGAAAGGTATTGCTGCAACAAGAGAAAAATTTTATATTTAAACTGGAAACAATAGCACCAATGGGAATGAATGAAAAGCTAGACTATGAACTAACCCCATGTGCCTCTCATCATATACCCCTGGTGCCATCACACATTCCTATATAACCATTTTTATATTTCTGGGTGTTCCTCTTTTTATATTTCATTTTAAATAGACTTTATCATAAGCCGCAGTTGCTTTTTTCAGGTTTTTGTAATTATGTCTTTACCTTGTGGGGATATGTGTAATACTGTGGTCATCATTTCTTCTTAAAGGGATAGTAATACTTCATTTTATCTTCATTTTATTTTGTAGGCATTAAAAAAACATAAAGAACGATATAAGTCTTATCTCTCAAACCTTTATGGTTTCAGAGATATTCACAAGCAAAGTTTGCCCCTTTTACCTAGTGTAAGCCATCTATTCTCAGATGTGGAATGCAGTCCATAGACCAGACAGATAACAGCAAGGGACAATCTTCTTCCTATGAGAACAATGAAAGCCCTGCCCCCCTTGACAAGTTTTTCAGCTTTTTCCCTTATCTTAATTGAAGATTGTCTCTCTCTGCAGTCTACATGGGCACCTCCCTTCTGCTCTGGATGAGCAGTGTTACATTAGTAAAAGGGGCGAGAGGGATACTTTGTCATTGAATTACTCTTGAACTATAACTCTGACGGTATTGAAATAACACTCTCCAAAGTCCAAATACTATGATGATTAATTAGAGCTGCTTTTATTATGAAACATTACTACCCCTTTAATCATTCATTTATTTGTAAATTGTAATACAATTTTCAGCCATTTTTATAAGCTGTTTCTGAGGGTATCCTATTGAAATTTTGCCCTCTATTTGGCGACCAACAAAACTCTGCATTAAAATTGTCACCTCCTTGAAAAGGGTGATGTCAGAATGTCACCCGCATCAAAAGGACAACATTCTGATGTCGCTGTCTTAAGTGTCGAGTAGTCTCCAGTATGGATCATACTTCCATATCCATTTTTTATGCAGAGGAAAAACCGAAATGAGGGGGTGAAGAGAGCTGGATCGAAGTGCTGTTATTTTAACCATGTGTGCGCCTGTGACAGGAGCTGTATATTAAGCCTTTGAGTGCCAGTTGTAGATCTATGACACTCAAAGGGTTAAACAGCCAGTACGATGCTCAAAAACTGCAAAGATGTTATAGACAATAATCTGTAATGCATGTCCCCACTAGATCTGCACACATTTCCTTCACAGCATCGTACTGACAGTTTAAACCTTTGAGTGCCATAGAGCTACCACTGGCACATAAAGGGTTAAAACACTGCTCCTGTCACAGGTGCACACATGGTTAAAATAAGAGCACGTCCATCCTGCTCTCTCTGTCTCCCCCATTCTGTTTCTTCCCCTGCATAAAAAAATGGATATGTATGTATGTATGTATACATTTTATTTTTTATAGCGCCAACCTGTGTACTTGGCACTTTACAGTTTACATTTACTACAGAAGGGGTATAGTAAGTGCAATGATTAAGTACTAATATAGACAATAATAATGGGAACACCAGATGAGTATACATTAGATAAAAAGGTCCCAGCCCCGTACAGCTTGCAATCTAAGTATAGGATGGGTGACATAAAGATACAAACAGGAGGAGGAAGTGCAGTTTTTGACATATGACATAATGTGTCCCTATTACAGTAGTGTTACATTTTAGAGGAGCTCTTTTAGCTTAAATTTGAAGTTGTTGAGGGTTGCGGCTTGGTGAATGCTGGGTGGTAGGGAATTCCAGAGGTAGCAATATTGGAGGTGGAGAGCCTTGAAGGTAAGGAGAATGATTTTGAATGTAATAATGTAGGGCTATTTATATGAAGGTATCCAAAGGGTTAAAACAGAGAACCGCTCAGGTTGGATATCTTCACTTAAATAGGCAATTGACAATAAAATAATTTGAGAACTTTATCTTTAATATGTACTGACACGCTACTTCACAGTAACGAATTGATTACACGAATCAATCCTTCATATTTGTGCAAAAATATATATTTTATTAAAATACAATATACTATATATATATATTTATATATAACAAGTATCAGTAACAATGAAATATATAAGTGATTAGCAATTATAATAGGTATATAGAAAACCAAACCACACTTATTACCATAAGGATTACCAGCGGTGCAAGGGTTAACCACACATAGGTATATTCAGAGGTATAATAACAATAATTGCATTCAGTAGCATAGAAAAGGTTAATTGAGTGTTACAATTAATATAATACAGTTGGCCGCAGTGTCTCTTAATACCTCTGCCCCAGAAACTGCATAGACTATGCGAATTATGATGTAAGGGGTATTGTGAGATGAATTAAATAGTTCCTCTAACAATTCCTTGTATCATATATCAATAATAATCAAATTTAGGGAATAACTGGAATAGAATCCCAGATTTGAATCACTACAATTTAATTATATACTGAATTCAATATTGCTTACCTCTGAATAAAAATATATAAATTGCAATTAATAAAGTCAATCAAAGATTATACAAATAATCTACTAGAATTAATCCAGTAACATATGTCTATAAAGTAACCAACTTCATGCCACATATACCATAATTATGACTATAGCAACATATATAAAACCTATAGGCACTCCAAGGGTTAATCCACTCGTTTAAGATAGGTGGTACACCCAGAAGTTATTTTGTCTATTAGAAGTGAAAAACCTCCAATTTACAAAATATAAGCCTAGTACTCTCACAAAGAACTTTAGAATGCACACCACAAATAAATAGACAAACAGCAGTTAGAGAGTTAATAAATGAATTCCAAGAATTCCCTTGATTAAATATTAGCTATTATAATTTTACCAGAAACACAATATTCTAGACATACCAAAATTATATTAACCAATATACATATTTATACAAGGATAAATATATCTCACTGCTATATCTATTTTATGATCTCTCTGGTAATTTATAACAATTAATTAATTAATTAATTAATTCTGCGTAATTTCTTAATGACTATGCTAAATATAGCAGATTATAATATTTTCCATAAAACTGGCCAGGCTTCTATGGGCAAATATATATATATAATTTTCTTCAAATATCGAGGAAATATACTTATTTTGAAATTAGACAGAATTAGAATAAATAAAATATAATTACCAGGTCAATAAGTGTGGATTCTTGAAGTTATAAGGTGTGGTCAGGAATTTGATCATCAGCCAAGAGAGCCCAGGAACCCAGAGTTTTCTTTTTCAGGAAGTCAAAAAAAAAAACAAGAGTATTTTGGCATTATATTGGCAATTCTTGCCTTATCAGTAATCCCCACCTCTTTCTAATGATTGGACAAAGATCCATCTCATTATACCGTGACATCACCAGTCAGACCTGATTGAATACTCATATCTTATGCTAATCAAATACAAACATAAACATTATGAGTATTTTACAATATAAAGGCTGCAGATGGCGCCATTACGCTATATTAAAATTTTACAGGTGACAGATCACATGACTTTCATCAGAATTAAGAAAGGCCAGAAGGTTATCAGAAACCCCATAAACCAGTCATTTTACTCTTCTTTCCCATAAGGAGGCTATGTTCATCTCAGGCTTTTGTCTCCAGTTGAACATTAATCGCCCGTTAATGTTACTTAGTTATTTCTCCCCCAAAGAGGAAAGATAAGAGAATCTGAACACATTTTAAACAGAATTTCAGTTAATTTCTACTATTAGAGTTAACCCTCTATGCTCCCCCAGGACAAAGTCTCTGACAATAAGCTGCTTTATGGGAAGCCATGACAGTGATTTTAGAAGTGGTGAGGTGAGTACTGTTCTGAAGGAGAAGAAGAGTATTCTAATAACCAAATTAAGAATTGATTGGATAAGAACAATATGGTTAGCAGGCAGTCCAATAAGTAAAGAGCTGCAGTAGCCCAGGTGAGAGAGGATAAGAACATGCATGAGAGTTTCTGTTGTAGAGTGAGAGAGGATATGGATATGGAAGTATGAGCCACGACTTGAGGCTACTCAACACTTAAACCTGTGACATCAGAAAATCACCCTTTTGATGAGGGTGACATTCTGATACCGCCCTTTTCAAGCAGGTGGCATTTTAATGCAGCGTTTTGTTGGTCGCCAAGTAGAGGGCAACATTTTAATAGTATTCATTGTTATGTGTGTTCAGCATACCCGGCCATTTCCCATGTATGATATTGACCAGCCCCACAGAAAATCTGAAAATAGTTCAAAGTAGAGTGAGTTCACCAGCAGGGTGAGCAACCCAGACTATTAGAAAAAGGCAGCTTGACAGGTGAAATGCATTGAGAACATCACAAGGCAACAGCATCAAGGTGTGACCACACAGGAATTAATATATGATGACATTCCCACAGCGTTTCAGCTTTGGTGGTCATACTTGATATAGTACATATGTTGGGACAGACCTCATTGATTTTAGTGACTTGCAATACTTACATTCAATTACTTATATACTTTGGATGCATCCAAATAAATGGCCTTCACGGTATGATGATTGCCTTTAGCACCTCTGTCCACTATAAGGGTTCATCTGCAACTATGTTTAATCTGTACAGTGACAATCTGTATATCCAGCTGAATCACAATTCTCTTACACTTATCTATCACAGACCATGTTTGATTTTACGCTCACAATGAGTTTGTTCAACCATCCACTGTCTAGCATACCTAACTTGAGAGAAGTGAATATACTCCTTTTTCTCTACTTCATATATTATCATTTGTTATATTTGTGCATCTCTTTGGGACAATAACCCTACTTGAACTCACTACATCTAAAACATAGAAGAGTGTACATAGATACATTTTTCTTATCATTCCCCTTTCTCTTATTACTATGTTATCTCCTAGTCTTTTAGGATACTACTTTTTCCCATCTACATGTTGAGTACAAGTCAGTTTGGACATAGGTGTTCTTTTGCCTTGTAATTTAAAAATATTTATTTTAATAAATGTTGTCCTTATACTACACTTAGATGCACTTGTTTGTTGTGCTGTTCTTCCCCCTTTGTATGTTTTATTGCTGAGCAATGTCAGTGTGTGTGTGGGGGGGAGGGGATAATTAAGTTCTTAGACAGGAAGTGTCTGCACAGCATGCCTTAATTAGCATAATCTAAAACTCCAAAAACTCCAAAATTAACTTCTGAATGAAAAATAGTAAATACAGCATATAGGTGATTTTGGAAGCTCTTGCAAAATCAGTATTTAGGTGATAATGTCCCTTTAAATGAACATTGCATTTATATTTTGACTGCAGATGGCTAGGATGTTAAGAGACTGAAAAAAAGAATGATTTTGAGGAATAAATCATGTACAGGAGTCTTTTACGTGGTGTCCAATGAGGCCAAACTTTGTGGAAAGTCCTTCATCAAAAGCCTTTAGAGTCCAAGTAATGGCTTATTTTAGTGTTCAAAGTACTAAGTTATGACATATGAAAGATTGTGCCCATCAGCAAGCCTACAAAACACTCAGTACTTGCACAATTTATCACTTAAAAATATTGAGGTATGGTACGCCATAAACTGCATAGTTACAATGTTATAGCTTCTTAGCACATAGTAATGGATTAAACAATTGAAAAGCTTTTTGGAATCTTGTTTTCACAATAACCTGTTATTTTTTAAATATGGAATTATTTTATATACTCTTCTAGGTGTTTCCATGTACATGGTTATATAAAACAAGTTCAAAGCACATTTAGTTAAAGGAGAACTAACACTACCTAATATTATTAACCCCTTCTTCCCCCACATATCTTACTACGGCCTTAACACCTTCATAATTTAGGCGTTTTGTCTTTGTTCAAGAGATCCTCTTCATTCCATCCTGGATGAAAGGTCTGAGGTGGCAGACATGACAGGTCCTGGATATTTTTTTCAATCTGAAGCAGATATCATAGGTCTACTTAACTGATGGGTGTGCAAGGCATTGCAAAGAAAGAAAGAACTTGCAAAGAAATGCCTTACACATCAGTTTGGTCCTTAAAGGGTTAATATTACCATGTTAAGTCTGCTGAGTCTGAAATCTTGTGGTCCTTCTAGCAACTCTCATGTTTGTCTCCTTGAACATGACATCCAAGATGGATTGATGATGTTAGCTCTTGAACAAAGGAGCAAGGGAAAAAAGTGATTGTGGACATTCAGATTTTCAAGCCATAGTAAGGTAAGGTTAACCAGTTGCATGCTATTTGGATGCCAGACAAGTCGCCAATGCTTTGCAAAACAAAATCTTTGTAAGCTGTAAGGGTTAAAATGTTTTCCAGATAAAAAAGAAAAGATGAAAACAAAATTGCTTACTTTATCTTTTAGAATATATGTAATAAGTGTTATAGACTGTTTTTTTGACATTTTATTTATTCTGCACCATTCTTTACTCAGTTTAACTTCTGTTGGAACCAATCAAACCATAACAATGATATATTATACCCAGTGTTCACCTTGGTATGATGGAGAAATATTAGTGACATTTATTGCATTACTTTTAGTGTGACAACAGAATGAGGAGGTTGGTTTCCTCATGTTTTTCTAAAAAATATACTACAGTTGCAAAGTTTATACAGAAATTCAGCCTTTTCTTGTTTTTTTTTTGTATTAACAGTCCTTCTTGTTAAACATCCTCAAAACATTGTAAAATAAAAAGAAGGAAACAGCAAGTAATATAATCATCATTTTTATCAATGTGTTAAATACTCAGTTCAGTCAGTAAAAAGGTGTTTGTTATGCTAGGTTTCTTAGAACTGTCTCAAAGGAACAATTAAAGTGTTAGTAATGTCCACAAAAAAGTTTTTTTTTGCATTTAGAAGAGCTTAAATAGCTGAGCTAAAGGCAAAAAACTGTATCTCTCAAACCGCTATGGTTAAAGAGATACAGGCATTTAAAGTTTGATCTCTCCTACTAACAGCTGTAAAGCTGTCAGCAGGAGATCAATGTTGGCCACCACTGAGGCGCTTGAGAAGTGCCGTGATCTCGTTATTTACCATGAATCCCTTCATTGGAATTGTCTAAAACAAGTGCCTGGTTTTCAAGCCCTCGTTTTAGACCATTCCAATGAAGGGATTCATGGTAAATAACAAGATCACGGCTCTTCTCAAGTGCCTCTGTGTCAGCCGACACGGATCTCCTGCCGACAGCTTTACAGCTGTCAGTAGGAGAGATCAAACTTTAAACGCCTCTCTTAAACCATAGCAGTTTGAGAGATACGTTTTTATGCATTTAGCTCAGCTTTTTAAGCTCTTCTAAATGCAAAAAACTTTTTTTGTGGACATTACTAACACTTTAATGCTATTCAAAAGAAAAAATAGTGTAAGCCGTAAGAGTTAAATTGTTTTCCAGATTTAAAGAAAAAAAGATGAAAACAAAAGTGCTTACTTTATAATTTCTTAGAATAAATGTAATAACAGTTATAGACTGTGTTTTGACATTTTATTTATTCTGCATCATTCTTCACTCAGTTTAACTTCTGTTGGAATCAATCAAACCATAAAAATGATATATAATATCTAGTGTTCACCTTGATATGATGGAGAAATATTAGTGAAATGTATTGCATTGCTTTTATTGTGGTAACCGAATGATGTTGCTTTCCTGATGTTTTTCCCAGACATATTCTATTACAACATGTACACAAAAATTCCACCTTTTCTTACTTTTTGTATTAACTGTCATTAATGCTATATATCTTCACAACATTGTAAAATAAAAATAAGGAAAAAGCAAGTAATGTAATCATCATTCTTACTAGGGATGGAAGAAAATGTTTGCCTCAAACTGAAACCAGTGAAAAATGGTACTTTCCGCTTGGCGAATAATTTACAGAAAAAAGTGCAGTTTTCCCACTTTTTTTGCCTATCTCATTGCACTTAAATCAAAGAAGAAAAAATTTTCCCCACCACATGAAATTTTTCTCTACTTTTCTACAGCCATTTAAAAGGGTGTCAGGGGTAGATTTAAAGGCAGCCGTTAGCAAACAAAAAAAAGCACTAACGGGTGCGTTAACGTGTTGTAAGCCATTTAAAGGTCTGTCTTAAGAACAGCTAATGGCAGTTCACAAATCCTTACGGCCGATAGACTGACGTGAATTGAGACGCATAGAACAAGATTTCCCAGAGCCATTTAAAGGCGTGCGGTACTGCTAATGGCAGAAAAAATGATACACTTAATGGACAAAAGTTAAGTCCCACTTTTCTTAGCGTTAGACACTAAACAGTTACATAGGAAAACACACAAAATGCTTACCGCACAGGCATGTAAATGGAAAAAATAACCCGTGGAATGGCAAAAGAAAATGGACAGACACCACAAATCACTCTCACACACAACAAGCAACACCACAGGGACAAGGACCACCCAAAAAACACCAACACAACATGGCACAGAACAATCACACAACATGGACACCTGCAAATACAAAACAATCTCACCTGTGCAATATCACCACATGATTCAGATGCAAACTGCACCCCACAACTTCACACCCACAACTGAGACACAGCAATCAGAACACACCACATTTTAAAACACAGACATACCTGCAAACACTTAGCCGGACAACATACACCTTACCATTGGTCAGCACTCACCTTATCACCATACCTACACAACGCCCTACCAGGTACTTAAAGGGACAACTCACCACACTCACTTGTGGCTTGTTTTCCACTCAGGGAGAGAGAGATAGAGAGAGAACAGTAAGTATGTTGGGATACTTATTGATGAGAAGACTGCGGAGAAGGCATGCAAGGGCAAGAGCCAGGGAACACCAGCAAGCCCCAGGCACAACTGATCAACAGTCTTCACCTGTTGCAAGTGAGGAGGCTCTGGCTTAATAGCCACACAGGAGCCCATCCCCACCTGGAGGACAGCACCTGCCTGCAGATGCACAGCTGCAGCAACAGGACGCTCCACAGCAACAGGGTGCTCCCCAGCTGCCACAGGGACCCCTGCAGCAGTGGAGGATGGATAGATAACCACAAAGGACCAGGGTATACCACCCAAGGGTCACCATCTTTGGAATGACCGATGATGAGGTGATTGATCGCTACAGGTTGAGCCCACACAGCATCAAGGATCAGGTGGATCCCATTTACAACCACAACGATGCCCTATTTGGCCTGCAAAAACTCTTGTGTGCCATACAATTCATGGCAAGTGGCGCCTTCCAGTCCACTGAGGGTTACGCATCTGGCATGTCACAGGCCACATTCTCCAGAGTGCTGGCCCAATTCTTGCCAGCCCTCAAAAGCAAGGCCAGTACCTACATACATTTCCCAAACACTGACAAGGACTGGATACATCTCAAGCAGGGCTTTTACGCAATGGGAGGCATGCCCAGGGTCATGGGTGCTATAGATTGCACCCATATCCATATCAAAGCCCCAGCACGTGATGCACATCTATTCATCAACAGGAAGAACTTCCACTCCATGAACACGCAAATGGTGTGTGACAGCAACATGAAGATCATGAATGTCTGTGAAAAGTATCCTTGCAGCTCTAATGATTCCTACATTCTCCAAAATTCCTCAGTCCACAGAGATTTTGAGAATGGAACTCATACAGGAGGATGGCTTCTGGGTGAGTTCACAATACTACATCACAACACATCCATAGGTGCACACACAACACTGCTCACCATGCTCCTGACCCACAGCTAGTATGTCCACAGCACAAAACATCATTCACACAAAATGTACTCCCTGTTTCAATATGTCACTCACATTCCATAGGTGATGCTGACGATGGCTGCAAATCCTGGCTACTGACCCCGGTCACCAGTCTACAAACAGATGCCCAGGAAAGATACAACCAGGCTCATGGCAGAACGATTGGACCTTTTGCCTCCTCAAGTCCCGATTCAGATGTCTGGACCACTCAGGGGGAGCACTGCAGAATGCACCTGGAAAAGTGTGGGACATAATAATGCCATGTGCGGTGCTGCACAACATCTCAGTGGACACCAGGCTGGTGGATCATATCCAGGACCCCCCCATACCTGAAGTGCCAATGGACATCGGCCATGTTGAGGAGACCCTGAGAGGGGCGCAGATCAGAGACAGGCTCATTACAGAACACTTAACCTGTGAGTATAACATAGGCATCCAAACAATCCATGCAAGTCCCCCATCAGTCCTGCGAATTGGTGCCAATACACTAACCACACCACACATGGTGTTCTGTTTCACCCCACAGGATCATTGACACAGCACTACACTGGCAGCAGTATGGCCCCAAACATCATCCATACCATTGGCGTGACATATTGTGTGTGGGAATTCCAAAACCATCTTCCATTCCCTTCTCCACATTGACATACATACCTCAAGGATATCACGCACACCCCCAGGAGAAACAAGGTACAACACATGTTCATCACCTTACAGGGCTTGATTGACAGCAACTAACATGATTTGCCATGATCATAGCCAGAGCAACCATGGTAGCCTTGTAGCGAAAGAGTGTTATGCAATGCATTGGATAATACTCTGTAACATTAGGGGTTAAAGGGCCATTAGAGTCAACATGGGATCTGTACTTTGCTCGAGCTGAGAAGAGCAGCAGAGGGGTCGATCTATAGTGTTATTGTTACACAACGCAGAGGTCATGAAACGTGGATCAGATCTCCAGGGACACCATGCTGACCTGTGAGTGTGCAGTGATATGTGCCCCTGGTCTGCCACTGTTACTCTCACAGTGGCAGCCCAAATGTATTACCTCCATGGAGCTCTCTGAACATACTTGTTGATGTGTCTATTCATGTCAGGGGCACATATCCCTAAGGCTGGTTCACATTTTCTTAGTTCTCTACATAATGGGTTACAGACGAGTACACAATACATTATAAAGCAATGGTTTGTGTACTCACCTGTAACGAAAAATATTGAGGGGATTAAGAAGTTGAAATTGTTGTTGCTTGATGATCAGTTTCAGGCTGCTGCTCCAAATCCTGTCCTCTTGTCCCACAGACATCCATAGCATGATCAATCCTTGAAGGGAAGATCTTCCATGTGACTGGATTGATGTCTTGACAACACTCCTATGAAGCTCACTCCTTGCCATTTCAAGTGATTGTGTTGGTGATGCAATGTTTGACCTGATGTTCACAGCAACCTCTACTGGAACATTCTCATATAGACACAGAAAACATGAATTCATGTGTGTACTAACATCCAGGTATCAAAACAGTACAGTTAGGATGCTCATCTACAGTTGTCAAACCTTGTGGACAACATATGAGCAGGGCAGTAGTGTCACTAAACTATTAATATTTAGTTTCAAAGTACAATTAGTGTTCTCATACAATTGTTTAATGCATATAGGCAATATACATAGAAAACACATGTACGTTCTAATGTACTTTGAGACACAATAAAGAAGAACCATCACTATTTAATTTGTGTCTGTATGAAGAAATGTTGGATTACACATTTGTCAATGTGTAACCACACTCCAGGCTAGAGTATCCCCCATACATGGGAAGGCAGGATCCACATCACAGGAGTCCACTTGTTTGCCAGTGAGTGGACTCTGTGATGTATTCATGCAAACAGATGATAAAGAGGTGATACAGGGGACATACTTCCACAATGATTTTATGTCCACGGTTTCAATCAATGTTCTGATATTGCTTTCGTTTGACATATGTCAGTACATGGGCTACATCAACAAACAACCAGACTAAGTGGACAAGTGTTATCACTGGTGAAGTCTGTTACAGTCTTAGGAAAACAACAACTTACTGGAGAACCCAATGCTCACCCCCGGATTTCAATGTGTGTGCTACACATTGAAATCCTAGGGTGAACATTGGGCTCTCCAGTAGGTCAGTTTCAAAATAACAGTGTGAATCAAAGACTATTTTGCTGCATGTTCCATCTGTCCTGCTTGTTATTTCTCTGCTAAGTAAAATAGCTGTTTGTTTGGTTAACTCCTCGAACACAACAATTGATGCAGACGAATGTTCAGTGTTGCACCAGTTGTTGTGGTAAGGCGTATGTTTTGTTGTTCAAATTCAATCCACTACATCGCCATATAACACTATCATGTTATATGTCTCTGGGGATGGATTGCCATTTGAATTTGGACAACAGTGTGTGTGTGAACCCATGTTGTAACATCCCACAAACATTTTACCTGGGCAGATGTTGTGTTCACTGCATTGTTTTGCAATGCATTGGAGACAACTCTGCCACAATGTTCTTTTATTCAGGGGGAAGAGAACAAGTTGGGCATTTTACTTCTTTTTTTTTGGTGGGGGAACATTAGACTGGGTGCCAGAAGTGGATGCCCTGGCTGTTTGCCTTGTCACCCTTTGCCCCCTAGGTGTGGCTTCTGAGGTCACAGTGGAGGGAGTGGTGAGTGCAGTGGACCCCTCTTGGAAACTAGCGTTCTCCCTCTCTATTTCGTGGGTTTTCCTTGCGGTTCTGCTCTCTCAACTCCACCAGAACCTGTGCAAACATGTCCATCATGCCTGTGTGGAGCTGATAGAGTTTAGTGTTGATCCTTGTGACCTCCAACTCCAGGGCATGGATCCTTGCCTCAATCCTGTTGGTGTTCCTCTGGGATTCCCTCAGGCTCCTTGTGATGTTTTCATTTGTGCTGTGGCTTGACCGGGGATTTCAGTCATTTGACCACATGTTGAATCTTCAGCGGAGCCAAAATTGCCCCATTCAGAGATGAATACTTCTTTGCAATCGTCTACAATGTGTGCCTGGTTTGCAAACACACTCTGTGGACCATTCCAATGAAGTATTCATCTCTAAATGGGGCAATTTTGGCTCTGCTGAAGAGCCTCTGTGTGGTCAAATGACTCTAGCTGTCACATAGAGCAATATCTGTCTAACCATGAGAGTAGGAAGGATAGGACTAACATGGATCCACATGTTTTTACAAAGCCTACAATATCAAGGTGAAATTAACCATTGCCATCCCATGCAAGGTACACAGAAAGGAATATGGTCTGATATGTAACTTTCATATGAGTACAAACATATCCTTACTACATATGAAATCAGAGATCTGTTCAGTACATGTGATTCTTACATGTGCACCCATCACAAACTAACTTTTATTAATAGCAGGAATACAAACATACCTCGTATATCCCATCTAAGTAAGGTGGAATATACTAGGTATGTGTATTCTGATGATATCAATAAGAGTTAGTTTGTGATGGGTGCACATATATGGTCAGTAAGGCAATCACATGTACTGAACTGATCTCTGGGTTCACATCTTGTTGAGACATATTTGTACCCATTTGCAAGGTACCTTTCCACATACATATCTGACCCTTTTCTTTGGGTATATATCTTTTTGGAACATATCTGCAGTGGGATTCAAGTGGTATTCATCCCTATGTTATCAGCTTATCCCGTACAATGCAAGATTTTGTATTATTTTACATGTCACTCTCTGGTTGTCATGATGGTATCCTATGCATTGCATTGTGATGCATGGGATAGCACCCTGGCAATCGGAGATTGATGTCCTGTCCATGAGGTCTGTTCCAGTTGAATCCTTAAGGCAACAATCAAGCCAGTATTGAAGGACATCTTTGTTTGAGGCCTGTGTTTTTTTCCTGGATGAGCACATCCATTCTTCTGAGTGAGGAAGCCGTACTCAATCATAGATATATATAATTCTCGGCCTGTTGTTGACCAAACTACAATTGTTCATATTTGGTTCACATATGTATCCTGCAAATAGTGGCTGGCGTACCATCCATCCATGGCATCAGCACTCCTGAGGATCCATGTGTGAATCAGATGTGAGATATATAATTTCAAGTTAGAGTAAATGATTGCATGCACAACACCAAGGCCTACTTTTTCATCTTTAGTGTTGTGGAGTTGTTTTAGACCTGTGTGCTGCACATAGTAACATAGTAAATTTGGTTGAAAAAAGACACAAGTCCATCAAGTTCAACCTTCGCCTCATACCTCAGTAACTGATATTTTATAGCTTTCCTGCTACCAATTAAATTAGTCTTTATCAGACCTTCCTGATCAGCCTACTGATACAGTATAACTCTGTATTTTCTCTTTTGAAAGAAATGTATCTAATCTTCTCTTAAATGTATCCATTGTATCTGCCATAACTACCTCCCTGGGCAATGAATTCCACAATTTGACAGACCTTACCGTAAAAAAACCCTTCCTTTCCTCTAGTCTCAAGGGGTGTCCCCTGGTCACCTGATCAGGCCTTGGAATAAACAGCTCACCGCAGAGATCCTTGTATTGACCTCTCATATACTTGTACAATGTGATAAGGTCTCCTCTTAGTCGTCTTTTCTCTAGAGTAAATAAACCAAGCTTGTTTAGTCGTTCCTCATATGTCAAGTCCTCCATTCCCTTAATTAATTTTGTTGCTCTCCGCTGTACCCTCTCTAGTTCTAGTATATCCTTTTTCAGAATCGGTGCCCAAAATTGCACTGCATACTCAAGGTGAGGTCTTACCAATGATTTGTATAATGGCAAAATAATGTTATCCACTCTTGCTTCGATACCTCTTTTTATGCAAGACAGGACTTTGTTTGCCTTTGCTACTGCTGTTTGACACTGGTCACTGTTTCCAAGTTTGTAGTTGACAAGGATGCCCAGGTCTTTTTCTAGCAACGAGTCACCTAAAATTATTCCATTAAGTTTATAAGTAGCCTTGGGATTGTTTCCTCCCAAATGCATGACTTTACACTTCCCCACATTAAACTTCATATTCCACATGTTTGCCCAATCTGACATTGTATGTAAGTCCCTCTGTAGAGAGAAAATATCCTGTTCTGAATGAATGACTTTGCATAATTTAGTATCATCTGCAAATATTGATATTTTGCTTTCTATATCTATTTCCAGGTCATTTATAAACATGTTAAAAAGCAGCCGACCCAATACTGAACCCTGAGGTACTCCACTCTCCACTTTAACTGCACTGGAGAATTTTCCATTTAGAACCACACACTGTTCCCTATCCTTCAGCCAGTTTTGTATCCAATTGCAAAGGTTATCTCCTAGCCCCAATTTCCTTATTTTATACACCAGCCTTCTGTGTGGCACTGTATCAAATGCCTTTGCAAAGTCTAGATATACTACATCTACTGCCTTGCCATTGTCTAGGTTGCTGCTTACCTACTCATAGAAGCAAATATAACCAGTTATTCTTAGTGGCACTGTGATTTGTGACCTGCTCCATCCTTTTTGTGATTCAGTAAGCTGTGAAGTAGACCTGGTGAACTGAACATGATGTTGACTTCTCCAGTGATCTCATTTCCCCATTTGCAATGTTTTCTATGGGGTCTAATCAATGGGACCTTTGCAGCTTGATTTATGTTATTGAATATTCTCCATAGACTAACACTGGGATTGGTGAAGTGTGGGGATGTAAGTGTAAATCTCTCTCCATCATCTCTTTTTCACCGCTTAGTGAATGTCCCCTGTTTGGCATGTAATCGTTAGCCTATCGACTTGTGTTTGTTGTCTGGTTAACCCTTTGAGTACCGGAGGGGATGCCAAAGCATTGTTGACAGATGCATTGATGATCCCTTTAGCACTCAAGGGGTTATGTGCTGGCTTCCCTGTGGGTACATGGGTGACATTGTCTATGAAATGTACTGATGTTTAACATACAACACTTTGTAGAGCATGGTTTGTGTGTATTGTGTGTGATCAGCACAGCAACATGAGGGTTGAACTGGGACTTGGACAGGTTTGGGCCTGGTTGAACCTTTCCATTTGTCCTTGTATTGTGTCCTGTTTTTAACCCTCAGGGTGCTGTGTTGGTGCAGTTGTGGATGATTGATGGGCATGTGTTGAGGTGTGACTGTGTGATGTGAAAACAGGTGTGACACAGGTTTTTGTGTTACGTGTTTTTGTTGTGCCTACGCTCGTTATTCTTGTACACTTACTTTTAAATCCGCCGTAAATCATGTGTTATTTGCGGCCGATGTGCCTTTTTTACTTGGCAGCTGGTTTAACGCAAACCTTTAAATCTAGCACTCAGGCTCTAGTCTCAGCATGCCATTCTGTGTTTGCAAGAGGAGAAAGCAGAACATAAGCAAATAAAGGGAAATTGAAGCTTAGTTTAGGGAGTCTTTTAGGTAGGACATTTGTTCTCTGTATTAGGGGAGTCTGGGGGCATTTTGGGGGAGAAGAAGGGAGGAAGGAGGTTGACCCCAAGTACCTGAAAATTTGGTGTGACTGACTGGCTTGGGTCCAGTTTGCTTCCTGATCTTGCTTTTATTATCTCGATGCTTGGGAA
Source organism: Rhinophrynus dorsalis (assembly GCA_037306005.1). NCBI lineage: Eukaryota > Metazoa > Chordata > Amphibia > Anura > Rhinophrynidae > Rhinophrynus > Rhinophrynus dorsalis. The sequence goes on from CM074721.1 coordinate 202,322,717, forward strand.
GTTTGGTCTAAAGAATTTGCTGATTTTGTTTTTTAGTTATAAAATAATTTAAAAAAATGAAGTGCAAATAAAAAAATAAAAAATTAATAAATAAACAAATAAATATATTAGATGTCAGACAGCTGAATGGGAAACTGACATGAGCTGTATGACTGCGGCAGATTTGATAGACAGCAAACGACATTGAGGATTTTGTTGAGGGATAAGGCAAGACATCACATTCCATCAGTTGTGTACTATAGAGAATAAAAACACACACAGTAGTAGAGTAATGCCCAGCAAACACAAAGGGGTGTGTGTGGGGGGGAGGTGGAGCAGTGCAGGGACATGGGAGTAAAGTGACAGATAAAAAACTGACTGTAGCAATTGCTGCTGCAGCATGTGTAGTAAATTATGATGATCCCTCTCCTCCCGGGGTGGATGCTGTTTGTCAAGGTCCCACCAAAAGTTCCAGCACCACCACCAGAGTCAGTACTATAAAAAACATATAAGAAGAATACTGAAGATGGCAACAAGTCGTATTCTAGTGTTGATGATGGCATAATGGAGGAATGTGCATCAGCTGAACCAACTGCAGCATCTGACAGTGAGACAAACAAGAACTCAGACACCTGTCCTCAACGTAGTAGAGAACTTTGGAAAAGTAAAATCAAAAAGACATTGCTTGACAACTCTAAAAAGCTTAGAGGCATGTAAGTGTGGTGGGCAAGAAGTGGTGGGTAATGCTGATGCTCTGGATGACCTAATGATAACTGGTGATGCTGATGAAAATCTAAAATATATCCCTCCAACATCCTCCTCTTCTTCAGATACAGATGAAGTTGAGAGTGAAAGAAATGATGACTTGGCTAGAAAGTTAGCAGAAAGGCAATGACTCTATCTTTTATACCACTGAAAAGGAATACTGTGCCTGTTTGAGAAAACCACTGGAAATTCTGACCCTGGACCAGCAAAGATGGCAAAAAGTACACACTCATCCTGTCAGTCACCTTCAGCATTCTCACCGCTTCCAAGTCCAAGTTCTACTCAGCCATATACACTTGTGATGAGTAATCAGCAGCAACACAGGTTATTAACATCTACAATCTTAGCTATTATGAGTGCCTCTGCTGGTGCTGGAAGTGCTGCACCTTTCACACCTAGTAGCAGTAGCAGTAGAATTGTATCAACATCTAGCCTAGTGGTTCTCAACCCGTGCCCTCAGTGGCCACTAACAGACCAGGATTTGAGGATTTCCTTGTGAAAGCACAGATGAGTTAATCAATATAACTGAGCCTCTGATCAACACACCTGTGCTCTAGCAGGGAAATTCCTAAGTCCTGGCCTGTTAGTGGCCACTGAGGGCTCGGGTTGAGAACCCCTGATCTAGCCCCATAGTAGTAGCAGCACCTCAGGAACCCCTTAGACCATGAAATCCACAGTACGGACATCCAAAAGCCATGACGGAGAAAGCTAGGCCAAATGTATTAACAGCAACACAGATTATGAGGAGAAGGAGGAGGGATGTGAAGAAGGATTGCTACCATCTACCACACTTTGGACCACTGCTGTGACCAATAAGTAATGTGTATCAGTAATCTGAGAAGAAGGATAGCCTACATTTGACAGGTTGTGACATTTTAATGTATGTGAGAATATACAACGAGCCTTATGTATGAAGTAAAAGTGGAACAATGGTGGTGAAAACCAAATACATCATCGGGCAAAAAATCTGCATTGATTAATATGGACTGTTTAACTCATAGAATACTAAAGAGTTCACCAATGCATTGGAAACGTCTTTAGCATGCAAGGAGTTAACCCTTTGAGTGCCAGATGGGGGCGCAATACATTGCTGCTCAATGCTTTGTGTACCGCTCTGGCACTCAAAGGGTTAAAGCACCTCTATGGTGCTCCAGAATCACCTCTTTTTTTACTAAGACCCAATAAGACTGATGTCCTAATAAATATTCAGCAATTCTGTTGCAAATCATATTCACCATGGAGAACCAACTAAAATTCCCATTTATTTAAATGATGCTTTTAAAGTGATAGGGACCTTTTATTTCTACTTTATTTATTCTGCTAGGACTGAATAAATAAAGTCAATTTTGCTACTCTTTTAACTCTTTAAAGCATTTAACCTTTCCCCACCTAGTTTTCTACCAACACTATCTACACTACCAGGTCCTCTGCCTAAACGGAGAACATGGTCCCTATCAGAAAAGCAGAGATGCAGATACTGTTGCTGAAATGAATGGAGGGGATGACATCAAAGATTAAAGGGATAGTAATAGTTCAAAATAAAAGCAGGTCCAAATAACCTTCATAGTATTTGGGCCATGGATAGTGTTATTTCAATACTGTCAGAGTTGTAGTTCAAGAGTAATTGATTAAGTACCCCCCCGACCCTTTTATCTAATGTAAGCCACCTCCCCTCAGATGTGGAATCTGGTCACTTGACTGGACAGCTCACAGCAAGGGACAATCTTCTTACTGTTAGAACAATGAAAACCCTGCCCCCTTGACAGGTTTTTCCCTTGTGCTAATTGAAGATTGTCCCTCTCTGCAAGTCATCTGTTCACCACCTTTCTGTTCTGAGGTGAGCAGTGTTACATCAGAAAAAGGGGAGGGAGGGGGGAACTTTATCATTCAATTACTCTTGAACTACAACTCAACCAGTATTGAAATAACACTCTCCATGGTCCAAATACTATGAAGATTAATTGGAGCTGCTTTTATTTTGAAACATTGCTATCCCTTTAAAATCAAAATAAAACATAACTATAACTCTCAATACTAGTGAGTTAATCGGAGCATTGCTAGACAATGTTTTGGTGATCTTTCTATCATTCAGAAAGTTAAAAGCCTCTTTTAAACAAATGGGATTTTTTTGAATAGTACAAGTGGTTTACTTTACAAATCTTCCACTTTCTTAGTACATCAGCCTTATGGAGGAGTTCATCAAGCTGCGAAAGGTTCGGCAATGAAATGCACTGATTATCCATTTACTGATTTAGCAATAGCCAATTTATATCACCAGGTCATCACTTATTCATCAATGAGCCATGGCCAGATAGGCCACCAGTTTCCATCTATCTGCTTCAGGCCTGCAGATCCTATTAGAAGCAAGGAGGGGGTGAACACATGCACACACATACACTCAGTGGTGTAACTATAGGGGTTGCACCTGCAACCGGGCACATCACTCCAGGGGCCCGGCCGCCCCCTGCAACCCTTCCGCCTAGCGTCCGCAATCTCCCTCCGGCGCTCTAGAAATGCAGAGCACTGGAGATGACATCATCTCCCAGCGCTCTGCATTACTAAGAGGACCGAGTGGGAGCTCCAGGGAGGTAGGAGATGGGGGCATTGTGAAGATTGAGGGGCATTGTAGAGGGGGTCAGTGTGGTCGAAGGGGGCCAGTGTGGTGGTTGTGGGGGGCCCATGGCACTTCTTGCACCAGGGCCCGGAGGCTTCTTGTTACACCTCTGCATACACTGTATGTATATGTAGATTGTTGGAATGCTGACATTTACTCCAGATTTTCATCGTATTTCCCTACTTCCCGTAGACATGGCATACAATTGACCATTGATGAATACCTAAAGGTATCCATCAATTCATGCAGCAAAGTACTGATGAAGAGCAATGTACATGATATGCTTTTCCCACTTCCTGAATTCTCCCCTTAGTATTTGCTATAGATAACAGCTTGCTACTTGCTAAAATCATGTGAAACTAATGACATTACAAAGCAATGAATCTGTGGGTTTTCTAGAATACAAGGGGACTACAAGAAACACAATGTTAAATAGACACAAATATTTGACATGGTTTGCTTCAGTGTTGGTAGACAATGTAAACACTTAGGGGTATATGTTCAAAAGAAAAGTAGTGGCATTCTGCACTAAAAATTGCAAAAATCCACATTAATTTAAATTGTGATTTTAACCCCTTGAATGCTAGCGTGGTCTGCAATACATTGCAAAGCAATGCATTGTAGACCTCTCTAGCATTAAAAGGTTTAGAATGCCCATTTAAATCAATGGGATTTTTTAATTCTCCCCTACATTGCAAATGGTTTGCTCCAGAACTCCTTCACGTTTCTTTTGTACATACAGCTCTTATACTACTTGTTTACGAGCAACCATGAATTGCCACCATTAACTTTGTTATAGACAAAACACAAGTCTGCTCTCAGGATTGAGAGATGGCAAAAGTGTATTGATCTGCATCGTAACTGAACACTCAGGAATGTTCATGGGTTCTGTCTTGTGCTTTGCCTTGGCTAAGTATATTTGTATTTACCTATAAGAGACGTGCACAACCAGCTATGAATGTCTTTTTATTTGTTGCTTTGTAGTACAGTGAGTGCATACCTCCCAACATTTCAAATGGCCAAAGAGGGACATGTGTGTTTTAGTTGCTGTTGCTGGAGGTGTGACTGCTGGGAGGGGTATTACAGATTATTTCATGACCTACTGACATTTATTTGGGTAACTGAATAAATGATTTAGAGCAAGACCAAAATATTTTATTTACACAGACTAATTAGAAACATATGCTGAAGTTTAAACAAGCATTAACCTTTTTGAGTGCTAGAGGGGTATGCAAGGCATTGCATACCCCTCTGGCACTCGAAGGGTTTAAGTGGGTTTGTTTGGGTTTTTTTTTTGCAGTGGAGCAAAGTGTTACACTTATATAAACACCACACAGTCTGATCTCCTAAACAGAGGGATAGAGGGACAGAGGGATTTGGGTCTCAAAGAGGGACTATCCCTCCTAAAGAGGGACACTTGGGAGGTGTGTGAGAGTGCCACTGCTTTTTCTCTTTCTGGTTAAACTCAAATAAGGTTTACATTTATAAAATTTAAAATAAATAATTATCAAGTGGACATATCGTAGTATCTGCCTTTGAGTTTAAGTTTTGACATGTTCTGTAGAGTGCTAATCAAAAGTGGCTGTAAATGTTTATAATAGCAATTGTAATGATTGTAAGGAAGAAGGAACTTTATAGTAATTTGTTTCAATGGGCTGCAAGTAGAAAATCAAAATGGAATGATTTGGGAGCAAACGCACTATCGAGAACAAATAAAACATCCCATGTATTTCAATGGGGCTTTTAATGCCTTGAAAGAGTTTTAAATCAATGGAAATTTGGAGAGGTTTTATCTGTCCTTTATGGTGGAGTTGATACGCCCTATAAATGTGCCACTTTGTATACTTAACCCTTTGAGTGCTTGGGAGGTATCCAGTGCATTGCATTGCAATGTGTTGGATAGCTTTCTGGCACTCAAAGGGTTAAAGCCCAACATGGTGTATGAATAAAAGCAAACTGGAGCAATTATGTGCTGACCCAATGGCAGCATAAGGGAGAAATTGATCTAAATGGAGCTTTTTAAATCACTTGAATGCTAGGGAGGACTCCAACATATTGCAAGGCAATGTCATTTAAATCAATGGGCATTTTGTGACTGTGTATTTCTCCATTATGATGTAGTTGGTTTGCCCCAGGATTGCTACAAATTGCTTATATATGTATAATGCCCTGCCCATTATGTTTAATCATGATTAATAACACTTTTTGTATTCTTTATCCCCATACTGTGCAGCATTTCTATTACTTGTCAACTAGTGATGAGCGAGCACCCCAATGCTCGGGTGTTCGGGTGCTCTGACCGAGCACCCCCTGAGGCTCGAGTGCTCGGCCGAGCACCCGAGCCCCATTGAAGTCAATGGGAGGACTCGAGCATTACACCAGGCACCCCCTGCTCTGATGAGGGGAGGGTGCCTGGTCCATAGGAAAAGGGAAGAAAAGGATGGAAACACCACAGAAATGGTTCAGGGACAGCATAGGGAGGATGTCTGGATGCATCTTGGACTCCAACATCGCTGCTGGGAACGATCTTTCGCCCGTAGTACGCCATTTTTACAGACTGACCATAAAACACACAAAAAGGAAAATAAAAACGACTTTAGGCGAAAAATTGTTACCAAACAATATTTGCTGTATATTTACTTGTATATCATCTGCAAATTCTCCCAAAAATTTCCTTGATTTTCAGAACTCAGGCCATGATTAAGAGGGAAACGTGCGCAGAGGCAAATTCTCCCAAAAATTTCCTTGATTTTCAGAACTGAGGCCATGATTAAGAGGGAAACGTGCGCAGAGACAAATTCTCCCAAAAATTTCCTTGATTTTCAGAACTGAGGCCATGATTAAGAGGGAAACGTGCGCAGAGGCAAATTCTCCCAAAAATTTCCTTGATTTTCAGAACTGAGGCCATGATTAAGAGGGAAACGTGCGCAGAGGCAAATTCTCCCAAAAATTTTCTTGATTTTCAGAACTGAGGCCATGATTAAGAGGGAAACGTGCGCTGAGCTGACCATCTAAAACATTATGGGTGAGGGTCTGCTGCAGAGCTGACCATCCTAAACATTATATGCGAAGGCCCGCTAGTGAGCTGACGCTATAAAACATTATATGAGAGGGCCCGCTAGAGAGCTGACCCAATAAAACATTATATGAGAAGGCCCGCTGGTGAGCTGACCTATATAAAAATTGGCAAACAGGGCCCGCTGGTGAGCTGGCCCTATATAAAAATTATATCACAGGGCCCGCTGGTGAGCTGGCCCTATATAAAAATTATAGCACAGGGCATATGGAAGAGGAGGAGGAGGATGAGAAGATTAAGAGTCAACCATATACCCGTTTTTTGGGTGGAAGGGGTGAATGGGAATACAGAGTATTCCCATCATTGTAAATAACATATATAAAGTGAGTTTATGTTCCCCCGGGGCTTTCCTCCAGTGGAGTGGAGAAGTCAGGGGAAATCCAGGCCTTGTTCATTTTTATAAGTGTCAACCTATCAGCATTGTCGGTGGAAAGGCGGATACGCTTATCTGTTATGATGCCACCAGCAGCACTAAATACCCGCTCAGACAGAACGCTGGCGGCAGGGCAGGCCAGCACCTCCAAGGCGTAGAGTGCCAGTTCATACCACGTGTCCAGCTTGGACACCCAGTAGTTGTAAGGCACAGAGGGATCATTGAGGACGCTGACACGGTCTGCTACGTACTCCTTCACCATCTTCCAAAACTTTTCCCTCCTTGTGACACTAGGCTGCGCATCAGGGTGAGGGTGCTGGCGGGGTGTCATGAAGGTGTCCCACGCCTTGGAGAGTGTTGCCCTGCCTTTCTCGGAACTGCTGTGTGCTCCCCTTTTCTCCCCTTCTCTGTTGGCCAAGGTAGCACGTACTCTGCCGCCAGCGTTGTCAGATGGAAAATTTTGGAGCAATTTTTCGACAAGAACCTTCTGGTATTGCACCATTTTGCTTGTCCTCTCCACCGGAGGAATGAGAGATGAGAAATTCTCTTTGTAGCGGGGGTCCAGAAGGGTGAACACCCAGTAATCCGTGTTGTTTAAAATGCGTATAACGCGTGGGTCACGGGAAAGGCAGCCTAACATAAAGTCAGCCATGTGTGCCAGAGTACCAACAGTCAAGATTTCGCTGTCCTCACCAGGAGGATGACTCTCAATCTCCTCATCCTCTTCCTCCTCTTCTGCCCACCCACGCTGAAGAGATGGAACTAAAGTTCCATGGCTACCCTCTGTAGCGGAGGCAACCGTGTCTTCCTCCTCCTCCTCCTCCTCCTCCTCCTCCAATTGTCGCTGAGAAGACGAAGTGAGGGTGCTCTGGCTATCACCTTGTGTAAGCTCTTCCTCCCCCATTTCCACCTCTTCCACATGCAAAGCGTCGGTTTTAATTGTGAGCAGCGAGCGTTTCAGTAGACACAGAAGTGGGATGGTTACACTGATAATAGCGTTATCGCCGCTCACCATCTGTGTCGATTCCTCAAAATTGCGTAAAACCTCGCAGAGGTCTGACATCCATTCCCACTCCTCACTTCTGATTACAGGAAGTTGAACGGAGAGGCGACGACCGTGTAACAGCTGGTACTCCACTACTGCCCTCTGCTGCTCACAAAGCCGGGCCAACATGTGGAAGGTGGAGTTCCAGCGCGTGCTCACGTCACACAGCAGCCGGTGAGCTGGCAATTGTAAGCGCTGCTGCAGCTTCAACAGGCCGGCCGAAGCTGTAGATGACTTACGGAAATGTGCACACACGCGGCGCACCTTGGTCAAGAGATCATGCACATTGGGGTAGGTTTTTAGAAATCGCTGCACCACTAAATTAAATACATGCGCTAGGCATGGTACGTGTGTGAGCTTGCCGAGCTCCAAAGCCGCCACCAAGTTACGCCCATTATCACACACAACCATGCCTGGTTGCAGGTTGAGTGGCGAGAGCCACTGCTCGGTCTGATGACTAATCCCCTGCAACAGCTCTGAGGCCGTGTGCTGTTTGTCCCCAAGGCAGATCAGCTTCAGCACGGCCTGTTGACGCTTCCCCACTGCAGTGCTACACTGCTTCCAGCTACTGGCTGATGGGGGAGTGGCGCTGCGTGTAGAGAATTCGGAGGTGGAAACGGAGGAGGAGGAGCCAATAACGTAGGTGCTGGTGGAAACCCTGATGGAGGTAGGGCCCGCAATCCTCGGCGTGGGTAGCACCCGTGCCATCCCAGGGTCCGAGTCGCTCCCAGCCTCCACGACATTCACCCAGTGTGCCGTCAGGGAAATGTAGCGTCCCTGGCCACAAGCACTTGTCCATGTGTCAGTCGTTAAGTGGACCTTCCCAGTAACTGCGTTGGTCAGGGCACGGGTGATGTTACGGGACACATGGTGGTGTAATGCGGGGATGGCACACCGGGAAAAGTAGTGGCGGCTGGGGACCGCGTACCGAGGGACAGCTGCTGCCATCAGGCTGCGGAAGGACTCAGTGTCCACAAGCCTAAATGGCAGCATTTCGATGGCCAGTAATTTGGAAAGGTGTGAGGTTAGTGCTATGGCCTGTGGGTGGGTGGCTGGGTACTTTCTCTTGCGCTCAAATGCCTGGGGTAACGACATTTGGACGCTGTGCTGGGACAGGGAAGTGGATGTGGTCGCTGATGGTGCTTCAGATGGTACAGGTGCAGGGCGGGAGGTATGCGGGCCTGCGCCTTCGACAGGCGATTGGCCGGCACCGAAAACAGGGGAAGAGGAGGCAGTGGTGTGGCCTGCAGACACAGATGGGCGATCCAGGCGTTCCTCCCACTTACTACGGTGCTTGGATGCCATGTGTCGGATCATGCTGGTGGTGGTGAGGTTTCTAGTGTTCATGCCTCGGCTCATTCTGGTGTGGCACAGGTTGCAAACTACAATTCTTTTGTCGTCCGCACTTTCCTTAAAAAAACGCCATACCGCGGAACACCTACCCTTTGGCAAGGTAGATTTACGCAAGGGGGTGCTCCGTGGAACATTTGCGGGCCGGTTTGGTGCGGTCCGCCTTCTTTCTGTAGCCACACCACTGCCTCTTCCAGCCTGTTGCGGTGCTGCAGATGGCTCACCCTCAGGACTGCTGTCATCGCTCGGCTCTACACCTTCCCAGGTGGGGTCAGTCACCTCATCGTCCACCAAGTCCTCCTCCACTTCCTCACTCTGATCATCCTCCTCAAGTCTTGATCCCACCACATACTCAGTCATTGACAACTGTATAACATTCTCCTCAACAAGGTCTTGAGACGGAAATAGTGGTTGATTTAATGGCAACTGTGTCTCATCATCATCATCATCATCCACTACTTCCTTTGACCTTAAATGCCGTTCACATCTGTCATCTTCTTGTGATTGGGTAGCCTCTAGAGGTTGTGAATCAGGGCACAAAATGTCATGTTCCTCTGCAAGCGTGCTTGGAGAGAGGGTCAAATGAAGGATTGGTGATGAGACGAGCTCCTCACTATATCCCAGTGTGGGATCACTTCTTTGACCAGACCGTGTATGGTGGGAGGAAGGATGATCAGAGTGAGGATTATGTTGACCAGACTCTTGGCTACTGAGAGTGGACTTGGTGGAAGACAGGGTGGTGCTTAACCGACTGGAAGCAGTATCAGCTGTCATCCAACCGACCACCTGTTCGCAGTGGTCGGACCTCGAGAGTGATGTCCTGCGACGCCCTGTAAAATTACACATGAAGCTAGGTATGGTGGATGTCTTTCTTTCTTGTGCTCTGGCACCAGGCACAGTTTCTCCGCGTCCTGACCCGCGCCCTGAACTTTCAGGATCACGTCCACTTCCCCGTCCCTTTTTACCCGCCTTCTTCATCTTACACAGAATATGTGACTTTAATATTTGAGTTTGAAAACTTAACAGTATTTCTTACTATTCTGCAACTGTGCAGAGTACACAGAATAGGCTGCTAAACGGCGGTGAAACACACTGAATGGAATATGTGACTTTAATATTTGAGTTTGAAAACTTAACACTATTTCTTACTATTCTGCAACTCTGCAGAGTACACAGAATAGGCTGCTAAACGGCGGTGAAACACACTGAATGGAATATGTGACTTTAATATTTGAGTTTGAAAACTTAACAATATTTCTTACTATTCTGCAACTCTGCAGAGTACACAGAATAGGCTGCTAAACGGCGGTGATACACACTGAATGGAATATGTGACTTTAATATTTGAGTTTGAAAACTTAACACTATTTCTTACTATTCTGCAACTGTGCAGAGTACACAGAATAGACTGCTAAACGGCGGTGAAACACACTGAATGGAATATGTGACTTTAATATTTGAGTTTGAAAACTTAACACTATTTCTTACTATTCTGCAACTCTGCAGAGTACACAGAATAGGCTGCTAAACGGCGGTGAAACACACTGAATGGAATATGTGACTTTAATATTTGAGTTTGAAAACTTAACAGTATTTCTTACTATTCTGCAACTCTGCAGAGTACACAGAATAGGCTGCTAAACGGCGGTGACACACACTGAATGGAATATGTGACTTTAATATTTGAGTTTGAAAACTTAACAGTATTTCTTACTATTCTGCAACTCTGCACACTACACAGAATGTGCTGCTAAACTGCGGCAAAGCACACTGAATGGAATATGTGACTTTGATATTTTAGTTTGAAGACTTAACAGTATTTCTTCCTATTCTGCAACTCTGCACAGTACACAGAATGTGCTGCTAAACTGCGGCGAAGCACACTGAATGGAATATGTGACTTTGATATTTTAGTTTGAAGACTTAACAGTATTTCTTCCTATTCTGCAACTCTGCACAGTACACAGAATGTGCTGCTAAACTGCGGCGAAGCACACTGAATGGAATATGTGACTTTGATATTTTAGTTTGAAGACTTAACAGTATTTCTTCCTATTCTGCAACTCTGCACAGTACACAGAATGTGCTGCTAAACTGCGGCGACGCACACTGAATGGAATATGTGACTTTGATATTTTAGTTTGAAGACTTAACAGAATGTGCTCTAATCTGCAACTTTGCACACTAAACAGAATGTGCTCTAATCTTCAACTTTGCACACTAAACAGAATGTGCTCTAATCTGCAACTTTGCACACTAAACAGAATGTGCTCTAATCTGCAACTGTGCACACTAAACAGAATGTGCTCTAATCTGCAACTTTTCACACTAAACAGAATATTTTTTTTTTTTTTTTTTTTGTTTTTTTCCCCCCACACAAAATAACCTGCTGCCCCCACACACAGTAATCCTAAAAAGGACTTTTGGTTCTTTTTTTTCACAATTTTTGTTTTTTTCCTCCCTACACTGCCTTTCCCTTCCTATCCTCAGCTCTCCCTGGCTCAGACTGAGCCGAACTCGATGGTCAGGTGCTATACAGCACCCGACCACGGGTTCTGGCCAGCCAATCAGTGTAATGCCAGCAGCCAACATGGCTGCTGGCATTACACCGATGTCAGAGCCTCCCTGCACGTTTATTGGCTGCGCAGCAGCCGCAAAACGTGCGGGGAGGAGACCCGAACATGGCGGGCGAGCACATGCGGTACTCGTACGAGTACCGCCATGTGCCGAGCAGAGCGATGCTCGAGCCGATCCGAGCATCGGCCGAGCATGCTCGCTCAACACTATTGTCAACCTATTGCATAACACTGCAGAATATGTTTATGCTTCATAAATAGAATAATGGCAGGTGAACAAGTGTGAATAGCTCTAGAATGGTATAGGGAAAAAAGATCCAGATTACATGAATTTGGCTGTTGTTATATGCCTTCTACCATATCTGCTAAGTCCTAAAAGTCCTATTATTGTGAATTGGTATGAACTGTAGGAGCTTGCTCTATTATTTCCTTCATTAGGGCCATTTACATAATTGATGACTCAAAGTATAAATAAGTGGGTATCAACCCCATGGGTGCTAAAGAGGTCTCCACTGATTTGTTTCTAAATATGTTGGAGACCTCTCTAGCATCCAAGGGAATAAATGATAGTTACAGCAAAAAGCTTATAGTAGATTCACTACAATTTAATTTTCCATTAAATTTGGTTCCTAGAGATCCAGAGGGTTCTAAGCTATGTTATATGAAAGGCATGAGTTGATTCTTGACTGCGGATGGGCTCTTCTAGCAGTGGGACAGCTGCTAACCTTGCCCCATTGTTAATATGGTCCTGTCCCCATATATCAACCAACTTGACTAGTTTGCAGGAGTGGGAAAATGTGACTGCCCAACTCCAATAATTTTCAGACAGCAGAATATGAGTAACATAGTACTAAGCTTGTACTGTACTCTAAAATGGAATTTTAAGTAATTTTTTTATTATAATTAGGTAAGATGAATTTAAAATAAAGAACTATCATTATAAAAATACAAATAATTATTTTTCTTTCCAGTTTTAGTGAGTTCTTAAAAAATATATGTGAGCAAGATCCCAAGCATCCAAAGCCAGATGGTCTTCTTATCCCAAAGTCTGCACACCTGCCTAAAGGAGAGAGTGTCTATGATGTTGTTTACTTTACAAAGACGTTTTCATCTTGGTGTACATGGAAAGATCTTGTCATCCCTATCAACATTGAGGAAGTTGTTAAGGTATGGCATCTTATGGTAAGATAAAACAGATATACAGTATTTACTAGAAGAACCAAGTGCTTGTGAAACACAACACACACTCACACACACATGTACACACAGGCACATATATTCATACACACTAACGGAACAACTAATCAGAAAATAAAGTACCATATAGTTTTATCACTCAGGAAACAAGGCAGATATTACAGTTACTAGGAATGGTAAATATTTCATTTATTACTTTTTCAAATTATGCAGTCAGTCATTACAACATTGTATCAAATGCACCCACAATGCAGTTGAGGTTTGCAATGACATTTCTGTGAAACATATTAAAGCCAAACGCCCACCACAAAAATCATGCACCACTGTTGCTATACCCCCTAACTCTCCCCAAAGGCAACAAGAGGTGAGGCGGGGATAAAAGAGGAGGAAGAATAGAGAAACTCAGCCAGAGAGGAGCAAAATACCTGGCTTGCCATCACCTTCTTGCTCTAGGGTAACTACATCTTCTGCCAATCCACCTTGTTCATCATTATCTCCCTCACCAAGTGATAGCCATCCTGTAGATGGATGTGACAGTGCACACTGTGCAGTGCACTGACCACATATGGTAGCGTGGTGGAGGATAATCACAACCAGGGCATAAAACAGCATCTGAGGAGATTCCATCATGCAGAATATGCTAAGCTGGTGGCAGGGAGGGTTCATCATTACTATTAAACTGTCTGCAAGTTGTCATGAGTCCTTAGCGGGGACTGGACAGGGTGCATAATAACAGCAGCAGTACTTGTTTTCTGGTGGGGGGTTCACACTGGGGACCCCAAGTGTCACGGTTTTTGGATAGAGTTGTGCCAGTTGGTTGATGTGTGTGCAGATGTACCCACTGTTCCCAGTCCTTCCCAAATGTACCACATTCACTGTGCACATTGCAATTGCTGATTTGAGAGGCACGGTTCCTACTCTCAAGGAAAATGTTATATTCTCAACACACCCATGATTTTGGAGGAGGGGTAGATAGAGAACCATTACTGGCCAACTTCTTTTCTCCACATATACCTGAAGTGGTGAGGCTAGGTATGATTCTGCTACTGCCTTAGGAGCATCACTGGAGCTAGTGGCAAGTGGTATCTTCATCATCCATCACCCATGTTAGTGCTGTTGTTGATCCCATTCCCTTTCAGGTGCCTAATCATCCTTCTGTTTAAACAACTCAGCAGCAGCAAGAATAGCCACTGGCCAACAAGACATGGCCTGCTGGTAATAGGCCAGTAGTGTTTTCTTGTTTTTTTTTCCTCAGGGCTTGTTCTTTAAAAAAAACAGAGGCCTACAAGAAAAAAAAACACTTTTTGGGGGCTTGTTTTTAACAAGATTAAAGGCATAGTAATACTTATCATGTAAAAAAAATATATATTGTAGGGTTTATGTCCCCGAATAAAACAAGGGTACTCCCACCGCTGAGAGATAATGTATTAAAAAATTATAAAAGCTCAAACTTGAATTTTTTAGGTGCAATATCACAGTGGCCTGAAAATTTACAGTGGCGCTGTTGCTACACCATCCTATGGACTGCTCTGGTCTGTAGACCATAAATCTCCATATGATGGTGTAGCCACAGCACTACTGTAAATTTTCAGGCCACTGTGATATTGCACCTAAAAAATTCAAGTTTGAGCTGTTATAATTTTTTAATAAAATATCTCTCAGCGGTGCGAGTACCCTTGTTTAACTCAGGGGGATAAACCCTACAACATATATATTTTTACATCTTAAGTATTACTATCCCTTTAAGTCCTACAAATCAATGTTTCCATAGGGTTTGAGCCAAAAAAGTCTAAGTCCTACAAATCAATGTATAGGACTTGTGCCAAACATGCCTAAGTCCTACAAATCAATGTTTCCTTGGGACTATGCCAAACAAGTCTATTTCCTACAGATCAATGTTTCCTCAGGGCTTGGGCCTAACAGAAGTTTTATTTCCTACAACAAATCAATGTTTCCTCATGGCTTGCGTCTAACACAAGTCTAATTTCCTACAACTAATCAATGTTTCCTCAGGGTTTGTGTCATTAGTAATAAGTCTAAAGTCCTAAAAATCAATCTTTCCTCAGGACTTGGGCCTCTAACAACAAATCTTACAAATCATCCTCTACAGAATACTCTATCAAATCAAGTATCAGTCTACCAAAGTCGGAGCTTACGTCAGGGGTTCCCTGTCTCTGTCACATATGTACAAATTTCTTTTTTTTTTTTAACTGTCCCCCCAATACCAGCCAATAACCCCCCAAAAACAAATTATCTGTTCAACTGATTCTTTACCCAGACTGTACCCACCAAAACAGGCAACCTCCTCAGACCCCTTTTATACCATGTCTTATGGGTTTTTTAATTGTATTTATTTTTTATTTTTTTATTAACTGTTCCCCCAATTCCAATAAACAACCCCCCCACCCTCATGTCCCTTTTATACTATGCCTTTGAGAATATCTGTTGTGTGTAAATTCAATGTTCCCATTGATTTCAATAGAATAAGCTAGGCAAAAAATGCAGAAAAACTGTACTTTTCGAAATTATTCACCAAGCAGGAAGTGTCATTATTCGCTTTAATAGGCAAACCCACCAAGTTGTAGATGTATTTAGTATTCTGCTGTTTGAAAGCTCACTTTGTGTCTTCTGACAATGGTTCCAATATAATAGATTTTAAGAATTACAGATATGGTGCATGTAAAATATATTTGTAATGTGAGTCCTTCCAGAATCCAAGATCATCATAGAATTGCTAAATATCACCCTCCAAATATCTGCACATTTTAGCTTGTCCTACAAAGCTATCAAGGATCATGATCTATAAAACAGAGTAACCACATGCAACATCATCACCAGCTTAAAATGGTAGTCCGTACTAGGAATGGGCAAAAAGTCAGAAACATTTCCAAAGACAAGCTTGAAAACGAGAGAAAGCTCAATGTACTTTCCTGGTAAAACATTTTCTCTAAATAAATACATTTCCCACAGGAATTTTCAATGAAAAACAATTCCCTATTTTTTTCTTGAAAATTCCCATCAATAGAAAATACATAAAATTTGCACTTTTTCATTACTGACAATACATTTCCCGCAAGAACTTTGCCATTTTTTGCCTATATTTTCTATGCCTGCAAGATTTCCCACAGCAATATTAATTTTTCTAATGGCTGAAGTGGAGAAATAAATTGCTGAAAGTGAAAGTTGCGAGTCCTACAGCGACATACGCCTTGAAAAAATTGTTAGCCCACAAAACTAACTTCCTGCTTAAATAACATTGACACGACAATCCTTGAAGAATAACTTCGGCTTGGGATATTCCTGCCATGACGATCTTCAAGGTATGAGAAAAAGGCTGAGATCGACGCAGGACCCTGGGACCCTGGCCTGGATGGGAATAGGGGTGTACTGTGTATTCTCAGGCCCCTATATAAAGGAGGATCTGTAAACAGATGAACAGAAGCTGGAATAATGCCCAGAAGAATAGACAGATGGAGCCTCAAGATAGAGAGGAGGAAGAAAGACTTCACCCCAAGGCCAGGAAATGACCAGAAACACCTGGTCAGTCAGGGGAGGCGAAACCAACCTACACAAGTGGTAACCATCCAGCACAGAAGAGAAGAAACTCAACCTGGCAACAAATGTTGGGCCTGGGGGAGGAAGGCAAATGAGGTAGAGAGAACTCAGGTCAGGCAGGCCAAAAAAATCACTGGGAGCATCAGGTACATCACAAACTCAACCTAGCAACAAATGTTGGGCCTGGAGGACACAGGCAAATGAGGTAGAGAGAACTCAGGTCAGACAGGCCAAAAAAATCACTGGGAGCATCAGGTACATCAGAGGGAGTGAAATTGGAAGGTCATCAGAAGCAAATGGGTGCATGGAGGCTACACACAAGCAAAGTCAGGAAACACGCCAAGGGTCAAAACTAAAAAATCACAAGATAGCAAAAAACACCAACTGACTCACAGAGACTATCTTGAATAATTGTGTGGTGAATACATGAGCCGTCAGACAATAAAAACCTCAGTTCTCCAAAAGGAGAGTATTGGAAGTATATGTAAGGATAGGTATTGGATAGGAAAGTATTGGATAGAAGGAGGTCCAAAAAGGGCTTAAAGGGATAGCAATACTTCATTTTATCTTTATTTTATTTTGTAGGCATTAAAAAAACATGAAGAATGATATAAGTCTTATCTCTCAATCCTTTATGGTTTAAGAGATATTCAAAAACAAAGTACCCCCCCCCCCCCGTTCAGCCAGATCAGAAGGGAGATGCCCAGGTAGACTGCAGAGAGGGACAATCTTCAATTAAGATAAGGGAAAAAGCTGAAAAACTTGTCAAGGGGGGAAGGGCTTTCATTGTTTTCATACAAAGAAGTTTGTCCCTTTCTGTTATCTGTCTGGTCTTACAACCAGCTTCACATCTGAGAAGAGATGGCTTACACTAGGAAAAAGGGGCAGGAGGGGGAAACTTTGCTTGTGAATATCTCTTAAACCATAAAGGTTTGAGAGATAAGACTTATATCATTCTTCGTGTTTTTTTAATACCTACAAAATAAAATAAAGTTAAAACGAAGTATTACTATCCCTTTAAGGAGAATGTGAGACTATTGGGAACATGACAATTCCAGAAGGATGCATGACATGACATTAGTTCCTTAAGGTCTCTGTTTTCAACAAAAGAAAAGGGCAACATGTCAAGCATGAATATTTTGGCAAGTTTACTAATCTGCAGATGTACTTTTGTATTATTTATGTTCAGATTTTGACTTCTTTATAAGACCTTAGTAAGTGTAGGATGGCAGTACATAGTGGAAGAACTGTGTGACTTTGTTGGTTTAACAACATCACATGTAAAGGTAGTGGAGAAGGAGGCTGTATGTGTGGGCACTCCATGACTTTAGTCATCTCCAAAAACAAACTTGTCTTGATAAACTCTGATGCATCAACAGCCCTTCAATTATGTACCTTAGAGTCCCTGAAACTTTTGGAAGTACTGTAGCTAGTTGTGGCACCTCTGACGTTTTGACGGTGTGTCTCACAATAATACTTGTGGGCTCTCATTAAGGTGTGAGCCTTCTTTCTCAATGCTCACATGCTTCTTACACAGACAACAGGCAACATGCTTAGTTTGTGGATCATGAGTGAAGTATCTCCATACTGTGGACTTCATAGAGTGCAGGGTTCCTGAGCATCTGCTGCTACTACTGGGACTAGATTTTGCTGCAATTGTACTACTACTACTACTACTACTACTACTGGGTGTCACTGGTGCTTTACTTCCAACAGCAGCAAAGGCACTCATCATAAGGTTGATAACCTGTGTTGTTGCTGGTACTGTGTGTGGATGAGTGGAACTGAGAATGCTGAAGATGACTGACAGGATGACTGTGTATTTCTGAGATTATTTGCTTGTCCAGGGTCAGACTTTCTAGTTGTTTTCTCAGTTTATAGACAGGAACAGTGCTCCTTTTCAGTGGTGAAAGATTGAGCCTTTGCCTTTCAGCTAACTTTCTGGCCATGTCATCATGTTTCTCACTCTCAGCTTCATCTGTACCTGAAAAAGAGGAGGATGCTGGAGGGATATATTCTAGATGTACATCATCATCATTGGTCATCATTAGGTCATCCACAGCATTGTACCTCGCTTCTTCCCCACTACTTTTATATTGTTATAGTCATTTAGAGGTCTCAAACAATTTATTTTTACTTTTCCCCTTTGAAGGATTTTGTGATTGATTGTAGCAGCAATTGGTTGAGTTGCTACTAGTGATGATCGAGCACCCCAATGCTCGGGTGTTCGGGTGCTCTGGTCGAGCGCCCCCGGAGGCTCGAGTGCTCGGCCGAGCACCCGAGCCCCATTGAAGTCAATGGGAGGACTCGAGCATTACACCAGGCACCCCCTGCTCTGATGAGGGGAGGGTGCCTGGTTCATAGGAAAAGGTCAGAAAATGATGGAAACACCACAGAAATGGTTCAGGGACAGCATAGGGAGGATGTCTGGATGCATCTTGGACTCCAACGTCGCTGCTGGGAACGATGTTTCGCCCGTAGTACGCCATTTTTACAGACTGACCGTAAAACACACAAAAAGGAAGATAAAAACGACTTTAGGCGAAAAATTGTTACCAAACTGTATTTGCTGTATATTTACTTGTATATCATCTGCAAATTCTGCAAAAAATGTCATCGATTTTTCGGAACTGGGGCCATGATTAAGAGGGAAACGTGCGCAGCGTAAAGCAGGTGTTCAACGTGGTTATGGCCCGGGTAAGGTACAGCATTCAGGAACGGAGGCCGCAGCTACCACAGGTTTTACAACATGTCCGTTTGCCCTTGTTAAGTCCAAAATTTATAGTCGGAACAGTGGGGTCTGATCCATTGAGTAAAAGTGACGAAGTGACTTAGTGGATGAAGCCAAGAACTACCTTCTGCTCTGTCGAACACCCCAGCCCTATTTAATTCAATGGGAGGACCTGAGGCACTCCGATACAACCTGTATATCACAAAATGGAGGGCCTCATTCACATTGTGGTACAATAGTTCAGGTAGTGGTCCAACACTCATAAAGCCTATGCACTAAGTGAAAGGGCTGCCAAAAATTAAACTGAAATGTCACTCCAATACACCCTTTATTACACATAAAGGAGGGCATCATACACACCCTTGAAAAATTAGGATTAATGTCCTGCTGGTGACCCTCTAAAACATTAGGGGCGAGGGCATGCCGCTAAGCTGACCATCTAAAATATTAGGAATGAGGGTCTGCTGCTGAGCCGACCATCTAAAACATTATGGGTGAGGGTCTGCTGCGGAGCTGACCATCCTAAACATTATATGCGAAGGCCCGCTAGTGAGCTGACGCTATAAAACATTATATGAGAGGGCCGGCTAGAGAGCTGACCCAATAAAACATTATATGAGAAGGCCCGCTGGTGAGCTGACCTATACATAAATTGTCAAACAGGGCCCGCTGGTGAGCTGGCCCTATATAAAAATTATATCACAGGGCCCGCTGGTGAGCTGGCCCCATATAAAAATTATATCACAGGGCCCGCTGGTGAGCTGCCCCTATATAAAAATTATATCACTGGGTATATGTAAGAGGAGGAGGAGGATGAGAAGATTAAGAGTCAACCATATACCCGTTTTTTGGGTGGAAGGGGTGAATGGGAATACAGAGTATTCCCATCATTGTAAATAACATATCTAAAGTGACTTTATGTTCACCCGGGGCTTTCCTCCAGTGGAGTGGAGAAGTCAGGGGAAATCCAGGCCTTGTTCATTTTTATAAGTGTCAACCTATCAGCATTTTCGGTGGAAAGGCGGATACGCTTATCTGTTATGATGCCACCAGCAGCACTAAATACCCGCTCAGACAGAACGCTGGCGGCAGGGCAGGCCAGCACCTCCAAGGCGTAGAGTGCCAGTTCATACCACGTGTCCAGCTTGGACACCCAGTAGTTGTAATGCACAGAGGGATCATTGAGGACGCTGACACGGTCTGCTACGTACTCCTTCACCATCTTCCAAAACTTTTCCCTCCTTGTGACACTAGGCTGCGCATCAGGGTGAGGGTGCTGGCGGGGTGTCATGAAGGTGTCCCACGCCTTGTAGAGTGTTGCCCTGCCTTTGTCGGAACTGCTGTGTGCTCCCCTTTTCTCCCCTTCTCGGTTGGCCAAGGTAGCACGTACTCTGCCGCCAGCGTTGTCAGATGGAAAATTTTGGAGCAATTTTTCGACAAGAACCTTCTGGTATTGCACCATTTTGCTTGCCCTCTCCACCGGAGGAATGAGAGATGAGAAATTCTCTTTGTAGCAGGGGTCCAGAAGGGTGAACACCCAGTAATCCGTGTTGTATAAAATGCGTATAACGCGTGGGTCACGGGAAAGGCAGCCTAACATAAAGTCAGCCATGTGTGCCAGAGTACCAACAGGCAAGATTTCGCTGTCCTCACCAGGAGGATGACTCTCAATCTCCTCATCCTCTTCCTCCTCTTCTGCCCACCCACGCTGAAGAGATGGAAATAAAGTTCCATGGCTACCCTCTGTAGCGGAGCCAACCGTGTCTTCCTCCTCCACCTCCTCCTCCGCCTCCTCCAATTGTCGCTGAGAAGACGAAGTGAGGGTGCTCTGGCTATCACCTTGTGTAAGCTCTTCCTCCCCCATTTCCACCTCTTCCACATGCAAAGCGTCGGTTTTAATTGTGAGCAGCGAGCGTTTCAGTAGACACAGAAGTGGGATGGTTACACTGATAATAGCGTTATCGCCGCTCACCATCTGTGTCGATTCCTCAAAATTGCGTAAAACCTCACAGAGGTCTGACATCCATTCCCACTCCTCACTTCTGATTAGAGGAAGTTGAACGGAGAGGCGACGACCGTGTAACAGCTGGTACTCCACTACTGCCCTCTGCTGCTCACAAAGCCGGGCCAACATGTGGAAGGTGGAGTTCCAGCGCGTGCTCACGTCACACAGCAGCCGGTGAGCTGGCAATTGTAAGCGCTGCTGCAGCTTCAACAGGCCGGCTGAAGCTGTAGATGACTTACGGAAATGTGCACACACGCGGCGCACCTTCGTCAAGAGATCATGCAAATTGGGGTAGGTTTTTAGAAATCGCTGAACCACTAAATTAAATACATGCGCTAGGCATGGTACGTGTGTGAGCTTGCCGAGCTCCAAAGCCGCCACCAAGTTACGCCCATTATCACACACAACCATGACTGGTTGCAGGTTGAGTGGCGAGAGCCACTGCTCGGTCTGGTGACTAATCCCCTGCAACAGCTCTGAGGCCGTGTGCTGTTTGTCCCCAAGGCAGATCAGCTTCAGCACGGCCTGTTGACGCTTCCCCACTGCAGTGCTACACTGCTTCCAGCTACCGGCTGATGGGTGAGTGGCGCTGCGCGCAGAGAATTCGGAGGTGGAAACGGAGGAGGAGGAGCCAATAACGTAGGTGCTGGCGGAAACCCTGATGGAGGTAGGGCCCGCAATCCTCGGCGTGGGTAGCACCTGTGCCATCCCAGGGTCCGAGTCGCTCCCAGCCTCCACGACATTCACCCAGTGTGCCGTCAGGGAAATGTAGCGTCCCTGGCCACAAGCACTTGTCCATGTGTCAGTCGTTAAGTGGACCTTCCCAGTAACTGCGTTGGTCAGGGCACGGGTGATGTTAAGGGACACATGGTGGTGTAAGGCGGGGACGGCACACCGGGAAAAGTAGTGGCGGCTGGGGACTGCGTACCGAGGGACAGCTGCTGCCATCAGGCTGCGGAAGGACTCAGTGTCCACAAGCCTAAATGGCAGCATTTCGATGGCCAGTAATTTGGAAAGGTGTGAGGTTAGTGCTATGGCCTGTGGGTGGGTGGCTGGGTATTTTCGCTTGCGCTCAAATGCCTGGGGTAACGACATTTGGACGCTGCGCTGGGACAGGGAAGTGGATGTGGTCGCTGATGGTGCTTCAGATGGTACAGGTGCAGGGCGGGAGGTATTCGGGCCTGCGCCTTCGACAGGCGATTGCCCGGCACCGAAAACAGGGGAAGAGGAGGCAGTGGTGTGGCCTGCAGACACAGATTGGCGATCCTGGCGTTCCTCCCACTTATTACGGTGCTTGGATGCCATGTGTCGGATCATGCTGGTGGTGGTGAGGTTTCTAGTGTTCATGCCTCGGCTCATTCTGGTGTGGCACAGGTTGCAAACTACAATTTTTTTGTCGTCCGCACTTTCCTTAAAAAAACGCCATACCGCGGAACACCTAGCCCTTGGCAAGGGAGATTTACGCAAGGGGGTGCTCCGTGGAACTTTGCGGGCCGGTTTGGTGCGGTCCGCCTTCTTTCTTTAGCCACACCACTGCCTCTTCCAGCCTGTTGCGGTGCTGCAGATGGCTCACCCTCAGGACTGCTGTCATCGCTCGGCTCTCCACCTTCCCAGGTGGGGTCAGTGACCTCATCGTCCACCAAGTCCTCCTCCACTTCCTCACTCTGATCATCCTCCTCATTTCTTGATCCCACCACATCCTCAGTCATTGACAACTGTGTATCATCCTCCTCATCAAGGTCTTGAGACAGTAATTGTGGTTGATTTCATGGCAACTGTGTCTCATTATCATCATCATCCACTTCCTTTGACCTTAAATGCCGTTCCCCTCTGTCATCTTCTTGTGATTGGGTACCCTCTAGAGGTTGTGAATCAGGGCACAAGATCTCATGTTCCTCTGCAAGCGTGCTTGGAGAGAGGTTCAAATCAAGGATTGGTGATGAGACGAGCTCCTCACTATATCCCAGTGTGGGATCACTTCTTTGGCCAGACCCTCTATGGTGGGAGGAAGGATGATCAGGGTGAGGATTATGTTGACCAGACTATTGGCTACTGAGAGTGGACTTGGTGGAAGACAGGGTGGTGCTTAACCGACTGGAAGCAGTATCAGCTGAAATCCAACCGACCACCTGTTCGCAGTGGTCTGACCTCGAGAGTGATGTCCTGCGACGCCCTGTAAACTGAAACATGAAGCTAGGTATGGTGGATGTCTCTGACCGAGCACCCCCTGAGGCTCGAGTGCTCGGCCGAGCACCCGAGCCCCATTGGAATGAATGGGGCGACACCAGGCACCCCCTGCTCTGATGAGGGGAGGGTGCCTGGTCAATGCCCCCTTCATCTCCGCTATGCCCCCTTCATCTCCGAATGCCCCCTTCAGCTCCGCAATGTCCCCCTTCAGCTCCGCTATGCCCGTCTTCCACAATGTGCCCCTTCATCTCCGCTATGCCCCTCTTCCACAATGTGCCCCTTCATCTCCGCTATGCCCCTCTTCCACAATGTCCCCCTTCATCTCCTCTATGCCATAGAGGAGACGAAGGGGGACATTGTGGAAGAGGGGCATAGCGGAGATGAAGGGGCACATTGTGGAAGAGGGGCATAGCGGAGATGAAGGGGCACATTGTGGAAGACGGGCATAGCGGAGATGAAGGGGGACATTGTGGAAGAGGGGCATAGAGTCTATGCCCCTCTTCCACAATGTCCCCCTTCATCTCCGCAATGCCCCCTTCATCTCCGCAATGCCCCCGTACCTCCAGTCCCTGGTGGTCCAGCGGAGCGTCTTGTGATCTGTGCCTCTTCCGGCACAGATCCCCGCCACCCGAACATGGCGGGAGAGCACATGGCGGTACTTGACGAGTACCGCCATGTGCCGAGCAGAGCGATGCTCGAGTCGATCCGAGCATCGGCCGAGCACGCTCGCTCATCACTAGTCCTGACCCGCGCCCTGAACTATTAGGATCACTTCCACTTCCCCGTCCCTTTTTACCCGCCTTCTTCATATTACACGGAATATGTGCCGCTAATCTGCGGTTAGGCACACTAAACAGAATGTGACGCTAATCTGCGGCTAGGCACAGTGAACGGAATATGTGACGTTAATTTGTGAATTTGCACACTAAACAATATGTGCCGCTAATCTGCGGCTAGGCACACTAAACAGAATGTGACGCTAATCTGCGGCTAGGCACAGTGAACGGAATATGTGACGTTAATTTGTGAATTTGCACACTAAACAATATGTGCCGCTAATCTGCGGCTAGGCACACTAAACAGAATGTGACGCTAATCTGCGGCTAGGCACAGTGAACGGAATATGTGACGTTAATTTTTGAATTTGCACACTAAACAATATGTGCCGCTAATCTGCGGCTAGGCACACTAAACAGAATGTGACGCTAATCTGCGGCTAGGCACACTAAACAGAATGTGACGCTAATCTGCGGCTAGGCACAGTGAACGGAATATGTGACGTTAATTTGTGAATTTGCACACTAAACAGAATGTGCCGCTAATCTGCGGCTAGGCACAGTGAACGGAATATGTGACGTTAATTTGTGAATTTGCACACTAAACAGAATGTGCCGCTAATCTGCGGCTAGGCACACTAAACAGAATGTGACGCTAATCTGCGGCTAGGCACAGTGAACGGAATATGTGACGTTAATTTGTGAATTTGCACACTAAACAGAATGTGACGCTAATCTGCGGCAAGGGACACTAAACGGAATGTGACGCTAATCTGCGGCTAGGCACAGTGAACGGAATATGTGACGTTAATTTGTGAATTTGCACACTAAACAGAATGTGACGCTAATCTGCGGCTAGGCACACTAAACAGAATGTGATGCTAATCTGCGGCTAGGCACAGTGAACGGAATATGTGACGTTAATTTGTGAATTTGCACACTAAACAGAATGTGCCGCTAATCTGCGGCTAGGCACAGTGAACGGAATATGTGACGTTAATTTGTGAATTTGCACACTAAATAGAATGTGCCGCTAATCTGCGGCTAGGCACACTAAACAGAATGTGACGCTAATCTGCGGCTAGGCACAGTGAACGGAATATGTGACGTTAATTTGTGAATTTGCACACTAAACAGAATGTGACGCTAATCTGCGGCTAGGCACACTAAACAGAATGTGACGCTAATCTGCGGCTAGGCACAGTGAACGGAATATGTGACGTTAATTTGTGAATTTGCACACTAAACAGAATGTGACGCTAATCTGCGGCTAGGCACACTAAACAGAATGTGCCGCTAATCTGCGGCTAGGCACAGTGAACGGAATATGTGACGTTAATTTGTGAATTTGCACACTAAACAGAATGTGACGCTAATCTGCGGCTAGGCACACTAAACAGAATGTGACGCTAATCTGCGGCTAGGCACAGTGAACGGAATATGTGACGTTAATTTGTGAATTTGCACACTAAACAGAATGTGACGCTAATCTGCGGCTAGGCACACGAAACAGAATGTGACGCTAATCTGCGGCTAGGCACAGTGAACGGAATATGTGACGTTAATTTGTGAATTTGCACACTAAACAGAATGTGACGCTAATCTGCGGCTAGGCACACTAAACAGAATGTGACGCTAATCTGCGGCTAGGCACACGAAACAGAATGTGACGCTAATTTGCGGCTAGGCACAGTGAACGGAATATGTGACGTAAATTTGTGAATTTGCACACTAAACAGAATGTGACAATAATCTATGGCTAGGCACACTATTAAAATGGCCCTTTTTGTCGCTGCGTTGTACACTATTTGTCCCTGTGCACCTAGTACAATGTCACCTAAATATCCCCCACCCACAAAAAAAAAAATGAAATTGTGCCCCCCCAAACAAAATATAAATGCTGCCCCCACACACAACAGTCCTAAAAAGGACTTTTGGTTCTTGAAATACTACCAACACTTTTATTCTCCCTACACTGACTTTCCCTGCCTGATCGCATCTCTCCCTGGCTGAGAATGAGCAGAACTCGCGAGTCGGGTGCTATACAGCACCCGATCACGAGTTCTGGCCAGCCAATCAGTGTAATGCCAGCAGCCAACATGGCTGCTGGCATTACACTGATGTCAGAGCCTCCCCGCACGTTTATTGGCTGCGCAGCAGCCGCGAAACGTGCGGGGAGGAGACCCGAACATGGCGGGCGAGCACATGCGGTACTCGTACAAGTACCGCCATGTGCCGAGCAGAGTGATGCTCGAGCCGAACCGAGCTTCGTCCGAGCATGCTCGCTCATCACTAGTTGCTACACATTCTTGCATTATGCCATCAACACTGGAATGCGACTTGTTGTTGTCATCAGTGTTATTTTAGGGGGTTTATTAACAGTACTGGTGCTGGTGGTACATCTTTTAATGAGAACCCCAGGAGAAGAACGATCACCCTCATTTATTGCTCAAATTGCAGCAACCATGTCTTTTGTCAGTTTTTGGACTAACACTTTACTCACACTCCCCTGCACTTCTCTTAATCCTTTCGACCTCTTCCTACTCCTTGTGCATTTGCTGGACAATATCGCACTACTTTGTGTGTTTTAGTGTAAAGTACACAATAGAACTGATTGTGTGTCATGTCTTGTCTTAACACTCTACAAAATACTGTAACTCATCTATCAGTCTCTAGTATCAGTCTGCCTCAGTCACAGCTCACACTAGATCACATTAGGTCTCTGTCTCTTTTTTTTAATTAACTGTCCTCCCTATCACTAGCAACAAAAAAACAAACAAGCCATGCTCACTCTTCATCTGCGTCTTTCCCCAGACTCCCCTAACACAGAGATAACAACCAGATCAGGAAGAAACTTGGATCACCTCTGTCTGTGTGTTGCCAGTCAGTCACACAGACTTTTCAGGCATTTGGTGTAATTCTTCTTTTCCAGAGCAGGAAGGAACTTAGATCACAGCTGTCTGTGTCTACTGTGTCACACAAAATGTTGGGGTATTTGGGGTAAACCTCATATGCTCCCTTTCTCACACCCAGACTCCCCTATGAAAGAGATAACAACCAGATCAAGAATAAACTTGGATCTCGACTGCCTGTGTCTTCCCAGTCAGTCACAACAAATTTGGGGGTATTTGAGGTCAACCTTCTTTCTTCCTTCCTGTCCCCAGAGTATCCTAGACTCCCCTGATATAGAGAACATAGCCTGTCTTCTTTAGCTCAAATATGTACTGCTTTCTCTTCCACTCATAACACACAATGGCATGCTGCAGGAACCTGACACCCCTTTTATACTATGCCTGCAGGAAAAGAAAGGAAACCTGCTGTGTGGCAGGGAGAAATTCAGTCTTCCCATTTATTTCAATGCAATAGGTTGGCAAAAAAAGTGAAAACAAATTAACTTTTCTCAGAAAATGTACAGTGAAAAGTGACTTTTTCCTCCTGTTTTGTTTTTGAGGTGAAAACTTTTACCCATTCCTAGTCCCTACCAGGTGGAAGTTTGCATTGTACATGCAAGACACTTTGTGTGAACATGATAAGACCATTAGTGATTACAGAGTGCTTTAATGGAAAGTGTCTTTGTCACTTGGTCAATGACCAACAATGTGTGACTTCTGTGAGCTGCTGAAACCTTTTGAGGATATACTTCCTTGCTGGGTAGTCATGTCAGTGCAGGCGTCAGTGATATGCTTCCATTAATATATTTACTACATAAAAAAATGAATAGGATGGATGAACCAGCTAGTGAATGATGTGCAGGCATGGTTTGAGCAGGATCGTTGCATAATCCCCATTAAAACAATGAGGAATACATTATTACTACAATGCTGGACCCCTCCATTATAAATATAACATTTCTGAATTTGCACCAAGTAGTGAGCAGAAGCACTCTGAGGAGGATTCCATGAAAGAAATCCATGTAAATCAAGTGTATGTTTACATTGTGGTAGATGAGTGAGAAACATTTAGGGGCAAAGCTACTGGAAAATATTGTGGAAAGGAAGTAAGCAAAAGGATTATAGCCTCAGAAGCATCAACACAAAAACATCATCACACAACATTTAGCAGAATGCATGACAATCTTCATCACCAGAGATAGGTATTCATGTGCCTCAGGGTGGCAGCCTGACATTTGTGGTGGTGGTGGCACTGGAAAATCCCTATGGGTTGGTAAATAATGCATATGATCAATGTCTGTGTCCAAGGATTGGCCCCAATGCATGTGAGATGATTGCAGCATACTTGCAGTATAACTATGTTCTAGGCCAGTGGTTCTCAACCCGTGCCCTCAGTGGCTACTAACAGGCCAGGATTTGAGAATTTCCTTTTAAGAGCACAGGTGAGTTAATCAATATGGCTGAGCCTCTGATCAATACACTTGTGTTCTAGCAGGAAAATTCCTAAGTCCTGGCCTGTTAGTGGCCACTGAGGGCATGGGTTGAGAACCTCTGTTCTAGGCCAAAATGATAACCCACTTGAGTACTGGTAAACAAAACAGTGTGTGTGGCCAGCATGTTATTGTGGAGTCTGTGGCGTCAGAGTGGGGTTTCAGTGTAGCTGGCTCTATTGTCAATGACCATAGGATGACTATCCAGCAACAGTGTCGGTAGACTTACACTACAGTTGTTGAGAGAGAGAGAGAGAGAAAGCTGCTGAAATGTGGAAACTAATATCTACTAGTATATAGAGGCAGACAGATAAAAAAGGGGAGCTGAAGTTGCTTGATTTAAGGAGCACTAACCAGTTCTCTGGATGGTTTCTAGGAATGTGGGTGTGATTTGTAGACAGTGACACTGACAGTTACTGGGACAGTTCAAATATGATCAGATACATAAATAATATTATCTGATATGTGATACAGACAGGCAGGGAATCCTATTCCTTCAACTGAGCACAGAGAGTGACGGAGACATTCATCATATATCATTTTCAGACAGACAAAACGAGGTCCCCCCACTTGTGAAAAGCTCTTCACATTAAAAATCAATACTACCATTGTGGTCACCATCATCATTGTCACCGTTTTCAAGTCCATCTGCCAACCAGTCAAACCATTACTGACAAAGCAGTAACCCAGGTCAGCTATAGCCATGAGTGATTCTGATTCTTTTTGAAGTGCGGCACCACATACAACTAATGCTACTAATGCTACATCTGGTCCCAACAGCTGTAGTTGTTATGACACAGAAATCCACCAGTTTATGAAATCTACAGTATGGAGATACTTCTCTAAGCTAAATATGTTACCTGATGTCTCTGTGAAAAACATGTGAGTAGGAAGAAGCAAGATCACATTTAGACACATCCTCATTGAGATCCCACCTGGAACTCAATCACAGGTCT
This sequence comes from Rhinophrynus dorsalis, assembly GCA_037306005.1. Taxonomy (NCBI): domain Eukaryota; kingdom Metazoa; phylum Chordata; class Amphibia; order Anura; family Rhinophrynidae; genus Rhinophrynus; species Rhinophrynus dorsalis. Next base: position 202,352,283 of record CM074721.1, read on the forward strand.
GGTTGTGAGGCACATAACCAGCATGTCAGAGGTGCAACTACTAGCATGGGGGCCAAGTACCACATAATGGTAGTATTGAGGATGTCTCAGGGTTTTTTGGATATCATTTTCTCTGTAACAAAACACCCTTGTCTCCTACTTCTGTTTTTTAAATGCAAAGCATGGAAGAGGATGACTCTGAGTTAATTAGATGTAGCAAGTATCATGGAGTCCCCGCACCTACCCCCAGAACCACCACCCTTACCACTAGCCATACTTTAAAATAATTAAGTTTTACAATTCTTCTTCTATGTGCTGCCTACAAACTTTTACAGAGTGCTTAGGAAGATGTCAATAACTGCATAAACATAATCAAAAACTACACCAAACCAAATGTCACATTTTCCAAACTTTTGGAACTTGACATGTTTTCCTAGTTAAAAGAACATGTTTTAAAGAACATATATCATATGTTGCAACCCAATGGCATAGCCCAAGCCAGTTATTTTACAAGAATATCTTGATTTATGATGGGCAAAGGACAAAGGGACAGCCTGCTAACATGTTTTCAAGCCCTATTTTGCTGTGTGACTCAGCCTGCTATCTAATTTTACTTTCAGCTGCAGATTTCTCCACTTCAGCACTCAGCAATAGTAGAATTGCATTGGGAATTCTCATGGCAGTAGAAAGCATGAGGGAAAACAGCAAAGTTATTGTTGCAAATTCATTGTTAGTAGCAAAAAAAGGACACTTTGCATACTATTTTCAGTACTCAAGAAATTCATTAGAAGAAGTGGCAAACTAGTTTTTCCATGGTAATTTCAGTGAAAAAATATGACTTTTCACCCATCTCTGATTATTCATGCTTATATGAACGTGACTATTTGTATAATTTGGACTGTGTGTGAATGTGAGTATGTCTGGATTTACTTGTTTTCCTTCGGCCCCATGCTGTCTTTCACTGTTTTAATTGTTACTGTGGGTCTGAAGTACACTTATCCAAATAGGATCACATAGTATGGTCCTGTGGATTGAGAAATTCTTCAGAGAACATAATTTAGTGAAGTCTGACACAAGCTCTTTGCAATCATTATTTAATGGTAAAATGATTATCTGCTATATGTGCTCTAATCGGACTAATGTTTACTATTTATTTTTACAGCTTCCTTTGTGTTGCTGTCACAACTGCTGCCTTACTACTAATGACCATACCTTTTTCTGCCCTCCACACCATTATAGACCATGGTTTTAAAGCTTTTATTCTCTCACCTCCCCTACCTAACAATTCATATTCTTATATTGGATCAGTGGGCAATGGGTACTGGTGATGGTCCTCTGATGAGAGAAGGCAATGTTTTTCACTGTTTGGTAACCTTCTTCTCAGACATGTAAGTTGACACATGTTGCTGTTTGACACAGTTGGTTCCATTTGAGTCTTAAACTTTTTCCCTGAACCTAGGTTGTTTTCATACTTGTTATTCATCACCTGGGTCAATAAGCTTAACTTTTTTTGACATGTATGAAAGAAGCATCCTGGCCCATACACCTTCTTAAGAGCACCCTGAGAAAATGCTTAACTGCACTTCTTCATCTCCCCCTTCTGTTTACTCCTCCCATGGATAAAAATTCCCTGTACTTCCTTGATGGTTCTTAATAGAGCACAATCTCTTTTTCCCATAGGTCCTACCCCCCCAGGCATTTCTGTCACAACTCCACCAATCTTACAGGGTCTGGGCTTTTGTTCTCTTCTTGATCCTTCTTTCTGTTGTTGTTTGCCTTTTTTATCCCATACATTCAGCTCGGTTAATGAATTCTTTCTTACTTTCTAAACCCCTCCTGAACCTCCTTTTCCTGCCCTCAGTAACTCTCCCCTTGCTCACTCCTCCACTCACTACAATCCCATTTACATCTCTTGGCTCACTCTCTAGCCATATGACCACTTTTCCATCTATTTCCCCACCCAATCTAAAGTTTGCATCTTACTATATTAATTAACTTAATATCACTTAGAAGAGCATTCATCTTATTAATGTCTTAAACGGCACAAGGTAGATGTTTCTTCACACAGAAAATCCAATACAAAGAGGGTTCTGTGCCTAAATAGCATTCTAAACTCTTTCTCACAATTGCCTCCAATATTTTTACCAATAGCAAACATAGGGACACGGCCATACTTATTAGTATGCATCTCCAATTTACTCTTCAAAATATACTGTTAGGCTCCGGTGGTAGATTTGCATTTTTGAAGGGCTCTACCTCTAATTGTCCTTTTAGATTTTATAGTATCTACCTTCCAAATGCAGTCAAGCCCCCCCCCCATGAGACAACTGGATGCTGTTCAACAGGGCACAAACATTACCTTGCCTCTTGAACCTCTTATAGAGACTTTATCGGGGACTTTGCAATTTCCTTTTCTTAATCAATTCAAAAACGTATTGTGGGAATGACACCTCAAAGACTTTTGGAGTCTGCAGCAAAGTGCTATTAATAATAACATAATAATACTGGTCAAACAAAGAGCCAAACAATTCTATAATTATTATGACTCTGTCTATAACATATGTTGAGACACCTCAGAAATAGTACAGATCACTAAAAATTACAAAATATAGGATTTTTCTTCCCTGATCCCATAACACAGAACGGAGTGGAATTGGCACTTAAAGAATCTCCTTATGTGAAAAGTCCCTTGCCAGATGGGTTTACTATGGCTTCCTATAAAATATTTAACTGTGTCCTAACTCTACTCTTTGTTAAATCTCACCCCCTTAAATTATTAGAAGCCCGTATCACAGATCTACAGAAAAAAGGCAAGGACCTATTATTATGCCACAGATAGACACTCATCTGATTCCTGCATGTGGATCTTAATACTTTTTGTAAAAATATTGGAAAACAAATAGAAAGCATATCTCTCCCACCTCATACTCCTAGCAGGGAATCCTGTGATAACACCATAAACACCTTCAATTTCATCTACTTTTGCAACACTAATGATATACAGATATGCTGATTTCCACTGTTATTAAAATGCATTTTACTGGATTGATGTGAATGGAATTGGAATATACTTTTGGAGCTTTGTATACAAGGCAGATTTTATACAAAATGGCACTATACACAATTCTACCTTGTGCCCTTCTTATTTGTTCTATTGACTGAGACACTTATCCAATTGATTGTCAAACCTTGCCATTCATGGAATTCCCATCCTTGACCCTGCTTCCTTCAAAATAGCAGGCTTTTAGGACAACCTCATCCTTTTTATCACATCTTCTATTACTTCCTTCTTAAACTTCTGGCAGAATTCAAATCCTTTAGATATTTATGCAGTATTACAAATCATTTCTCCAAGTTAGAGTGGAAGCTTTAAACATTTATTCATCTTCACAAATGTAGTCACAGATTTCATACAATTTTACCTTTATTTGGCATCTTACACATATGAAATATCTGGACATCTGTACTTCTCATGACTTTTCCAAAACGTATTCCCTAAATGTTACATGCCTCCTCTTTTATAATTTCTCAGAATAGCCAACACTGGGATCTCCCCCAACTTACATGGTTTGGTTGAACCAATATCATAAAATTTAATATCCTCCCCCACTACCTACCTACTTCAAATGCTACCAATCTACATACCCATATCCTTTTTCTGATTGCTTAGTTCCATCCCAACTAAATTTGCCTGAACCAACAAACACTGTAGCTTCCACATTCTCTGTAGACATAAGTCTGATTTAGAGAAATATCATCAAACCCCAAATGCTGCTCACCCTGTGGATATGCTCAAAAGTGACCAAAAATAGGTCTATATAAAACATTGCTTATCTTATGACCCTGTAATAGGTCCCACCCAACACACACAGGTACATCACCTCTCTGCCCAACCAAGAATTTCTCTTCAGAGAGCTAACTTCTTTTGTATGATTATATTATGCAATATGACACCAATACCCATAAGGCCATATCACATATTTACTCACTCTTCAATTCACCTGGCAAGGAAACACCCCTTCACTTTATTCTGAACTGGGAAAAAGAATTAGAGAAATGCTATCACGCCAGTTTTTTTTTTCCAAAATATACAACTACTTTACATAAAGACTTTTTCACCTATCAGATGACTCCTTGAGATGCCATTTTTTGCACAGACCCCCCCTCTCTCATATCTGGTTGGACTGCAATCTCATTAAAAACTAATAGAATGATGCCCTTGCAGTTTCGTGACTACAGCACTCTTGTACAGTCATTCTACAGTACACTTCATTCCCCTATGGTATCTATAAGAGATTATTAACAATATATCTACTCAAAGCTGTGAAGGCTCTCATCCCCCTGCATTGAAGATAAACCACTCCTCCTTATAAAAATTAGTGACTTAGGCTGTAGACATTAGGTTGATGGAAATCTAATTCTGTCCCATCAAGGTAGAACTGAACAATCCACCTCCACTTTTTTTTCAAGGAATAATATCTAGAAAAGCCAGACCAACCAGCTAGACTCTAACATGTTGAAGTTTGGTCCTTGAGTGAAGAAAATAAGCCAAGATTCAAGTGTTTCCTTGTTGAATGCACACAAGGCAATCAAAATAAATAAATAATTGATTAACTCACCTGTGCTTATTGAGGGTTATCCTTAAATACTGGTCTTTTTGAAGGACAAGACTTGGACATGCTTGGTACAAATCCCTATGAAAATGTATAGCAATATAGATAATGTTTATTTTTTCCAGATGGTGCAGCTGGATTGCCCAAGAATTGCTCAACGTTACTGTGTGCATATGACTAATGTGATTAGATCATAATTTTAACGTGGGATGCTGATTAAGGTTTAATTCTGCAGGACTGCAGCAACATATGCATTGGGAAATTTGTTATTAAGCTGAGAGCTTTTGTCCTTTGCCCATGACACTAATCTTGAAAAATATCTGCAGCTTATGATATTCCAGCAGGTTGTAACACATGACATTGATTCTTTAAAGCCTCTGTTTTCAACAAAAGAAAAGGGCAGCATGTCAACTGCCATCATTTTGGGAAGTTTACTATTCCACGGGTGTACTTTTGCATTATTTTTATGCAGATCAGGAAGGAACTTGGATCACAGCTTCCTGCGTCTTCTCAGTCACACAAAACTTTGGGGTATTTGAAGTATAAGTAATTTACTCTCTTTTCACACCCCCAGACTCCCCTAACAGAGATATAAGAGCCAGATAAGAGCCAACAACCAAGATTTTGGGGTATTTTAGGTGAACATCCTTTCTCCCTTCACAGTCCCCCAGTCGCCCCTAACACAGAGATACAACCAGATCAGGAAGGAACTTGGATCATGGCTGCCTGTGTCTTCCCAGTCAGTCACGTATAATTTTGGGTCAACCTCCATTCTCTCTTCCTCTCCCCCCAAGATTCTCCCAGACTACCCAAACATAAGAACACATTTCCTCACTACAAGACATACATGCAGAAATGGCATGCTGTGAGAACCTGACATCCCTTTTATACAATACCTGTGGGAAAAGTAGGGAAACTTTTCATGTGGTGGGGGAAATTCAGTCTTACCATTGACTTCAATGCAATGCAATGATCTAGATGGGTAAAAGTGGAACATTTACACTTTTAGCAACTGCATGGTGCATCGTATGAGGTTATTAGTGAAAAGGAGAAAAGAGGGGATACACCTTGGCACATGTGCCTTCATAAAGCAAAGGTAATATAAATTCCCTGGCATCTAAGTAAAGCATGTGAAATCCTTCCCCAAAAAAGAAAATTGTGCACTGCTTTAAGTGTACCCCTTGTCCTTCCCTAAGGGCACAAGGAACATGGGATGATGATGATGATGACAATAACACCTGCATCACTGTTGTCTTCTTGGCTAGGGACGGTGTGAGGAAAATATGACTGTTGTCCCCCTTGCACCCTTAGATTACCCTTCCTACTCCTCCTCAGCAGTTCCACTATTGCCGCCATTGCATTACCTCCACCACTACCACCATATAATAAAGCTCAACAATATATGTATTTATTATAATAGGTGTTAATATCACTTTAAAACAAATTCTTTATAAAGTTTAAATTTTTTTCAGTCTTATGAAGTTATAACACATAACAAAGACTAGACAATTTCTAAGACATGTATTTGTGGCCTATATCATTAAATATGCTGAAATGAATGTTCTATGCTGTAATGGAAAATGCAGCCTTGTTGTTTAAATGTTTAAAAGAGTAATTTACTTATTTGTTTGTGTAAAGAAAACATTTAAGTTATTAGAGTGCAATCTCAATATGTGTAGAGATCAATTAAAAGTCATTGACATGATATATTGCATTTTCTTATCTTAATAGGATTCGGTTTGTAGCTACAGTATTATGCTATGTGCTTATAATTAAACTCTCATGAGTACTTAGACTCTGATACTTCACCAATTTCATTTGTCAGCCATGAGTGAAACTTATATTTTGTAAATGTTTTACAATTGGTTCTTTGAGTCTCTTATGCTGATTTTGTCTCAATAAAGATGCACAAAAGAAGAAGAAAATAGAAGTTCCCATTTCTTTAACATGGGGCTTTTAAAGGGATAGTAAAGTCCCTTAAAAAGTATGTTCTAAATCGTAGATGCACACAAAAAACATTTAATGTGCTTAATCCTTTCTCTCAAACCGTTATGGTTTGAGAGATGTAAGAAAATAAAGACCTCTGCTCCCTTCCCCTTCTCATGCGTCAGCTGCACAGCGGACGTCATGGGTTCCTGCTTCTGGGACCAGACGGTGGCTCTTCAGGAGTGCTGTCATCTAGATATGTAAGTATAATTACTTCATTGTAATGGTCCACAATGTGTGCTTGCAAGCCAGGCACACGTTGTACACCATACCGATGAAGTAATTATACTTAGATATCTAGACGACAGCGCTCCTGAAGAGCCGCCTAAAGTCGGGTGACCGGATTCTGCCTCTGGCAGCTTTACAGCTCGTCAGGCAGAAAGGGGAGGGAATGGAGGACTCTATTTTCTTATTTCTCTCAAACCATAACGGTTTGAGAGAAAGGATTAAACACATGAAATGATTTTTTTGTGGATTTACGATTTAGAACATACTTTTTAAGGGACTTTACTATCCCTTTAATTTCTTGGATGCTAGAAAGAATTTCAAAGAGACTAGTCTCTCACTCCAGGAGTTAAAGGCCCTATTTAAATCAATGGAAACTTCAGGAGTTTTCATTTCTCACCTATAGTGTAGTGTTGGTTCAGCTCAGAATTGCTCCTCTTTACTTCTGTGTATAATGCCCACACTACTTTAAACGTTCAGGCTTTACATGAATACTTTTGAATAGGTTACAGTTTTTATAAGTAGTTGAACCTTCACAGTATAGGAGATCTACTGCAGATAGGGATGGATTTCTATGAATTTCTACAGAAATTCCCAGGGAAAGAAAAGAAAGGAATGTTGAAACACAGTTGATTTTAGTGGGCTACACTTTCCTGCGCTAATGCAAATGCAAACATGCACAAATTCATACAATCAGACAACTGTGTATACATCACACAGGCACACAGGAAACATTACCTCAGAAAGAGATCAGTGGAAAATGCCTTCCTGTGTAAGTTTAAACAGGATATGTTAGACTTATTCCAGTAGCGGAATTTTCCCCAATCCCTAACTGTAGACTTAAAGAAACACTATTACCAGCATTTTATTAACCCTTTAAGTGCTAGAGAGGTGTGCAACACAATGTGGATCAATACCAGTGTGGTGTTATTTTTTGTTTTGAAAGAACAGTTGCTCATGAATACCATGGATTTCAAATAAGTGTTACATGGTGGACGTGAAAAAAAGGCCTGTTTTTCACTTTAGTACTATATTCTGGAAATTTCTGTCCATACCAGATTAGAGTTAGAAACTAGAAATACAGGTGACCACTCATTTAATGCAGGGGAAGTGTACTTACAGGAAATTCATGCTTTTTGGGGTTATTTTTATGTTATAGAGTAATTAAGCTTTCAAACTGTTTAGTGCCCTTTGATTATCTCCATGAAAATATAAACTGAAATTATTTTATCAGCTGTTATTAAACTGGGGCCACAAAATTACTGAAAACCTTCTGACATTGCCTCACTTCATCAATTTGTGTAGAAAGAAATGTCAGCCATTTTCAGATTCGTAAGTTAGTTTGCACTGAAGAAATATATGCATTAAAACTTTCACAAATTGTTTATATATGACATCACAGCTTATTTCAATGCAAAGTTTACTTCACAAAAGTCATCATGAAAAAGGTGACTTTGGTGGAGATTTATGAAAAGGTTCTAGTTTGTTTTTGCGAATGTATCCTTAAAATGTCCTTATTACGAGGGTTGGTATTTATAATGTATTCTAGATACATTTATAAATGTGGTGAATACACAAATAAGAACAGGTCAGACATGGCCTTATATATTTGATGTAAATTCTGTTGGTACATTGTCACAATCGTGATGTTTCTTTATAAATCCAATGTAGCACTTTTTACTTACCTATGCCATTTAAAAAAAAAACAAAAAACAAAAAAACATACTACAGGGCGTTATGTCCTCCTAAACTGTCGTTAATACTTTTATAACTACCAGTGACAATCTTACAGACATTTTAATGCTCATTTTTAAATCCACTTTTATAAATCTCCCCGTTTGTTCTTAAAAACGATACAATACAATTCCACATAAAGGGTTAAAGGGGCTGAAAAAACTATTTAAATATTGGAAATATTATTTAGCAGATTTGCATTTCTTTACTTTTTTTAATATGCCCCTAGAGTCTTCAGTATAAAAGCAAACTGAAGTAATTTTGAGGCAAACCATCTGCACCCAGAAGGATAAACAAACATTCCTATTGATCGAAATGTGGGTCTTTTATCTCTTGAGTGCTAAAGATGTCTCCAACACATTACATATCATTCAAGGAGTTAGCAGGAATCATGGGAATGTTTGTTTCTGTCCTATGTGTCATATGGCTTGAGTCATTTTCTTTTGGTCTGATCAAATAACCAGGGGACATTAAGGTCTATTAAATTATGGAATTCCTTGCCCAAGGAATTGATTATGGCAGATACAATGGATACATTTAAGATTAGATACATTTCTGTCAAAAGGGAACATACAGTGTTATACAGTGTAGTAGTAGGAAAAACAGGAAGGTCTGATGAAGACTAACTTATTTGGTAGTAGGAAAGGTATATAATGCTCATGTCACTGGGTTATGAGGCAAAGGTTAAACTTGATGGAGTTGTGTCTTTTTTGACCTAATTTACTATGTTACTGTATTTATAACATGAGTTATTCTGGAGTAAACCAACTGCACCATAGGAGGACAAATAAAAATTCCTGTTAAATTAAACTGTGCTTTTAACCCTTTGAATGCTAGAGAAGGCTTCAATGCATTGTGAAGCAATGAACTGGAGATGTCTCTAGCATTCAAGAGGTTAGAAAAGCTTATATGGGCCAGAGTGCCACTGCTGCAGTCATGTGCAGTAGAGACTGTCTGCGTCGTGGCTGATACAGAGCGGGGCACACCAAATTCAGACCGGAGTCCTCTCTGCGCACCCTCCTGGGACCTGCTCTGTATCAGCTGTGGCATGGGCAGTCTCTACTGCGCATGACTTCAGCAAGCGCAGCCATCTCTACTGCGCATGACTGCTTCTGACAAACATCCTTAGCGAATTATTATATAGGATGTATTACTTATTCAACAAGTGATTACTTTAACACACTCCTATAAAAAAAGGAAGGTTGTTTACATGTTCATTCTTACCACTGCATTTATAATTGCCCTGAACTTATTGTGACTTGTATAGTAAAACAACAATTGACTATATCCTTTCCTCTTCCCTATGTTATTACTTCTACATTTGCCGACCTGAAGACAATTGAAAAGGATATGCAGCTGATGGTGAGTTTTGCATTATATTATATATGAAAATGGTCACTGTTTAGTTTTCAACAGGAGCCTGTGTACAAGTTTCAGCAAGTGCCAGAAAGTCTTCTGTTAGACTACATTGAGGGAGATACTTCTCCAGTGATATAATTTCTCCAATTCCTATTTTATTCTATAGAGCCTATGTACTAAGAGCCTTGGGGGGAGATTCATGGAGCAGTGATAAAGAGGTGATAAAGCAGCGATGCCTATTACTTCTCCAGTTCCTATGTTATTCTAAGGACCCTATGCTCTAAGATCTCCAAAGCTGAAGAAATATTGGTGCATAGGCGCTATAGAATAACATAGGATTTTGAGAAGTGATAAACTGGAGAAGTCATCTCCACTTCATCCCATCTTTATCACTGCGTAGTGAATTTTTCTCCTAAAGTTTGAGAAATCTTAGTGCATAGGCTCCATAGAATAACATAGGAACTGGAGAAGTGATATCAATGGAGAAGTCATCTCTACTTTATCAATTCTTTATCACACCTTAGTGCATAACGCCCATAATGTTTTTCACAGCACTAAATCTTGTTATTTGAAGAGTTGTCCCCCAGGGTTTATATGCAAGGAATCTATTAGCATTTCCATGCAACACACTGAACAGAATACAAGCATTAAGCAGTAGTAACACACAGGACTTTTGAATATTACAAATTATTCTTTAATAAAGGTCATAGCTTAACATTTTGTTGGCCATAACTCCTTTCTCTTAAGGAAGTTGGTTTAGACCATTAAATCATTGCACTGCATTAATAAATTATCTATTTCTATCAAAAGTGCTGCTGCTGTTTCGTGCATATGTTAATTATCTAATGTTCACAGTCAAATATATGTATTTATCATTCTGCTCATGAAGCAGTATCAACTGAGCCATATTCTGGGCCTCTGTAATTGATGATGAAAAATTCTTTATTTTCATAAAGATACTTTTAACAAGATCCACTAACTGAATACCTAACAAACTAATATGTCCCATGTGCTCACAGAACAGCATGAATTACTCCATTGTTTGGCTATTTTTAACACATGATTTATATTTTTCAAAGCTTCTCCAGCTGAGTAAAAAATAGCCTTTATTACAGCACAAATTTGAATTTTTGTGAGTTTTATATATTCTATATTTATATTCTCATGCCATTTTATTTTATGTGACATTCCTGCTCTTGCAAAAATAAATAAAATAAAATAAGACGTTTGTATGTAACATGATAGAGGCAGGGACCACTGACGTAAGCTGCCACTGGGGTAGACTGCTACTTGACATGACAGAGTATTTTGTAGATGATGATTTGTAAGATTTGTTATTAGAGGCCCAAGCCCTGAGAAAACATTGATTTCTAGGACTTAAGCTTGTTAGAGACAAACCCCCCAAAATTGGGAAATTCTGTTTTTTTATAGTATGAGGTGGGAAGTTTTGCTGCCTTTGGAAAACAAAGAACCCATTCTCACTGGAAAATCTGTGGTATCAGAGAAAAGTGGACAATCTACAGGATTCTCTATAAGTGTCACTCCTTCAGAAAAAAGGAGCCGCTGGTGTGGAGGAGAGAATGTGAGGTTTTAGGTGGAAAGCAATAGGAAATGGAAGAAGAAGATGCAAATGGGGATGGGTATAACCACCACCACCAGCAGTGTCTGGAGTTTGCTGCTGCTGTAATTCCTGTCATCGGATGCAAACATTCATATATCGCAGCAGGATGATGGTGAGCAGGCTAGTGTGCCACAGACCACCATTGTCACTATGTGACTGTTTTTAAAAAGGAATGACATGGAACAAGGACAGGTTGTACATGCTGCCCCTATCCCAGGTCCTAGCTCTAGTCACCTGCCACAGCCTGTGAAGGTGAGTCTGAAGCAGAAGAAGGAGGCCATTCTTCTCTACCTCTACCCTCACTGAAATAATGGGTGTGGGGATATTTTTCCCCTGGACTAGGTGCTGTGCAGTCATTAGTGACAGCAAGGTGCACTATGTGTGAAAAGGTAGTGAAAAGGGGAAAGGAGGGACACATTTAAGACATCTGCCCTCATAAATCACATGCAACATAGACACACCACAATGTTTATGTTAAGCATGTGAAAGCTAAACCACAAAAAAGAAACACAGAGCCACTGTCACTGTGTTCCTTTTCCACGAGGAAGAGAAAACCAGCCTGGAAGTTTGATGATTAATGTAAAATTTTCATTATCTTCATCTTCTTGCTTTAGGGTCTGGATGCTGGAAAATGTACCCATTGCTCCTGCCAAGGCACCCAGAGGGTTCTCTTCCTGCTGTGATATACCACAATTGTTTCTGTTTCCTCCACCACTGGGTGAAAGAGATTATTTAGATGAGAGGATCTGGCTGTTTGTATCTGCGCATTGCACACTGTATGGTGCACTGACCATGCATGGCAATGTGGTGGAGAGCATTTTAATGCAAGGTATTAGGGATTATCTGTGGACATTCCATCCTGCTGAATACTCTAAGCTGATTTTATTGTCCTCTTGTCATCACGTGCCCTTAGCAGAGCAGACAAAGGCTATAGTGACAGCAGTACTTGATGTCATGGGGATGGTTTTACATTGCTGACATAAGCATCATGCTGTTTGCTTGCAGTTGTGCCTGTTTCTTAATATGAGAGCAGATGTGTAAATTATTGTGATATTCCCCGGTCCTTCCCCATTTCACAATGTTTCTTTGTGCATGCATTCTATGCACATTGTAGTTTCTTTCTGCTCTCAACGAAAAAAAATAATATTCCAACAAACCCATTATTTTGGAGGAGGTGCAGTAGGAGAGGCAAATTTCACCAAATTATTTCCTCTAGATACACCTGGAGTGGTGTGGGTTGGCTTGTTGTGTTGTTGCTGCTGATGTAGCAGTAGTACTAGGGCTAGTGTCAAGTGGAAGTGTCATCTGCTTATATCAGTGCTGATAGTTATCCCAGTCACATGTAGCAGTTTAATCCTCCTACATTTTAGATGATTAATTGGCAGCAATTAAAGCAATAGCAAATGTCAAAATGTCACAAGTGCTATGTTCCACCACCATCTAGCAGTGCTGGCATTCGGCTAGTAGAACATATAATTTTTTAGAGCTTGTTTTAACCCATGATCAGTTTTTTCCAATGCTAACCTCGCTACTGTAATATTTTTAACACTTACCTTAGAGTAAGCCTGTTTTTTAGACTTTTCTTTCTATAAGCCTGCTGCTATGCTAACCATTACTTTTAAAGAAATAATTACAAATAAAATAAAAATAAAGGTGACACTGCATGTGGGAAATGTGTATGGTGGTGATGGTATGAGTATGTATATATTATCATGATTCATAGGAATGAATGCTAGACAAATTACTAGTATTTTTACTATTATTTTTTAATCCTATTTACTCATATTATTATCAGATTATTTTCAAACATTATTCAGTTGTCCCAACAATGGTAGATGGTACCCTTTAAATCTCATCTTCTCTTCCTCCTTGTCCTCAGTGATGCTTTTAATTATGCATGTGTCATGGGCTTTCCTGTTTCTTGTGGTTTTGTCCACATCTGCTACCTTATATTCAGATGGTATTAGGTTCTGGTTCATTCTTAGAAATGTAAGTCAATCCCAACACTGCTGCTTGAAAGCCATGTCCTACGATCATTAACAATATAACTAGTAGAACTGAAAACATGCTCAGACTGTAGGCTTGGTGCTGGGCAGCTAAGGGTTTCATCTGTAGTACACTCCAGTGTTGGCCACAGTGTTTTGTTTACTAGTAGTCAGTGGGGCCAAAATTTGCATATGTCTTACATAAGGGGCAACATTTGTCACATTGTAATGGGGAGTCAACATATGTAGTACATAAGGGGCAACATTTGTCGCATTTTAATGGGGATGCAGCATATGTAGTACATAAGGGGTATCATATATCAGATTGTACTGGGCGAGGCAGCATATGTCAGATTTGAACTGTGGGGCAGCAGTATTCTGGGGGAACATCACAATTTCGTATTAGCCCACATACTCTAGCTGACACCCCCAGTCTTCTCTCCTTGCCCAGGTAGTGCCCACGGGGATTTGTGGCTAGCAGTTGGCAAGGGGAGAAAGGTTGTAGAGGGTCAGACAGTGTACATGGGGATATTTGGTTACCAATGGGAAAGGGAAAAAGGCTGAGGAGCAAGTGGTAGTAACAAATTCCCATGGATGCTGCCTGACCCTGTCATAGCCTACCTAGTTCCAGTGTCTGTCCCTTCTGCGACGCAACAAGCATTGAAATGTGTAGTAGACTTCCTCCCAGGCGTCGCTTACAATGCCTGGGTTAAGCGCCTGGGGGTGAGATTGGGCGTCTGTGTCCTCTTGCTAGCTGCTGTTGATGCTCAGTTTGATGTGGGCACAGGCTGCTAAATTGATGCATCGCAGCGTGATGCGTCATTTACTGGCGCAAAGAGGCAGAATGAAACACAGGGGGATTTTATGTTGTAGCACTGATTTCTCCTACCATCTACATCCTGGATTGGGCCTTTAAAGGGGAACTGAGCCAACTCTCAGTTGACTTGCATTGTTGTACAATACAGTTCTATCTCCTTGGGCTCTGTGTATGACCTTGCTTGTCTGACAACCTCTTCTGGTAAGGACCGGATTTCCCAATAGGCAGACTAAGCATCTGCCTAGAGCTCCAAATTTTGAGGGGCGCCTCAGCTGTGCTGGTCACACCCACATTCTGAATTGTGAGTGGGGCCAGAGCAATCTCTGTATCCTTGCAGTAATTTATACACCTCATTACAGGCTATTATTTAACCCCTTGGATGCTAGTAAGATCTCTGCAATGCTTTGGGGATCTCTCTAGCAACCAAGGGGTTAAATCTTTTATGTCCTTGCTTGTTGTAGGTCAAAGGTATATTCCGTGCCAGGAAACAGTGGATGAGACTGGTGGCATGGTCATGTGAGGAGTGGGGTGTGGCCATAGGCGGAGCTAAGGGTGCCCAGAGTGCCTTGCCTAGGGGAGCCTGGAATGTAAATCCGGCCCTGATTCTGGTGCTGACCTGTGGCTCTGTCTGACTATTCTCCTGCCTTATCCTCTGTATGGTGGACACCCAATCTGATGCAGACCTGTGGCTCTGGCTGACTATCTGATCTGTGTATGACCCGACTTGTCTGACTACCCTTTCTGGTGCTGACCTGTGGCTCTGTCTGACTATTCTTCATTGGTTCCCTGTTCTTAGGAGACACCCAATCTGGTGCGGACCTGGGGCTCTGGTAGACTCACTATTATACTGACTGCAGGAGTGAGTCAGGTATCTACTTTTCCTAGTCTGACTGCAGGCTAGAGTCAGATATCCACTGCTACTACTCTGACTAGCGTGAATCAGGTAGTCATCTCGTGGGTTCAACGTGGGGAGATCAAGTTCCAGTTCCTGTTCCAGCTTCAGTTCCAGCTTCTGGTTCCAGCGGAGACTTCCAGTGGCTTTGGCCTAGTCTCCAGCAGTGAGGTCCATCCTTGGCAGCTTACTATTTCTGATAGTATCACTAGCTTGGCTCGTGACCTTCTGCCTCTTTTCAGTTGTCTTCTTCTGTGTTATACCTTATATTGAGTTTTTCATTAAAATTATTTTTACCATACTGTACTGACTCCCGAATAGTTATTGGGAAACCGTTACAATCCCCCAGCCTTGTTCACTTGGGAGTGTGCAACATGTGTAATGTATGATACAAAGCTAAGGGGATAGTTGTTTAGTGCTTGGGGCATTTTTTTAATCCTTCAAGTGCCACAAGGGTGAGCAATGCACATCCCTATGACACTCAAAGGGATAAGAGCTAAGGAAGTGATGCATCCATGGTGCTGAAAGGATTCTCACCACTCCCCTAGTAACCAAGTGAGGTAGCAGAGAGAATGCTGTCAGACTTCAGGATTGTCGTAGTGCTGGTGATGTGTGAGGGAGAGCATCATTTCCACAACCACAACAGTTCAACAGTCCTGTATGCTAATGAGGACCTTTTCCTCCCCTCCACTTGCATCTCTAATTTTATTGCATCGACCTTTAGTGAATCTCCCCCATTGTGTTGGATACATCTTTTCTTGTACTCAAAGGGTTAATGTGAGTTTTATTGGTGTGTAGAAATGTGACATACTTATATATACACCACATATTCTGATCTCCTGAAAAAGAGGGACACCAGGGTGAGAAAGAGGGACAGAGGGATTTGGGACTCAAAGAGAGGCTGTCCCTCCTAAAGAGAGAAACGTAGGTATGAGAGTCAACTTCATAATTTGAATTATGTCTTAAGTTTTAAACCCTATAATTTGAAGTGGAGGACAATAGCATCTAAAAAGAAAAAGATTTGTTGAAGTTATATTACATATCCATCAAAAAAGAATGAAAGCATACTGATGTACCTCATTAAAGCAATGTAAAAGAAGAAAAGAAAAGATGGATGCCATTACAATAAAATAATCAGATCCAACCTTTGTGTTTTAAATGCATCATTTTATGTCAAGAGAAATCATGCTGTACCTGCTCAACTGATAACCTTTGCTACTTTGTAATAAAACATATCATGCTAATTTAGTCAGCTATCCATTGAGCTTGAGATAAAGGTGAATTTTCCTTTCTATAAAGAATTAATTGAATGCTATCTTTTGAAAAGTACAAAATCAAGAAGTGACTGCTACATAGACTTGTCTTTACTAGATGGTGAAAAGACAAAAAGTACAGAATCAAACTGGATACTTTTATGGAGATCTGGTTTTAGGAAGGGAAAATTTGAGACATTAGGTTTAATACATTTTTAGTTTAACTCTTTGAGTGCCAGAGGGATACGCCACATATTGCTCTGCAATGCATTGCGTACCCCTCTGGCACTCAAAGTTTTAAATAATGTCAATTATACTGTCTGAGTCCTGAATAGTATAACACATTGTCTTTGTGTTACCCTTCATACTTTCTAAATTCTCTAAGACCCATGCTGGTTAAAAGGTCTATTGCATACTATGTCAGATTAAAGGGATAGTAATACTTCATTTTATCTTTATTTTATTTTGTAGGCATTAAAAAAACATGAAGAATGATATAAGTCTTATCTCTCAAACCTTTATGGTTTGAGAGATATTCACGAGCAAAGTTTCTCCTCCTGCCCCTTTTACCTAGTGTAAGCCATCTCTTCTTAGATGTGGAATCCAGTCCATAGACCAGACAGATAACAGAAGGGGACAATCTTCTTCCTATGAAAACAATGAAAGCCCTGCCCCCCTTGACAAGTTTTTCAGATTTTTCTGTTATCTTAATTGAAGATTGTCCCTCTCTGCAGTCTACCTGGGCACCTCCCTTCTGATCTGGCTGAACAGTGTTACATCAGTAAGAGGGGCGGGAGGGGGATACGTTTGTCATTGAATTACTCTTGAACTACAACTCTGACAGAATTGAAATAACACTCTCCAAAATCCAAATACTATGATGATTAATTAGAGCTGCTTTTATTATGAAACATTACTATCCCTTTAATAATATGTATCCTTTGTAAACAAATTCAAATAAAGGATGAATTTATCTAAAATCGAATTTTATGAGAATGTAATTGACCCCTCCCCCATCCACAATGCTGATGTAATCAACTGCTAGTGGGGATGATGGGAGTTGTATTCCTCAGCAGCTGTAGGCAAACAGATGACTACCCGGACCGAAGGCTAAGGGGCTTATTTACTAAAGGCTGAATTGAGAATATGCAGGTCTCCTCAATTAATTTAATATTCTCTTATTTAGTATCATGAACGCATATAAGAATTGAATATTTCTATCTTCCAACTGTTCAATTAATTGGAACTGAACCAGTAGACAAGATTTTCTGTACAGCTAAATGAGGCTAGTGGCTAATTTCCTGAACTATGTCTTACAATTAACTTATTCCAAAACTTTGAAGGAGAAAATGTACACATATTTTGAAACCTTGAGTTATCAAAGTGAGAGTGAGAATGAATCCATGCAAAAAGAAGTGTGAAATATGGCTATTTATGTATGGTCCATATTAAAACTCTATAAAGAAATCCATTAGATATGTGCTTAGCAAATTCATCTAAAATAATTGGAAACTGAGCTAGACTAACTACAAAAATGCAAAAATATGTTATTCATCACTTCATAAGTCCCAGCCACTGAGAAATATTCAGTAATGACATACAGCTTGTGTATTTACTGCACTGGAAGTATATGCATCTCTGACAATTTGAGTGTCAGAAGATGTCCCATGCATTGTGTAGATTACCCTCTGGAACGCGAAGGTCTAAATATGACAGAAATATATTTTAATTCTGGTCCAAGGAGATGAATTCAGTGTTAGTCAACAGCACTCATTTTTTCTCACTAGGTTTTTTTTGTAGGGCTTGCAAATTTGCATTTGTTATGCTTCATTCCTCATTTTCTTTACCCATTTCCATTTTTTTATTGAATTATTTCCTCTCTATGCATGAGCTTGTTTATTTTATTTGACCTATTGATATCATAATAACTACTTTTGCCCAGTTGTGTGGTCCTTAGATATTTACATTCCCATCAGAAAGGAATAAATAAAACATATTTAGTGGGGACTTGTAACATCTAACCTCCAGCCTAAATGGTTGGGGGTAGGTCATGAGAGTGATCCTTGATCCTATATTGACTCCACATCTTTTGCCCAGGGGGTTTCACACCTAGACCCATCCTCCATCTACTTTGGGGTGATAGTTCACAGCATAGAGTTATTAATCCTTCAAGTGCTACAGAGGAAAGCAAAGCAGGAAAATTCTAAATGTAATTCAACACAGATTCTAAATATGAGAATAGATACAGATTAAACACTACTTTTTATCAGGTTGTATAAATTCTTAACGGCCCCGTGAATATATATATATATATATATATATATATATATATATATATATATATATATATATATATATATATATATAATATGTATACATTTAAAACTTAGCTTCCACTTAAGAAAAGAATTGGAAATCATTGCTCCACCCAACAAACACAATAGGGCAGGTGTAGTCAATTATAATATTCAGGTTTTTGGTGAGCTCAAATTAGCATTTTCTGTAGTAATCAAATAGTTACACATATGTGTATTCTCAGGAGATCTGCAGTTTACTATATATTGGGTACATTTCTACAGTAAACAAAAAGAAGTCTGCAAATCAAACCCTGTACCAATAAATAACCTGTGACTTACTACAGATAACAGTGGAGTTCAGTTTCTGGCCAAAACTGTGATAATCTTGCCTACCCCTTCAAGGCACCCTAGATTTAGGAAAATGCCTCAAATCCAAGTGATACAACCTTACATCTACCATGTGCAAAACTCTTGTTAGGGGATTAAAGGGAGTAGTTTTACTTTCACTAATGCTAACACCTGAATATACAGGGAGCTATCACCCAAGAGGGGAGGAGCTCTATGAGAATTAATTAGGGAAGGATTCGCCTCACAAGGGTTTAGCTCCAGTAGAGTTTTTTAAATTGTATTATACTGAATACATTTTCACAAATGTAGACTGAAACTAAGGATGAAGCCTGAGAATGATCTTATCTTCTTATACGAGTAGGAATTGATCCCTGATAGATAAGGCTTGCATTTCTCCAACACTTCTGAAGTTATGACTATGAAAAAGATGGTTTTAGGGTCATAATCTTCAAATTAACTTTTTAAGGACCAGATTAATGTCTACAGAGCAATTATTGGAGGCATGGTAGGTCTTAGTATGGAGATAACCTTTATAAATCTCCTAATCAGTTTATGGTCATCCAATTAAAGATTTCTTATGGTAATTAAGACTGATATCTGGACTTTCAAAGTTGCCAGTTTGAGATAATTGGAGCACCCTGTCAGTGGAAGAATGCTGGGCTTTGATGTACCCAGGTGTTGGGTTTTACACCATCCAGTAGAGGTCTTTCTGATATTAAACTAACTTTAGGAAGGAACTGCATTTCTGCTGTAGAATATAGTTAAAATAATCAGAGCTGAAATGTTGAAGGTTTTAGAGTTTCCCTTTCAACATTCAGGCTGCAATAATCAGGCTGTACCTTGGGAAAGGAGACTGGGAATTTTGGAAATATGTATTAGGTCCTTGATGGATAGGTGGATCAGTTCTGAAAATCAAGTCTTCCAGGTTTGTTATAAGGATATAAGGATTAGATGTCTATCCCCTCTTCAACTTTTGAAGCATTCTGTGGATAATTGGGATCAGAGGGAAAAAAAAGCAGAAGCTAGAGAAAAAAAGTCCATCTCCTAGTGGAACAGGGGTTAAAAGGTATCTACCTTGGCAATCTTCCTGGTGGCCGTCAAGTCTATATGAGGAACACCCCAAGCTCAGAGTATTTGGACAAAGATGTCATGGTTCAGGGACTATTCTCCTTAGGTCAGTTGGTGTTTGCTCAAATAGTCTGTATGAATGTCCAGTGTCCCTTAAATGAGCATTTCTGAGAGGCAGAGAAGATTAATCTCTGCCCAAGTACAATCTGTGCAAGATAGGTGAGCTAAGAAGATAATCCAAGTCCGCCACTGCCTATTAACATAATCTACAGATGCTCTGGTGTCCAACTGTATCTTCACAGGCTTGACTCTCAGTAAGCTGCCCCAGGATATCAGTGTCTTCCAATATACTAGCATTACAGAAGAATGGAGGAACTGGAAATGTCTTTCCTTCATCAAGCTCCCTGGTTAAAGAGATGAAGATAATGGGTTCCCCATTCCCATGCAAATTTAGTCCTTTGAGCAGGTACTCTGGGATCAACCACCATGAAACTTTTACTGAAGGAGACAGAGTGAGGTGTTGAGGGAAAAGACACTCCTATGCCATACTCTTAAAATATTGTCCATGGGACTATATTTAGGGAGGCTTCCAGGAGTCCTGCTAGACCCATTATTTCTCTTACTGTCAAGGTCATGGATCTAACAACACTGATGAACCTTTCCTTGACCCTGATAAGTCTGTCAGACTAAATAATGTATTCTTCTATGATATAGACAATCCTGACTTTTCCAAAATTATGATCCATCCCAGCCCCATGATGATTACCTGTGGGAATCTGAAGTTCTAGGAGATGACAATTTTTTGGCCCTTTTCATTAAAGGGATAGTAATACTTAAAATGTAAAAAAAATATATTGTAGTGTTTATCCCCCTGAGTAAAAAAAGGGTACTTCCACTGCTGAAAGGTGTTTCATTCAAAGGTTATAACAGCTCAAAGTTGAATTTTTTAGGTGCAATATCACAGTAGCCTGAAATTGTACAGTGGTGCTGTTATTAATACCATCCTATGGACAACTCTGGTCCCGGGACCATAAATCTCCATAAGATGGTGTAGTAACAGTGCCACTGTACAATTTCAGGCCACTGAGATATTACACCTAAAAAAATTAAACTTTAGAGCTGTAATAACTTTTGAATAAAACACCTTTCAGCAGTGGGTGTACTCTTGCTTTACTCAGGGGGATAAACCTTACAACATTTTCTTTTTTACATTTTAAGTATTACTATCCCTTTAAATTGTCAAAATATGGGATAATAACAATGTTTCCTTTTTCCTGATGACTGCTGCTACAACTGCTAGGAACTTTGTAAAGATTCTTGGGACTGATGTCATCCCAAAACTTAGAGCTACAAATTGATAGTGGCGGATTTGTTTTCCTTCTGGAGCACCCACTTGAAGATTTTTTTCATGTGCAAGGCTCATAGGGTCAATCAGTTAGGCATCTTTCAAGTCAATCTTTTGTGAGACAGAACATTCACTGTACACTTCATTGTTTCCATCCTGAATTGTAACTTTTATATGAACCAGTTCATAAAATGAATACATTTGAAGCCTTCTGAATTCTTCATTATCAGGCTTGCCACAATACAGATGTATAATATATGTCCACTTTAATATAAAGTGGACAGAACATTATGCAGAAGCACTGAAAATCTCCTTTAATAAAAATCAAATATATACTAACTATATGTTAAACAGGGACATGTGATTCAGCTTGACATTGACACATAGAGAAGCATGCATCAAAAATAACATTGATTGGCAAAATGGAGCTGAATGAAATTAAAAGGAGAAAGCTTGTTCAAGCAAAAGAGTTACATACAAGAATTATCGCTATGAGCCCAAAGCCCCCCAGCCATGCCCCACGGTAGCCATAGAACAACAAATAATGACCACCCGAACCTTTGGCTTATTTCTTACCAATGCTAAAAATAACAGGCTTTGTGTTTTTTTAACTTTTTTAGTATCCTGTTACCAGACTTGTGAAAATAAAATCACTGGTAATTATACGCACCACCAGTCAAAAAAAAGCCCATAGGAAACATCTAAAAACAACTTGCAAGTAGCATTCTGTTACCCACGCTCAGTATTACCACCTGTTTTGTGGTTATGTTTTCTGTCGGTAATCCTGCGCCTCACATTTGAGGTGTAGAAGCCACAACAACGGGTCAGACCGGGTGACTGATTCATTGTTGAAAGTGCAGAGATGCACTTTCTAAGAATGACCAGGTGACAGGGTTCATTCTTTGAAGCCATTGTACTGCAGTGGCTCATACAGCCGCTCCGGTACAATGGAAGGCAGAAAATGCCTTCAGGGTCACCCCATGGGTCATCTATCCTTCTAGATAGATCATCCATGTTAGGGGAGTGTCAGGAGGGGTCCTGGCCCCCCCCCCCCAAGGTCTGAATTATGTTTTTAACATATATACACTGATATATTATTAGAAAGCCCATATAACATATGGTACACATATGTTATATGGGCTTTAGTGACAATGCTGGCAATTGTCACCTGCATTGATCACCTATCCTTCTGGATGGGTGATCAATGCTAGAGTGTGTAAGGAGGGGTCCTGATGTCCCCTTTGAGGTCTGAATTCTTTTTAAACATATAATTACAAAAATAAATAATCAAAATTGCATTTCATACACATATACAGGCAATGTATGCAGCTGCATTCCTTGCCTATTAACCCTATGAATACCAGAGGGGTAGCAAACACATTGCTATGTTGCTATGCGTTGCTACCTCTCTGGTACTCATAGGGTTAATTATACAATACAAATACAACAAGGGCATGTCGTAAAAAATAGGAGAAGAACAATGTTGAATTTACATGGAGAAAGAAAGTAATTGGAGCACTATAAGTCGAATTTTAAAGGGAGGGGTTAAAATATTGAATGTGAAAAATATTTGTCGTACTCCTATTTCGTTGGACTTTGACATTTTGCGATTTTTTTTAGGTGGTAGTTGAATAAAAGCAGACAACACTAATTTTGTTATTTCATAGAAATGTGCTGTCTACGCCAGTTTTGTTTTATCATGGTTCTGCAATAGAATACTGGCGTAACTCGTTTGCAAAATACACTTTGCTTTTTTTTTAATGTAATGCCGGTTTTAGGGCGGGTAATAGAATCGAACCCCTTAACTCATGGTAGCCATAGAACTACATTTATTGATCACTCAGCCTTGACCCTCTACCTGTAGCTGGGATGGACACATGAGGCTCTCCAGCTGCTGTCAGAATACAGATCCATTGTTCCCAATGGGAGTTGTAGTCTAGCAGCATCTGGAGGGCCTCATACTGCCAACTACTGTTGTGATCTCCAGCGTACCACAGTCACCATAGAACCATGTATACTAACCCCCTCCCATTCTTGTCACACTGTAGTCATATTACAATTATATATACTGCCCTACAGCCTTGTCCAACTGCACTGGCATAGCCAGAACAACTCATACTGATTATAATGCTCGCACTTGGACTGGCAAGGTTCCTGCAGGAAATTTCTTGGAGTTAATGTGAAGGAAGAAATTTGGAGGGAGGCTGTGGTTCTATATGCATACATTTTCAAGGAAAAAACAGAAAATTGTTGGTTTTATGCCATAATTCCCATGGAGAGGTTTAGACTTTTCACTAATTCTCATTAGATTTGTGACTGACTATACAACTGCCACTAGCTTATCCCTCCTCCACCGCTGGAAAGCGATGTTTTCTACCTTTCCCCTTCTTTTTCCTCCAGTGATGATGAAGCTTCTAAGACAAGGAAATTGCCTTCTGACTCTGAGAATGAAAGTAGCTCCCTTCAAGACTTTCTCCTTGATGAAGAGGTGCAGGAAACGGGAATACTGAATGCAGGGATGCTGGATGCAGTAAACTGTAGCTACCTTGAATTGACAGAAGGCCTGCTGAATTTCTGATTGTAGCTAATACATAAAGCTTTATGCAGAGTCTCAGGAGGCAAGAGGTCCAGATGCAGCACACTTCTGACAAGGATCAAACAACTTGGAACATGTCATCCTCTACTTATTCTAGAGGTCTTGAAGACATACCTCCTCCCTTGAGATTCTGTTGAGGCAGAATCCTAAACAGAAAACATTATAGGAGGAACGTTTTAGAGCAGCAGAATAAAATAATTATAAATGATCATAAAAAAGATTTACAAAGGAGATAGGGCAAAAGGGCTCAAACTGAAGGTTGCAGGAACAGCAAGAACAGAAACAGGAGACTGTCAGGACACCAGCACTATTTAAGAAAACAGTGCAAGCTATCAAGGTGCCTGACTTCACAAAATAATGCCATCCCTTTAAGAAACATAGAAATCTTCAAACAGACCTGCCGCAGGTGGCTGAGGAAGGAAAAGATGCCATGTCACCTACCACATAAAGAACACCTCTGGAAGTTGAGAGAAGCTTAGCCAGTCTGAATCAGTATACCCTCAGGTACCTGAAGAACATAGCAATAGTACCCCACATAAAACACCATAAGGGGTCTTGTTAGATGCTGTCTCACCATCAGGGTGGTAAGTAGGGATGGGTGAAAATTTTTCACCTCAAACTGAAATCAGCAAAAAGTGGCACTTTCCTCTTGGTGAAAAATGTCCTTCGAAAAAGTACAGATTTTCCACTTTTTTCTGCTTTTTCCACCTAGCTCACTCCATTGAAATCAATGGGAACATTGAAGTTATACACAACATAAAATAAATATTATTTAATTTCCCAAAGGCATAGTATAAAAGGGGCATGAGGGTGCCTGTGTTGGTGAGGTGTGGGGAATGAATCAGTTGAACAGGGGATGATTTTTGGAGGAGGTTGTTTACTGGGATTGGGGGGCAGTTACTAAAAATTAAATCCTAAATAAAATAAAAAAACATAATACATGGTATAAAAGGGGTCTGAGGAGGGTGCCTGTGTTGGTGGGTGGAGTCTGGGGAATGAATCAGTTGAAAAACGCAATTTGTTTGGGGGAATTTCTTGACTGGTATCCGGGGACAATTAATAAAGAAAATAGAATAAAATAAAATAAGAAATTTGTATGTAAAGTGATAGAGACAGAAACCCACTGACATAAGCTGCCATTTGACTTGATAGAGTATTTTGAAAAGGATGATTTGTTAGATTTGTTGTTAGAGGCCCAAGCCCAGAGGAAACATTGGTTTGTAGGACATAGGCTTGTTATAAACAAATCCCCCCCAATTTTCTTTTTTCTGTAGGACTATGTTTTGTTTTGTTTTCAAAGCACAAGCCCTGAGGAAAAAAAATGACCTACTGGCCAGCAAGTCATGTTGGCCAGTGGCCACTGGCCATTGTAAAATGTCCTCCTCCATTCTGAGGCTGATTCCATAATTTCAGAATTTGCTACTGCTATTCTTGCTGCTGCTGAGATGTTTAAGCAGCAGGATGATTAGGCAGCTAAAAGGGGATGAGATCAACAATAGCAGTAACATGGTTGATTGATGATGAAGGATCCACTTGCCACTACTATCTCCAGTGATGCGCCTGAGGCAGTAGCAGAACAATAGGTAGCCCCCAGTCTATGTGGAGAAAAGAAGAAGTTGGCCAATAATTCTTCTCCACCTGACCCTCCTCCAAAATCATGGGTGTGTTGTTATCAGAATATAATGTTTTCCTTTGAGAGAAGGGACTGTGCCTTTCATCAGCAACTGCAATGTGCACAGTGTGTGTGTGATAAATAACATCTGGGGGCACAACTGTATCCAAACACCATGACACCCGAAAGCATGTACTGCTGCTGTCACTATACCCCTTGTCCAGACCACGCTAAGGACACATGATAACTTGCTGACAGTTTAATAGTAATGATGGACCCTCCCTGCCAGTATCTTAGCATATTCTGCGGGATGGAATCTCTTCAGATGCCTCTTGATGACCTTGTATCGATTCTCCTCCACCACACTAGCATGTGTGGTCAGTGCACCACACAGTGTGCAATGGGTAGAGATGAACTGCCATATCCTAACATCAACAGAGTGGCTATAATTTGGTGGGGAGGTAATGATGAATGAGGTGGACTGGTAGAAGATGTAGTTGTTAATCTAGTGGAAGAAGTTGATGTTGATGGCGAGCTAGTTGTTTCGCTAGTCATGGAAGTTCCAGTGTCTGTCTGGGTTTCTTTATCCTTCCCCTGATCTCCACCTCACCTCTTGTTGCCTTTTTGGAGAGTCAGGGGGTACAGTAACAGTGGTGCTAGATTTCTGTAATGGGTGTTTGGCTTTAACATGTTTGACATAAATGTCATGGTGTCTGTCTTTCATGTGTGATATCAGGGAGGTTGTGCCAAGGTGTGTTCCTCCTTTCCCCTTCTCACTGATTTGTCACAAATTTTTCACAGCGCCGTTGGTGATGATGACTGCACTATACCTGCCCCAAGAGAAAAATAGTCCCACACCCATGACTTCTGGGGTGAGGGAACAGGTGTGAAGGATGATGTTCCTGATGTTGCTGCTACTGCCGCAGAATCAGCACTGCAACTAGGACCAGGAGTATTGCTTCCGCTGGCAAGTGGAACCTGTCCTAGTCCCGCATCACTTGTTGACCTAATTCCCACTGTGTCCACGGTGGTCTGTGGTACACTAGCCTGCTCCTCAGCATCCTGCTGCCCTTGTTTCTCAGCAGCAGCAGGAATTAGAACAGATGCAAACTCTGCAAATTCCAAAAGCATATTGCTGGTGGTGGTGGTGATGCCCATCCTCATCCCTGTCTCCCATTCCTCCTCAGTTTCTGATAAAAAGGCCATCAATGTCTCTTCCACCCCAGCTTCTTCAACACCACTACCACCACTAGTCCCTACGTGCTGCTGCTCTATTACAGACATCTCACTGCTGCTTGAAGGAGGTGACGAGCAATGTGACAGACGGTCCTTAATGTCACACTTGTCATTTCTTTTTGACATGAAGACAGACAGGCAGCAATAGCAGCACTGATAGGCAGCACTAGCAGCAGGCACAGGCAGCTCATCTGTGCTTCTGCTGGTGGTGGTGGTATTAATTCTAATCCTGCTCTCCCCCAACACCAGTTTTAGTCTCTTAAGGATCATGTTCAACTTGGACACTGTAGTGAAGGGAAGGGGACTCCCAGAGCCAGAGGAATGGTGTGGGCTCCCTTAATTGCTAGTCTGGATGCTCAAATTCTTCCCCTACCACTCCCCTTACACTAGTCCCACCGGGTGCTTCACTATCACTGTTAATACTAACACCACGCACATTAAGTTCAGCCACAGAGTCTTCCTCCTTACAGTCACTAGTAATATGAGGATATTGATTAGCATTACCCCCTCTTTCACTCCTAACACTAACAAGCTGCTGGACCTTTATAGTAGTAGTAGTAGTAGTACTAGCACTGGCAGGACTGCTTGGGGATGGCAAGTGTGACTTAGGGTCCTCTGCTGTCACACTTGGCATCATCTTCTCTTCCCCCCCTCCTGAGTATTACAAGACACACTAGCAGCTTCAGCACTGGTGGCAGAAACTTCAACACTGGCAGCAGGCACAGTACTGATGGCACTGGCAACAGGGGCAGCACGTCTGACAGTAGGCACAGTATTGGTGGCAGCAGGTTCAGCACTGGCAGCAGACACAGCACTGGTTTAAACAGGGGCAGCAATGGTGGCAGCAGAAGCAGCATGTCTAGCAGCAGGCACAGGCAGCTGACCTGTCCTGCTCTCACTAGTACTACCCTTTTCTCCCTCCCTTTCCATTAAATTCCCCAAGATCCTTTGGGGTGATTTAGGGGGACTGGACAGCATTGGATCAGTAGTGTTCACTTCCTCCTCCTCCTCCTCAGATTCAGTGGACACATAAGGGTCTTTCCAGCTCCTCCTTTCATTAGTTTTAGACTTGCTCATAGTGATAGCAGTCACTATGAGCCACTCCTGCCTCAATTTTGCCAAAACATCACAGCAGAACAGCACAGCATGTCTACCTCACTCTGTAGCTGCTTCTATTGTGTTTGATTTCTACAAATATGTCACGTTTTTATAGAGAAAAGGAGAAAACCACTTAAATCAGTGGGCGGAAGCTTTCTAGCCATTGAAAAAAATGGCAAAATATTTTGGCCAATGGGCGTAAAATGCAAACATTTTAATTGCTAGTTTTAAAGTGGATTTTCTTGGGAAAAAGCAGATGACAACGTGGTTTTCACAGAATGTTCTCGTGGGAACACGGCAACAACGTTCGCCCATCCCTAGTTGTAAGGCACCATCCCTGAAGGCTCAGGCCAACCCAAGAACTTAAGAAAAATAATAAACAGGGGTAGCTCTGTCCTGTCTGGAGGACAGAAAAACATTGGCCCATTAGGCAGGGGATCCTTTTTATTGGTTTGGGTGGGGGGGTTACTATTCTCACGGACAAGGGTGCAATATAAGCATCTGCTGCCTGGGTTGGCAGGGAAACTGAACTGTAGCATCAAAGTGTTTAATGGGAAGACATCACAGAAATATAATAATACATTTTTACTATATAAAAGACCACTAATTGTTAATTTGTAATTCAACTCTTAGTGGTACATTTATCTAGAATAATTTATTTGTCTCTTTAAAAAAAAAAAAAAAAAAAAAAGATAAGATAAGAGATAAGATCATACATAGTGATGATCGAGCACCCCGATGCTCGGGTGTTCGGGTGCTCTGGCCGAGCACCCCCGGAGGCTCGAGTGCTCGGCCGAGCACCCGAGCCCCATTGAAGTCAATGGGAGGACTCGAGCATTACACCAGGCACCCCCTGCTCTGATGAGGGGAGGGTGCCTGGTTCATAGGAAAAGGTCAGAAAATGATAGAAACACCACAGAAATGGTTCAGGGACAGCATAGGGAGGATGTCTGGATGCATCTTGGACTCCAACGTCGCTGCTGGGAACGATGTTTCGCCCGTAGTACGCCATTTTTACAGACTGACCGTAAAACACACAAAAAGGAAGATAAAAACGATTTTAGGCGAAAAATTGTTACCAAACAGTATTTGCTGTATATTTACTTGTATATCATCTGCAAATTCTGCAAAAAATTTCATCGATTTTTCGGAACTGGGGCCATGATTAAGAGGGAAACGTGCGCAGCGTAAAGCAGATGTTCAACGTGGTTATGGCCCGGGTAGGGTACAGCATTCAGGAACGGAGGCCGCAACTACCACAGGTTTTACAACATGTCCGTTTGCCCTTGTTAAGTCCAAAATTTATAGTCGGAACAGTGGGGTCTGATCCATTGAGTAAAAGTGACGAAGTGACTTAGTGGATGAAGCCAAGAACTACCTTCTGCTCTGTCGAACACCCCAGCCCTATTTAATTCAATGGGAGGACCTGAGGCACTCCGATACAACCTGTATATCACAAAATGGAGGGCCTCATTCACATTGTGGTACAATAGTTCAGGTAGTGGTCCAACACTCATAAAGCCTATGCACTAAGTGAAAGGGCTGCCAAAAATTAGACTGAAATGTCACTCCAATACACCCTTTATTACACATAAAGGAGGGCATCATACACACCCTTGAAAAATTAGGATTAATGGCCTGCTGGTGACCCTCTAAAACATTAGGGGCGAGGGCATGCCGCTAAGCTGACCATCTAAAACATTAGGAATGAGGGTCTGCTGCTGAGCCGACCATCTAAAACATTATGGGTGAGGGTCTGCTGCGGAGCTGACCATCCTAAACATTATATGCGAAGGCCCGCTAGTGAGCTGACGCTATAAAACATTATATGAGAGGGCCCGCTAGAGAGCTGACCCAATAAAACATTATATGAGAAGGCCCGCTGGTGAGCTGACCTATACAAAAATTGTCAAACAGGGCCCGCTGGTGAGCTGGCCCTATATAAAAATTATATCACAGGGCCCGCTGGTGAGCTGGCCCTATATAAAAATTATATCACAGGGCATATGGAAGAGGAGGAGGAGGAGGAGAAGATTAAGAGTCAACCATATACCCGTTATTTGGGTGGAAGGGGTGAATGGGAATACAGAGTATTCCCATCATTGTAAATAACATATCTAAAGTGACTTTATGTTCACCCGGGGCTTTCCTCCAGTGGAGTGGAGAAGTCAGGGGAAATCCAGGCCTTGTTCATTTTTATAAGTGTCAACCTATCAGCATTTTCGGTGGAAAGGCGGATACGCTTATCTGTTATGATGCCACCAGCAGCACTAAATACCCGCTCAGACAGAACGCTGGCGGCAGGGCAGGCCAGCACCTCCAAGGCGTAGAGTGCCAGTTCATACCACGTGTCCAGCTTGGACACCCAGTAGTTGTAAGGCACAGAGGGATCATTGAGGACGCTGACACGGTCTGCTACGTACTCCTTCACCATCTTCCAAAACTTTTCCCTCCTTGTGACACTAGGCCGCGCATCAGGGTGAGGGTGCTGGCGGGGTGTCATGAAGGTGTCCCACGCCTTGGAGAGTGTTGCCCTGCCTTTTTCGGAACTGCTGTGTGCTCCCCTTTTCTCCCCTTCTCGGTTGGCCAAGGTAGCACGTACTCTGCCGCCAGCGTTGTCAGATGGAAAATTTTGGAGCAATTTTTCGACAAGAACCTTCTGGTATTGCACCATTTTGCTTGTCCTCTCCACCGGAGGAATGAGAGATGAGAAATTCTCTTTGTAGCGGGGGTCCAGAAGGGTGAACACCCAGTAATCCGTGTTGTCTAAAATGCGTATAACGCGTGGGTCACGGGAAAGGCAGCCTAACATAAAGTCAGCCATGTGTGCCAGAGTACCAACAGGCAAGATTTCGCTGTCCTCACCAGGAGGATGACTCTCAATCTCCTCATCCGCTTCCTCCTCTTCTGCCCACCCACGCTGAAGAGATGGAAATAAAGTTCCATGTCTACCCTCTGTAGCGGAGGCAACCGTGTCTTCCTCCTCCGCCTCCTCCAATTGTCGCTGAGAAGACGAAGTGAGGGTGCTCTGGCTATCACCTTGTGTAAGCTCTTCCTCCCCCATTTCCACCTCTTCCACATGCAAAGCGTCGGTTTTAATTGTGAGCAGCGAGCGTTTCAGTAGACACAGAAGTGGGATGGTTACACTGATAATAGCGTTATCGCCGCTCACCATCTGTGTCGATTCCTCAAAGTTGCGTAGAACCTCACAGAGGTCTGACATCCATTCCCACTCCTCACTTCTGATTAGAGGAAGTTGAACGGAGAGGCGACGACCGTGTAACAGCTGGTACTCCACTACTGCCCTCTGCTGCTCACAAAGCCGGGCCAACATGTGGAAGGTGGAGTTCCAGCACGTGCTCACGTCACACAGCAGCCGGTGAGCTGGCAATTGTAAGCGCTGCTGCAGCGTCAACAGGCCGGCTGAAGCTGTAGATGACTTACGGAAATGTGCACACACGCGGCGCACCTTGGTCAAGAGATCATGCAAATTGGGGTAGGTTTTTAGAAATCGCTGCACCACTAAATTAAATACATGCGCTAGGCATGGTACGTGTGTGAGCTTGCCGAGCTCCAAAGCCGCCACCAAGTTACGCCCATTATCACACACAACCATGCCTGGTTGCAGGTTGAGTGGCGAGAGCCACTGCTCGGTCTGGTGACTAATCCCCTGAAACAGCTCTGAGGCCGTGTGCTGTTTGTCCCCAAGGCAGATCAGCTTCAGCACGGCCTGTTGACGCTTCCCCACTGCAGTGCTACACTGCTTCCAGCTACCGGCTGATGGGTGAGAGGCGCTGCGCGCAGAGAATTCGGAGGTGGAAACGGAGGAGGAGGAGGAGGAGCCAATAACTTAGGTGCTGGCGGAAACCCTGATGGAGGTAGGGCCCGCAATCCTCGGCGTGGGTAGCACCTGTGCCATCCCAGGGTCCGAGTCGCTCCCTGCCTCCACGACATTCACCCAGTGTGCCGTCAGGGAAATGTAGCGTCCCTGGCCACAAGCACTTGTCCATGTGTCAGTCGTTAAGTGGACCTTCCCAGTAACTGCGTTGGTCAGGGCACGGGTGATGTTAAGGGACACATGGTGGTGTAAGGCGGGAACGGCACACCGGGAAAAGTAGTGGCGGCTGGGGACTGCGTACCGAGGGACAGCTGCTGCCATCAGGCTGCGGAAGGACTCAGTGTCCACAAGCCTAAATGGCAGCATTTCGATGGCCAGTAATTTGGAAAGGTGTGAGGTTAGTGCTATGGCCTGTGGGTGGGTGGCTGGGTATTTTCGCTTGCGCTCAAATGCCTGGGGTAACGACATTTGGACGCTGCGCTGGGACAGAGAAGTGGATGTGGTCGCTGATGGTGCTTCAGATGGTACAGGTGCAGGGCGGGAGGTATGCGGGCCTGCGCCTTCGACAGGCGATTGGCCGGCACCGAAAACAGGGGAAGAGGAGGCAGTGGTGTGGCCTGCAGACACAGATTGGCGATCCGGGCGTTCCTCCCACTTATTACGGTGCTTGGATGCCATGTGTCGGATCATGCTGGTGGTGGTGAGGTTGCTAGTGTTCATGCCTCGGCTCATTCTGGTGTGGCACAGGTTGCAAACTACAATTCTTTTGTCGTCCGCACTTTCCTTAAAAAAACGCCATACTGCGGAACACCTAGCCCTTGGCAAGGGAGATTTACGCAAGGGGGTGCTCCGTGGAACATTAGCGGGCCGGTTTGGTGCGGTCCGCCTTCTTTCTTTAGCCACACCACTGCCTCTTCCAGCCTGTTGCGGTGCTGCAGATGGCTCACCCTCAGGACTGCTGTCATCGCTCGGCTTTCCACCTTCCCAGGTGGGGTCAGTGACCTCATCGTCCACGAAGTCCTCCTCCACTTCCTCACTCTGATCATCCTCCTCATTTCTTGATCCCACCACATCCTCAGTCATTGACAACTGTGTATCATCCTCCTCATTTCTTGATCCCACCACATCCTCACTCATTGACAACTGTGTATCATCCTCCTCATCAAGGTCTTGAGACAGTAATTGTGGTTGATTTGATGGCAACTGTGTCTCATCATCATCATCCACTTCCTTTGACCTTAAATGCCGTTCCCCTCTGTCATCTTCTTGTGATTGGGTACCCTCTAGAGGTTGTGAATCAGGGCACAAGATCTCATGTTCCTCTGCAAGCGTGCTTGGAGAGAGGTTCAAATCAAGGATTGGTGATGAGACGAGCTCCTCACTATATCCCAGTGTGGGATCACTTCTTTGGCCAGACCCTCTATGGTGGGAGGAAGGATGATCAGGGTGAGGATTATGTTGACCAGACTCTTGGCTAGTGAGAGTGGACTTGGTGGAAGACAGGGTGGTGCTTAACCGACTGGAAGCAGTATCAGCTGAAATCCAACCGACCACCTGTTCGCAGTGGTCTGACCTCGAGAGTGATGTCCTGCGACGCCCTGTAAACTGAGACATGAAGCTAGGTATGGTGGATGTCTTTCTGTCTTGTGCTCTGGCACCAGGCACAGTTTCTACGCATCCTGACCCGCGCCCTGAACTATCAGGATCACGTCCACTTCCCCGTCCCTTTTTACCCGCCTTCTTCATATTAAATGGAATATATGCCGGTAATCTGCGGCTAGGCACACGAAACAGAATGTGACGCTAATCTGCGGGTAGGCACACTAAACAATATGTGACGCTAATCTGCGGCTAGGCACACGAAACAGAATGTGACACTAATCTGCGGCTAGGCACAGTGAACGGAATATGTGACGTTAATTTGTGAATTTGCACACTAAACAATATGTGACGCTAATCTGCGGCTAGGCACACTAAACAATATGTGACGCTAATCTGCGGCTAGGCACACTAAACAATATGTGACTTTAATCTGCGGCTAGGCACACTAAACAATATGTGACGCTAATCTGCGGCTAGGCACACGAAACAGAATGTGACGCTAATCTGCGGCTAGGCACACGAAACAGAATGTGACGCTAATCTGCGGCTAGGCACAGTGAACGGAATATGTGACGTTAATTTGTGAATTTGCACACTAAACAATATGTGACGTTAATTTGTGAATTTGCACACTAAACAATATGTGACGCTAATCTGCGGCTAGGCACATTAAACAATATGTGACGTTAATCTGCGGCTAGGCACACTAAACAATATGTGACGCTAATCTGCGGCTAGGCACACGAAACAGAATGTGACGCTAATCTGCGGCTAGGCACACGAAACAGAATGTGACGCTAATCTGCGGCTAGGCACAGTGAACGGAATATGTGACGTTAATTTGTGAATTTGCACACTAAACAATATGTGACGCTAATCTGCGGCTAGGCACACTAAACAATATGTGATGCTAATCTGCGGCTAGGCACACTAAACAATATGTGACGTTAATCTGCGGCTAGGCACACTAAACAATATGTGACGCTAATCTGCGGCTAGGCACACGAAACAGAATGTGACGCTAATCTGCGGCTAGGCACAGTGAACGGAATATGTGACGTTAATTTGTGAATTTGCACACTAAACAATATGTGACGTTAATTTGTGAATTTGCACACTAAACAATATGTGACGCTAATCTGCGGCTAGGCACACTAAACAATATGTGACGTTAATCTGCGGCTAGGCACACTAAACAATATGTGACGCTAATCTGCGGCTAGGCACACTAAACAATATGTGACGTTAATCTGCGGCTAGGCACACTAAACAATATGTGACGCTAATCTGCGGCTAGGCACACGAAACAGAATGTGACGCTAATCTGCGGCTAGGCACACGAAACAGAATGTGACGCTAATCTGCGGCTAGGCACAGTGAACGGAATATGTGACGTTAATTTGTGAATTTGCACACTAAACAGAATGTGACAATAATCTATGGCTAGGCACACGTTTAAAATGGCCCTTTTTGTCGCTGCGTTGTAAAATAATTGGCCCTGTGCACCTAACAGAATATGTCAGCTTGTCACTGCACTGTGAAATATTTGTCCCTGTGCACCTAGTACAATGTCACCTTAGAACATGTCCCCCCCACAAAAAAATGAAATTCTGCCACCCCCAAAAAAAATTAAATGCTGCCCCCACACACAACAGTCCTAAAAAGGACTTTTGGGTCTTGAAAGAGTTTCAACAATTTTATTCTCCCTACACTGACTTCCTGTGCATCTAGTATTATATGTCACCTTACTAATATCCCCCCCACAAAAAAAAAGGAAATTGTGCCCCCCCAAACAAAATATAAATGCTGCCCCCACACACAACAGTCCTAAAAAGGACTTTTGGGTCTTGAAAGAGTTCCAACAATTTTATTCTCCCTACACTGACTTTCCCTGCCTGATCGCATCTCTCCCTGGCTAAGAATGAGCCGAACTCGCGCGTCGGGTGCTATACAGCACCCGATCACGGGTTCTGGCCAGCCAATCAGTGTAATGCCAGCAGCCAACATGGCTGCTGGCATTACACTGATGTCAGAGCCTCCCCGCACGTTTATTGGCTGCGCAGCAGCCGCGAAACGTGCGGGGAGGAGACCCGAACATGGCGGGCGAGCACATGCGGTACTCGTACGAGTACCGCCATGTGCCGAGCAGAGCGATGCTCGAGCCGAACCGAGCTTCGGCCGAGCATGCTCGCTCATCACTAATCATACATCCACCCCATCACCTGAGAAACAAATGTTCAAAATGCAGGTTAACAACAGCACAGTAAAAACAATCAACACCTGTGCAAAATGATATGATATACTACAAGTTCAATACCCAAAACCTTTCATATACTAAATGGTATCTATAGACAAATAGTTAGAAAAAAGAAGGCAGTCCGTATCCTCAGATGAATAAGTATGCTGAATCCAATAACCAAAGTCAATGAATATTGAAAATTAACAAAATAATGATAGACAGCCACCAAATATATAGAGCCAACAGTACCTTGACAATGAAAAGATGGAAAGGATGATGGGAAATGATGGAATGAACGAAATGATGATGATGTTCAAAACTTAATTGGTATGAAATGAAGATAAAGATGAAATGTCAATAGAAAAAAGGAGATGATTCCTCACTATTGCAGTGCCGCTACCGCACTCCAATGGCCTTGTCCACCAGTGTACAACAGTATCTAATAATGTCGGAGCTCAAAAGCAAAAGAGAGAAAAGACAGTAATAACAAAAATCTACGCGTAGCAATTTATTAAAAGGAACAAATAAAAACAAAGACCAATATGCACTCACATGATGCCCATCTTGGTCTTTAAGCGTATATTGGGTCCCTACCCCTGTAGCCAACGTGCTGTGTCTGCACACTCCTGCTGCAACCAGTAGTCCACAGTAATATCCTTGTCTCCTGGTGTGGTCTTAGTTCTTCGAATCCATGTATCTCAGGTATTTCAAATTTCCAGATGGAACGTTCTTCACGTGTGTTACACAAGTTCAAAGATGTCAAGACCTAGGTGCACGTTGTTAGGCCGACGCTGTCAGCTCGAAGCTGAGAGCTTAACCGGGAGCTGGAGGTGGATTCTCACAGGGGGTGTGAGAGGGACCCAATTCAAGTGAGTGACAATATGAAGTCCCAACGCATATCATGGAGCTCCGACTCCACTTCTGGATTGCACCTCTGACCTACTAGACTTTTAAGATGATCTCTCAAACAGTTTATAAACAGGTGCATCACTAATTTCCAGTGGTAGAAGACTAAGAAGCCCTTTTTCAGATACATTTTGGGCAAAATCATTATCATTCACTCACTCTCTAGTTTATCTGTATCTGGAGAAGGGAAGAAAAGTGTGGGGCGGTATGTTCTAAATCATTACCATCATTTACTCTTTAAGGACAATTATCCCAGATATAAATTATACAAATGGGTGGGCTGCTTTTTATATGGCATTGGCAGGAGTTTTCTTCAGCCTAGATTGGAGTGGGCTGTCTCATGATAGCCTCAGGGGCAGATGGTCTAAGGTTGTACAAGGTTCTATAAGGGTCCAGGTTGGCAAAACTGTGGTGTATTTGCACTGATTTCATTTCTTCATATGCAATAAGATGTCATCATATGGTTTATGCTGCTTCCACAATGGCTCATTTGCCATTATTGAAATGTAGCTTAATGAGCCATTGTAATATTCTTGTGGATGTGTTTTTATTTCAATGTGGCTGTTTGCCACATGCACTAAGGTCTCATAGTTTGCTATACTGTCAGAGTGCAGTCCCAACTTTGCCAGACTGAGATGGTGCAGTTTGGATCTTCCTTTAGCTTTCTACAGCACCACAAAGGACAGTTTCCTGTCCTACAGACATAAATAAGCTGAACTGCCTTAAGCATTTCAATGTCAGAGGAATGTGCAATGAATTGCTCTGCAATGTTTTGCCCACCCCAGTGGCACTAAAAGGGTTATAACATAAAGAATCCCCTGTCACACTTCACACACTTCACACACTTAAATACATAGAATTGACAAATATCCTAAAATTGACTGGAGAAAGATGACCTGTAGCACAACTAAGTGAAATTATTTTTGAAGTATGATTAATGATAGCTTTATGTCCCAACTAGTAGAAGACCCAACTAGAAAAG
Organism: Rhinophrynus dorsalis; assembly: GCA_037306005.1. Lineage (NCBI taxonomy): Eukaryota > Metazoa > Chordata > Amphibia > Anura > Rhinophrynidae > Rhinophrynus > Rhinophrynus dorsalis. Next base: position 202,389,914 of record CM074721.1, read on the forward strand.
AGGCCTTACTTGACCTAATGCTCTCAAACAATTCTGACATGATAAACAGTATTCAGGTAAAGGAACATTTAGGCAGCTGTGACCACAATATGTATCATTTGACATTTGTTATGACAAACCCAATAGTAAGGGTTTAACCAAAACATTACATTTTAAAAAGGCTAGTTTTACAAAGATAACTGCAGTATTAATGGATATTCAGAGGGATGTAATCTTCAAATATAAAAATGCACAATAGTCATGGAATTTGTGTAAAGTGCTTCAAGGAAACAAATGTTGTGTCGAGCACCCATCGAGAATGAACAAGATAAAGTGTCTTGTTCTTGGGCATAGTGACCCATCAGTGGTGCTACAAATCACGTTTTTCACTCCCATGTGCCATTGCAGAAAGGAAATGTCCTTATTCACATCAGTCTGGTCTCACCCTCAGACAGCCCAGCTCCAAAATGTCAGGCAAATCCTCTCTGCACGAGAGAATCAGCAAAACCACAGACATACATTTCAGTCTATGTGGGCCTCATCGGTGTAGTGCAGTTGATTCTCTCTAGGCACATGGAGAACAAGGGCCCATGCCTGGGACCCCCTTCCTCTTAGGGAGACAAAGAAACAAATGTTGTGATGTGCACCCATCGAGAATGAACAAGATAAAGTTTCTTGTTCTTGGGCATAGTGACCCCTCAATGGTGCTACAAGTCACATATTTCACTCCCATGTGCCATTGCAGAGAGAAAATTTCCATATTCACATCAGACTGGTCCCACCGACAGACATTACAGCTCTGAAATGTCAGGCAAATCCTCCCTGCACGAGAGAACCAGCAAAACCACAGTCGTACGTTTCGGCCTATGTGGGCCTTGTCGGTGTGGTGCAGTTGACGCTCTCTAGACACATGGAGAGCAAGGGCCCATGCCTGGGACCCCTTCCTCTTATGGAAACAAAGAAACAAATGTTGTGATGTGCACCCATCGAGAACAAACAAGATAAAGTGTCTTGTTCTTGGGCATAGTGATCCCTCAATGGTGCTACAAGTCACGTTTTTTACTCCCATGTGTCATTGCAGAGAGGAAATTTCCATATTCACATCAGACTGGTCCCGGCCTCAGACAGTCTAGCTCTGAAATGTCAGGCAAACTCTCCCTGCACGAGAGAATCAGCAACACCACAGACATACGTTTTGGCCTATGTAGGCCTTGTCAGTGTGGTGCAGCTGATTCCCTCTAGGCACATGGAGAGCAAGGGCCCATGCCTGGGATCCGCCTCCACTTAGGGAGACAAAGAAACAAATGTTTTGACAAGCACCCATCGTGAAGGAACAAGATAAAGTGTCTTGTTCTTGGGCATAATGACCCCTCACTAGTGCTACAAGTCACTCTTTTCACTCCCATGTACCATTGCAGAGAGGAAATTTCCATATTCACATCAGACTGGTCCCACCCTCAGACAGTCCAGCTCTGAAATGTCAGGCAAATCCTCTCTGCACAAAAGAATCAGCAAAACCATAGATGTACATTTCAGCCTATGTCAGCATCATCAGTGTGGTGCAGTTGATTCTCTCTAGACACATGGAGAGCAAGGGCCCATGCATTGGACCCCCTTCCTCTTAGGGAGGGAAAGAAACAAATGTGATGTGCACCCATCGAGAACAAACAAGATAAAGTGTCTTGTTCTTGGGCATAGTGATCCCTCAATGGTGCTACAAGTAGCATTTTTCACTCCCATGTGCCATCACAGAGAGTAAATTTCCATATTTAAATCAGATTGGTAGCACCTTCAGACAGTCCAGCTCTGAAATGTCAGGTAAATCCTCCCTGCACATGAAAATCAGAGGGATTCAGCTGCACCACACTGATGAGGCCCACATAGGTTGAAACATACATCTGTGGTTATGCTGTTTCTCTCATGCAGAGAGGATTTGCCTGACATTTTGGAGCTGGACTGTCTGTGGGCGGGACCAGTCTACTATGGAGATTTTCTCTCTGCAATGGCACATGGGAGTGAAAAATGTGAGTTGTAGCACCAATGATAGGAGACCATGCCTAGAACAAGACACTTTGGTGCTTGTTGGTGCTTGTTGGTGCTTGTTGGTGCTTGTTGGTGCTTGTTGGTGCTTGTTGGTGCTTGTTGGGTGTTCCTCACAATTCTTTGTCTGTCTAAGTATAAGGGCATTCCAGGCATGGGCCCTTGCTTCCAGCTGCACCACACCGATGAGGCCCACATAGACTGAAATGTATGTCTGTGGTTATGCTGTTTCTCTTGTGTGGAGATGTTTTGCCTGACATTTTGAAGGTGGATGTGGATGTGGATGTGGATGTGGATGTGGATGTGGATGTGGATGTGGATGTGGATGTGGATGTGGATGTGGATGTGGATGTGGAGATTTTCTCTATGCAATGGCACATGGTATTGAAAAACCTGAGTTGTAGCACCATTGAGAGGCTACCATGCCTAGAACAAGACACTTTATCTTGATGGGTGCTACTTACAATTCTTTGTCTCCCTAAGTATAAGGGCATCCCAGGCATGGGCCCTTGCTTCCATGTGCATAGAGGGGTTCAGCTGCACCACAATGACGAGGCCCACATAGGCCGAAATGTACATCTGTGGTTATGCTGTTTCTTTTGTACAGAGAGGATTTGCCTGACATTTCAGAGCTATGTCTATGGGCGGGACCAGTCTGATATGGATATGGAGATTTCCTCTCTTAAATGGCACATGGGAGTGAAAAATGTGATTTGTAGCTCCATTGAGAGGCTACCATGCTTAGAACAAGACACTTTATCTTGTTGGTACTTGATGGGTGCTCCTCACAAGTCTTTGTCTCCCCAAATATATGCTTCAATACATTCCATTGGCGTATAAGCACAAGAGGAGCAAATTAGACCAATGTGGCTTAATAATGAGGTTTGCAAGGAAATGAGAAATAAAATGTTTAAGTCAGACAGGTCAGATGCATTATCTAAAAATATAGAGAGTGTAATAAAATCTGCAAAGAAGCAAACAGGCTAGCTAAAATTTTAACTGAGAGAAGTACTGCAAAAGAGAGCAAGGAACATCCTAAACATTTCTACAAATATATTAATAGAAACATATTAATGTCGATATAGTCCTATTAAGGCTGAGACAGGTGAATTGATTAATGAGCATAAGGCCATGGTTGACACCTTAAACAAATTATTTTCTTCTGTATACACAAAGGAAGCAACAATGACAGGCTATGAGCAAACAGACAAAACCACATAATTTCCTCCATCATGTACATGGCTTACTGAGGACAAAGTCCAAAAAAGACTGGAAAATATTATGTAGAATAAAGAACCTGGACCTGAGGATATACACCCAAGGGCACTTAAGGAACTTAGTTCAGTAATAGTAAGACCATTGTATATAAAATATATTTAGTTACTTTATCTGGCATAGTGCCATGTTATTGCAGGAAAGCTGATGTAGTACCATTGTTCATTAAGGGGCAATATCCAAACCAGGAAATTATAGACCTGTAAGCTTGACTTACATAGTGAGTAAGCTATCAGAAGGGTTACTAACTGATAGTATTCAGAAATATGTGAAGACCAACAATAATTATTAGTAGGAGCCAGCATGGCTTAATGAAGAATAGACAATGCCGGATTAATTTACTGGCATTTTACAAAAGGGTAAGCCGTAATTTGGTCAAGGGAATTGATGTTGATGTAGCATACTTGAATTTTGCAAAAGCCTTTGATACAGTGCCTCACAACTGGTTATTGCATATGCATGGGATGCTAATATAATTCTACTTCTATATAAATCCTTGGTAAGACCTCAACCAGAATATGGAGTGCAGAGATACTAGCCAGACTGGGTTTGTTTAAATTAGAGAAGAGATTTCTAAAGGGTGTTATGATTACCATTTACAAATAAATTAAACGTCATACATAGAACTCTCCAATTAATTATTTATTCAAAGAGCTGACCTAAGAACGAGAGGTCATCCATGAAAAATAAAGTAAAGGCGCTTTAGACTAAAGCAAAGGCAGGGATTTTTTACAGTAAGGGTGGTAAAGCTATGGAATTCTTTGCCACAGGTTGCTGTGTTTGCAGATACTCTAACTCCTTTCAAAAAAGTAACAGAAAAATATTGAGAATCACAACAGATTGCATAAATCCAGATAGGTTGTTGATCCAGGGAACTATCCGACTGCCATTTGAATTCAGGAAGGATTTTTTTTTACCTGTTTGGGGCTTTATTGGACATGGCTTCAATTGTTTTTGTGGGGTTTTTTTTGCATTCCTCTGGATCAACAGGGGTGATTGGCTACACATGATGGAAGCATGTCTTTTTTCAGCCTCATCAACTATGTTACTATGTTACTATGGTTTATGGAATAAGAATTGTGTTATTCTGAACTGCTACAAAGAAAAGTAACATTTTTTTTGGTTGTTGTTGTCTTTTCAGTGGTTTGAAAACAAATTATTTTTATTTATTGTCCAGCATTTTTTTAGATTATGCTTATCCACCTCCATTATAAGCATGTTGTAAAAGTTAATATGAATCTGTGTGTCAGCTGAGAAGGTCAATTTAGAAAATATATATATGTCAACTTATACAGTGATGTTTAAACTTTAAAATTATTCCTGTCAACTTAACCTCAATTGAATGTTTTGCTGGAGGCAATTGCCTGCTTCATTCCGCCTTAATTCCAACATTTCTGTAGAAAAATAATGTTTTTTAGAATATAATTTTGCTTCATTTTAATTTCATGAAATGTTTTTATTTTAAATATGTCATGTTTGCTAAAGAGTAATATCTTACTTAGCTGTAGGCAAACAAAGAATCTACCCTTGGGACATTTTAGCTTGGAGCTGTAGAATGTTAGTAGGTATAGGTACAAACTTGAATAGGCTGAATTAATACTGTACACACCATCAATATTATAATCCAATACTCTTTATTGGTATCAATTTCATTATTATATATTAAAGTGACAGTAAACCTCCTTTTTGACTTATTCTGTAAGTGCATACTATGTAAAGTCAAATTGCCTATACTTTATATTTTTCTTTTCTTTTTCATGTTCACCTATTTTTATAGTTTATTTTCCCTGACAGAATGCTACCTGATTATTTTCCCAGAAAGATTTCAATGTAAGACTTCTAAAGAAAGAGAGGGAGAGAGAGAGGAACATCGTGCAGTTTTTCTACTTTTTTCATTACATTGTAATCAATGATACTAATTTAATCCCTCTCCATGTACAGAGTTTTCTACATTTATTTGCAATGTGCAAACATGACAGTATAAAAGGGCGTGTCAGTTTACCATATGTTGTCAGTCTGTGCTGGGGAAGAGATTGAAAGCTACTGACAGGTAGGGTGCAGAAAGTGTGGGTGTTATTTATAGACAGTGACACTGACAGATCAGTTTAAAAATACAAAAGAAAAGAAAAATGTTGACTGAGAAGTGACAGACAGGCAGGCAATCCTGACAAAGCAGACACTGAAAGATTGACAGTTACAGATACTAGGGACATACATTATTTTCAGACAAGCAACAATAATCAAGATATCACTTCATGCTCACACCTCTGGTCATGGCAGTAATACTAAAGGACAACAGCAAGGTAGCTCATACCATTATCATACCTATATGCACATGCAGACTTTCCCACAAAGCCATAGATGTGTTAAATAAACTATAGCAGGGAATAGAGGAATGGCTTGTATGCCACTCCATGAAAGTTGTTTTTGTCTACTGATTATGACCTCAACATAACTGACTTGAGTATAGGTGATATTATGCATTGCCCATGTACTAAATTTAGTTGTGACTAGGTTCCAAAACCCTTAGTCAGGTACTGAATATGTCCAGGCCTCCCCGGACGGGAACTCAGTGTACAGGGGAAGGAGGCATGGCATAGCGAGGGTTGATCAGGGGCAGGAAGTAGGGGAAGAAAATGATGTGTTAAAGTTTGTGACAGGAAGTGAACTGCAGTTAGCAGAAGAGAGGACAAGGAGAAGCATCCCTCCCTCCTTAGGTTGGTGCTTGTGTGTTGTGTTTGGTTGGTTGTCACAGTGGGGTGGGTAGTGCTTGACTGGTTTGCAGAGATCGATGATTTATGAGGTAAAGTTATGTGGATTTATCTTTGTGCGGAAGGTCTTTGGGAGTTTGCACTGGACTTAGTTTGCGGGTTATGAAGTTACCCATTGAAGCTAAGGTGGATGATTACATGGGGAGTCAGCTGTAAGTGCTGAAAAAGGGTAAGTTCAGCTGTAAGTGCTGAATAATGTTGGGTTCAACTGTAAGTGCTGAATAATGTTGGGGTCAGCTGTAAGTGCTGAGGAGGGTTGGGGTCAGCTGTAGTGCTGAAGAATGGTGGGATACTACCATGAGCCCAGACAATTTGGCCATGGAATGTGGATTGGCAAGGAATGTCAGTTAATGATTAATTACTATTATTGTTGACTAATAATGTGACTGGAAATATTTTAATAAAGCTGTGGCCTGTTTATCCCCAAGAGTTTATGTCTGTGGTTATTTAGGGGGATCATTCCCTCTCCTTATGACATGCATGACATGACTGTGTTCATTTTAGGCTCTCTTACAGTGATCACAATGTATGATGGTCCATACAAGAGTATAACAACCTGCCCCATCACCAAATGAAAAATGAGGTCCCTACAAGGTGGAATTCAACATTCTACATGCTAGAGTGATTTTTAAGAGCAGAATAAGGTCATTAGTGAGCATACAGTGCAAAACTTGGGGGGTTTTGGAGAGAGCATCTTTGTTGCTCAAGGCCACCTTACTGGTTGCAGGTCATCCATGTAGGGGTATATATCAGTGAGATTCTCCTACTGATATATTTACTGCAGAATAAACTGAAGAGAATGGCTAATGAATTTTATAATAATGACAACTCATGCACCAGCAAGTGAAAGACATATCAGCATGATTTGTACAGGATCCTTGCATAATGATGCTTTGTGGGACCCCACTTTAAACATAACATTTCTGCCAACATGTGATCAGTTTGTGACAAGGTGTGATAATCAGCAGCATCTCTCTGAGGAATCAGATTCTAAGAATATAAACATATGCTTATAGATTGAGTGAAAGCTTGCATTGCAGGCAGTAAGAAAAATACAGGATGAAACAACTGATAGAAAGCATAGTGAAAAAGAAGTCAGCAAAGGATTAAATGACCATATGACTTACATTTCTAAAAATGAACTTTACATCTGAGTATCAGTGGGATTGTCATGGAAGCCTGCTCCAACCCTTCCCCCACCCAGACTCAGAGGCTTACATCTGCAGATGACTATCAGCTGAGCTTGCTCATTTTATGGTGCCTTGGTTGTGCTACCACCCTCCCTGGAGATTTCTAAAGAAGGGTATTAGAGTCGTGTGTCCACCTCTTCCCTTTAGTAACCTTTGTCTGATGTTATACCCAGCATGTCCTTTTATTTCTATGTGATGACTGCCCCTTTCTCTGAACTGTATTAAAATGCTGTGTTGGTTGAAAATAAAGCAGTTCGTGATTTACCAAGAAGGAGCTTGTTTGACTCTCCCTGAAGTATCCAGGTATATTGCTGTTTGTCATACACTATAGAGCACTTACTCATAGGCAAGTGCCAGGGGACTAGATAAATAGAAAATCCTATACGAACCGGAGCTATCAGAACAGTATATCCTACATTGCCGGTGGATACACAAATCAAAGTACCGGGTCTTAGCTGTGCAGGCCACCGAAAGAAACCCACGGATGATAACGTGCCTGAACTGCTACACCTTCCATGGCAGAGAAGCCAGGGCCATATCGTCACATGCCTCCAGCGACATTTTAGGAAACAATACCTCCTTTATTGAATGAAATGTTACACAAAGTAGTATTGTAACTTTTACTTTACTTTTTATTAAGAAAATATTCAATGATGAACATGTAATCATTTAGATCCTCTACAATGTAAAGTTTTTCTCTGGATAATATATTATGTGGGCAAATGATGATTTTGGTAGTTGAGGATGGGAGTGAAGCCTAATGTCTTTTACTGTTTTGCCACACATTGAAGTTATGAAAGGTGCATTAAATGTCTTTATTGTAATCTACCTGTTGTAACTAAAGTGTGTTATTGAATTTATGTGGACTGTCTTTGGAAAAGGCATTGTGATGACAAGGGAGGAGTACAAAGTAAAAAAAAAAAAAATATGTGGGAATTTCAAATGGAGAACTAGCAATTTCCACCCATAGAAATGCATAACATTTATTCCTGTTTGCCACTGCCAATAAAATTCTAGTGAGAACAGTTCTATTTTCTGTGTATTCTAATAATTCACATAGCTATGCAAACTCAGTATGTGTGGTTATATTGCTACCAGTGCAGATGAACAAGGTTGGGACTCCTGGGGGGTCAGGATATGTGGTTTTATGCTACCACTGGACAAAGCTGGGATGAGGGACAGTGTGAGACTCTCCAATGGTTTCCAGACTAGAACTCCCATCATTCCCTGCCAACCAGTGGCTGGAGGGGAATGATGAGTTGTAGTCTAGCAGCAGCCGGAAGGCTTGGGGTTAATAAATGTTTCTACTTCTCCCAGTGATATTGGACAAGGCTGGGAAGTCAGTTTGTGGTTTCATGACTACTAGGCTTGAAGGGACATGTATGGTTAGATTGGCTACCAGTGCAGTAGGACAGTGATGAGGGATAAGTATGTGCTGTTCTATAGCCATGGCAGGACAAAGCAGGGGTACAGTAAACATGGTTCTATGGCTACTAGTGCAGTGGGGTTCATGATGGAAAAAAGTGGAAAATCTGCACTTTTCGAGGGAAACTTCTTTTTTTACATGTTTTGCTCATGAAGTGAAAAATATCCCCCATCCCTAGTGATGACTTATCCATAACTGCTGTGAATTTGAAACAATTAGTAGTATAGTAAAAAGGTGCCATAATTTTGATAGTGTTTCAGTTAATCTTGCCTCAGTAAGTGTTAGGTCCCATTGGTTATTATTTTCTAATAAATTAAGAGCTTGGTATCTTAAATTATATGTGCCATATATGTGATGCTATATGTGATATTATTTATAGTTCTGAAATCTTCACATGAAGTGGGTCACTTTATAAAAGTAGTCTCATATAGTAACATTCTGGGTTGTTACACTGTAACAACCCATCTCTGAATAGAGATTTGTGTAGTTTGAGGTTTGTGTACTAACAACCCATCTCTGAATAGAGATTTGTATAGCCTGTTACAGGCTAAACACTTTTTTTTTTAATGTGTACAAAGAAGTATTCCAAGTGTTGTAGGATGGAATGTTGTATACCAATGTCTGAGCAGTTATCTGTTATACATTGTTTAAAAAACATAGAAGAGTTGAATGTTGATAGTTCTGTAATTGTTTTAACATCTGAAATTTATAGGAAAAGATAGGAGATGTCATATAGCTTCCTAAAGGGATAGTAATACTTAAGTATTACTAATCCCTATATTAAAGTCCTATTAAAAAATAAATGTATTTCCCCCAGTGTCATCTCTCAAACCTTTATGGTTTGAGAGATGATCACTCCTAAAGTTGCCCTCTCCTTCCCCCTTCCCTGTACTCAGCATTCTAGCTGACTGCAGGGTGCCAGTTGTACGACTTTCAGGCGGCTCTGCAGCTGAGCCCCGATCGCATTAATAAAAAAGAAAACTTTCACTGAAATGGTCTTCTACGTGTGCTTGGTTTGCAAGCACAAGTAGAAGACCGTTTTAATGAAAGTTTTCTTTTTTATTAATACAATCGTGGCAATGCTGCAGAGCTGCCTGATGATCTATGACCAGATTTCCCTTCAGTCAGCTACAACGCTGACTTCGGGGAAGGGGGAGGGATGAGGGCAACTTTAGGAGCGATCATTTCTCAAACCTTAAAGGTTTGAGAGATGACACTGGGGACAATACATTTATTTTTAATAGGATTTTACTATAGGGATTCGTTAAGTATTACTATCCCTTTAAATAGAAACATACTTGTTGAACAACTACATCTCTTTCATTGCTTAATTAGAGCCTTTGCTGATATATTTCCACACATAGCTAACAGATTTAACAGAGTTACAGAATTCCACATTAATATGGACATTAAAGGTACATAAAGGGGGACAAAAAGGTACAACCCATGTGCTGTTAATGTGGTATGTTTTTATTTATTTTTTTGTTGTTTTCAAAGTTTTGTGTTTTAAAACCACCATGCTTTGCTAGTCTTCATCTATCAATAGGATATTTATCTTCAGATGTATGGATGTCGATACAGAATTGTTTAGGATATTTTTTTGTGCATTTATTGTCTTTCGTTTATGGAGAAAGAGGTTTGGTTGCTACATGCTACATACATGTTGTTTTTTATGATTTAGTGCAATTTATGACCTGTGTTTTGGTTCAGTATTTCAGTTAAAAGAAGTTGTCAATCATATTAGGTTGCGTTTTTATTTTTGCCATTCAGTATATGTATATAGTGTTTTTTGTTGCTCATTGAAATACATATAACATCTAGGCCTCGATTCAGTTTGGCCCCTCCGGCAAAAAAAAACAAAAAAAAACAAAAAACAGCCAATGGCATTTTTTAAAGTACGGTAAGCCATTCAAATACTTGTGCTATGAAAAAATACTGGTCACAAAAAAAAAGCACATCGGGTGCTAAAGTGAATGCCCTTCAGAACCCATTATAACAATATAAAAATATAACAAGGAATTGAAGGGGAGAAAAAAACAAAACAAAAAATACTAAGTAATCAGTGGATGTATTGATTTGTGGACCTAAGTCTAATACATCCAAGGTACTCCAAAAATGTGTAAAATGTTAGTGGAATTAACCTGATGAGTGCCAGTGGTCTATGCAAAGCATTTCATAGACCACTGGCACTCACAGGGTTAATCTGACTAAATTAACAACATCCCTTGCAAACAAATGCCTACCTGTAATCCTGATATCCAGCGGATATAATTTCTAAACACTCAGAAACCTTATTGATGGAAAAAAAAAAAAAAAAAAAAATATATATATATATATATGTATATATATATATATATATATATATATATATATATATATAAAAGAAATACTGATTGGTGGCTCTCACTGTCAAAATCACGTTGATGCCTGGGTGCAGATCAGACTAAGAGTTAAATCCAAAGTTTAAGAATATCAAGATGATAAAGGATATGTAATATAGCTGAAACGTCGATTTCAATAAACACCACCTTATTTCTTTGCTGCAAGTTCCTGTGAGTGCGGTCTATTATTCTTAAACTTTATATATATATATATATATATATATATATATATATATATATATATACACTAGCAATGTGGAACGGCGCTGCCCGTCAGGACATATAGGGAATTAATGCACACACACAGATGCAAGACACACACAGAGACACACACGCAAATGCACACACATGCACTGAGATGCACAAAGAGCAACACAGTCATACACGCATACATGCAATGCACAACATGCAGACACATAGAGTGTGATACAGACATGCAACACACACAGTGAGAAACACACAGGCACACACAGAGACACACACACACAGAAGTGAGTCATAAGGGAATGACGTGTGTCATTGTAATGAGTTTGTGTTTGTACTTATGCCTCCACTGTGGCATTCATTCATATAGCTGAAATGCATGTGGTAATTGCACATACTATGGTGGAAGGTGGATTGCGCTGGCTCCTTGGGTGTGATTGAATGTGTGTGAGTGTGAGTGAGTGGCATTCATTCATGTAGTTGAAATGCATGTGGTAATTGCACATAGTATGGTAGAATGTGAATCGTGCTGGCTCCCGGGGTGTGAGTGAGTGTGAGTGAGACTATGGTGGAAGATGGATTGTGCTGGCTCCCGGGGTGTGAGTGAGTGTGAGTGCGAGAGTGAGTGATTGCATGTAAGTGATTGTGTGAGTGTGAGAGAGTGTGAGTGAATGTGAGAGTGTGTGAGTGAGAGGGTTTATGAGAGTGAGAGTTTGTGTGAGTGAGAGGGTGTGTGAGAGTGAGTGAGAGTTTGTGTGAGTGAGAGTTTGTGTGAGTGTGATTGAGTGTGAGTGTGTGATTGAGTGTGAGAGTGTGTGTGTGTGTGTTTTATCTGATGTGTTTGTATCTGTGGTGTAGGAGCGAGTGGCAGCCATTTTGTTTTTTCAGTTATTTGGATAGTGGTGGGCGGGCTGGAAAGTGGGGGCAGGCCAACTCCCTGCATGATTTAAATCACTCCCCCATTGAATCACCCAATGGGAGCAGTAACTCCTCCTTACTTAAGTTGAGGTAACATGGCAATATAACACACGGTGGCTCTTCAGCTGAGGCAGCGTAGCAGGAACAAATAGAAAGTGGTGTTTGAGGCTTGCCCTCTGTAACATACAGCAAAGCATCTCTCTCCCTTTAAGGAGAAAGAGCGGGAGTCAGGAAGCAGGAAGTAGTGACAGCTGAAAACAGACAGTTAGTGAGGTTGACTGAAGAGATGAAGAGTTAAATAAAATAGTTGCTATTAAGTTTATCCCTGAGTTTGTATTTTATGGAAACATTACACCCTCATACTGAAACAGAGTGTACGGAGGGTTACAGTTATCTGTGGGAGGTGAAACAGTGTGTTTGTGGGCTCATGATCCTGAGTGAGAGGGCGTGTGGACCAGAAGAAGTTACTGATATCCCCTACTTCAGGAGCGAGTGACAGCTATATTTTTTTGTCAGTTGGATAGTGGTGGGCAGGCTGGAGGGGGCGGGCAAACTCCACATATGATAAACATGCCCCCATTGAATCACCCTCTGTTCAATGTGTGTTTTCTGAGGAGACATAAATTATGTTCTGTGTGTGAGGTACCATAAATTATGCAATGAGGCTTATTCTTTTATATATATATATATATATATATATATATATATATATATATATATATATTTCACTGAAGCACACTAGTTTTGAACTCCTGTAATCTGACCTGCATGTATGTTTTCTTATTTATGTTATCTACAAAGCAGCCTGAAGTGCAAAGTTCCACACCTCACACTAGGGTGCATCCTACAGAACAGGATAACGTGATCATCACCCACAGCTGACATCCCTGCAAAATTTATAGGCTATTTTATCCCTATCAATGATGATGGAATGATCACCTATAGTCCAGTTGTTAATTGGGTTTTGAATTTATTCATCCATTCAGCAATACTCGGATTTCATTTCTACAAACTCAGAAAACATATTGACGAAAAATAAACAAAAAAAGAATCAACTATATACTTCATTGAAACACACTGGTTTTGAAATACTGCAATCTGACTTGCATGCATGCTTTCTTATCTGTTATCTACAAAGCATCCTGATGTGCAAAATTCCACACCTCACACTGGCCTGCATCCTATAGAACAGGGCAATGCGATCATCCCCTACAGCTGACATCCCTGCAAAACTCAAAGGCTATTTTAACCCCATCACAACTGAGGGAATGATCAGCTATACTGCCTCATATCTGTATTCCCTACAACTCAAAAAAGCGGTCTCTCCACTCAGTCCCTCACAAGTGGTTATCCTAAAATTGCTTGGTATCTTCAAAGGCACTCACAGACGCTGCTGTGGTGGAAAAATCAAAACTTAAAGTTTAGTCTCCTGATACTACCATAGCCACTCCGCCACTTTGTCTACCTGCAAACCCAATTGAAGTGATTCAATCCAGAAGCCACATAAAGCGCACAGTCAAATCAAGGAAACCCCTTTGTGTGATCCCCATAAGAAGACACACCATTTCCAAAGTACAGAGCAAGAAATCAGAACCCCAAGACTGTCCAATCAGATCAAACTTGTGCCATGTCAGATCAGTAAAGAACAAAACAGCTATTATAGCTGACCTTACTGAAACGTGAATTAGCATGCATTACAGAATCGTGGCTAGATGACAATGTGGGGCCTATCCTAGAAGCAGCTGTTCCAGGCAATTATACGGTGTTCCACTGCCCAAGACAAAAGCGCAAGGGAGGTGGAGTAATGGTCTGTATCAAATCATCCTAAACCCCAGGCCAATATCAGTACACACAACCCAGTATTTTGAATGTGTAGCTGCTAGCATCTCAATAGATAGAGGATTTGGGATACTGTTAATATACAGACCCCCAGGAGATGGGAAGGGATTTCTTCAAGAACTCTCAGACCTTTTGACTGGTTTAACCCTTGAACACCCTAGATGGCTTATATTTGGAGACTTCAGCACTTGGATTGATGACGTACTATCCCAACTTGGGCAGGGGCAGGACATCCTTAGCCTGATGAGTGTGCTCGACTTCATACAAATCATTGCTATTTCCACCCACAGAAAAGGTCATACACTTGATCTAGTGTTCCAGTCTGGCTAGAAGTGTCACCAGTAACTGTAAATCCAGTTGTATGGTCAGACCACCACTCCATACACTTTTCCATTGTATCACAATCAGCTAGACCCCAGCCTCAGAACCTGGTTAAACACCGCTCATTAAAAGGGGTGACACCATTGGATGTAACATCATGTATGGATCTAAGTGAGCTGATGGGCACTTGTGAAGACCCCAGCTTCTTAGTCCAGTTCTACAACAAAACCATGAGAGACACCCTAGAAAGCATTGCACCAACAAGCATACGCACTATCAAAACTCACAACAATGCACCTTAGTTTGATAGCACCATCAGAGAAATGAAGAGAACAGGCCATAACTTGAAAGAAGGTTGCTCAGGACACATGACACAGAGGACAAAGCTGCTCTTACCAAACACCTAAATGAATATCAATTTATGATAACTCAGGAAAGAATCTTCATTTTTGTCACATAAAATTACACTCTCCCCCAACAGACCCAGGCAACTGTTTCACACAGTAGAAAGGTTCAGTAAACCAGCATGCATGCATATACCCACCAGCTTTTCTCAGGATAAGTGTGAAGCATTTGCGATCTTCTTCACAGACAAAATCTCCTCCATCAGAGCCTCTATCACAGCAGGACAAACAATTACCCACAAGAACCGCTACAGTGGAATGCCAGATTCCCCCAGTTTGTGGTCTGCTTTTACAGATGTGGATATAGAGGAAGTTAAAAGAACCATGCAAAAGTTGCGCCCCACTATGTGTGACTTAGACCCTGCCCTAACTCATCTTATATCCACATGCACTGAAACACTCGCCCCAGCCCTCACATGCAAAGTCCTTCTTCTCACCTTTAATGCTCTCCACACTGCTACCCCAACTTACATCTCTTCCCTCATCCCTTCTTTTGTTCCTGGCCACCTCCTTTGTTCAGGACACAATGCCCTGTTGTAGGTCTCCTATTACCAATACAGACTGTAAGCTCCTTGGGTCAGGGACCTCTCTCTTATTGTTTCTTTGAATGTGGCACTTAATTTATCCCCTCTTATTTATTGTAACATACGTCTGTTGTAAGGCGCTGCGTACACTGTGTGGCGCCATATAAAGATATACATACATGTACATACATATATTGTTCTGGATCAATGCATAATTATTTTGTTGGATGTTTATCTATATCATGAATCAATACAAAATAGATTATGATATGTGTTGCTATTTGTTTCTACCTTTATATATGCTTTGAACTTCAACAATATAAATCCTTTGGGAAAAACAAAGCAGGATACTCTGGTTTGTGAGTATTCCTCTGTTATTGTGAGTACATACTTTCCTATTATTATTTATATTGGATATTATTTCATTGTACATTAATTTTTGCTGGTATCATATTGTAATAGCCAGTTAAGTACTCAGTGCCAAAGTGCTTTTATATATATATATATATATATATATATATATATATATATATATATAATTTTTTCACTTGATACTCTGGTTTAGATAGAGGTTTATGTTACTTTAGTGAAACTGTATAATTTTTACATTCTATTTTATAGTCCTTATTGTCACATTTCACATATAACTTACCATATTATTACTGAAATTCTATATCTGTCACAACATTGTATTTAGTTCACATTACACTTCATTATACATTTCCTTATACTGAAAAGTACTCATTTAATGCCAGTCACTTACAATATAATTCGTTATTAAACTCTCACCTATTTTAACTGTTGGCAGTGACACACTCTCTGACACATCAATAACATCACAACTACTCTTATCTGGCCCAGAGCTCTGGGAACTTTTGGTTGTTAATTGTTGCATCTGCGACATGTTGATTGTGTGTCTCCCAGTTAGACCTGTGGCTATGCTTCAGGTGGGATCTCATTGAGGAGGTGACTAGGTGTGAGCCTGATTTCCCCCTGCTCATGTGCTTTTTGGATAGCTTTAGCAATATCACGCACTACCACCAAAAAACAACAAACTTTATTGGTAACTATATGCTGCAGTAATCTCTTGTCAACCTTAGTAGTAAATGGAGAGGCTGGCAAATTATGGGTACATACAGTCAGATGTAAAGAGATGCATCTCATGCAGATCCAAGCTTTTCACTTGATAAGGCTTACTCATGATCCCTGGATGTGCTTTTTGCACAGGCAACAGATAGCAACATGCTTAGCTTTTGGATCCTGAGTGAAATAACTGTTTACTGTGGATTTCATGGACTGCGGGGTTCCTGAGGGCCTGCTACTACTACTGGGGTTAGATGTTGATGATAACCGTGAGAATGACTGTGTATTTTTAGACATCTTTACTTGTTCAGGGTCAGACTTTCCAATTGTTTTTTTCAAACAGTTTATAGACAGGCACAGTGCTCCTTTTCAGTAGTGGAAAATTGGACCTTTTCCTTTCAGCTAACATTCTGGCAATGTCATCATCTCTCTCACTCTCAACTACACCTGTATCTGAACAAGATGAGGATAATGAAGGGAAATATTTTAGATCTACATCATCCTCATCATCATCATCATTAGGTCATCCTCAGCATCACCTGCCGCTTCTAACCCACTACCTGTATATTCCTCTAAGCTTTTAGCAGTGTCACACAATTTCTTTTTTAGTTTCACAAAGATTGCTACTACTTTTGATGACAGTTGTTTTGGTGCTTGTTTTTCTCAATGTCAGATGCAGCAGTTGGTTCAGCTGCTACGTCATCCTCCATTATGCCATCATCAACATTAGCATGAAACTCATTGTCATCTTCAGTGTTCCTTTCACATGGTCTTTTTTATAGTACTGGCATTGGTGGTGGTGGAACTTTTGATGGGACATGACAAATTGTATCCTCCCCATGAGCAGAGGGATCATCATCATTTATTGCACATGCTACAGCAGCCATGGCTGCAGTCAGTTTTTGAATTACCACTTTACTCCCATGTCCCTGCACTGCTCCTCCTTTCTCCCTCCCCCTGCCCCTTGTGCTCTTGCTGTATATTACTCAACTACTATGTGTGTTTTTACTTTAAAGTACACAACAGAAATGATGGCATGTGATGTCTTTCCTTGGCCCACAACAAAATACCCAATCTCGTCTGCTATCTATCAAGTCTGCCTCAGTCAGACAGCTCATGTCAGGGACCCAGTCAGCTGTCAAATAATAGTTTTATTTTCCACTGTCCAGAAAAAAATTATGACTAAAAAAAAAAACCAACAACTTATTTCCCCAGACTTCCCCAGCACAGAGATAATAACAGCAAAATCATTAAGGAAATTGGACTGCAGCTGTCTGTGTCTGTGTCTTTCAAATCAAATCAGTCAGACAGAATGGTTTGGGTATTTAGGGTCAAACTCCTTTGCTCCTTTCTCACACCCCTCATGATGTAGAAAATGGTTGAGAAGTAGGGGTGGGTGAAAGTTGTAGCCATGTTCCCGCAGAAAATTTTGCGAAAACCACATTGTTATCTGCTTTTTCACAGAAAAATCTGCTTTAAAACTAGTGATTACAATTTTCGCCCATTGGCCAAAATTTTTCACCATTTTTTTTCAATGGCTAGGAAGTTTCCACCCATTGATTTACGTTGTTTTCTCACTTCCGCTATAAAAACATGACGTTTTCGGCTCGCTTAAGACAGACACAATAGAAGCAGTTATAGAGCGAGATAGACATGCTGTGCTGTTCTCTTGTGATATTTTGCAAAAAGTGAGGCAAGAGCGGCTCATAGTGACTTCTATCACTATAAGCAGGGTAAAAAATAATCAATGGAGGAGCTGGAAGGATCATTATGTGTCCAATGAGTCTGAGGCGGAAGGGACCACTACTGTACCAATGCTGTCCAGTCCCCCTAAATCACCCCAAGAGATCTTGGGGAATTTAATGGGAAGAGAGGGAGAAAAGGGAATGGGAAGGAAGGGAGAAAATGGAATGGGAAGGGAGGGAGAAAAGGGTAGTACTAGTGAGAGCAGGACAGGTCAGTTGCCTGTGCCTGCTGCAAGATGTGCTGCCCCTGCTGCCAGTGCCACTATTGCTGTACCTGCAGCCACTAGTGTTGTACCTGCTGTCAGATGTGCTGCCACTAGTGTTGAACCTTCTGCCAGTGCTAAACCTGCTGCCAGTGCTGAACATGCTGCCACCAATATTTTGCCTGCTGCTAGTGTTTCTTGTAGTACTCAGGGGGGAAAGGGAAAATTATGCCATGTTTGACAGCAGGGGACCCTCTTTCACATTGCTCGTCACCTCCTCCAAGCAGCAGTGAGATGTCTAGAAGAGAGCAGCAGCACGTAGGGACTAGTGGTGGTGGTGGTGTTGGAGAAGCTGGGGTGGAAGAGACATTAATGGCCTTTTTATCAGAATCTGAGAAGGAATGGGAGACAGAGATGAGGATGGGCATCACCACCAACACTAGCAGTCAGATTCTGAAATTAGCAGAAATTGCAACTGCTCTAACTTCTGCTGCTGCTGAGATGAAAGTGCAGCAGGGTGCTGAGGAGCAGGCTAGTGTGCCACAGACCACCGTGGACACAGTGGGAATGGAGTCAACAAGTAATGTGGGACTAGGACAGGTACCACTTGCCAGTAGTAGCAATGCTCCTCCTGATCCTAGTTGCAGTGCTAAATCTGAGGCAGTAGCAGCAACATTATCTGCTGCCACAGAAAGTGAAGGGGAATGTGGAAGACAAGAAGAAAGAGGCCATTTTTCTCCATCTGTTCCTTATCCCTCCCCCCAGAAGTCATGGGTGTGGGACAATTATTCTCTTCCAGCAGGCACAGTGCAGTCATCATCAACAATGGTACAGTGCAAAATTTGTGACAAGTCAGTGAGAAGGGGAAAGGAGGGAACACACCTTGGCACAACCCCCCTGATAACACACATGAAACACAGACACCATGACATTTACTCCAAACATGTTAAAGCCAAACACCCATTACAGAAATCTAGCACCGCTGTTACTGTACCCCCGACTCTCCAGAAAGGTGGAGATCAAAGAGGAGGACGAATAAAGAAACCCAGACAGACACTGGAAGTTCCATGACGAGCGAAACAACTAGCTCACCATCAACATCACCTTCTTTCTCTAGGGTAACAAGTACACCTCCTGCCAATCCACCTCATTCATTGTTACCTCCCCGGCCAAATGATAGCCACTCTGTTAATGTTAGGATATGGCAGTTCATCTCTACCCATTGCACAATGTGTGGTGCACTGACCACACATGCCTGTGTGGTGGAGGAGAATCGATACCAGGTCATCTGGTGACATCTGAGGAGATTCCATCCTGCAAAATATGCTAGGATTCTGCCAGGGAGGGTTCATCATTACTATTAAACTGTCATGTGCCCTTAGCAGGGTCTGGATAAGGGGTACAGTGACAGCGGCAGTACTTGGTTTCTGGTGTCATGGTGTTTAGATACAGTTATGCCCACAGATATTATTTACCACACACACACACACACACACTGTGCACATTGCAGTTGCTGATGGAAGCCACAGTTCCTGTTCTCAAGGGAAAAAAAAAAAAAAAAAAAATATATATATATATATATATATATATATATATATATATATATATATGGAACTGCATTTAATTGAATTTACCCAAGCGCTAAGATAGTAAAAATAAAATAATGAAATTGATGTATTCTATATAAAGTAGATTAATACATAGCATAACATTTCATGAATGAATGAAGTAAACCAGGCAGCCAGGGCAGGGTTTTCCTTTAGGCACTGTGTAAGCTAATCAAATTTTGCTGGCTATGCCCTCATTGAGATATTAGTAGGGGAAAGAGCAATTCCAATATCCCAGAAATAGATACCAAGTCCTGTTTTATGGAGGCAGCTTTATTTTTCAGTTTACATACCATTTTACTTCCCAGTATGCTGGAAACCAACTAAGTAGTAAAGAACTGTTTTTTGCTTGTATGTTATAGGCTGTATCAGGAAACAATGGATTGCACTAAAGTAGGAGTAATGTAAATAATGGGAGTATGGCCATAGCTGCCTTGTTAAGGACACATGATATACCAATACAGTCATGTGAGCAGTCCAGTTGATGAAATAAAAGAATGTATAATTTGGACATGTTCTATCTAATTTAATTAACAAAGTAGTAGATTGGGTTATATAAGGTAAACATTAAAATAACTCCTGCTAAGGACCCCTCTTGGTTCCCAGTGGGTTTTAAGGATAGTAAGGCAGGTACATGAAGGTCCAATATGTTGAGAGTAACATCATGAGCACACTGTTGCACACCAATTGAAGTTTCTCTGGTGTAAAATAAGATGCTAGAGATGGTCCTAGGCTTTGAGATGCAGATCAAGTGTAGAGTAGGGGATATAGGAGGGGATAGACGGAGGAGGCTTACTTTGAGCACAGTGTAAGCTGTGAGGAACTTTATTCACAGATTCACTGAAGAGACATGTAAGTTCACGTAAAGATGGTATTAAAGTGAGCTTAGTATAGAGATAAGGCCAGTTGTTCCAGTGTGCTAGAGCATTAGTTTGCTGTTGGGTTCAGCTGGCATGATGATTATTGTGCTGGTAAGAGCTACGTCTATGTTAGTTGTTCAGTTAATTAGCTGTTCAAGTTAGGGTTCACTGTTTGAGGGAAGTACATTTCAAAGGAGTAGGCATGTTAGGACAAAAGGTCAAAGCCTAAAACTAGAAGAACAGAGGCTTAGATGTAATGTAAGAAAAATTCAGTTTAATCAGTGCTTGGCAGATAAATGGAATATCCTGTCAGCAGACGTGGTTGATGTCAATTCTGAATATGTGACAATTGCAAAGACCAAATAGGGCTTGAGATTTTTACAGTATGAAAAATGGACAGATTAGATGGACCGAATGGTTCTTATCTATAATAATATAATAATAATAACTAGTTTTTATATAGCCCCTTTCTCCCAGTGGGACTCAAAGTGCTTTCAGAGCATGCTCTCGGAATTAACCAAATCGGTTTATCTGCCATTAAATTCTATGTTTGCATATCCTTTGTCCTCCTCAATAAGGATGGGCGAAACTTTCCACCTCAAACTGAAATCGGCGAAAAATGGCACTTTCCTCTTGGTGAAAAAGTTCCCACAAAAAGTGCAGATTTTTCATTTTTTTCCACTTTTTTCACCCATTGAAATCAATGGGAACATAGAAGTTACACACAACACATTACAAATAATATTTTATTTCCCAAAGGCACAGTATATACGGGGCATGAGGGTGCCTTTGTTGGTGGGGTGTGGAGAAAGAATCAGTTGAACAGGGAATGTTTTTGGGGAGTTGTTTACTGGATTTGGGGGCACTTAATAAAAAATAAATACTAAATAAAAGAAAATAAAAACCATAAGACATGGTATATAGGGGTCTGAGGAGGATGTCTGTGTTGGTGAATTAATGAATCATTTGAACAGAGAGTTTGTTTTGGGGGGCTTTTTTGACTGCTATTGGGGGGACAGTTAATAAAATATAAATAAAATAAAAGAAGACATTTGTATTTAAAGTGACAGAGACAGGAACCCCCTGACATAAGCTGCCACTGGGGTGGACTGATACTTGACTTGATAGAGTATTTTGTAGAGGATGATTTGTTTGATTTGTTGTTAGAGGCCTTCGTAGGACTTAGACTTATTAGAGTCCCAAGCCCTGAAGAAACATTGATTTGTAGGACCTAATCTTGTTTAGCACACGCCCTAAGGAAACATTGATTTGTAGGACTTAAGCTAGTTTGGCACAAGCCCTAAGGAAACATTGATTTGTAGGAATTAGGCTTGTTAGAAACAAACCACCCAAAAATAGTTTATTTTTTTGTAGGACTAGTTTTGGTTTTTTTTTTGCTTGTTTTTCAAAACACAAGCCCTGAGAAAAGAATAAAAATGACCCACTGGCCTAATACCAGCAGGTCATGTTGGCCAGTGGCCACCATCAAATGTCCTCCTGAGTTGCAACTGCTGTTCGTACTGCTGCTGTTGAGTTGTTTAAGCAGCAGGATGATTAGGCAGCTGAAAGGGAATGGGATCAACAATAGCAGTAACATGGAAGATGGATGATGAAGGTTCCACTTGCCATGACTGGCTCCAGTGATGAGCCTGAGGCAGTAGCAGAAGAATAAGTAGCCCCCAGTATATGTAGAGAATATATATATATATATAGATAGATAGATAGATAGATAGATAGATAGATAGATATAGAGATAGATAGATAGATAGATAGATAGATAGATAGATAGATAGATATACACATATATATATATATATACACACACACACAAAAATATAAAAATGTGTAACAATTTATTTACACTGTGTATCTCTCTCTCTCTCTCTCTCTCTCTCTCTATATATATATATATATATATATATATATATATATATATATATATATTTGAAAAAAGCAATAGACAGTAGCACACACAAAAGAGCAAAAATCAAGTAGAAATTATTGATAATATGGTGCACGTCCCATATAAGAAAATGCGTAAATGTACTCAGCCTGGGAGAACCCCGTTGCAGAGAGAGACAGAATACATCAGGATTCCTTGAACAGATTTATTGAAGAATCATGCAGCTGCTAGATAGTTCTAGCCAAACGTTTTCGGTCCAGACTTATGGACCTTCATCAGAACCATATTTGCTTTGAAAGTTACCCCCTCCCTCCCCTCGTCCTGATGTCAGCGCCAAAATTGGGTTATTTAAAAATGAATAACTTCACTGGAAAGGTCTACAAAGTGTGCCTGGTTTGCAAGCACACTTTGTAGACCGTTCCAATAAAGTAGTTATTTTTAAGCAACACAATTTTGGCTGTCCTGAAGATCCTCCTTGAGTCGGCCAACTCAAATCTCCTGACTCTCTCTCAGGAGAAGGGAAGGGAGGGGGGAAGTTTCAAAGCACATATTTCTCAAACCATAGTGGATTTAGAGAGAGAGGATTTGTGGCATAGAGTTTTTTTTTTTCATCTACAAAACTAGAAGAATTTTTTATGGGACATTACTGTCCCTTTCACCGCTTTCATACTTATCAGAGTCATTCCAGCTTGCATTGTGTTCTCAAGCAGTTCTACTATTGCCAACTAGGATCCAGACCCCAGTTCCTTTGCACTATGGCTCTGTCATGAATGAGAAGTGGAAGAAAAGTGTTAATAATTATCACTGGGTAGATTCCAGCTCCGATCAGCTGATGCGGGTACTGGAAAAACTCTGGACATCTGGGGACAGTCCATCTTAAGTCACTAGCTGCTTGAAGACTTAGTTTACCCCTCACAATCATAGATACTGTTGGTACTGTATTGCACGCCTATGTCAGCAGAATCATATCATATCATATCGCCATCTATTGGCACAGGTGCACAATACAGTACCTATTGTATCTGCACGTATCTATGATCTCGAGAGTTAAACAAAGTGTTCAAGCAGCTAGTGACCTGAGATGGACTGTCTCCAGCTGCCAGAGTTTTAGCAGTGCCCTCATCAGCTGAGAGGAGCTGAAAACTCTGCCCTGGTAATTATGAATGCTTTTCTTCAACTTCTTACTCCTGTTAAATTTGCAACATGACCAAGGTATGTTGATGCAATGCTTAATCCTGTGAGATGAGAGTCTCGCCATTTTGATGCCAGCAAGATTCTCCTGTTGCTCTTTTCATCATGGTGACATAGTTAATGCACCTATTAGTTGGTCGCAAAATAGTGTGCGACATTAAGATAGTGAACTTCCCAGCAAATAGGCACTAAACAGTCGGTGGTTCTGAAACAAGGCTCCAGTCTCAGTCCAGTAATGCTGGTCAGAATGACTAAATGGGAGTGAGGAGAATACACAATATAGGGTCGACTTGGAAGAGAACATGGTGGCGGTAAACATATACACTGATCTGAGGAAGAGAAGGAGGACGGGATGTCATTCCACAGATTGAAGGAATGGGACTTACTACAAATGGCTTTTCTAATTTTTCAGTATGAGAAAATTTGTCTGCCTCTGTAATTGACAGAATCTCAATGTAATTGATGAGACCTTGCTGCAGCTTCTTTTCATATTAGAGGTGCAGTCCGAATGGCCAGATAACCAGAGCCAACTGGGACTATTATTGACAGAAAAAGCTGTGGTTTACCAAATTCCCAGTTATTTTAACCCTTGAATACTGAAGAGATCTCTAAAGCATTGCCTTTTAAATTTGTGAAACTGGACATTTTAACGTTTTTGCTACGGTGGACTAGGTTTGCTCCTGAATCCCTCCTCTTTACCTTATTGAATTGATTCTTTACAGCCTTATTGGTTTACTGCCCACAGACTGCTAAAGAAAAAAGAACCAACACATGTCATATCTTAAAAGAATAGTGCATCTTTATTATGAAAACAAATACATTATGGTACTTTTCCTGCTGACTGCAACAAGGTCATTACCACTTCTGGGAGAAGTTTTGTTCCAAAGTTATACGCATTTAAATTGTTGTTTAATTACATTAACAATGCCCTCTGGTGTCATGACAGTTTTATTACATTCTATACGAGAGGTGAGCCACTGACTACAGTTCCCAATAGAATGTGATAGTATCTGCACCACTGCTTCCTGACAGTTTGAAAGTTTATAGGTTTTGAATAAAACTACTGCCATTAGTGGGAATACCTCAGCACAGAAATCCCTACAATATATGTTTTTTTTATATATAATAAAAGTTTACTACTTCTCTAAATTCCATGGATATTCTGAAATATATCTATAAATGCTTTGATGTATCTCATATAATAGCAGGTAATATTTTAATATTAGCGTTCAGTATTTTTTAATTAAAAAAACAGTGTGCATAGCTGCTTAATTGTGTTGTAGCCCACCGCTAATATAATTTGTATTATATTTAAGCCAAGGGAACAGTTATTCTTGTTTTCAAAGACACTGACATGTGATGATAAATTTATAAGAGTGAGACATGTTTAAGACAGATGGTTTCATTTTTTGATTTTAACTTGATCATTTCTGTTTTAATCAATTCATCTATAAAATCAACAATGATAATTGTTCAAAAAAGAAAAGGCGATGCCATACTACATAGTCTTTCATTGTTTAACCCTTGGTGCACCTTAGTGGTGTCAAAAGCATTGATTAGCTATGCATTTGGCACACCTCTGGCACTCCAAGGGTTAACCTATACTGCAAAATAAGACTGCAGTGATGTGAGAGAAAGCAGCTGCTGAAAGAGGGACAGAAGCTGTTTTGCACTTGCAGGGTGTGTGTTATTTGTTTATTTGAAGATAGTGATAGGAATAGTTAATGACCAAAATAAAAACAATTAAGAAATAAAAATTATTTTGACTGAATAGAGACAGGGATCCTAAAATGAGTTGAAATTAAAGCAATGACATATATTAGACAGAGACTTTATGATACAGTATTTTGTAAAGGGTGAGACATCGCACACAAACAGTTCTGTTGTGTATAAGTAATATAAAAAGTGCAAACAAGGGTCTAAAATGAAACTTAAAGGGATAGTAATACTTCATTTTAACTTTATTTTATTTTGTAGGCATTAAAAAAACATGAAGAATGATATAAGTCTTATCTCTGAAACCTTTATGGTTTAAGAGATATTCACAAACAAAGTATCCCCCCCCTGTTCAAGCAGATCAGAAGGGAGATGCCCAGGTAGACTGCAGAGAGGGACAATCTTCAATTAAGATAATGGAAAAAGCTGAAAAACTTGTCAAGGGGGGAAGGGCTTTCATTGTTTTCATACAAAGAAAATTGTCCCCTTCTGTTATCTGTACTGTCATACAACCTGACTCACATCTGAGAAGAGATGGCTTACACTAGGTAAAAGGGGCGGGGAGGGGAACTTTGCTTGTGAATATCTCATAAACCATAAAGGTTTGAGAGATAAGACTTATATCATTCTTCATGTTTTTTTAATGCCTACAAAATAAAATAAAGTTAAAACGAAGTGTTACTATCCCTTTAAAATACACACAAGACAAGTGCACACTTACAAGATAATAAGCAATGAAAAGCACATCTCCCTCCCTGTCCAAATAGCCACGAGACTGTGTAGCCTCAGCATCTCCTACTTACAGCTGCAAACCTCTGTCTGGTGGTGCCAGTTCTTGTACCAGTAGAGTGTGTAACAATAGCTCCCAAATGGGAGTAACACAGAACAGAAATCCCTGTACCTCAATCTCCAAGCATTAGACTCCTCCTCATACACAATGTGAATTAGAGCACATTATTTCATTAACGGGAAGCGATGTTTCAGATGACTCTGGCTTTTCTCACAGGGGGAGTAACCGGGAGGGACCTATAATCCGGTATCATCCTGTAACAATGTTCTTTTTCCCAAAATGTATTGTGGACTCTATCTATCTACTTCATCATGGTGTTACAGTCTATAGTCTAGTTATTTCCTCTTATTTATATCCAGTATATCATTATTAACAAACATTGAAACAGATCACATCCTTACATCTTACAATCAGAACATATTACAAACGTATTAACAATAAATAAAAAGTATAGATATTCATACATAATCTACCTCAAAAAATAATACATATTTTGTAAAACATTGTTTTATAAAAGGGTCCTCATTGTCTCACTAAAAAAAATGGTCATTAAAGCAACAATCTTTATTTGACATTCAAATTAAAAAATGATCCATAAAAACATAAATATAAGAATACACCTAATTCATAAAACTATATTAAATCTAATCTTTTCTTTCTCATCTCTCTACTAAAACAAATCCTAAAATATAAACCATTGCAATTAACAAAAAATGCATAGATAGAAATCATTACAGATGTATCAGGAAATCATATCCACAGTAATCAGTCAAATCTATTCAACATAGATCATAGGGAAGCGAAACAATAGTGGACATATCTGGAAACCTTCAGACACCCCGTGGAAATTACCTTGACTTCCAATAATGCGGAAATTCAATTGCAGTACTAGCATACATATTCTTTCCATGTGTACACCACATGTCCAAAAACCTAAATATCCCTAAGATCCACAGTTCTACAAGTCATCCAAATAGACGCTGGTCACCTGTGACATCAGAATAATATAGAAGAATGCCCCAAGTCACAAAGTGAATGCCGAAATATCTATGTCAATGTTCAATACACCAGGGGTTAAAGTCTGCAGTTTATACATCCAGAAGGTCTCCCGTTGTCATAGCTTCAATAGTCTATCTCCACCTCAAACTTGTTCAATCACTGTGATATATATACCCTCATATTCTCCACCATGATATTCAGTAAAATGTTGTGACATGCTATGTGTTAAAAAAATGTAATATTACTCAAATATTCAGAAACTCTTATTTTCAATTTGCGACCTGTGCGTCCCACATATTGCAATCCACAAGGGCAACTCATGAGAAAAACAACAGAATTACAATTGACTAGCTTTTATCCTGTTACTTTCAAGCAGAACACATTCCTAGAAGTACTAAATGTACAGACCTGATATCCTTTCCTCCCACACTTAAACATTCCTTGACTCCCAAAAATACCTAATTTTGTCAGACTCTTTCCACCCCCAATATCACTAGGTGCCACTATATTTTTAAAGGGATAGTAATACTTCGTTTTATCTTTATTTTATTTTGTAGGCATTAAAAAAACATGAAGAATGATATGTCTTATCTCTCAAACCTTTATGGTTTAAGAGATATTCACAAACAAAGTATCCCCCCCCTGTTCAACCAGATCAGAAGGGAGGTGCCCAGGTAGACTGCAGAGAGGGACAATCTTCAATTAAGACAAGGGAAAAAGCTGAAAAACTTGTCAAGGGGGGCAGGGCTTTCATTGTTTTCATACAAAGAAAATTGTCCCCTTCTGTTATCTGTCTGGTCATACAACCTGATCCACATCTGAGAAGAGATGGCTTACACTAGGTAAAAGGGGCGGGGAGGGGAACTTTGCTTGTGAATATCTCATAAACCATAAAGGTTTGAGAGATAAGACTTATATCATTCTTCATGTTTTTTTAATGCCTACAAAATAAAATAAAGTTAAAACGAAGTGTTACTATCCCTTTAATATTTATACTCTTCCTAAAAGAAACATTGGGCCTATCCCCAACATGTGGTCCTAACACCGGGTCACACTGAAGGATATGCCAATGTCTCCTTAATACTTGTTTAATTTTATGGGCACCAGTACTATGCTTGCTGGGAAAGAAGGGGAGATTAATGGAGCTTGTTTTTTTTATTTTTTCTATATGTGATAAGATCTTCTATGCCCATTTTAATCACACTTTCTAAAGTTCTATCACACAGCTCTTGTTCATAACCCTTTTCTTTAAATTTGGTTAAAATAACTTCAGGTTCCCCATTAAAATCTTCTTTCTTACTACAATTATGTTTAACCCTTTGTAGCTGCCCCAATGGAATATTATATTTCCACTTTTTCAAGTGATTACATTTACTAGGCAAGTAACCACTGTTGTCTACAATTTTTTGTTAATATTCTACCCTTTTCATGAAAGAAAATTAAATCTAAAAATTCTATACAGTTCTCATTAGTAAACTTGAATTGAAATGTATTAATATTTTTTAGGTATTTATATTCTATGTTTATAGTTGGCTTTTGTTATATTTTCTGTACATTTATTTAAATACCTGTGAACAGTACTGATCTGCTCCTGTAGCATACTCTCTTTATCTGTTGAAAAGCTTTTAGGAAATGTGCTGATTTTCTGCTTTTTCCCACCTACCTCGCTGCATTGCAGTCAATGGTAAGACTGAATTTCCCCAACCTGTGGCAATATTCCCTTCTTTTACCATGGGGAAAAGGGCTGTCGGGTTCCTACAGCATGTTATTTGTTTATGAGAGAGAGAGAGAGAAAGCAGTACAATTGTGAGGTAGTTAGGATAGGCAGATAAAGGTAAGCTGTAGTGTTGTTTAGGGAGTCTTCTGGGCAAGCAATTTGTTCTCTCTGTTAAGAGAGTTAGAGGGATCTTGGGGGGAGTGTGAAGAGAGAAAGGAGATTTACCCATAATACCCCAAAATTTTGGTTGACTGGAACAGGTATCTATGATCCAAGTTCGTTCCTGATCTGGGTGTTACCTTTGTCTTAGGATAGTCCCACTCTGTGTGAAGACAATTTACCCCAAATACTCCAAACTTTTGTGTGAATGAGAAGACACAGGCAGCTGTGACCAAGTTCCTTTCCGCTGGCTTTACTTGTGTTAGGGGAGTGTGGAGAAAGAAACAGATGCACTGGGAAAGTTATTAAAAATATTTAAAACTAAATTACAAAAATTAAAAATATTTTGAATGATTAGTGACAGGGACCCTGACATGAGCAGAGACTGAGGCAGACAGATAATAGAAGAGGTACAGTATTTTGTAAAGGGTTAGACATCCCACACAGTCAATCCTGCTGTGTACGGTTTAATAATGTCCAGCATAAGTAATATGGGCATCGGTAGGGTGAAAGGAGTAGTACGAGTGTAGGAACCTGTTAGTAAAGTGGAAGTCCAAAAACTGACTGCAGCCATGGTTGCTGCAGCGTGCACAACAAGTGATGATGATCCTTGTTCTCTTGATGAAGCTATTTGTCAAAATCACATAAAAAGGTCCACCACCACTAGTAATATTCATAACCCATGTAAGAACACTGAAGACGATAACGAATTGCATTATGGTGTTGATGACATAACGGTGGAAGATGTTGCAGTGCAACCAACTGCTTTGCCTCACGATGAGAATACAAACACCATTCCTCAAAGTAGGGGAGGATGTGCTGAAAATCCATCTGTGGAGAAAAGTGAAAAGAAATTGATACTTCAAAAAGCCTAGAGGAATTTAAAAGTAGTGAGGAAGAAGTGGTGGACAATGGTAAGGCTGATCTAATTACTGGTGATGATCTAGATTATATCCCTCCAGCATCCTCCTTTTCTTCAACTACAGATGAAGTTGAGAGTGAGAGAGATTTTGACATGGCCAGAAAAGTAGCTGAAAGGCAAAGGCTCAATACATAGTAATAATTTAGGTTGAAAAAAGACTTGCGTCCATCTAGCCCCTTTTCCTATTCCTGATTGCCATTGTTGATCTAAAAGCAGGCAAAAAACCCTCAATACAGCAATTTCAATTTCTGCCTTGAATGGGAGAAAACATTCCTTTTTGATTCCAAATGGCAATCAGATTTCTCCTTGGATCAACATGCACTAACTAAATATTAATCCCAATACTAAAGTACATAGCCCCCTATGTTCTACTCTTTTAAACAAGTATCCAGACCCTTTTTAAATGCATCTAATGTATTCGATAGCACCACCACCTCAGGCAGTGAATTCCATACCTTTATTGTCCTTACCGTAAAGAAACCCTTCCACTGTTGTAGATGAAATCTCCTTTCCTCAAGTCTAAGCGGGTGGCCCCTTGTCCTTTGTACTGTTCTGTAAATGAACAGGTCATTTGAGAGCCCTTTGTATGGGCCCTGAATATATTTATATAGTGTTATCATGTTCCCTCTAAGACGCGATTTCTCTAGTGTGTACAAGTTTAACTTTTCTAGCCTTTCTTCATAACTAAAACTTGCCATTCCCCTTACTAGTTTTGGAGCCCTCCTCTGCACTTTCTCTAGTTCTATAATGTCCTTTTTCAGAAAGGGTGCCCAAAATTGAACATATTCTAGGTGGGGTCTTACCATGGACCTGTAAAGAGTCATAATAATATATTCCTCCCTTGAGTCAATACCCCTTTTAATACATGCCAATATCTTATTGGCCTTTGCAGCTGCCAGCTGGCACTGCATGCTACTGCTAAGTCTATTGTCTACCATTACTCCCAAATCCCTTTCATTACTAGATTTCTCCAAAGAAACACCATTTAAACTATATGTTGCATTTTTATTGTTATACCCAAAATGCATAACTTTACACTTGTCTATATTGAATCTCATTTGCCATTTGCCTGCCCATGTCCAAATCCTCTTGTAACGAAGACACATCCAGTTCAGACTTTAATACCTTACTTAATTTTGTGTCATCAGCAAACACTGATACATGGCTCCCTATGCCCCCTGGGAGGTCATTAATAAACAAATTAATAAGAAGAGGAATCGTCCACTGAAAAGCAGTGTTGTGCCTGTTTACAAACTATTTGAGAAATCAATTGGATAGTCTGACTCTGGCCAAGTAAAGATGCCTAAAAATACATAATCATCCTGTCAGTCATAAGGTCATCAACATCTGATCCAACCCTAGCCAGGATTAGTGTTTCTGCTGCTGGTAGAATGCAGCACCATTGACACCATCTAGTACAATTGCTACATCTAGCTCCAATAGTAATAGTAGTCCATCAGAAACCCCTCAGACTATGAAGTTTACAGTATGAAGGTACTTCACCCATGATCCAAAAAGTTAAACATTTTGCTATCTGTTGTATGTGTAAGAAGAATGTGAGGAGGGAGAAAGCAGGATCACAGTTCTGTCATAGGTCCCTAAATCCTTGAGCTACTCCATCCCCCCAGATCTATGAGCAATGTCTACTGCACCACAGCAATCTAAGGAAAAATTTATGGGAGGTAGCCTTTAGCCCTTTGGCTAGGTGATAACCTGGGGCCCTAAGTGTCCTCCATATTGTCCATGATGGAGACTGGGGGGGCAAAGTTTTTCCATCACAATAGCTAAGGTATTTAGCTCACATTGCCAGTATGAAATTAACACAAAGTATCTTAGCTCATCATGCCTTTTTCTGTTTTGATTTTTTTAGAATTTGGAGAATTCAGAATGGGCCTTTTAGGCAATATTTTACCTTTACAGATTGTCACATAACATAGCAATCCCTCTAAGTTACTGAAATTTCTGCACACCAAAACCAGTTCACAATTCAGTGTCAGTGGTTTATTATAATGCTACACTCCTGGTAAATATATTTACCTAATTAAAGGCTGTCATCATGAAAATTATCCACTGAGTATGCTTGCACTTTCACTGCACCCTTTCCACAGTATATCTCCTTCAGGAAATGATATAGACCTAAAGGGCTTCCTTTGTCTTTGTGGTATAGTCCAACAGGGTCTAATTTCAGCCTCTTTCAACATCTGGTTATAATTTTACATGGCCTTTCACAGTCATCCTTGAATATGCAAGATTTTAGATTCTCTTGGAGACTAAGTTTAACTCTTTCTTTCAATTCCCTGGATCTCAGTCCAATTGAGTGTTTCTGAGATGAGGTGGAATGGCTTGATCGAGTCAGGGGTCCACCTACATCCAATATGAGGGAATTGCCTGAATTGTGTGATAAAGTCTGCATGGGGTGCATCCTTGTTGAACGAGTTCATCACATGCTGAAAGCCTTGATTCTACAGCTGTTTTTTTCCTGAGTGCAAAAGTAGAATACATTTTCTCTTAAGCTGGGGTACTTAACAACTTTGGCCACTCAGTGATCATACCTGGGAACTCTCAGGGTTTTGACCCAAATCTCAGGGTCTCAGGGTAAAGGGCCAAATTCTCAGGGTGAGAGAGTTCAGTGTTTCCTACTAAATGATTTACAGCAATTAAATGTTACTTTAGTCTCTATATTGGTGCAGATTGTTCCAGAACTACGGGGGAGCGGTCCTAGTTGTCTTGTTTGTGTTTAGGCAGTGATCTCTCTAAGTTATACCATGATAAAGGTTCCTTGAGGACTGACTGTAGCAACTCTGGGTTAGTGCAAGCAGGTATTTATTACATAAAATCTACAATAAGGGATGCTTTAAGGGTTAACATTTCAAAGATCTCAGGGTGAGCTCATTTTAAAAGTTCCCAGGTATATCAATGGTGTTTTAGCTCCTGTTTTAATTCCTCTCATCATCACATCTGTCAGAATCTTGAACAAATTGTGTTGGATAGAAGATACTGAACTGATAAAATGCCTTGGCAGTAGAGAACTGCCAGCAGTTCCAGAAACACTATTTTCACATGGTTTATGCAAGTCAGTAGTTCCTAGACTTATACTGCTTAAAAAGTCAATATTGCCTCCAAATCGATTTGAAACATTTCCACATTATAACCTTCAGCAGATTTGTCAAAAAACATTGTGACACTAAAGAAACAATGTCCCTTTATGATAACAGGGAAAATTGCTCTACCTATACATTTAACTACTTACAAAGCACATAACAAAAGTTACTGTTTGTTTGTTTAAAGTCCCTTAAATATACTCTAATATTAAACGTAACTTTCACAGAACAAGTCAAATTGAAACATATTTTCCAAGCAAAGAAAAGGTTGGTTTCCTTTAACAATATCAGCATTCTTCTACATTCATTACTGTTCTTTTCCAATGAATTTATGGTAGGGTTTATGTTCGTATCTCTCTGAATCATATGTTTTGCTGCAGGAGTAGTTATACACTTTATACACTTTAACTAGTATAAATACTGATAACATCGCTTACTAAATCCTCCAGTGTACTTTATCTATAAACAACACTGATCCTCTCATAATATCTGCCTGGACTCGTTAATATCAGTTCTAGTATTCCTATACTTTAGTTAAAAGTAAAACATACTATAACATAAAGTGGTAGAATGTGTTGCTCCCTGTGAATGTAACCACACATGTGCAGTGAAGACTGCTGTGCATGTGTGGTCGCACATACAGTGAGCTTAGCTGTGAGCCTTCTGGAGCTTCCCGCTAAGGATCAGTGCATTCAGTGAGTCTCTACTGTGCATGCATAACTGCAGTCATGAGCAGTAGAGATTCGCCGAACGCACTGAACCGCAGTGGGGAGCTCCAGACAGCTCACTGCCTGTCTCTGCTCCCGGCTCCGGGGCAGCAGCCAGGGCCGCTGGGTGCACTTTAGCCCGTGTATACGGGCTTTCATACTAGTAATGTAATGTATTCTTAGTTATGATGCAAAGTTGTGTTTCAAATTCTTTCAGCAATAATTTTTTTAAAACCATGTTGAAACTGCTCTCAATTATGCTGTTGCTATTGAATGACACATTTGTAATTACATTTTAAATTAATGGTAAGAGGATCTAAAGATGTCTAAGCAAAGTACATACCAATGCCATTAAACTGTAGGAGACTAGTAGAGTAAGCATTATACCTTTACTGTCTAACTGAGTAGCTCTAAGTCGTAGGCTTTCAAGAAAACTAGGTCTCTACTTCAGGCATAACACAAATGAAGGCTGACTGCACAATCCATGACTTTAAAAAGTATGTGTATTATTTTAAAATGTAAATTGTACTACTTATCAGTATGACCACAGTTCATTCCCTAGGCTCTTGTTCTAGCTCTTTTATGGACTAGAAGATGCATGGGTTAGCCCTCTAAGCATAAGAGGGGTGCACAATTCATAGCTTCAATGAAAGATGTAGCCCCCTAACACTCAAAGGGACCAAAACATGTTTATTTTATAGGACAATATAACATAAAGTTCTAGTTATGGTTCAAGTCAGAGTTCAGAATGTTACACTTGGTTATCAATTCATACTCCCAGATCTTTCTTTCTCTCTCTATCCTAAAATTTCCCATCAGTACAGTCACTTTGAGATGTTTAATGCTGTGGTCAGTTTTGCAAAAATGTTCACACACTAGGGTGTCTCTTTTGTTGTTCACACTGGACCTATGAGAATTCCTCCTTTTTCTTAGGGTTTGTCCTGTCTCACATACATATAGTTCTGTTTAGGTACATTTCACACACATGATGAGACAGTCAACATTAGATGAGCCACAGGAGAATTTGCCCTTTATATTGTGGTTTTGATGGGAATGTGGTATAGACACCTTATTTGTGGTACATAAGTGTGAACAGGTTCCACATGTCTTTTGTAGACAGGGAGAAGTACCATTTTCTGTTGCATTCTTAAGGGAACTCTTCATCACCACCAGTTCTTTTGGGGAACTTTTTATAGGACAGAAATGGAGGTCTTGGAATATTATTTGTAATCTGCCATCACTGTGCAGTATTGTTTGGAGTTCTTTTGAGATATGCACTACTTCAAACTGTGGATTATAGGTGACTGCTAATGGCACTACATTTTCTTCCTGTGGTTGATTGAATTCACTGGTGGCTCTCTGAATCTGACCTTATATCCATGAATGATATGAATTATGGTCATACTGATAAGTAGTAGAATTTGTTAAAATAATGTGCAAGTTTTAAGCCTTCATTTTTATTATGCCTGAAGAAAAGACCTAGTTGTCTTGAGCGTTTGCATCTTAGAGTCACTCAGTTAGCTAATAAAGGTATAATTTTTACTCTACTAGTCTCCTGCATTTTCTGTGACTAAAACGGTTACACCCTTTACCCATATTAAATTATATGTATATCTTTATATGGCATCACACAGTGTACGTGAGATAATTTAAGTGTTGCAGAAATAGAAACAATAGGAGAGAGGTCTCGAACCCATGGAGTTTACAGTCTAAATGGTTAAATTAGATTGCATTTAAATATTCACCTAGGGCTGGTAAAGGTGACCTTCATCACATGCTAGCTATTCAAACATGTTTGTATTTCTTTATTGTGATGAACAGGACTGTCACAGGTCACACGTTGCAAGAGGCGGAGCCTCCCCCCAGCTGGGATCACATGGACACTAATACTGAATGAGAGAGTATAGGGATTGTCATGGAAGCCTGCTCCACCCTACCCCCTCTCAGAGACTCAGAGCTGCAGATTATAGCCAGCTTGCATGTTTTAATAGCTATGCACTGGAATTATATACAGGGTGGCTGCTAGGCTGAAATTGTCCACTTCTCCTCCACCTTTGTCTGAGATTCCTACAGGATGTTTTACGGTTAACAGCTATGCACTGGGAATGTATACAGGGTGGCTGCTAGGCTGAAAGTGTCCACTTATCACGGTGCCCGTGATTTGTGCTATCCTGTGTCTATCACTTGCTGGAAGTTCCTCATTGGCTGTCTGCTGTTAGCCCACCTCACACAGCCTTTTTAAACCCAGTCTGGGTACTCCCAGGTTGTCCTTTCGTGGTGTCTCTGACATTACTTGTTTTGACCTGCTTATCAGGCGCTCGGGCCCGAGGATCCTGCGTTCCGGTGTTCCAGTGTTCCTGTGTTCCAGTGGTTCCAGTGTTCCAGCCTCTTTCATTCCTGAGTTCCTGAGTTTCCTGCCTGCTTGTCTCTCTAGCCGGTTCCGGTTGCTTTCCGTAGCTCCTTCAGTTCCGGTCATCTGTCAGTGTAGCGGTGCTCGTTCTGGTTAGCCTCCGCTTGGTCTCAGGGCTCTCGCTCCTTTCCCTGTCGCCGAGGCGCCATTGTGCTTGTTCGTTCCGGCGATATATTACTGTTGGTCCAGCGTGCGGACTCTGGTTTACTCCATTTAACCTGGTGGCTCAATTACTGTTGGTCCAGCGTGCGGACGCTGGTTTACTCCATTTAACCTGGTGGCAATTACTGTTGGTCCCAGCGTGCGGACGCTGGTTTACTCCATTTAACCTGGTGGCTCAATTACTGTTGGTCCCAGAGTGCAGACGCTGGTTTACTCCATTTAACCTGGTGGCTCAATTACTGTTGGTCCAGCGTGCGGACGCTGGTTTACTCCATTTAACCTGGTGGCAATTACTGTTGGTCCCAGCGTGCGGACGCTGGTTTACTCCATTTAACCTGGTGGCTCAATTACTGTTGGTCCCAGCGTGCGGACGCTGGTTTACTCCATTTAACCTGGTGGCTCAATTACTGTTGGTCCAGAGTGGGGACGCTGGTTTACTCCATTTAACCTGGTGGCAATTACTGTTGGTCCCAGCGTGCGGACGCTGGTTTACTCCATTTAACCTGGTGGCTCAATTACTGTTGGTCCCAGCGTGCGGACGCTGGTTTACTCCATTTAACCTGGTGGCTCAATTACTGTTGGTCCAGAGTGGGGACGCTGGTTTACTCCATTTAACCTGGTGGCTCAATTCCTGCTGGTCCCAGAGTGCGGACGCTGGTTTACTCCTTCTAATCTAGAAGCTCATGATACTGTTGGTCCCAGCGTGCGGACGCTGGTTTACT
The DNA here is from genome assembly GCA_037306005.1 of Rhinophrynus dorsalis. NCBI lineage: Eukaryota > Metazoa > Chordata > Amphibia > Anura > Rhinophrynidae > Rhinophrynus > Rhinophrynus dorsalis. Next base: position 202,427,183 of record CM074721.1, read on the forward strand.
CCATTTAACCTGGTGGCTCATTTACTGTTGGTCCAGAGTGCGGACGCTGGTTTACTCCATTTAACCTGGTGGCTCAATTCCTGCTGGTCCCAGAGTGCGTACGCTGGTTTACTCCTTCTAATCTAGTAGCTCATGATACTGTTGGTCCCAGCGTGCGGACGCTGGTTTACTCCATCTAACCTAGTAACTCATGATACTGTTGGTTCCAGCGTGCGGACGCTGGTTTACTCCATCTAACCTAGTAGCTCATGATACTGTTGGTTCCAGTGTGCGGACGCTGGTCTACTCCATTTAACCTGGTGGTTCATTTTACTGTTGGTCCCAGTGTGCGGACGCTGGTTTTCCCCATTACACCTGGTGACTCTGATTACTGTTGGTCCCAGAGTGCGGACGCTGGTTTACTCCATTAAACCTGGTGGCATTATATACTGTTGGTCCCTGCGTGCGGACGCTGGGTTACTCCACTAAACCTGGTGGGCTATGTTACAGTTAGTCCCAGCGGGAGGACGCTGGTTTGCTCCTTGACTATTCTGACACTGAGGGCCGGTTGCTGTCCAACTTATTATTGCAGTTGTCTGAGACTTCTGCTTGAGCGAGACCATTGATTCCTATTCCCCTCTATTGTCATTTTCATCTGACAGCTTGGTCTCCTCTTGTGGGCTGCCCTGTCCGGTATTGGTAAGGCCGGTAGAACCTACTTACGGTACATCTCTAAGGTTGCCTTACCCGGTATTGGTAGGGCCGGTAGAGCCTACTATCGGTGTTCCCTCAGGCTGCCCTGCCCGGTATTGGTAAGGCCGGTAGAACCTACTTACGGTACATCTCTAAGGTTGCCTTACCCGGAATAGGCAGGGCCGGTAGAGCCTACTCTCAGTACTCCTTCAGGCTGCCTTGCCCGGTATTGGCAAGGTCGGTAGAGCCTACTGCTATATTTGCAACTGTCACTTGGTTGCCTTGCCCGGTAGTAATAGCAAGGCCGGTAGAACCCATTCATATTGTGATTACGTGTTGTATTGTTATATATGTATGATTCCCTATGGGATTGCCTTAACTTTTTCAATAAAGCTTCGTTTTTACCAAACCTTGAGTCTGAGAGTCTTCAAATACCGTGACACCACTTCCCTCCCCCTTTAGTAACCTTTGCTTGATGCCAGTGTGGTGACTGCCCCTTTTTCTCTGAACTGTAGTAAAATGCTGTGTTGGTTGAAAATAAAGCAGTTCATGATTTACCAAGGAGTGTGTCTGTCTCTCTGACGTATCTGGGTATATTGCTATTTGTTGTCCACTGTAGAGCAGTTATTCATAGAGAAGTGCCAGAAGACTAGATAGATAGAATGTCCTATACTAACCGGATCTATCAGTGCAGTATATCCTACATTGCCAGTGGATACATAACTCAGAGTACCAGGTCTTAGTGCTTAGTATATCGGTTAGCTGTGCAGGTTAGAGAAAGAAACATACAGACGATAACATGCCTGAACTGCTATAACTTCTGTGCAGAGACACTAGGGGCATATCGTCACATTTAGATTATGATTTTGTCTTATTGGGCTTATATACTATTGCTGGCATTAGTTTGTCTCTCATATATTTAGTCTTTATCATCTAACCAGTAGTAACGAAGCCCAATGGGAAAGAATAATCATGCATTACCAGCATTAAGACTCCTGGCTTTACTTATTCAGACAAAAGCCTGTATTCTAGATTCTTCTTTATTTACAAACACAGTGGCAACAAAAGGCGCAGGACCAAAGTTGTTGGAGGCTTACTGAGGAGGCCTTCATCCTGCAGTGGATAGATAGCAGTGATGATATATATATATACAGTTGTAATCAAAATTATTCAACCCTCATTGCAAATCAGGTTTATTGTCAAAATTTACAGACTTTCAGCTGTTTGCAATGAACAAATCAAACAAAAGCAATTGAAATCGCTCAACACAACGAATGCTTCAAGTGGTTTCCCCAAATTCAACTGAAAATGCAACTTTTTTAGAGCAAGACTAATGTTTTAGAAAAAAAATGTAAAGAAGAAGAAAGGTAACAGAAGTGAATGATGACAAAAATAAGACCACAGGTAATGGAACAAATAATAAACAATTATTCATTAACAACAAATACAAGTTATTTGGAGAACAATATAAAACACTGATAATAAGAGATCTACTGATAATCAAAATGTTTTTAAATTAAGCCAAATAGAAGAAAAAAAGAGCATTTGTGATGAGACTACTATCTATTAGAAGAAATTACTTTACATAATAAATATGCAGCACTTCATAAGAAATTGCAGTATTATATAAATCATTTTCCATTCTTAAATAGCTAGGTGCTAAACCTAAGTGTAAGATGGAATCAAACCTGATGAACATGAAAATACAGATGCAATGAAACAACCTGCATCCTCTTTTTTTTTTAGGGATGAGTTTTCGCCAGGGAGAGGGGGAGGTGGGTTTAGGCAGACAGAGTGTAGTACAAAAGAGTAAGAGGGAGGAAGGGATAGATGTAAAAGAAGAGACAGAGGGCCTAAAGGTAGAGGTGTGGTGTCCCAAAAAAAATCAAGATTTAACATTATTGCCTAAGACCAATAGAGATGGTGTTTTTAACCTGTCAGACCGAACTTTGTCACATTATGAAGTCTCCCTTCTACAGAAAGGATTAAAATTATCTCCAGAAACCAAAACAAATGATTTTGATTTCTTCATTGATTTTAATAAATTTATTAGAAATGTAACATTCCAATGCTTCATTAGATCACAAGATTTAGAAAAGAACAGCATGGATGAGAATCAAGAGGCTGTTAAAGAGAAGGAATGTGTTGGTCTATTATGTGATTGTGTTGAGGGAAAATAGCGGAGTGAATGTTGGAGAAGGTGTTGATAAGGACTTTGTGAAAGTAAAATTTTTGATAAGAACAACTTTTAAAAAGATGTCCAGGGAGATTCACTAAGTGGTGATAAAGAGGTGATAAAGTGGAGATGACGTCTCCAGTGATAACACTTCTCACGTTCCTATGTTATTTATGTTATTCTATGCACTAAGATCTCCAAAGCTGAAGAAATCTTAGTGATTGGCTACATAGAATAACATAGGAACTGGAGAAGTCCTCTCCACTTTATCACCCTCTTAGTGAATCTCCCCCGTCATCATACTATCCTGCCAACTTTAGGGGTCCTTTCATAGAGAAGTTCCTCTGCTTGGTGATGGAAGATAATAATAAGCATATAAAATGTAAAAATATGAGGTTTGATAAATTAAGAAAATAAGAAAGACAAGCAATGGAGACCCTCAAAAATGAAAATTATATAACAGTTAGAGAGGCTGATAGGGCAGCTCTGTTTTTAAACAGAATACAGCAGACTATATCGATGAGGGGTATAGATTGTTAAATTATAAAGAATCATATAGATTGTTTTTAAAAAATCCTAGCTAAGCCTATTAAAAAGAACTGATAAATTTATCAGGTGAAGTAGGTGAAAAAGATGTTATTAGTAATGCAGAGGTTACATTTTTTTTAAAATATTGTTATTGAAAAAGACAAAATTGAAATATAGATCAGGCACAAACATAGCTGAGCTGCGGCATCTGAAACCATTGAAAGTGCCCTGATGGTCTAATGACTAGGAATGAGCGAAAATGTTTGCCTCAAACTGAAATCGGGAAATAATGTCACTTTCCACTTGGCAAATAATTTCCCACAAAAAGTACAGTTTTTTTGCTTTTTCTTGCCTTTTTCGCCCATTGAAATCAATGGGAAGAAAAATATTTCTCCACCACACAAAGGTTTTCTACAGCCATATAAAAAGCTGTCAGGCTCTCACAGCAGCCATTTTGTGTTTGTGAGAAGAAAGAAGAGAGATCTAGAGAAAACAGAGAGGGGAACTGAAGTTTAGTTTAGGGAATCTTTTAGGTAGGACATTTGTTTTCTCTATTAGGAGAGTCAGTGGGGCACTCTGGGAAGAAGGGAGGAAGGAGGTTGACCCCAAATACTTCAAAATACAAATCCAAATTCCTGGCAAGACACAGGCAGCTAGCGACCTATTTGCTTGCTGATCTTGCTGTTATTGTCTCTGTGCTAGATGGGGAAGTCTGGGGAAAGAAATTGTTGATTTTGTTTTTCAGTTATAATTTTTTTTGGTCAGACTTTGATAAGACAACAGGGTGGACAACGTAAAAAAAAAAAAAAAAAAAAAAAAAAATAAAAGAAAAAAAAAAAAAGAATAAAGAACTAAATATATTAGGTAACAGTGACAGACAGCTGACTGGGCTTAGGCAAGGCATCATACAGCTCCATCAGTTGTGTTGTGTACTGTACAGTAAAAAAAGCAGTGTAGTTGCATAATGTCCAGCAAACGCACAAGGTGAAGGGAGCAGGGGAGGAGCAGTTCAGGGATGTGAGAGTAAAGTAGTAGTTCAAAAACTGACTGCAGCAATGGTTGCTGCAGTGTGTGCAATCAATGATGATGATCCCTCTACTTCAAGGGAAGATGCAGTTTGTCAAGGTCCCAGCAAAACTAGTTCCAGCACCACCAGTGTCAGTAGAAATAAAGATGCATTTAAGAAAAACACTGAAGACGACAACAGGTCACATTCAAGTGTTGATGCTGGCAACAGCATAATAGAGGAAGGTTTTGAAGCTGAATCGCCTGCTGCATCAGATAGTGAGACAAACACCAAAACACCTGTCCTCAAAGAAGTAGGGAACTTTGTTACAGTAAAAGTAAAAAGAAATTGTTTGAAACCTCTAAAAACTTAGAGGAATATAAAGGTAGTAGTGGGCAAGAACTGTCAGGTGATGCTGATGCTGCTGAGGATGACCTAATGACGATGATGCAGATCTAGAATGTATCCCTCTAGCATCCTTCTCTTGTTCAGATACAGCTGAAGTTAAGAGTGAGGATGATGACAGGGCTATAAGGTTAGCAAAAAATCAAAGGCTGAATCTTCCACCACTTTTAAGGAGCACTGTGCCTGAGAAAGCCATTGGAATGTCTGACTCTGGATAAGCACAGATGTCAAAAAACACAGAGTCCCTCAATCAGTCATCATCAGCATCATCGCCTCTTCAAAGTCCAAGTCCCACTCAGCCACACACACCTGTTTTGAGTACCCAGCAACAGCAACACAGGTTAACAACCATAATGTTAGATATGACGAGTGCCTCTGCTGCTGCTGCTATAAATTCTGCACCTTTGACACCTAGTAGTAGTGGCAATAGAATTGTATCAACATCTAGACCCAGTAGGACACGGCTATCAAGCAGCAATGTTGGGAGACTAACATTCTTAAAAATGAACCAACACCTCATACCATCTGAGTATCAGGTAGCAGAAACCACACATGACAGACAAAGCCAGGACAAATATTACCAGCAGCACAGATGAGGAGGTGGAGGAGGGATGTGAATAAGGATTTCCACCATCTACCCCACTTGGGATCACTGCTATGAGTGACAAGTAATGTGTGTCAATAATCTGAGAAGGGGGATAGTGTACAAATACCATTACACATCTGCCACATTGTAGGATGTACTTTATTTTTTTTTATTACTTGACATCATCATGAATATGTGCCAGTGTCACCTAAGCAGGAAGTTAGTGTTGTGGCAAAGGACAAATGCATTCTGCATGCTAACACATTTTTCAAGCCATATGTTACTGTAGGACTCACAACTTTGACTTTCAGCCACTTATTTCTAAACGTAAGCCCTCAGAAGAAGTAATATTACAGTGGCAAATGTAGTACCTATAGGAAATATAGGTGAAAATGTGTTAAAATAGGCAAAAAGTAGGATATTTTTGCATAGGCAGAAAGGCAAAATTTTTAGCAAAAAAAGCGAAAAATCATCAAGTTTCTGCAAAAAGTAATGTGGGAAATTTTTCACACTTTTCTAGCACCCCTACTAATGACAAGGTTGGGGTCTGTAAAGCTAAACTTTGGCATCTATGTTCCAAAAACAAGAAAAATGTACCGCTGATAATCTCTTGGGACACCTTCACAAAAACCTCTGCTAGGACTACAGGGTACAAAGAAACTTCATTCAGTCCAGTACAAAGCACAATGAGCTGTGTGCCCCATTCCTGTCTCTATTGAGGTCCAGAATAAGCCTAAAATAGACTGTGAGTATTATGTGGAACCTGCTGGCATACCAAGAAAACAATAGAAGAAGTGGTTAGTTTTTATATTGTATCCCAGTTTATTTGCCTGTATTCAGTGTCGTATGTTTGTGTGCCATGACCCCTCTAAAAATGAAATGCATTATTTTTTGTCTGGCTGGATAATCTCTGCACCCATCCCAACGAACCATTGACACTCTTCTCCAAAATTCTTGAGGCAAATGCATACCTTATTATCGGAAGCTGCCTTTGATTTTTGGATATCTGGAAAAGCCTCAGCCTTTTCAGTGGCAGTGCATCACACTATGTAGCTCAAGATCTGGTCATTTCTGAAGAATCTTCCAAGAAGTGCTTGGTGTCTCTTCACTTTGTTGGCAAACAATTGCTTGGCTCTGACTGAGATAAGGTCATCAAGTCACTCAACAGGAGACAAATGTATCTTGTTGCCCCAAATCCCTAAAAGCATGCCATTTTCCCTAAGAAGATATGTTGTTTGCATTACCCCTGACAATTTGGAAAGCCTATGGTTAACCCCCTCAGGCTTTCCAAATGCGCCTTACCCCAAAGCCCAAACAGCCAAGAAGACTGTTTACAAGCCTAAGGCTGAGAAGTCTACTTCCACATGACTCGTGGGTCCTGCGGATTGCCCCTGTCTATTTCAAGATGCATGGGCAACTTCAGTAAAGGCTCAGTGGGTTTTATGGGTAATTTGGAAGGGTACTGTAGAGACTTCTAATCCCTTCCTCCTCACCATTTCTTTTTGTCCAGAGTTTCTTGGGATCCAGCTTGGAGGCATCTCTTTCTCAATTCAATATCCTCCCTGCTTGAAAATAAGATGTTGGTCCCTGTCCCATTGCAGGAGAGCTTAATCAGTTTGTATTGAAACCTTTTCATCATTCCCATGAAAAGACAGCAACTTCCATCCTATTCTGGACTTAAACTACCCTAACCATTGTGTGCTTGCTCAGCTGTTCAAAATGGAGTTTCTGCAGTCTGATATTGTGGCTATGTGTTCAGTGGAGTTCCTTGCCTCCCTAGACCTCCAGTGCACTTATATATAAATTTGTATTCATCTGGATCATCAGTGATTCCTGTACTTTTCTTTTCTGGGCAGTCACTTACAGTTCACTGCTCTCCCTTTTAATTTGGCATTTTTCCTGAGGATCTTTACAAAGATAACGTCTGCTCTGGCAGCTCACATCTCTGCTCAAAGGATCTCTTTTGATACCTTACCTAGACAAGTTTTTACTCAAGGTGTAGATTTAAGAGCGCATTTCTATTCTGGAGCAGCATGTTTGGTGCTCAACGTCAAGAAATCCTCTTTGGTACCTTTCCAGGTCCTTCATTTCCTAGGCATGAGTTTCAACAGTATACCCTCCAAGGAAGGGTGTTTCTTCTAGAAGATCTATTCCTTGTCCTTTCAGGTGTCTCAAGTGATATACTGGCCTTCGGTGACTATGCAGGAACACATGAAAGCTTTGGGTTACCTAGTTTCTGTTCCATTTGCACAATTTTATACAAGGAAATTGCAATTGGATAGCATCAGGAATTGGTCCAAACACCAGTCTCATCTGTCTTGTCATGTCTCTGTCTCCGTTGGCAAAGGAAGAACTTCACTGCTGGCCTCAGTGGTGCTACCCATGATCACCTGATGGCCAGGGTTCACTAGAACAGGATGAGAGCTTTCTAGCAATCAATGTTCTGGGGAAATGGTTGGTACACATAGTGGTACACCACTGGTCTCATGCCCTGTCAGGTTCCACAGTGAGGATCCACTCAGACAAAGCAACAGCATTCACATCAACCATCACATAGGACAGTTGATGCTCACATACCAGCCCTTTCTGTGGTCCCCATTCCAGGCATAGAAAACACAGTTGCAGACTTTCTAAATCATCAACATTTGGATTCAAAAAATTGGAAAGTCACCCATAGTATGTTCAAACTGATCATCTGCCATTAGGCATTGCCATTGGAAGATCTCATGGTTTTTCACCTGTACCACAAAGTTCAAATGTTCTGTGCCAGGTTGAGGGATCCACTGGAATATTGGGTGGATCTGATATCCATAGCATGGAATTTTCCTCTGGTGCATGTGTTTTCTCTGACCTCCCAAATTGTAACATGGCCTCAGTCAACTCCTATGAGTATATTGGTATGTGGCATGACCCCCAACCTCACTTTGTCTTCATATTGATAAATTAACATCCAAACTTTATCCTAAAACTGGTGCTCTGTTTAGAAACAAATGCTGTTTAAGTCCCCTGGTGAGAAAGGATCGTGTTCAACAGATGTTAACCCTCTGAGTACCAGAGAGGTATCCAATGAATTGCACTGCAATGCACTGGATACCTTTCTGTCACTCAAAGGATTAATGCCAGTTATAGACTATGGAGACATACATGAGCGTCCGCAGGGGGGGCAAGGGGGGCACTTGCCCCCCCCTGGATTTTAATCTCTCGCGGGGTCTGTAGCTCTCGCTCGCACTCTGCAGCACCACTCCTTCTGCTGCCAGCGGCGATCACCTCTCCTCTCCCCTCCACGACGCGATGCCCGTCACGCACAGTTGGCAGCCAATGAGAGAGGGGAATCCACCTCTCCTCTCTCATTGGCTGCAGTGCGGTGTGCACTGCAGACAATAAGAGAGGAGAGTTGGATACCCCTCTCTCATTGGCTGCCAACTGTGCGTGACGGGCGTCGCGGAGGGGAGAGGAGAGGTGATTGCCGCGGGCAGGTGAAGGAGCGGTGCTGCTGAGGGCAAATTAGAAGCTGATGTGGCAAGTTATAAGCTGATGGGGGCAATGTGAGAGCAAGCTGGAGCTGATGGGGGCAAGTTGGAGCAAGTTGAAGCTGATGGGGGCAATGTGAGGGCAAGTTGGAGCTGATGGAGCAATGTGAGGGCAAGTTGGAGCTGATGGGGGCAAGTTAGAGCTGATGGGGGCAAGTTGGAGCAAGTTGAAGCTGATGGGGGCAAGTTGGAGCTGATGGGGGCAAGTTGGAGCAAGTTGACGCTGATGGGGGCAAGTTGGAGCTGAAGGGGGCAATGTGAGGGCAAGCTGGAACTGATGGGGGCAATGTGAGGGCAGGTTGGAGCTGATGGGGGCAAGTTAGAGCTGATGGGGGCAAGTTGGAGCAAGTTGAAGCTGATGGGGGCAAGTTGGAGCTGATGGGGGCAATGTGAGGGCATGTTGGAGCTGATGGGGGCAAGTTAGAGCTGATGGGGCAAGTTGGAGCAAGTTGAAGCTGATGGGGGCAAGTTGGAGCTGATGGGGCAATGTGAGGGCAAGTTGGAGCTGATGGAGCAATGTGAGGGCAAGTTGGAGCTGATGGGGGCAAGTTAGAGCTGATGGGGGCAAGTTGGAGCAAGTTGAAGCTGATGGGGCAAGTTGGAGCTGATGGGGGCAAGTTGGAGCAAGTTGAAGCTGATGGGGTCAAGTTGGAGCTGATGGGGGCAAGTTGGAGCAAGTTGACGCTGATGGGGGCAAGTTGGAGCTAAAGGGGGCAATGTGAGGGCAAGTTGGAACTGATGGGGGCAATGTGAGGGCAGGTTGGAGCTGATGGGGGCAAGTTAGAGCTGATGGGGGCAAGTTGGAGCAAGTTGAAGCTGATGGGGGCAAGTTGGAGCTGATGGGGCAATGTGAGGGCAAGTTGGAGCTGATGGAGCAATGTGAGGGCAAGTTTGAACTGATGGGGGCAAGTTGGAGCTGATGGGGGCAAGCTGGAGCAAGTTGAAGCTAATGGGGGCAATTTTTTATAATTCAGTTATAGTGCCTTGATCATGGGTGTATGACTAGTGTGGTGCATTGAATAGTGTTAACATTAAAAAAAAGATTAGAAATTGCAACACTTAAATCAGACAATGGCAACTTGATTCTTCTATTAAAGGGGAACTACCACCCCGCAATAACTTTACATTAATTAATTCTTGATCCTGCTCCAAAAGGGACTGACAGCGCAGGCGCACGGACGTCACTATGATGAGATGTCCGTGCTTCCTGCTACTGTGAGCCTCCGAAAAACTGGAAAATCTTTGAAACTAGGTAATATTTCTGGCGACTAGCGCTACTAAGCAGCTAGTCACCAGATGAAGAATTAATTAAAGTTATTGCGGGGTGGTAGTTCCCCTTTAAGCTTTTGTATTAGGTTTCTCAACCCTTTGCATGCCTGAGCTTTATGTGATGACTATCCCCCTCCCCTTCATGACATTGTGAAAAAAGGACAGAATATGGATGTCATTAAAATTATGCCCCCCCCTGGAAAAATTTCTGCGGATGCCCATGGAGACATAGTATATGCTTCTGTGCTTCAAATCCATCTAGGCAAACTTGACACTCATCATGCTGCTTTGTCCCCCAGTGTAATTACACTGCTTATCACTGTGATACATTTAAGGAACTAAACTGTCAAACACTTGAATCTAGACATGCCCTTCACTTTTCTTGCTTAGTACACAACCACTTCTCTGGGAAGCTACCAGAATACCCACGCGGTATGCTCCACTGCTAACAACTCACTGAGTATTCATCATTACTAGAAAGAAGCCAGTAGATATGCCTTCTCCTTCAGAGCTCCAAAAGCTATATATAATATATATATATATATATATATATATATATATATATATATATATATATATATATATAAACAAAAAGACAAACCTGCGCTCGTCTATGTAAAATAAAATGTGTGCCCTGTAATGTGCATATATAACGTTTCTTAGTAAATATGTGCCCTATATTGTGCATATATGAATATTTCTGAGAAAAATGAGTTTGATTTTGGTATTCACAAATTGGCCAAGTCGTGGGTAAGCTTGCCACCACACCACAATATCTCACCTGTGGGGGTTGGATCCAAAATCCTCTCATACACTCACTTTGCATACCTATTGAGGTTTTTGCACCAGGTAAGTCCATTTTCTATGCTTTATATTTTTTTTATGTTTTTTTGTATGTCTTCTGTTTTTAATTGCACCACACTGGGACCCACAAGTATTGCAAAGAAAGCATTCAAAGAGTCCCCCTCCAATGCGTTTCCTATAATATCTCCTCAGTGATTTTAAATTTAGATAGGGTTTTAAGTTGTATTAGAGTAGGACTTGCCGAAAAGTGAGATACTGTGGCATGGTGACAAGTTTACCCACAACTTCATTTTTCTCAGAAATATTCATATATGCACAATAAAGGGCACATATTTACTAAGAAGCATTATATATGCACATTGCAGGGCACACTCTTTATTTTACATAGACAAGCACAGGTTTGTCTTTTTGTTTGTCTGTTTTCACTTTGGGTTGAAGTTTGGGAGACTGGACCCTCTCATTCTCTGTTGCTGTCTATATATTTCTATTATTTATATTAAAATTATATATTTACAAGGATATGTTATTATGTTATGGTGAGTTGGCGCTGTGAGTTTTCTTTCTTGATTCACATATATATATATGGCAACTAGGTACCATCGAATTTGCTCTGACCCGAATGACCATAACTCACATCTAAATGTACTCTCCCAGTCTTTGAGACAGGCTACAAATCAAAGATTATTACCAAAAAAATCCACTCTGCTCTAAAAACGCCACTCACGCACCTGCTACAGTACAGGGAGAAAAAAATCTCTACACGGGTATCACTTACTACCCAGCTCTTGAAGAAATATGGAAAATTATTAAAGGTCTACAACCAATGGTAGTAGGAAATGAAGCTCTGAAAAACATCTTCTCTGAAACCCCCATACTGGCTTTTAAACAACCACCAAACCTTCAACAAAAACTAATCAACAGGAAACTACACACTGATGAGAAGAATACAGAAAAAGGTAACAGACAATGCAAGAAACCTCGCTGCAAACTGTTCTAGCACATATGTCCAGACAACAAAGCCACCCACAACAACAAAATCTACAGCATTAAAGGATCATGCTCCTGCACATCCATCAATGTGGTATATATGATACATTGCACCAAATGCCACCTAGGGTGTTACATTGGGGAAACCACCCAGCAAAATGGCAGAATGAACATGCACAGACACTACATTAAACATCACAAAGAAGGATCCTACTGCACCCCTGTGGGACACCATTTTACCCAGACCGACCACACAATTAAGGACCTAAAAATAAAAGTGCTCAAAGGGAACTTTAGAAATACACAAGAAAGAAAAACTTTTGAAGCCAGAATGATTATATTTTTTAACAGCAAGAAGAGAGGACTAAATGTTGATTTGGGTTTCCTGTCCCACTATCAAAGTTTCACATGACCCCTCTATCATTATCTTACTCTTCATATGTATCCACATGTTAAAATACATCCTAATGACAGGTTCTATATTATTATTATTAGTTTATAAAGTATGATGTATTGACATTTGCTTTCCCATACTCTAATGCATGTAGGCGGATATATGTGGGTGTGCAATTCTATATGCGTATATGGTTTCATGTGCATATATGTACATGTAGGTATGCATGTATGTATGTGTATGTATGTGTCTATGTATATGTACTAGTATATATGCAGGGACTTGTGTATGGATGTATGTTTAATTATATATTCCTACATATTTGTGTGTATGTATTTAGGTGTATGCATTTGTGTATATGTGTGTGTTCATGTGTATGTGTTTATATTTACATGTATATACTATATACATATAATTGCATGTTTGTATATCTGTGTATGTATATATATATATATATATATATATATATAGGCACAAGTTGTATATAGACCTGCATGCACATGCTGGATTGTTGGATGTGAATTCTAGCATTCTTAATATGTGAATTGTTTTAACTCTCTCCCTTCCAATACCATCTCCCACATTTTTTCTTCTCCCCCCCCCCCCCGATCCTTATCCAAGGTATTTATGACCCCCTGCAAAAAGAGTGTCAATTTTCTCTTAGACCCCTGTCTTATCTGCAGTCACGCTGCTTTAACCCCAGCACACAACTCAACTTTGAATGCTATGTATCAACTGTGAATTCTGTGTCCTTTTAGTTAGAAATGCTTTAGACTTGAGAAGGGGAGGTTCTCTCTCCAAAATTTCTGTTAGTCCAATAAAAAAGGTATTAAAAGATATTAATTTTGTTTATTATTTTACATATGTATCACTGGACTAATACAGCTACAATCTCCACTCTCTCCCTCTCTCTCTATGTGTATATATATATATATATATATATATATATATATATATATATATAGTCTTGCTATTTATATAAATATGTATCTTTTTACTGTAAAAGTTCACAGGACATACTCTATAAAGAGACACAATCTCAATGTATTCTTCCTGGTAAAACATTTAATTAATTCATTAAAAAACAAAAAAGACTGTACACAGTTGCAAGCAGTTGATATATAATAATTTAATACAATGTGTTATTTAAAAAGAGGAAGTCAAGTGGCTATTGATAAGAATGACAAGTCTATGAGTATGAATGAAAATATTGTATTTTTCTTTTTCAAAATTATTCAAACACCAATATATTTATCAATAAGTCTATATTTCCATTTACATCTTTGGCCTTGTTCTCTTTTATACTCTTACAGCTTAATGACATTATAGTGAACACGCCAGGGACTGCTATGCAGATGTACTTCCTGGAGACGTTACTGCTTCAAGACAAGCCATTACTTTTTGTTGGCCCCACAGGCACTGGAAAGACAGCTATTACAAACAGTTTCCTGCGACAGTTACCTCAAGAAAAATATGTTGTATGTCAAATTAACTTCTCAGTGCAAACTTCAGCTAATCAGACCCAGGACATCTTCCTAACAAAACTCGAAAGGTACCCTGAGTTTTAATTAAAATCAAATATGTGATAGTGCTTAGTTTGCTCCACAGAGATTACCTCGCAAAATAATATTAAGCACTGTTTCAGTCTCTGACAGTAAAACTGAAAGCTGATTTGTTTCACTCTGTAACATTTATTACTCGAGAAACTACTTTTTAATTGCCATTGACAAATACTCTTATTCACATCATACAGGAAATAGAGCAAAATTCAAGGGAGTGTGTGTCATCATAAGTTTTACTTATGAAAACTCTTCCATGAGCGAATAAATAGACATCTGGCCATGGGCATTCTGCAGTCCTTTGCATATTAAAATGAATTACAAAATTGTGTCTTAATAAGAAATAAGAGCCATCTGTTAGTGAAAGATCAAAGCAGCAGGTGCACACCTGCCAACAAAAGGAAGGAGACAGAATGCTCTTTGAGGATGAGAATGTCCAAGGGATATATATTGTTGATGGTTCTTTACATACATGCATGTCCCCATGCAGATCTTTTCAAATGCATATAATGGAGAACCTACAGTTATACCTGACAAAAATGCATTTTATGTAGCTTAATATTAAATACATGATAATTATGTTCAACTAACTTTGATTTGCTGGTTACCTAAAACGTGTTTAGCAATAAAAAAATGACATTGCAGAATATTTATTTTTACATTCTAAATCTAGTGCAAGGTACAATAGAGCAATTAACCCCTCAAGGACTGGCGGCACTTCAGGACCACGGGCCATTTATTTATCTATTTAATCTGATTCAGGGCTCCCCGAATGGCATGCAGATGCGTGGGGAGCCCTGAATTCCATGATGGTCCTGGCACGTCAGGGGTCCTTATGGCTCCCCACCCCATGACGTGCCAGGGCTGTCAAGAGTCCTTAAAGGGATAGTAATACTTTATTATTACTATCTCTCATATTGTAGGTATTTGCAAAATAAGTTAATAAGAAATAACCGAAGGAAAGGTTCACCCCTCCCTCCCCTTCCCTGAAGTCAGAGTTGTGCTGACTGCAGGGGAAGTTTGTCATACGACAGGCTTGCGGCTCTGCAGCTGAGCCGAGATCCCATTAGTTACTAAGAATTATTCCACTGAAACAATCTTCTACATGTGATTGGTTTGCAAGCACATGTAGAAGACCGTTTCAGTGAAATAATTCTTTGTCACTAACGTGATCGCGGCTCTGCTGAAGAGCCGCATGATGAAAGACAGACTAGATATCCCTGCAGTCAGCACAACGCTGACTTCAGGGAAGGGGGAGGGAGGGGGAACTTTGCCTTCGGTTATCATGAACCTGGGGGCTATTAACTTATTTTGCAAATACCTAAAATATGAGGGATAATAATAATAATTTATTACTATCCCTTTAAGGGGTTAAATAATTACAGATACATTTGGAATATTCTCATGCTTAAACCCCAGTAATGGAGCAATTGTTCTGCATTGTGCACTAAAAACTGACACCAAAAATAAAATAGGTTGATATAACTTTAAGTATCATGTACTTGCAGCTAGTAAACATAAAAGTTAATTATTAATGTTACATCCATAAAAAATAATCCTGAACTTGCTTCTTGCTGTTTGTATTGAGAGGGAAGAGCTAATATCAGTTAATTGACTGTGATTTGTGTCTGCTGTTCTTGTATACAGAAAGGCTTCTATCTTATCTAAGTCTGGACAATTAATAGAGCCACGGACAATGTCTGCTCCCTCATAGCATATTTTAGACTAGATTTTAGGACTCAGGAAACAAATAGAGAATTTTAGATACTAGCAGGAATTATGGGATGTTTAAGTGAATATAACCCCGGTTCATTTTTAGGTGTTAGCATTTGTTGAAGTTGGCCCAAGCCCAGGGTCTCTTAATGTTTTTGATTAGATTTTAGTATTGACATCTGTAGTTAGATATATGTTCCTTAATTTGCTAGTTTTTCTTGGCTTAGTGAGCATCATTTTAATATATTTAAAGGAACGAGGGCCCATATTCTTTAGTTGATAAAATGACACATGTTATATAGGAAAAAACAAATAAAACAGCCAGTATTCTTGATATTATCATTGACAGATTTACTAAAAGTTAGCTATATAAGAATGGAAACTATGGAGAATGTATAAATCTGGAGTGGTACATGAAAAAATGAATAATGAATTGCTTCACGTGTTTGCCTCTCTAACACCTATGTACAAAGGTAGTTGTCTATTTAAACAACCTTTTTGCACTCTGAGCACTATGGGCCGAGGAGTACGGGAGTGTACTGTTTTTTTGTGGCATTCCATTTCTAACAGTTAACACAATGTTTATATACTAACTGGATGCAGATATAATCAGCTCAAAATTCATCCTTTTCCTTGCACCAGCAATAGGTGAGGCAGTCAGATGTTGTTTGCACAGAAGTTGTGTTCTGGTGGAGTTGAGTCCAGATACGTACTTATGCATTTATGTGTAAGTTCAGGTGCTCAATCTGCAAACCTATTTATATGTGCAACTTATGCTCTGCACTGGATAATTCATACTTCCCACTTACTGTCAGGGAGGAAAAGCTTGGCATCAAGACAATTGCACAAAATAAACTATTTTTTAGTCAAGAATCCAAGCACTACATATCTGTATTTGGTAAAAAAAAAATCAACAACAAGCAGGCCCTGTGTTTACTACACACTATGACATTTTCTTTCTGTATGCCTATAATAATACCAACTCATGTATTACTGTTCCCTTTGCAATAGGACTTGCATACCTTTTTCTGATAACTGTGGTCTGCATCTTAAAGGGATAGTAATACTTTGTTTTATCTTTATTTTATTTTGAAGACATTAAAAAAAACATGAAGAATGATATGTCTTATCTCTCAGAACTTTATAGTTTGAGAGATATTCACAAACAAAGTTTCCCCTCCTGCCCCTTTTACCTAGTGTAAGCCATCTTTTCTCAGATGTGGAATCCAGTCCATAGACCAGACAGATAACAGCAGGGGACAATCTTCTTCCTATGAGAACAATGAAAGCCCTGCCCCCATTGACAAGTTTTTCAGGTTTTTCCCTTATCTTAATGAAAGATTGTCCCTCTCTGCAATCTACCTGGGCACCTCCCTTCTTCTCTGGCTGAACAGTGTGACATCAGTAAAAGGGGCAGGAAGGGGATACTTTTGTCATTGAATTACTCTTGAACTACAACTCTGACAGAATTAAAATAACACTCTCCCAGGTCCAAATACTACGATGATTAATTAGAGCTGCTTTTATTATGAAACATTACTATCCCTTTAAATGTGTTCTTACACATATATGTGTGTTTAATAATACCATTAATTATAGCCAGATTTCTTTGTTGCATGTCTAGGAAGGGCATAGATTACAATTTCTCCTCTGGTGCTCTCAAGTTAGAGGGTACAATTATTATAATAGGGAACTGGCTCTAACTAAACACACTTCCTTACTTTGCACTTGAAAGTGGAACACAGGGGCAAGAATGCCCCGTGACATGTACTTCTAAATGTAGATTTAGGCTGGCAATTAATGGTATATATACAATATCATCATGAACCAGGACCCTTTCAATGTATTATGTAGTCCATGAGAAGGAGGGTAACAAAAATATTACTAATAGATTACTGGGAAACATAAGTATAGTAAACCAAATAATAATGTGAAATGTATCCATTTTTTAATCCTTCATAATGTAGTTTTGAGGTTATATGTAAAATGTATATTTGTACAGTCATATAAGTATACAAGCAAGTAGTTTAACAGGTATACATTTAAAGTAAAACAATAAATAAAATGATAGATGATTGGGGTAATGGGCATAAAAATACTGAGGGAAAAAGCATGACTGTTGCTAAGGACAACCATGTTCTAATGCTACTACTAGTTTTTAATTCTAACTTAAAGGGATAGTAATACTTAAAATGTAAAAAAAAATATGTTGTAGGGTTTATCCCCCTGAGTAAAACAAGAGTACTCCCACTGCTGAGAGGTGTTTTATTCAAAAGTTATTAATTTTCAAAGTTGAATTTTTTAGGTGCAATATCACAGTGGCCTGAAATTGTACAGTGGCGCTGTTGCTACACGATCCTATGGACAACTCTGGTCAGTTGACCATAAATCTCCATAGGATGGTGTAGCAACAGCGCCACTGTACAATTTCAGGCCACTGTGATATTGCACCTAAAAAATTCAACTTTGAAAATTAATAACTTTTGAATGAAAGACCTCTCAGCAGTGGGAGTACTCTTGTTTTACTCAGGGGGATAAACCCTACAACATATTTTTTTTTACATTTTAAGTATTACTATCCCTTTAAGAGAGTTTTTGATTGAAGAATTTTATATTTTTAAGCAATACTTTGCATTAAAAACATCCATTAACTTTCCAAAGTATATACTGTGTCCAAGACCACACATCTTTACATTACTACATAATCAAAGGCTACATAAACTACACATGATATTAAGCCTTTCAAAAATGAAATACATGATGGCTTTAATAGTGCACACCAAGTACTAACTAGAATCACCACTATAAAATTGCATTGATAACATTCAAGTTCAAATACATTCTAAAGCTGACACAGCTTGATGTGAGGTTGATGTACTAAAAAAAGTGGAGCAATTTTTACGGCAATTCTAAGGCAAACCCTACAGGAAAAAAATGCTATTGAATGAAAGGGACCTTTAACCCCTTTCATGCTAGCATACTTGGGACTAAAAGCTTAATTTAAATCAATAGAAATTTAGGATTTTTTTTATTTGTTCTCTTTGAAGCAAATGCCTTAGTTTAGAATTGCTCCAGTACTTTTCAATACGTCAACCTTCCAATCTATCTAGGTTGCTACAGAATCCATATAGTATCATAAAAGTGCAAAATTAGGCAGAAAAACAAGAGAAATAATAAAAGGCAACTTAAGTGTAGTGTTTATTGCACTCACACTTTTCCCATATTAGGCTTTATGCATGTAAGAGGTCCCTTTCTCTAGCAGCCAACGTACTGTGTCCCTTGAATCCTTCTCCTCTGTGTCTCGCTTTGATGGTTATCACTACATCTAGTGCTTGTCCTGATGGAGAGCTTATCTGATGTATGAGGTGAAGTAATACAATGTTGTTGTAATACAATAGATGAGAGTTGGTACCCTGTTAGCCGTAGAAATACAGGATGCTAATTTTTTTTGTAAAGTTGATACCTTTATTGGCTAACTAAACAGATTTAAAATACAAGCTTTCAAGACTTCTTAGGTCTCTTCCTCAGGCATGTTATACAGATAAATATGAAAACTTCTCTCTTAAATACAAGTACACATTACATTGTTTATAATGGAAATCAGATAAGAACGTTAGTCCAGATACCAATTCCTTGATCAGTCAATGGTAGAGGATGTGATTTAAATAGCATTCTTCCTCTGGGTCCAGGTATTTATGATTCCAGAGGGACTGTCGTAAAAGTTAATTCACAATTAAGTACTGTGACAGAAATTCCCTGTCCGTGTTCATGCCATAAGTCAAAGAGTCAAATTGTAACATTAATTTTACCTCCCATAATTTTCTGTCCCTCTGATTGCGAAATTGTCCCATTAGTACAGTCAATTTAATATCCCTGATACTGTGCCCACTTTGGCAAAAATGTTCTCCCACTGGTGTCTCTGTCTTTTTGTTGTTAATGCTGGATCTGTGGGAATTAAACCTCTTATGTAATTTCTGTCCCGTTTCCCCCACATTTTGCACACATGATAAGGTATATTACATTGGATGATTTGCAGGTGAAATTACCATTGATCTTATGGTGTAACTGGGTGTTTGGTATGGGTATCTTGTCTGTGGTATAAATGTGTGCACAGGTTTTACACCTACTTTGTAGGCAGGGTAATGTGCCATTTTTTGTATTTTTGTTCAGGGCACTCCTTACCATCAGTTGCTTTAAATTGGGAGGCTGTCTGAAGGAGAGTAAGGGAGGCTGTGGAAATATGTTCTTAAGTCTTTCATCTGTGTGTAAGGTTGCTTGAAGTTCTCTTGATATTTTGCGCAGAGCTTCAACCTGGGGGTGGTAAGTGACAACAAGTGGCACACGGTTTCCCTTATGCTGTTCTTTGTAGCTCAACAGATCTTTTCTTGGTATGTGAGTAGCTTTCTGTATCTGACTGTCAATAATCCTTGCACTGTAACCCTGTCTTATAAAGTCTTGAGGAAGAGACCTAAGAAGTCTTGAAAGCTTGTGTTGTAATGCAATGTCTCATCTGATGGTGCTGAATAAAGTTCCAGTATAAAACACAGTGGATAAGTCCAAATTGAATAAAACAGTAATAGTAACTCCAGGAGGAATCAAACCTCCTTGTGGTGTTAGGCCCATGCCAAGAGTACGGAACTGAGACTGGATAGATGTGAAGGGGGCAGGAACCTCACAGGGGGCATAGGAGGGACGAATAGGTGTGAGTGCAAAGGTAAGAAATACCTGATGCTTATCATGGAGGTACTATTCCACTTCCCTAGGGGTGAATGAAACACACAGTCCTGAACAAGAGCTATATATGCCCCTTCTCTAATAAAATAATAACAATGAAACAATTGCATATTAAAATATAAATAATGACAATTTAACATAGAATAAACAGCATATAGATACAGATGAATGAAAAATAAAAATGAATAAAAGTAGTTGTAATAATGGAATGTGAAGAATTTGAAAAAACATAAAAATGAAGTGGAGTGAAATGTCGTTGTGAATAACCTAATATACATAAATATGGAAACCACAATATGTATGATTGAAATATAAATGGAGGCGATCACTTAACAACTGAGTTGAATCATTAGATTCTCGGGCCATCAAGCTTCTGATAACAAGATGGTGTGCTTTTTGGTCAAGCAATGCGTTGCCTACCCCTCCGGGGTATCCTTTTGAAACATCGCTCACTATTGGGAGACAAAGAAAACAGGTCATTAAACATGTCGCCAGCATGAAAAGGGTGATATCAGAATCTCGCCCCCATCAAAAGGGCGAGATTCTGATATTGCAGGCTTAAATGTCACACATTTTAATACCAATCCAATACCTTGGAAATAAGGAGACTTTCCAGGTCCGTGCATTTCATCTTGAAGCTTTTACACACAGAGCGTGTAGAAATCACACATACAACCACTGCTGCTGCTTACATCTGTGTATGTTAACCCTTTGAGTGTGAGAGTGGTTCTGGAGCAAGCATACTGCTCTCACGCTCAAAGGGTTACCATGAAATGCACAGACCCAGAAAGGCTCCTTGTTTCCAAGGTATTGGATTGGTATTTAAATGTGTGACGCTTAAGGCTGCTATATCTCAATCTCACCCTTTTCATGCAGACAACGTGTTTCTTTGTCTCCCAATTGTGGGTGATGTTTTGATAGTGAACCCACATGGTAAAATGGTAAAAAAAAAAGTTAAATCTTGTGAAGACCAGTAGAAGTTGGTTGTGTGAAGAATTTTGGTATAATAGAAAATGATAAATTAATATACATATTAAATACATCTAGGATATTAAAAACTATAAAATACATTTGGATAACTGTATTACCATAATGCAGAGATATGTTATAATCTACTATACGACTGTTGCATAATATTCTCTATTAAAAACTGAGTTGTAATAAAATGATGAAATGGTGAAAATAAATTATATAATATAACTCCTCCCCCATGACCTGCATTCTTGTATGGTTAGATTATTTCTATTTTGTTAATTAAAATATAAAAAAAACAAAAAGGAGGAATTACTAAACTAATGTTTATGTAACTTACTGGACCAATGAAAAATACCATGTTGCCTATAAAAGCAAAAGTGTTACTAAAAATTCTTGGCAATATGCATAATGAACTCAAAGGACGATAGGTGGAATGCAACAATAATATATAGATGAAACACATTTAAAAGAAGTCTGCACGGATCAGAAGAATGGTCAGGCAGGCCGGGTCAAACACAGAGAAATCAGGAACAAAGCATCAGGCAGGAGAGTAGTCAGATACCAGGGCAGGTCATACACAGTGGAGAGAGGAACCAGAGAAGGAACGGCAGACAGAAGAGAGGTCAGGAACTAGCTGGGTCATACACAGGAGAATCTACAGGACACAATAGCAGAGAGACAAGCGGAGTCAATGGACATAGCCAGGATCATACACAGGGCTGGAGAGAAAGAGTAGTCAGGCAAGAAAGGTCAGGAGAAACTGGCAAGCAAAACAAAACTACAGCAACACTGGAGATGCTATACAAACATATCTCAGTGCAGGACTTACCCCCTTATAAGAAGGTGACCACTAGTGTTGAGCGAGCACCCCGATGCTCGGGTGCTCGGGTGCTCTGACCGAGCACCCCCTGAGGCTCGAGTGCTCGGCCGAGCACCCGAGCCCCATTGAATATAATGGGGCGACACGAGCATTACACCAGGCACCCCCTGCTCTGATGAGGGGAGGGTGCCTGGTCAATGCCCCCCTTCATCTCCGCTATGCCCCCTTCATCTCCGAATGCCCCCTTCATCTCCGCAATGTCCCCCTTCATCTCCGCTATGCCCCCTTCATCTCCGCTATGCCCCTCTTCCACAATGTCCCCCTTCATCTCCGCTATGCCCCTCTTCCACAATGTCCCCCTTCATCTCTGCTATGCCCCTCTTCCACAATGTCCCCCTTCATCTCCTCTATGGCATAGAGGAGATGAAGGGGGACATTGTGGAAGAGGGGCATAGCGGAGATGAAGGGGCACATTGTGGAAGAGGGGCATAGAGGAGATGAAGGGGGACATTGTGGAAGAGGGGCATAGCGGAGATGAAGGGGGACATTGTGGAAGAGGGGCATAGAGTCTATGCCCCTCTTCCACAATGTCCCCCTTCATCTCCGTAATGCCCCCTTCATCTCCGCAATGCCCCCGTACCTCCAGTCCCTGGTGGTCCAGCGGAGCGTCTTCAGATCTGTGCCTCTTCCGGCACAGATCCCCGCCACCCGAACATGGCGGGCGAGCACATGGCGGTACTCGACGAGTACCGCCATGTGCCGAGCAGAGCGATGCTCGAGCCGATCCGAGCATCGGCCGAGCACGCTCGCTCAACACTAGTGACCACCAGAAGGGGCAAGGCTGGAAGGCCAGAACCAGCAAAGGAGTCTGCGCATACGCCCCGCCAGGCCAAGAGAAGGGAAGAGAGTTTGCATGCTGTGGACAGCCAGAAACGGCTACCACGCAAGTGCCCAAGGAACTGCCCTTCATATCACTGCATTGCCCAAACGGAGGACATGGCAGAGTCTGAGGGACAGATAACGGGCAAAGAAATGAAATCCTGAAGAAGGTATGACACAATCTAACGCAATCTTAAGTCCCAAAGGACTGAGAGTTTTGAGTTCAAAAATCTAGAACGATACTCTTTGCCTTAATTTGTGAATTAAGGGAAAATTGTTCAATTCCTACTATTAAAATATTTCTATGTTGGCACTTATAAACATCTTTATAATGTTTGGATAAACTGTGCTATTCCAGTCCATAGGAAATATTTATTAGATGTTCACTCATCTTGAGCTTTATTTTTCTTTTATCTTCCAGTTATATTTCTTCCCAACTTCCAGTTTATCCATCTCTCTCTCCAACTTTTTCCTCTCTCTCACTCTCTCTCTCTCCAACTGCTTACTTTATCCTTCTAATGAGTTTCTCTGTCTCCATCCTTCCCTGCAAATGAATGTTTTAATACAGGGCTATGGGGTCCTGAAGAATTATGTTTTAATAACAGGGCTATGGGATGCAAAATCACAATCATATGATGTAAATAAAACATTCCTCAGTTGTCAGGATACAATTACTAACATGTTTTACTCATAATACATACTATGTAAAAAATAACAGACTTACAATCCAGTTTGAGCGATGACCGCAACTCATCAAGTATGAGCTTCTGAAAACCCAATTTAATATATAGGTCTAAGCAAGGAAGAGAAAAAAGGAACTTCCCGGAATGCCCATATAGTGCCTCATTGCCCTCCACTTGGGAAAGCAGTATCAAGGGGAACCTTTTTGGGTATGTTGATTAGGAATTTACAATGGCATAGGTTTAAGGACAAAAATTCAATACCAGCACATTAGTGATGAGCGAGCACCCCAATGCTCGGGTGTTCGGGTGCTCTAACCGAGCACCCCCTGAGGCTCGAGTGCTCGGCCGAGCACCCGAGCCCCATTGAAGTCAATGGGAGGACTCGAGCATTACACCAGGCACCCCCTGCTCTGATGAGGGGAGGGTGCCTGGTCCATAGGAAAAGGGCAGAAAAGGATGGAAACACCACAGAAATGGTTCAGGGACAGCATAGGGAGGATGTCTGGATGCATCTTGGACTCCAACATCGCTGCTGGGAACGATCTTTCGCCCGTAGTACGCCATTTTTACAGACTGACCATAAAACACACAAAAAGGAAAATAAAAACGACTTTAGGCGAAAAATTGTTACCAAACAATATTTGCTATATATTTACTTGTATATCATCTGCAAATTCTCCCAAAAATTTCCTTGGTTTTCGGAAGTGAGGCCATGATTAAGAGGGAAACGTGCGCAGAGGCAAATTCTCCCAAAAATTTCCTTGATTTTCAGAACTGAGGCCATGATTAAGAGGGAAACGTGCACAGAGGCAAATTCTCCCAAAAATTTCCTTGATTTTATTGAACTGAGGCCATGATTAAGAGGGAAACGTGCGCTGAGCCGACCATCTAAAACATTATGGGTGAGGGTCTGCTGCAGAGCTGACCATCCTAAACATTATATGCGAAGGCCCGCTAGTGAGCTGACGCTATAAAACATTATATGAGAGGGCCCGCTAGAGAGCTGACCCAATAAAACATTATATGAGAAGGCCCGCTGGTGAGCTGACCTACATAAAAATTGTCAAACAGGGCCCGCTGGTGAGCTGGCCCTATATAAAAATTATATCACAGGGCCCGCTGGTGAGCTGGCCCTATATAAAAATTATATCCCAGGGCATATGGAAGAGGAGGAGGAGGATGAGAAGATTAAGAGTCAACCATATACCCGTTTTTTGGGTGGAAGGGGTGAATGGGAATACAGAGTATTCCCATCATTGTAAATAACATATATAAAGTGAGTTTATGTTCCCCCGGGGCTTTCCTCCAGTGGAGTGGAGAAGTCAGGGGAAATCCAGGCCTTGTTCATTTTTATAAGTGTCAACCTATCAGCATTGTCGGTGGAAAGGCGGATACGCTTATCTGTTATGATGCCACCAGCAGCACTAAATACCCGCTCAGACAGAACGCTGGCGGCAGGGCAGGCCAGCACCTCCAAGGCATAGAGTGCCAGTTCATACCACGTGTCCAGCTTGGACACCCAGTAGTTGTAAGGCACAGAGGGATCATTGAGGACGCTGACACGGTCTGCTACGTACTCCTTCACCATCTTCCAAAACTTTTCCCTCCTTGTGACACTAGGCTGCGCATCAGGGTGAGGGTGCTGGCGGGGTGTCATGAAGGTGTCCCACGCCTTGGAGAGTGTTGCCCTGCCTTTCTCGGAACTGCTGTGTGCTCCCCTTTTCTCCCCTTCTCGGTTGGCCAAGGTAGCACGTACTCTGCCGCCAGCGTTGTCAGATGGAAAATTTTGGAGCAATTTTTCAACAAGAACCTTCTGGTATTGCACCATTTTGCTTGTCCTCTCCACCGGAGGAATGAGAGATGAGAAATTCTCTTTGTAGCGGGGGTCCAGAAGGGTGAACACCCAGTAATCCGTGTTGTCTAAAATGCGTGTAACGCGTGGGTCACGGGAAAGGCAGCCTAACATAAAGTCAGCCATGTGTGCCAGAGTACCAACAGGCAAGATTTCGCTGTCCTCACCAGGAGGATGACTCTCAATCTCCTCATCCTCTTCCTCCTCTTCTGCCCACCCACGCTGAAGAGATGGAACTAAAGTTCCATGGCTACCCTCTGTAGCGGAGACAACCGTGTCTTCCTCCTCCTCCTCCTCCTCCTCCTCCTCCTCCGCCTCCTCCAATTGTCGCTGAGAAGACGAAGTGAGGGTGCTCTGGCTATCACCTTGTGTAAGCTCTTCCTCCCCCATTTCCACCTCTTCCACATGCAAAGCGTCGGTTTTAATTGTGAGCAGCGAGCGTTTCAGTAGACACAGAAGTGGGATGGTTACACTGATAATAGCGTTATCGCCGCTCACCATCTGTGTCGATTCCTCAAAATTGCGTAAAACCTCACAGAGGTCTGACATCCATTCCCACTCCTCACTTCTGATTACAGGAAGTTGAACGGAGAGGCGACGACCGTGTAACAGCTGGTACTCCACTACTGCCCTCTGCTGCTCACAAAGCCGGGCCAACATGTGGAAGGTGGAGTTCCAGCGCGTGCTCACGTCACACAGCAGCCGGTGAGCTGGCAATTGTAAGCGCTGCTGCAGCTTCAACAGGCCGGCTGAAGCTGTTGATGACTTACGGAAATGTGCACACACGCGGCGCACCTTGGTCAAGAGATCATGCACATTGGGGTAGGTTTTTAGAAATCGCTGCACCACTAAATTAAATACATGCGCTAGGCATGGTACGTGTGTGAGCTTGCCGAGCTCCAAAGCCGCCACCAAGTTACGCCCATTATCACACACAACCATGCCTGGTTGCAGGTTGAGTGGCGAGAGCCACTGCTCGGTCTGGTGACTAATCCCCTGCAACAGCTCTGAGGCCGTGTGCTGTTTGTCCCCAAGGCAGATCAGCTTCAGCACGGCCTGTTGACGCTTCCCCACTGCAGTGCTACACTGCTTCCAGCTACTGGCTGATGGGGGAGTGGCGGTGTGTGTAGAGAATTCGGAGGTGGAAACGGAGGAGGAGGAGCCAATAACGTAGGTGCTGGTGGAAACCCTGATGGAGGTAGGGCCCGCAATCCTCGGCGTGGGTAGCACCCGTGCCATCCCAGGGTCCGAGTCGCTCCCAGCCTCCACGACATTCACCCAGTGTGCCGTCAGGGAAATGTAGCGTCCCTGGCCACAAGCACTTGTCCATGTGTCAGTCGTTAAGTGGACCTTCCCAGTAACTGCGTTGGTCAGGGCACGGGTGATGTTACGGGACACATGGTGGTGTAATGCGGGGATGGCACACCGGGAAAAGTAGTGGCGGCTGGGGACCGCGTATCGAGGGACAGCTGCTGCCATCAGGCTGCGGAAGGACTCAGTGTCCACAAGCCTAAATGGCAGCATTTCGATGGCCAGTAATTTTAAAAGGTGTGAGGTTAGTGCTATGGCCTGTGGGTGGGTGGCTGGGTACTTTCTCTTGCGCTCAAATGCCTGGGGTAACGACATTTGGACGCTGTGCTGGGACAGGGAAGTGGATGTGGTCGCTGATGGTGCTTCAGATGCTACAGGTGCAGGGCGGGAGGTATGCGGGCCTGCGCCTTCGACAGGCGATTGGCCGGCACCGAAAACAGGGGAAGAGGAGGCAGTGGTGTGGCCTGCAGACACAGATGGGCGATCCAGGCGTTCCTCCCACTTACTACGGTGCTTGGATGCCATGTGTCGGATCATGCTGGTGGTGGTGAGGTTTCTAGTGTTCATGCCTCGGCTCATTCTGGTGTGGCACAGGTTGCAAACTACAATTCTTTTGTCGTCCGCACTTTCCTTAAAAAAACGCCATACCGCGGAACACCTACCCCTTGGCAAGGTAGATTTACGCAAGGGGGTGCTCCGTGGAACATTTGCGGGCCGGTTTGGTGCGGTCCGCCTTCTTTCTGTAGCCACACCACTGCCTCTTCCAGCCTGTTGCGGTGCTGCAGATGGCTCACCCTCAGGACTGCTGTCATCGCTCGGCTCTACACCTTCCCAGGTGGGGTCAGTCACCTCATCGTCCACCAAGTCCTCCTCCACTTCCTCACTCTGATCATCCTCCTCAAGTCTTGATCCCACCACATACTCAGTCATTGACAACTGTATAACATTCTCCTCAACAAGGTCTTGAGACGGAAATAGTGGTTGATTTAATGGCAACTGTGTCTCATCATCATCATCATCATCCACTACTTCCTTTGACCTTAAATGCCGTTCACATCTGTCATCTTCTTGAGATTGGGTAGCCTCTAGAGGTTGTGAATCAGGGCACAAGATGTCATGTTCCTCTGCAAGCGTGCTTGGAGAGAGGGTCAAATGAAGGATTGGTGATGAGACGAGCTCCTCACTATATCCCAGTGTGGGATCACTTCTTTGACCAGACCGTGTATGGTGGGAGGAAGGATGATCAGAGTGAGGATTATGTTGACCAGACTCTTGGCTACTGAGAGTGGACTTGGTGGAAGACAGGGTGGTGCTTAACCGACTGGAAGCAGTATCAGCTGTCATCCAACCGACCACCTGTTCGCAGTGGTCGGACCTCGAGAGTGATGTCCTGCGACGCCCTGTAAAATTACACATGAAGCTAGGTATGGTGGATGTCTTTCTTTCTTGTGCTCTGGCACCAGGCACAGTTTCTCCGCGTCCTGACCCGCGCCCTGAACTTTCAGGATCACGTCCACTTCCCCGTCCCTTTTTACCCGCCTTCTTCATCTTACACAGAATATGTGACTTTAATATTTGAGTTTGAAAACTTAACAGTATTTCTTATTATTCTGCAACTGTACAGAGTACACAGAATAGGCTGCTAAACTGCGGTGAAACACACTGAATGGAATATGTGACTTTAATATTTGAGTTTGAAAACTTAACAGTATTTCTTATTATTCTGCAACTGTACAGAGTACACAGAATAGGCTGTTAAACGGCGGTGAAACACACTGAATGGAATATGTGACTTTAATATTTGAGTTTGAAAACTTAACAGTATTTCTTATTATTCTGCAACTGTACAGAGTACACAGAATAGGCTGCTAAACTGCGGTGAAACACACTGAATGGAATATGTGACTTTAATATTTGAGTTTGAAAACTTAACAGTATTTCTTATTATTCTGCAACTCTGCAGAGTACACAGAAAAGGCTGCTAAACTGCGGTGAAACACACTGAATGGAATATGTGACTTTAATATTTGAGTTTGAAAACTTAACAGTATTTCTTATTATTCTGCAACTCTGCACAGTACACAGAATAGGCTGCTAAACGGCGGTGAAACACACTGAATGGAATATGTGACTTTGATATTTTAGTTTGAAGACTTAACAGTATTTCTTATTATTCTGCAACTGTACAGAGTACACAGAATAGGCTGCTAAACTGCGGTGAAACACACTGAATGGAATATGTGACTTTAATATTTGAGTTTGAAAACTTAACAGTATTTCTTATTATTCTGCAACTCTGCAGAGTGCACAGAAAAGGCTGCTAAACTGCGGTGAAACACACTGAATGGAATATGTGACTTTAATATTTGAGTTTGAAAACTTAACAGTATTTCTTATTATTCTGCAACTCTGCACAGTACACAGAATAGGCTGCTAAACGGCGGTGAAACACACTGAATGGAATATGTGACTTTGATATTTTAGTTTGAAGACTTAACAGTATTTCTTCCTATTCTGCAACTCTGCACAGTACACAGAATAGGCTGCTAAACTGCGGCGAAGCACACTGAATGGAATATGTGACTTTGATATTTTAGTTTGAAGACTTAACAGTATTTCTTCCTATTCTGCAACTCTGCACAGTACACAGAATAGGCTGCTAAACTGCGGCGAAGCACACTGAATGGAATATGTGACTTTGATATTTTAGTTTGAAGACTTAACAGTATTTCTTCCTATTCTGCAACTCTGCACAGTACACAGAATGTGCTGCTAAACTGCGGCGAAGCACACTGAATGGAATATGTGACTTTGATATTTTAGTTTGAAGACTTAACAGTATTTCTTCCTATTCTGCAACTCTGCACAGTACTCAGAATGTGCTGCTAAACTGCGGCGACGCACACTGAATGGAATACGTGACTTTGATATTTTAGTTTGAAGACTTAACAGAATGTGCTCTAATCTGCAACTTTGCACACTAAACAGAATGTGCTCTAATCTGCAACTTTGCACACTAAACAGAATGTGCTCTAATCTGCAACTTTGCACACTAAACAGAATGTGCTCTAATCTGCAACTGTGCACACTAAACAGAATGTGCTCTAATCTGCAACTTTTCACACTAAACAGAATATTTTTTTTTTTTTTTTTTTTTTTTTTCCCCCCACACACAATATAACCTGCTGCCCCCACACACAGTAGTCCTAAAAAGGACTTTTGGTTCTTTTTTGTCACAATTTTTGTTTTTTCCTCCCTACACTGCCTTTCCCTTCCTATCCTCAGCTCTCCCTGGCTCAGACTGAGCCGAACTCGATGGTCAGGTGCTATACAGCACCTGACCACGGGTTCTGGCCAGCCAATCAGTGTAATGCCAGCAGCCAACATGGCTGCTGGCATTACACCGATGTCAGAGCCTCCCTGCACGTTTATTGGCTGCGCAGCAGCCGCAAAACGTGCGGGGAGGAGACCCGAACATGGCGGGCGAGCACATGCGGTACTCGTACGAGTACCGCCATGTGCCGAGCAGAGCGATGCTCGAGCCTATCCGAGCATCGGCCGAGCATGCTCGCTCAACACTACAGCACATGTTTAATACAGAATTGCCATTGTACAGTCACTAAAAATGTGTTAGACTGAAGCTCCTTTGTTTTATAGGTGGTACCATGTTAGTCGTAGTAAAAGCAGGAGACTGGTTGAGTAAAAGTGCTATTGATACCTTTATTGGCTAACTGAGTAGCTTTAAAATGCAAGCTTTCAAGACAACTTTGGTGTAATCTGAACTCATCCTACATTCAAATAAACCTGAAGAAGAGACATACCTTTTCTTGAAAGCTTGCATTCTAAAGCTAAGCCAATAAAGGTACCACTTTTACTCTACCAGTCTCCTGCTTTATTTTATTTGATGTTCCACAACTGAACATAGCAGCAACTGGATTCTGTAGCAATCACAAGCCTTAAAACCAATAGACAGGACCTTTTTAACATACAAAGGTAAACATAAGAATATCCAATCCTATAACCAACGGCCATATTTTGTAACTAACTACAATACCAAAGACCCACAGATCCAGCAATTATTAGATTGACATGTCTTCAAGACCCAATATGGAAATATGGATGCATGAAGGAAGAAAATAAAGTAAGGGCTGGAGGAAGAGCAGGGGAGAAGAATGATGTGGAAGCAGGAAGGAGGAGGGAATTGGGAGAGAGGGGGAAGATAAAAGAAGAAAGATGATGGAGGATGGAGGTAGGAAGAACATGGAGGGATATATATTATGGATAGAAGGAAGAAGATGGATGCAGGAAAAAGCTAGAGGGAGGGAAGAAGAAGATGGAGGGATGAAGGAAAGATGATGGAGGATTGGAGGAATGAAAGGATGGAGAGATAGAAGGTAGATAGTAAGAAGGAGATGGAGAAAGGGTTAGAAGACCATTGAGAGAAGGAGGGATGAAGACACACACGCAAAACAGATCAGCTGCTTCTGAGTTTCTGAGTTCTAGAAGAACATTATACATGAATAAACATATTTAGAATGAGAGCAAGGAATGAAAATCCTGCCCAAGGGCAGAGGGAAAAAATCCTTAATCTTTAAACATTACACTCAGGAGTTCTTCTAC
Source organism: Rhinophrynus dorsalis (assembly GCA_037306005.1). Taxonomy (NCBI): domain Eukaryota; kingdom Metazoa; phylum Chordata; class Amphibia; order Anura; family Rhinophrynidae; genus Rhinophrynus; species Rhinophrynus dorsalis. Next base: position 202,458,686 of record CM074721.1, read on the forward strand.
CCATAGCTAGCAATGCCCAAATATTGAGAAACACTGACTTTTGTTGAAACTTTACTCTTTTCCGTTAAGTTCTTGTTTGAAAACAGCAACATTTGTGTTATGCACCCAGAAAAGCCTGCCACTTTCTGACCATCTGACAACAAGATTAAGCTGGTCCTCTGGAAAACTCAGACTGTTTGGAAGTTTGTTACATAAAGTGAAACAGAAGGCGCTCTCATGCATTAAATACCCCTGATGTGTATTTGCTTCTCCTATCTGTACGTAGGGACAGTTTAACTGGATTATTAAAAAAAGAGGGGATTAATGTTTTATATATAAACATATATGAAGAAATATATGCCAATGTTTCAGCTTCTTTATGAAATAACATACACTGAGAGAAATGGAGCAATTCTGAGTCAAATCATTTCCAACTCCCCAACTCCCACCAAATCTTACTCACTATAGTTGTCTAAGCAGCAACACAGATCATCAAAATCCACAACCTTAGCTATGAGTGCTTCTACTGTTGTTCATAATATAAAGCCAATAACGGCCACTATTGAAAGGTTCACTATCTGTACCTGCTTCCTAATTTCCTGCATTCTATTGGTTGCCACAACATGTCCATGTATGGTCAATGCACCACTATTCTAGATCCTCATATGTGTAGATTCACTGCTGGTGGTACTGGCAACAGTGGTAGTGCTAAGGAGGACCCTGAGGGTGCAGGGGGACAATGGGATATTATCCTGGCTTGACCCTCAGTACTGGATGACATTGACAGGTTTTATTGTCATCCTTGAAGTTCCAGACTGTTGAGAGTTACACTTACCTCACATACTTTTCTGATGGATTTTGGCACATATTGCTGTTATTGGGTAAGGACAAGGGGCACAGAGACAGCAGCATCTAATTTTTTTATTATGTCACTCTTCATTGGTTTGATCCAAGAAAGCTCTCATATTGTGTTCTTCATAACCCTAAGAGTCATCCCCACCACCAGTCTCCTCCTCCACTCTTGTTGAAAAGATGACATAGCTGCAGAATGAAATCAAGAGCAGGCATCAATGAGGCAAGGCAGCAGCACTGTGCTGCTACTTCACACAGCCACATGTAACATTCAGCATTTTAAAATATTACCCCAGGTCACTGCGTATGTTGTGAGGGTGGCAGCACTGTTTGGCTGAGTGGGCTTCTACTACTGCTTCTTGTGGGTACTCGTATTGTTCAGCAAGCATCAGAGCAACAGTACTCAAACTCCAATTTTTGTTTTCTCTCTTTCAGTCATCTCTACCTTAGAAAGCATAGGTGGAAAACATTATCAAATTTTTGTGATAAAATGATCAGTCAGCAAATTCAAGTAGAAAAAGTAGCAAATTGTTAATATTACATAGATATTCCCACAAAAATCTCTCTCATCTCTACTCTGCAGGGACTGGCTCCTTACTGAAAATGCATACCTTTTCCAAATGGTAGGAGAAATGTACATCACTTCATTAGATTGAGCCTATTCTCTGCGTGAGTTCCCAACATGCAACATGGTAAAAGCTCAAGTGCCAGTATAAGACAAAATAATTCAACAGTCTCAGCCCTGGAATCTGTTTTGGCCAATTCAGCCCTCAGGGATCATATTCTGACTTAGAAATCCCCTCCCCCCACCACAGGGGCTGGTGGGGGGTTCTGGTACTCCCCTGACTAAATGCTAGATAAACCTCCATCATTTTGCTTTGTGAAGCAATGCAATGGAGACCTCTCTAAAGTTCCACAGGTTAAACTCTCCATTTTAAAACAATGGGAATATTTGGTTCCCCATACAGTGCAATTATTTGCCCTCCAAATTCCTCCACATTTTCTTTGAACATACCACTTAGCACTAGTGAAACATCTTACAGCAAAAGACAAATAAAAAGAGCAGTAGTAAAAATATGAATACATGCACTTTTCTTTCTGAACAAAGAAATGATTGGGATGAGTAATAAGAATTTTTGCTCATCCCTGTCCTTTCTAAGAATTTATTGTTATAAAAATAGTCATCTTTATCAAGTTAGGATAAATAATTGTAATAAATGGATCTAATGTTTATTTAACCCTTTAACCCCTTAAGGACCCATGACGGTCCTGGACTGTCATGGAATTCCGGGCTCCCCACGTGGATGCACGCCGTTCAGGGAGTCTGGAATTGGATGTGGCAAAAAAAAAATGGTCTGTGGTCCTTAAGTGACTGCAGCATGCGTGTAAGGCCGGTCCTTAAGGGGTTAAGCATAAGATGGGTACACCAAGCATTACTAACCCCTTAGATACTAGATATAGCTCTAGCATCCAAAGGGTTAAGTGAACCAAACTTATTTAAAATGGGGCACTATCATTATGTATATTATTTTAAAATCCAACCTCCCAAAAAACACAAATAAAAAATAAAGGAAACAAACAAAAACAAATCAAAGCTCATTATAATGATTTCTTTAATGGAATGATTTATTTGCTGACAACACAGGTAAACTTTAAAAAAATAGCAAAACAAGACTGTCCAAAATGTAATAAAGTAACTTTTGTGGCATAATTCTTTGTAATAATTAGCCTGAAAGATTAAGTGAAAACAATGATCTTGCAGCATATTTTATTGCATGATATTGTTTGCTATATATGTTCTGCCCGGTGATCTATTATACTAAATGTTTCTGTTTCCATAAATTAAAAGTGAGAGCATAAACAGGCAGCGATTTAGACAGGCATTGTGTGTGTAGCCGACACATTCTCTTTTCATATCTTGAGGGTCTTTCATTTCACAGCAGAGTTTGTTGAATGTGGCAGAATGACAACAACTACATTTTTTCCTCATTCCCTTATGACCAAATTCTGTCAGACTGCACTCCCAGTAAGTGACATATGGCATTTAGAGATGGAACTCAAACTGACTACAACTATATGATAGAGGGAGAAAAGGAAACTTTTCTGTGTTTCATATTCCAGTTGATTTAACTGACAATTTAATAAAGAAGAATAATGTGATTTTTTTTTCAATCTCACTTCCGTTTATTGTGGTTACGATGTTCTCATTAAATGCCCTATGGAAAATAAATGTTAAGCATTATAAAATATGTTTGTTCCCTTCTAAATTATCTCTGCTGCAGGCTTGGTGGCAAAATAATTAAAAGTCTCACTGATTATTTAGTACACATTCATATTTTAATTTCCATTAATATGCATCATTTTTATCCAGTTGCATGCTGCCATCTGAGATTCCACACATATGAATAGGGCCTGAAATTAACCCTTAGAGTACCAGAGGGGCAGCCAATGCATTGCTTCACAAAGCATTGGATACCCCTCTGGCAGTCAGAGGGTTAAGGTATAATGAGAATAAGCAAATCCTATATAATAATTCACTAAGATGTTTGTCAGAAGCCGCCATGCGCAGTAGAAACTGCCCAAATGCACAGAATGCTGGGAACACGGAATGCTGGGAGCAGGGAATGCTGGGAGGTGTAGGAATGCTGGGAAGATGGAATGTTGGGAAGTGTAGGAATTCTGGGAGCATGGAATGCTGGGAGTTCTGTACTGGGAGGATTCTGTGCTTTCGGACAGTCTCTACAATGCATGACTGTGTCGGCAGCAGGACACAGAGCAGGACCGGCCTCTTAACCCTTTGAGTGCAAGAGGAATACGCAACACAGACCTTGGCCCGTGTACACGGGCTTTTACACTAGTATTAAATAATATGGTTATCCAGCACAATATAATGTTTGTTTGTTTGTAGGTTTTATTAGATAGATATTAGAAATCTTGGGCCTTATTCATCAAGCTAATTTGCAGTTCTGGAGCAAATTCACCATAGGGAACAAATACAAACCCCAGTAGATTTATATATGGAGGTGCTGGATGTACTCTCTGCTCATGTGCCTTGACATCTGAATCACAGGGAATAGGATGCGGGAGGGTTCTGCACTATCTGCTAATGGGCTCTGCTCATAGAATTACTGACCTTGTTATTCTACCCCCCCCTGTATTTTGAATGCAGGGGACTTTAAAGGGATAGTAATGTTCCACAATAAAAGCAGCTCCAATTAATCTTCATAGTATTTGGGCCACGGAGAGTGTTATTTCAATACGTTCAGAATTGTAGTTCAAGAGTAACTGAATGATAAAGTTTCCCCCTCTCACCCTTTTACTGATGTAACACTGCTCAGCTCAGAGCAGCAAGGTGGTGTCCAGGTGGATCTCAGAGACAGACAATCTTCAATTAACATAAGGGAAAAACCTGTCAAGAGGGGCAGGGTTTTCCTTACACAATTAGAAGATTGTCCCTTGCTGTGAGCTGTCTGGTCTGAACACCAGATTCCACATCTGAGGGGAGGTGGCTTACACTAGGTAAAAGGGGAGGGAGGTGGATACTTTATCAGTCAATTTCTATTGAATTAAAACTCTGACAGTATTGAAATAACACTATCTATGTCTCAAATACTATAAAGATTAATTGGAGCTGTTGTTTTTGTGAAACATTACTATCCCTTTAAATAAAAAGTGTGTTGGCAGTTGCGATAATTTTTGTAAAAAAATTAATTACTCAAATGGCTACAACTTTAACTGCAGGGTTTGTTTTTTCTTTTTGTTTAATTTAATTTTAATCCTACTGTTCTTTCAGATTCCACAACAAACTGCTTTGCAATGTTCTGCAGGCTGGCCTTTTTTTAAGACAATTACCCTACCATACCAAACAGTTGAGGACTTAAAGGGATAGTAATACTTCGTTTTAACTTTATTTTATTTTGTAGGTATTAAAAAAACATGAATAATGATATAAGTCTTATCTCTCAAACATTTATGGTTTATGAGATATTCACAAGCAAAGTTTCCCCCTCCTGCCCCTTTTACCTAGTGTAAGCAATCTCTTTTCAGATGTGGAATGCAGTCTATAGACCAGACAGATAACAGAAGGGGACACTCTTATTCCTATGAAAACAATGAAAACCCTGCCCCCCTTGACAAGCTTTTCAGGTTTTTCCCTTATCTTAATTGAAGATTGTCCCTCTCTGCAGTCTACCTGGGCACTTCCCTTCTGCTCTAGCTGAACAGTGTGACATCAGTAAAAGGGGCAGGAGGGGGACACTTTGTCATTGAATTACGCTTGAACTACAACTCTGATAGAATTGAAATAACACTCTCCAAAGTCCAAATGCTATGATGATTAATTAGAGCTGCTTTTATTATGAAACATTACTATCCCTTTAACTTGGTGTAGCCTGCACGAGAGAAATGTGTTAGGTGAGATTTTTTAAAATAATGCAGGTCAGTCATCTCTCTAGGTATCCTGCTAACATATCTGTGCCTCTCTTTGAGTTTATTTTCTACTGAGCTTGGGGGTCCCTAGTAGAGATCAGCAAAACACTTCTGTAAGTTTATTGTTCATATGAAACGTGTTTCATATCTGTTTTAGATAATGCTTAGCTGTCACATGATGCCTACATGATATACCTGCACGTTATTTAGGTGAGGTTCCTGAGTGGAATAGGATCTGTGTGAGAGGAGCTGTTACTTGTTGTGATTAGCTTCAGAAGAGCAGGAGAACTGAAGAAGTGAGTGGAGAGTGGAGACATTGAGAAATTTCGAATTGAGCTTCATTATTTGTGAGACATTTTCCAGGCAGCCATTAACTGGCATCAGTCATTTGCTATAACCTGCAGCTACAGGCCAACACGATGTCCACACTTATTTCATATGATAAATTCCTTTTTTTGTCTGTTTTTTTCAACTATTTTTCTTTAACATAATTCTTGTATGGAAAAGTTTTTGTGAAACACATAGGGTCACACTCTATCTGTAGTGCTAAAGTATAATCTATATAGGAGTTATAAATATATTTGAATATTAGGCCAACTGTGAATTTCAGCTTCTCAACTTGCAGTATGTTCAATTTCAATAACAGTATATGAAGTCACAGGCTTGCAGATATCTCTTATCCTACAAATTGCCCGTAGGGCATGTTTCTCACCCATTTCTTATGATGGCAGGTATTGAAACTTAGGAAGCTGTTTTTATCCACTGACTTAAAGGGATAGTTATACTTAAAATGTAAAAAAAAATATGGTGTAGGGTTTATCCCCCGAGTAAAACAAGGGTACTCCCACTGCTGAAAGGTGTTTTATTCAAAAGTTATTACAGCTCAAAGTTGATTTTTTTGGTTCAATATAACAGTGGCCTGAAATTATACAGTGGCGCTGATACTATACCATCCTATGGAGATTTATGGTCCCAGGACCAGAGCTGTCCATAGGATGGTGTAACAACAGCGCCACTGTACAATTTCAGGCCACTGTGATATTGCACCAAAAAAATCAACTTTGAGCTGTAATAACTTTTGAATAAAACACCTTTCGGCAGTGGGAGTACCCTTGTTTTACTCAGGGGGATAAACCCTACAACATATTTTTTTTTTTACATTTTAAGTATTACTATCCCTTTAAAATATGTTTTGGTGGCAATATTATTCCCAGGTTCACCAAGCAATTCCAGATCTAAAAATTGTATTCTAGAATCATTAATCGTGCTGCTAAATTCTAAGCCCCATACGTTGTTATTAAGTTATCCCACAAATTCTCCCAGCTTATCCTGACTACCTTTCCAGATGACCAAAATGTCATCCATGACAGCGATAGAGGACTAAGCCCAGGCCGAATGGGTTGTTATTATAAATCATACGCTCTTAAAGATAGCCTACAAAGAGATTCGCATAACTCGGTGCAAACGTGGTCTCCATCTACGTTCCCTTGATCTAGAGGTAGTAGCTGTCATTAAACTCAAAGAAGGTGTGGGTTAGGAAAATTTAATTGAATCTAATATAAAATTAATTTGTGGCATAGGTATAAGATGATCTTGAACCAGAAAGTATCTAACCGCCTCCAGCCCTCCCTCATGGGGGATGTTCGAGTACAGAGAGGTCACGTCAAAAGTGGCCCATATGTACTCGCCAGACCGCATAAGGTTGCCAATAATATCCAAAAGATGCATGTTCTTTTACCAAAACTTCTTCCATAGCTACAGCCTCTGGTACTGAATCAGTTGCTGTCCTTCATTATTATAAAGATTTAAATAACATTCTTCCATTTGTTTAAGTATTTGTTGTTGAGTTTTTGCTGTTGTACCAGCTGCAAACGTTAATGCATTAGCCTCCTATGTGTGGGCATCTTCCATTTTGCTTTCTTTAGCCCTTGGCTTTTTTCCAGTGTCCTTTTGATGAGCTCTGCATTGAATTTGCATGTTTCATCTTGTATGTGCTTCCTTATGGTCTTGCACATTTCTACATATTCTACCCTGTTTCTAATATAACGCTTTGCTTAATTTCTTGTCACTTTTTATCATAGAAACTGTTTCTTTTGATATTTGGGTTGTTTTTTCTTGTTTCACAGTAGGTGCAATGACACGTGCAGTGTCTACCATAGTCTCAATAACTTTTTGATCGTGGGTTGAAATGTCTGTGTCTGTAAGGTCTTGCAGAGCATTGAAGCGATTAGACAATACTAACTCAAAATTCTTATGATTTTTCAGTAGTTGACATTTGTTGATTTGATCATTTTCTTTCTTTCTTTCTTTCTTACAGTCAATTTTGATTTTTGCTGTCACGAGCTGATGGTCACTTGCAAATCTGATCAGTTAGTTGCATGCGTCATCTCTTTAGCTAGTTCATGTGTTCTGATCAATTTATTCACCATTTTACCAATTCTTGCATTGACATCTCCCATTATACATTTGAAAGTTGTAATTGTCCAGTTTGTAGAGGTGTAACAAATCATCATAAAATAATTCAAGTTCATCAACACTGTAGTTACTTGTAGGGGTATGTCATCAGTGTTCTACAGTGAGACTAAAGCATAAAGAAATTGCAAACTCTTTTGACTACAGTTCTATCTCAATGGTTAAATCAAACCAGTGATTTTCAGCTACTGTGTTGACTGGAATTCAAATTCAATACCAGTTTGCAAGCTGTATATATCTTGTGCCTACTCATATATTAAGACATACTGTACAATTAGGCATTATATTTAACTAATGTATCAATGTTCTTGCTAAAAGTATATAGGTCTGTAGTAGTAGTAAGATATTCCAATCTCTTTTTACAAAGTCACATATAAATTTGAAAAGAAATGAAATCAGACCAGTTGATTTCAACTGCTGTGCTGTCTGTGATTTATATTCAGCATTAGTTTTCAGGTTTTATGTATCCTGTGCCTAATCTTATTTTGCCTTCTCATTACCTTTACCTCATATTATTGTATCCTGCCTTCTCTTTAATTGAAATATAATGTGTCAGTGTTCTCACTGAGGCTATACAAGTATGTAGTAGTTAGACAATATTTTTACTACATTTCTATCTAAAGATGAATACATTGAAATCAGACTAGTGAATCTCAACTGTTGTGCTGCTACCTAGGACTGAAATTCAGTGCTATCAGCTACACTTAGCTTGAACCCTCTGAGTGCCAGGAACGGTATCCAGTGTATTTCAATGCATAAGATACCTCTCTGGCACTCAAATGGTTAAGCCCTTGATGCCAGGAGGATGTGCAACTATTGATTATTTAATATAAAATCAGGATTTTTTTTAAGAAATTCAACTAAATAAGTCACAAAATGAAATCTGTTTCTCTCATCTCTACTTCCTAGTTCATAGCCACAGCTATACAACTCCAGTGAAGGTAGGCAAGTAACTTTTGCTCCACATCTATTATATTTGCCTTTCACGTGACCGTTAAGTGTACATACAGACTGCTGGTTTATTGTGTTGTATGTTTTCTATGACTGCAAGATTTCCCACCACGATAGTGATTCCTTGTTTGCTTTTCAGCTTGTTTTTATACTTTGATAAGGCAGCCCCGTTGCTGTGAAATGCATTAGCATTCAAGCTCATTTATTGTCTTTTACTGTTTTCATTTTATGAAGTTCATTTTATTAAAATTTTGCTACTTGGCAATTAGCTGTCTGCCTGGAGCCATTTTGTTGCTGATTACCAGCCCTCCGAGTGGAGACGAAAGCAATATCTCCTCAGCTTTCTGACCAGCTGTAAATGTGAGTGAATGTTCTCATTTCTACGTATTATTGTCACGATTGTGTATCATATTACACTATTGGGCGCTCTTTTTTGTTTGTCTTTTATGTGTTCTACTATTGCTGGGAGTCTATAGCCGCTCTGGGGGAGCGAGTCACATGAGAGCAGCCTAACAATTATTGACAGCCATTGATGATACTATATCTGAGGGCAGTGCTTCATTCTAAGTTGCCTGATTTCTGGGCTTGGTATACACCATTACCCGGCCAATAATTTTGTGAGAACGCACCTTTGGGTGTTGCTGAAGGAGATTGTCTGATTCATTGATTCAGCACAGGGGCACTTGTTCTTCTTACCCCCTTCCCCTTTTTTATCACTACACCACAATATTACTTCTTCTGAGGGCTGAAGCAAAGAAATACATAGCTCAGGGCTCAAAATTTCCACTCGCCACTAGCCAATGGCGAGTGAAAATTTAGCCCTGGCGAGTAGAAATTCAGCCCTGGTGGGTATGTTATGGCTTGCAGTGGTGAGTAACTTTTCAGGTCTGGCTAGTAGCAAAGGACTTCAAATTTTAAGCCCTGACATAGCTGAACATAGCTTTTACAGTTGTGAGTCCTACAGCAACATATGACTTGTATAAAATTATTAGCAAACTGAGTGTGTTTGTCCTTTGCCCACAACACTAATTTCCTGCTGAATTAACATTGGCCCAACCACCCTTGAAAAATAACTGCAGCTTGGGATATTCCAACAGAGTGCAAAGATTGACAACAGTTCTTTAAAGCCTCTATTTTCAACAAAAGAAAAAGGCAGCATGTCAAGAGAAAATCTACAATGTAGCAAATGTGTATTGTAGTGACGGTGGTGGTAAACTTGTGTGGTGTGATTGATGTGTGTTTGTGTGGATATATATATATATATATATATATATATATATATATATATATATATATATATATATATATATATATATATATATATATATATATATATATATATATATATATATATATTAGAAAAAAAGAGGGCAGCACCAGTAGGACTTTCAAAAGACAAATAAATTAATTCTATTAGGTCAACGTTTCAGTCCTCACATTGACCTTTCTCAAGATAGTTGGAAATTCTGAAACCCAAATGTTATATAATCTCTAGATGCCAGGAGGGCTCCCAAAAAATGCTGATGACATTATATTCCAGCAGTCATTTGGGTGACTGCATGAAAAGATGTCACCCCCATATATATACTGTTAGTGAGGGTATAAAGTACAATCTTCAACAAAAGTTACAAGAATTTATAACTTCACAGTGAGACATTCACAAGAATAAATTCATATAAGAGAATATTCAAACTGAGCACATAAATGAAAATACATGAAAATACAGAAGTTTCAGTAATGGTCTCCATCACATTGTAATGCCTGCTAGATCCTTTTTAGGTTCCTACAGCAGTTAATGCCATAATCATGTTTGTGCCAAATGTAAACTATTCTTATTTTCAAATTATCGACACAAATTAATTATTGGTCACAGCAGTGGTCCGACGTGTGGTAGAAGGTAGCAACCCTTCACAACCCTCCTCTTCATCATCTGCCTGACATTCCCTGTCATGTGTGGCATTGGTGGAACTTTTGGTGGGATATTGACAAATCGCATCCTCCCTGGAAGGAAAGGGATCATCATCTTTTATCAACCATAGCTGCAGTCAATTATTGAACTATCACTTTAATCTCGCATACCTTCCACTGATCCTACTTCTTTCCCCCTACCACAGCCCCTTGTGCATTTGCTGGACATTACTCAATTAATGTGTGTGTTTTACTGTAAAGTATGCAACACAACTGATGGAGTGTGATGCCTTGCCTTGGCCCTCAAGAAAATACTCATGTCTTGTCTGCTATCAATCAAGACTTCTTCAGTCACACAGCTAATGTTGGGCTCCCAGTCATCTGTCAACTTATGTTTTTATGTTTTTATTGTTTTTTTTAAACTGTTGTGTTGTCCACTCTATCCTATCACTGTAAAAAAAAATGTAAAAAAAAAATCAACAACTTCTTTCCCCAGACATCCCCAGAACAGAGATAAGAACCGCAAAATCAGCAAAGAGTTTGGACCGCAGCTGTCTGTGTCTTTCAAATCAAATTGACCAAACAGAATGCTAGGAAATTTGGAGTCAACCTCCTTTGTTCTCTTCTCATACCCCAATGCATTGAACACAGTGATAATAACAGCAAGATTAGCACAGAACTTGGAGCACGGATGTCTGTGTCTCTTAAATCGGTCAGACAAAATGTTGGGGGATTTGGGGTCAACCTCCTTTCTCCATTCCTCTCCCCTAAACTCCTCTAATATAGAGAACAAATGTCCTGCCTACAAGACCCCTTAAACTAAGCTTCAATTCCACTGTCTTCTTTAGCTCAAAAAGTATCTGCTCTCTCACAAACACAGAATAACATGCTGTGGAAATGTGCCACTTCTTTTATAGTATGCATGTGGGAAAATAAGGGAAACTTGTGATGATCCCATTTATTTCAGTGCAATGAGGTGAAAACCTTTGCCCATCCCTAGTTGTGAGATGCTTCAAAAGTGATTACAGAGCAGACTTGCATTTTTGTTTAAATGTCAAAATTACTTATGCCTATTGTATTTTATTGTGGCATTGTTGCTATTGCAGTCTATGAAGAGATTTGAACACTGGCACTCTATCTCACAGTAGTTAGAGTACCCTTTTGTTATTCAACTGGTAAAGACTTACATAATATCTTTTCATAATCACTGTCCGTTTAAGCGCACATTAACATCTGGGTGCTAGAGATGTATCCAAGACATTGTTAGACAATGTCTTCTACACCTTTCTAACATCCAGTGGGCTCATTACAAATTATGTGGTGTCACATGTATTGATTATTTACCAAATATCTCATAATATGCCAGTAAATATATATATATATATATATATATATATATATATATATATATATATATAAAGATATATATATATATATATATATATATAAAGATAGATAGATAGATAGATATTACTCATTATCTATACTATAGTGAAGAACTATTGTAGCTTGGCTTCATATTAATTTTTACAAAAATGGTGGGACTGAGTTATTAAGAAATTGGTGCAATTTTAGAACAAACTAACTGTGCCATAGGAGAACAAATAAAGATTACCAAAATCCCCACTGTTTTAATAGGGTTTTTAATCACTTGAATGCTGGAGAGGTCTTCAGGTCATTGCTTTGTGATGCACAGGCGATCTCGCTATCATTTAAGGAATTAAAAGCCCCATTTAAATCAATGGTGAAGTTGATTTGCTCCACAATTGCACCACTTTTCCTTACTAGACCCACTGTATATTTGAACAAATTGCTTACAGTTGCTACTCAAGTTTCTGGATGTGCATGGAATTTGTTATTATAAATTATTAATAAGATGTCATGTCTATGTTACTGTGTAATTGAGTTAAAATGAAATATATCCACTATATAACTCATATAGGACCCAAATGGTAAGAAGTTATAAATTTATAGGCAATTATCTGCAGGACCGACTGTAAAGGAACACAAAACTCTGTTTTTCCTGGAAGACAGAAATGCTGCAACTTAAGCAGTATTGGTATAAAGAGCATTATTAGCAAGTTATTATTAATTAATGCTGTTACCGATAAGCAAAAGGATTATACATTTTCTGTGTTTGTCAAAAGATTTTGTCAAGCAATAAATGTTCTTCACAATAGAAGCATCTTTCTAAATAGCTTCTTGCGGTTTATTATTTCTTGTGCTGCTAATACTCATTATATTAGACATGCTCCAGCAATGAGATATGACAAGTTTGTGATTTTTAGAATAATAAATGCTTCAGGTAAAAATCTAAACCACACACAGGTAAAAATAAGTAAGTAGCTGCTCAGCAAAGAACATAAAAATAAATTCTTGGTCAGTGGTGAGCAACAGGTAATCAAGGGTCCACAAGTGGCCCTCAGAGCCCTCTATAGCTGTTTCCAGATGCAGAGTGAAAGAGAAGAGGAGATAATGTGTGGCTCTTTGGAGGATTTGAGGGCCAGATGTTTAGCCTCTTAGGGAATTTGTTTGCTTGTCATTTTCCTATTGTTCACATTTTCTATGTAATATGGCAACAGGACTACCATAATTTGAATTTTTTTCCATAATTGGAATTTTTTTTTTCATACACTGGACATTTTTTATGGAATCTAGTAACATGATTACTATAACTATGCATTTGAAAAAGAATGCTTCTGAAAAATGAACATCAAAGTGCTGGGTCGGTTCTAATACAGCCATGGAATATGCGTTTATACTGTATAAGCGTTCATTTTAAAATAGTTAACTATGGGTTCCCTAATCCCTAATAATATTGCACTAGAGGGTACGGTCTGTTTAAGGGAAAGGTAACATGACCTCTTAACAACCCCTCACCATAACGTGGTTCCTTGGTTCCAATGATAAACTCATGGCAGTTACTTGCAGGAACACAGGACATCAAACTCGTCTCACTGCACACGGTAAGCTTAATTCTTTAGGAAAAAAAGGATGTGCAACACATTGTTTTAAAATTCATTATGCAACCTTCTGGTCCTTAACCCCTTAAGGACCAGATGGATATGCAGCACATTGAAATACATTGTGTTGCACACCCTTCTGGTCTTTAGGGGGTTAAAGAGTTTAGCAGTCTTATGCACTCTGACTGCTTCAGTTTGAAAAAAAAATTGCTAGCAACTTCCATGTCTGCCTTCATGGACAAGAGAAGATGATATCTAGGGGTCATTAGGATTTTCTGGCCATAGTATAGTAAGTGGGTGCATAATGATCATAGCTACTCTTGTGGATGTTGACCTCTGCTTAGTCAATAATAGTGAGTGTATGTTGGGGGTGTGGACATGGAAATGTTGATGGTGATGATGTCCAGGGTGATGTTTTGGATATATGATGGTAGTGTTGATTTTTACTGTAAATTATACAACAGAGCTGTTAGCTAGCACACAAAGTGATGTTTTGTCTGTCTAAAAATAATATATATATATATTTGTATTTGTCCCTGTCACCATCACTCAGTCTCTGCTCAGGTGTAGAAATTGAATCTTCTACAAATCTCTGTTACCTATCAGTCAAAAGTATATTTTTAAACTGTCCTTGTCAATGTCACTGTCTACAAATCAAACTCACACTGCCTGCAGCCATCCAAAGAACTATTTATCACCAACACTCCATAAATCGAGCAACTCCAACTCCCCTCATTGCTTGTCTGTCTCTATACTCTAGTAGCTTGTGTCAAAACTTCAGAAAAGTTCAAATTATCGCCCAAGAACTGCATTGTTAATTTTTTTCAGTATAGATTAGACCTGTTAACTTCAGAATCTAAAGCTTGAAATAAAGGATAAAGCACATAGCAGCTGGTGAAGCACCACCATACCTCAGTATATACTTGTCCTTGTTCTTGAGCGGCATGAGTGTGTGTACATAACACAGTATGTCAGGTTGTACATGTCTGATTTCATGAATAGATTATATATTTATGTCTGTCTGCATGATATCTGTCATTCAGAATGAGAGGAGTCTCAATCTTAGCCAGTCAGCTCAGGTATCAAGGTTCACTTCACCTGCCTATCTGATTATGCACTCATCAGTCAAAAAGGTTTTGTTTTTATATTTTAACTTGCTTTTCTACCTTCATACTTACACTGAGATAACAACTGGTAGTCACTTCCACCAATACTACCTCCTATAATGCAACAACAGCTCCCTCTCTTTGCCTGTTTGCCTACTCAGTTATTGTCTTTCTCTCCCAAGCACAGACTGACAATATGCAGTAAACTGGCATCCCATTTTATACTTTGCTTTCATGTAAAGACATGGGGGAACTCACCACATGTGTGGAAAATACATTATTACAATAGCTTTCAATGCAGTGCAAAAATGGCACTTTTCTTGGGAATTTTCCCAGAAGACGGAAATGCTGATTTTCAAAAGCTTTACATTTGAAGAGGAAAATCCATTTTATCACCTACTCCAAAAATGTTTTCACAGTTTTTAAATGGCTCCAAACTTTCCTCCCATTTACCAAAAAACTGATGTTTCCAGAAAGTTAAAATGAAGCAGCTAGAGAGTGAGAGAGGGTGCTAGGCAATTTTGAAGCTATTTAGCAATTAAGGCAGCAGACGCTCAGACTGTTAGCAAACAGTATGAGCACCCATCTAAAAAAGAAAAGGAGGAGCCTGAAGGTCCATGATGCATCCAGTGAGTCAGAGGAGGAAGCAACCACAACCAGCATGGATGGGTCTGGGAGCCCTAATTTCCCAATGATACCCAGTCCCCTGACATTGTCCCTTGGGATCTGGGAGAAATTTGTGAGCAAGGCAGAACTGTACAGCAGTATGAGCAGTGGGGATGGGTGAAAATTTTCACCTCAAACCAAAGTCTGTGAATAATAGCATTTTCCTCTTGGTGAATAATAAGTGCAGCTTTTCCTCTTTTTCGCCTATCTCATTCCATTGAAATCAGTGGGAACATTGAATTTACACACAACACATAGCAAATGTTATTTCCCAAAGGCATAGTATAAAAAGAGTATGAGAGTGGCTGTTTTGGTGGAGTGTGTGGAAAGAATCAGTTGAACAGGAAACTTTTTTGGGGGTGGGTTGTTTATGGGATTTGGAGGAAAGTTAATAAAAAAATAAAGCCTAAATACAATTAAAAAACCCATAAGACATGGTATTAAAAAGAGTCTGAGGAGAGTGCCTGTGTTGGTGGGTGGAGTCTGGGGAAAGAATTGGTTGAACAGGGAATTTGTTTTGGGGAAGGGTTGTTGACTGGTATTGGGGGGACAGTTAATAAATAAATAATTAAATACAAAAAAAACTAAAATAAGAAATTGGTGACAGAGACAGGGACTTCCTGACATAAGCTTTGACTGGGGTAGACTGATTCTTGACGGTATAGAGTCTTTTGTAGAGGAAGATTTGAAGGACTTAGACTTGGGTTAGGCCCTGAGGAAACATTGACTTGTACGACTAAGACTTATTACTAATGACTCAAGCCCTAAGAAAACATTGTTGAGCTGTAGGAAATTAGACTTGTGTTAGGCCCAAGCTCTGAGGAAACAATGGCTTGTATGACTTAGATTTGTTAGGCCCAATTCATTGATTTGTAGAACTTAAGCTTGTTTGGCCCAAGTCCTAAGGAAACATTGATTTGTAGGACTTAGGCTTGTTTAGCACAAGCCCTAAGGAAACATTGATTTATAGGACTTAGGCTTGTTAGAAACAAGCCCCCCAAAAATGTTTATTTTTTTGTAGGCCTCTGTTTATTTTACCTGAGAAAAAAGTCCCTAGTGGGCTAGTGTCAGCAAGTCATGTGGCGATGGCCAGTGGACACTGGCTATTGTCAAAAGCCCTGATGAAATTGTGGAATTTGCCACTGCTGTTCTTGCTGCTGATGCTGATTTGTTTCAATTGCTGGTTGGTTAGGCAGCTCAGAGGGAATGGGATCAACAACAGCAGTAACATGGGTGATGGGTGATGAGGGTTCCACTTCCATGACTAGCTTCAGTGATGCACCTGAGGCAGCCCCCACCACTTCAGGTATATGTGGAGGAAAGAAGAAGTTGACCAATATATATATATACCTGCCCCTCCACCGAAATCATGGATGTGTTGAGAATAGAAATGTTTCTCTTGAGAACAGAAACTGTGCAACTCTCATCAGCCACTGCAATGTTCACAGTGTGTGTGGTAAACAAGGGAAGGGCTGGGAACAATGGTTACATCTGTGTTCCCATCAAACACCTGGAATAACTCTATCCAAAACCAATGTGAAATCCCCCACCAGAAATCAAGTACTTATGCTGTCACTATGTCCCTTGCCCACTTCCCTCTAAGGACACATGACATGTTGCTGACAGTTTAATAGTAATGATGAACCCTTCCTGCCACCAGCTTAGCGTATTCTGTGGGATGGAATATCCTCATATGTTGCTTTATGCCTTGTTTGTGATATTCCTCCACCACACTGCCACACAGTGTGCAATGGGTGGACACAAACTGCCACATTCTGACATCTACAGAATGGCTATCTCATGGTGGGGAGGTAATGGTGAATGAGGTGGCCTGGCAGAATATGTAGTTGTAGACGAAAGATTGTAAAAAAAGGGGAGGTTACTGGCGCTCAACTAGAAAAAACATCTAGAAGAAATGATCTGTAGGTAACTGGGAGAAACTCCTAGATTGAAATGATGGTAGATAATTTACACAAACTGATCCCTAAATAATGGTAATGGTATTATTAGTTTCTCAGTACTCTAAATCCTGATAGTCAAAAGAAATAAGCAATTGATACCTTGTATTGGATAGTGCAATATATCGAGTAATTGGAATGTATTTGCAAAACCAATGTGAAGTATAAAACATAAATCATAAGTCTTATATCAAAAGATTGATGTGAGCATTTTGCAATATATAAATTCCATAGTCTTAGAAAACCACAATAAATATACAATACAGTACTTGAGTTCCTTATAGTTTGTTAATTCAATGATTGAAATGAAGATGAGGATGATGAATGGATGTTAGGATGATCAAAGATGAGATGAATGGATGATGAAAAAGATGGATATGGTAATTCCTTGTCGGGCTGCTATCAGTGCACCAGGATCCCCAGGTGTGAATTCAAATCCAAGACAAAAGGGTATCAAGCGCTCCAGAACAAGGAATATGCAGAGATTAAAAAAAGAACAAAAAACAATAAAAAAGTCTAAGTGTAGTATTTGGAATAATATGTGATGGGAAACACACACCTCAATTAAAAAAAAATAATGATAATAAAAAAGCTCTTCAAAGCAAATAAAAATACTATTTATTAAAACAAGAATAATAAAACTCAGGCATATGCCTTAGGTTCAAATATTAATAAAAATAGAATAACATATATAACTCGCTATTGTAATGTAAGGGTATACAATCCCTTGGTATATGAAAGGCTAGACTGCGGGGAAATGCCAGTGTGAACCGATAAATGAACTGGGGTAAAGATGGCTAATTACCCTCAGTCGTATTGTGAGTGACCAAAAACAGTAATGCCCATACGTCAGCTGCAGTGTTCCACCCTTCTTATAGTCTGCTTACTTGATAGTGGCTTGTTTTAAAGCACTTCTTAAATATATTCCGAGTTGTATTGATATCTAGTCCACCGATCCCGGTCCGCGACCACTCCGTTCCCTGGCGGTGTCCTTTGGGTTCTCGGGGTTGGTATCCCAATGTTGATGCCAATATAATAAATATAGTAAAAAAATATAATAAATATAATAAAATTGTTGAAATTGCCATAGTGATGAATTTAAGATGTTTACTCAAAAAACAATATAATACATTCCAAGAAATTCTGCAACATTGAGCTGATATATCAAAATATGGATTTTTTTTTTAATTGGTCAATGAACATCTGGTCAATGATTCCAGGAAATATCAAATAAGGAATCAATACAACTTGTTGTTATGTGCAGAAAAAATGTTTGTTTGTATTCCCATTAAATCATAGCCTGAATTAAGCTGTAAGGTACGAGTTTTGCACCCTGGACAAAAACTGCTAAACTTTAACATATCATTAAAATGTCTAACTGACAAATGTAACTGTCCCAAATTAACTAAAATATGTAATTTCAGGTAAAACAACTTTTGTTTAATAAATGCAATGCATATTTTTTCCTGGTTTTGCATTAGATTTTGATATGATTTTTTTATGTATTTAGAAATGCATACTATCAGTAAAAGTCTCCTTTATGAGAAAACAACCTCCAAATGGTATGTGTTTCACAGGACAAAAATAGGTAGTATAAGGGAACTCAGGTGTCAGTAAGGGTGAATTCCTAATTACCTGGGAATTCCTTTTGCTTCTAAATCTGTATTCATAGTTTCACATCCAGGTTGTGGCACAAGGTCCTATTGTCTGTGTCATGATCAGGAAGGAAGGTTGGCAGGACAACTTCCTGAGAACAATGAAATATAAAGTCAACTTTGGGCCTGGGCCTGAGCTCTGGTGGTAAGTATAGAATGACCTGGTCAGGATGGAAGGTTGGAAATGGCTTTGTAATGGAGAGGACCTGAATCTCCCCAATTCTGCATACAGATGTAATGGCTTTGAGGAAGGCCATTTTAAATGTTATGACTTGATTGGAACAGCCTCTATAAGTTCAAAAGGAATGGCCAAGAGACCATTAAGCACTAGGTTCAGATCCCAGTAAGCCACCTGTTGAGACAGAGGCCTCAATTTCAACATAGGATAGGATGATTCAAAATACAGATTTATATTTTATACAGATTGATGTGTTATTATTATACCTTCTTTTCTAGACAGTAACGTGTAGTGCTTGCTTGTGTTATTCTATTATGTGTAAAAAAATGCTTGGGTTTGGCTTGATGGATTCTGAGAGGAATCTCTTGGCCTGTTAAGAATCGAGAACTAAACCCAGAAAGCATTTAGTTTGTGAAGGAAACAGATCTGACTTGTTCAAATTTATACTCCAGCTGAGGTTCTGGAGTATGTTCAGAAGAAAGTTTACTGAAATGAGGAAGCTTTCACTAACCAGTCATCGAGGTACGAGATGACTGAGATTCCTCACTTCCCGAGATAGGCCTCCATGTCCACCAGAAGCTTTGAGGAAGTTCTAGGAGCTGATGATAGTCAGAAGGGAAAGGCTTGGAACTGAAGATGTTTACCTTCTCTCAAATAGGCATTGCTTCCTTGAGGAACCTTTGGGAGACGGGATGGATAGAAACATGCAGGAAGGTATCCATCAGATCCACTGTGGCCATGCAGTCTCCTGGCATAATGGCCTCTATAGTCTTGGGGTCTCCATCCTGAATGTCTGTTTTCTGATGAATTAGTTGACTAGCTGTAGGTCTAGGATGAGTTGGCATCCTGTCAAAGCTTTTTGGCAATACGAAGAGGGAAGAATAGGTACCTGTTCTTTCTGGGCTGAGAGGGACAAGAAGGAGCACCTGATCCTCAAGAAAAGAGGTTAAGGCTTGAAGAAAGGACCTTCTTCTTGTTACAAAGACAGGCAGGGAGACAGGCAAGTAGTAAGGAGGAGGTTGATGAAGGAACTCCAGCTTGTAACCGTCTCTCAGGAGAATATGAATCCAAGGCGCCGAAGGGATGACTTCCCACGCAGTACTGGTATACTGTGCATTATGTCATCAGGAAGAGGATGAATGAGGTCTATTAGAAGAGGCTGAAGAGGATGCTCCCTACAGCGGGGTCTAAATGGCATCTTAAGGTTTGAAGTCAGCCTATCCCCTGGCTGGTGACAGACACATCCCTGTGTTGAGACTTGAAGTATATAGGAACAAATAATTCAGCAGCTCAGACTTAAAACTTGCATGGGACAATAGTTTAACTTCCAAGTTCTAATAAAATATGAAGTACATCAACAGGCAATGATCTTCAAGCATATGTACAAATCACTCTGTCATTCCTTATTTGATCTCATAGAGAGATGGTTTGAAATGCTATGTGGGGCCATAAGGTGATTTCCCTGCAATAACCTATAACCTATAACCACAGCAAAAACATGCACTTCCAAAGTGAGACTTGAAGTCCCTGGAGAACTGTTTCTGAAATCGAGGAAAGGGAGACTTGGTAGGGAGCCTTGTGTCAGAGTCAGAAGCCTTATACAAACTCTGCTCTAATTCAGGCCAAATAAAGCATTACACTGAAATGGCATGGCACACAGGTGTTTCTTGGAAACTGTATCAGTGACACAGGATTACAACCAAACAGCCATCCTGGCTGTTATGGTTAGAGCAGATTTACTCACAAACATGTGCATGGATTCCAGGGAAGTTCTCTTCTAGGAACTCTGGAAGTAAGATTTTCCTGGAAATCATTCATCCAAACCCTGAGGGAACAAGCTAGAAAAACTGCTGTGATGCCTGGATAGCATACTAAAATAAAATATGACAGATAAAGTAGATGTCAACAAAGAACAAAGGCACAGACATGAATAGGAAGTAAGCCAAC
The DNA here is from genome assembly GCA_037306005.1 of Rhinophrynus dorsalis. Lineage (NCBI taxonomy): Eukaryota > Metazoa > Chordata > Amphibia > Anura > Rhinophrynidae > Rhinophrynus > Rhinophrynus dorsalis. Next base: position 202,479,749 of record CM074721.1, read on the forward strand.
CTAGGCTTGAAACTTACAGAGGGCAGAGGATGCAGGATCCATTGCAGAGCCACACACACAAACACACAGGTCAGCAGCCTGGTCAGAGGAGACAGATAGCCAATACCAACTTAAAATAAGTAAAATATGGTGCTGGCTTCTTAAATGGCTCCTCCTCCTGTCTGGCTGGCTGCTGGGTATTTCACACACGGTAGTAAGCAAAATGATGGAGGTGTTGCACACATATGACAGAGAGCGTGCACACACTAAGACACGTTGGCTCCCTGCACAGGCATCCCTGAACTCCACTGCCCCTATTCTCCTTCTCCCAGGAAGAGTCAGCAGAATTCAGCCAGCCACATAGAATCCTCATCTATCTCTGGGGATGGAAGAAAGAAAATAATAAAGAAAACCTGCTTCTACTCCTGGTCATGAAAAGCACTGGTAGGTTGAGGAGAAGGAGCTCTTAACTAGGGTGGAACCTTCTTTTAGTCCTGTGCCTTTCTCGTATTGGGGGGAAGGGTCTCTCTCATATATTTGTTGCTGGGATGGGAACGACATAACCCTTCCATGCCTATTCTTTCTGAAGGACTAAGAGTATTAAAGTTCCCTAGGTCTCGCTGAGACTTCTTTCTAGCCCATATATAAGCTTTGACATACTAAAACCAAATCTGAGTATTACTGCTGATTTCCCACAAGATGAAACAAAAATGAATAAAGCTGTTTTTTACAGCAGCTTTCAATATTTAAACATCTGTTAAAGATCTAGAGATCTTTCATTAGAGCATGATAAAGCAGATGGAGTAGACATTTATTAATTCACTCTCTAGTTTATTTCCTTAACACCAGAATGGAGGGGAAATTAGATCTGGGGAGAAAGGAGATGGAAGAGGAGGGAGAAGGTGTGAAGGAGGACCTAGGAACAGGAGTATGAAAGGGAGAGATGAAAATGCCCTTTTATCCTCTCAATCCTTCCACCTCTCTTCACTCTCTCTTCTCTAATCTACATACTTGCTGCCTTCAATTACCTTTTACTTTACTCCCAATATGTTTACCTCCCACTTTAATCTGCTACTTTTATTTTGCAACCTTCTATTCCTCTCACGCAACTTGTATAACCTCTTTGGGTCTTCCTCTTCTCCATCATTCTCTAGTCTCTAAACTACTACAATCCCTCACCCAAGGACAAACCAAAAGGGGGTTTTCAGTTGCCCAGAAGTCCTCATTGCCCTCTTTTCCTCTAACCAGATGAAACCATTAGCACCTCAATAAGAGAAATGTTTGCAGCTGTTGTACAGATATTTATGCCAGAATTGGACAGTGATCATCCTCTAGCATTTGTTGGATAACAGTTCTCATTAAGGGCTAGCTGAGGATGATGGAAATTTTAGTTAATCAACAGCTGGATAAGAGGTTGCCCACTCCTGGAGTACATTTAGATAACTGTGATGGATTTTGGATGAAGGATTAGACATCAATTATAGGTATCATTATTTCATAATTAATTTATATTCTGAAAGTCCCTGTTTGGAAAGCCTGAGTGTGTCTTAGTTCTAACAATCTCTTTATTATCCTTGTACAATCATAATCCCTTGCCACATCACCTCCTCCCTTCTGTCCATCCTTATCCTGAACTCCTCTCATCTTTTCTTCCATTTACTTTGCTTCTACTTTCTTACTCACACTTCTCCTTCCTGCAACACTAAGTATGAGTGTAAAGTAAACACTTCAATTAACAGATGAAAACAAAAGTCAGTAGCAGGCTGAGTCCTACTGTAATATATGCCTTAAAAAACTGTTAGCAGACTGAATCCATTTGTCCTATCCCCATGACATTAAGCACCTTCTTGTACAGCACTGGCACAGACATTCTTGATAAATAACTGAGGGCTGGGATATGCCAGGAGGGTGCAATGGATAACATCAGTTCTTTAATATCTCTGATTTTGACAAAAGAAAAGGGTAGCATGTCAACTGCCAACAGTTTGGTAAGTTTGTTATTCCACAGGCATAATTAGTTTTGTTCAGTTTTTGACTCCTTTCTAAAAACTCAGTAAATGTGGGATGTTAGTATATAGAGGAAATCCTATGTAACTTTATTCCTTTAACAACACAGCTTCTGGCAGTGGAGGTAGTGGTGGTAGTGGTGGACAGTGTGACTCTTGTTATATCCTCCAACAAACTCAAAGTCATAATCTTCCGTGTTTTGCATTTGCAGTACAGCAGCAGGCTCCATGGGTGTTATTGTAAATGAAATGTTGGCACACTCTCTGATACATCTACAGTACTACTATTATGGGAAGTTTGAGGAGAGATTCTGCTCCTGCTGGATGTTGCACATCTGATGTGATGCTGCTGGTTTGTCTCCCAATCAGACTTGTGATTGTGCTTCAGGGAAGATCCTATTGGATATGCCTAGATTGCTTCCTGCATTCCCTCTGCTCATGTGTTTTTCACACAGACAACAATGTATAACAACAACTTTAGTTTTTGGATTGTGATTGAAGCATCCCCATATTGTAGATTTTATAGACTGAGGGTTTACTGAGAAACTACTTCTACTAAATAGTGCTAGCAGTAGGTGTCAGTGGTGCTGCACTTACAACAGTAGAAGTAGTTAGGGCTGTGGTTGTTGATGAACTGTGTTGCTGATTACTCATAGTAACATCGTTGACGGCGCTGTAAAAAGACATGTGTCCATCAAGTCCAGCCCATGCCAAAACACCCCTGTTGATCCAGTGGAATGCATAAAAACCATGAAGTCATTTCCAATTTAGTCCCAAGTGGATAATAAAATGATCTCCTGACTCCAAATGGTAGTCAGGTAGTTCCCTGGATCAACAACCTATCTGCATTGAAGTCATCTGTTCATGTTCTGTGCTAGATAGGCATCCATTGCTTTTTTTAGAGCAGTTACATTATCTGCAAGTAAAACATCCTGAGACAAATAATTCCATAGCTTTACCACCTTTACTGTAAAAAATCCCTGCCTTTGTTGTAGTTGAAAAGCACCTTCCCTCTAGTCTAAATGGATGATTTCTCATTCTGAACACAGTTCTTTGTGTAAATAATTAATTGCATAGTTCTTTGTATTGACCTTGAATGTACCACAGCATGTTTGTGGCTCGGTGGTTGTTCAGCATGGAAGAGGTGATGACACTGATTATTGTGCATTTTTAGGCATTTTTACTTGTACAGAGATAGACTTTTCCAGTTTATCTCTCAAATGATTTATAAACAGGCATAGTGCTCATTTTCAGTGGTGGAAGACTAAGCCTTTTCCTTTCACCTAGTTTTATGGCCGCATCATTATCATTCTTATCCCTACATCAAATGTCTCAGAAGAAGAGGAGGACATCTGAAACATCATCTTCAATAATTAGGATATCAACAGCATTAGCTGCTTCCTCCCCACTATTTTCGTATTAATACAGACTCTTTGAATTTTCAATCAGTTTCTAGTTGCGTTTTCATTTATAGGGATTTTTAGAACATTCACTATTATTCACCATCACTTTGTGTACAGGTGTTACTGTCACTGTCAGATGCTGCAGTAGATGTAACTGCTAAACCCTCTTCTTCTATGGCAACAATAATAGACTTTGGATCATTGTCATCTTCCACATTCTTTAAAGGGATAATAATATTTCAAAATAAATGCAGCTCAAATTATTTGGTATAGTTTTTGGGCCATGTAGAGCGGTATTATCATTCTCTACAATGTGTAGTTCCAGAGTAATTGAATTATAGAGCGTTCTCCTCCCGCCCCTTTTACTATTGTAAGCCGCCTTCCCTCAGATGTGGAATCTGGTCTCTTGACTGGATAGCTCACATTGAGGGACAATCTTCTGGCTGTGAGCATAAGGAAAACCATGCCCCGCTTGAAGGAAGAAGGCAGGTTTTTCCTTATGCTAACAGAAGATTGTCCCTTGCTGTAATCCATCTGGACAGTCTTGCTGTGCAGCTTTACATAGGTAAAAGGGGCAGGGGGGACACTTTATGATTCAATTACTCTGGAACTACACATTGTAGAGACTGATAATAACACTCTACATTGCCCAAAAACTATAAAGAATAATCAGAGCTGCATTTATTTTTAAATATTACTATCCCTTTAAAGGTTGAGTACTACTACTCCTAAGGAAGATGATCAACATAATTTAATGCATAAGCTGCAGCAACCACTGGCATATCCATTTTATGAAGTATTACTTTACTTCTATGTCCTTACACTCCTCCTATTTCCTTAAATCTATGCCTAGTACAGTTCATGGGCTGGACATCATGAAAGTAGTGTTGATTGTTACTGTAAAGTACAGAAAACAACTGTTTGCATTTGGAATGATGTATTGCTCATCTTAAAATAATGTGTCATGCACATATCCATTACTATTAGTCTCAGTCACAGATCAGGTCAAGGTTGCTGCCTGTTTCTGTCACCTATCAGTGAAAAAGTGTTTTTAAACTGTCCATATTCCCCTCTTTTCCTGTCTATCTGCCTGTACATTTAGCTAGTGCCAAAACTTACTGCAGTGTTAGCTTTTAAAGTACAATTCAGTTTCAGGACAGACCTGTTAACTTCAGAATCAGGAGTGAGTATCATGTAAGTTGCACTTCTCTGTCTCTATTTTGTGTGATGTACATTTAGCTTTCTACAAAGTATTTCCATCAGACTGTCATTCAGTCAACTCCATTAATCCTTTGACTGACAGAGGACTACGCAACAAATTGTTTCACTATGCGTTGTGTACCCCGCTGGCATTAAAGGGGTTAAGAATTAGAGAATTTGAATCACAAGTCTGGCTGTTACAGACTTTCTCTTATCAGTCCAAAATGTTTTTTTTTTTAAATCTCCTTTCTTCCTTCATAATCCTCACAAAGAGAGTACAACTTGGCCACAGCCAAGACTCCTAAAAATCTACTCCAGCTCCCCTCTTTTTGCCTGTCTCCTCTAGCATTATCATACAACTGCTTTTTGCCCCTCTCATAAGCACAGACTAACAACATTCAGAAACATGACACCCCTTTTATACTAACACAGCAAGAATATATCAGGAAACTCTTAGGGCGAGATGTTCAGATAGTGGAGGTAACTGAAATTATCTGTATTCAGAATAAAAAAGTTCTTACACCATGATCCGTGAATTCTCAGAAATGTTTCCGTCATTTTTTGCATCCAATTCCGCCATCTCCATCAAAGGGAAAAAGCCATCTTAAAAGTCAGTGTGGTTTAATCTTTCGTCATAATGTAAGGTATTTTCAGAAAAATATATTTGTTTGAACGTCATTTTTTGTATGATTAACATCTTTTTTTCCCAACATAATAAAAAAGGTCTAAACTGAGAGAAGAAAAATTAAAGTACTAAGAAGCAATTTTTCGTTTCAAAGACAAAAAAATGTCTTTGTTTCTTTGAAAATTTTCGTTTCAAAGACAAAAAAAGTCTTTGCTTCTTTGAAAAGTTTCATTTTAAAGATGAAAAAATGTCTTTGTTTCTTTGAAAATTTTCATTTTAAAGACAAAATCAAGCTCAATTTTTAAGATCAGAATTTTTAACAGCAATGTTCATTGAGATCTTCTTACCATAATTTTTAATAGTTTAGATGAATTTTCAGACGTGACGGATTTACTTCTGAAAATATTGTCCTTCCTTTTATCACCAACTAATGATCCGACAAGTTTTTCATTATGACGACTTTTTGAACATCTTGCCCTTTATGTGTGTGGAATCCATTCTTATAATTGATTCCAATGCAACAAAAAAAGTGGAAAAAAAGTAGGAAAACAACACTTTTCACAGGATTTTTTCCACATTACAGTTAATAGCATTTTTCTCCTAAGGTGAAACATTTCTTCCCTACTCACCCCTACGCAATATGCCCTAACCTTTATTTTGGCATCCCCTTTCTCCCTCATTCCACCTTCTTTCTGTTCTTCTTACTCTTTCTTTCTTCTCTTCCTACTCATGCTTCTGTCCCTCCTCTCTCTCCATGCATCCTCTCTCTCACCCACATGCATCCCACTGTCCCCAAACTTCCTTTTCTCCACTACTACCCTTTCTAATATATTTCTTCCTGCCAGGAGCTTTGCTAAATATGATTTTAACAGATTAAAGCATCAGGTCTAATGTTTAAAGACCTGGGTCTTATTGCCAGTGAAATTGAGCTATACAACATAATATTAATTCATTTGGCTGGCTTCACTTTTGGAACCTAGCAACTCCCTTGGAACTTCCTTGTGTTCCTATTAACTTCCCCCTTACTCTAAAACATTTCTAATTGTCTCCCTCTTCCCCCTGGTCAATTCACACCAATTAGTTCAAACATCTATCTAATAGTTAATAAAATAATTTTATTAGTGTCTAAATTGTCAGTTGTTAAATCCTATTTTGTACTACAGCTTTGAATATATTGCACTTTATATTGTTTTTTCTCTTTCACTAAACTTTTAAGTTCCTGAAAACTGTTATCACCAAAGCTTATAAATTAAAACCTTTCCTTGTTTTGTCAGATAGGCTGAAGTTTGTTTGTTACATTTCTTCCACTTTGATTAATCCCACTGCCAGCTATTCACTTTTGTTGTCAGTAGTTAACAAAGGTTGTAGCTGGAATAGTTCAGGCTTATATACCTCAGAATGCCCTGCCACCTTTGATTAAATTCCATGTGGATTTATAACTATCCACTCACAATGCTATGTAACCTTTCAGGCAGATCAGATAAAATCAGAGGTCATGAATTGTTGAAGTTCTTGTTGTTGTTAACAATGATATAACTAAGGATATACTAGAAGGTTTTTTTTGGTGTTTTATTCTTGCTCTCTATTTAAACGTCGGCTGGAAATTAACGTGAACTAAATTAATGATTTAATTTTGCAGGAGAAAGAAGAGGGTTTATGGTGCGCCACTTGGGAAAAGAGCTTTTGTCTTTGTTGATGACCTAAACATGCCTGCCAAGGAGAAATATGGTGCCCAGCCTCCCATTGAACTGCTGAGGCAATGGATTGACCACGGCTACTGGTTTGACAGGTGCAATAAATATTAATTAGCGTGCTTGGCTACAGAGGAGTAATGATATACACTGTTTCTGTGAAGCATTAAATTGTTGTATTAGTCTTTTATAATTCCTCATCTGCTCAGATACAACAGAAAAACATTTTGAGTTACAAGATATTTTCCAACGAAAAACAATGAAGATTCATGTGGTGGAATGAATTATGGCTTAACAACATTTTTTTTCTGCATTAAAATCATATAATTTTTTTGTTCAAATCTTTAAATATTTGGTAATTGAGCACATTTTGCATTTCTTACTGTTCATATTTATATAGCATCAGCCTGCTCCTGAGTATTGTGTAATGGTCTCACAAACAAAATTACAAGCCATAAATATAGAATAAAACAGGAAGTGTTCAGATCTTGTTATCTTTAGAGTTATGTGACATGCTTCAAAAAGGATAATTGAGTAGAAGAGTGTGATTAGGATTGCTCCTAATTCTTTGTCTGCTTGTTGCAAAAATCCATTCGGCTTGTGCATTTTAGTTTGTCGTACCAGACATTGGGAAATGTATAATTGTAGGAGACAGTTTTCTGTAGCTTTTTAATTAGAATTACTTGAGAAATATAATCTTGAAATTCTGAGACACACACATAGTCAGGAGTAAGGATGTGCCCACGTTTTCACCTCAACACTAAAATAGACGAAAACTGGCACGAATAGTGCATTTTTTTCTACCTTTTTTTGCCTACATTATTGTATTGAAATCAAAGGGAAGACAGAATTTACACACAACACATAACAAATTGTATTTTATTTCCCACAGGCATAGTACAAAAGGGGTCTGAGGGTGCCTGTTTTGGTGGAGTCTGTGGAATGAATCAGTTGAACAGCGATTTTCTTTGGGGGGGTTGTTGACTGGGGTTGGGGGGACAGTTAATAATAATCATAATAAAAAAAATACATTAAGAATGGTACATAACATGACAGAGACAGGGTCCCCCCCCCCAACATAAGCTTTGACTAGGGCAGGCTGATACTTGATGGAGTATTTTGTAGAGGATGATTTGTACAACAAGTTAGAGGCCAGAGCCCTGAGGAACAATTGATTCATAAGACTTTGACTTCTTGTTAGAGGCCCATGCCCTGAGGAAAAATTGATTTGTAGACAGAGAAAAGGGGAAGGAGAGAAAGGGGTGCCCTATAGAGTAGTAACATAGTAAATCAATTCAACCCCCAACCAGTCCCTTCACGAGGGTACTCACATTAACAATTAGTCTACCAGCCACTTATAAGAAAGATAGACAAGGATAGCAGATGAAAGATATTCTTACCCCACTTTTACTTAGGTATGCTCCTCCAGAATCACACAGCTGCTCCCACAGGCCAACAGGTATCACACAGAGTATTCCCCTGGATGGATCCCAAACATTAAAATGAAAGGCAGTGCAAGTAGAAGAAGTTGATACTCAGAGCACTATAAACATTGATCCAGGAATATTTAATAATAGTACTCAAGGAGCTGATCTCACCGGTGTCTCCAATATACCAGCATTGCATGCAGGGAAAATGTGCTTGTCCCTGCTCAAGCAGCAAACTCTCAGGTCTCAGCTGATTGCTTTCAGTATCCATGGGGTTAATAGTAGTGGTGGACCACAAAAGATAATAGGGAAGTGAAATTTAAGATGTGCTGATCTTATATCAAAAATGTATTAAAAATATACCTTTAGCATTTGTGTGTTTCACACTTAAAACAAATGCATATTGCAAAAGTATAAAAACGAAGATCCACAAATAAGTTTATGCTCATCCAGTGTAATGCATTTCATAGTGTTTAACCACTACCTTATCAGACCACCGTGTATAGATTTGTAGGACTCAGACTTATTATGCACAAGCCCTGAGGAAACATTGATTTCTAGAACTTAGACTTGTTAGCTGCCCAAGCACTGAGGAAGCATTGATTTATAGGACTTATGCTTGTTTCACACAAGCCCTGAGGAAATATTGATTTGTAGGACTTGCCGTTTTTGGTCTAAGCCCTGAGTAAACATTGGTTTGTGGGAATAAGTGTTTTTGAGGCCAAACCCTGAGCAATCAGTAATTTGTTAGAGGCATAAGTCCAAAGTATCAATGATTTGTTGGTTTCAGGATTGTTAGAGGCACAAGCCTTGAGTAATCAGTGATGGTTTGTTGGACACAGGTTTGTTAGATGCACAAGCAATGAGGAATCAGTGATGATTTGTTGGACACAGGTTTGTTAAATGCACAAGCAATGAGGAATCAGTGATGATTTGTTGGACTCTAGTTTGTTAAAGGTACAAGCCCTGAGGAATCAGTGATTTGTAGGACTTGGGCTTGTTAGACACAAGCCCCCCCCAATTGTTTTTCACAGGCCTCTGTGGTATGTTTAAAGAAAACTCCCAGAGAAAAAACAATATATGCCATGTTGGCCTAGTACAGGCAGGTCATGTTATAATGGCCACTGGCCATTTGCAAATGCCACAGTGTCATACCAACATTTGCTACTGGTTTTCTTGCTGCTTCAGCTGAGTTGCTTAAGCAGCAAGACTATGAGGCAGCTCCAAGGGAATAGGATCAACAACAGCAGTGAAATGGGTGATGATTATCATGATACCACTTTCTCCAGGGATGTGCCTGAGGCAGTAGCAGCAACACCAACTAGCCCCCACCACTTCTGGTATATGCAGAGAAAAGAAGTTGTCCAATAATGCTTCTCCTCCTGTACCTCCTTCAAAATTATGGGTGTGTTGTTGGAATATAAATGTTTCCCTTGTGAGTAGGAAGGAACCGTACTTTTCATCAGGAACTGCAATGTGCACAGTGTGCGTAGAAAATAAGGGAAGGACTGGGAACAAAGGGCAAATCTGCACTCACACCTGTTCTTCTTCCTCTTCAATTTCTGCCTTGATTCTTGGTGCCCTTGGGGAGAGACAAGGGGTACAGTGACAGTGGCTCCCTCTTTCTCATGTGAGGGTTGGCTTTAACATGCGTCACATAACTGTTGTGGTGTCTCTGTATTTTATTTGTGTTATCAGGGAGGTTGTGCCAAGGTGCATTCCCTCCTTTTCCCTTCTTGCTGATATATCACATATGGTGCAAAATGCCATTGCTGATGACTGCACTGTGCCTGCCCCAACAGAAAAATTGTTCCACACCCAGGGGGAGGGTAAAGGTGGAAAAGAATGGCCTGTTTCTTCTTTTCCACTATCCCCTTCACTGGCTGGGCCAGATGATTATACTGGTGCTTCCTCAGAATCACCACTAGAACGAGGATTGTTGATGGCAAGTGGAACCTGTCATAGTCCCGCATCACTTCTGCTGGACCCTTTTGCCACTGTGTCCACAGTGGTCTGTGGCACACTAGCCTATCATCATCAGACTGCTGCCCTTGCAACTCAGCAGCAGCAGGAATTACAGCAGCAAATTCCACAATGTCATAGCTGGTGGTGGTGATGTCCATCCCCATTTGCATATCGGTCTTTCATTAATTATCTCTTTCAGCTAAAAAGGCCATTCATGTCTCTTACCCCAGCTGCTCCACCATCACCCTCATCAACACACCACCAGACCCTCCTTGCTGCTGCTCTGTGATAATCACACAGGTTGGTGATGATGACATATGTGACACAGGGTCCCCTAACATTACACTTGCCATCTCTTGAGGTGAAGAAGGCAGACAGGCAGCACTTGCAGAAGGCACAGGTAGCTGATCTGTTCTGATGCTAATACTGCTAGCCAGTTCTGCCTTCTTCAACATAGTGCCCCAGAGGCACAATACCAGGGGAAGGGGAATCACGTGGTCAGGGGGATGTTGTGGGAACGCAATGGGACTTTTTGCCCACCCCTAGTCAGGAGTACTTGACTTTCTCTTCCTTTCTGTGATAGACAAGTATGGAAAACATTTATTATATTGATACTTATTTTGATATTCACCATTGAGGCTTAGTACATCTCCTACACCCGTTTAAGGGCTCAATTCAATTGTGTCCAGAAAAACATGTAGTAGGGCAAAACTGGCTACTGGTCTATGTCGGTATTCATTTGTCCTACCAAGTGAAACCACAATGGACGTTGTGCCACAGAAACTGATTTGTGGCCAAATGGCTGTTTTGTGTGTTAAAGGCATAGTAATACTTTGTTTTATCTTTATTTGATTTTGTATGCATTAAAAAAACATGAAGAACGATATAAGTCTTATCTCTCAAGCCTTTATGGTTTGAGAGATATTCACAAGCAAAGATTCCCTTTTACCTAGTATAAGCCATCTCTTCTCAGATGTGGAATCCAGTCCATAGACCAGACAGATAACAGCAAGAGACAATCTTCTTCCTATGAAAACAATAAAAGCCCTACCTCCCTTGACAAGTTTTTCAGGTTTTTCCCTTATCTTTATTGAAGATTGTCCCTCTCTGCAGTCTACCTGGGCACCTCCCTTCTGATCTGGCTGAATAGTGTTACATCAGTAAAAGGGGCGGGAGAGGGATACTTTGTCATTTAATTACTCTTGAACTACAACTCTGACAGAATTGAAATAACACTCTCCAAAGTCCAAATACTATGATGATTAATTAGAACTGCTTTTATTATGAAACATTACTATCCCTTTAAGTTTCCAAAACACATGCTTAATAGTGTGAATAATGGGAACATCAAGAAAAAGAGTTAACTGTTAGCTCAAACACAGAGTCTTCTGTCCAAACACTACCCCTACACTACCCCTAACAGAACAGTGCAACAATACTTAGGGATAGTGGAAAATATTTGCCTCAAACTTGAAACTGGCAAATAATGGTGCTTCCCGCTTGGCAAATAATTTCCATTGAAAAGTTCCATTTTCCACTTTTTCTTGCTTTTTTCACCTAGCTCATTGTACTTTGAAATCAATGGGAAGAAAAACTTTTCTCCACCATACGGACATTCTCTCTACTTTTCTACAGCCATATAAAAGAATGTCTGGTGCTCACAACATGCCATTCTGTATTTGTGAGAGGAGACATCAGCACATTTTTTGAGCTAGAGAAGATAGGGAAATTGAAGTTTAGTTTAGGGGCATCTTTTAGGTAGGACATTTGTTCTCTGTATTAGGAGAGTCAGTGGGGCACTCTGGGGAGAAGAAGGGAGGAAGGAGGTTGACCCCAAATACCCCAAAATTCCACGTGACTGACTGGCAAGACACAGGCAGTTGGGGACCTATTTGCTTGCTGATCTTGCTGTTATTATCTCTGTGCTGGATGGGGAAGTCTGGGGAAGAAGTTGTTGATTTTGTTTTTCAGTTATAATTATTTTTTTTATGACTAACTGTGATAAGACTAGGTGGACAACTTAAAAAAATATAAATAAATAAAATAACAAAAAAAAAAAAAAAGAAAGAAATGCATATATTAGGTGACAGACAGCTAACTGGACTAAGGCAAGACATTATACTACATCAGTTGTGTTGTGTACTGTAGAGTAAAAACACACAGAGTAGTTGAGTAATGTCCAGTAAACACACAAGGGGGGGAGGTGGAGCAGTGCAGGGACATGAGAGTAAAATGACACTAAAGATGACAATAAGTTGCATTCAAGTGTTGATGATGGCAGTAGCATAATAGAAGAAGGTATAGCAGCTGAACCACCTGCTGCATGAGATAGTGAGACAAACAAGCACCAAACACCTGTCCTCAAAGTAGTAGCAAACTTTGTTACAGTAAAAGTAAAAATAAATTGTTTGAAACCTCTAAAAGCTTAGAGGAATATAAGGGTAGTGGGCAAGAACTGACAGCTGATTCTGATGCTTCTGAGGATGACCTAATGATGACTGATGATGATGCAGATCTAGAATATATCCCTCCAGCATCCTTCTCTTGTTCAGATACAGATGAAGTTGAGAGTGAGGATCATAATATGGCTATAACATTAGCAGAAAGACAAAGGCTGAATATTCCGCCACTGAAAAGAAGCATGGTGCCTGTCTATAAACTGTTTGAGAAAACCATTGGAAAGTCTGACCCTGGACAAGCAAAGATGTCAGAAAGTACACAGTCATCCTGTCAGTCATCAGCTGCATCATCACCTCTTCAAAGTAAAGTCCCACTCAGCCACACACCTGTGTTGAGTACCCAGCAGCAGCAGCAGCAACAACAACAGCAACACAGGCTATTAACATACACAGTGTTAGATATGATGAGTGCCTCTGCTGCTGCCGGAAGTGCGGCACCTTTGACACCTAGTAGCAGTAGAATTGCATCAACATCTAGCCCCAGTAGAAGTAGTAGCAGCAGCACCTCAGAAACCCCTCAGTCCATGAAGTCCACAGTATGGAGATACTTCACTCAGGATCCTAAAGCTAAGCATGTTGCTGCTATCAGTTGTCTGTGCAAAAAGCATGTGAGCAGGGGAAGAGTCGGCTCACACCTAGGCACCTCCTCTATGAGGTCCCACCTGAAGCACAACCACAGGTCTGACTTGGAGACACACTATCAGCAGGCCAAAGCTGCTGCAATTAGCAGCAGCAGAATAATTCTAAAAAGTTCCCAGGGCTCTAGGGCAGAAAAAAGAAGTAGTGAAGTTATTTATGTATCAGAGAGTGTGCTACTGCCAACAGTTAGTTCACTCCAAATAACACCCATGGATCCTGCTGCAGAGGAGAATGATAACTCTGGCTTTGCTGTAGAAGATGGCATAAACTACCCACAAATGATGCCTCTACTGCCACCACCTCCTCTAGTCATGTTGTTAAAGCAATAAAGTTCCAATCCCAAAATACGCCTGTGGAATGGCAAGATTGCCAAAATGGTGGACATCATGCCGTATTCTTTTGTAGAAAACCGAGGTTTCAGAGAACTGATGTCATGTGTAGCTCCACGCTGGAATATCCCAAGCTGCAATAGTGTTTCCATGATGACTGTGCAAGCATGTGGATAGTGTGGTGGGCAAAGGGCTGAAAAAAGGCAGATAACAAGAAAATCCCCCTGATAACAAAAACGTGGACAAGTGGGCAGAGCACAGACTATATGACTGTGACTGCTCACTGGGTTTCCCCTCCCAGCCCCAAAAGTGGAAAACGCTAGCTTACAGCATCAGTTGACAGCCAGTAATCGTGCTTCTAGTTCTGGCAGTGTAATTAGAAGGCGGGAACAGCAGTAGGATAGCCCGTACCATCATCATTCCACCTTGTGCATGCAGTTATGAGAGACAGTCCCACAAAGCTGTAGATATTTTAAGTAAGCTAGAGCAGGTGATAGAGGAATGACTTGTATTCCACTCCTTAAAAGCTGATTTTGTGTCTGCTGATAATGGCTCCAACATAATCGCTGCTTTGAGAATAGGTGGTATGGTGCATGTGCCCTACTTTGCCCATGTGGTAAATTTAGTTATGACCAGATTCCTGGCAGAATCCAAAACCCTCAGAGAGATGCTTACTATTGCCCACAAAATCTGTGCCCATTTTGGTCACTCCTACATTGCACTCAATGCTCTATATTCCATACAAGAGCATAACAACTTGCCCCATCACTAGGTGGAATTCCAAGATATACAAGCTAGAGCATTTGTACGAGCAGAATAAAGCCATTAGAGAGTAAACCATGCAAAACTGGAAGGTGTTGGAGGGAGCCTCTTTGTCACCTGGCTAATGGCAACTAAAGTACGATGTATGTGAGTTGCTGAAACCCTTTGAAGAGGCAGCCATGCTGGTGAGTCGCATTGGGGCAGGATTTAGTAAAATTCTACCACTGATATTTTTATTGCAGAAAAAAATGAGGAGCAAGGATTCTTACCATAATGACAACACAGACATGCACCAGCTGGTAAATGACATGCTAGCATGCTTTGAACATGCCTGTGTGTCAATAATCTGAGAAGGAGGATAGCGATTTGACGCAAACATGACAATGGTAAAAGCTATATACATACACAAATCAAACCATACCAGTCCCCCACCACCAACACTACAATACACATTTGCCACATTGTAGGTTGTACTTTATTTTTTTATTAATTGACATCATCATCATGAATCTGTCCCTAGTCCCTTAACCCCTTCGCGACCACTGACATGCAGGGACTGTCATGGCGGTCCGGCACTTAAGGATCAGTGACTGTCCTGGAACGTCATGGAGTTCAGGGCTCCCAGCGCGGCTGCACGCTGATCCGGAAGCCCTGAACCAGAAATAAAAATAATACAAATCCCCGTGGATGCCAAGTGCCCGCCGTGCGTGCGCGCACTGGTCCTTAAGGGTTAAGCAGGAAGTTAGTGTTGTGGGCAAAGGACAAATGCACTCTGCATGCTAACACATTTTTCAAGGCATATGTTTCTGCAGGACTCACAACTTTGACTTTCAGACACTTATTTCTAAATTATAGCCCTCAGAAGAAATAATATTGTAGTGGGAAATTTAGTGGGACGTTTAGTACCCATAGGAAATATAAGCAAGAAATGTGTTAAAATAGGTGAAAAGGAGGAAAATTTTGCATTGGTGAAAAAAGAGAAATCGGCCAATTTTAGTGAAAAATCATAATGGAAATTTTTCCCATTTTTTTCCACTCCTAACAATACTACCTCTAACACTACCTAACACCAAGATCTGAGTCACACTTACCTGTCATCCACTGTCCGTCATCTTCTTCAGACCTCTATCTTCCTTCATCAATCTCTCCATCTTTTGTCTTTATTTCTTCCTTGTTTCGATCAATTTCCTCTAGAAAGAAAAAAACATGAAAGATTAAATCTGGTAAAAAAAATCATAATTTTGAAACATGTGCATTGCTTAACCCTTTAAGTGCCAGAGGGGTACTCAATGCATTGCAGAGCAACAAGTTTAGTACTTCTCTGGCACTCAAAGGATTAGAGCAATGCACATATCCCAAGTTCAAATACTAGATTACCCAAACCTAAATAATTTTACCAATCGTGTTCGCTAAAAATCCATTTTTCTTTTAAAATAGAAATGCTATCATTTAAGTGAAAATATTGTTGCCATGTAAAATAAACCCTATTTCCAGGCTTTGTCACTGTCACCAGTGGTGGCAAGAAGAGAAACATACAAAGCCCCCACCTTGGTACCTTACGGGTCGAAGCCCAATCCAGTGTGTGCGAAATTTGAACAGAGACTGCCTTTTTATATGGCCAGTCTATGTTCAAAATGTCTCCCATCCATTGGATGGGATGTGTGCATTCCCAGCCAATCAGATCCTAGTGAGGGGATGACAGAACAAGATAGAAACAGCATTTGTTAGAAGGGAGGGTATTATCCCACACATGTGTCTTCTGAATCCATCTGCCTCATGATTCTGTACTGGGAAATGCAATGGGTACTTATGGAAGGAAATGGAAATTAAACTGTTGTGAGATTTTGCACAGGTCACACGTGGCTATGTGATGTCTGTGACCTTGCAGTCCAAAAAAGCTATATGATATCACACATGTCAGCTGGACATAAGGACTCACCTGGTGCCATCCATTGCATGACATTTGGATGCTTTCAATGTACTGAGGCTGTGTCCAAAGAATATTCTATCATGCATGTTCCAGAGCAGTGGGTGAGAAGGTAAGAGCTCCACAAAGGAAGACAGGGAGGTGTGTATACTTCACCTCCAATCACATGTAGTGTCAGGAGTCAAGCAGGAACAGTATCCTGTAGACTGTGGCATAACATAAAACATTGTGATTATATGCTTACCTACATTGGTGATCTAGTATGGGGAACTCATGTTGTTTGTTACATGACTTGTGGTGAGTCCAGACATGATACTGGCAGGTAAAGAATTCACAAATGACTATGTCCTGTGTCTCAGCACTTCTCTAGGTATCACCATCCGCTGACTGTGGCACTTGAACCTCCAAAAATGGATCAGTATGTATATCTCCTAATAATAGTGTGCCTACTGCAATATTGTGTAATATGACATATGCAAGCATAATATCACACACTATAGGGGGAGTACTGGAGGGCTTCATTGGATTTGTCAAGACAAAGGAATCTTGTTTTCAAGAGGCCAAACGTGTATTCTATTACATTCCTTGTCCTGACATGATCCTCATTGAACCTGCGCTGGGCTGGTGTCTGGGGATGAGAATCAGGTGTGAGAAGTCACTGTCTGTAGCCATATCCTGCATCCACTAGGAGACAGATGGAATAGAAATGAGAATGTGCTAAATGTGCCTCATGTATATGATGATGATGGTGGTGTGTGATCATGGAAATTGGTGGTGTGTAATAATACCTTGATACTTCCCCTTATTGTTTGGTGTACCTGTCTCTGTTGCAATGATGTGATGTTTATGATAACATTGTTTACTCACCCAGTAGCCACACTCCTGTTAGGGTCCAATTCTCAAAATCACAGAAGATGGAGGAGTGCCTGAGGATGTAGGAGTTGTGAGTACTTCAAGGAGAAGCTGTACATACACAGGTGATCTTCAGGTTGACTCCCTGCCACTGCACCTGAGTTGGGGGGAAGTGAATGTACCTGCTGGCCTTCCTCTTCAGAGCTAGGAGCACCTCATCCAACACCCTACAGGCTGGAATATTCCAGATACATAGACTTCAGTGGATTGAAAAGATCCAGATCCCATTATGGCACAATGCAGCGTCTCCTTGTCAAACAGGGCATGGTTGATGATTGCATTGGTGTCAATGTCATGTTTTATGATCTAATGGAGATTAATGATACTTTGTGAGGTCAACCTGTAATGGTCTTTGACTTCAACTCCCCACTCCCCGCTAAACAGTGTGACCCTGGTCTGGCATACTCTGGGTCTTTGCTGTCTTCTTCTCATGGGTTGAACCAAAGGTCTCTCTGTCACCTATGGATGTGCGATGTCTGGAATGGGCAGCACAGGTGCTGGTACTTCACCTTCTTCCCTTCCTGAAGAACTTATGCCATCTGTAGCATGTGGTCTTACACCTACAGGCTGATGGCCACCCTCACTGGGGGCTCCATGGGCTCCCTGCTCTTCACAAGACCCTGATTCCCATGCCTCTGCAACAGACGTAGTGGGGACATGGAGTCAGGAATGTGGACCACTGTCTGGATGTGATGATTAGACGGAGCAGTGACACAGTTAATGAGCTAGACCATTGCAAGCTGTGAAACTAGGATGGAGGAATTGGAGTGCTGGATAGTCACTGGAACACTGAACAGGCCAGGTAGCAACAATGAAGAGATATCACTGGAACAAGAATGGGGAGGGGGGAACAGGGAGACAAAAAGGCAGAGTAGACCAATGGGAGCTGGTGGCTCATCAGGGTGGGCTAGCTGCTGATTGATTGTTAACTGTTCTACGTGGATATGGTTTGGCAGATGCAAGTCATGATGTTGTTGCATCTGCCTCCCAATGCAATGAACAAGTATGCATACCTTGCCTGTGTATTACTAGCAGAAAATGTATTCCCTTAATGTGTTTTACCATTTACCTTTTTCTTCAATGTAACATTTTCCTCCTTTTTGCTAATTCCAACAACTTTTTTTCCTATTCCAACACATTTTTCTCCTATGTTTCCTATAATATAACATCTCCCAGTACTACTGCTTCTGAGGGTTGTAGTGGAGAACTTAGTAGCTGAAAGTCAAAGCCGTGAGTCCTACAGCAACACATGCCTTGAAAAATTGAAAAAAATGTATCCTAACACTAACATCCTGCTTAAGTGACACTGGCACAGATTCGTAATGATTTCAAGTAAATAAAGTACAACCTACAATGTGGCAGATGTGTATGGTAGTAGTGACGGGGAACTGGTGTGGTGTAATGTATGTATGTGTGTGTGTGTATACATATATATATATATATATATATATATATATATATATATATATATATATATATATATAATAAATTACTACAGCAGTTTTTACCATTATTATGTTTGTGTCAAATGTAAGCCCTCCTTCTTCTCAGATTACCGATACAGATTACATAGCAGTGGTCCAAATTTTGTTAGATGGTAGCACCCCTTCTTCACATCCCCCCTCCTCCTCCTCCTCATCTGTGATACATTTGGACTAGCTTTCTCTGTCAGCTTTTGGATCCTGAATGAAGTATCTCCATTCTGTCAACTTCATGGACTGAGGGGTTGCTACCACTACTGGAGCTATTCTACTGCTACTACTACTAGGTGTCAAAGGTACAGCATTTCCAGCAGTAGCAGAGACACTTGTCATATCTAACATTGTGGATGTTAATAACCTGTGTTGCTGTTGTTGTTGCTGCTGCTGGATACTCAACACAGGTGTGTGTGTGTGGCTGAGTGGGACTTGAACTTTGAAGAGGTGATGATGCTGCTGATGACTGATAGGGTGACCGTGTACTTTTTGCATATTTGTCCAGGGTCAGACTTTCAAATGGTTTTCTCAAATAGTTTATAGACAGGCACAGTGCTCCTTTTCAGTGGTGAAAGATTGAGTCTTTGCCTTTCTGTTAATTTTGTGGTCGTGTCATCATCTGTCTCACTC
This sequence comes from Rhinophrynus dorsalis, assembly GCA_037306005.1. Lineage (NCBI taxonomy): Eukaryota > Metazoa > Chordata > Amphibia > Anura > Rhinophrynidae > Rhinophrynus > Rhinophrynus dorsalis. The sequence goes on from CM074721.1 coordinate 202,499,178, forward strand.
TCAACTTCATCTGTATCTGAACAAGAGAAGGATGCTGGAGGGATATATTCTAGACCTGCATCATCATCATCAGTCATCATTATGTTATTCTCAGCATCATCATCATCATCATCAGTCATCATTATGTTATCCTCAGCATCAGCATCACCAGCTGCTTCTTTTCCACTACCCTTATATTCCTCTAGCTTTCAGAGGTGTCAAACAATGACTTTTTACTTTTACTTTCAAAATGTTCACTATTACTTTTAAAACAGGTGTTTTGGTGCTTGTTTGTCTCACTGGGAGATACAACAGTTGGTTCAGCTGCTAGAACTTCCTCCATTATGCCATCATCAACACTAGAATGCTACTCATTGTCATCTCCAGTGTTCATGTTATATATTTTTTATAGTACAGGCGCTGGTGGTGGAAGTGGTACTGGAACTTTTTTTGGGATCTTGACACACTGCATCCACCCAGGAGGAGAGGGATCATCATAGTTTATTGCACATGCTGCAGAAACCATTGCTGCAGCCAGTTTTTGAACTACCACTTTACTCCCATGTCCATGCACTGCTCCACCTTTCCCCCTGCCTCTTGTGCATTTGCTGAACATTACTCAACTGCTGTGTATGTTTCTACTCTCTACAGCTTATGGAGTGTGATGTCTTGCCTTATCCTTCAACAAAATTCTCAATGTTGCCCGCTGTCTATCAGGTCTGCCTCAGTCACACAGCTCATTCCAGGCTCCAAGTCAGCTGCCTGTCACCTAATAATTTATTTTTTTATTTATTTTTTAGTTTTTATGAATTTTTTTTTGTTATTTATTTATTTATTTAAGTTGTCCACCCAATCTTATCACAGTCTGTCCAAAAAAAAAAGTTATAACTAAAAAACAAAATCAACTACTTCTTTCCCCAGACTTCCCCAAAAGAGAGACAATAAAAGCAAGATTAGCAAGCAAATTGGATGTCAGCTGTCTGTGTCTTGCCAGTCACACTGAAATGTGAGGTATTTGGGTCAACCTACTTCTTACCTTCTTCTCCCCCAGAGTGCCCCCAGACTCCCCTACTACAGAAAACAAATGTCCTACCTAAATGACTAAACTAAACTTTAATTCCCCTTTATTTGCCTACCTTCTCTAGCTCAAAAATGTACTTGTGTCTCCTCTTACAAACACAGAATTGCATTCTGTGAGAGCCTGACACTTTTTATATGCCTGCAGGAAAAGTAGAGAAAACTTTCATTTGGTAGGGAAAAATGTTTCTTCCCATTGGTTTCAATGCAATGAGCTAGGCAAAAAAAAGCAGGAAAATGACACTTTTCTCTAGTAATTACTCACCAAGAAGGAAGTGCCATTTTTTGCTGATTTTGGTTTGAGGCAAAAATTTTCACCCATTCCTACCCAGGACCACTGGATATTAAGGGGTTATGTTTTCAACCTCCAAAAAGTGTTTCTTGGCTATCTATTTCGTAGGCTATTATATAAACAAAATATATTTCTAGCCTCAATTTTAGTAGAGCAACTTTTTTTTTGGCTACTGAGAGTCAAGAAATAAAACAATAAAGTGTATTAATCACAGTCACAACTATCATATGTATAAAACAACAAAACACTGCTCTTTTTTGCATCCTCCTGTTCCTATCAACAAAAGAAATATCATAAACAGGTAAATATCAATATGTTTGAAGTGCTCACAAGTTATATATGGCATGAGATAATATAAGTAATTCATCTGCTGAATTTAAAAAAGACAACATTTATTTAAAGAAAATTATGAAGTAAAAAATAAAAATATTATTTATGGATGGCAAATATATCAATATGCCATATCACTCCTGTTAGGCCAGAGGGAAGAAATAAATCCTTTAAATCCATTTCCAATGAAGCCCAAAGTGGGCCAAAACTCCCTTCCTTGACCTCAAATGGAAGATGGATATTTTGCTGTGGATCAACATCTTATTTATCCTTTCATTATTACTATACTATTCATAAACAAAAATCAGTGGTCTTAACAGTGGCCCAACATTGGTACATGGTAGCATCCCTCCTCATCTTCAGTGCTGCTACTTTGAAGGCTGGTGTTTTTACTCTCACTGTCAGATGCAGCAGTTATTTGATCTGCTACACCTTCCTCCATCATGCCATAAACACTAGAATATGATTCGTTTTCATCTTCAGCGTTCTTACAAGGTTTTTTATGGTGGTGGTCGAAGTTTTTATGGGACTTTGACAAACTGCCTACTAAAGAGGGGAAGGATCATCATTGTTTATTGTACATCCTGCATCAACCATGGCTGGAGTCAGTTGTCGGATTACCAATTTAGCAACATATGCCTGCACTGCTACTACTCCTTTTTTCCTACCCTGCCACTAGCATATTTGCTGGACATTAGTTATTAGTTACTTGTGTAACAGAACTGATTTTGGATGAGATGTCTTGCTCCTTATAAATACAATAAATCTTATTTTTTTTTAATTAACTGTCTATCACGGTTCCCGTGATCTTTTTCTGTCACTCTTTGCTGTGGTGCGCTCCCATTGGCTGAGCTTGTTTGGCCAGCCCAGTATGGCCTTTTTATACCAGGCCTTTGGCACCTGTAAGGTGCCCTTACGTGGTGTTCCTGAGCCATTTTTTCTTTGTAGCTGTGTTCCAGTGTTCCTGCGTTCCTGTGTACCGACTTGGCCCATCTGACTACGCTCCTTAGTTCCTGCTCCGAGATTCGACCCGGCCTGGCTGACGTTCCTGCTCAGTGATCTGACCCGGCTTGTCTGACGTTCCTGCTCCGTGATCTGACCCGGCTTGTCTGATGATCCTGCTCCGGGATTTGACCTGGCCTGGCTGACGTTCCTGCTCCATGACCTGACCCGGCTACGTTGACGATCCTGCCTGTGTTCCTGCTGAGATCCTGTTCCAGTGTTGCCTGGGCGACATTCTGACTTCCGCTGTGCTGTTTGCAGGGCTGACAGAGTTGTTGCCTCCTATGTACTGGGCCTTCCCGTTTACTCTTGCTGAGCCCTGTTTCCTCCGTTACTCTGGGCCTCCGTTAACACATACAGACCACTGAGCCTTCCGTTTGCACTTACAGAGCACCGTTGCCTCCGTTTACTGAGCCTCCGTTAACACTTGCAGAGCCATTGCCTCCATTCACTGAGCCTCCGTTAACACTTGCAGAAGCGTTGCTTCTGCTATCCTGAGCCTTCTACTTACACTTGCAGAGTCTTGTAGTCTCCATTACTAGAGCCTCCCGTTAACACTTGCAGAGCATGGTTGCTTCCGATTTACCTTGCGCATCCGGTTACACTTGTTGGGCGCAGTAGTCTCATTACGCACCAGTTGGGTGCGATTGGCTCCATACACCTCAGCTCTTGCAGTGTAGTTGGTCTCCGTTACAGCGCCCGTGGGGTGCTATTGGCTCTATACTCCTCAGCTCTCGCAGTGTATTTGGTCTCCGTTAACGCGCCAATTGGGTGCTACTGGCTCTTAAGATCTCAGCTCTTGCAGTGCACTTGCTCTCCATTTACACACCGGTTGGGTGCTAGTGGCTCCAAGCTCCTAAAGCTCTTGCAGAGTATTTTGGCCTCAGTTCCCTGCTCAGCATAAGCAGTAGTCTCTGTCCTGTTCTATTTACTGGTGTTCTCACATCTAGCACCACTATATCGCTCCTTTACCAACTTATGGGCGTGTCAAACACACCACAACAGAGACTGATTTGATTTCTATGTACATTAACCCTTGAGTACCCTTTATGCTACTTATGCCTGTCCTGTGACAGTATATATTTATTTCCCTGTATACTGGGCCTGAGAGGGCATCTGTACTTTACTGTCTATTTCAGTCATTCTGTATTGCCTATAGAGGGCAGTCTTTCTTGTCTTTTAATAAAACTGTGTATTATTCTAACATGCTGGTCTGAGTGTCCTATAAAACCGTTACACTGTCCTATTCATCTGTCAACAAAAAACACACTCCCTGTTCAACTGCTTATTCCTCCAGACTCCCTTAACACAGAGATAATAACAGCCAGATCAGGAAGGAACGTGGATCATGTGTGCAACTTTCAAATCAATCACACAGAATTTTGGTGTATTTGGGGGTAAATCTCCATTGTTATCTTCATATACCTCCAGACTCCACTAGCACAGAAATAACAGCCAGATCAGGAATGGACTTGGATCATGGCTGCTTGTGTCTTCCCTGTCGGTTACATACTATTTTGGGTATTTGGGGGTCAACCTACTTTCTTCCTTCTTGTCCCTCAGAATTCCACAGACTCCCCAAACACAGAGAACAGATTTCTTGCCTACAATACTCCCTGAACTACACTCCAACTTTGCTTTATTTTCCTGTTCCATTTAGCTCAAAAATATGGTGCTTTCCCTATATGTCACAAACATACAATGACATGCTGAGAGAACATGAATTCCATTTTATACTATGCCTGGGGGAAAAGAAGGGAAGCTTGCTTTTGAAGTGAAAAGTTACACCAATCTCTGTCTAAAGGGAAGTGTAGACTGGTTGCAATTTAATATTCAGAATGTGGTAAGTGTTCTGTGCATGACTAATTTAGTAAGGCATCCCAAAGCATAAATCAAACTGTTTTTAATTTTTTTACTTAGCCCATTGATTATATGTGTCACACACACACACATACACACACACACACACACACACATTATCAAAATCCATACAAAGTGTCAAAAAGTACCAAATAATATCAACTGAGGTACTATGCTGCCATCTGGATTTATAAATATAATTTCATTGGTTTAAAAGAAAGGTACAATGGCTTAATTTACTTAATTATCTACTTTGCTTTTAAATAGTGTTACACAATAAAATACTTATTTATATTTTAGCCACAAAGCAAAATATGGTTTTATTTTATTTTGCAAAGAAATGCAACCTAATTAATAAAACAAAAGTCCCTGCCCTTTACAAAAGTGCCTGCCCTTTCTTACACATGGCTATTTCAGATTTTTTACAAAGAAATTTGTTTCTAGATTCCCTTTATTCCAAGGGTTTATTCATATATATATATATATATATATATATATATATATATATATATATATATACATATTATCTGTTTTTTTATTATTGTGATCAAAAATTCTACACTGTGTGATATGATAATGAGTGTGCAACTTTGCAAGCTGCCCTAATTGTTCTGAAGCCGTGTATGTCTCACAGACCACATGCTCGTTTATGAATATGTAACAGGTGTACAGTTGTACCTTGGGATAAGGAACCATCAAAGCTAATTAGCAACTGACAAAAACACATTTTCACATCTGCTCAGCTAGTTTATGCCTGTGCCATGCTGCAATTCATTGGACCTAATGTATAAAGCAAAGTGGTATGGTTCTGGAGAGAAAAATCTGTACTGTTGGTGACAAATAAAAAATCCCATTGAATAGGCAATGTTTTTCTTTTGGCGGGGAAATGGGAATATTAAATCTTTTGATGGCTTTGTTCGTGTATTGTAACATTTTGTGATTATTGTGATCGAATATCTTAGAATCTATAATATGATAAATATACAACTTTAGTAACTTTCCATGAGATGAATATTCCGGTTTTAGACTTTAATGAGCACTGTAAGACATACCAATGGATAATCTCCTCCAGTATTAGAACTTTAATTTCAGCAAGTCCTGCACACCAGAACTATAGCATACCTAGAGAAGTGGAGTTCACTCATGTTATTTCCTCTTCACATGGATTAGCTCATAACCATAAACAAGGTGTAGGAGAAAGGCGTTCCCAGAAATATAATTTCACAACCCATGCATGTTTCCCATATGACATATTAGTTTATGAAAATGTAACAGAGGCATAGCTGCACTTTAGTACAGAAACAAGGCCAAGAAACTATCAAAGCTAATGAGAAACTGACACAAACAGTTTTCCATTTACTCATCTAATGTACATCTTTGACATGCTACCTTTAAGTAGACCTTAGAGGGGCAAAATGCATTACAGAGGACATATAAAAGTTTCCTTTGACTTAAACAAGACGTTGAAACACTTGACTGTCTCCAACATATTTCATGGAATGCAATGGAGACCTCTTCAACATTGAAGGGGTTAAAAGTCACATTTAAATCAAAAGGAACAATTATATACCCCGTATAATACAGCATGACCCAGAAATGTGTTGGAGACCTCTCTAGCATTCAGGGGTTAACCCTTTGTGCACCCTCTGACAGGCAAAGGGTCAAAAGCCCCATTTAGTCATTTAAAGAGATAGTACTGTTTCACAAAAACAGCAGCTCCAATTAATCTGTCAGAGTTGTAGTCCAAGAGTAATTGAGTGATAACGTATCTCCCTCCCGCCCCTTTTACCTAGTGTAAGCCACCTCCCCTGAGATGTGGAATCTGGTCACTTAACCAGATAGTTAACAGCAAAGGACAATCTTCTTATTGTGAGAACAATGTAAACCGTGCCCCTCCTTGACAGGTTTGTCAGGTTTTTCCCCTATTCTAACTGAAGATTGTCCCTCTCTGTGATTCATGCGGACAATCTTGCTGCTCTCAAGTGAACAGTGTTACGTAAGTAAGAGGGGCCGGAGGAGGATACTTTGTCATTCAATTACTCCTGAACTACAACGCTGACATTATTGAAATAACACTCTCCATGACCCAAATACTATGAGGATTAATTGCTTTTTTTGTGAAACATTACTATCCCTTTAAAGACCAGAGTTATACTCATAGCATTACAAACCAGACAATTACACACTCCTCTCTTCCTTTAGGCATTAAGTAAATTTAATTTTTGGGAATTTTTATCTGGTGCTTACTATGCAGTTGGTTTTCCTCAGAATTGTTCCACTTTTTACATAAACACATTTGTTTTAACATTACAAAATTAGGATTGCAATTAAGAGCTTTATCAACAACTATACATTCTCATGGGAAATATTTTCTAATATTAAGTTCTTTGAATAATTAGCATGCTCTGTTCACCAATCCTACTGAATTACAGTATGCTCGTTTTATAAAGCACCTAATGTGAGAGATGTCACTGAACATTATAAGTGGAATCATGATTTACAAAGAGAGCACTGAACCATGTAAAGGTAACTGTTCTACCTTCTTTCTGCTTATAACAATGAGTTTGAGTCAGATTACAAGCTACAGGCAATTTATAGGATTGGTAACTGAGAAGCAGGAACATTAACACTTTGTTATATTTTGATTGAATAGAGGTGGCTTAGAATTATAGATAAACAGTCATGTGTCTTTTCTTGCACTGTGGAATGCCACTAAAGTTACAATTAGGTCCATATGAACAAACTTAATGTAGCAATCATCAGTCAAACCAACTGCACCACCGGGAACAAGAAACAATTCCCTTCGATTTAATTGGGGCTTTTATCATCTTGACCGCTGGTGAGGTCCCCGTATTTTGTGGACCTCTCTAGCATTCAAATGGCTCAAAAGTTCCATAAAAAGGTTTAAAAGCCCCCATAATAATGCTCAGAAATTCTCATTCTGACAAAAAGAAGAATGTTGATGTTATTTTGCATACACTGATGATTATCAGTGAAAAATAAAGTTATATTGAACTGGACTATTATCCTTGGTGATGACCTTGATACAATTTTACTCAGCTCTCGGCTTATCCTATGTAATTAAACTGTTCCACCTTTAATCTTTTGACTTCCAAAACTGCTACGGACATTGACCATGATGTTGTTAGCAATACATGAGGCTGGGGGAATATAGAGTTACTTACTGAGTCCTTACTTACTGGTGGGGGATCTTTTCAACCACACCAGACAATTCAGCACAATCTACCAATGTAATTTTGTTCGATTATATCATAGTTATTTTGTCTAGTAGAGCAGCAGAGACAATCAACGTCAGTGCATGGAGGCAGGAAAAATCTGTAACAGAGCTCATATCTCACCCCTTCCTCCAAATAACCTGTGGTGCCCTTGTTGAAAAAGAAGAGCTTCCCCTTTCCAACAAATGGTGAATAGAACCTGGAGGGTAGAATCAGTCTATCTCAGTCCACCAGCTCCCATCAACTTAGGGTTATCCTTAATGGAGACGGGAGAGTTTATCCTTTCTAACATGGTATGGCATGAATTGGGTTAATACCAGGTCATCATTTAATCACCTGGTATAATTCTACATAGATAGATACATATAGATAGGTCTTTGCATTTTGTGTATATTTTGGTTATGAGAGAACCATTATCATGATAAACTGTCATATCTAACAGTGTAGTCAAAAGACAGGGTAAAACAAATGGTTGACTCAATCTGATTAAGGAAATCAACAAACATACATAAAGACCTGCCATCAACCCTCTAAAAAAGAAAGACATCATTGATATACCGCTTAAAGAAAATTATATTGACTACATATTTACTAGAAAAATGTGTAGTTGTTAGTCCATAAATAGGGAAGCATATGATGGAGCCATGTTAGATCCCACAGCTCTATAAAGCTGTAAATAATATGAAGATTCAAATTTAAAGTAATTTTTACTACTTTTATTATTTGAGGAGGCATCCATGATGGTTATTAATGTAGGGGGAGAAATGAGCAAAATTCTTCTTCTAATATATTTATTACAGAAAAAACTAATGAGCATGGCTTACCATAATAAAAATGAAAGTAAATGCACCAGCTGGTCAAGGACATGTTAGCATGCTTTGAGCAAGATCCTCACATATAGTCCACTAATAGCAATGAGGAATACATTTGTGCCACTTTGATGGACTCCTGCTTTAAACATATTTCTGAATTTCTGTCAAAGCTTGATTCATTTGTAACAGAGAGAAGTCACGATGATCAGCAGCATCTCTATGAGGCATCAGATTCTGTCAAGGAATATAAAGATATGCTCATTGATCAAATGGAGGGTTGCATTTTGACAGATGAGAGTGAGAATGTTAGGGCCAGAAAAACTGCTAGAAAGCAGAACAAAAAGGAAGACAGTAAAGGGTTTAGAGTAGACCAGCAACAACAGGAGCAGCAACATAAACCAGAACATCACATTCCCATTCTGAACACAAGGAGATTTGTGGGTCTCAGGGTGTCACACATTATATTTTTTTTTCACAAAAACGTTATTGAAACCTAAGAAATACATTTTACAATAAGTACAATATCGAGGAAACTGAGTAGTCACAAAAATAGATAAATTAACAGGAAAAAGACAAAGAGAGATATCTCATAGCTGATAACATCAACAAAAATTATATTGTATGAATACATCATTACTTGTGGTGCAAGGTATTGGTTATATTTATTCAACATATAGGGTAAGAAGGTAAAGGGTAAGAAAGAAAGGAGGATGGAGAGAGAAAGTAGTCTCATCTGCCTGTGTCAAAGTGAGTATTAAAGTAATACCTAACATACTTGTTCAAGGTATAGGATGTCCTGATAACAAGGTCTCCAAGTCTAGATGAAACTCAGCAAGAGTGTCAGTGGTTCTAGCATGACATTCCTCACACATTGCATTTTTCTGTGTCCTAGACTAGTCTAGATTACGGTCCTCTTATTAAGAGGTTTTAGTTTCCCCACACTATCCTATTCTGCATATCTACATGTCTACAATCTTTCCCATTCTGTCAGGAATCCAACTCCACTGGAGTCAGACATCTTGCTTCACGGTCAGCACCTTTACTAGGCTTTGGCCTCAGCAAGAGAATCATTGTGACTGACACCGAATGTTAGCTATGCACTCTAGCATCAGACCCAACCTTCTTGGATCCAGAATCCCTCCTTCAGCGTGACACATGGTAGACAATCAATCATTTATGGTGGTGCTGGTGGCACTGGTGTTGGCACATCTCTATGGGACTTCTTCCGAGAGTATGAGTTAGTAACTGATACACAGGAACACCATGTAGTTCCTAGGAGTGGTCCCACTGCATGTGAAATGGTTTCAGCATACATGCAGATAGCTATGTTCTCAGCAGATACAATGATCTATGGACTACTTGAAAACAAAAAAATGTGTTTGGCCAGCAATGACACATGTTGCCATGGAAAGCTGTAGTTGCCTACCAGCAAGTGTTGAGTCTGAGCATTTTTTCAGTGCAATGGGTTATATTGTAAATGACCGTAGGCTATTGCTATCAAGAAGCAGTGTTGGCAGACTAACATTCTTAAAAATAAACCAACATCTAATACCATCTGAGTATCAGGTAGCAGAAGTGGTCAAACATGACAGGGAAATCCAGGCCACATGTGTGGTATTATTAACAGCAGTGCAAAGAATGAGGAGGTTTATGAGATGGAAGGTTATGAAGGGCTGCTACCATCTACAACTGTGTGGACCACCGCTATGAACACTGATTTGTGTGTGTAAATAATCTGAGAATAAAGAACTCTTACATTAGACTGAAACATGATTTTATTGATTTTTGTTGTAAATGTAATGTAACCTCCTTTTTTCTTATTTACAAAATAATAGGTAGGCAGCATGGCAGTAGGTTTTTAAAAAGCCTGAAAATATTTGTGTCTGCAGGACTCAGGCTAGCCAAACACAAGATCTGAGATCAATTGTTTTGCAAGATCGAGGTCTGTTAAATAGAAACCCTAAGAAAATTTGTTTTGCGGGACTTCTTAGACATGTTAACACAAACACTGATAAATGTTATTTTGCAGGACCTAAACTTTTTAAACCCAAGCCCTGAGAAACTTTTTTCTGCAGGATATTTCTTTCTCAGGGCTTGTGTTTAAAAAGCCTATGTTTTGTAAGACTTAGGCTTGTTAAACACAAGCCCTGAGAAAATTGGTTTGTAGTCCCCTTTCTTGCTAAAATCGAACACTGAGGCAAAATACTTTTGCCCTTCTGGCCTAGTGCCTGCAGTTCATTATATGTTGACCCTTGGCAATTGCCCCTGGTGATATTCCAACATTTGCTACTATTGTAATTGATGCTGCTGAATTGTCTAAGAAGCAGGAGGATTAGACTGCTTCAAGGGATGGGATCAAGTGCAATGATATGAGCCAGGCGATTGTACGATGATGGTTCCACTTGCCACTAGTTTCAGTGATGCACCTGAGGCAGTAGCAGGACCACAACACCCCCCACCACCACTTGAGGTGAGCCTAGAGAAAAGAAGTTGCTAATAATTCTTCTCTTTCAGCACCTCCTCCGCAATCATGTGTGTTTTGGAATAAAATGTTCCATATCAGCATCTGTAATATGCACAGTATGTGTAAGGAATAGGGGAAGAACTGGAAACATCTGTGCTCATATAAAAGAAAAATGGGCACAACTGCAACCAAACACAATGACGCTTAGGTCCACAATGTAAAATCATGCCCCAAGTTCTGCTGTCACTATGACCTTTGTCCTCTCTGCTACTGACAAGTGACAACAAGAAGATTTAGTAATAATAATGAATCATCCCTTCCATATCCATTAGGATAGTCAGTGGGATGTATTGTCTCAGAGGCTCCCTGATCCCCTACATTCAATTACACTCCACCACATTGCCATGTTTGGTCAATGTACCACACAATGTGCAATGGGTGGACACGAACTACCACATTCCTGTATCTAAAGAATGGCAATCAGCTGCTGGAATTGGTAATATTGACACAGGTGGTACATCATCGGAGGAGGTAGAGAACCCTGAGGGTGCTAGGGAGGGGACGGTTGGTACGTCTTCCCACACCAGGTCCCTAGCTGGGATGATGACACAGGTGTTACACTCACCATCAATCTTCCAAGCTCAGGCTGGGTTTCTATACTCTTGCTCTTGGATTTTCACTCATCTTCTTTATGCACTTGAGGAAGGCAGGGGGTGCAGTGAAAGTAGCTCTCAGTTTATTTTCTTAACAGAAACTTTGTGGTGTTTGTGATGCATGTGTTTAATGAAGGCAGTGATGCCAAGGTGGGTCCCCTCCATTGCCCTTTTCACTGATGATTGCACTGGGCCTGCCCCAAGAGTCCCACTCCCATAGAACATCAGCAAGATACTGGTGGTGGTGATGAGAGTGAGGGTGATGGTGGAGCAGCTGTTGTTGAGGAGAGAATGATGGCCTTTTTAGTTAAAAGTGAAAAGGAATGGGAGACAGAGATACAAATGAAGATGGGAGTCACCACCACCAGAAGTGATATTGATGCTGCTGTAATTCCTGCTGATGAGTTGCCAGAGCCAGATGTTCATATGTCTCAACGGCAGGTTGACGAGCAGGCTAATGTTCCACAGACAACCATTGCAGCCATGGGACTGGGTTCCTCCAGTAGTGATTTGGGACTAGGACAGGTCCCATTTGCCACAAATAATCCTGATCTTAGTTCTAGCGCTGATTCTGAGGCAGAAGCATCATCATCTGTCCCAACCAGTGAAAGGGATTGTGGGTAAGAAGAAGGAGGCCATTCTTTATTTGTCCCTTCACTGAAATAATGGATGTGGGAATATTTTTCTCTTGGGGCAGTCACAGTTTAGTCACCAGTGACTGCACTGTTCACTATGTGAACACACCTTGGCACAACCACCCACATTAAACAAATGCAATACAGACACCACAACATTTATGTTCAGCATGTGAAACCCAAATCTCCACAAAAGAAATCAAGAGCTGCTGTCACTATACTCCTTGTCCCACCCAAAGGGCACTAAGAATGTTGGTGAAAATCCATGAGGCAGAGTAGAGAAACCCAGCCTGAGTCTGAAAGTTTGATTGTGAGCATAACACTTGCATTGTCATCAGCTTCTTGCTCTAGGGTCCAGGCATTTGAAGACATACCAGCTGTCCCCACCCTGACACCCACAGGGTCCTTTACCTCCTCCTCTTATGGTGTACTAGCTCTGCCAGTGTTACCTCCCCCCACCAGCTCATAGCAAAGATGTGGCTGTGTATGTCCACCCATTGCACACTGTGTGGTGCACTGACCACACATGGCAATGTGGTGAAGTTTAATCGGACTCAAGGAAACAAGAAGGATCTGTGGACATTCCTTCCCACAGAATATGCTAAACTGGCGGTGGGGGGGATTAATCATTATTGCTAAGTTTTCTTGTTGTCACGTGTCCTTAGCAAAGTGGACAAGGGCCATAGTGACAGCAGTACTTGTTTCTAGGAGGAAGATTTGACATTACGAACCTAAGTGTCAAGGTGTTTGGTTGCAGTTGTGCCAGTTGTTTGATATGAGTGCAGATGTGTCCATTGTTCCCAGACCTTCCCCTATTTTACAATGTTTACTAACAAACACTGCGCACATTGCTGTTGAAAAGCACAGTTTATTCCTACTCTCAAGGGAAAAATTAGTATTTTAACAATCCCATGATTTCAGAGGAGGTGCAAGAAGAGAAAAATTATTTGCAAACTTCTTTTCTCTAGGTACATCTGAAGTGGTCGAGGTTGTAGTGCTGCTACTGTCTGTCTTATGTCACTATAGTTGATCCCAGTCTCTTGGAGCAGTCTAAACCTCCTGCTGCTTAGACAACTCAGTAGCAGCAATTACAGCAGTAGGAAATGCTGGAATGTCACCCATAGCATTTGCCAACAGTTAACATATAAGGAACTGCTGGCACTAGGCCAGAAGAGCATGATTTTTTGTCTCAGGGCTTGTTTTTGGCAGGATCAATGACCACAAATTGTCTACAATCAACTACAATAGTTTTTCGGGGCTTGTGTTTAACAAACCTAAGTCCTACCAACCAATATTTTTCTGAGGGCTTGTTTTTAACATGTTTTTCCTTGTCATGTATGGTTATGTCCACTTATGCTTCCTAATACTCAGATGGAATTAGATGTTGCAACTTGTTGTCTTCTTCAGTGTTCTTACATGTTTTTTTAATAGTACTGGCACTGGTGGTGGTGGCACTCTGCCAAACTGCATCCTCCTCAGGAGGAGAGGGATCACCATCATTTATGGCACACACTGCAGTCAGTTTTTGGAGTACCACTTTACTCACTTATCCCTGCACTTCTCCTAATCCTTTCACCCTCACTGTACCCTTGGTGCATTTGATGGATATTACTCAACTATTGAGTGTGTTTGTAAAATCTTCACTTTTTCACCCATTGGCAAACATTCTTCACCATTTTTTCACTATTTTTCTCTTGAGGCAGGCACAGTGCAGTCATTACCAACAGCACTGTGCACAATTTGAGACAAGTAAGTGAGAAGGGGAAAGGAGGAAACACACATTGGCATAACTGCCCTGATAACACACATGATAAACAGACACCATGACCTTTATGTCAAACATGTTAAAGCCAAACACCCACCACACAAATTGAGCGTTGCTGTTGCTGTACCACCGACTCTCCAGAAAGGTAACAAGAGGTGAGGCAGAGCTCAAAGAGGAGGAAGAATAGAGAAAGCCAGGCAGAGGCTGGAAGTTTGATGATGAGCAAAACAACTATCTCTCCATCACCTGCTTCCTCTAGGCTAGCTACATCTTCTGCCAATCCACCTCGTTCATCGTTACCTCCCCCACCAAATGATAGCCACTCTGTTGATGTTAGGATGTGGCAGTTCATCTCTACCCATTGCACACTGTGTGGTTCACTGACCACACATGGCAATGTGGTGGAAGAGAATCGTAATTTTTTCCTCAGGGCTTGTGCTTTAAAAAAAAAAAAAAACATAGGCCTACAAAAAAGGAACAATTATATGGGCAGATGTAGAAAATCCAATGTATAGAAGCAGATATATAAATTAGTAGTTCTTACAAGTCCTCAGATAAAAATATATTGTCTTATGGAACCTCAATTGTAAACTGAGAGCATATGTAAATTACTACATCTTTGTATATCAGTCAATACGGCTTTTGAAATATTTTCTGTTTCAAGGAGTGAATGTCTTTAAGAATTTACTGGGTCCAAACAACAGTGATCTGGGGGGTTATCAATCGAATCTCCAAATGTTCCTTGGATCTTAACTCTTTGGTCGCTGCCTCTTTAATACAACACTAGTGGTACTATGTAATCCACAAAATAGCTCTGCAGAGAAATGTAGACAAAAGAAAAGTAAAAAGGCATAGGCCTTATCTAATAGTAGATCTATATCCAGAATATTCCAGAAGCCCCCACAAGTTTTGGTACTCACCGGATCAGAAATGTGAACTAACTTAACGATTACCACAATGAATTTAACACTCCAAGAAAAACAGCATTATTGATGGTCATTAAATATTTAATATCTTTATTAGTTATTATACAAATGTATTTCCAATGTGTTTCGTATACGGTACAGGACACTATGCCAGTATTAATATAAAAATAAGTTGTTTTTTTTTTACACTATTTTGTAGCATTCAACACTAATTGGCCGATTGTGTCCCACCTCTTGTTGCTGCCTTATATACGACCTGAGAACTGGGCTTAGTTGCCCTTTCGTAGTGTATCTGTGTGTTACTCTTGTGTTGCTCTCCTTTGACCCTAGCTTGGCTTCCTTCTATCCTCTGGTTTGATCTCTGGCTTCATCTGACTATCCGCTCCAGTATCTGACCAGTGGCTCTGTCTGACTACCTGATTTGTGTATGACCCTGGCTTGTCTGACCACCCGTTGCGATCTGACGCCGGTTGTGGCTGACTACCTGATCCAGTAGCTGACTGTGGCTTTGTCTGACTTATGCTCCATGCTTACTCCCATTACTGTCTGACTACCACTTGTCATTATTGGCTTCTGAAGCCTCGCTCCATACAGCCTAGCATGACATTTACCTCCATGGAATTGTTGCAAGCTGCCTTCCGCTCGACAGCCTCCACTCCGTGCTTACTCCGATACTTTCTGACTCGGTCACTATCGGCCTCTGAGGCATCTTGCTCCATACAGCCTAGCACAGCATTTCCCTCCCTGGTACTGTTCCCAGCTGCCTTAGGCTCCGCAGCATTGGCGTTATCTCAGCTCAGGGACTGCCTGGCACTCTACGCTCCGAGCATTCCCAGGCTTGTATTAGCCCAAGGTTATTTCTAATCTGTGACCCACTTTTGCTGTTGTTGCCTAGATTCCTGGCTTTCCAGGTTCCCGCTCATTCCACTTGATAGAATCAGAGTCTGGTTCTATATTCCGTATTATTTTGGCAATCAGTGGTCACAGGTGACAGCTCACAGCTCATTGTTAGCTCCTGGGTAGTGGACTGTGCACTGTCCTCACGCCTGTTCCTAACAAGGTTGGAGAAGTGTTTTGTTCTTGCATATTGATTTTAAATAAACTGGTTAAATTCAGCTGTACCTGTGTTGTGGGTTTCATTCACCTAAGCCTACCGTGACACATAGGTTAGGTATGCAAGGGAAGAGAGAGAGACTTTGATCATTAGCATATGATGTTGAGTAAAGCTTGATATGTGTTAAAGAAGGCAAGTAGAAGAGCAGAGAACACAAGCTCACCCTTAGACTTCATCATCAAAAACAGAAGCTCTCAATTTAACATTTATGTGTCAGAAGGATATGCAACACTTTGCTTTGCAATACATTACACACCCCTGCGGCAATCAAAGGGTTAGAACATACACAGTCTCATGCCTCAACTGCTTAACAGCTGACTGACTGATGTAAATACAAGACTCAGCCACACTCCGCAAGTCACTCCATTGCAGAGTATGGCTGTGTCTTATGTTTGCATGAATCATCTGATCAGCAGTCAGTGTGCAGTCAATTGCCCAGGGCAACGGACTATGTATTATATGTTCAACATATCGCAGAGCAACTTTTGTGAGCTCTAATAGCATCGCCAACTTCAGGAGCTTGATGCACATTTACATAAAGACACATCCTCAGGGAAATGAAAATGGCTCATTGAGCTAAATTTCAATGTGCAATTGACTCGAGCTGTTGGGAGACACAACTTCATAAACTTAATGAATGCATGCAGAAAGTAAGGGGATGTAGGCAACATTTAGGTGTAACTGGGATGAAATGGCAAAGGCTCCTTCCTTAATCCATACACTGAGATGGATTTATGTCCAATTCACCACCATTTTGACAAAATTGACCCTTTTCAAACCTTAGTCCATCTCAGAGTAGATGTATAGCAAAAACGAATAAACGATTATGTCTTGTCTCTCTTCTATATGACATTAATGATTTTCATTGATATTATAATGTTTATATTTTTGTCATCTCTTGATTCTTTATTTCAGTACATCTATGAATTTAACCACCTAGATAACTATTTGACATCTTGAGATAGGACCGATTTTTTTAGTGAACCACTGCTTATGTCTTTTGGATGTGGTGATCCAATCTATAAAATTGATGGACAGGGCATCATTTAATGGGCTGCTTACTTGGAATTTAATTGGAACATTAGTTTAACATCTAAGGATGAATTGATATCTTGTTTGTATCATATTTTTAAACTGGCATTACATTGCTGGTTACATACACATTGATTTATTATATTAGTAATGCGATATAAGACTTAATAGGTAGTGATTGAATTATAGGTGACAGTACTATGTACACACCCCTGGCAAGAGTACACAGTAATTATATATATATATATATATATATTTATATATATATATATATATATATATATATATATAATTATTTTACAATATTTACATATTTGGCAGATTTATTGTGTCTAGTTAGCATCTTTCATTGTAGTTGATTTCACTTGGGAGGTTTTTGTTCTTTTATTGGTACCTAGTGTAAAATCCTGTGTACACGGTCTCGGTAACTTTAACCCTTAGAGTGGCAGAGGGTTACGCAATGCATTTGCAAAGCAATGCATTGTGTAAACCTCTGCCACTCAAAGGGTTAAGAGGCCGCTACCTCACTGCTCCACGAGATGGAGTCGTGTGTCGCCTCACTCACGTGATGCAATCATGCGCAGTAGAGATTGCCTGAATACGGGCAGTCTCTACTGCGCATGACTGCATCATGACAAACATCCTAGCAATGTTCAGCCGGGTAGGGTTAGCAGCCAGTGGTCTAGGGCATGACTGTCACCGAGAGGTTATACTCTTCTGGACTTACTGATGGCTCTTCATGCCTTGCATACTGTCTGCTGCCCCTTGCTGAGCTGCCGATTCTATTTTTAAATAGTTTGAATTATATTCACTTTGGTATATCACTTGTAATTGATGATTTTTGTGCAGAGATGATGCTTTTGTTTAGTATTTTAAAATGCAGACTGGGTAGATCTGGATAGCTTAAGGTTGTTTGTTCTATTCGACAGAGGTTTATGTATACCACTTTGGCTTGAATTGCATGTTCCAGGCATGTGATAATGTTTCTTTCTGATAGAGTTTAATGGATTGTGGCTTTCGTATGTTTGTCTTGAGTCTCGACTGTTTCATTGGTTCAGACTGCGGTTTTACAAGCCATGTGACAGAGAGCATTGGTTTTCTATATGGTCCGCCTGTGTATGATGTAGTGCTCTTTTCAATACATATTGAGACACTGTTATCTGGATTGGATATTTTAGAAGTAATAGGGATGTTGGACAGAAGTTTCCTTCTATTGGTCCATATTTGTCATGTGATTAAGAATATTGGTTTTCTACCAGGTCCGCTTGGTTTATGATGTCACTTTTATTTTTTGATTGAATGGCTGGTATTTAAAAGATGGAGTGGTAGTTCATTTTGACATTTGGTGATCATGAGTAAGCGTGGATCAAAATGAGCTGTCATCTTCAACATCTGACTACTTGTGCCCACCATTAAAATCTCTACATTAGCATGTGTATTGACCAATGAAATTGTGGCAATATGTTTTAATTCATTTCAATAAAAGCTGATGATTTTATTCATGGACTGTTGAGCATGTTTGAAGGAAGTGTGTGAGTTCCTACAGTAATCACTTATGAATTAGTGCTTATAGCGAAGCTCTTTTCACAACACCCATCTCAGTCACAGTCTTGTCCTTACCTGCATTATGCACTTGAAAATGGATTGTCTTTTTCACATGTGAATTATTAGCCAGAGCTGTTTCATCATGTTATCAGAATCATGCTAATAAAGTAAGAGGTGCTGAATTTTCGCTGTTTTAGATGTAGAGCAAGCCAGCTGCACCTTATGAGAAAAATAAATATTTTTAAAATTCCTATTGATTTGAAAGGGCCTTTTAAACTCATGAATGCTAGCAAGTCTCTAAAATTCAATGAAATATTTTTATATTCCTTATGGTGCAGTTGATTTGTTTCAGAATTACTCCTGATCTTCTTTATATATCTGCTTCCATACCTACTCTTCAGCATTGGGCCTACAGATATCAAACACATTGTTTAAAATTATATCCTGGTTCTGCAAAACTTCCTGTTTAAGATTTACTTTTATGAACTATTTAATTAATCCTTAGCACAGCAGAAAAAGTTTAAATAACTTGACCTAAAACAAACTTCAAAAAGTGCCTAACAATGTTCCAAACTAATTATAGTATTAAAGTACATCAAGAAAATAAATGACTAATGTAACATTTTTTGCAAAACCTTTTAATGACTGTCTAACTAAAAGGGATTTTGTTGAATCGGTTCAATCAATAATTCCTCCACATAGAAAGATAAGCTAGTTGATTTTTTTTTTGATAGCAGCACATTATAAGCCGTACTGAATTAGTGTTTAAAACAAAGACTTTTCTAAAATAGAAATGCTGTTTGTAAGGATCATAGTCAAAATGAGAGAGCTGACAGAGGCGTCCATTTAAAGTCTATGTATTTCATTAAAATTACTGTTTTTTATTAGGTATTTATTCTACATTAAATCATATTAGTACTCTGTTCAACAATCTTTTCTGAAAGAATTCAGCAGGTCTCAGGTTGCAAATGAGATGGTGATGGGCATATACAAAAGCCAGGCCTCTGGCACTCAATGCTGCCCTGGGGGGGGAGAAAGAGACATTGGGCTGTATTCAGCTCTCTGTGAGCAGACCCGGGGCTGTGTGGGAACCTATCAGAGATACCGGAGGCCTAGTGGCATACCTTTCCCACCCCAGAAGAGGTGCTCAGCCTCTTCTACACCATTTGGTGGCCTACGTTGCGCCTGCTGACTGAGCCCATATTCTGTAAGCTGCATGATCTTTTGATGGAATGGAAATAGGAGAGAATTCCCATTTTACTGTGAGTGAAGCTACTAGTCTGACTTTGCTTGAGATGCCTTCCCATTTTTATCCCTAGACCTGAGTTGTTTGCCTAACGACTGCCCTTGACCCCTGGACACACAGCATGGCCGCTTCTGCTGTGCTCTCTATGCGTTGACCTCAGTGGTCTACACATTAGCCTTGGATATATTCTCTCCTTCCTTGGGCATGGTGTGGCTCCATTAGACATTGCGGTGCTGTTTTCTTTCTGGTGCCTACCTCCTCAGCCAACCATGAATTACAAAACTTTTGATACAAAAAAAAAAGACCACAAGAGGAAACCCACAACTACCTCTATGGACCAACAGACCTTGGATGATTTTGTCCATGAAGACACTGTAGAACCCTCTACCGCTGACAACCTCTATGGTAGAGGTGATAGCTAAAGTGGTTGTGGGAATGTTGTCTCCGATCACTGATAAAAATGATGGTCTTCAGCATTCAGTGAGCAAAATACTTGAGGAACTGAAATCTCATGTTGTAGTATTGCTGAGTTAGAACACCGCACAACTTTCTGTGAAGATGACATCTCTCTGGTCAACTGTCCACTTTAAAGAATGCTAATCAAATCCTGCCTGAAAAGAGGAAGGATATGGAGAACCAAAGAAGACTGTCATGTTCTGTCCCTTTTTCTTTGTCTTTTGTGATTCCTTGTTTGGTTTTCCGTTTTTTTTCCCCTTGCTATCCAGATCCTGGTTCCCCACCTTGTCTTGTAGTTGCTTCAAGCCTTTATAGAGCCTCTGATTTTGGGCAGGGCAAGATCAAAGCATTCCAGGTCATGACCCTGAGTTTCCTCTCCCGGATGGGGAGAAGATGTTGCCGTGACCACTGAGTACATCATGTTATAATCAGTGTTATGTGTCTCATACTTTTTTGTTCTGCTTCTTCTGCATAACATGCTGATTATCCCCCCCTTTTCCCCACTTCTTCAATGAGATGCTTGCTTGGCCTAGTGGTTCATGTTTGATTGAGGCTTGGGGAGGGGGGACATGGTGGGAGCTCTCTTTTCTGGGCTCATTTCCCAGTCTGGAGGTGATACCGTTCAGCAGGGGTGGTACGTCTGACTCTCGCTTACTCCGCCAGAGGGGTGGTGGGTCTTGTTTTCTCTTTGGGACTGCCAAACAGTCATCTCCTGGAAGACCTGCTCACCCATGAATGTGTTATGCTGGGGAAGTTTAGGTGCAAGTGAGGGTGTTCACAGAATAGAGAGTCTCTTTTACAGGCTCTTATGAGATTTAGGTTGGCTTATAGACCTTTTTTTGTTATGCTACTAATATTTAGCAGAGGGAATTGTTATTTTGAACCTTGAGAATCTCTGCACTGCCCTCTTGGGTGAGAGGTACCCTGATAGACCTTAATGCCAGAGTGACCTCCTAACTGATAGAGGTCTCCTCCACATAAAACATTCACTTCTGCTGAAGTGTTTAATACTCTTACCTTATGTTATGGCTAACCACAACACCCACACACTCTCTTCAGACTCTTCCAGGGTTAATATTATCTCTTGAAATGTGGGGGGCATTAAAATTTTGGTTAAGTATAAGAAGTAACCTCACATCTTAAACATTTGTGTGCACACATTGCATTCCTACAAGAGACTCATTTTGATGATAGAGAACACTAAAAATTGAGGCAAATATGGGTAAGAGGAGTGTATGTCTGTGTCCTTCTCCACTAAGCAGAGGGGGTGGCCATTTTGTTTCAAAATCCACTTGAACCAGTTACACGAACCTGTGGGCTGGATTCTAGTGGTTGATTGCATAGTAAATGGATCAAGCCTCACCTTATGCAACCTATATGCCCCCAGTGACCCCACTGTTTCTTTCTTTTCCAAGGTTTTCAAACTATCACGACATTCCATACAGACTCAGTTTTGGTTCTGGGAGACTTTAGTTACTTAGCAGATGTAGTCCTTGACAGGCCGGGGGGAGGGGAGGAGAGGCTCCGCATTCCTTGGGTAGGCACTCCCCTCTTCTGCAATCAAAGACTCTGTTCCATGTAGATGACACTTGGAGACTGACTCATCCTCTGGGATGCAACTAAACATTCTTCTCTCACCCTCATGATACCTTCACTAGGGTTGATTATCTGCTCTGCACGTTCCCGATCATCGACAGGGTATCGGCCTGTGACATCCATGACATTCTAATATATGATCATGCCCCGTCTCGATCCTACTTGCTCTGAGTCCTACTCTGCATTCTCAGAATTGCTGTATGCTGGTTTACTTGTCAAGTCAAAAGACTTCCAAGGTAGCTTGAGACAGGCATGGAGTGAATATGTGTCTACCAACGAAGCTTATAAGGCCACCTCGGTCTTAGTTGGCAGGCCGCAAAGGCGGTGGTGTGAAGCCATATAATAGTGTACATTGCTAAGTGGAAAAGAGAATCTAAACTGAAAATAACCCAACTGTAGTTCCAAGGCATACAGGACGTTTTTGGGACACTGCTAGTAATAGGGCACTATATATATATCGGCAAAGAGGCATACAAGGCCATTGTTCAGGAGGCTGCCCTCTGTAATCAGAATCTTCAGTCTTCTGAATATTTCTCACAGGCAAATAAACATGGCAGGTTGCTGGCTACTCTAGTTAAGTCAGCCCGGGGGAGGCCCTCCATCCATAGTATATATCAGGGTGATCATCTCTATATTAAACAACACTTTGTCTCTTTCTACCAAACACTGTACCCCAAAAATGATTTGCAAATGCATAGAGAAACCCTGTTTTGGATCTGGATCTCCTTTCACTCTCTCCTGAGCAGCAGGAACTCTTGAATACTCCTATTGGTGTTGATGCAGATCTATAATATATCCCTCCAGCATCCTTCTCTTGTTCAGCTACATATGAAGTTGAGAGTGAGGATGAAGACAGGGCTATACGGTTAGCAGAAAGTCAAAGGTTGAATCATCCACCACTTTTAAGGAGCTCTGTGCTTGTCTATAAACTGAGAAAGCCATTGGAAAGTGTGACCCTGGATCAAAAAGCTCACAGTCACCTTATCAGTCATCATCAGCATCATTGTCTCTTCAAAGTCCAAAGTCAGCCACACACACCTGTTTTGAGTACCCAGCAACAGCAACACAGGTTAACATCCACAATGTTAGATATGACGAGTGCCTCTGCTGCTGCTGTAAGTGCTGCACCTTTGACACCTAGTACTAGTGGCAGTAAAATTGCATCAACATCTAGCCCCAGTAGTAGTAGCAGCAACACCACCTCAGGAACCCCTCATTCCATGAAGTCCAAAGTATGGAGATACTTCACTCAGGATCCTCAAGCTAAGCATGTTGCTATCTGTTGTCTGTGCAAAAATCACAGGAGCACGGGGAAAGCAGGCTCACACCTAGGCACCTCCTCTATGAGATCCCAACTGAAGCACAACCACAGGTCTGACTGGGAGACACACTATCAGCAGTCCAAAGGTGCCAAAACTAGCAGTAGCAGAAGCACTTTAAAATGTTCCCAGGGTTTTAGGGCAGAAAAAAGAAATAGTGAAGTTATTTATGTGTCCGAAAGTGTGCTAGTGCCAACAGTTAGTTTAGTCCAAATAACACCTGTGGCTCCTGCTGCAGAGGAGTATGACAGAAAAAGCCAGGATAAATATATTAACAGCAGCACAGATGAGGAAGGATGTGAAGAAGGGTTGCCACCATCTACCCCACTTGGGACCACTGCTATGACCGATAAGTAATGTGTGTCAATAATCTGAGAAGGAGGATAGCGTATGACAATGGTAAAAATATTTGCACAAATCACACCATGCCAGTCCCCAACCACCAGCACTACAATACACATCTGCCACATTGTAGGTTGTACTTTATTTTTTTTATTACTTGACATCATCATGAATATGTGCCAGTGTCACTTAAGCAAGAAAGTGTTGTGGGCAAAGGACAAATGCACTCTGCATGCTAACATATTTTTCAAACCATATGTTGCTGTAGGACTCACAACTTTGACTTTCAGCCGCTTATTTCTAAACATCAGCCCTCAGAAGAAGTAATACTAAAGTGGGAAATGTAGTACCTATAGGATATATAGGCGGAAAATGTGTTAAAATAGGCAAAAAGGAGGAAGATTTTGCATAGGCGGAAAGTCGAAAACGTTTGTGGAAAATGCAAAAAAGCTGCAAGTTTTCACGAAAAGTCATGAGGGAAATTTTTCACACTTTTCGCCCACCCCTACTGATGATGACTGACAAGATGACTGTACTTTTTGCTATCTTTGCTTGTCCAAGGTCAGAGTTTCCTATGATTTCCTCAAACCATTCATAGACAGACACAGTGCTCCTTTTCAGTGGTGGAAGATTGAGACTTTGCCTTTCTGCTAACTTTCTGGCCATGTCATCATCTCTCTCACTCTCAGCTTCATCTGTATCTGAAAAAGAGGAGAAAAATATATATATATATCACTGAAAAACAAAACCAACAACTTCTTTCCCCAGACTTCCCCTGCACAGAGACAGTAACAGCAAGATCAGCAAGCATATTGGAACCTGACTGCCTGTGTCTTGCCAGCCACACCGAATTTTGGGATATGGAGTCAATCTCTTTCCTCCCTTCATCTATCTCAAAGTGCCCTGAGGCTTCCCTATTACAATGAAAAAATGTCTTACCTAAAAGGCTCCTAAACTAAGCGTCAATTCCCCTTTATTTCCTATCTTCTCCAGGTCAAAAACATGCTGCAGTTCTCCTCTCACAAACACAAAATGGCATACTGTGAGGGCCTGACACCCTTTTATATACCTGCAGGAAAAGTAGAGAAAACTTTCATGTGGTGTGGAAACATTTTTCTTCCTGTTAATTTCAATGCAATGAGCTAGGTGAGAAAAAAAACAGGAAAACCGCACTTTTCATAGGAAATTATTTGGCTACTGGGAAGTGCCATTTTCTGATGATTTTGGTTTGAGAGGAAATTTTCACCCATCCCTACAGAGAACATCTGTGAATTTCTATTTGGAATACATTTGCCAACACCCTCTTCTTCTGCCCATCTATAAAAACATTGGAATGTATTTTATGATATTTTACAACCATGGACCATCTGCCACCCTTTTCTGCTTTTGATTCACTAGGTCCCCCAAGGCACCTTTTTCAGTTATTTTTATATGATCTCATATACTGTATCTCTAACATTCTTTCTTCAGTACATCTGCTCCCATTCCTGAGGTTTGGATCCCTGACAGTGCAACTGACTAATCAACCACCAATGCAATGTCATCATATATTTGCCTTCCTCTGGATCAATAGGGGTGTTTTTGGCATAGGCTGGACTTGATGGACGCATGTCTTTTTTCAGCCTCATCAACTATGTTACTATATATCGACATTACTGCCTCACTATTGCCATACAAACATTTATAAGATACAAAAGGGAAATGTACTACAATAATTGTCTATTACTTTGCTCTCTTATTACTAATGCCACTTGCAGATGTTTTTGAACAGGGATATACTGAGTAATTATGTGCATTTGATTCAGTTTAAATTTATATGTGTGTTAATATATCTGCTAAATAAAAAGCAATGGGGGGTTTGCCATATTCCAACCTTTTAAACCTGTAATTGATTTATAAATAACCTGCATCAATAAACAGATAATAGACCATACTCAATTCTACATTCATCCAGCTAAAGGGGTGCAGTTCCAGAGCAAACCAATATATGCACTATAGGCTTGAAATTAATATGCAGCCAGTTCCCACCAAGTTAAATGGAAGTTTTAAAGAAGCAGTAAACTTTTTTTTATGAAAACATATGTTTTAGAGCTTTTCCTGCTGAGTAAAACAAGGTCACTCCCACTGCTGTCAGTTGTTTTATTCAGAAGTCACAACAGTTCAAATAATCAGAAGTGAATTTACTGTATTTACTTCCTGATTGTTCTAACTGACAGGAAGTGACAGGCAGTTTCTATCCCATTCTATGAAGGACTGTAAGTCACTGACTTTACTCTCCATCAGAATGTAACAGGAGAACTAATTGAAATGTGACTACTAGAGGGCACTGCTAATGTAAATAAACATGGGATTAAACTGTAATAACTGGAAACATACATCTATCAGCAGTGGGAGCACCCTTATGTTATTCAACAGGAAATGTCCTAAAATATTGTTTTAATCCACTGAATGCTAGAGTGATTCACAATGCATTGGAGACATCTCTAGCAGTCGAGGGGTTAAAAGACTAATTTAAATTAAATGGGACTTTCATTACCCCTTCTGGAGCACTTGGCTTGCTTAAAAAATATCTTTGTTTAGGTTGATGAATAAGGCACTGACTGAGGTCATTAATATGTCCAGAATACACCATATTATTTAATGTGTTTGTGTCTACCCATATATCATTCAAAGGAGATGCATGATATCAAAATGGCATTAAAGTAAACCCATCATGTTGAATTCTAGTCTGCATATTTGAAAACTTAATTCAAAATTGCTTATGAATCATGTTACCCAAAAAACTGCAGATACACATTTTAGGAGATTCTGATACCTTTATTTCTAAATAGGGTTTGTTTTGCTGATGGACACACAGTATGCCGATAAAGCTTTCAGTGTAACACAAACCTTGATTACCATATAATGTTGTGCTGAAACAGATTTTCACTATCACTTTTAAGTAAAAAAAATATTAATTTCTTTGATGTAACTAATACTGTATATCTGTTAGTCTTTGGCTACCATGATACATGAGATGATTTGGATAATGTTTTCAAACATGCAAACTTGAATTTAAAGGAAAAGTAACACCTTGGAATAATAACACATATCCATTTATTTTACTATGCCAAGAAAATCCTAATGGCCCCTTTGAATTTTGTCCTTGTGCCTTTGTTCAAAGTATGTAATTGGTCTGGATGTATATCATGTTCATAGAGGCAAAAATAACACTCACTGGGATATTTATTTTTAAATGAAAACAGTTCATGAGCTTTTTTAACCCTTTAAAAACCACATGGTGTACAATGCATTGCTAAGTAATATGTTGCACACCACTCTTGTCCTTAACCCCTTAAGGACTGGGAAAATCTGAGGTGGATTTCACTTAAAGAATGGAGCAATTCTGACCTTTTTGACTATTTTCCCTCTAACTACTTTTTCACTGTCGTCCAATACAGGTTACTGGTAACTCTGGGAGGCGATCTGCCCCTTTAAGTAGGCAGGAACATTTCTCCAAATGTATGCAGGGGCGGAGCCTCCCCTCCCTCCTCAGCTGCTTCCCAGTCAGCTAACACCAGAATGATTTGATCCTGGGTGTGTACACACCAGGTGGAGAACATCTCTCTTCAGTTTTAGTCTTTTTATTGTTTTCTGTCAAATATGGAATACCACCATTAGGCGGGTTACCATGACTGACAAATGCCCTCTCCAAAGTGGCTAGCTCAGTGTCCAGGGATTTTTGGTGGACCTTATGTCCTGATGGGGGAACAACTTGGTTTCAAGTACTTCCCTAGGGAATTATCCTCTGAGGTAATCCTTTCTTTGCATGGTGACCTGAAGACAGAAGACCTGCAGAAAGGTGAGCCACCCTTTGAGTGCTGAAGGTCCATTTGTCCCACAGTGTCCCTTCACTGGGCTTGTATTTGGGAGTTCTCATTGTGCACTCCGGCACTCATTGGCTGTTTATGTATATATTCAATTGTATATATGTGTATGTCTGTGAGTTTTGGAGCAGTCTATGTGGCATTTTAACCCTTTGTCTGCTGGTTTGACTTATTTATTGAGGGTTCTGTTACACTTTCTTTATGGGATAGTGTTTTCTCATCATGTACATGTGCTTCATAGGTATTTTTAACCTTTTTATTATTGGGGTTAATATTCTTAAATTTTATGTTCCGCGCCTTTCAGGCGCACTTTTACCGCATAGCCGCCATTGCTCCTTTACTCTCTATGGACTTACACTGTCTGGGACGTATCTCTGGAACCGCTTCACATAGCGACTTCAGAGTGGGCTCATTTTGTTTGTCTTCCCTTGCTCTTTCATCTGGTTTCATGTTCGAGTGTGTTGGGGGACTTGGGGGGGCATCGGGCACTGCTTTGGGGTACTTTTTGAGAAAAACTACGTTTCCCATAAGCGCTCGTTTTGCGCCTCTTTTCTGATTGGCTCCCGTTGCAGCAGCCATTTTGTGAGTTCTTCTCATCGAGTATACTACGCAGGGACCGGACTTTCTCCC
Source organism: Rhinophrynus dorsalis (assembly GCA_037306005.1). NCBI lineage: Eukaryota > Metazoa > Chordata > Amphibia > Anura > Rhinophrynidae > Rhinophrynus > Rhinophrynus dorsalis. Next base: position 202,527,355 of record CM074721.1, read on the forward strand.
TCTCCTCCGTTGATTAACCCTTCGCTTGCCAGATAAGTTTAGTTTTAACGTTTCTGGGGTGAATCTTTAATCTTTCACACTTAAATTGGGTGATTTCTGACAGTGGGGTATATTTGACACTGTGAGTATGTCTACACCGCTGGAGCTTGGGACTAGACCTAAGACTAAGGAGGCTGGGGTATCAGTATCCCCCACTGCGTATTGCTCCTCCTGTCATTCAGGGCTGCCTAGGGAATTCTCTGGTCATTTATGCCCAGCATGCTGACAGCAGCCCAGGGCCTTCCAGCCATGCTATAGAGCCAGCTTGGGTTAAAGAGTTTAAGGCTGCAACTAAGGACCTCAGGTCCACTCTTCAGCTCTTTCCCTCTCAGGTACAGGGTGCACTGCAGTTATGGCAGGCTCCTTCTACTATCAGGACCTCCCTGCCTAAACCACAGGGGGCACCTGATGTGTCTGATTCTTCTGAAGAAGAATTGTTGCAAGATTCTGATGTTGAGGATGGTACAGTTATTGAGTCTTCCAGATCTGTTGGAGACCCCTTTGAATGTGACCCTGAACTCTCTGCTGAGGGCTTAATTAGAGCAGTTCTGACCACCCTCAACCTTCCCTTGAGTCAAGAGGTTCCCTCTGACCCAACTGATGTCTTTCAGAAACCGGCAAAAGCTGTTACTTGTTTTCCTCCTAACCCTACTCTTGAACGTTTGGTTTCTGATGCTTGGAAAAATCCTGACAAGTCCTCTTCAGTCTCAAAAAAGTTTGCTAAACTTTATCCCTTTTCTGAAGCTGAACTGGCTAAATGGGTTCATCCTCCCAAGGTGGATGCTCCTGTTTCTAGACTGTCTAAATCGACTGCTTTACCTGTATCTGATGCTTTTGCTTTACAGGATTGGACGGACAAAAAGTTGGAGGTTTGCCTCAAGTCTATTTTTGCCTCTATTGGCACTGCTATGTGACCGGCCTTTGCTGTGGCGTGGGTTAACCGGGCCATTGCGGTCTGGACTGAGCAACTCACCAAGGCGGTCCATCAGGATGTGCCAGTTTCAGAGCAATTGCACTTGCTTGCCAATATTTCTGAGGCCCAGAATTATGTTTCTGATGCTGCCTTTGATGCTGTCCGCATGATGGCTAGGGCTTCTACCTCTTCTGTGGTAGCCAGGCGTGCGCTTTGGCTTAAGATTTGGTCTGCTGACACTGCATCTAAGAAGGTTTTGCTTTCTTTGCCTTTCCAGGGTACTTCCTTGCTTGGTTGTGAGCTCAAGGAACTAATTAGCGAGGCTACTGGGGGTAAGAGTACCCTTTTGCCTTTGGTCTTCAAGAAAAAGTTGCCGGCTAAGCGTTACGGGTCCTTTTGTTCATTTCAGACAGAGACGCGTTTGATGGCCAAGTCAGTTCCGTCCGATCTGCGTCCCTCCTCCAAGCCCAAGCAGTCCTGGAAGCCCAAGGTTGCTTCCAAGCCTGCTTCGGCATGACTCGCCGAACCCGGGTCCGCACCCTGCCATAGGGGGACGCCTCCACCTCTTTCACAGGGTCTTGGAGGAATATGTGACATACCCATGGGTTTTACAGGTGGTCTCAGAGGGATACAGGATCCCTTTCTTTTCCCTTCCTCCCTTTCATTTTCATCTCACTCGTTCTCCGCAAGATGCAGAGAAACTGCATATGTTTGATGGCGCTATTCAGGATCTCTTGGACAAGGAGGTTCTGGAGCCAGTGCTTCCTGTGGACATGGGTTCGGGGTTCTACTTCAACCTTTTTTTGGTGACCAAGAAGGACGGCGGGGGTCGTCCTATTTTGGATCTCAAGGATCTCAATTCCTTTGTGGTGAAGACCCACTATCGTCAGGAATCTCTGCGCACTGTGATTGCTGCCATGTCTCCAGGGGAGTTTCTTGCTTCTCTGGATCTTCAGGATGTGTATCTGCACATCCCTATTCATCCAGCGAGCAGGCGGTATCTGAGGTTTGCCTGCGCCAGGGGTCATTTTCAGTTTTCAGCTCTTCCGTTTGGTCTGACAACTGCTCCCCAGGTTTTCCAACGAGTTCTGGGAGCATTGATATCTGCCCTCCATCGGGATGGCATAAGAGTGACTCCGTACATGGACGACTTGCGATTGAAGGCGGAGTCTGCAGAACTCCTTCATCAGCAGGTTCAGACCTGCATTCATGCCCTCACTCGTCACGGTTGGATAGTGAATTTGGACAAGTCGGACTTGACTCCATCCCAGAGTCTCATCTTCCTGGGTCTACTGTTCGACACTCAGAAGGGTATGGTGTTTCTGACAGAAGAGGTGGCTCATCAAATTGCCCAACGAGTTTCAAGGATTCTGGCACTCGAGTGGATCCCAGTGCCAAAGTTGTCTTCACTGGTGGGGAAGTTCATCTCCACGATAGAGGCGGTGCCATTTGCGATGGCCCACACCAGGGAACTTCAGAGGTTTGTGATCCAGACGTGCAGGGATCGACCGGATCATCTGAAGCTGTCAGTATCTCTACCTCCTCTGTCGAGTTGAGCTTGGAATGGTGGTTGGACCTTTCCCATCTCCTGAAGGGGAGACCCTTCCGGATCCCTTACTGGACCAAGGTCATGACGGACGCCAGTCTCTGGGGCTGGGGTGCTGTCTTGGGTCACATCAGCACTCAGGGGAAGTGGTCCTTGGAGGAGTCCCTTCTCCCTATCAACATTCTGGAACTTCGGGCGATTTTCCATGCTCTGTGCCATTGGGAATCTCAGCTGGAGGACTGTCCGTTCAAAGTGGAATCCGACAACGCCACCGCTGTGGCTTACATCAACAAACAGGGCGGGACAAGAAGTCTTGCCTCGTGGCTTTGGGAGGAAGGTCCAGGAGGCAGTTCTGCCTGTTTAGGATCTTCTTCTTCTGTGGTTCTTAATGCTTCCTTATTGTTGAGCCATGTTGGATCTGGTTCAGTGTGCTGTGTAACAGTTCCTGGGGTCTGTTTTTACCCCTAGTTGGTGTCCGTTGACACTTCTGTTTTGTTGGGATCTCTGTCCAGTAGGTCCATGGAGGTCCTGGTGACTTTGGGGGCCTTGCGCCTGGTTGGACATCCCAGAGTTACCAGTAACCTGTATTGGACGACAGTGAAAATAGGATTTTAGTCTTACCTGTTAAATCCTTTTCACTTAGTCCATACAGGTTACTGGTCTCCCACCCTGTCAAGAGACCATGCTTGGCTCTCCTGTGGCACTTTGTGGGAGTCCTTCTGGGCATGCTCACAGGAGTCTTCTCTCCTATTTCTGGTCAGTTAGTAGGGTCTCAGATCATTCTGGTGTTAGCTGACTGGGAAGCAGCTGAGGAGGGAGGGGAGGCTCCGCCCCTGCATACATTTGGAGAAATGTTCCTGCCTACTTAAAGGGGCGGATCGCCTCCCAGAGTTACCAGTAACCTGTATGGACTAAGTGAAAAGGTAAGACTAAAATCCTATTATTTTACCCATGAAAATGATATACTGTTTTTTTACTCACAAATAGGGCTTTCTTTTGATACCACGCTTATATGGCTAGCCCACCATTTATTTTAGTAAAATTAAGGAAAACTGTAAAAAAAGATGTAAAAAAACCCACATTTTTTTTCTCTTGTGGTCATTTGGGCGCAATGTGTTAAATTTTTATCGAGACTGCATGAAAGGTATGACCGGTTAGTCATACCTACAAAATGGGCAGTTTTAAGTGGGCACTGTTCCCCCTGGGTGAAAATACCCATGTCCCTTTTTCCCACCCTATTTTCCTACTTTTTTATTGATGACATTTGGCTGTGTGTATGAGTGTATTACATAGCTCCACAACAATCACACTCCTAGTTTTGTCCTTTGACATGTTTGTTTGTTTTTTTTAAATAACATTTTTATTTTGTGTAAAAAAAGTTTATTTTAGCAGGTCAAAAATGGACTTGCATTCAGCCAGCCTCCAGCACAGCATTGAAGGGGTTAATATCCCCAGCTGCTGCATTTTTTTACCACTAGGTGTCTCCTCTCTGCTTCTCTCTCCCTTACTTTGATCGTAAGGGACAGAGAGGCAGAGGGGAGACACAGAGGCGGTATGCTTTGTATACTGCCTCATACATTCAGAATGCCAGTTCATGTGATCGCTGCTGCAGTGATCACATGACCCGGCACAAGTGAGAAGGGCCGAGACTGAATGCTCCGGTACAAAAGAGCTCAGTCTCAGCCTAGAATGAATGATAGCAGCGTGCACGGAGGCATGCTTCTATCATTTAACCCATGACGGTCCTGGATCATCATGGGTCCTTAACGCGATTCTACCCATGACGGTCTTGTACTGTCATGGGTCGGTAAGGGGTTAAAGGGTCAAGTTTGTGTTGTGTGATTCTACCAGCAACTGTCATATTTGCCTTCATGGACTTGAAATACAGGACTGAAGGAAGATGTTAGCTGTTATCCCTTTGATTGCAAGAGTTGTGATGCTTTCCAATGTGTTGGAAACTTCTCTGGCATTGAATGGGTTAAACAAAGGCACACAATTCATAGAGGCTGTTAGAATTTTATGGCCACAGTAGTGTAAGTGGAGGCTTATTGTTAAGAGGTTAATTTTACCTTAACCCCTTAAGGACCAGTAACATGTTAGGACAGTTGACAGGGGCCTTGCCTAAAGGACCAGTGACAGTCCTGGCACGTCACGTATTTTGTGCTCACAGGAGCACTCTGTGCGCTACCAGGTCTGAAATTGAAATCAGACCCCCATTTGTCATGCCGGCACATGTGATTGGTCATATGTGTGGGTGTGCTGAACGTTGTCTATGTGGTCCTTAAAGGGAATCCAACCCCAGGATCCTTAAGGAGTTAAGACGACAGCCCCATATTAGCACATTTCACTTCACAAAGAGATAAAGGAGCAATATGTTATATAAGCTTTCTGTTTTTACTTTTATATTGTACTCTATTTAATGTATATTTATTCACTACTTTTTTGTGTCAGTAAAAGTTAAGTACTGAAAATGCTGATCATAACCTACTCTGTACAGTTCTATCATACCAATTTATTATGCTAGGGTAATGTGCATAGACTAGTAAGTTGTTTTTCCTCTTTTATTATATGTAGCTAATTTAACTACCTGTAAAGACCAGCAGACTCTTGCCACAAGGACAGATCCAACATTATCCTACTCAGTGGTATGCTTAGTTACCTCATTTCTCCAGTAATAAATTGGGCTCATGAGAGTTATTTCTCCTCAGGTTATAGAAATGTAATTGTGCGGAGCTATTTTTATAAGGTAGTAGAAAAACAAACATTTGAGCATAGTGAAATATATTGCTCAGTTGGAGAAAAAGATTATAAATAACCTGGCTACTTTATTCATCTATACATTAATCCTTTAAGAACAAGAGAGCTAAAATATTTAAATGAGGCTGTTAACAGGCCATTTTTGCTATTTACCAGCATGTGCACAGGGGATTGAATCAGATTTGAATTAATGTACCTGTCAAGCTGGGAAATCATAAAATCATGGCCTCTTAGTGGTCTTTTAGGACAGTTTTAATAGCCACTGTCTTATCCAACTCCTTGAATACTACAGAGTAGAGCCATGGGTTTTAGGATACATGAACGAAATCTTGGCACTTTCTCTGTTATAACTATAGCACTACTATTATGTGCCCTGGAGCCATGTGAAAGTTTAAGACAGCTTCTACTGCTGCTAGTAGTGGCACCTCTGACATGTTGATGGTATCTCTCCCAATCAGACCGGTGGTTATGCTTTAAGTGGGATCTTAATGTGGATGTGCCTAGATGTGATCCTGCAGTCCCTCTGTGCACATGCTTCTTACACTGAAACTACTCCTTTCCCCCTGTTCCTGAACTTAGTATGTTTGCTGGACATTATCAAAGTACTTTGAATTTTAACACTCACAGTAGTTGAGTAAAGTCTAGCAAATGTACAAGTGGGAGGTGGAAAGGTGGAGCAGTGCAGGGATGTGGGGGTAAAGTGGTAGTTCAAAAACTGACTGTAGCAATGGTTGCTGCAGCATGTGCAATAAATGATGATGATCCCTCTCCTCCCAGTGTGGATACAGTTTGTAAAGGTCCCACCATTCACACAACACCAGTCCCCCACCACCACTACTATACACATCTGCCATATTGTAGGTTGTACATTTTTTTTTATCACTTGATATCATCATGAATATGTGCCAGTGTCACTTGAGCAGGAAGTAAGTGTTGTAGGCAAATGACAAATTCACTCTGCATGCTAACACATTTTTCAAGGTATATGTTGCTGTAGGACTCACAACTTTGACTTCCACCTTCTTATTTCTCTACTACAGTTCTCAGAAGAAGTAATATTGTGCTGGGAAATGTTGCACCATATTAAACATAAGAGAAAAATGTGTTAGAATTGTAGAAAAATGTGTTGGAATACTAGACAAATGTGTTGAATAGGCAAAAAATGTGTTAGAATAGGAGAAAAATGTGTTGGAATAGGAAAAAAAATAGCTGGAACAGGTCAAAAGGAGGGAAATTTTGCATTGGAGAAAAGGAGAAAACTTTTGTGATAAAAAAGAAATATCATCACTTTGTTGCGAAAATTTGTGTGGAAAATTTTTTTCACTTTTCACCCACCCCTAGTAAAGTGCATAACTGATTGTGTATGATGTCTTGCTCTTTACAAATGATTGCATCATATACACAGTAAGTACTTATCTCTTCTAATATCTGTCAGTCTCAGGCACAGTTCACATTAGGGTCCCTGTCTCTGTATCATCTATCAGTCAAACTAGTTTTTATTTAGTTTTTTATTATTTTTCCTATTAACTGTCCCTATAACAGTTTACAAAATAAATTAACACACTTCCTGTGCAACTGCTTCTTCCCCTCTTTGCCTGTAGCTAATATATAGCAGATTTCAGCTGCTGCTTTCTCCCTCCCAATCTTATCTTGACTAGAGTCCTAATTAGGGATGGGCGAAAGTTATCACAGTGTTGCCTCGAGAAATTCTGCGAAAATCATGTTATTATCCACTTTTTCACGAGAAAATTTGCTTTTAAAACAGCGAGTAAAATTTCCCAGTTTTTTGTCCATTGGCCAAAATTCCCAGCCAATTTTACAGTGGCTAGATAGTTTGCACCCATTGATTACGTTGTTTTTTCGCTATAAAAATTTTATAGGAAGGAAGGGAGAAAAGGTATTGGGAAGGGAGGGAGAAAAGGGTAGTACTAGTGAGAGCAGGACAGGTCAGCTGTCTGTGCCTGCTGCAAGACTTGCTGCCCCTGCTGCCAGTGCCACCATTGCTGTACCTGCAGCCGCCATTGCAGTACCTGCTGCCAGATTTGCTGCCCCTGCTGCCACTAGTGCTGTACCTGCTCCCAGACATGCTGCCCTTCCTGCCACCAGTGCTGTCCCTGCTTCCAGACATGCAGCCCCTGCTGTCACCAGTGCTATACCTTCCTGCTTCCAGACGTGCTGCCCCTGCTGTGCCCAGTGCTGTACCTGCAGCCACCGTTGCTGTACCTGCTGCCAGATGTGCTGCCCCTGCTGCCATTAGTGCTGTACCTGCTGCCAGATGTGCTGAACCTGCTGCCACCAATACTTTGCCTGCTGCTAGTGTGTCTTGCAGTACTCAGGAGGGGGTGGAAGGAGAAAATGATGCAAAGTGTGATAGCACTTGCCATTCCCAAGCAGTCTCGCCAGTGCTAGTACTACTACTAAGGTTCAGCAGCTTGTTAGCATTAGGAGTGTAGAAGGGGGTAATCAACAACAATATCCTCATTTTACTAGTGACTGTGAGACTGAGCAGGAAGACTCTGCGGCTAAACTTGATGTGGTTGGTGTTTTTAGTAGTAATGGGGAAGCAGCCAGAGTGTTAGGGGAAACATTTGAAAGCATCCATGCTAGCAGTCAAGGTAGCCCACACCATTCCTCTGACCCTGGGACTGGGAGTCCTCCCCTTCCCTTCACTAAAGTGTCCAAGTGGAACATGATCCTAAAGACTAAGAGGCTAGAACTGTTGTTGGGGGAGAACAGGCACACAATTAATACCACCAACAGCAGGAGCACAGATCAACTTCCTCTCCCTGCTGCTAGTGCTGAAACTGCCAGTCTACCTTCTTCACATCACCAAGAAATGGCAAGTGTGACATTAGGGGACCCTCTGTCACATTGCTCATCACCTCCTCCAAACAGCAGTGAGATGTCTGTAATAGAGCAGCAGCACGTAGGGGCTAGTGGTGGTTATGATGATGATGGTGGAGAAGCTGGGGTGGAAAAGACATTGATGGCCTTTTTAGAAGAAACGGAGAAGAAATGGTAGACAGGGATGAGGATAGGCATCACCACTAGCAGTGAGATTTCAGAATTTGTGGAATTTGAAGCTGTTCTAATTCCTGCTGCTGCTGAGATGCAAGAGCAGCAGGATGCTGAGGAGCAAGCTAGTGTGCCACAGACCATCGTAGACACCATGGGAATGGGGTCAACAAGTGATGCAGGACTAGGACAGGTTCCACTTGCCAGCACCAGCAATACTCCTGGTCCTAGTTTCAGTGCTGAATCTGAGTATCAGCAACAGCAGCAGCATTATCCGCTGCCACAAACAGTGAAGGGGAATGTGGAGGACAAGATGAAAGAGGCCATTCTTCTCCACCTGTTCACTATCCCCTGACGTCATGGGTGTGGGACTATTTTTCTCTTGGGGCAGGCACAGTGCAGTCATCACCAATGGCACTGTGCACAATTTGTGACAAGTCAGTGCGAAGGGGAAAGGAGGGAACACACCTTGGCACAAGAGCTCTGATATCACACGTGAAACACAGACACCATGACATTTATGTCAAACATGTTAAAGTCAAACACCCACCACAGAAATCAAGCACCACTGTTGCTGCACCCCCTGACTCTCCAGAAAGGCAACAAGAGGTGAGGTGGAGATCAAAGAGGAGGAAGAATAGAGCAACCCAGGCAGAGACTGGAAGCTCTATGACAACTGAAACTACTACATTGCCATCACCTTCTAGGGTAACTAGATCTTCTGCCAATCCACCTCGTTCATCGGTACCTCCCCCACCAAATGATAGCCACACTATTGATGTTAGGATGTGGCAGTTCAACTCTACACATTGCACACTGTGTGGTGCACTGACCACACATGCCAGTGTGGTGGAGGAGAATCACAAGCAGTGCATCAAGAGGCATCTGGGGAGATTGCATCCTGCAGAGTATGCTAAGATGGTGGCAAGGAGGATTTATCATTACTATTAAACTGTCTGGACAAGGGATATAGTGACAGCGCAGTACATCATTTTAGGTGTCATGGTGTTTGTATACAGTTGTGCAGCCAGATGTTATTTACCACACACACTATGCACATTTGCAGTTGCTGATGAGAGCCACAATTTCTGCTCTCAAGGGAAAAAAAGATATTCTAATAAAAACACACCCATGATTTTGGAGGAGGGGCAGGTGGAGAATAATTAATGGCCAGCTTGTTCTTTTCTCCACATAGACTGGGGGCTACTTATTGTGCTGCTCCTGCCTCAGGCACATCAGTAGAGATAGTTGTGGCAAGTGGAACCTTCTATCCATCACCCATGTTTCTGCTATTGTTGATCCCATTCCCTTTCAGCTGCCTAATCATCCTGCTGCTTAAAGCGGAACTACTACCTGAACACAACTTTAGCTTAAATAACTCCCCATCTGGTGACTAGCTGCTTAGTAGAGCTAGTCACTAGAATTATTACCTTGACAAACAGATTTAGCCTTTCTTCCCAGGCTGACAGCATCATGTAACGCGGAAATCTTGCCATAATGATGTCCGCGCACCTGCACTGTCACTCTCACTCTTTAGCAGGCAAGGCCTTGATCTTTGCTCCCTGGGGTGGGGGTGGATTGTGGGCCAGCTTTGGGGTGGGGGTGTGAGGGCGCCTCATTGGCCTTTGGCCGTAGGGCCCTGGTGCACCCGGCACCCTATATGCTACTGAACGGGGTGGATTGTTGGTAGGGCTGGGATTATTGGCTACTGTTAACCTGTATGCTTTGCCCTCTTATAGATTATTATGTGCTTATGTACAGTAATATTTGTTGTATATTTGTATTTCAGGCTGTCTGGGCTTTCTGCCTGTGCATCTCCTGGGGGGCTGTGGGTGGGGGGTGGGTGAGACTGGGCGGAGGTCTAAGTTAGACTTCACTCCCCCACTGGTTTCACTTAATTTGTTATTCTGTACAGTTGCTGTGCTGGGCCTCCACTGTCATGTACTGCGGGACACTATATGCCATTCTTGGCATCTTGTGGGGGTGGCAGCGGGGGTCGGGATGGGCTAATGATGTCTTGCCTTGGTAACGCAATGTTTATTCTTGTAACTTATTGTTTATTCATGTGTATGGGCATAGTGACTATTCATCTCCGTTGCTTACACTCACCATATTAGCAATTTATGGGCGGTCTGTCCACTTATGTGACCGAGCAGCCTTATACTCTTACTCATGTGTTTATAATTACAGATTTTCGAAATGTCATGATCCTTTTACATGACCTTGTATCCCCTCTAAGCCATACAATTATTTTTTTCCTGTGCTTCTTCTCTGGATTTACGGCAGTATTCGCAATTCCTTGTTTTAGGTGTCCTCTACTTTATGCATACCGAAGGGTTTTTCCCTTTTTTGTTCCTTCTATTCCTTTGCCTTCATTTTCCTTTTCTCTTGTCCCATGCTGTTCCCTTATCCCTTCAGTCCCTTTTCCTTCTGGTGGATGCGTGTTGTGGGCTACCCTGAATGGATGGTACCCATGGGATCCAGCTTCTGCTCCTACTATCGTTTGCTGTGGCTCTGAAACTGTCACTGATTGTTATGACTCTCAGACACAGAGTAAGATAAAAATCAAACTTTATTGAAAAGTTTAATGGGAACCCTCACGGGTCCAGTATATACACATATGTCAAATATACAAGATGAGTACAAACAGTAGTAGCAAGAAACGGCAATATAGGCTCTACCAGCCTTGCCAGTATACCGGGCAAGGCAGCCAGAAAGATGGCACTAACGAATGTAAACCGGCTCTACAGACCTTGCCAATATACCTGGCAAGGCAGTCTGGAGGGTACACAAGCACTGAATGAGGCTCTACCGGCCTTGCCAATATACCGGGCAAGGCAGCCTGGAGGGTACACAAGCACTGAATGAGGCTCTACTGGCCTTGCCAATATACCGGGCAAGGCAGCCTGGAGGGTACACAAGCACTGAATGAGGCTCTACCGGCCTTGCCAAAATACTGGGCAAGGCAGCCTGGAGGGTACACAAGCACTGAATGAGGCTCTACTGGCCTTGCCAATATACCGGGCAAGGCAGCCTGGAGGGTACACAAGCATGGAATGAGGCTCTACCGGCCTTGCCAATATACCAGGCAAGGCAGCCTGCAGGATGACAAAATGCACTGGATGTGGCACTACCGGCCTTGCCAATATACCGGGCAAGGCAGCCAGGAATATGAGGACAGCTCCAGTAATGCTGAGATGATAAAGCAGCAGCCAAAGATGGAGAGTGGAGCAAACCAGTCTCACAGTCATAGACAACAATAAGCCCAACCGGTTCTGTGCAGCGAGATCAGCAACTGGTAAATGGAGAGTCTGACAGTATTGCATACAGTACAAAAGTATGGCCCAACCGGTTCTATACAGTGGCATCAGCAACAAGTATGTGGAGCAAGCCAGTACCGCGTACTGGAGCAATGGAACGTCCAACCGGTTCTATGCAACTGAGTCAGCAACCGGCATGTGGAGTAAACCAGTACCTCGTACTGGAGTAATGGAATGCCCAACCGGTTCTATACAACGGGATAAGCCACTGGTATGTGGAGTAAACAGTACCGCGTACTGGAGCAAAGGAACGCCCAACTGGTTCTATACAACTGGATCAGCAACCGGTATATGGAGTAAACCAGTACCACGTACTGGAGCAATGGAATGCCCAACCGGTTCTATACAACGGGATCAGCAACCGGTATATGGAGTAAACCAGTACCGTGTACTGGAGCAATGGAATGCCCAACTGGTTCTATACTGTGGACTCAGCAACCGGTAAGTGGAGCAAACCAGTACCGCGTACTGGAGCAATGGAACGCCCAACCGGTTCTATGCAACGGAGTCAGCAACCGGCATGTGGAGTAAACCAGTACTGTGTACTGGAGCAAAGGAACGCCCAACAGGTTCTATGCAACGAAGTCAGCAGCCGGCATGTGGAGTAAACCAGTACCGCGTACTGGAGCAAAGGAATGCCCAGCTGGTTCTATACAACTGGATCAGCAACCGGTATGTGGAGTAAACCAGTACCGCGTACTGGAGCAATGGAATGCCCAACCGGTTCTATACACGGAATCAGCAACCGGTATGTGGAGTAAACCCCGTGATAAGAATGTCGCCCAGGCGACTAGGCAGCCAGATGAAGATAATCAGGATACAGCATCAGGAACAGGTTGCCCTCCCGGACAACCACAGGAACGGCACAGCACCAGATCAGGGATGCGAGACGAACAAACGGCAGTACCGTATCAGAAGCAGAAGCAGGAACAGCAGCCCAACCGGATCTGGAACAAAGACAGGAACCTTGCAGCAGCAGCTCTGACAGTGGAGAAACACTGACACTGGTAGCAGATCAACAGGCCCAATGAAACAAGTAAGGAAGGTGACTGCAGATGCAGAGACACCACAAAAGGGCAACCAAAGGGTGACTTAGCCCAGTTTAAATAGGCAGTGCTAGGTGGGCGTTAGACAGGCGGGCAATGGGGAATACACACACCTGACTGACAGCAAGGGCGAGCAATCATGGGCACCATGACAGAAACCTAGAGTGGCCACCCTTAACGTTAAGGGTTTAAATTCTCCGTATAAGCGATCTCTAATGTTTAGGGAGTTCACACGTTTATGATTGAAGGCTTGCTTTGTACAGGAGACTCAGCTTCTAGCAGCTCATATTCCCACCCTTCACAGTAAAAAGTTTACTTCTCATTATCAGAGTTGTGCTCCCTCCAAGCAATCTGGAGTGGCGATTTTTATACATAGATCTCTCCCCTTTATGTGCACAGATGTGCTCAGGGATGAGGAGGGCAAATGGAGTAAACCAGTATCCGCACGATGGAACCAACAGGCAGTAGAATAAGCCACAAGGCCAATGGAGCAAACCAGCGTCCGCACGCTGGGACCAACTGACAGTATAGTGAGCCGCAAGGCTAATGGAGTAAACCAGCATCCACACGCTGGGACCAACAGACAGTATTGTGAGCTGCAAGGCTAATGGAGTAAACCAGCGTCCGCACGCTGGGACCAACAGACAGTATTGTGAGCCGCAAGGCTAATGGAGTAAACCAGCGTCCGCACGCTGGGACCAACAAACAGTATTGTGAGCCGCAAGGCTAATGGAATAAACCAGCGTCCGCACGCTGGGACCAGCAAACAGTATTGTGAGCCGCAAGGCAAATGGAGTAAACCAGCATCCGCACGCTGGGACCAACAGACAGTATATCACCGGAGCGACAGGAGAGGAATGTCGCCAATGGAGCTGAACACAGGAAACAGCAGGAGCAGGCCGAGGCTCAACCGGGAGAAGCACCGCAAGTCGGCTGGCAACCAGAACGACAGCAACCGGAACTGGACTGGAACTAACAAGCAGGCAGGAACACAGGAACAGGTGAACTCAGGAACTCGAGAACTCAGGAACTCAGGAACAGGCCCAATAGCTTCAGCAGACAGATAAAGTGAATGCTGTCAGAGACACCACGAAAGGGCAACTAAAGGGTGCCCAGACTGAGTTTAAAAAGGCAACCAGAGGCGGGCTGACTGCAGACAGCCAAAGGGAGCCCCCTGCAGGTGATTGACAGAGAACTGCAGCAATCACGGGCACCGTGATAATGCAGTCCCGGTGTGTGTCCTCTGCTTCATTGCCCAAGCTTACACCAGCGCAGGCGAATAGCCTTGATGAACCAATATCTGAGGAGGAGGTGGGGGGGCCATAGGCCAGATGGCAACTGGCAAGTCACCGGGCCCAGATGGCTTCCCACTGCTATTTTACAGGAAAAATTAAGCTCTTCTTGTGCCGCTTTTAACTAAAGCCTTCAACGCTTTTCCAGATTCTGTTCTTGATAATCCGCACCAGACCGAGGCACTTATTACTCTGATAGCGAGGCCAAGTAAAGATCCGGCAATGTGCTCTAGTTATAGACCGATATCCTTATTGAACGTTGACTTGAAAATTAATGCCAAGGTGTTGGCCAATCGACTATGCCCATTACTGAGTGACGTGATACACTATGATCAAGCTGGATTTGTGAAGGGACAGGAGGCAAGAGACAACTCCATATGCCTTATTGATTTGCTGCAGGGAGTGAGGGAGAGCGGTGACCCGGCTATTCTCCTTTCTGTCGATGCTGAAAAGGCATTCGATAGGGTAGACTGGGGTTTCGTTGAATCTGTTTCGAAAGGTTTCTGGTTGGGAGGTCCTTTTATCTCTATGATTATGGCTCTATATAAAAACCCTTCAGCCCAAATCAGTGTCAACGGTTCACTCTCCAACAGTTTTTATTTAGGAAATGGTAACAGACAGGGATATCCTTTATCCCCTATTATATTTATCCTCGTGATGGAAACTTTAGCTTGCCGGATTACAGCAGATCCTCCAATAATGGGCTTGCGAGCAGAGAATGTAGACCATCGGATCTCGCTATTGGCAGATGATATTATTTTCTCTCTCTCTCAACCTTCTGCTTCTTTTTCAGCTGTTGTTGCAGAGCTGACACTCTTCAGTAGTGTTAGTAATTTCAAGATCAATGTTTCAAAGTCGGTGATTCTGGATTTAGACGTTCCACATACTCTTTGAACTTCCCTTGAGAGCCTTGCTCCTTTACAGTGGTCTTCTGAAGCTGTGACATATTTAGGAATCCAGCTACCTCCCTCTCCCTCTGACCTGTTCTATCTCAACTTCCTCCTTTTACTGTCCTCGATTTCTGCTGATCTCTGTAAACAATCTCACTTGTTTCTGTCATGATCCGGGAGAGTTAATCTTCTTAAAACTGTGTTTTTGCCTAAGGTTCTGTACCTTTTTCAGACCATACCCATTTCCCTGCCGCAAAACTATTTGAAATCACTACAGCATGTTTGTAACTCTTTCATTTGGAGGGGGAAGCCCGCAAGGATTTGTTTCTCGCTCATATCCCACCAGCGTAAAAAAGGGGGTTTGGATGCACCTGATCTTCTCTGATACCATCGAAGCGTACAATTGAGCCTCATTCCACATTGGTTTCACTCAGCCTCTTTGAAGTCCTGGATTTCCATGCAGGAATCCTTGTGCTTTCCCTTCCATATCAATGACCTACCTTGGATCCCATCACATTCTAGGCCCTCTATAACCAAACAGGACCCAATATTAGCACCTCTTTTTCGTACCTGGGACTTAGTTGTAGCATCCTTGTCCAGCATCCCATCCTCCTTATTATCTTTGCTAAACCCAGAGGATTTTCCACCGAGCAGATCAGAGCTTGCATTTTCCACTTGGGGACAAGGGGGGATGCTGGTGGTGGAAGACCTTTTGAGGGATGCTGCTCTGGCCCCCATGGGATCATTCAGAATGAATGGGATCTTCACTCTAACGAGTTCTGGCGGTATCATCAGATTAGGAGTTTTATTTTGTCCCACCTTAATTGTACTAATTTACTTAGACAGCTTACCCCCTTTGAGGCTCTTTGCAGACCACCAGCTTCAGTTCAGAAACCCTTACGAAAAGTGATTGTGACGTTATACTCTCTGCTCTCAACCCCAGATCCGGAATTTACATACAATCAGCTGCGTTGGGAATGGGACTTGGGTTGTGATCTCCCGCATGAGGAATGGGAAGCAGCGGTGAGGAGTTCGTTCCGCTCCACCTGCAATGTTACTGCTATGGAAACTAATTATAAATTGTTATTAAGGTGGTATCGCTCGCCACAAATCGTACATTATTTCTGTCCCTCTAACTTGTTGGAGGTGTTGAGGTGGTTGTATCTCATTGGGCCATATTTGGTGGTCATGTCCCCTCATTGTTCCCTTTTGGATGAAGGTGGCTAAATGTATGAGTGACATTATCAGAGCTCCTGTTACATTGGACCCGAAACACTTTCTCTTTTCTATTGGTACTTCGGTAATCTCATCTAACACTTCGACCCGCTATCTGCTTGACCATCTACTTACTGCTGCTAGAATGTGCATCCCCCAGTGTTGGAGTTCCCCGATACCTCCCTCATTGACAATATGGCATAGGAGACTGATGGATGTTACAACTCTTGAAAAACTCACCTCCATCTTGAATGGGTCTTAACAGATTTACAATTTTTTGTGGTCTCCTTGGGTTACATATATGGATACTAGAGGCTTGACAGCGCCTCCTTAGCTCTTTTTTACTCAGTCCCTTGTATTTCCATATGGAGAACTGGGTCCATACTCAGTGGGCTATCTATGTAAGATCTGGTGTGGTGTGGCTTCCGCGCTTGTGGGCTCGGGGCACGCATCCACCGGCACTCTTTCTCTCCTTTCTTCCTCTCCTCCCCTCTTACTCGCCTTTTGAATTTCTCCTTCTTTCCCTATTGCTGATTTCAACCTTTTTTTAAGTTCCTACTCGTTGTTTTCTTTTTGGTTACAACATTAGCCTGCTGTTGATTTTTATGTCATGGATGATCCTGACATTTCCACAGCTGTATGGTGTCTCTTTTGTATGCTCATAGTACCTACATGTTTCATTTGTGCTTATTATTGAAATTAGACTTCTGTGTGGGTTGATTCATGGCATATACATTGTACTCATTGTATACCTTTGGAATTGCAATATCTCATACCTGTACTCTTTTTCTTTTCTCCTAATGAAAGTTTATAAAATAATAATAATAAAAAAAAAAAAACAGCAGTTGCAAATTTCTCAATTATTGACTCAGGAGGACATTTGACAATGGCCAGTGGCCACTGGTCAACATGACCTGCTTTCACTAGGCCAATAGGGAATTTTTATTTTTTTCTCAGGGCTTGTGCATTGAAATAAAAAATTAATAAATAAATAAAAATAGTCCTACAAAAAAAAAATATATTTTGGTAGGTTTGTTTCTAACAAGCTTAAGTCCTACAAATCAATGTTTCTTCAGGGCTTTGGCCTCTAATAAGTCTAAGTCCTACAAAGGCCTCTAACAACAAATCTAACAAATCATCCTCTACAAAATAATCTATCAAGTCGGTTCACAGCAGTGGCAGTTTATGTCAGGGGTTCCAAACTCTATCACTTTACATACAAATTTCATATTTTATGTATTTATTTATGTATTAACTGTCCCCTAATACCAGTCAAGAATGCCTCAAAAACAAATTCCCTGTTCAAATGATTAATTCCCCAGACTCCACCCACCAACACTGGTACCCTCCTCAGACCCCTTTTATACCATGTATTGTGGGTGGGGGTTAATTGTATTTAGGATGTATTTTTTTATTAACTGCTCCTACTCCCAGTAAACAACCCCCCCCCAAAAAAAAAGCATTCCCTGTTCAACCGATTCTTTCTTCACAACACAGGCACCCTCATGCCCTTTTTATACTATGTCTTTGGGCAATAAAATAATATTTCTTATGTGTTGTATATAAATTCAATGTTCCCATTGATTTCAATGGAATGAGCTAGGTAAAAAAGCAGAAAAATGACACCGGAAATTATTCACCAGCAGGAAGTGCCATTAATCACTGATTTCAGTTTGAAGTGAAAATTTTCACCCATCCCTAGTCAATGCCTTGCTCCTGCCCTATAGAAGTCACATCATTTCCTCTAGACCTTGTTACGTGCATAGCATTAAACAGATGTAAAGGAAAAGAATGCTCCAAAATATTCATAGCCCCCACCACCACCACCACCGTCCCTTAGTACAAGTGGCATTAAGAGGAGAATTTCTGGGATAAATAGCTTAGCATATTAGTGCTACACAAGCACTAGGCTAGAAAATCAATTCTAGTCCCTTTTTGTCAGCAGAATCCTAATTTTACATTCACACCAATGTCTTGTGTCTGGCTCCCTGGTTTCCAGGGAGTTAAATCTTGATGGAGAGTGGCTTTGTTGTAACACAAACAAAACACTGCTCTGTAAATGTCAATATCATTTTTTTCTAATAAAATCCTTTCTCACTATCTTCTGTTATCATTGCTAATAGACAAAAGGCAAAAGACCTGAAAAAAGGTTGAAACAGGATAAGGTTGATTTTTATATTAGCTATGGTAATGCAATTGAAATGGAAAAGAGATAGGCTTCTAGCTTTAGCTTATAAATGATTTATGATTTAATACAATAAATATACAACTACTAGCCCATACTATAGTTACTAGTTATTGTAGTCTCAGTCACTGTACTGAGAAAATCTACATCCTTCAAAACATGCTTCTTCTTTGGAAACAGCACATATTGGTACTACTACTAATGCAACTTATTTCCTTATGGTGCAAAGAGGCAATGATGTAATACAACAAGCATTAGTTAGGTACAATTCATTGATGCCATGCAGTGCCCTTATTTTTGCTCTGAATTTGATTTTTATATTCCCAGTTTGGTTTTTAACTCCTAGAATGCTATGGTGATCTGCAAAACTTTCAAACTGTTAAAGGAGCAGTAAACTTTTTTTTAATGAAAACACATATTTTATAGACCATTTCCTGCTGAATAAAACAAGGTCACTCCCATTGCTGTCAGATGTTTTATTCAAAATTTATAGCAGTTTATATAACCAGGAAGTTAATTTACTGTGTTTACTTCCTGATAGTTCTAACTGACAGGAAGTGACAGGAAGTTTCTATCACATTCTATGAAGAAGTGTATGTCTCTGACTTTTCTGACTTTCCTCTCCATTAGAATCTAACAGGAAATCTAATTAGAATTTGACGACTAGAGGGCACTGCTAATGTAAAAAAACATGGGTTTAAACTGTAATAATACAAATCTCTCGGCAGAGGGAGTATCCTTATTTTACTCAATAGGAAAATCCCTACAATATATATTTTTTCATAAAAAAAGTTTACTGCTCCTTTAAAACTCTCCATTATTTATCCCCTATGGGTCTGTTGGTTTGACCCAGTATTGCACCTCTTTCCTTTGTACATAATGCAGCATGTAAGTGAGGTACAGTTTCCAAATTTTAAAATGATTTTATTGCGAAATATCTTTCTTCAAAGTTGCCAGCTGTACTTAAAATAATGCACATATATTTGATATTCCACAATTTTCTGTAGCTGCTGAGGCTTGCAAGAACCCCTGCTGTGTTGTGGAAACAGAAAAGTACAACTGGCTCAGTAAATAAAATGCTTATGTCATTCAGAATCAGCTTGGCTTTTTTTCCTGCTAATGTTAGAAGATTTTAGCTTCACTCCAAACTCATTTTGGAAGTGGGTTTCCTTTTGTTGTGTGTTTATGGCTTCTCTTCAGTGAGCATCCATCAAAAGCAGCTTATTTTTGCTAGATGTATTCTATTTACAGTATAACCTTTTCTGTACATGCAGTCCATCATCTCTAGGTGGAAGAATAGGAGATACTTACCTTCTTGCAGACCAGTGTATTTCACAATAAATGTGTGTGTGTATATACAGGAACATAGATAGATAGATAGATAGATAGATAGATAGATAGATAGATAGATAGATAGCAAGATCAGATCTGGGTGTCAGAAAGAAAGTCATAGAACAGTCCTTGACAGTCAAGATAAAGATTCCTGGGCAGGATTGAAAAGTTGAATTGCAATAAGGATAAGCATTTGAATTACATATTTATAATATATATATATATATATATATATATATATATATATATATATATATATATATATCTCCTATATAATAATTCACTAGGATGCTTGTCACGATGCAGTCATGCGCAGTCTCTAATGCGGTTTGGGAAGTCTCTACTGTGCATGACTGCATCGCGTGAATGAGGTGATGCAAGACTGTATCGCGTGGAACAGTGAGATTGCCGACTCTTAACATTACCCAGATCTTGGCCCGTGTACACTGGATTTTACACTAGTATATATATATATATATATATATATATATATATATATATATATATATATATATATATGTATATATATATATGCATATATATATCTCGACAAAGGCCCACAGAAGGGCCTAAATGTTGATGGAATAAACAACGATCACTGATTGTTCATCTTCTAAAAAGTCATGTGAGTGCTTTCTTCCTTTTTATAATATTCCTACACGTTACTACAAGAACAGACACCCAGGCAGTTCTACAATTTTCAAGTGAGTGCACATCTTTTGGAATTTATTATATATATATATATATATATATATATATATATATATATATATATATATATATATATATGGTGTGTGAGAGAGCGAGAGAGAGAGAGAGAATAGGTAGGGGGTTGCAAATCATGCCTCAAAGAACAAATCTAAGTTTTGTGGGTGTGTCCAAAGCATGCTGATGCTGAAAGACAAAGATGGAGCACTCAAGGTCTAACAGGTCTGAAGGAAAGTAAAACGGCTTTAAAGTTTGCATCATCTATCTATCTATCTATCTATCTATCTATCTATCTATCTATCTATCTATTGTGAATAGTGAGCACTTTTTGGACTTAAATTGGTGCACAATGTGCTCATGATTGGACATGTTTAGTTAACAATAGGCACATGAATAAAAGCACAGTATAATAAGGACATCTGATTAACACCTTAAGGACCCATGACGGTGCAGGACCGTCATGGGTTGCAAACCCGTTAAGGACCCATGACGGTCCTGCACCGTCATGGGTTAAACTCTTCCATCGCGGCCGCACGGAGCGATGGAAGAGTTCAAGCCGCTTGTTACTAAGTGTCCCGGTATCGGGACACTTAGTAACAAGCGGCTGAAACATTGTTGCAACATGCGATTCGCTTCAAAAGCGAATCACATGTTGCAAAACCTGAATGACAGGGACAGTATTTGTAAATACTGTCCCTGTCAGATCTCTCTGTCTCCCTCCACCTTGCATACTGCTGAGGTGGAGAGAGACAGAGAGACATGCTGTTACTGCCTTACTGTAAGAAAAAAAGTCAAAAAAAAAGTTTAAATAAAGAAATTTAACCCTTTGATCACTGTTCTGCAGTGATCAATAAGTGCCCCCCCATCTGATCACTCTTGGAGTGATCAATTTGCTGCAGATCAGTGTTTTCTGATCTGTGGGACACCCCCCATCCCCCTAGATTTTTTTTAGATTTTTTTAAAAAAATTTTAATTTTTTTTAAATTTTCTTTTAATTTTTTTTAAATTTTTTTTTTTTTTTTTTTAATAGTAAATATTCTTTAGGTATTTTGGTAGGTAGTTGGGTAGGTTTGGTGTAGACGTGTGTTAGGGAAAGTTTTAGGGATAGATTTAGGTTTAGGGGAAAAAAAAAACAAAAAAAACCAAACCCCCCCCCCCCAAAAAAAAAAAAAAATATATAATAAGCGCCGTTTAGATAGGTAGTTCAATTGGGTTAGGTAGGTTCAGGATATACGTAGGTTAGGGTAAGTTTTAGGGTTAGATTTAGGTTTAGGGATAGCGTAAGGAAAAAAAACCCCAAAAAACCCCAAAACCCCCCCCCAAAAAAAAAAAAAATATATATATATATATAATATGTGCAGTTTAGATAGGTAGTTCACTTCGGTTAGGTAGGTTCAGGATATACGTAGGTTAGGGTAAGTTTTAGGTTTAGATTTAGGTTTAGGGATAGCGTAAGAAAAAAAAAAAAAACAAAAACCCCAACCCCCCCCCCCCCCAAAAAAAAAAAAAAAAAAAAAAAAATATATATATATATATATATATATATATATATATATAAGTGCAGTTTAGATAGGTAGTTCATTTGGGTTAGGTAGGTTCAGGATATACGTAGGCTAGGGTAAGTTTTAGGGTTAGATTTAGGTTTAGGGATAGTGTAAGAAAAAAAAAAAGTTTTTTTAGTGGGCAAAATGCAGCGCAGGTACAGCGTTGAAGAGGCATATGCCTTTTTGGCGTCTGACTCTGAGGCAACAGACACTGCGTCAGATTTTGACACAGCGCAGTTTTCAGAAAGTGAGAGCAGCTCTAGTGATGACGCTGGGCCTTCTGTCAAGAAAAGACGCACTGCCCCAAGAGCTGCTCTGGCAACTGCCCCAGCACCTGCCAAAAGAACTGCCCAAAGACCTACCAAAATACCTACCCAAAGAAATGCCCCAAGAGCTGCCCTGGCAACTGCCCCAGCACCTGCCAAAAGATCTGCCCAAAGACCTACCAAAGAAATGCCCCAAGTGCTGCCCCAAGAGCTGCCCTGGCAACTGCCCCAGCACCTGCCAAAAGATCTGCCCAAAGACCTGTCCAAAGAAATGCCCCAACACCTGCCACTCCGGATCCTAATGAATGGGTATCAATTTATGCCCACAAATCTCAGAATTCACAGGCAACCCAGGGATTCAAATTGATGTGGAAGGATTTACCCATGATCATTTTTTTGATTTGTTTTTGGGGGAAGACATTTTAGGTGAAATTGTTTCCCAAACCAATTTGTATGCAGCCCAATATACTGCCGCCAACCCTAAGTGTGAAAAACGCTGTTTTTTTAACTTACGTCAAGATTTACGAGCGATTGGTGGTAAAATGGCTGCGTAAAAAAATTGAAAACATACATAAAATGAAAGCCTGGGGTGTCTACTTTCCAAAAATATATACTTTTGGGGGGGAAATCTTAGAGTGGAGCACTGTTACACAGCCCCAAATGAGACATGGCACCAGTGATGCAAGCTGTGAAAATTCAAAGTGTGAAACTGGAAACGCGCATGTTCCAATTTGGGCCCCGTAGCTCTCCCAAACCTTGAGAAACCTATGCATATGGGGTATTGTCGTACTCAGAAGAAGGAGCTGAACACTAAACAATGCATTTTTAAAAATCTTCACCTATCATGTGCTTGAAATTCACATCAACATTGAAGTGCAAGTGTGAAGAACGCTGTTTTTTTAACTTACGTCAAGATTTACGAGCGATTGGTGGTAAAATGGCTGCGTAAAAAAATTGAAAACATACATAAAATGAAAGCCTGGGGTGTCTACTTTCCAAAAATATATACTTTTGGGGGGAAATCTTAGAGTGGAGCACTGTTACACAGCCCCAAATGAGACATGGCACCAGTGATGCAAGCTGTGAAAATTCAAAGTGTGAAACTGGAAACGCGCATGTTCCAATTTGGGCCCCGTAGCTCTCCCAAACCTTGAGAAACCTATGCATATGGGGTATTGCTGTACTCAGAAGAAGGAGCTGAACACTAAACAATGCATTTTTAAAAATCTTCACCTATCATGTGCTTGAAATTCACATCAACATTGAAGTGCAAGTGTGAAAAACGCTGTTTTTTTAACTTACGTCAAGATTTACGAGCGATTGGTGGTAAAATGGCTGCGTAAAAAAATTGAAAACATATATAAAATGAAAGCCTGGGGTGTCTACTTTCCAAAAATATATACTTTTGGGGGGAAATCTTAGAGTGGAGCACTGTTACACAGCCCCAAATGAGACATGGCACCAGTGATGCAAGCTGTGAAAATTCAAAGTGTGAAACTGGAAACGAGCATGTTCCAATTTGGGCCCCGTAGCTCTCCCAAACCTTGAGAAACCTATGCATATGGGGTATTGCCGTACTCAGAAGAAGGAGCTGAACACTAAACAATGCATTTTTAAAAATCTTCACCTATCATGTGCTTGATATCAACAGTAGTATTGAAATGTAAGTGTGAAAACTGCAAAAAAACTAAATATTACCACAATTTTGAAATTTTTTTCTGGAAAAATAGCTGCATGAAAAACTCAAAAATTCTCCTGATTATTTACCTTATGTTGTCTAGTTTTCAGAAACATATACCTTTGTGGGACATTTTTGGTTCTGGCACCGTCAGCTAAGCTATGATGCTCACATGCCAATTGTTGAGAAATCACAAGTTGGAAATAACGGCAGCCATCTTGTAATATTTACCTTGTAAATGTGAGTAAAGGACTAAAATACTAGGCATATGGGGTATTCTTATATTCAGGAGAAGCAAATGAATATATTTAGGGGTATTTTTTTTTCATTAACTAATAGTATGCAAATCCTGACAGAAAAATGTAAGCAAAATGTTGTTTTTTTTCAATTTTTTTCCTCTTTTTTTCTATTTTAATCAAATTAAACAATGAGGTATTCATATAATTGTGGTATCAAAAGAAAGCCCTACTTCTGCTTAAAAAAACAGTATATAATTTATGTGGGTGCACAAAAGGAATTAAAGAGAAAATATGGTTGAACAAAGACATAGTCAAAAAAGTCAAAATTGCTCCGGTCCTTAAGGGAAAACGACATCAGATTTTCCCGGTCCTTAAGGGGTTAAGAACACATTGTCAAGTTATCAGTCATCCACTGGAGACAAAAAGGAGAAGAAAGGGGACACTTCTTGTGCAATATCTTCAATCACTTGTATATCACCGCATCACCACCATTAAAACATTACTCACATAGTTAACAGCTGGAATTGCACATGTATGCAGACCAGCCCAAGGGCTTAGGGGATTAAAGCTTTTAAAGCTAGGATGACCAGGCTGCTCAGCAAAGAGCTCCTCTCATGAAGCCAATCATACAAGACAAAGGAGATAAAAAGGGGCAAAAATAGTGCATGATCATACCAAATCATAAAAACAATAAATGTATAAGAATTACACTCACATTTGGATATAGCTGTGTAATAGATTTAAGAATATACACAGCAGAAACAGCATGGAGAGAAATTCCTACCGTCTTTGTGTGATCTTTCCAAAAGCCTGATATTTCACCCAAGTGTAAAAATTCTTAAAAAGGCTAGCTCGATCTTCAATAATGTAAATCTTTATTTAGTATATTAAAAACACTTAAAATCAACTAAAACATATACCACTATTCTACAGTTTTGTAGCACCACGCTGCATTATCAAGACCGCAGTAACATAACAAGATGGCTTTATTATTTGGTGTGATAAGGCATTATTGGCACCAATTTGTTTTCTTTTATCAGTCATCCATTGTTCAGCACTTGACAGTTTTGAGCTATGCACATCACAAGGAATCACAAAAATAATTTGCTACACATATTGTGTAATATTTTCTTTATAGTTGTTTTGTTATTTATCATACAGTTAATTGTACTTTAATTTGTTTTGTACAGGAAAGATACCAGTATGATCCAAGTCAAGGACACAACAATCGTTCTAGCCATGGCACCCCCTGCTGGTGGAGGACATGAAGTTACTCCACGTTTCATACGGCATTTTAATGTTCTATCAGTAGATTCTTTTAATGATGAAACTATGAAGAGCATATTTCAGCCTATTCTCGACTGGCATTTCAACCGTGGCTTTGATACCTCTCTGAAACGATACTCAAGAGTAAGATTTTATTTTTTTTTCTTCATTTAAAAGATGTACACACAGTTGTACAGATTTTAGATTAGTAGATACTTTTTTATATGTTTTATTATTATTTTTTGAATTTGTTGGATTCTGCAGTAAACTAAAGAGTTACTAGTATATTAATTAGCTCTTTCTTTTTCTATTAATAACTATAACACAGCATTTTCAATACATGGAAATATTGCTAATGCTATGGTAACTTCCTGTTTTGTGAAACCAGTTTTAATTAGCACAGCATATTTTAAAAAATTGGCATGCACAATTGGAAATATTGCAATATAAAATATCAAAATACTAGCTGATGTACCAAAAATAATTTGAGTAAATCTAGAGCAAATCAGCAGCACCATAGGGGAAAAATACAAATTCCCCTAATTCCCCATTGATTGAAACTGGACTTTTAAAACCTTGAATGCGAGACAGTGTTCCGTGCAGTCTGAAGCAATCATTGGAGACTCCATTATCATTCAAGTGATTAAAATTCCCTTATCAATGGAAATTTGTATTTGTTCCCTATGATGCTGGTGATTTGTGACAGTTTTACTACAATTCTTCCTACAACATCAGCCTCATTACTCTACTTTTCCAAGCCACATGGCACATACTCCATGACAGACATGTGATACATTAGTGAGTCTAGGAAAGGGATCATGGAAGATAAACAATTTCTTTATGAGTAGGGACAGGGGAAAGTTTTTGGCTCAATTGAGAAACAGGAGAAAAATGGCACCTTATGTCAAGCGGGAATTTTTTTGGTGAAAAGTTTCATTTTACTGCTTTTTTTGCCTAGCTCTTTGCATTGAAATCAATGGAAAGACAGAATGTCTCCCAAACATATGGCAATTTTCTCTTCTTTTTCCACAGGCATATAAAAGGGTGCCAGCCTCTCACAGCATGATATTCTATGTTTGTGAGAGGAGAAAGCAGCACATATTTGAGCTAGAGAAGGCAAGCTAATAATTGAAGCTTAGTTTAGGGAGTCTTGTAGGCAGGAAATCTCTTCACTGTATTAATGGGAGATAGGAAAGGATAAAGGAGTTTGACCCCAAATATCCCAAAATTCAGTGTGACTGACTGGTAAGAAAGATATAGTCGTGCTCATAGTTTCTTCCTGTGTATCCTTGGTTGTATTATGTCCATGCCCTGAAATTTTACATTGGTGCTATTGTTACAGCATCCTATGCAAGTTGATGGTCCACTGACCTTAGCTAACCATCACCACCATAAAACTGCAGACCAAGGGAGCAGTGCACCAAAAAATGCTGCAATAACATTTGAGCTGCCATAACTTTTAAATAAAACAACTCATCAGCAGTGGGATTATGCATGTTTTATTCCTCAGGATAAACCCTGCAGCATTTTTTTTCAGATTAAGCAATATTATACCCTTAATGGCACTTCTGCTAGCACAATGAGGAAGTTTATGAGGATTTTAAGATATGTCTTTCCTTTACATCCTGTTAATGTTATATATTAAACAAAGAACAGAGGAAATCGTGTAATTTTGGGGTAGACATAAGGTGATTGCTTGCATTAGATTCTTATCTTAGTGATGGTGGAGTATGTCCCTGATAATCACAAGTAAATACCCCTAATTGCCGCTGCTGGTGTTGGAGGCTACTAGACTTGCAAATATGTATCCTTCATGCTCTTTTATTTGTTGGAAATGCAGGACCTCCACTAGATCTTTTCTCCATGTTTGGTCAAGTTGTCCTAAAATCACAAAGATGCAATAGACTTGTTTCTGTCTTAAGCTCAGGGTCACTGGATGAGGTTTTAGAACTCCCCAGAAATAGCCCTTCTAATTATAGGTCTTGAGACACTAAATATCCATACTGTTTATCTAATACACTAGATTCTTATGTCACAATGTCTAGCTATAGCTTGCTGTTGGAAAAAGGCAAAACTCCTATCCTTTAGGGAAATTATCAATTTAATTTCTAATGAAGTAATAGAAAACATGACTAGTACATTGTTGGATATGGATAGCAATCACAGAGTCATTTGTCCATCCAGGATATACTTGATGAAACTGTCTAGTGCTTCTGGTCTAAGTACTAGATATATCCTTAAAAAACGCTGCCTGTGTAGAATTACTTTGACTCTTACAGTGACATTGTGCCATGCTTGACTTAATAATGCTATTCCATTTATGGTACTTTAATACTGTAAATTTCTTCCCCTTATTTGCATCTCCCCTCTTTTATTCTCTATCCTGTGTTATTCTTAAGATCTGGCATACTAGGACTGCTCTTTGATCACTCCAGGATTCCTTATCTTTGGTTTCATTGTAATTATCTCATAAAAGTATTAAATAATTAAAAAAAAATCAGAGGGAGAGTGCTTAGGGAGCTCTCTTCATCCAATTCAAGGACATTCATAGCATTATTTTGAAATACACACACAAGCATACACACTCATACACATGCACACACATTTTGGTTGCCCTGAAGTGTTTGTATTTGAGCTTGCCAGTGCTCCAGTGCAAATGAAACACTCAGCATTGTCCACAAACTGAACTGGAATACAGAAGCAAGTCTTTCCTCAGTTCTGTAATAGCTAAGAAATGTATATTATCATAGAGCCAGTGAGGCCGGGCACCTCATTAATATGATTCAGTTCAAGGCTACTGCAGTGAATATTAACTAGCAAGTACCCGGATATTTCAGTGATATCTGTGGAACTCCTATAGTGTAAACTGAAGATGTGTACAGAACTCAAACTGTTCTTTTCCATATTCCTCCTTTCCTGGGGATCTAGAGACATCTAGAGGGAGAAGCCCTGTGAAGATGATTAAAAAATAACTAATAAAACGCATTTGTATTTTGACTTATCATAAATGCTACTTGCAGAATATGTAGAGACAAAATAAATCATTATTGCCTAATTAGAAAATAATGTTCATATTCATGAAGAAAATAATGTATTAAATTGAACATTATAGTAATGACAGATATTATATAAAACAAACAGCACTGCCTACTGACCTTTAGTGACCTGACCCTCTAGATTTGTTGGTGCAAACCTGTATCCAGATATTTATCTCATAGCCTTAAACTGTTTGCAATATTAAAAATAGCAATGGAGCTTTTAACCCCTTAGGGACCCTTGACGTACCAGGACCGTCATGGTCCTTGAACTACTCATGACGGTTATAGTACGTCACGTACTTTTTACTTACAGCACTCTACCGGGAGCGCTGTAAGTAAAAATAGGGCCTGAAATTGACCGCTCCAAGATTGGAGAGATCTCTATCAGGCCCCATAATGACGCGCCGATGCACGTGACAGGTCACGTGTACCGGCGCGTCCAAGTGCGCCTATGCGGTCATTATGGGACGGAAATGTCCCATGACT
This sequence comes from Rhinophrynus dorsalis, assembly GCA_037306005.1. Lineage (NCBI taxonomy): Eukaryota > Metazoa > Chordata > Amphibia > Anura > Rhinophrynidae > Rhinophrynus > Rhinophrynus dorsalis. The sequence goes on from CM074721.1 coordinate 202,556,130, forward strand.
GCCTGTCCTTAAGGGGTTAAATAAATATGTGATATAATTTTTACAAGCAATTTAACCTTTTGGGTACCAGAGTGGTGTGCAACACATTGCTCTGCAATGGGGTTAACCCTTTCAGTGCCAGAGGGGTACGCAACGCATTGCAAAGCAATGCGTTGCATACCCCTCTGACACTGAAAGCGTTAAGTTCTGTAATGGAGTACAGCAACCCTTAACAAAAATCTGCCATTGGCTCACAGTTCTGAATGGAATATAAAAGCCATGTGTACTTAGCCATAACAAATTTGCTGACTTGAATAGACTATAAGAAGTATGTACACAGATGATTCCAGGCAAACACAGTTGATGGAATTATATTTCTAGCCCTACTCTTGCCTAGGGTCAATGTACTAAACTTCTTATGCTGAAAATTCTTCCCTAAAGGGATAGTAATGATTAATATTGAAAATATATATTGCAGGTTTTGTCATGCTGAATAAAATAAAAGCACTCTCACTGCTGAAAGATGTTTTATTCATGGTATTGCAGCTCAAAATTGTTTTTTTTTTTTTTTTTTGTTTGTAGTATCTCTGTGACCTGAACTTTTGCAGTGGTGCAGTTGTTACAGTATCCTATGCAAGTTTGTGGTCAACTGACCATAACTGTCCAGCACAACCATTCAATTTCAGACCATGGGAGATGTGCACCCAAAAAATGTTGTAATAACATTTGAGCTGCAATAAATTTGGATAATGCATGTTTTACTCATCAGATTAACCTGTGCAATATATATTATTCTTAGACTTCTGTCACGGCTCCCTATTCAGCAATGCATCAATTACAAAGTCCTTCTTCTCACCTTTAATGCTCTCCACACTGCTACCCCTCCTTACATCTCTTCCCTCATCTCCTCTTATGTTCCTGGCCACCTTCTTCACTCAGCACACAAAGCCCTTCTTGTTACACCATCCACACCCTCTCGCTTTCTGCTCCCTACCTCTGGAACTCTATACCTGTTTCCCTACGTCTAGAACAATCTCCCTCTGTCTTTAAGTCTACCCTGAAATCTTATCTTCTGGAGCACTAGGACCATGCACTACCTTTTGCCAAAGCCAACACTTGTAACCTCATCATTTGACACCCTCTTACCCTGTTGTCTGTCTCATATTACCCATTTAGACTGTAAGCTCCTTGGGGCAGGGACCTCTCTCCTAATGTTTCTATGAATGTGGCACTTATTTTATCCCCTCTTATTTAATGTAACTTACTTCTATTGTAAGGCGCTGCTTACACTGTGTGGCACCATATAAATAAAGATATACATACATATTTTCTATATTAGTCAATACTATCACTTGTGCCAAAGGAAGGACAGTGAAGTATATGGGGATTTCAAGACATGCTTTTCCTTTACTCCTTGTTAATGTCACATATTAGACAAGGAGTAGAGGAAATAATGTAACTTTACACAATTTTTATGACCATGCTATGGGGCAGGCATAATGGGCTTGCTTGCATTAGAGTCTTAATGTTGGTGGAGTATGTCCCCTGGCAATCACTAGTGTATACTTCAGCAGCTGCTGGAGTTAGAGGCTACTAGATTTGCAAAGACCAGTAGATCCAGACTGGAGGATTCCTACATAGTTATACCCCACACCTCTTCAGTGGATTGGCTTTTGCCTTAATCATACAGTGTGAATTAAAACAGGAGAGATACTTACTAATCCAGAGAGGAGACAAGTTTAGATGTTCTATAAAATACAGAAGCTATAGATTATGGAATTGGTATGATGTTTTTTAGAATTATTAGGGTCCTTACTAATATCTCTAAAAGAAGAAACAAAAAGGGTTATTTTATGCATGAAAACTGATGTAAAGCTTTTTTTGTACCATAACTGTTAGTGTCCATTATTAGCCTATGAAAGTGGCATAGCCCATAAAATATTCTACAGGCATATGCACCGAATACTCTTGTTGATTGCAATTAAAAACAAATATGTGTTTATTTAAATTAACTCAACATTGATTTGTTTGACTTTGCTGTGTATACTTGAAATAATGTTTGCTGCACCTGTGTTAGTAGCATCTGGTGTGCCCAAAGAATGATTAGATAGAAATCTGGAGAATTAACTTGCTGCAAATGTAGTTATCCCAACTGTAGAAATAGTCAAGTCCACAGTGTCTACAGGAAATTGCTTACTTTTAATAGTTATATTCATATAATAAGTCTCTTTTTGACTTCAGAAACCATTCAATCTCAACAACCACATGTAGTTTAGATGGTAATTGTTCTAAGGAACTTTATTTGAAAACAAGATATATCTCAATGTATTTTTCCTGGTAAAACATGTTCCAAATAAATGCATTTAATTGGTAACAATGCTGTGGGTATACAAATAAACATATGATATTTTTCAACAAGGAATTTTAACACTGTGGATGTTAGA